>JAVTVJ010010689.1:5143333-6429166 GCA_034509425.1 Eopsaltria australis
TAATGTGATGTAATATCAGTTTGTCCAAAAAGTGTGTTTTTCTTGCTGCCATTTCAGTTGTTCCTCTCATAAAATTGTGTGTGAGTAAATACCCACTCTGTTTTTCCTTAACTATTAAACTTATTGGGCTAACCTCAGTACAAGAACTTCCTTCTGCAGAGAAACATTACAGTTGTGTTGTCTAGTCTGCTTTCTTTCAATTGTGTTCTCTAATGAGTGATCTACCTCCCTGTCTGTCTTTCTAAGGTAAATTTATAAAGGGTATTGTTCTGTAATAACTGGCTCACATTATTAAGAGATGAGGAAACCAGGAGTCTTTTTGTGGAAAAATTATAAAATCAATATACAATCACAGCATATTTACAGTTGGAAGGGACCCACAAGTATCATTGAAGTCCAACTCCTGTCCCTGCACAGCACCATCCCCAAGGGTCACACCATGTGCCCAAGAGCATTGTCCAAATGCTTCTTGAGCTCTGTCACGCTGGTGCTGTGACCACTGCCCTGGGGAGCTGTTCCAGTGCCCAGCCACCTTCTGGGTGAAGAACCTTTTTATAATATCCAACCTAAACCTCCCCTGACACAACCATTCCCCTGGGCCCTGTCACTGGTCACCACAGAGAAGAGATCAGTGCCTGCCCCTCCTCTTCCCCTCATGAGAAGCTGTGGACTGCCATGAGTGAGCTTTGTTCTTAAATGGTGCAGAGTAACAAACCCTGATGAAGCTCGCTGAGCAGAACAATTCCTGGGAGCACACAGGCAGTTTATCAGTTAAAGCTGAGGAGCCATGAGCAGATCCTGTGACTGCTAAGAGCTCTGCTAAAAACAGGAGCACAACACTGGAATTTTCAGGGTGCTTTCCATGAGAGGTGTTCCAGGCACTGCTGATGCTGGCTCCAGGAGTAGTTCTGATGCTTTATCTCCAGTTATCAGAAAGGAGGAACACTATGACAAGTGTGTTTACACTCTGTATTACATGTCTACTATGAAATGTAAGCTGTCTTTTCTGATAAGCCTGAACAAGGGTGAAGTATCACATACTTGGTACTTGACCAAGTCTAGCCCTATTCCAAGGATGCCTGTTTTCTGGCCTATGAAAAGACAAAAAAAAAATTATTTGCTTTTACAGTGAAGGAATTACCTTTGGGGAAAGGATTGCAGGAATTTTAACTGGAGGAGAGAAAAAAAATCTTTTTTGGCTGAACTTCCGAAGAGCTGATCTGAAGCAAGTAAATAGCAAAGGTTAAAATGACGTCCATTATTAATGAAATGATGGCTACTATGTTTTACTCCTGGGGGAAGGGAAAGATCTCAGAGTAGGAATTCTAGCAACCTTAACAGATATTGTGAGCTGCTCACGCTACTTAGGAGGCCAGATTCTGTGATTTTCGTCTTTATAATCAGATTGGCATGGTCCTTCATGTCTAATATCAATTTAACTCCAATTGCAGTCTCTCTTTAGACAGTATTGGTTAGAAGAGTGTCTTTTAGTCTTACAGTGGACAGTAAAACCCTAGGAACTAATATGCTTCACATGCCTTTCAAAGAAAGGTTCAGTGTTACTTTTAACTCTGAAGCAGCTTGCTGGAATAACATGCTTGACCTCAGCCTTGGCAGACATGGTGTCTGCTTCTGCACAAGTGTGGGAATGGAATTTGGATACTCTCAAGCCTAAACTTCATATGCTTTTCTTTAACATTTGGGGGAGGATCTTTTTGGGGGAGAAACCAGAGAAGTTACAGATGCATCAGCAGGGATTATTCCTCTCCAAAATTACTGAACTCATGACCCACTGAAACTTTAGAAGAAAGGGAAGACAACTCATGACTAGGAGACACGGACCATCTAAGACCATCTAAGAGAAAAGCAGCCAGTAAATACCCTGGACTGGCTATGACCAATCTTGTTCATAATCAGACTCACAGAAAGTAGGACAAAGCTGCTGAATAGGTTGAACACATTACTCCATCAAAATCATGTAGATTAGAAATTCAAATATCCCTATATTGGAAAACACTCTTGGTAAGAAGCAATCCATGCAAACCTTTTTTTCAACACAAAAGCAGAGTCTTGCTTCCCAAGGCTGGGAGGGAGAGCTTAATATGGCACAGTGAAAAACCACAGATACTTCTTGGAATTTTTTGGAGTGCCATTCTGAAAAATAACTTCCAGTAGAAATAAGCCTGCAAAGTGAAAGAGGAGGAAAGTGTGGAGGAAACAGTGAATTACAAAGCCAGGAAATGGTTTAAACAGGCAGCTCTACTGTGGGAACAGCGCTGTAAACAATTGCTATTCTTAATCTTGCAGTCCTAAATGCTGAGAAGTTATGCTGGCTTCTGCATACCTTATCTAAAACAAGGGCAGTGGGATAATGCAAAAGTAATAAAACCACCCTATCCTAACTTTTCATGAAATCAAAGGCTTTTACAGGGCAGCAGTGACTGGCTTCTACTCCAGAGCAAGGAAAGTAAATTTGAACAAGTTTTAAAGTAACCTCATGTCATTACTATGTTTTCTTGATTCTAAAATGCCTTTAGTAATTTTGAGAGCAGTTCTATGGTAAAATTAATGTGATAAATATGGAAGTGCACACATACAAACAGGATGCAAATGCCTGTCTAATATTTGAATCTGTGTTGCAGACTCAAATGACATTTCATATCTTCATTTGATACTTGCAATTTATATAAGGTTTTGTCATGGAAATCAAACAGTTGCAGCAAAGTAAGTGAATATTAGAATCAGTTCAGATTTACAGCTAATAAAATTATCTATCTGGTTTGGCTGCTTTATTCACTCTTCCTCTGGTACTTTCTTATAATAGTCTGTTTTGCACTGCCCCACATGGACTTGCTGACTTCCAAAATGCCACTGGGTTTGAAGCTTTACCTAGGGACTGAATGTTAACTGGGAGAGACAGCTCATTATCATTTATACTAGAATAAAAGACTTTAGCAGTTGCCAGCACTGTCTCTATCAGGGAACTTGCTGATGCAGAAAGGTATCTGCAGGGAGGGAGAGATTATTGAATACCTGCCTAAACTGCCATGGATAAAGCCAGTGCTCCTCTCAGGTTCTTGTGCAGTAGTACAGAGCCAGAAAGGATTTCTCTTGGTGCATCCAAGGGAGCAGCAATCTTTGTTCTAGGAAAACTAAAAACATTTGGGTTAGTTCCAGCTTTTATTAACATAATACTTTTTAATTTAATTTTCTGAAGCCCCATTTCCTGCTTTTTAACTTTTTGGAGCTTGAAAACGTCACATATAAACAGATATAGATTTTTAAAAAGGAGGGAGGGAGGCAGAATAATCAAACTGCACTTTGGTGCCTGAGTACAATTTCAAAGCTATGCTACATTGCTAACTTATGCAAATTTGATTAATTAAATGGCAATAATTTGGAATGCTGCAATTAAAGGTTGCTTTCCTGCTTCTAATTGAAAAAAACCCCTCCAGATTTGCATTCCCTCAGAGAAAGTGAATGCCCAACTTAAAAGGTTTTTGCTGCAATGTTAAAATACTTAACTTAAGGCTATGAGAAATAAATTGGATTTATTTTTTAACTAGTAAAATCTCTGAAGTTGTTATTACTGAGGCAAGGAGAAGTAGGTCATGCAGTTCCATGTTGTAATATATTTATGACTTTTGTTTCCAGATTTTAGTTTAATCAGGGAGGTTATCCTCCATTGCCTGATTTTGAATTTCAGTCCTAAATTGCTTGGCTTGAATGTCTTGATGTTGACACAGATTAATACCAGAAAGCAGAATACCAGAAGACGTTCTTCTGGATCGCATCAGCCGATTAGTAATAGCTGTTGTGAAATAACAGCTTCCAGCACACGGGGTCACTTGAGGTAAGTTTGTCTGATTTGAGTTTGGGATATCAGAAGTAAAAAAAAGAGGTAAAATCACATGACCCACAGCTGGTTCTGGTGGAGCAAGGCAAATGTAAGCCATTTAAGGATGTCCCAAATTTGTTTCCTTCCTTTAAGGGAGACGGCCTGCTGTGCCTTGCCTTTGCAGTTACAGGCTGGGTGCCACAGGTTGCCTGTTAATTAGTTTTGCTCTGTTCATAATGCTCAAAATCAGAAGCAGCATTTAACCTGAATTTTCAGTTTACCATTCTTATAGTTCTTACCTTCTTGTCACTTAAGATATAAACATATCTGTAAGGTTTCAGGAGGTGTCTTAGGGTTATTTCAAACATAAAAATGCACTAGGTATCCAAAGCAAATCATGCTGACCTTAGGCTGCTGGGGTAGATGATCTGTCCAAAACTTGGCACTTCAGTTCCCTTGAGGCACCTAAAGCCTGCATGGTATGATAGGTTCAAGCTGGGGGCAGTCCAGTTGCTGTCACGGAGGGCTGATATATGTCCTAAGTCCTATCCTTCCAAGAGATAAACACGGTTTCTTGTGTGCAAGAAACTGCACCAAACGTCTTTAACAATGCTGAAGTAATTACTGTAAGCAGAGGTTAGTAGAACGGGAATATGGTACTGTACCCCCTGACACATCCTCTTCATCTTGTTGGCAGCTACACGACAACTGTCCTTTCAATATTTGCACTTGAAGTGGTGAGGATGTAAGGAGAACAGCAACTCTCTGCAGTAGCAGGGCTTGGTTTCTAGGTCCCCAAGTCCTAGTTTGGGAACTGAGTATCCTAAAAGGGTTAAATGGCAAGGGGTTATCATTTAAACACAACAGTGGGGGGGAGGAGAGAGAAAGCAAAATATTGTGAAAGCTCTCCATGTTGTGGGGATAGTAGCAGTGGAGGATGGGGAAGAAACACCTGCTGGGCTTTCTGCCACTGGCTGGCTTGTGTACAAGCTCAGCTAAACATTTATTCATGTGGATAAGAAACTGCAGTGACTTCAGCTTTGAGCCTCTTGATTGAGGCTTCATCCAAGCATTCTTTTCTCAAGAGAAGAAATTTTAGTACTGCTTAGAACTCCTGCTCTGTCAACAGGTTTCAGGTTAGGTTTGAGGATGGTGTTATTGTTCTAGGCCAGCATCATCTTTCCATTTCTTATTGTTTCCTTACTTCAAATAGACCTTGGAGTCACTGGGAAGTAGCAGGTAAGAGGGGGTGGTAACTTTTGTGGAGTTCCTTGTTTCACTGAGTTACGCCATTGGCTGAACTAGAGCAAATAATCCTAGTTGTCATTTGTAGTCAAGTCAGAAATGTCTTCTCTTCTTATTTGTCTCATAGTAATGCAAAATTTACTGTGGCTTGATACATTTGTGATACACATAAACCTTGTATTTTATCTCAGAAGTGAAAAAGGCTGATACTGTCAGGTCTTTCCTCAAGGCAAAGCCAGCAATTCAACCATCTTCTCACAGTGCAGAACTGATTTGGAGTTCCCTTCCTCAAAATCTAATTAATGGTTCCCACCTTGGAGCATCCAACAATTGCTTTGATACCCTTGTCTTTTAGGAAGGGTTGCAAGGTACAAGAAAAAGTAAACATTATTACATAAAGAAATAAAATATAGATTTACATTAGCATGGCTGGAAATAGAGAGAGGTTATAACTTCTAAATCTGTTCTTAGAGTGAATGATCATGCAGACAAAGGATGATATACTTAATTTTATAAGATATTTGGAAAGTCCTTTCCCAAGCCTTGGCTCACGCTGTCTTAATCACTGTAGGAAGATGAGTCCATGAGGATTAATAACTGACCATTTATTCTCTGTTCTGTTTCTTATCTTTTCACCAGTTTTCACAATGGAGACAAGTTACCAGCACTGTTATCTAGAGATTTGTAGGGCTGGATCTGGAGAAGGGAATCATAGGAAAGTGAAAAATGTGGGGGATATTCAGTTAATTTTGGAATGCGAGGTTGATTGTAAAATGGGGTGTTGCGCTTAGTGAAAAGCATCTCCAGTGCACGTGTGTCTACGAGTGAAATGGCTCATAAAATAGCTGCTTGTCTGTCAGAAGGAGCTTGGATTCATCCTGGTTAGTGTTCCAAAGACAGCAGGAGTGATTAAAAAGACAATGCTGAGAACTAAAGCCAAACTCAGAAACCATCTGTTGCACTATAAATCCAGAGCAGGAGCTGCTCGCCGATGCTGTCCAGGGCAGCGATGTGTGGGTGGCTTTGCTGCTCCTGTGAGAGGTGGAGCCTTGGCAGAGGTACCAGAGGAGAGTCTGCTTTGTCTTGCATTTTCCCTATATCATATATAGTCAGTAACTTTTCAGTATGCTAACATCAGCTGAATATTTGAACTGGATCAAACAAAGGAGGAGTGGAAATAATGAAAAGAGACGGTGATCAGAATTTAACTCTGCTTGAAGAGCAACAGACATTCTGCACACTGACTCTCTTTCCCCAGACATTCTGTATTTTCTTAAACATACTTAATAAAGGATATTTGTCAATCTAACATTGCTTCTGTTCCTCTGCTACAACTGAGTTCAATATTCTCAAAGCAACTGAATTTTGTTAATCCAGGTATCTATTATTTTTCCTAACCAAGAGTGAGTTCACAAAGTAAAAACTTTTCCTGCTAAACTAATCCACAGTCCAAGACAAAGTCATTTCTGAGAAGCACTTGAAGTAAAATAAGCTATGTGTGTTTTTGAAGTTAGGAGCTGTTTTCTTTTTCTTTTAAGATGAATTTTAGGAAGAATAAAAAGTGACAGCTTACATTCAGTTTTTTGTGTAGGGCAACACTTGAAAATGTGATTATTTCTCTATACACAATGTGTCCTGATACATTTGATCAATAAAATAAAATTATCAAATCCATCCCTATTTAAAATCTTCAACAAAACTACATCTGCTCTCTTGTTATGGGATAAGAAATATAATTTAAACACTAAATTACAACATACAACCTGAAAAAGGGAATTATAACCTGAGGTAAACGTACAGCTATCTCGAAAGCCCCTTTTGTTAGGGGTAAGGATGAGTTATTAAACACATGCCACAACTATAGAGAGAATCTTCGTTTATAGCATGAGATTTTTCTATAACAACAGCAGTACTGAAATGCACCTGTCTTTTGCTAGAACAGCCAGCCTTGTCTGCCCAGCAGTGCTTTCAGTTTTTACACTACACTGAGGAGAAAGCACTTCCCATGGTTTGCTATGCCCCACTTCTCTCTGTATGTTGGTCATCCTGTGCAGAAAATTGTTTCTGTGCTATTCAGCAGTGGGTTTCTCTCATGTGGTAGGTTTTAAAACAGCAAATGGAAGTTGCACTCAGTCAGAAGCAGAGCTTTCCTGGGGCCCTCCACTGTGCAGGAGGTAGCCAGCTCCTAGACATTGGACCAGACAGATGCTGTGGGGTTGGATGCGGCTGTGGAGCTCCAGCCACCTGCTCCCACTCAGGTCCCTTGGTACTCAGACCTTGATAGACTAAGTGCCAGCTGGGTTAACTGCAGAGTGGGATTTGAACTGTGTGTGTCCATGGGCAGTGATATGGTTTAACCCCAGCCAGCAGCTAAGGCCACACAGCCACCTGCTCACTTGCCACCAGTGGCACGGGGGAGGGAATCACAGGGACAAAAGGGAGCAGACTTGTGGGTTGAGATAAAGACAGTGTAATAGGGAAAGCAAAAGCTGTGCACACAAGCAAAGCAGAATAAGGAATTTATTCCCTATTTCCCACGGGCCGGCACGTGTTCAGCCATCTCCAGGAGAGGAGTGCCCCATCACACACAACAGTGACTTGAGAAGACAAACACCATCACTCCAAACGTCTCCTGTTTCCTTCTTCTGCCCCCAGCTTTACATGCTGAGCATGATGCCACATCATCCGGGATACCCCTGTGGCCAGCTGGGATCATCTGTCCTGGCTGTGTCCCCTCCTAACGCCTTGTTCACCGCCAGTCTCCTCGCTGGTGGGTGAGGAGCAGAACAGGCCTAGACTCTGTGCCAGTGCTGCTCAGCAATAAGGAAAATATCCCTGTTTTATCAACACCGTCTGCAGCACAAATCCAAAACACAGCCCCACACTAGCTGCTCTGAAAAAAATTAACTACCCCAGCCAAAACCAGCTCAGCTGGACTTTTCAGCCAACAGAAGGAATTTGGGGTTAGACCCCAGAGAAGCAGCGGTGTTGAGCAGCTTCAGGCAGTGAAAGAGAGGGAACCCCAAGGTGCCCAGTGCACTTTCATCTAATGGATCATGGCAGAAAGTATCTTCAAGCACAAGAAACACCCATGCTGGTAAAACCCTACTGGAAAAATAAACAGGGCAAGATGTGATTTACCCTGGACATTGGTATTTAGAAAGGGAGGAGAAGGCAATGCCAGCAAATTTCCACAGATCTCCCTTCATTAGGAAGGAATTAACTGTTACAACACTATGGTCAAATGTAAACAGAACTACCCTCAGGTTACTATAAGCTATCCATAGCTGCATGCTTCAGTACAGATGCTATACCTGTGTGGGGCAGAGACAGCAGCAAGTAAAAAAAAAATCCAAAAAGCTTCTAAAAAGGAAAGTGGTCCATACTGGGCCGCTAGCCAACAAAATCTGCAAAGATGGATATGCATTTTTTTCTTGTAGAATTTCACACTTTATTTGGAGAATAGTAGTATACTTGTGTGAAAGCACTTGGTTACAAAAATCAACCTGATTTTACCTTTTAGCAGTTATTCCAAAGCTTGACTGTCAAGTCAGGATGTAAAGGATTTCAAAGGATGAAAACTTCACTCTGTATTAATTGTACTTATGATATTACAGGTATTCAAATTACTGCTTACAGTTAGATACTTCTAATACTACAGCTGGTTTAGATTAAGGAGTAACTATCACCTTCCCTAGATGCTTTTTACCTTCACTAGTTAAAAACCTCTCAATACTGGAATGAACTTTCCATGGGTAGAGCAGTGATGAAGCCCTGCAGGCATTCAGAAATAAGTCCCAGGAATTATTCTGTAGGGCCCTAGACTACTTGTGCATTCCCCAGATCAAAGCATCGTTAGAAGATGAAGAAGTTTTATTAATTAAATGTCTAAATCAAAATTATTCCAGCTATTCTGTAACAGATCACAAGAGACTTCTCTCCCACTTATCCCTGGACCTTTTCTTTCATGCAATAGTAGAATTTTTAAAATAATGTTTATTAAAGGCATGGCCTAACTCTTCTGAAGGACAGGATTTTTGCTATGAGGACAGGCATCACTCACCTGCTCAGTAGCCAGTAAAGGAGTTTTACTCTCTGCATACTGAGGAGTGCTCCAAGGTCAGCCCTCAGGAGCCCAGTGTCAGAACTGGAATCTCTCCTGGCAGGAATCTGTGAAGCTGTAAGTACAGGCATGACCAGACACACTTTGACAGCTCCAAGCAATCTGAAACTCAGTTTAGAAATAAGCCAAGTTTATGCAGTCTTAAAATTGCTGACTAGCTGCTTCCTTCAGGGGTAGCATTACCAATTTACAAGCAACATGTTAACCTATGGTAGAGAGCTAAAAGAAGCAGGAGGGCCATTTTCCAGGGCAGAACTATCAATGCACTTACACATAACCTATATTACTTGTCGAGATTTTAACTCCTTTCCTATTAAAGAACTAAGTTTTAGAAATACCAGCTAGTTATTATTATTATTATTGTTATTATTATCATCCAATCTGAATGTAACTGCTTTAATTGTAAGTTCTTAGAAGACACAACTAGCAAATATTTTAATATGAATTTACAGAGAGTCAACAGGAAGATATGGTTTCCAATTTACAATTTAAGAATGCAAAATGAAATTCATGCTAAAGCAACTCCTCATTTGCTGCAGCAACTTGAGCCTGGGGCCTGCTTTCTAGCAGTTTCCACAATTTAGAAATTAAAAACCTTGTGAACAGCCAAAACCAATTTTCAGGGAAGCAAAAGCACCTCTTTTCACTCAAGAAATTGATGTTACATAAATGACTGAAATACTTATCTGGTTATCTGATTTGGGGGCATCAAGGCAGAACTGGGAATTGAAGATGGAAGTTGATATGCAAGGATGAACAAACCAAAGTGCTTTATTGAAACAAAAACTGTAAAATGGAGAAATTAATTGGAAATTAATAAAGCTGAGTATTTGGGGGAGAGTTGTAACTGTTGTGTAAAAAAATAATCCTCTAGTTATGTGCTTGTGACAAGAACAAGTTAGCACAGTGCAATGGTAGCAGGCTGTTTTCTGCATCCAGTAAGAGAAGTAACAGGTTAAAACTGAATCAAGAATGATTCAAACAGATGATTGAGAGTAGTTTTCAACAGTGGTCATACAGACATTATGGAGTAAATGCTGGATAAAGTCTTCATCCTTAACGACTTTAAAACCAGCTTGGAACAGTTGATAAATATCCCATCCCCTCATCCCTAAATCCATCTGAGAAATAGCTAAATATCACTAACTGTTCCTAAACAGGTTTTATTTTAAAAAGGGAAAAAATAAGAGAGGGTGGTAAATACAACAATTCGCTCAAGTCACCCCTGCTGAACCAGCAGCTGAAATGACTGTGAAAAGCTAAGGAATGGTTTTCAAATCTTCCATCAGAGAGGTCTCTGCTGTACTTGGATTGATCTCCCACAGCCCTTTCCCATTATTTTAACAAGTGCTGCACTTCAGATCCTATCCAGAGCACACCTGAAACTAGTTTCATGCCTGTGCATAAATAAACAAGGGGCTAATCATTTCACAGCTGTATGGCAAAGCATGAAAGACAGCTCAGCCACAGCGAGGGCAGTGCTGGGGCTGGGTGGTCCCACATCCTGCACTTGCGGGCACAGCTGGGATTTCTACCCGTGGCAAGTGAACAACCACACAGCCTTTGCTTACACAAACACACCCCGCCTTTCCCTTTAGCTTCTCTCATCTCAATAAAAAAAGGGCAAAAGCTACTGGGTTAATGGTGTGGGGTTTGTGCTTCCCTTGATTTATTGTACAACTCCAATATATTTTATTCAAATACTGGCAGAGGCACAATTACCAGATTTCCTCATAGGAAATGTTATGAGACACTAACCCATTACAGAGTACTCCAGAACAAACTATTTAACATTTCCATGAAAGTCAGCATTCCCTCCTTTTCATGGAGCACAAACAAAATGTACAAAGCATCTTTAAACTAGGGCTCTGGTCTTTTTGTACATTAAAGCAGATTTTTCAGAAGATTCAGCACTCTGTACAGTACTTCCTTTGTATCACAGGGTTTCTCGACCACCTGCTTCATATCTGATCATAACACGGTAGTCTACCATATCAGTTCCTTTCTATTTCTAAATTATAGGACTTGTCTTTTAAAATGAGCTGTCTCTCTTTTTCCATCCCTTCCTGCCATGCTGTTGTCATGGTTAAAAAACCCCACCTTCTTCCAGTTTCCAGGCTGAAGTGATTCATTGCTGATGTACAAAAACTGTTCTTATGCCAGTATTGTTCATAGCTTGATTACCTCTCTCCCTGTTGTGCACTGTCCTCTTTCAACCTTGACTTTGAGACTAAATATACCACGCAACTTGGTTCTCTCCAAGAAGTTATTTCACTTGACATTTCTCTGTATCTATTAAAAGTATAATTTCATCCCCTTGGGGCTCAGGTGCCTTTGACACAGAACATGTTACTGCCACTATACACTTGCCCTTTTCATGACTAGCTCGCTCAGAGGTTCAGAGTCACCCCTTGAGCCACTGATGCCCCCTGACCAGGCACACATGAACACTGACTACTGTTACAGCAGTTCTGCAAAGCCAGCTCCAGCATACCAAAGGTGTCACTCAGCTCCTGCCTGACTTGGACTTGGCCTCTTCAGAAAATCTAACTTATTTGTCTAACATCTGACATACACTGTGGCACCAGGGACTGAGTTCAGCTCCTCTGAGAGCTCTTAAATACCTCAGCCATGAGATACTGCCTCCATTCTTTATACCTCCCTCAGTCTCCTACTAGATTCCTGCACACTTTCTAAGCTCTGGCACAGACCAGGTGGTGCTCATGGTGCCAGCTGTGTTGCACGATCCATTCCTGCCCCAGGTGTGTCCAACCTTGAGTGTTGATCAAGTGCTGCAGTGGAGAAAAAACAAGCACTTGTTATACATGACTGACAAGGAGCATGAGAGGGGAGGCAGCAGACACTGAGTCTGACTCCCTCAGTGCTTGACTGTGCAGCACAGACATGAAACGCCTCTGTAACGGCGTGCATAGACAAGAGGTTTCCTGGCATTTTTTTAGAAGCTTGTACTGACAACAATAGATGTCAATGATATGCACGTGAGTCACTGCTAGAACCGGGACTTTTAAATCCAGTGCACAAACATCTGTCACTTGAACCAAGGACACAGACAAGGACCTCCTCCAGACTCCACTATTCTGGTGGCCGGTGGTAATGACCCCTGCAGAAGTGACTGCAAAGGCACCCCCAAATGGAGCTCAGGCAAAGGAAGCTGGGTGAGACAGCTCTCACGAGATCCCTTGTACTCACAGACTGAGCCCAACAGTAGTAGAAGGTGGGCAAAGACTTTATTTTCACAAATTTGAGCTTTAAAACTTCACTTTTGCAGGAGAGCACTTCTTCCCATGCATCCCACCCCAATGCTGCTAGGAGAGCAGGGGGCAGCTAATAAATTCCTTATGTAAAGGGAAGGAGGAGTCTGGTTTGCAGGAGAAATGTGTTTATGTGGGCTGGGAAAGGTATAGGGGAAAGCAAGTCACCATTGCCCTGTGGGGCTGGTCCACTGCCAGCTGTCTGTACAGCCTTTTGAACTGAGACATGGCAAGAGTTGATGCTGAGGTGTTTCCAGTTTCCCCCTGCAATTTGGACTCAGACTCACCCTGCTCTCCATCTCCCCCCACCAGTTCCCCCCCTACCCCAAGCTTTCTTCCTCTATCTCCTCCAAACAATACACTTGGGGCAATTCCCAGTTCTTGGTCCCAGTTTCTCCTAGCTTGCTCTCTCCATGTTCCTTCCTTCCCTCACACACACTCCTAGCCAACTTTTACATTTAAAGCAGTCACAACTTCCTGCCTCTCCTCATCAAATCCCAGTCTGTCATTTCGCACACACCCAAGTCCTTTGCCCAGCAAATCCCACTGTCTTCAACTAAAAGTGAATTCCTTTCCCCACTCCCTCATTTTTACCTGTCATCAATGTCTTCCACCTCTCAACAATATTCCTTTCCATTATTAAGCACTGGAAAGCTGAACACTGGATTTGAAGGTCTTTCTGAGGAACAATTGCAACAGGAACAGAGGGGATAGGGAAGAAGGCATCAGTGGGAACCAGGAATGGCAGACTCCTCCCTGCTCAGCCCAGTGATACAGCCCCTGTCATAGTTACATGGTTTTGACTCCCACTGTATGTCTTGTACCACATTGAGTTTATTATGGGAAAGAAAGAGGTTTGTGCAGGCTCACTGGAGGTAAGACCAATGCAGATTTTATTTGGTATAAAATAAAGATACACACACATACCAAAACCACTTTTACTGAACACGTGCTATCCATTTTATACAAACATTAATATATTTGGCCAAATCAAAATAGAAAGCAGAGGTAAAAATAAAAACACAGGGGACATCCTCTACACAGAGGTAATTTCCCCTACCCAAACTGGAGTTTTGTCCCAAAACACTGAAGTGACAAATTATTTCAAAGAAATATCTTTGAGAATATTTGAACACAGGCAAAAGACCACCACATCCTAAGATCAAAAGAATACACACTGTTATGACTGAAATTCCCTCAAGAGACTTAAACCTTTTGCCCATGATGAAAAGCTTCAGCCTATATACAGTTGAAGTTTGGCAAAGCTGGACGTTTAGAAACAGGGCAACAAGTTTGGAAGCTCTAGGGAAAGACTGGATTCCCACTTAACAGCAACAAGAAATGGCACTACAGGTGTTCTAGGTTAGCAGCAGAGCTTAATATCTCAGTGCTGGAAGCAAGAATTTCACAGTACTCAATACCCAGACTGCAAGTCCTAAAATGTTAATCAGATTCTAGCCTGTTGTTCAGAGCTGAGACTGCCAGACATATGTCTCACCAACAAACAACAGGCCCTTTCATCATTGAAACCCACCACCTCAATGTGTTTGGATTCAGCATTCATCTCTTTTAAACCACAGCCAAGAGAAGGACAGCCTGGACCTGGTCCCTCACACACACGCACACACACAGAGCCAGTGAGGTGTTGAAAACTTCCGCTAGTGCAAGGTTTGACAAATCGTGTTTCTCCCATGTCATTCTCCGTGGTGGTAAGTGTCACATCAAGTTAAATACGAAGACAAAACAACATCTCAGGTAGTCCCAGTGCTGCACGGATCGCATGGTGACTCTGAGAAATGACATGCACCATCAGAGTCTCAGTGACAGTTCTCTACGTTCAAGAAAGGAACAGAACATGCTGTTGGGCTTGTTGGCTCTCAGTTGTTTGTGTTAACATAACAAACTCAGAAACTCTGCAGGTTTTTTTTATCATTGAGCTTTACTGGAAGTGGTGATACTGAGAACTTAATGCAGAAACTCAGGACTTTTCTTGATGCCCAGACTGATGGGGGAGGACGGGGCTAAAATAACTCATGCAACACTGAAGCTGTTAAATAAGTAACTCCACAACCTTTCTAACACTTCTGTTAGATACTACAACTGATACTAAACTATTTCTATTGTACCTGCAGTATGCAAGTACGTACTGTGGATATCTTCAAGGACTCCATCAGTAACATCCTAAGGAGTAAAAATAAGGCTGGGGCCAAGGATTTCTTAGCCCTGGACTTTCATCATTTCCCACAAGTATGTCACTGCAGTTTGCCTCCCCAAAAGAAACAATTTAAATACAGATATGATACTGCAAAAGAGCAGTTAACCATTATGGCATGGAAATATCCCAGCCTTTTATGAATAATTACTGTACTCAGGTTTCTATCTCCCTTAAGTTGGATGTGTGACAACCAGAAGTTAAGTAGAAACTGACGACATATATCTTGTGAGCAGCTGTCAGTTTTGTACCCATTTCCCACTGTGACTTTTTAATATATTAAAGTTGTTAATTCATTGCATGTAATGTAGCACAAGTAGGTAATTTTAACCAGTCTCAGTCTGAAATATTAAAACTCCATGGCTGAGTCCTGCACTCTGATTCTAAGCCTTCCAAGTTCAAGTTGGCTATAAAAATGTGTTTACTGTTCCCCTGCTTACCATGCCATGCCCTGCTCTAAATGAGCAGTTACGGTTCAATTTTCTATCTTCCAGTAGAACTGTGACTTCACTTCAAAATGCTCAAGCCAGAAATGTCCATCTACTCTCAAAATGCAGTCTAACTATGGGTGTCCAAAGATCTCTGCCACTGAAACTCCATGCTGGCTGTCCTAATCAGGCCTGTTTCTGTCTTCCTAGGTAAATACCAACACTGACATTTGACAGCACATTTGCTTTTTCTTCAAGGCCTGAGTTTCAAGACCAAGTACATGTTGTAAGCACCCTGAATGATGCTGTGCAATGCCATCAAAATATCCTGAAGAGAAAAATGGGATGCATTTGTTGGTGAGCCTTAGTTGTCCTCTTTGGGCAGGGAATTTTAGAAAACCTTCTAGTGACTGAAGCACACATCACACCATCATTAATTAAGCAATTGTCATCCAGCCTTATATGCTCTTGCACATACTGTTCTAAGATGTCACACTGGGCTACTTGCTCCTTTCTCAGCTTCAGATATTCTCTATGTATTTTTAGATGAGTTTTCTAATGAACTCAGTTGCACTGAATACAAACCACAAATTGCACTTGCTCTATTTTGTACACTTTGCCCAATGGAGCCCTTTTCACATTATGTAAAAATTAAAATAATCACTCTCAGAGAGCAACCAGGCTAGTGAACAACTTTTGCTGACAGAAATAATTATTGATACAGAAAATGCATTTATCATAGAATATCCTGAGTTGGAAGAGACCCACAAGGATCATCAAAGTCCAACTCCTGGCCCTGCACAGGACAGCCCCAACAGTCACACCATGTGCCTGGAGCATTGTCCAAATGCTTCTTGAGCTCTGTCACGCTGGTGCTGTGACCACTGCCCTAGGGAGCCTGTTCCAGTACCCAACCACCCCCTGGGTGAAGAACATTTTTATAATATCCAACCTAAACCTCCCCTGACACAACTTCAGACCCTTGCCTGGGCCCTGTCACTGGTCACCACAGAGAAGAGATCAGTGACTGCCCCTCTGCTCCCCCTCATGAGGAAGCTGTGGACTGCAATGAGGTCTCCTCTCAATCTCCTCCAGGCTGAACAGACCAAGTGACCTCAGCTGCTCCCCACATGGCTTCCCCTCAAGGCCCTTCACCACCTCCGCAGCTCAAACATGGAAACAGTTTCAGAAAACACTAAATAATTTCCAGTAAGTGGATTTCCTCACAGCTATAAGAATCAAGTTAAACTAGATGTTAACAGTTCTTCCCTCATCATAATGAAGCATTTTAAGTGAAATTAAGTGTGGATTTTGAAAAATTTACGAAAGATATTTACCACCTGAAAGAGCATGATGAGATTCCATGTCAAGATGAGGAGAATGCTTAACAGTTGTATCACACAATTCTGTGACTGCAACTTGCTAAGAAAAAATCAACAGGACATACTGGATTTTAATCTCCCATCCGATTTAAGAAAATAAGTACCGCATCATCTTTTGGTATGCACAAAAATCTTATTTTCTTTCCAAACCTGTCAGTACAAGCCAGGCTGGGTGTAGTCCCAGAAAAGCCTTCCAAAATAGGTTACCTGACACAGGTTATAAAGGCATTAGTACAGGTATTGTCTATCTATACAAATACCATTATTAAATGCCACTGGAACACCCAGAGACAAATTTTGGTGTCACAGGCACTGCGAGAGAATGCAGAAACATCCCTTAGATAATACACAAAGTTGTTACAGCACAAAACAAGACCCTGTAATTCTTACTTCAAGCAGAAGCCCAAGGATGCAAAACTGTATGAAGTCTGCCACTGGGAACTGGATAGATTTGTTCAAAAACATTTTTATGACTACATTTTTCTGTCAGCAAATGAAAGAAACCTGCTTCTTGTGCCAACATACTCTCAGATGGGAAGATCAAGGGAAAAAAGAGCTAAAATAAATGAACATTCATCCTAACTAAGAGACATGCTGTACAGCATAATACTCAAAGCACAAAAATGTACAGTGCAATTCAAACATCTCCTCCAGGATAACATAACATCTTTGAACTGCCTTTATTTTCAGCACTTCATATAAATATCGCTTTCTTCCTGATCCTGGATTATCCTCAATTTGAAACTCATATTCTGGGTCTGTATTTGAGGACTGCATGCAAACATCCCTATAATCCTGTACCCTCTTGTGGGGCCATTTAAAGATGAGAAGACTGTAATGGATTCAAAAGCAGTCTCTATGAACTTATGAAACTGCATCTCTAAATTACAAGTGAAGCTTCTATCCCCACAACAAGAAATTAAGAAACAAAGGTACTTGCAAATACACACACACACCCTCTTCTCACACAAGTTGCAGGATATCTGCAGGAACATGTAATTTTAAAATCCAAAACAAAACTTCAGGGTTTTTTTTTGTTTGTTTCATTTGTTTGTTTGGTTTTCTTTAATATAAGGTTTTATTTGGGAACTTCATGATTAATTTGTCTTAGCCTCTTAGGAAACATTTGCTTTTGTCCAGGAGTTGCCAGCTGAGAGGATGTTATTGTTTGGAAGGGATGTGATCAGGAGGACCCTGTGCACGGCACAATGTGTCAGCCCGGAAGCGAGGGAAGAAAAGTGATTCTCTCATCTGACAGAGAAAACAAAACGGAAATGTCAAGCATTTGCGTTCCAGTTTCATTCACCCCTACACGTGTTTCAAAGAAACATGTTAGTCACTCGTATCTCACATGAGTATCACCAAACTGTATCAATATATGTATATTAAAAACCCCTACTTTCAAAACAATTACAGATTTCTCCAGAAAAGCAAAGATTTCTGCCACAAACATCTTCAAAACACATAAGCAGGCGAATGCTTACCCTCTCCGCACCACTGCTTACCCTGCTGCTCTGAACGATGGACAGAGCTGGACATGGCTCCCTTCCCTCTGCCTCCTCCCTACAGCATCAGCAACGAACAGGGGCAGAGACCATTCCTACAGAGCAGGTTTGGAGCAGGCGAACTGAGTCCCACCCTGCACAGGCACCCCCCTGGCTGTACAGGCCCCCGCTGACCTCTGCAGTGACTTCACAGAAGCCTCTTGTGTTTCAGTAGCAGTAGGACAGAGGCCAGTGTGCTTCAGAGCTCCAGAAGGGCAATGCTCTCACAGGAGCACCTTCCAGGCCCTCTAGTTCCTTGCCGAGAGTCTTCACCTGGGGGATTTTTAATTTTCATGCAGTTTGTTTGTAGCATACCTGTGCTTTGTACACGATCACGGTTTCACGCTGAAAGGGCTCCAAGAATGATGCCGTGCTCGGAGAACACCTCTTACCAAACCCTTCTCGTAAATAAAACATCCCCCCTGCCCTCTCCACGCAGCCCAGAAGGAGCACAGCCACACTGAAGCCACAGCGGGACGGGGTCCGGGACCCTGCAGCGCTGCCTGTACCCGAGGCGAGGCGGGTGTCCCTCAGCCGGGGCTGCCCCGGAGGGAGCGCCCGGCCGACCGAGTGGGCGCCTACCATGCCAGCGGTGACCCCCGCGCTCAGCTCTGCCCGACGGCGCCCGTCCGTCCGTCCGCCCTCGGACCTGTCCGGGACGCGGGGCTCGGGCGCTACCGGGCGTCGCCGGCGCTGAGGGGGTAGGCGAGGATGCTCATGGCCTCTCCGCACGCAGCCTCCACCTGCCGCACCTGCTGGCGGCTGAGGCGCTCCCGCCAGGCGTGCACGGCCTCCCGCGCATCGCGGGCGGAGATGAGGAAGGGCCGGTCGGAGGAGTAGGCGGCGCCGCGGGTCATGTTGACCACGAAGTCCTCCAAGGCGGGCGGCACCGTCAGCCCGGCGAAGCGCAGCAGGCGGCGCAGCTCGGCGCGGGGCTCCCGCACCAGGTCCTCGTAGCGGAGCTGCGTGTAGCGGCGGCGGAGCCAGCCCGGGGCGCGCCGGGCCAGCAGGAGATCGCGGAGCCAAGCTTGGCAGATCACCTCCAGCGCGCCGCCGAGGAAGAACTCGGCGCGGTGCTGCGGCTGCGGCGCCCGCCCGCCGCCCAGCAGCCCGGGCGGCAGCAGGAGATGCTGCTGCTGGTGGCGGGCCGAGCCCCGCGGCTCGGTGCGGTGGCGGCTGCGGAGCACCTGGACGCTCTCCCGCAGCAGCGCCTGCCGCGCCTTCAGGCGGGAGTTGTGGACGGCGCGGGGGTCGCGGAAGAGCTGCACCACCCGCAGGTTGAGGCCGGGCTCCCGCAGCAGCGGCAGCAGCGCGCCCAGTTCCAGCAGCCGCACGTCCTTGATGACCACCACCGGGTACTTGCGGCACTCGGCCTCCAGCTCCCGCAGCGCCCGCGGCGGACACTTCTCCTCGCAGGCGGCGCCGTCGACGAGGCCGATCTCGCCGCGGGGCCGCGGGGCGGCGGGGCAGAGCGGCGGCGAGCAGATCACCTTGTTGGTCCGCCAGCCGAAGATGCTGGCCGTGGTGAGGTTGGCGGCGGCGGGCGGGGCGGGGGCCAGCGGGTCGCGGGGGCCGGACGGGGCGGTGTAGAGGCGCAGGACGGAGAAGTCGCATCGGAAGAGGGCGCGCAGCATGTCGCGGAGGGCTCCCTGCAGGCTCAGCGCGTCCCCCGGGTAGAGCGCCTGCCAAAGGTGCCACATGGGCTCGTACAGGTAGAAGACGTCGGGGTGCTGGTTGAAGAGCTCCCCGAGGAAAGAGGAGCCCGTTCTCCAGGTAGCGTGCAAGTAGATGTGCCGCTTCCCCGCGCTGCCGTTACCCGCCGCCCCGGCCGTGCCCGCTTCATCCTCCTCCTCTTCCTCGTCCAGCGGCGGCCGCTGCTCCCAGCCCCACTCACTCAGCGCCTCCTCCAGGCTTGGGCAGCGCCGCAGCAGCGGCTCCTCGTCCGCTCGCCCGCGCCTGGCCCCGTAGTCCAGCGCGTAGGGCACCAGCAGGAGCAGCAGCAGCGTGTACAGCACCAGCACCGCGGCGAAGCGGCGATGTTCGCCTCGCCACCGTCTCCGGCCCTTCATCGCGGGGGCCGGCTCGGACCCCGGCTCCGCCGACCCTCTGTCTGCCGGAGGGCGGCTCTTTGCGGAGAAGCAAAGTTAGCGGCGGCGGCGGCGGGGATGTGGGCGGCGGGCGGTCCTCCCCGCCGGGGAGCACGCCCACGGGCACGCCGGCCCGGCTCCGAGCCGCTGGCCGCGCCACCCGCCGCTCTCGCCGCCGCCTCCTGCTGCTCCTCCTCGCAGAGCGACACGGAAGCGCCCGCACCTGCCCCCGCCGCCTCCTGAGCAGCCGCCGCCGGCGGGGCGCGGGCTGCTGCTGCTCCCGGTGCCGCTGCGCCGGGCTCCGGGCCGCCCCTCGCCCGGCCTTCCTCCCTCCCCCCGGGCAGGGCCGGAGGGGCGGGCTCGGCACGGCGGGACTCACCCCCGCCCGGGAAGGGGCGCACCGAAAAGGAGGTGTTAGCCAGAACAGGTACCGAGCAGCCGAGGGTGTCCCGAGGAGGAGTGGTTGGCCATAGGAGTGGCTATTCACCAGCGCTCCGGAGAAAGAATACGCAAGACGCTGCAGTAACGAGAAGAGGTGCAAATGTATTTTTAGGGTAGATGGCAGTTATTAAAATCTGCAGTGAGTTTCAGAAATGCTGCAGTTCGGCGCTGTAGAGAGCTGCGGGGTTTCTCAGCCACACTTTTGTCTACGTGTGTGTGCCGACGGGATGCAGACATCTCGATCATGACTCATTGCTCCAGTTTTTACACCTGTAAGTTCCATATCTGTCTGAGCGGGTCACCCTTTACAGCTGGAAGAAATGGGCACCCACAGAGGGACATTCAGCCCATTATGGATGTCATCCTGATAGTCCTCTTTATTAACTACAGTAGGAGCATAAAGAGTTCAAATGTAAACTTCTAGTTTTTTAGACATCTAAGATTAGTTAGAAAGTCTCCTGAGGGATGGAAAGTCAACCAGATGTTGACTTCAGGTGTTTAAATTAAAATCCATAGTCTCAAAATCTCCAGCCCAGCCCCTGCCTGACCTTGGAAGATGCTCACATAAAGAGATAGACCGTGATCCTGTGTTCCTGGTTAAGGCATCCAGCTGTCAGGAAAGTGAGGTCCCCATCCTGCTGATGGTGTAGTGGGAGCTGCTGACTGTCCTGACCTCTAGAAAATAGGTGGCATCCTCTTAAAACACTACTAATATTTAAGTGTGGTGTGCAGGGTGAAATTCACAGAGGATAACACAGTTCTTGCCCTCGGTGTACAATGCTTTGACTCCCAGAAGAGTCTGTGTGGTATATAAGCACCTGTGGTTAGACGAATGACACAGCCTTTGTCAATGACACCACGTGCAACAGAGAGCAGAAACAACCCATTAGTTACACGGGTTCTAAAAATGCTCCATCTCTAGTACATGTATATAGATACACAGTCTGAAAATCCTGCATGTAGTATGAATGTCTAGTTATTAAATAATAATTTAATTTTGCATTTGTCAGGCAAAGCACAAGGAGCAGGAATCAATGTGAGAGAGAAAAAGCACACTTCTCTTCTGTCCAGGTGGTGAGCCAGTAGTCTGCCTGCTAATGCATTTCTTGCTCCACGTTAATAAGTGTTAAAGACTGGGCTTCCTGCCCTTTATAGCGTGCTGAGTGAGTAGATGGTGCCAAACAAGATTTGTGAGCTCCTGAGCAGAAGAATGTCGAAATTATAGCATTGGAAAGGAAATTCTGCCTCAACATACATATTCACTGCATATATGTTTAAACACCAAGACACACCAGTATCTCACTCAGCAGTGTGAGTTTCACCTCTGACTCAAAAATACCAGGAATTCATCCAGACCCTCAAACAACCAAAGGAGCACAACAGAATAAAAATACACTTGCCAAAATCAGGTTACAGTCTTGACAAAAAAAAAACTCTTCCCCATCCAAAAACTGTGCATACTTAGTATTTTGAGTCTCCAGTGTAGCTGACTTGTGTGGCATCATGCAAAATAGTAATTTGGATAAATTTACCAAGATGAGATCCTGAGAAGTGCTGATGAGAATGGATAACTCTGAGATGCCAGGATTTCCCCTTTGTAAGACAAAATACTGGGTTGGCAGTGGCACCAGCACCACAATGAGCCATGCCACAAGACATATTACTTTAAACTAATTTTGTATGAGTTTCTATGACATATTTAGGTTTAAGAACTAAAGTCAAGGTCTTAAACCTGCCTAACTGAAGTAAAGCTGTCTTGCAAAGAATCAAACATCTCACAGAGTAAGACACCTTGTCAGACAAAGGTAAAACCATAGAAATAAAACTACGTACGTCTTATGCTGATTTTTTTTCAGGCGGTGGACCTACAAACTTCTGTGGCAACTGTTCTAGAAAAAACGAAATATACAAATAACTTTACCTCGAGCTACCTATTTTAGTAAAGATAAAACCATAGTTGTTAAAAGATTATCAGCTCAAAAAAGAATGACAGTAAATGTTTTGTTCTGCACCTTCACAACAGTTCCTCTACTGCAAGAGGATTAGGCTGTAAGTGTTTACTTCAATTGTTTTGGGTTAGAGCTTTTTTGGCACAAGGAGACTCTGGCAAAGCCAGTATTTATTTTGCCACCCAGCAGGTGCCTGAGCTAGACTTGTAATTGTTGAGCTCCAGCCTTGCTGAAGAAAGTACCTACTTCACAAGAAGTACCTAATTTGAGCATTGGGGAGTGGACTGCCAGTCTGAATAGAGTGGGAAGAGATCAGCTTTCTCTTTTTTCAGTTTTCAGTTCCGTACTCTGTTCTCTCTTCAGCACAGATAAGAGAGATGATTTTTCCTATATAGGCTTTTTCTATAAACCATGAAGACACCATTTACATATACAAATGATCTGCATCTCCTTCTAAGATCAGGACAGTTCTGTACCCAAGGGAGACAGCATGGTTCTTCTTCACTGATCTGTGAAATAGTCTGCCCATTTGGCATCCAGCTCCTGCTGTTTTTTGGTGATAATTTTGTACTTAATATTATTTTGTAAAGAGGGGGGGAAAGAATATAGGCATAACATGTTCTGCATACTTTAGTATTGCAGTATTTCCTTTCTAGTTTCCAGGCTTGTCACTGTAAGTACTGGCTGTTTTTAATATAACATTGGCTTCCTGTGTATTATCTCTCTCACTTAATTTTTGCTCTTCTGTCTCCCACAGTGCTTCTACTGTCAAGAGAGACAGTAAATACTGGAATGCAGTATTTCAGCCTCAATAATTTTTATCTTCACCGCAGAGGCTTCAAAATAGAAATAGTTGCCTCTATATCTCACAATCTTTCAGCTCTGGCATGCTCTTGTCATTTTCACAGAGTACTTTGTGAGTAAAAATAGCTTCATTTGCTGATAAAATTAAACATGCTTTGCACACGGAGCACCGCCCTCAAACATCCTGACTGTTAATGAGCTCTCTGCTTGCACATGTTGTCAGTCAAAGGCTTCAGCCAAGAGGAAGTCCGTGGTTAGTAGCAGCTTAAAAACCTTCCAGAAGCCAACAGGCTAGAACAAATGTCCTTATTTTTTTTAAGTTTCTTTGTCATCAGATGTTCCAACATGTGCAATACCACATGTTTCACATATGAGACCAGATTTAGTAGCTCACATTTTAGAAAGGACATGTTGAGAATAGTGGGAAGGACAAGCTGGTCCAGGAGAGATAGCTGATGCAGAAGGGACTTTTAGCTGTGTAGTTTTCCCCAAAAGTGAAACAGAGATTGAGGACCTGCAAAAGGTCAAAAATGTCAGAGAAATTCTGAGAGACTCAATGGAAATTTAGAGGATCTGAAGGAAGTGGAATGTAAGACAAAAGCAGAGTAGACTTCTAATCTGCGGCTGGCAAGCAGTTGGGTGGAAGTGGCTTCAGATGCAAAGCAACATTCAGAAGGTAGCAATTCAGCTCTCTGCATGTACACCTGATGTCTTGAGCATGTGCAAAGGAAGACAAGGAAATCATGCAGGAATACTGTAGCATTCTTACCTACATTGGTCTGTGTACTCCTGATTGTTACACTGGCACAAGTCCAGACCTCTGAGTTTCTCTGTGGGCTGATTTGAGAGAAGCCAGATGTACAGTTATTGGTCACAGCCAGTATGGCTTCATGAGAGGAAAGTCCTGCTTATTAAACCTGATTTCCTTTTATGACAAGGTAACCCACCCCAGAAATGATCAAGGGCTTGGATTTCAGTAAAGCCTTCAATACTGTTTCTAACAGTATCTTTCTGGAGAAAATATCCAGCACACAGCTGGATAAACACATCATGGGATGGGTGAGCAACTGGCTCACAGGTGAGGCATAAAGGATTACAGTGAATACAGACCTCAGACTGGTGACCTGTCACTAGTGGGGCTCCACAGGGCTCTATCTTAGGTCCTGTGCTCTTGCACATCTTCATAAAGGGCTTGGATGCAGGACTGGAAGGGATACTAAGCAGGTTTGCAGACAATACAAAACTGGGACCAGCTGTTGCCTCCTTCAAAGGCCTGGAGGCCGTGCAGAGAGACTTTGACAAGTCAGAGGGCCGGGCAATCACCAACACTGTGAAGTTCAATAAGGGAAAGTGCCAGATTCTGCACCTGGGATGGGGCAGCCCTGGATGTATGGACAGACTGGGGAATGAGAGGGTGGAAGCAGCACCATGGAAAGGGACATGGGGGTCCTGATCAATGTCAAGTTGAACATGAGTCAGCAGTGGGCCCTGGCAGCCAGGAGGGTCAGCTGTGTCCTGGGGGGCACCAGGGACAGCATCACCAGCCAGGCAAGGCAGGGGATTGTCCTGCTCTGCTCTGCACTGGGGCAGCCTCACCTTGAATACTGTGTGTGGTTTTGGGTGCTGCAAAATAAGAAAAATATAAAACTATTAGAAAGTGTCCAAAGGAGGGCAATGAAGATGATGAAGGGCCTTGAGGGGACGCTGTATGAGGAGTGACTGAGGGCACTTGGTCTGTTCAGCCTGGAGAAGAGGACACTGAGGGGAGACCTCATGGCAGTCCACATCTTCCTCATGTGGGGAAGAGGAGGGGGCAGACAGTGACCTCTTCTCTGTGGTGACCAGTGACACGACCCAAGGGAATGGCTTGAAGTTATGCCAGGGGAGATTTAGTTCAGATATTAGAAAAAGATTCTTCACACAGAGGGTGGTTGGGTACTGGGACAGGCTCCCCAGGGAAGTGGTCACAGAACAAAGAGTGGACAGAACTCAAGAAGCATTTGGACAACACTCTCAGACACATGGTGTGACTGTTGGGGATGGTTCTGTGCAGGGCCAGGAGTTGGATTTCGATGATCCTTGAGGGTCCTTTCCAGCTTAGCATATTCTGTGATTCTGTACTGTTAAAAATGAGGTCCAGTCTCCTGTTAAAATTTAAAGGTTTAATAAAAGGACAATAAAGGGACAAGGTATAGGGTAAAAGGTTACAACGTCCAGGTGATGTTGGGAACTCTTGGCACGGAGCCAAGAGCACATCTGACATGGTGAAAAGACTCTGTTTATGTACTTTTCTTATTCCATCAGCCTGTTACATATTCATAGACAAGTATACATATTCAAACTTTTCTCCAAACTATTTTACATTTTCCAGGTACTCATTAGCATGGCTCCTCCTTGGGTCCGCCTTTTTAGAGCATGTGCAATTTCTTTGGAGACTCCAATATCTTCTTTTTGTCCATCGGTGTCCAGCAGATGGTCACTGTCGATAGAGATGTCCAGTCAGACGGTTACTTGTCAGTAGGGATATCCTGTCAGATGGTTCTTTGTCGATAGAGATATCTTGGGGCAGGAGCCTGTTACACTCGTGCTTATCCAACTAAGCATGCGGTTTAGTTATTTTAAGCTAGGTACATTTTAACACAGCTACATTAGCCACTACATTTAAGCTAAAACAAAAAAGGCATTAAAGCATTAAAAATGATTATATTTTTATAACAAAAGCAACTTCTGCAATAACCAACATCATACACATAGCATTCATTATTTGCGAAAAGCCAACACTATAATATGCATTTATAACACGTACAGCTTCAGGTTTTGTTTAATACAATCACATTGCCACCATGCAACTCACACCACCCAATGGCTCTGCAAAAGAGCAGGGGCAGCAGAAAGGCACGAGACTCCTCTGTACCCCTCAAACTGAGGGGAGCTGGCAGTTGAGTCTGGGGACCAACAGCATGTGTGGAGTTGGAAGGAAAGGGATGCATTACTCCCTTGTCTCCCAAATTTCTCCAGTTATTCCTAAGAACTGGTAAAGTTAGGCCTGCTGCTGCTGCTGCTGCTGCTCCTCACAGAGAGTGAGCTGAGGTGTTCAGATTAAGCCAAATTCAGCACTGCAGCCTGTGTTTGGGCTAAGGGACACTTGATAGCCCAGTGCAGCATTGCTGAACCAGCTGCAGCAGCCTGATAGTTACCTAGCTAGGAGAGCTCTTCTGTTCCCAAGAGAAGCAGAGACCTTTTGTTTCTGCTTCTGATTTATTTAAAAATTAAGATATATACTACACTGTAATTGTCAGGGTAGAGATTGTCTGTGGCTTTCCAAGAATGTGAGATTTGAGTATTGAAATGGCAAAAAAAAACAACAACAAAAAAAAAAGGAAGCAGGAAAGTTTGGGGTTTTTAAAATTTAAAACATGGTATGTCATCAGTGATCTTGTGAGCTCCACTAACTTCCTCTAAGAAAGGAAGCTAATGCCATCATTGAAGATGATAGAAAATGCTACTAGGAAATGTAATAAGAAAATGCAGGAGATGGAAGGCAGAGCAAAGCAAGCTTATGTATTTGTTGACGTTCAAGAGGAAGCTCAGAAGGAAGTCTGTTATTATTTACAACAGTATAAATTCAGATAAATCAGCAACAGTAAAAGAAAAAAACATCTATTCCGTGATCCAACTCAATGTAACTTGAGTCTTCCTAAATTCTGCCAAGGATTACTCTAATCTGAAGATTTTAAACCTCTCCCCTGTAGAGTGGGCTCTGTTGTCCCATTAGCAGAAAGGCAGTTCTCTCACAGCCCAGAAGCACTTACACTACACCGATAGCCAGCACCTCCATCACACTGCCAAAGTAATTCCTATGTTAATGTGTTTGGGGTCTCACAGCTTTGAGTACAAGGACTGCCTCTATACTAAAATGTGTGGGAAATAATAGTTTTTAATGGCACAAACTGTGAATCTTTTGCTGTTTTCTCTCATTGTCACAGTCTTACTATTAATGAATTAGAGATGCCGATTAACAGCAAGCTTTTGCAACTCAACAAGTTAAGCCATTGTGTTGACTTAATTAGGGAACTAATACTTTCTCAGTTCACTCAAGCGAAGAAATGAGCTAGAAAATTTAAGACCTATTTTTAACGGGGGATTTTTTTTCCCCAAAGTAACCCCTGTGACAGCTATTGTAACAAAATACTTGCAATTCTCCTGCACCTTCCTAAGGCAACACTTCCATGCACAGAATATAATTTTTGGACTGAGCATCTTTCTGCCTTTTTATTTACTTCAGTCATATGTGCAAATCCATACTGGCATATGCAAATGAAAATGCTGAGTGCTCAATCACTGCGCCTACTTTATAAATATGCCCCATCAAGTTTTCCAAAGATAATTTTGCAAATTCAGAATTTCTGAATAATTTTTGCAGTTTATTCCCAGGAGACATTACTGTGCCTGCATGGAAGAAAGACAAATGCCAGAATGTATAATTCACTTGAAAATTAATCTTGTATATGCTTGTGCCAGATTATTTAACTTTCATGAGGAAAATGTTAGCAGGCAAAAAGATACTGATTCTGGGAAATTCCTGGGCTCCTGGAACCTCTGGGAACCAGTTTAACTCCCTGCCTGTCATTACTGGTTATTAACGAGGAAGTCTTCTCTGGGCTTGTTATGCTGTTAATTGGGGGTTTCCAACTGGAATGTTAGTTAGCAGTCCACAATTTCTTTTTGCAGCTGTCTAATGAGTGCAGCAGATATGAAAATTGGTGTTAATCTCTTTGGGCCTTCACTACAAGCTTTACAAAATTTGTCAAAAGCAATCATAGCACAATTATGCATCCGCAGCACACCATTTATTTAGTGAGGCATCCCTATGCCTGTATGCTTTAAACACTGGATGAAAACCATTTTGGTTTGACTGTAAACCTCTGTCAACAAAGAACTTGTACACTGCTTTCTGTAAAGAGAGACTGCTTAAGTTTTCCCTGGGCAGTTTTTGGTATGCAAATGTTGATCGTCAGGCTTTGTTACTTTAGCTACATAGACAATTCAATGCAGTTTCAGGTTTTATATGACTGTGAAAATTGCCTTACAAAATTTACTAAAGCTTTAGCACAGAAATCATCTGCTCTTCAGTAGCTTCACTCTTATTATACCTATTAGAAAAATGAAGAGAAAACACTCAAGCCTAGCTCATGAAACAAGTGGGCGAACAGGAAAAAAACATACAGTAAAAGGTCATTACAGGATATAGACGCTGATTTACTAAGAAGAGATAACTGTTGTTCTAGATGAACAACAATAAAAAAAGTTATATGCAATTGCAGAGCTGCTGCAAAAATTTATTTCAACCATGCAGCTCAAACAGAAAATATCCAAATATATCCTGAAAACTTCAAGCTGATCTCAGCACAGTTTCTGCAAAGCTCCTCAGGTTCTCTCAGAAGAATTGGGCTGACTATGGAAATGTTCTGAGAAAACCTGATCCTCTGTCCAGGCAGATTTCACACATTATTTATTAGCTGCTGAACTTAGCTGTATGGAGAAGAGCATGTAGGCACTGCCGCTGGTCAAATCAGGCTGCTCCAGCTTGCTGGCTATGAGGAATGGCCAAGGCTGGAGCATGGATTTGAATTTCCTATACCTCTTCTCTGCTTACAGGAAACTTTATTCTCGTATCTTTTGCTGTATTTCTTGATGGTAGTGGTTGATTTTTCCTTTGTCCTTCCTTCACTGTCTTCAGTTCTCTTACCTATGGGCTTTTTTTTGTTTATCCTCTTGCTGGATGGGCTTGTCACTCAGCCTCCAAGGAAAAGTATTGATCCAATTAAAGCTGAAGCAGCTGCCCAGGCAGGAGCTACAGGGGACTGTCCATGTTTGCTTTGGTATTGCGCTGAAATTCCCCTACTTTACATCCTGTTCTGAGAAATAGTCATACTTTGTGGTTTTACTGGGGGATGATTTTTATTTGTGATTTCTCTTCCAATCTACCATTGGGAAATACCCCCTGAAAACACTGCAAGACTACTGGAAAAGCAGGAAGAAAGTTTTACAAAATTTTCTAATATTTTAAGCATTTGAAATTGTTGTCACAGCTGCCTCCATCTGAGTTCTGAGGAAGGTAAGTTAACTCAGACAAGGTAACTCTAATGGGAACCTTACCTGAGTGATGTGTCTAGGCTGGGCTGAAATAGGATCCTTGACCATGGGAGGGTGGGGGAGCTCCATGGGATTTGGCAGGGACAGTGGGGGCCCTCAGGGGCTCAGCATTTTGTAACTGACAATTTTCTGCACCTTTGGCTTTCATTTCTGCCAAGAGTCACTTTGCTGACACCTACCTACATCTGAGCTAGAGTTGCTAAAAAATATACCAGTGGGTTATTGTCTGTATATCCCCTTGAAAACATAACACAAACATGGCAAGGGGCTGTCTTCTCTGAGTCTCCTTGATGCGCAAACTGATGTTTTGCAAAGGGGTTGGGGTGTCCTTTTGATTATGGGGCTGAGTCAAATAACTACACATGAAGAGTCATGCCTGCTTCCAAACTTAGCCAAACTAGGGAGCCAAACAGTCGCTTTACATTTTAGTTATTTGGGGGTTTTATCTACTTGGTCTTGGTGATAAGCTTCCAAACAGGTTTCATCCAAATTCATGGTCTACAGAATGGCTTGAAATAAAGGCATTTCATTGTAGGGGTATGACCTTGCCTCTTGAGTAAATCAGCCATAGCAGATTTTCATCTCTGGAACAGTGAGGACCTTGAGGCTCTGGTTTAAGTCATCTCCTGAGGGACACCTCCTTAAAACACAGACTTGGTCAGGAGTACATGGCCCTCCTCCAGCTCTCCTGGACCCTGGCATCGTGACTTACTGATTGTTATCAACGATATCAGTCAATTTAGCCATGCCTGGTACTTTGAAAAACTCTTAATGTCAGTTCCTTAATTCTTGATCCATTTTGTTTCTTGCTCTTTTTTCCTTTTACAGTATGAACTGCCTTTATTCAAGAATATCTTGGGCTTTGACGTACTGCAACTTATAGTACCATCAAAAGGGCTGTGTAGGGAAATCTAAATCACCACTTTTCACAGTAGTTTGGCTTTACTGACTTCAAGGATTCAGATGAAACCTAGGGATTTCTCAGTGCCATTCCTCTTCCTCTGGGGAATACTGACAGTTGTTCTGCAAGGAAATCAAGTAGTTCAGTTTGCTTTGTTTTGTCTGGAATCTAAGATGCTCTGTGTCTATTTACTTCATTAGCTTAACTTTTAAATTGAGTTTCTCTTTAAAGGGCTCCTGCAAAAACAATTAAAGTAATTAAAATTATCTGTGTTTTCGTTAAGAGAACTGTTTTCCTTCCTTCCCTACATGGCCCAAATAAGAGCTTCCTGTGATCTGAAGCCAAACGTTGCAGGATAGAGTTTTACCGCCTCAACCACAATTCCTTCTGTCCAACAACATGCTCTAGTAAAAAGCATTTAATGTCTTTTCTGATTTAATTAGTGATGCCTCCAAATGTCTCCTGATGAAAGTAAAACGGGTGTCAACACCAAAGTTGTGGCTTTGCTGAACGCTGTCTCAATTTCTGCTGCCATTGAATGGGAAGACTGTCAAGAAATTGAAAATAACTTGATGTGTTTAGTAATTATAGTGACAAATCTCAAATTTTCAAATGATGGGTATTTGTCAGTCATCAGTACCCTCAGCAGTCAATAGGTAAGTAAGTATCTTCTCAGTTGCAAAAATACATAAGTTTTCACTGTAATCCAAAACATCTTGAAGAGTATTTATAGGAACTGAAAAGCAGAAAAGGACTGTAAAATTTAAAATATGTTTATTTCAGTTTAGAAAAAACCCCAGCCATCCAAATGAAAGTGTACATGGCTAATATTTCAATCCCAATTAATTTCCAAACAAATTGAACTGCTGTCTTTCTATTATCATTTTAAGATGCACAATTTTGAAGTTCAGGAATCAAAAAGGACTCATTTTCTCCATGTCTCTTTGAACAAGACAAGTTTTATAACAAACTAAACCTAATTACTTAAAACCAGAAAGAGTATTTCCTGTCTGCACTTTAGTTCCTGCACCTGCAATTCTCCTACTTGTATTAACTCTGTCTGCTCTTTTCCCTTTCTGTGTCAGCCTGCATCAGTCCAGAAGCAACATCCTTGGAAGGAAGCACTTCTGGATCCAAAGTCTGGATGAGGCTGCACGAATCATAAGCTTAATAACAGGAAACTGCTATAGTTTCCTTTTGATAGAGTGGTGTGCTCATCTGTGTTACCTATTGGCAGAAATGCAATTTATTATCTATTTCTGATGTAAAAATACGTATTTTGTGGTTGAAACTCAATAAAATTAAATCAGTTACAGATCTCCCTTTAGTTTTTGTTATGCAGATGGGATTATTCATGCTGGTCTCACATTACTCTCACAGAGCCTTTATAATATGAACATGAGAAAAATAGTTTCTGTACATCTTGTAACAAGCATCAATAAAACAAGAGCACACACTCTAGGTTATTTTAGATGCAAAAAATCGTTCACAGATCCTCTTTATGAAAATATTTAGGATCATGTTAAATCTGGGGAAAATTTTCTCACCTACACTCTCCTGCCTTTCTGACAGCTTTTTTTTTTCCCTCCCCCAGTCATACGGCATACAACTCTAAAAATCACTCTATGCAGCTGGGGACCTCCCTGCAGCTCTGGCTGGAGTGCTATTGATATGCTCTGAGCTTCTGCAGTCTCTGAACTTCTGGTGGCCAACACTGTTGGCTTTCCAGTCATGATGGACAAACTTAAAATGGTCAGTTGGACATACTCAGACCAATTTCAGGACCCCAGCAGATCAGTGTATTCATAGCAAATTTGACATGTTTGAAAGATGCTGAGATTTTGGGACTAATCTTTTTGGCTGTGTCTCTTTGCCTGCTGATGTTGGCTGGGCTGTGTATACACATGAGTGTCTTAGACCTGGTGTGTGCAAAGCTGTCAGTGCCCTTTTTGCAGCAAAAAAAGAGTAAGAACATGGTTATGGATGTCCCTGTGGCAAGGATAATAAATAAAAGGTGGGAAAGGCTGGCGCTCACTGACTCTTTCCCCAGCACCTGGGATTCTGGAAGGGCAGAGTCTGGCACTGCAGGCAATGAGCTCATCACATAAAATGATGCTTTCTCACTGCTTCAAGGTGAACTGGAGAGCATCTGAGAGGCTCAGCTGTTGACATGGGGATGTTTTCCCATGATTTTCTGTTTTGGGGAGTCTGGAAAGTCAGTCTCTCCTCAAATATCAGATGTCTCAGCCTCACTTGATTATTTTTTAGGGGTTTTGCACAATCCAAACTCCAAGCTTTACAGATGAATCAGGCATGAGAATCATGGCCACTTGAGTTTGAAGCAGAGCAGTAAAAATGCAGTTATTTTTATGCAAGCAACTGAAAAAGCTCTCACAATTTTCGACATTATAGACTGTTGTTCTGATTTATTTCTTCAGAAAAGTAGTATAACACATACAAACAGGTTCTTAATTTCTCAGCACAGCCTTATCACACTGAATGGTCTTAAAACCACGTTGCCTTTGTTTTAGTAGAAGTCACTACAGAAACTACTGTCAGGAAAAAACCTCTAACACAACAAAGCTTGCTGCTCAAACATCAATTCATTGAAACCTTGCAACAAAGAACTAATGATTGATTTAATAAATTCTTCTTTTCTTTAGTTGTACTTGAAATCAGAAGACTACACATGCTCACAGTAGCAAAGCAAGTTGGGGTAACCTTCCTGTTCAAAACTGGGTCATTTATCACCTGACTCATTTCTGAAATCTCAATAGAGGAAAACTGCATTACACCTTACCAACAGGAAACAATATCACAGATAAGCCTATTCCTAGGACAGTTTTTCTCTTCTGACATGAGCGTGTGCCTCAGCAGCTGCAGGTGACATACCACCACCCTGCAGTGGTACTCACTAGCCCACTGCTTTTACAGCTGGTGCAGGCTGATTGTCATTGGGATTTTGTACCTGAGGCAAGTCTGACTTGCCCATGTAGCTTGTAAGCCCATATAGGGGTTTAACGGTGTTATGTCTAAGAGAATCACTAAATTAAAATCCCAGTGTACAATCTGAAAAATCCCCAGTGCCGGCAGGTTTCTAATTTGTTCAGGCACTTTGGCAGAAAACATCTGCTGGAAGTAGCTGGTATGATTGAAAGAGGGTATCAGAGCAGACTGCAAAATGTCACTTGCTACAGCATGGTGGTCTTTTTCATATTTAAAAATACATGAATATGCCAGTGCATCTCATTGCTATTCTGATAAGTTCTCTATATTTAAGTGAGTTTCAGCTATGAAATGCAAATGATGGCAATGATTTTCTGGTTATTTAAGTGCCAAAGGCTTTGCAGTGATATTCCAGGCACCTGAGCCTGGAATATCACTGATATTTCTGAGACCTAAGTGTGGTCTCAATATGTGCCTGATTTTCTTTGTCGACAGTGCTATGCACAGCATATGTAACATTGCAAATGGTTTCATCCTGCAAGAGGCTGAGCCCTCTCACCTCTCTGTTTCTGCTGAAAGTGAAACATGGTCCTGCCTTGCCAGAAGAATTTAAATTATATTCTGTTGTATTGACCTTCATCTTAATCTACTTTAGTTACTTTTATTTTAAATGCAGTGGTGTAATCATACAGCTATGCTGCCTTATAAAAAAAGTAAAATAGGCTCCATTTAAGAGAATAAAAGCTTGGAATTCTGGCTTTGTTAATTAATTGATGTTCATTGTGATGAATATTTAGAATTTAAATGTCCTAATATAAAGTGCTAATTTAAGTGACAGCCACATAGCAGATAGTGTGTTGCTACAGATAAGGCATGAAGGTAGGATTTGGGCTATCTGGATGCCATTGCCTTTTCTTTTATACTGAATTACTGCATGGCTTGGGACCAATCTGAGCCTCTCAGCATTTGTGTTGATCTTGACAGGGAATACTACTGTAATGAGTGAAATACAGACAAATACATTGCTCTTTGCAAGAATTGAAAACACTATTATCATTAAAAGGACAAAACACAAAAACCCAGGTTTCAGGGTAAATTGGAAATTCAGTGCTCCTCTAGCCACACCATCTGCTCAGGCCTACAGGCAGAGCAGACTGGTGTAGTATCTAGAGATAAAACAATTTGTAGCACAGGGAAATAGGAGTATCTCTGCAGCGGACAGATTAAGCTGCTTTTTTTTTGCATTCTAATCTGTTAATCATGCACAGAGCTTAAGTATAGCTCAAGGCAGACCAGACATTGAATGATTTAATTTTGTGCTATTTATTGAACTGGATTTAATTTGAAGATACATTGTTACCCACTGCTCATCAGTTCTTAAAAAAAAAAAGAATGTCCATAATGAGATTTCTGCCATGAACCAGGGATTGTGTGTTTAAAATGGGTCATGGGGCTGGCCTTTCCAGGCTCCTGCAATAGCAGCTGCATTTACAACAGTCCTGCAGGTTCACCTTTGCAGGATTTGCTTGAGGGCACTCCATTTAAAGCAGCACCTACCACCCTTGATTTTTTTCATTTTTCATTTGCTTAAAGCAACTGCAGCCAGCAGAGAGAGCAGAGAATAAAAATTAAAAGAGGGAGTCATGTTTGGAGGTGAAGGCATGGAGTAGTAAATCTGAACTAGGCCACTAAAGATGGAAGCTGCTCGCTCTGCCAGCCCAGGAGAGAGTCTGCAGCAATTCCTGATGAGAAGGGGACACGCCCCAATTTCAGAAGCTGCAGAGGGCTGGGATGCTGAGAATCCATAAGTGTGGTCTAGTATTTGTAATGCTTTTTTGGCCTAGCATTTGTAAGTGCTGATGACATCACAGCAAATCTGAGAGGGAAAGAAAAAATCAAACATGTAAATATGCTTTGGAACGAGATGAAGAACCAGCTAAATAATGGAGACTATTAAAGTGTGCTGAAAAGAAGTATCTATTAATTTAAAAAAATTTGCTTTTCTAGTTTCTGGAGGGCTGTGGGCTCCTCCTGCAATGCTTTTATCAGAAAAGCATTACTTGATCTTTTTTTTTTTTTCTGTGTGTTTGCGTGAGTGATTTTAGAGTTGAGTCCATCAAATACCAGAAAATTCACTGGCAAGACCTGGAGATGCTGCACTTGTTCAAGGTAGAGTCAGACAGATTGGAGGCATTGCAAGATCTGGGACAAAGTGATTTCAAAGTGATTTGTGTCCACACCACATCCTTGCTGACGTAATGTGCAGGAGTTCATGTTTATGAGATTTACTCCTAGCTTGCATCAGTCATGCTGTGACATCTGCTGCTGTGACATCTGCTGCTGCTCCTTAACTCATCTCATACATGGGACCTGGAGGTGCTAACCAGCAGCTGCTCCTTCAGGACAGTGATTGTTGGCAGTTGTGAGCATGGCATGTTCCTTTGGCTAGGGACATGAGGAAATACTTCTGTGAGGAACTAAAAAACTAAGCAGGACTATACTAAAATATTAAATGCATTCATTAGATCATCTACTTCCTTGCCACATAAGCCAGTTTGCTTCATTTAGCACAGCAAAAGATACAGGTATTACTTTCCATGATTACCTGTTTTCAAACTGGATAGCAAAGTGAGGAATCAGGTCCCTCATGAACTGACTGTATAAGGAAAATAATGAAGAGGTTGAATATCAAATTGCCAATGACAACCTAATGCATTCCTTTTTCTCTCTCTAGCTGTTTTGGGGTCAGATAAGGAATAGTTTCAATAGTCACCAAGAATTCTGACTTTTTTTTTTTCTTCTTCTCCTTCTCTCCTTAATTTTCTCTGTGTCATGATCCTGGCTTGCTTCACAAAATTTATTTGTCTAGTAAATGTACATTTTTGATATGTCACTGTACACTTAAGCATGTTCTTGGGTTTACCCATGAAATCCTCATGGCTGAAAGTGCTGAAAAGAGAAATGGCACATAAAGTAATATAAACCCTTTTTTCTGAGCAGCCATTAGTCCAGTGCAGCTGCCATGGAAGTCCATCTGTCCAAGGTACTTGCTATTACTCAGCAGTGTTTTGGGCAAGTGAGAAAGGTCACTTCTGTTTCTTGTTTTTCGTTGTTTATTTGTTTGTTCTTTGGGTGGTTTCTTTTTTGTTTGTTTTGTTTTTGTTTTAGTTTGGGTTTTCTTTCCTAAATTCATTAAAAGTATGGAGGAATTTTTAAGGATTTTTTTGTGGGGTGGGAATTACGGCCATCACAGGTCAAGATGCTGCTGGACAGCCTAGACAATTGCATAGAAACACAAACCTAAAGAATACTGAAAACCAAATCCTGTGATGATTACAAAATGTATTACATTTCCTCTGTTATGCATTCAGCCTATGGGCAGTTGGATGCCGTAGCTGACAACAGTTGCAGAGGAGCATTTTCTTTTTCTCACACCTCCATACTTCTTCACACCCCACCAGCCCACTTTAATCTCAGACTCATAAATGGCTTGGAGATGATTATACTTACTCCTTTGAGTTCATCTATTTCCAGAGAATAGTGGCAGAATGAGGCTTTCAGGCAAATAAGGTGATCTTTTCCAAGTTAGCTGCTTCTTTGGCCTCATAGTCTCCTCAGAAACACGCCATTTATGTTGTTCCCTTTTCCTATGGCAGCTGCACATTTATTCCCTCCAGCCTGAGGCACTTTTTATTCCTCAGTGGCTTGGACATCAGTTCAGCACCTGTTTCTCTGGTCACAAAGGATAAAAAACATTATTTAGTCATTGGTTAAGTCTCAGAATATAAAAAGTTGTATACTCTGTTCCCAAGAGCCACAGTTTCAGTCGATCTCTTCTTAAAAATGGCCTATGGCACACAGATCAATATCTTAACAAAATTAAGGTTATCAGTAACAAGACAGACACTTCAGTAAATTTTCTTTTGCTTTTCTAACAATCACTTGATAAGCCTCTGCACATACTCTCTTGTCAAAGTTTGCATTTTTTCACCCAGATCAGTGAATGAAGGGATAATATCACTGACCCCTCACACCCATCCTGTTTTCATTTAAAATGCTGTGAAAGGCTGGACTTACAGCCAGTTTGGGTGACCTGAGGCACAGCTTCCTTTGGCGGCTGCAATTTTACTTATTGGCATTTGGCTTGAGCTTCACAGAATAGTTGAGGCTGGGAGGGACCTCTGTGAAGTCTTCTGGTCCAACACCCACTGAATCTTCTAACTTGTTTTTGTGCATCGATGTAGGAAGTATTTGCAGCTGAGCTGATCACCCTGTATACCCTCCTCAGTCACTGGAGAGAAAGTGACAATCTCAAGGTGCAGTTTGTTTGTACAAGTACCAGGTTTCGAATGGGATGAGTCATACCCAGAGACATCTGTTGCTCTCAGTTGACTGCAGAGAGAGCCCAACGCCAAAGCAGATGTCTGCACTGGGAATGTCAAATTGGAGCAGTCAAATTATCCTCTCTCATCTTTGTATTTACCTTTTAAACTCTCCTGACACAGCTTTATGAACCCCTTGTGTTCAGCTTAATGCCGAACTAGAAAATTTCACCCATGAAGACAGGGTTGAATCTGCAATGCCCAGTCTGAACTAGTTCACATTTTATAAATGTTTTGAAATTGCAGCTAAGTGATGATGGCAGACTTTGGCCATGCATCTTCAGATCTAGTGCTTTCTTATTAGGAGTCTTTGAAATCATAAAGGCTTCTGTGTGTTGTCCATATATGTCAGAGAGGACAAATACAGTCTAAGAAATCTCTTAGTGGGCACAGTGGAAATGGGATACTATCACACTTTAGGTATATCCATTCCTACTTACACTCAGGCATACCTTCAGTAATTTACTTGCCTCTTTCAGCCAAGTAATTTTTTTCTGACTCACGAAAGACAGAGCCCAGTGCTCCTTCCTTTTTCACCACCCTTTAAATAAGAGCAATCTGTTTCTATTTGTATTACCTTGAAATAACTTAATTTGCTGAATACACTGAGGAATATCCACATCCCAGATGTAGCTTGTGCACTTAACCCGAGTAATTGCTTTCTGGCAGCCTTCTCTAAGAATCTGCTCTCTCTTTGCCAAAGAGAGAGCATATTTCCTGTTCATATAAGGAAGTTTCCAGTATTTGTAACTAAGTGTCCTACTGGGTTCATACCCTTAGACCGGAGGAGGCAAGATCCTCTTCCTGCCCCCAGGCAGGCTCTCTCTGACTCCCGCCTACACGCAGAGTAGATTCAAAATATGAGAGGTGCATGTCTCAGCCTGTGCAGTGTGAGCTGGGCTGCTGCTGGTTTATGCTGGAGACCCGCCTCCAGCAAAGCAAAGAACTCCCCAGCCTCTCCGTGCTTTTTCCACTCTCTTCTGTTGTTGTAGTATCAACTTCATTGTGTTTTGTATGCAAGAATTCAATTTCTGCATTTGTTTAAATGACTAACTTGACCTTTATTGATAAGAACTTCTTTCAAGTACCCGAATATCTTCATGCCCTCAGGTGTCAGATCATCATGTTTCACGGTGCTGAGCTTCCTTACCTTAGTTCTAGGACTCTCAGAAGCTGCCTCAGTTTATTGCCATCTGCTTTTTGGTCAACAACTCCATTGCATTGTTGATTTATTTTCTTGCTCTTTGCTATACTTTTTAATTTTCCATCTCTTTTCCTCTTTTTTTTTTTTTTTTTTATTGACATTTCATGTTTTATCTAGCCAATGTTAAGCTGGCTGCTCTCTTAGTTTGATTTGCTTAGAAGGTATCTCTTCCTTCATGGCTTCTCCTTGCACAACTTCTTTCCAGAAGATAGTAGGAGAGTCTAATTTAAGCATGTGTGCCTTAATGCCTAGGTGCAATTTAGTGGATATTTGTTATATTGCTCTCCTTTGAAGTCAGGCCACCTGAACTATTGCCAGATGACCGGATGAAAAGCAAAATAAATTAAGAAACTAGAAAGTAGATACAGAAAACAAACAAAAAGAAACAGAGCGACCACAAACTTTATTGGCTGTGTGTGTTTAAGGAGATTCCCAAGGTCCTCTCCTTGTTTTGTTCAGCCAGGAGCTGCCAGGACACGTCTGCAGCTGGCTGGAGCTGTATGCTCTGACACTATCCTCTGAGCTACAACCTGCTGTTTACAGCAAAGCTTTTCCAATGAATTTCTTTGGCACACTGGTGATTCAGCTGAATATAAACACACTTCTGGAGACATCCTGTATCCCACGGTCATGACACTTCAGCTCTAAACACAGTCCTAATTTATGACTGCCCAATTTGTGAAACAATGTCTCAGATAGCATTAGCCTGCGATCTGCCACTGTGCTTTGGAGAGTCCAGGCTGGCCACCTGGTCTGCCCTCTGTTAGTATCAACTTACCAATAGATGGGTCAATTACTTTGTGCAAATGTCTCCCTTTTGACAAAGAGGCTACACAGGACCTGAATTTATGAGAATCTAAGCACATAAATTTTATATATTGCAGGCCTTAACAGCTACTTATTTTATGATTGTTTCAATGAAAACAAGAAATATAGCTTGTAACTAGCTTTAGACAGTGGGTAATTACTGTAAGTTGGGGATTGCTACCACTACACCTTGCAGGGTCCCTTTTTTGCTAACAGGAAGGTGACAAGTTTGAAGATGCTTGTGAATTTGGAAGTGATAAAATGAGGTGCTCTTCCTTAAAAGGATTAGAGTTCCTTCTTAGTGTTACAAAGAAAAACTAAGTCCGATTAAATTACCCAGGTGTGCCAGCCTCAGAAGGAAATTCATGTGTATACAACCAGGCAGGGCAGGAACGACTTGTCTTCAGACAAGTTAAGTATTTGTGGGACCTATAGGAGTACAAGTTACTAAAGTATACTGATCCTAAGAACATCCTACAATGTATTATATTGTATATTGTATATACAATATATCCAATATAAAGGGTTGGAACCTGCAACCATTTTACAGCTTTTCTGGTGTTTATGGCAGTGAAAAATTGTTAAGACACACCACAACAAATGATGGCAATTCCAGCCGGATTAAAAACTTGCTCTGAAACCTTGCAGAACTAAGCATTTGCTCCTCCAAAGCCCTTAACTCTCAGAACTTCTCCACCCATAAGTATGCTAAGATTATGAGGATTTTTATTATATAAAAAATAATCACAGCTAGGAACTTGCACAAAAAATAGCAGGGAAAAAATAGAGAATAACTTTGACAGAAGCTCATCCATATCCAACTCCTTTTCTGTGTTTTCCAGATGGCATCCATATTATCACTTGTTATGGAAGTCATATTGATGATGTCCTAAATCTGTCTTTCAATTGTCTTGCTGTGCTTGATGCTGATGTGGGCTTGTCCTAGTTAGAATTCTTGATACTGTAAAAAGAGGCTTCTCTGGGGATTTCCTAGGATCATGTACTTTGGAATAAATCAGTCTTTCTTAATAGACGCCCTAGTGGTTTTCCATGTCCCCTCACCAAAAAAGTATGAAGCCTGCACTGAAAGCATATATTGCTGAGAGAGACATTCTTAATTTATGAAGATGATTTGTTGCTTAGACATTAATTGCTCATTGCCTATATAGATAAGAGAAACTACATTTTTCTTGCTGTTCCTGTAATACTATGCATTCATGTGTTTTGGAATGCAGCTCTCAATATATTTGATTTCTTTTCTTGAAGAATAATTTTTTTGCGTTTAGTAATATTTTTGACAGATCAGGGCATTCATAATAATTAAGACAATCCGAAGAAATCCATCTGCTCACTACAGTCACCCTCTTCATGGCTAGCAGTGGGGAAACAACACTGCAGTCAGGGTGAGGTGCATCACAATTCTAATTCTGGAAAAGTCAGCACTGTCAGGTGCCATGCTCTGTGAGTACAGACTGTGCCCAAGCTAGTAAGGCCCAACAGCACCTGAACCACACAGAGCTCACTGCCTTAGTCCATATGGAGGCAGTCTGAAAGTGGAAGGGCATCGTGGAATCATGCATCTCTATGAAGAAGCACTTGAATGTTGTACTTCTGGACTCCCCACAGCACTGTGCTCCTCAGTGCAGCTGGAGTGTGGTCTAGACACATCTGTGTGAGTTATGTGTAGAAACCTGTTTGAACCTGATCGGTTCCTGTCGTTCACTTGGGTTCAGAGTCATGAGAAAGTGTCTGTGTTGTCTCTGGACTTTGTTTCCCAGAGCAATGAAGCTACATTCCTGTCTGGTACCCAAACTAGTAAGACGTGCATGAAACCAATCTGTACATCCCTGCACCAGCAGAACTCTTCTGTGTCAGACCAGGAGAAAGTGGCAAGCAGACTATGGACCTTCCAGCCCCTCCCAGTGGCCTGCTTAGCTTCTCTGTACAGAGCTCGGGACATGTTTTAGAAACTGCTTATCTCTTCACGTGTTTTGCTTTCATGAAGCTTACTTCAGTCGTCTTTCTACTGCTGCTTCCTGTTAAGCTGTTTTGCTCTTGCTGTTATTCTCCCAGCTTTATCAGTAGTTCTCTCATGTTTTTACATATTTTCGTTTTCACAGCTGCTGTTATGAAACTGAAGCAGCTCTTCAGATGCTACAACACTGAGTGTTTCTGCCTTGTATGCTGAAACATTGAGTGTTTCTCTCTTTTACTGGTGGGCTACTGAAGAAGTGTCTATTGGCCCTCTCCATGTCAGTGAGTTTCCACTGACATGCCAGTGTTATGACTATATTTGGCAGCCAATGGGGCATGTACATTTGTCAGTAATTGTTAGATTTTCCTCAAGTGTCTTTTTGCAGCACACTCTGGAGAGTTTCAAGGCATTTTATGTATCAGTAAGTAGAGCTCTATGAACCAACAGTGTATTCACACAGCAACTTCTGACTTACTCATTCAACATTTCGATTAGATGTAGAACCAGTCCAAACGTGCCCAAGATTTTAACGTCATTGTTATTTTGCATTAAAATTGCTACCTAGGCACTATATGTCATCCCCAAAGACCTCAAGGAACACATGCTGCAGCAAGCTATAACAAGAACCGTCACCTCCACTATTTTTAAAATAGGTTTTCAGTACTGTATGTTTGCTTTTTATTTTTCTGGTGTAGAAATCAACTCTAGTAGTTCTTACTCTAGTTCTTACACTGATTGGTTTTCCCTGTGTCAATTCTTCTTCTGTTTCCAACAGCACTGAGACAGGAATGCCAGATTTCTGTCACAAAAACTCTGGAAGTTGATGACAGTGATTTTTGATGTATAATTTGCTCAAACTGGGCCACCTGCTAATACTAATTTTAAGGATATTAAAAGTTCTCTATTTCACCAGAAATTTTGCCAGTTTCTCTCATTAATGTCACTTTGTTCAATTCAATTTTCATTACTGGTGTGATCTACAAGACTTTTCAGGGCCTTGTTTTCTTCTGTATTTTGCAAGAGGTCATTGCATTCTCCAGATTAAGCTGACCTCTTGCTGAGGCCAGCTTGGCTCCCAACAGTTTTTTCCTCAGTGAAACTTTTTTATGCTGTGGGATATCCTCTGAGCATAGAGGTGGTTGGGTACAGATGAAAATATCATCCTCTCTAGCCACACAACTACCTGGGGTTTATCTCTTGGGAATGATGTGCTAAAAAACATTATTATAATTTCCCAAATCCTCCCTCATTGATTGTGTCTTTTTTGGGAATGCTGCAAGAGGTCATGGTGGGCTAATTCTAGTCTCATAACTCTAGTCTCATAACTCTCATGGGAAAATGTTTAAGTAACTGAATAAACATTCCCCCCTACTGCTTCCTAAACTATATACATTATATACTTTATATATCTCAGTCATAGATCAGCTGGATTGTGCTGTGTTTAGCTGAGACAGAGTTAATTTGCTTCAGAGCAGCCAGTTTGGGGCTGTATTTTGGATTTGTACAGGAAACAGTGCTGATTACTCAGGGATGTTTTCGTTATCTCTGAGCAGTGCTTACCCAGAGCCAAGGCCTTTTCTGCCTCTTACCCCACCCCACCAGCAAGGAATATGGGGGTAAAAGGAGTTGGAAGGGGACACCAGGAAAGCTGACCCTAACTGACCACAGGGATATCCCATATCATATGGAGTTGTGCTCAGCACATAAAGCTGGAGGAAGAAGAGGAGGTTGTTTGGAGTGATGGTACTTGTCATCCAAAGTCACTGTTATGCGTGATGGAGCCCAGCTTTCCTGGAGATGGCTGAACACCTGCCTGATGATGGGAAGCAGTGAATTAATTCTTTGCATTACTTTGCTTGTGTGTGTGGCTTTTGCTTTCCCTAATAAGCTCTGTTCATCCCAAGCCACGCGTTTTCTCACTTTTAGACTTCTAGCTCTCTCCCACATCCCACCAGGGGAAAGTGAGCAAGCAGCTAAGTGGGGCTTAGCTGCTGGGTAGAGTTAAACCATGACATAGATGAAGATTCCTAGTTCCCTAATAATCTAGAAAAAAGGGCTAGTAAAACCTTCATAATTTATAGAGTTTATCCTACTTTAGCATCTCCAGAGGGATGTATTTGCTAAATTCAGCAAAATGTATAAGCCAGCTGTATTTAAGGCATAAAACAAATGCTAATTAGTCTGTAAAATTGCAATCATGATCTAATGCAAATACTGCTTTTTCTGTAGTGATGTGCTACCTGCACAAGTTGTGTGACTAAACTGCATGCAGGCATCAATTTCATCCCCACTCAGGCAAAAGGTTTGGGTGACATATACGTGTAGGATTTGATGCAGATTATTTGATGTTAAAGGAAAACTCAGGAAGGATCTTAGTCTTCAGCACTGTTCTTTGTACCAAAAAGGGAGCTCAGAATTCTGCTTTCTTGAACATACAGAGAATCAGAAAAACTGTCAGTTTTCATCACCAAGCTCCTTCTCACTAAGCACCCCACAAATACCTCTTCTCAGGGTTGTCTGAGGTCTGCCTATCTCTTTCATCACCTGGACTATCTCTCATCCTTCCAACTGCCACTGGATCAAAACAATTCTTAGATGTCCATGGTAATTTCTGAGAAAGTTCTGATCATCTGTCATTTTTCTTCTTTTCAGGCAGAGATATTTGCCAGTGTTTTGGGCAGAAAGCTGCCTTAACCTCTGTTGCCAGCACAGGTACAGGAACTTGCGAATTTCTTGCAATTATCTCAAATGAAAAATGGAGGATTCTTCCAATTATTTCAACATGTTTTCACAGAATCAGCGAGCATACTGAGTTGGAAGGGACCCACAAGGACCATCAAGTCCAACTCCCAGCCCTGCACAGGACCATTCCCAAGAATCACACCACATGCCTGAGAGCGTTGTGCAAATGCTTCTTGAGCTCTGTCAGCCTGGTGCTGTGACCACTGCCCTGGGGACTTGTCCCAGTGCCCAACCACCCTCTGAGTGAAGAACCCCTTTCTAATATCCAGCCTAAACCTCCCCTGACACAATTTCAGGCCATTCCCTTGGGTCCTGTCACTGGGCACTTCTAACCTTATTAAATTACCAGGTTTCCAACAAGTTAGCCTATTATACATCAATTATGTCAGTTGCTCTATGTTCATTAGAAATTTGCAGCTCAAGGACAAGCTAAATTACTTTCTTGTACTTCATTTTTTCTTGAATGTCATCTGTAGACTGTTTTTTCTATGTCTGCATATCAGTGCAGCTGACAAAATCAAGCAACCATACCACTACACAAATCATAACATTTCTGCAAATAGGAACAGAATAATAACACACTTCCACAATGATCTGTCATGGCTGGAAACTTAAGCCAGTGCACTTACAATGAAAGGAAAAATCAAGACAGTTCTAGAAGAGCAATATGTTTTTAGTTAGAAAGGGTACAATGAAAGAAGAAAGCATCTACTTTTTTTTTCTGTATGGTAAAACAGTCTAAGGGAGTTAAATGGGTGGGGAAAATGCAGAAATCAAAATCAGAATATAAATGGCTGTGACAAGCTCCACAAACTGCTACAATTTGTGGAGGTCAAGTTTGCTTCCCACAAGGGATTAAAAGAACGGTTCCCCAGCCTAATTTACAAACAGGTAAGAAAACCTGGTACGAGGACAAATCCACTGGCCTTTTGCAACAATATTACTGAAGGAAAATGTACTATATCCAATTAAAAAGTCAGAGTAGAGCATCATCATTTCAGCAGAGGTGAAGATCCAGTTTCACTAAGCTACAGCCTGACAGTTGAAGTGTAACTATTCAGTAACACTAGAGATCATAGAATATCCTGAGTTGGAAGGCACCCATAGGAATCATCAAAATCCAACTCTTGGCCCTGCACAGGACAGCCCCAGGAAGCACATTATGTATCTGAGAGCATTGTCCAAACGCTTCTTGAACTCTGGCAGATATTTCAATACTCGAACAATTTGTTGTTCAGGGGGAGATAGTGATAGCTGGGATACAACAGGATTTCTATGTCCTGTGACTGGGTCTTCCATGACACCAAACATAAGGTATTACAGCTACACTACTGTCCTGATGGGATGGATCACACAAACCTAAGCTGAACTTTATACCAAATCTTTATCAGTCTCACACAAAAATTAATGATACTCTAAGGCCCTGAAATGTCTATTTAAACATACATCCAACCATCAGGAAGTGCAAACCATTACAAAATGCAGACTTAACATCAGTCTCAGCGTCTTTTAAAATCTGTCCTACATTCAGTTGCAAAACTCCATCAGATGAAGAGTTGAGAGTAAGAAGCTAGAGTGCACTTCAAAGATACCATAATAGAAAGCTATCAGACTCCCTCCTTCCTGTTAAGGATAAAGATCAGGTACACCATCTTCCTGTTGCTTTTCAGAGGCAATTTTGAGTGAGTTCTGGTGTAAACGATGAGCTAATAGTCTCCTCTAGTATTCAGTCACCTGGATTGATTTTTGCATGAACATAAAAGGGCAGCTCAATATATCAGTCTCATAGATCCTAAAGATGGTGTTGAAGTGAAGCCACAACAGTGTTCTGTAACCCTCTCCCAGCTAATTATTAAATAACTATTTCTATAGATTCACTGAAAAATTACACACCCCATCCTTAAAATCTTAAGTACGTCTTCAAACACAGTGTTTTAAATATACTGTCCGTCTGTTCTGTGGAATTCACCCAAAGCTTTGTTGGTAACAGAGGTGACTGGGAACAGTGATGGGAGCGCTGATTGTCTCATGCATGAAGCATGAGCTCCTGTGGCTGGCTGGTCGAACTTTCCCCTGCAGCCTGATGTGTCCCACTTTCACCTGCCTTAGAATCCTGCTCAACAAATCGGCTCATCAGTTGGGATTGAAAAGCAGAGGAGAGGTTTCCTGCTCAGAGCAGTTTCTCCAAAGGACACACAGTTCACCAAAGCTTTGCTTTGTAATTCCTCCTCCAACATGTGACTAGACACAGGTGACATCGCAATATGACATTACAAAAAGGGACACATCTCCCACATGCCATCTAATTCTATGAGAAAGGAAGATTTGACATGAAATATTTCTAATTCATAGCAGTGTGATGGGGAAGGACAGTTGAGTGGGATGAGACAGTTACCGCATAACAATAAAGGAATAATAAAGTAAACTATTACGCTTCCTAGCATTAAATCTTACTTCAAAACCCAGTTTAAATCTACTTCTAGAGCAGGCCTTCATGCCTTCTCCCTGCCCAATGCTCCCTCCCCCAGCTGAAATCAAATACCAAGCCTTGCTACTGTAAACTGGTAACACAAAAATAGAAATGAGGCATGTGATGAAGGAAAAAAGGAAAAGATTTGCAGCATTAAAGCCTTTTATGACTGAGGCAGCACAGATGTTATACATTTGCCCCAGCCCTGGTACCCTGTTTTGAAAACCAGCAACAGATTTCTGATTCACCAGTCACAAAGGGTGTACTTTCACTGCCTGAGGCTTTCCACTGCCTGGGAATGTGGTTCTTCCCTCACTTCTTGACACCTCCAAAGGAATGGATCAGTGAATTCATCAGGGTTAAAACTCCTAGCAAAACAGAAACTAGACTATTTTTAACTTATTCCCTGATTCGTTTCACTGGGCTGCTCCACAGACAGCACAGCTGAGGGTGTGGTACGAGGGGAAATGGACTTGTACGAGGCAGTTGGGAAGCAGGAAACCCTTCAGACAGCGCTGTCATTAAAGCCCATGTTTCATGGTACTCAGCTTGTGACAAGGTGGCTGCTAAGATCCGGAATCCTTCTCACTGTGAAAATATCATCATTTCTTTTGTGATGGGCTGCTGAAATAGGTGGCTGCCACATTCCTCTCACCAGGGGTACAGGTGACGCACACATGTTCCTGTCATGCTGCAAAGCCTGGAACTTCCCCTCTGAACAGTGATTGTACGGGTAGCACAGGTATGCTTAAATACATAGGAGTTAAGTGATAACCACACCTACACTGTATAAAAACCACTTGAAGTCTTAGTACATAAAAATTTGTTTAAAAGCCAGTCACAGTATTCCAATTATTAATTACTACTGGACTGACCATTGGAGTGTCTACTGACTGTGCAGACCATTAGTTAACATATAGGACAACAAATTATGGCTCAAAACATTGTTTGGCTACATCAACTAAAGACTAAAAAAAAAAAAAGATTGCAGCTAATCTAAAGCACAAAACACAGCCAATATCAAGAGGAGACTGAGGAACACAGGTAAAGCTTCAGAGACTTTTCCTTTGAATATTCATTAAAGCTTTATAAGAAAGGCCTTGGAGCATAGCCCCTCTGAGCTCATGTTCATGCTCAGCATCCTGCTTGCAGGTGCACTGAGGCCACCACTTCCTTGCTGTTCAGCATCTAAACCCCAAGGTAGGATGTAGCCTATCCAGATAAAGATGTACTAGTGCTTTTTAATATGCCCTAACTTATAAGAATTTCAAAGTTATTTTATCTTAACCACTACATTTTTATATAATTCTTCACATTAGGTTGGTAAATTAAGTGTATTTTAACTTTATTAGGGCGTTTCTGAGGCCTTCTTCCTACCACTCCTCCTGATCCACTACTGGCTACTCCTTTCATTGTGCCAGTATATTTCTTAATGGAGAAGAGGAATAAAAAATGTTGGCGATGTGGATTACAACCCAATAATTGTTGATTAGATCAAGCTGGACAAAGCCCAACAGTGAAGGATAGAACAATTGAAGCAATGCAGTGATTGCTAATGGAATTGAACAATAAATACCATTTCCCACCAATTTGGCTAGTTTCTTTCCAGAAGCAATCTCACAGCCAGACTGTTGTCCTTGCAGTCCCATAAAACCACATGGATAGACAAAAGCATTTTAAGCTGCTCAGCGAAGGTTTGACATGGAACTGGGACAAACTGGTTTCCCATTGCACTCCTGATGTGCCTGCTTAGGGTCTGTGTGCAGAGCATCCACCCGCAGTGGTTTTTCCAGATGTGCAAAAGCAGGGATTCAGCCAGGGAGGAACGCACAGGCTCTTATTTGGATAAGTAATCATCCTATAAACAGTACAGTCTTCCTCTGCACCAGGGGAAGTTCAGGTTGGACATCAGGATGAATTTCTTCACAGAAAGGTTGATTAGATACTGAAATGGGCAGCCCAGGGAGATGGTGGAGTCACCACCTCCCCCTCATGGACGCATTTAAGGAAAGGCTGGACATGGCACTTAGTGCCATGGTCTGCGGACATGCTCGTGTTGGGTCATAACTTGGACTCGGTTATCTCAGATCACCTAAGTGTTCCTGTAATTAACCAGTAATTGCCAGTTATTGATCCCGGGTGATTTTAGTGACGTTTCGGAAGTGTCATTCCCGTGACAGGGGGATGCTGAAGCAGTGGGGCTGGATCGGCGCTGCCTCTCAGGGCGAGGAAGTGTCCCGCCGCGCCCCTCGCTCCTCTTCCCGCAGGGTCCCTCCCTCCCCCTCCCACCGGGTCCCTCCCTCCCCCTCCCACCGGGTCCCTCCCTCCCCCTCCCACCGGGTCCCTCCCTCCCCCTCCCCGCCGGGTCCCTCTCTCCCCTCCCCGCCGGGTCCCTCTCTCCCCTCCCCCGGGTCCGGCCCCCGCCTCTCCGCCGCTCGCAGCGCGGCCGCCGCGCGCATGCGCCAGGCGGGGAAGCCTCGCGAGAGGAAGGGGCGGGAGGCGGTGGTGGCTCCGTGTGGCGCCGGCGGTGCCGCCCCTGTGTCCCTCCCTGTGTCCCTCCGTGTCCCCCCGTGTCCCCTCTGTGTCCCCTCTGTGTCCCCCTGCCCCGCCATCGAGCCATGGCGGCACCGCCGGCCTCGCCCGGCCCCCGCGGCCGCTTCGAGCAGGAGCAGGATCGCGCCGTCCGCGCCCTGGTGCGCTGCGTGACCGGCCTGCCGGAGGAGGAGCTGGGCGGAGAGCGCTTCCAGGCGGCGCTCAATTTCGCCTGGTCCAACTTCAGGTCAGCGGGAGCATGGAGGGTCCCGGTGGCTGCCGCGGGGGTGTGGGACGGGGCCGCGTCCCGCCGTGCCCGCCGTGCGCCGTGGCTGGGGCAGCGCCGGGGGCCCTGTACGAGTCTCTGTCACAGGGTCAGTGACTGCCACCCCGTCACGTTTGAATCTTGGTCTTTTAGGGATTTTCTCCTGCTCTGTTAAAAGGTGCCTTTCAACGTGTTCATTTAGCTGCCCAAAACTGTGTTGGAGGGAGATACATTATGGTTATGTGTGGAGGGCAGGTGAGAAGGAGTCTGCCAAATTGAGATAAACCCTCTGGCCAAGAATGCTGTGCTGCTTGTGTGAAAGGTTATCAGTGTGCAGGAAAGGTTATTCGTGTTTGGTGTTATTTGGGCTTGTCAGAAACGTGGTCTTTATTATTTGTAATATATAGTACTGTAGCCCTGTAATTCTATTACACTGCAACCTAAAATGCCCGTACTCAATTTTTACACACAGTTTTCAGTTATCCCAGTTATTGTTCCAGTCTGTCCTGCCAGCTTGAGTTGGACTGGATGATCCATGTGGGTCCCTTCCAACTCAGAATATCCTGTGAAAGCTGTGAAACCCTTATGTGATGTATTTCCATTTACCCCTACTAGCACGAACTGCTGCCTCTTTGAAATCTTTCGCATAAGTTGATGCACCTAGTAGCTAATCCGTATAAAATCAATGCTACTTTACATTTTTCATGCGGATTAAATGCATTTTTGGGGGAGCAGTAGCATCTGTGAACAGGCTCAAATAAAATTCTTTTAATATGCAAATCTCACCTTCAGTTTTGGTCACCCAGGTGCTTGTGTAGTTGTGTGCTCTTTTACATTGAGAATTGTTGGGGTTTTGTTTGGTTTTTGCACATGTCAGGGAAACAGAGAGGGTGATGCAGTAAACAAGAAACTTTTGACAGGGAGAGTTGGGAGGAGGAAGGGTTTTTTCATGCCAGAATTGTTGTCGAAGGGATGTGCATGGAACATCAGCCTGAGATTATCTAGTATTACATTTGCTAACAGTGATACCTTAGGTTGTAGCAGAAATTCTCCTTAGTTTCAAGTTTGTGAAACTTGTGATTTGAATTGTTAGATTTGATGATGCTTCTGTGCTGTAGTTCTTGGATCCACTTATTTCTGTTCATCACTCTAGTCCTCTTCTATTCATGATGTTCCTAACTTCCTTAAAAAAATGGATACTTTTTTTTGCATGTGTGTTAGTCATTAATTAAAGCTTTAAAGCAACAGACTAAAGAATTTTTGCTAATAACTTCCCTGCAGCTTAGTTTTTCTTTTCAGGACAGACTCTTGGTTTGATTTTTTTATTGTCTTTTCAGTGTGATGTTCTAAATCTTCCAGTTCTTATACTTACCACCATTTTGCATTAATGCTTTCCTATGTAAGCTAATGTGCTGTAATAAATGAGATAAGCTGTATTTTCTTAAACCTAAATGCCACTTACTTAGTCAATGCTATATTTTATTGTGCTCTTATTCCAAGTCCTTATGCACAGCTCAAATCAGACTAATGTGTCTGTAGTTACCACACTCTTTTGGTTTTTTTCTTTATCATGGGCCTACCTTCATCCTCCAGTGCTACTTACTAAAAATCGTTCCAAACTGCCTTACAGTTTCACTTTCTAGTTCATTACTTTGGCATTGAGGTGATTTCATATGGTCTTTTGAATTTTAGTCTCTTTAGCTTAACTGTTGCTCATGTTTGGGATTCAGCAGTTTTCATTTCTGTCTGTGGTCATGAGAATTTTACCACTTTCTGTCACCTGTTGCTGGAAACAATGGTTTTGAGGGCATATAGAAGGTCTTGACCTTGTGCTCACTGTTGTCACATCTTATTCCCTGTTTTCTAATCTCTGTATCTGAAGAACCTATTTATAGCCTAATTTAGTCTCCAAAGTCCATTTTACCTTTCACGAGTTCTTGTTTTGTTGCTATACATATATAATACCTTTGTAAGTGTATCTGTCCTTATTTTTGATTAAGCTCTCTTTTCTCTCAGACACTCTCCCTTATCCTTTATAAAAAGGAGTTTTTTTTGGGTTTAGGGGCCTTCCCATGTGGGTGTTTGTTTTGCCTGTGATGCAGGTCCCAGAGAATTTTGTGCATTTGACACCAATGCCTTTGGCAACACAGTTCTTGATCTCCTTGCTCTACTTGACTTTGCAGACAGCATACTTTAATTGATTAGTTTGCTGGTACAGTAATTTTCCATTCAGCTTAGAGTGCTGGTTAGATGTAACCTGCATTCAATTTTTCTGTCTTTCAGGTCAATTATATTTAATCCTTCTTGAGCTAAGAGACGCCAAGATTAAATTTTGTTGATGCTTAATGCTGTTGCTGAATCAAATGTGCATTAGTAAACTAGTAATACTGTCTTCATATATGTGAATCAGCTTTATTTTCTTCCTTACTTAGGCTTCCTTTTAAACATATTCTAATGTAATCTTCTTACACAGATTTCACCGTTTTCTTGATGTGAACAGTCATAAAGTAGAGAGAACAATAGAAGGGTAAGTTTTATGTCTATATATTAATAATGCATTGGTTATATGTATGTATTTTTAAAAGCACTCTTGATTCTATTTGTATTATTAGAATACATGAAAAATTGGTAATTCATTCTGACCTTGGAAAAGCTGCAAGCTGGAAAAGACTAACAGAAAAATTTCTGAACTTGCCACTTCCAAGTACTGAAGAAACAAAGGTATGTACATTGCAATTTCCTTGTTCTTTTTTTTCCATCCCTCTTCCATTTACACTGACAGTGGAGGCTTCAGTTGTAATGTTGTGTTGGAAATTTCAGGTGACTTTGTAGTGGGCTGTGGAGTTGCTGTTCAGGTCATGGATTTCCAGAAATGAAAATGCATTTATTGTCTTCTCAGGGTTTCAGCACACAGAGTTTCATGACTTAAAATACACGCAGAGCAGGTGTTTTAGGGTCAGCATTGTACAAATACTGTAGCTGGAATGTGGATGAATCTAGATTCCTGTCTGTTCTAAAACAATAATGAACTGAGCATTTCTTATTCTTTGCCTGTTTTTTCCCTAACTAAAACATCTGGATGTTTTGGTTTTAGGGTTTCCAGCTGGAGTGCTCCTGTTCTGTAGCTTCCATATTGTGACTATGGGTGTGTTTCACCATTGATACATTTTGTATCAAATCAGTTTAGGATGTGGACTGGATAAATATGGCAAAAGTTGTCTCATTTAGTTTTTTTTCCAGTGTGGCAGTGTAATAATGAATTGGATCTTAGAAAGTTCCTGCTGTTGGGAAATTTAAGCTTGTGATTTAAGAGGTGCTCCATATAGTGGTGTTCTTTAATATAGCTGTGTGTTCTGAGTTGCAGTTTTATTTTACTTCTCATTGAACTGACTTTTACCTTTCTTCTAGGTTCCTTTTAGTTTGTGGGGAAAACCCAGGAGCCCTTTATAGCTTACACATATCTTCAGTTACTATACTGTAGTCTCTAGATTTTTGAAATGTGCCTTTAGTAGTGCTTGTTTTGAGACTTGAATAAAATTAAAACCAACCAAACCAAACACCCAAGCAAGCACTTAATACTTGAATGTTGCAAGTATCCTAAGATTTTTTAAATTTTCTTTTCTCTTTAAAAATGCTACTGGGGTGTGGCTGGAGGTAGATTAATCTCATATTTGGGAAGTTAAATGGCATTTAGTTGTTAGCAGTGACACATAACTGGGAAGATTAAATATTTATCAGTTTCTATGACTGGTAAGTGAAACATCAGCTTACACATATGATTCTGTCAATGACTTACTGATTTTCTTTGACAATATCAGTAATGTTCAGTAGGAACATGTTGTTATCCTTGTATAGTAGGTCAGTATCGTGCTGCTTTATCAGAGATTTGAATTATTTTTTCTAAAATGCAAGTGGAACTCATTCCAAAACAGCTTTGTAAGTGTGTTTATGAATGTGTGAAAGTGTATAAGGATTTAGATAGTAGAATCTTCATGCGTCTAGATGTGAAATGGTTGGCTGCAGATCTTTGTAAAATTCCAATGAGGCCAAAGAAAAATCTTTTCATAGTAATAAATGGTGGTACATTGATAAACAGATTTTAGGGAATAGACAATAATACAAATCTCTGGACCACACAAGTGTTGGCACAGTATTCTAATCTGATTGAAGGCCTCTGTTTCACAACTGCAGTATTGGAGTTAAGGATTCATCCTTAATGATTTGTGTAGATTTTCAGATGGGAGAAGATAACGTGAACATGATATTAAAATGTAGCGATTTTAGCTAACTTCATTTTAACCTCTGTTTGAAATAATTGGCCACGTAAAAAGGGAACCTAGGACTTGGTTTCATACAGACCGGTTACATGTGTCCTTCCAGTTCATCCATGTTTATATGGCTACCCATTATCCCTTCTTCTGAAGTGGCTTCTTATTTTCACAGTACTTTCATCTTTTCCATATTCTCTGATGATCAGCTCAGTAAGAGGCAGCATATACTGTGGCTGCTTTTGAATGATTTGTATACTGATTGGCTGTTTAATAGGCAGAAGAAAATGCATAACAATCAATGCCATGTTGCAGATGTTATTTTTGTAATGCAGGGCTGGGGAATGGGAACTAATGGGGAGCATTCCTGTAGATAATAGGCTGACTTTGTTACTGAGCAAAATCTTTTAGACCACTTACAGACTTGCTTTTTTTCTAATGTGTTTTAAAGACAGATACACACTATTCCATACTGTCTCTTCTGTTGTGTTTGTCTGATTCTCCATCCAACACCACCTATGTGGAGAAACCAAGAGTCAAAGAAGTGGGTAAGTTTACAAGATGTGTATATGGCTAATGAAAGATACAATCCGCAATGCAATCTGATAAAGACATTTTTCCTCTCCATTTTATTATCTGCTTCACTTCACATTTCTTTATTGGTCGTCTTTATAATTTATACATTTAAAATAGCTTGCAAGTCTTTCCTATCCCCGTTTATGTTGCATCACCTAATTAAGTTTTCCAGCCACTGAAGTACCTTGGGAACTCTCTTTGACTTGTACCACTATCACAAACAAACGTTCTCCAGCTGTTCAGCTCAAAGACAGACAGTGGATTTTTACCCTGAGTCTCTGTCTTGCACCTCAATATTAGATCTCTTGAAAAAGTTTTGGTGATGTAAATTCCTACGTTTCCTACATAATCAAGGAAAGGGAGATACATTTGAAGGTTTCCAGAGGGAGATCCCAGCTGCCTGCTTTCTAAAACAGGACTTTTTCACTCAGTGCCTGAAAACGAGGCTTGTGCTTAAGTTTGAGTGGATACCATCCCCCATTTGTTTACAGTGTTGTATCATAGACTGACAGAAGAATATTTCAGACTAACCTAAAGAAAATCTTGCATCTTAAGATTCCTTTTTGAATGATCTCTGCACATTTCCTCGGCGGTGTTTTGAATGCACTTTCAGCCCGTTCCAGGAATGTGAATATGAAGAGGTTATCTCAAACAACACTAATTACAGTTGAGTAAGCTTCACGTTTAAGATATCATATGTTGTAAGTGTGATTGTTACTTTGAAAGTATTGCACATCACATCAGGGATATGTGGTGTCTTTTTTGAAGAGTAAGACAGTTCTTAGTTTATGTTGTTTACAGTCTGGGATCCTTGTGCATATGTAAATTACACATTTAGAATGTTTCCATTGAGGTAAATGGGACTTACTAGTCATAAGAAGTGGTGTGTTGCATTCTTGCATGTTTTTCCAGGTTTGAAGTAGGGTAGTGTAACATAATATGGATAATTGTGCTGATGGCACATTGTTTTGCTTATTTTGAGTGTATAAGCAATAAAGTTGAGAATTAATAAGAGATGTACATGGTTGATATGTCACAATTTATGTAATGTTGAAAGTGCATAACCTTTTTTAAAGAACAGTGGTGTAACCTTAAGCAGAAGGGAATGCCTTTTGTGTTAACTGTAGAGTATCAAGATAATTTTATTTGGAACTTTGGAAGTGTTTTTAGAGGAAAATAAAGTCAGAGTTATGTGATACTATTTTTATATTTATACTTCTCTTAGAAAAGAAAGAAGAATTTGATTGGGGAAAGTATTTGATGGAAGGAGAAGAAATTTACTTTGGCCCAGGTGTAGATACACCAGTAAGTAATTTCCTAAGGTAAAAACCCCAACTTTATAAACTGGTTTGAAGTGTGATTGAGTTGCCCTAGTTTGCATGCTCTGCATGCTGATTCTTGCAAGATTCCCCAGTACTCTGCTGAATACCATGAAATAACACACAGCCTCAAGCAGAATAAAAGTAATACAAATACTCTTGTTTTTCACAATGTTTTGACTTACTCCTGCAATTAAACTGTCTGCCTCTGCTGACCCCTGCTTCCACCTAATCCGAACTTGTTGCAGTTCTGTGATATTTTCCAGATCTCTCATTTGACTGGATATTAATGTTGTATATCTTAAATCATTCTCTGATAGACACTTATGTTAGTCCTAGTGTCCTGGATTTACTTTATAGTGTAAGAAAGAAGAGAATGGTAAATGTTTGGCTTGAATAGGAGCTGAATATAGATCTGTCTGCTGTGTTGCACTGAAACGTCCTGGGGTTTGTTGCACTTTATAGGATTGGTCTGGAGACAGTGAAGAGGAAGAAGACACTCAGCCCTTGAGCAGAGAGGACTCGGGTATTCAAGTAGACAGGACACCTTTAGAAGACCAAGATCCAAATAAGAAGACTGTACCTAATGCTTCCTGGAAAGGTTAGAATAAGCTGTAATTATTCTGATATACATACTAAAATTTAGCAAGGTAATGCAGCTTTTAAAATTCTTCTTTAGTGGGGTATTGTGTTACAGCTCTATAATTGTAGTATTAGGTGCACCTTACTGTTCATTACTGATAGGATTTTTTTTTACGGTAATGAAACTATGGAATCTTTGATCTGTCTGTTACTGCTAATGGAGAATTCTCTTCATTCCTGTGGAAATTTACAAGGATATTCCAATATAGAAATGAAAGCTTACAGTAAATGCAGCATGTAGTTGTATGGATATAATGTAAATTTTTATTATTAAGTATCAGAATGCTGAAACAAAATATATTTTCCAACAGAAATAGTTGGCTCAGTTGCATGTATGAAATGTTTCTGAAAAAAAAAGTTTATGTAGATAAAACACTAGTGGCTTTCTCTTGAATAGCTTCAGGGAGTATTAAATGTAGCTGTATTCCTTTTCATAAAATATTGTAGGGTACAGTTTACCTGGGATGTGACATTGCATAGTATATATTACATAAGCAGCAGCTATCTAAGTGGGTTTAGGTAAAGTTCTTTTGACAATCACATTTAAGAAAAAACCACATTAGGTAAAGAACTAGATGTCTAATGAAAAGGAATGTCCTGATAAAGTTGATGACATTTGGCAGTTTATTTTTTAAGTCAACTTGTTTGTATGTAGCATTTGAGAATTGCCTGAGACAGAAGCACATTTTTTGAGAAAAAATTGGAAACCATGTAAATCTTCAAGCTTATAGAATCATATATCCTGAGCTGGAAGGGACCCATAAGGATCATTAAAGTCCAGCCCCTGGTCCTGCCCAGGACCATCCCCAAGAGTCACACCATGTGCCTGAGAATGTTGTCCAAATGTTCCTTGAACTCTGTCAGGCTGGTGCTGTGACCACTTCCCTGAGGAGCCTGTTCCAGTGCTCAACCACCCTCTGGGTGAAGAACCTTTTCCTAATATCCAACCTAAACTTCCCCTGACACAGCTTCAGGCCATTGTCTCAGGCCCTGTCACTGGTCACTGGTGAGAGATCAGTGTCTGCTGCTGCACATCCCCTAATGAGGAAGCTGTAGACTGTGGTGAGGTCTCCCCTCAGTGTCCTCTTCTCCAGGCTGAACAGAGCAACTGACCACAGCTGCTCCTCGGACAGCTTCTCCTGTACAGGAGTCACCGTCTTTGTAGCCCTCCTTTGGACACTCTCTAGTGGCTTGATAACTTTCTTATATTGTGGCACCCAGAAATGCTCACAGTGCCTGGGTGAGGCCTCACCAGCACTGAGTAGAGCTTATTTTTTAGGACATTCTCAACATATAAAAATGTGGCATTTCTATGTAAATTAATTTGTGCTCGATGGTATTAAACCCCCAGTGCAATAAAGTGTAAATGATAATTCATTTGAAAAGATCTGTGATTCTGCAGCTGAGTGAATAGGCTAATTAATAACTTCTTCCTGTGTTTTATAAGCATTTCCTGCATAAATAAAAACACCTTGTGGACTGTCACGTGTTTTCACAGTTGGTGAGCCTGATGCTCGCAGCTGGCTGGAGCAGCACGTAGTTCCTCAGTACTGGACAGGAAGGGCTCCTCGCTTTTCACATAGTTTGCACTTGCATTCCAACCTGGCTGCAGTCTGGTAAGAAAACAATATCACTTACATATTCCTTCCTGGCATACAATGCTAAATACTGACTTTTTAAAGGCTCTTTACTGTTGAAAGCATAAAGATAGTATAGCTATTAAAATTCACTTAAAGACAGAATTAAAGGGGTACAAATTAATAAGATGAACAAATGAGCTGCTTTTTCTATTAATAGATTCTTATCCTTTTATTTAATTTTTATTAAGTTTCTCATGTCAGAGAGAGGGGTTTCATTTTTCAGAGAAGCAAATCTTAATGTGGAATTTTGTTTGGCTTGACCCTTATGAAGGTCTCTGAGGACCTAATATAGGTGGGTTGTAAGTGGTCCTGGAAGTGAGGAGTCCCCTAATGTTTAAAATTTTAAAATGTTTTTGGTGTCTCCTTTGCAAAGTGAAACATAGATTTTATGTGGGGAAGGAACATATAACAGTATATTGGCATGATCTGCCATGGCCTTGGAAAGAAAATGAGAATTAAAAATAAAAAGAAGTCTAATTGTTGTCTGTTCCAAATTTTGATGTCCCAGCAATGGGGTTCATCAGATTTGCCCTTGGTTTTCTTAATTTAATGAATTTCTTAATTGAGGAGTTATTTTAGTATAAGGTGGTTGTCTAGCCAGTTATGAACCACAATTTGCAATGAATATTAGAAAATGGGTAACATGAATAAAGCAATGCTGCTTCTGCTGCAGTGTTGTTAGGAGATGTATGTTTTACATATATGTGTGATATATAACTAGTATTACTTAATTTGGACTTTTTGATTTTGAGTGTGATTGCATAACTTTTGCCACTGATGATATTAATGAGTAAAAATACTAAGAATGTAAATAATCATTCTGTACTTTGCTAAAATATGAAAAGGTACAGAGGAAGGTTTACAAAGAGTTGCATGAGGCAGGATCATAAGAGAAAATTCTAAGGTGACTATGAAAGTTTCCACTTCTTAAGTAAACTTTTGAGCTACAGAGTGCATTTTCTTATGTGGTTAGAGAAATTGGTATTTTACTTTTTAGCTTAGTATTTTTTCAAGAAAGTAATGATAAGGTTTCACAGCACTGAATGAAAAATAACTGAATAATTTTAAAAAGCCCAAAACTCACAACCTCCCTCCCTCCCACCCCCAAAATAGTGGAAATTCACTACTTCAGGCATTTGCTACTTAATTTCTTGTCTTGCTACGTGAGACTAGATATTTGAATGTTTTCCACACTACCTTGCTTAACAATGTGGAAACAAACTATGCTTTTGTTTATATACCTAAAATGTCCCCATATCCTGCTCAGATATGGGCAGAACAAAACTGAACCTAAAGATTGTTGCTTCATTCTTCCATTCAGGTGACTCAGCTGTTATTTCAGCCATCAAATTGTTCTCATTTCCTTTTTTTCCAAGGGATCACCACTTGTACACCAGTAATCCTTTGTACGTGCCAGAAGAGAGAACACTGGTCACGGAAACTCAGGTTATACGGGAAACTCTTTGGTAAGAGCAGCATCACAAAGCTTGCATTTTAACTTTCAGTATTTGTCTCAAGGCAGATCTATCTTTGAAGATGCCCAAAGAAGGAATATTGAGCTTTTAATTTACACTGTTTTTGACAATAAGGATGCTGCTTATGCGTGTTAACCATTCACATTTGAGGCACTGGAACAGGTTGATCAGAGAAGTTGTGGATACCCCATCCCTGGCAGTGTTAAAGGGCAGGCTGGGTGGAGCTCTAAGCAGCCTGATCTGGTAAGAGGGAGGTCACTTCATGGCCTGAAGGCTGGAATTAGATGATCTTTAAGGTCTCTTCCATTCTGTGATTCATGAAGAAGAAAGTAGCTTACTACATCTTTTTTCATTGATTATTCAAGTCTAATTTTTAAAAAGAACAACTTCCTTCTTATCTTGTCCCTACAGATTTTAAAAACAGTTCTAGAAAGTAGGCTGAGTCATCCTATAGCTGGAAATTATCTCAACTGGAAAGAAACTTTAGGAAATATTTACTTCATGCCAGTGTTTAATTGTTCTTGTTCTGGCAACAGCTTACAGTACCAATAGCATCATACTTGATCTTTGGTCTCCTGTTGCTCAAAGAAAATAAACTTTTAGGCAAGGGAGAGCTAGTTCTTTTATTAATTATATATAAGTCCATTAAGGGGGAAAATTACTACTCTTTTTGTTTCTTTTCAAGGCTACTTTCAGGAGTGAAAAAGCTTTTTATATTTCAGCTGAATGATGGAAAAGTGACTGTGCGGAATGATATTATTGTAACTCATTTAACCCATGTAAGTTGTTTCTGAATCTCAGATGAATGTATCTGTCATTAGAAAGATGTAATTTGTGGGAATAGGAAATTAAACTCCTTGTGGAAAAATCATATTTCTGCAATTGTGTTTTGTCTAAATAAGAGCGTCTGGCTTAATAAAACTGAATGGGCTGTTCCTGTATCTGAGAATGTGATGAAGCAATAGCAGTTGCAGAATTTTGTATTTTAATTCATAAAAATAATATTGTGATTCAATTTTTAGGCTTTATGAAATACAGTTTTTGTTAGATGGTTCTAAAACTTTTTTTGGTTTTTTTTAGAATTGCCTGAGGTCTGTATTGGAGCAGATAGCAGCATATGGTCAAGTTGTGTTTAGACTACAGAAGTTTATTGATGAAGTGATGGGACACAGCCCAGAAAGCATAATGCATGGAACAGTTTCCACTCCAAAGAAGACTACTGAAGCCCCATTCAGAACTTACCAAGCTTTCATGTGGGCTTTGTATAAATATTTCATTAGCTTTAAAGAAGAACTTACTGAAATTGAAAAATGCATAATCAACAAAGGTACAATGCAGGGGAAGTTTTACAAGAGAGGGGGACATACAAATAATTAACACTGACAAAATTTGCTCTTCTTTTGGATGTTATTTTATGCATCTTGGTTTTTTGGTTTTTTTCCCAGATAAAACAGTCACACTTTCAATAGTAATAGATAAGTTGTCTCCCAGACTGGCACAGCTGAAGGTGCTTCACAAGGTGTTCAGCACAGGAGTAGCAGAAGTGCCACCTGACACTAGAAATGTTGTACGAGCATCTCATCTGCTTAATACCCTCTACAAAGCTATTCTTGAATATGACAGTGTTGGAGAGGCATCTGAGCAAACGGTAGGGAAATAGTTCCTTCCTTAATACAACAGCACACTAGAACTAACTAAATTAGTTACTAGATTTAGTAAATAATGCATTATTGTTTTTTGATGAGTTCACTCAACCTGGATGAAAATGGATTTATGAGAGGATCAAGAGCAGTGTTTTTTGAGGACTGAGGGGGAGGACTGTGGAAAATCAGAGGACAGGAAGCTGTTTTTGAAAGAGGGAACTTTGGAACAGCTTTCCCTCCTATTTCTACAACTGCATAATCCAGTTAATGCTGAAATGTGGAGGTTTGGATTTTTACAGTAACTTCATTATACTATTGAAAATATAGTTGATGTCAATATGTCCTTTTGTTTTCCTGATTTCAGTGTTATGAAACCACAGAATGTTTTATCTGTCCCTTGGTGCTTCAGAGATGTTAGAGTGAAAAAGTGCTGTTTGGATCTGTGATGACAAGAGTAACAAGGGGAACCATGAACAATACAGGCTTCCATAAAAAAAAAACAACCTATAATCTTTAGTTTAACATTTTATCTTTAAAATCCTTAAGTGTAGTTATGTATTTGTTACAAACTGTGATTGCACATTTAAGAGATTAGACTTCACCATATTGCTTTCAATGCTTGGTATAAAAACATTCAGCCAGTTTTCTTCTTTTTTTCCTTTAAACTCAGGTATCTCTTTTGTTCTCTCTCTGGGTTGAAACTGTAAGGCCATACTTACAGACAGTGGATGAGTGGATAGTCCATGGTAATTTGTTTGATCCTGCAAAGGAATTTATTATTCAGAGGTAGGGATGCTTGATACTAGACATACATAATGCTGTGCAAGTAAACCTGTTCTAAAACATAGGGTAAAGGATAACAGTAAAAGTAGGTTTTCACATTTGTTATTTTGCTTAAGAAATAATTTCTTAATCATACTTCTGTAACTTGTCTCAAACCCCCATTAGGGAAATTACATAGATATGAATCTTTTCCACATATTGTTCTAGAGCAGAAATCAATTATTTTGGGTTTTTTCTGTCTACAGTAAATAATGAGCACGCTGACTCTGAGTGTACTGACTTATTTTAAAAGCAATTAACCATTTTTCAAACCCAAGACATTTGCAAAAATTACAGAATTTACTTCTAGATTCTTCTACTAATCTTTAGTTGTTATGATTCAAATGCTATTTAGGATTAAAATACTCATTGCTTCTGACTTGTAGTAAATATGCACATACCCTAAACATTATTTGAGCTGTTAATTTTTCTTCTGTTGCTATGCTACATTTTGTTGGTCCCTTTTTTTGACAGCTCAGAATGGAAAGTGAATATAGAAATTAAAGTTCTGGCTTGTAATTACAAATCCATTTCCCCCCTCTCTGCTAAACTTAATTGAACCTGTCTGTTAACACATGTTGAGGTGAGCATGAAGTAAGACAACAGCTCTAGTAGTGCTATTGTAATAATTCCTTAGTAGCAGAGATCCTTAGTGTCCTTATTATGTCATCTTTTTGTGGTTCTATAGTTGTGTTTTCAGTGCCACCAACAGGACTGATCTCAGCTTTTATTTATATTTGTGTTTTGTTTATTGCCTATTTTTAATTACCTAATTTAGGTTTTTCCATCTGATTTCAAAGACCAAACTGTGTATCTTGTTGTTGTGACACACAACAAAAAAATCCAAAGTGAACTACAAACTGAGTTTCACCACTCTAGAATTTTTCAGCTTTCCTAGTAGTACTTCCTTCAGTTTGGGGTTTTAACTAAGTCTGCAAGTCAGTCACTCATCATTTTGACACTAAGGATGCATGCCACTGGGAATTGTTAAAGTCCTGGACAAATTTAATTATAATTACTCTATTTGACTTGCTGTTGGGGTTTATTTGCTTGTACAATTGTTTCGTCTCCTGTGAGCTGATTGTTTATTCTGTTCAGAGTGTCTAGATAGTTTGCAAATAGGGATGAGCTAATTTTATACTATGTTGAAAGTGCTTTATGACTGTTCTAAGAGAAAGGCAAAGCATAGAACAGAGAGGATACATATCTTCTAGTAATGAATACTCAACAGCTTTTTATTTCTTTGCAGAAACAAAAATGTTCCAGTTAATCACAGAGATTTTTGGTATGCTACCTACACGTTATATAGTGTGTCAGAAAAGACAGAGAATGAAGAGAAGATGAGTGATAATGCCAGTGCCAGTTCTGGCAGTGATCAGGCCCCTTCAAGCAGACAGCACACAATGGTTTCTTTTCTGAAACCTGTGCTAAAGCAAATTATCATGGCTGGAAAATCCATGCAGCTGTTGAAGAATCTCCAATGCAAAGACGGTTCTCCACAGCAGGCTGCCTCAAGAGGTGAGATGTCAGTTTGCACACCACCGTGCCTTAGGCTGTCTAACAGCGTGAGTGTATTTTTGGTAAAGGTCTTGCTCTAGCTTTGGAATTATATAACACAGTGTTGAATGCCAGTGTTGTGGTTGGTCTGATGGAAAACACTCTTCCAATGCAAACAAGTGAAAAGAGCAAAGTGAATAAAGTTGAGTGTTCCATGTTCTTTTTCTTAAACTTCTTTTCATGTGCTTACAAAACATTTTTTTTGTTATGAGACAAAACTAGCTTGTATGTTCTAATAGTAAAACTGTTTTTTTAAAATAAATAATTGTTTTCCCTTACTCAGTGGTTGAGTAATCTAAGATAGCATGCGGAATTTTTTTTTAAAATGCTTGCTCATAAGTAAATGAAAGATGTTTGGATTTCTAGGATATTCATCTTGAGTGATTGTAAGACATACAACATTGTAACTAATGTAACATATGTAACATAATGTTACATGTTGGGTTTGAGGTGTTTTATTTGCTTTTTTTTTCAGTAAACAATATAAATTTTTTCATTTTGCTGCTTCTTTGTGTTTAAAAGTAGAGATAGTTATTTTGGAGACTCCAGTGAATAGTGAAAGATTGTTAAGTGCTAAAAATTAACTGCTTTTGCACCTGAAGTAGGAAGGTCTTGAACAGTCTCAGAAATATTTCATATTTCAGGCACCCATTCTGCAGTGCATTTGAACATATGCCTGACATTAGGCATTGGGCTAGTCCTATCTTTTTAAACAAGTATTTGAGGGTATTTTGTTTTCTGCATAGTGGTCTAAAATGCAGTGTTTTAAAAGTTAGCTAGTGAATGTTGGACTAAACGTTCTTTTAGTTCTGACAAGGTTTTCTCCATTGTGTGGCGCAATTCAGATGCTGAGCGGAAGAGTTTATACACACTGTTCCTGGAATCAGTGCAGTCTCGCCTGCGGCACGGGGAGGAGTCTGTTCCAGACATCATTACAGAACAGCAGGCCACAAAGCAGAGCCTGATAAAGATGCAGTCCATAGCAGAAAGACACTTGGAACTGGATGATGTCCATGACCCACTGCTGGCTATTAATTTTGCCAGGTAAATGAATGATCTTCCTACTGTGTTGTTGAGAGCAGTGTTCAGCCTGCTGACATTTGGTAGATCACATTTCATTGCTGCTGCTGAAAGCGAGCTAGTTCAGAATAAAGAGGAGCACCAACATCAGTGACAGAAGCTAAATAGACACTCCCTTTGTGCATGGTTAAAGGAAAACAATTAAAATCAGTGAAGAATGTGCTACTTGCAACTGGTAGCATAGAAAATTGAAGTAGTCTTTATCGTAACAGGCTTTTAGCAAGTAAGTGGTTTAATAGTGAATGCCATTGTAAAATTTTAACTTTTGTATGAGTTTGTTTGGTTTTTGTACACAAAATCCTTGATTTGCACCAAGTATATTCTTAGAAGAATGGAACTTCAGTTTTGCTGTGCTTGAATCATTTAACTGTAAAAGCTTTCCAAAATTCATGTTAGTTGCGTAAAAATCCTTCATTCTTCATAGTGAGGGAAGTCCTGTAGAGAGTATAAATGTCTTGGAAATTAGCAGGGAAGACAAACTCTGAATATCTTTTTATGTGATTACAATTAAGAAAATAGCTGTTTATGTTTTTACTAAATACTGATTGTGTATTTGCATGTTTTAATGTCAGTCCTAGGAGAAGCTTGTTTTAAAGAAATCATAGATAGGACTTTATTGTTTCCCTTGGTCATTGGGACTATTCTATTTGTCAAAATTTATACATTAATTCAATATCTGGCTCATTCAGTCTATCCAGTCAATAGTTCCTATGAGCTGAACATCTTCTTAGAGTGGTTTCAACTGGCAACTAGCTTTTTACAAAATATTACAGAAATTTGATGCTGTGTAAAAACAATTAAATGTACCAAATGTAGACCACAGATACTCTCTTTCCATCATATAATATTATAGATAATAGGTAGGGACCCCATAATTAAGAGGCCTTAAACCAGTTTTCCGTGTGTGGGGTGGTTTTGTGGTTTCTTTTTTTTTTGTTTGTTGTTTTGTGGTTGTTGTTTGAATTTTTACTTTGTTTCTTTAATTTTACTTTTGTTTCCTGGGAAGCTCATCTGAGTACTGTATATGCACAATATAGTTCTAAAAGTTCCTATCAAAGTGGGTTTGTTTAGTAAGCTGTGTAATATTTGAACGTGATGTTTTTCATTAGTATGCCTTAAGCAGTTATGTGAGTGTAGAATGCTGTCCTCTGTAATACTCTTATGTCTGGTGATACACAAACAGTATGATGGATCACTTTATAGGTTAGATACGTGTTCTGCTTATGAATCAGCTTTTATTACCCCTGCACCATATATTTCAGAGCAGAGGACCCAAATTTGATTAAAATCTTTGAAGGTATGACATTGTTTTATACATTGTATTAATAATGAACCTTCTTCCCTAAGAATCTTGTTTTATTTTGAAGATTGTATTTGGAACAGAGTGACTTCCATGAGAAGTTTACTGGTGGGGATGTCTGTGTGGATAGATCCTCAGAATCCGTGACCTGCCAGACTTTTGAACTGACTCTGAGGTCTTGTCTTTATCCTCACATAGACAAGCAATACTTGGAATGCTGTGGTAATCTGATGCAAACTTTAAAGAAGGATTATAGGTAAGAAAGTACATTTCTTTCTCCTTACCTTTGTTTTTTTATTACCAGTGGTATGTCATCACTAAAAGAAGCAATTTTATGTTGTGTTTCTATTCCAGCTTGATAACAATAAAGTCAGTAAGGAGAAAAGGGGGATCTAACATGATAGACTCCTGGGTGAAAACTTGGTCTAGCTTAAATCAACAGCAAAGATGTCATTTATCATCAGAGGATGTTTGGTGGGGAGATTATTTCAAACAGTTATTTCTTAATAGTGTTGTCATTTTAAATTCATTTTAGGGAGAGGGACAGGATTTCCAAACTCTGCTATTTCTGAGAATTACCTAGCCTGTAGGATAGCTGAATACTATGAGCACTTTCAGTGAAGTTAGTGGAGCTGTTAAATCTTACAGGGAAAAATGCCTTGGTTAAACAAAGGATTCATTATAGATTTTGTTATATTTGTATTCAATACTGAGTTTTTGCTGTGAAGAGTTTTTAAGATTTTTGTTTCTGTAATGGTTGTATTTCACATTCATTTGTATGATGAGACTGAGGAAATGTTATATGTTTCTCCTGTTCAGGCTTGTAGAATATTTGCAGGCAATGAGAAATTTTTTCTTACTTGAAGCTGGAGATACCATGTATGACTTCTATACATCTATTTTTGACAAAATTAGAGAAAAGGAAACTTGGCAGAACGTTGCTTTCTTAAATGTTCACCTTCAAGAAGCAGTTGGACAACGCTATCCAGAGGACAGTGCAAGGTAAAATGCAAAACATGCTTTAGTTATGTTTCTTTCACACTTTACTATATTAATGTACTTAACTTGCATAGTGCAGTTATTGTGCTGCTCATTAAAATAAAGTGTTTTAGTGAAGTTTTGAGCTGTTCTTTTCTTTCCTACCCAAGTCCTCCTGATTAAATCAGACAGTGGTTAGCAGTGAGAAACAGAAATGAGTGTAACTAACTACTCATTTAAAACAGATTCTCATCAATTACATCATTTGTTTCCTTGCATAGGTTGTCAATATCGTTTGAAAGTGTTGATACAGCAAAGAAGAAACTCCCTGTCCACACCTTAGACGGTTTGACATTGAGTTACAAGGTAATGAGTTAATACAGCTGCAGTTCTTATTCTAGAATAGATTTGAAATGTTGTATTAAAGTGACTTATATTTTCTGTCTTGATTATCCTCTCCTCTTAGGTTCCTTGGCCTGTGGATATAGTTATAAGCTTAGAATGCCAAAAAATTTACAATCAAGTTTTTCTGCTCTTACTGCAAATAAAGTGGGCCAAGTATAGTCTCGATGTTCTACGATTTGATGGTAAGATACTTCTTCAATGAAAGGTACTCTGTAAACTTGTTTTTGTTTTGTGGTCTGAGGATATGAATAGTCTTACGCTTTCCGCAGTAAGTAGTACAAACTAGTTAGAATTTTGATTCATTCTATAAAAGAATAATCTCTGTTAATGTCGCAAATTATGTGTATTAAGCTGGGCATGTTTTTCACTTCTTTTCAGCCTCAGGGACAGCTCCATTCATGCATTCCCTTTGTCTCTTTGATTCAAGTCTAGTTAGTTATATTGGAAACTTGTTACTTCATTCTACAGACTTTGCTGTTGAAAGAAAGTCTGTCTACCACACCCAAATGTTTATGTATAGTCTTTTTATGAGTAATACCTTGCAGACAAGTTAAGAAAACAAGATGAGAAAAATACGCTGTCTGAGATTGAAACAGTAAACTTTTGGGAGATTATAGAAAGATTTTTTTAGTCTTTCCTTCACCAAGGTAATGTTTATACTCTTCCTGTCCCATGTAAAGTGGATATAGACTTCATGTCTTAGAAAAATAAATTGGAAGGTTGAGGGGTTAATCTATGTTTTAAGTATCAGCTATGTAATTATCTTCCTAAAAGAATGTGGTTTTTTACTGTTTAAACTTTTTGCTTAAGGGTTTTCCCAAAAAGAGCAACACTCTTGCTTTTTTTTTTTTTTTTTTTTTTAAGAACTAATCTCTGCTGCAGAAAACTCACAGGTTAAGGAAGGAACTTCATTAGAACAAGGAACACTTCCTGTATTTGGACCACAAAAAGAAAGTATAAAACAACAAATACATCGCATGTTCCTCTTAAGAGTGAAACTTATGCATTTTGTCAACAGCCTGCACAACTACATCATGACTAGGGTTTGTCTTATATCACAATTTCATTTAAATTAGAAGTTTGTAACTGGAGATGCAGTATTAATTTTTCCTTAAAACCTAAAAAAACCTCCAAAACAAAAAGCAAAATGTAAATATAATGTCCTTTCTGCACATGTTTCAGTTTCAACTTGGCCATTTAAAATCAGTAATTCTTTAGAAGTTCTACATGGATGTGATTGATCTTTGGATATTACTGATTCTTTTGTCTGTTTCTCCCAGTGCTAGATGGCTTAAGCACAGTAATGTAAAAAGAGGTTTCTGTAAGCTGTTACTTAAGAGCTTTTATGCTTATAAAAGTGTTACAACAGATATTTTAGTAGATTGATTCTTCTCAAAAATCTCTAGCACAAAGTGTATACATGACTTTTCAAATACAAAGGCGATGCCTTGTAGATACATATCTGATCTATTATTGCCTTTTTTGCTTTTAATAAAATATTAAAAGCAAAAAATATATTCTCCAGTTCAACCTCTCTGGGTATAGTCTCTGTGCCCTTGTGTAGTGGCACTATATCTATTTATGTGAGGAATGTTGCTGTGTAGTTATGAGAAGAGCTTGAAATTTTTGCTGTTGTTGGTAATTCGGAGGCTAATTGTAAAATTTGAGAGGGAAGAGCAAATGAGTCATGCAATTTCAGGCTCTTAAAAATAAATTGGGAGGGAGTCACAGTCACTTGTGTGCAGCATTGAATTTAATAACTTTGGTCTTCCTTTTTAAGATTCTCCACAGTACAGGCTTGGAGTTCCAGCACCAGGTTGAAGAAGCCAAAGACTTAGATCAATTGATAAAGATTCATTACAGATATCTATCTACAATTCATGATCGCTGCTTACTGAGAGAAAAGGTGGGTAAAAAATTAGTATATTTGATGTATTGAGTTATCAGGACAAGAAAGTAGTTCTGTACTAATTATGCTGTCTGCTTTGCAGCATACATACTAAGCAGTATATAGGTACTCTTGAGGAAGTGGTAGCTTTTCATACTGAGATCCAGTTTCCCTTGCTGATCTCAGTTCAATTCTATCAAGGAGAGAGGTTAAAATTAATTTTTTTATTGGGTATTTCATGGCTTTTTTGTTTCTAGAAGATGGAAGGTTTTGATGGGAGGTTAATGTAAGGAAGATTATACACAGTGGTATGGCAGAAAATGGAGGTACATGGATGGCTTTGTAACCTTTTATCCCATGTACTGTCTGTGCAAAGTCCACATCCAAGTAGTCAGCTGGGAAATGAATTGGAGAATAAATACAAACAGCTTCAGTTTGGAAGAATCACATTGTGCATAGGAGATTGTTTTTACAGGTTGCATTAAATGGCATGTGACACCTTTGTATTGCAGTGTAATAATGAAAATTATTATGCTTAACAATGGATTTCTGACTTATTTCTTGTGTTTCTAATTATTTTAGGTGAGCTTTGTGAAGGAAGCTATAATGAAAGTATTAAATTTAGTACTGATGTTTGCAGACCGTTGGCAAGCTGGTTTGGGGGCTTGGAAGTAAGTACACATACCTAAAATTCTACATGGTCATAATATTGCAGTTCTGACTATGGTTTTGTGCCCAGAACTGCACATTGCACTTCATGTGAGGCTGCACCAATGCTGAATGCAGTGGGACAGTCACCTCCTTTGTCCATCTGTCTGTGCTTTGTTTGATGCACTCCAGGATGGGGTTTGCCCTCCTGGCCACCTGGGCTTTCTCCCTGCTCACTCCTGTTGAGTTCCTGTTGACCAGCATCCCCTAAACCCTTTTTGCAGCCACTCCTTTCCCCATTGATACTTCTGTTTGTGCAACCTGGGGCTTGAAGGATGAATGATACTGGGCAAATCTCCAAGGCTTTGTCAAACACTCAGAAGTTGATGTATGGTCCTGAAGCCAGCTGGTGTGGACTGGCTTACTTCATATTTTGCAGGACTAATTTTCTTTGGCACAGATGCTACCTAAAACTTGGATCCCACTCTCCTGTGACATTAGGAAGTCGCTATTTTTGGAGTGTTTTTCTTATTCAGAGTGTCAGAAATAATTTCTGAATGCTGTTAATAAAGACTGAAACTCAGGGCATGGTTGCATGCTCTTGCATGTGGCAGGAAAAAGTCATAGCTCGTGTCACCTGTATCTTCTTGGGAAAGGGGAAAAGGGGAAGAAGTGACTGTTGTGAACTGTGTCTTCTCCCTTGACTGGTGAGTGCTAGCTGACAGAACCCAAAGTGGAATTCAAGAGATTGCTGATAGTAAAGCAGTGTGGGTGTCCCTGTTTTCTGGCAGTGAAGGTCCCCAAGCATCTCTAAAGCAGTAAGGAGCAGGAAAGGCTCTCTTGCATACAAACCTATGTAGGAATGATAGGTGTCAGTTGGAACCACACAGCTTCTCCAAGTCACTGCAGAGATTTCTAAAATGGTCAGGAAATTATTAGTGCCCCTTTCATGGTGCTCAAATGCTCCTATCAAAATTGCCAGGAAAATTTTTTGGAAGTAGCATATGCAGGCATAACAGAAGTATTGTAAGTTCAAGCCAGAATTTTATGTAAAGAATACTTTCATCATTGTCATTGACTGTGAAATTTCAGTCATATTTTGAAGATAACACAGGGGCTGGTGTGTTAAGCATTCTTGTTCTAAACTGTTTTGTAGGATGGAATCCATAGAGAAGATGGAATCTGATTTTAAAAACTGTCACATGTTTCTTGTGACTGTTCTCAACAAAGCTGTCTGTCGAGGCTCTTTTCCCCATTGTAAGTACATGAAGCTTTTCACATACCTACACTTACACAAATTTGCTAGGAATGTGTTTATGTTTTAATCTGTTCTAATGTTTATTGGCACATTCTAAATGATCGCGTTTTATGAGTTACGCATAGAGGAACACAAAGTTAAAGTCATTATTTTTTCAGAGTATTTGTGCCAGGCTTTTCTGTGACAGCTATCTTCAGTTTATCTGTTTACTTGATGAGGGGAAGCTGTGTAGCCAAGCAAGTGACAAACAGCTTTCTAAACTAATGAAACTTAAGTTCTGGGGGCACAGAAGAGCATTCTTTTTGTTGGTATTGGGAATGACAGCTGTGATATATCTTGAGCAGATAAGATTTTAGTATTATGGTGCCTCAGCTGCAACTGCACTGGGCTCTTGGCTCTGCCCATCTGTTGGAAGTTACTTACTTGGCAGTAGAAACAGCAGAGGATGACACTCTATGCTTCTACTTACAACCTGGTTTGAGCTTAAATTGTTAATCAGTGCCAGTTTGAGTTAGGGGAGCAAGTGCTCAGTGAGGTTGTGAGGCATCAGGGTTAGCTGGGATGCTGGTGGGTGTTCTCACAGGTTTCTACACCATCTGTAGATGTGCCTAGGGGGCATGACTTAGTGGTGGACTGGGCATTCTTAGGTTAATGGTTGGACTTGATTATTTTAAAGGTCTTTTCCAACTTAAATGAGTTTGTGTCTAAAACAGGCAGTATCTGCCATCGCTGCTGCTCGCATCTACAAGAGCTTGTCTGCAGAACCATCCGTGAGAATGGCTTGCTGTATATAAACCTCCACAGCCTTTTTTTTTTTTTGTGTGTACAGCAGTATTTCAAACAAAGGAGCTAATTTCTTGCCAGTTCTTACCACATGAAATAATGGGTAGCAGATGATGAATATGGTGAAGTATTATCTAAGCTGTCAGAGACTTATAAAATTTCTTACTGTCTGAAGTCCCAAAGTACTAAAATTTAAAAAGTAAACTGGTATCTTCCTTTTAAAGGACAGAATTGAATATTGCAGTAAATATTTGGAGACTGCTGCAAATGCAAATACTAACTATGTTTTTATGGTTTATTTCACAGTGGAATCTTTAGCTTTGTCACTGATGGCTGGCATGGAACAAAGTTAACACCCACTTCCACTGAATTAATGAAGAACTGGTAGCAGGATTTCTATTGAAATTCCTATGTTAAAGAACCATAAGCATTTTGCACTCCAGTTTAAAATGTATATAACTAAATGATGCTGATGGTTTGGAGCTGTGTAAAATATTTTAAAATGTAAATAATGTACAGGTATTTAAGTGTGTTGGTTGTGGCAGTGTGTGTATATGCTTCAACATAAAAAAAAAATGTATTGTGTAAAATTCATTCCATGTAAATAAACTTGTTTGAAAATACATTAAATGTATTTCATGCTGAGAAAAGGTTTTTTTTTTCTTTAATTATGAGTAATTGATGGTTTACTTTTTCCATTAATTTTTCAGCTGTGAATAGGTCACAGGGCAGTGTGGTGTGACTCAAGTCTTGGTGTTTAGAAGGTTGGTTGAGTTAACTTTTGGCCTTTTTTTTCCTTTGAAAAAAGGCTTAGAAGCATTCATCTTCTTTGCTTAGTAGTTCTTAAGAAATCTTTAAGAAGACTGTTACAAGAAGCTGATGTAAAAAGTACATGATTAATTTATCAAAATGGATTATAGCAGAACATAAAATTCCAGTATTTTTTGTTAAATGTTCAAATGCTTACTAACTTTAGTGGTAACTCTGGTCAGTTTAAGTAGGATTAAGATGATAGTGTGTAATATATTAGTTTTAATGATTGGATTGTTGAAATGTTTCAAAGGTGGTCAGATATGACTTGACCTTTATCCTTCTTCTAAGCCTTTTGCAAGCAAACTTTTACATCTAATAGCTAATCTCTTGTAAAGCAGTAGATTGTGATACAGAAGGGTATATTTCTGGACAAGTAAATGCAGAACTTGTTCTGCACGAGATGACTTGTCGTTGCTCCTCCACCTTAAAGTTTCTGTGGAATTTCTGGCATCAGTACATCTGCATTAAAAAAGATAAAATCAATCATAGCTATTTACCTAATGATTTTTTTGAATAAATAAAAGATCTGATAATTAGAATTTCATTGTTGTGTGTGTTTCTGCTGAAATTCAGTCAGTAACATAAAGTTTAAGAGCTGTTTCTTTAAGATATATGAAGTATATAACTACTGAGACTGTGTGGTTCATAAAACTATTTTTTTCAGCTGTAAACTAATAATTACTTTGTATGAAAGTGAGTATTTGTGTTTTTGTTTGAACAGGAGATCTCAAGGTTCTTCAAGTTACAGCTATGAAATGTTTTGAGGGAAAGGAATTAATTTTTTTGAAAGTATAACACTGAGAAAGTTTCTGCTGCCCTGTAACATGTTCTGTTTTGTTTGGCTGAGTGGAGGTTTTGCTTTAGAGAACAGTATGTTTGTATTGTCCTTTGCTACCACATGGCACACTTTTCCAAGTGGATGTTTTTATAGTAGGTGGACACCTGCTAACAAAAGTAATTTGTATTTCTAGTTTACCATGACTGGTTCTCATTTAAGATTCCAGATTAATTATTTATTGCCAGCAGAGACAGTGAGTTGTTTAGTAACTTTCTTACTCAGAGTAAAATTGAGTAGCATACCAAGAGTTTTAAAAGATGTACTTGCAAGTTCAGCACTTCTGTGCACTGGTTCATTACTTTTTGAGTATGTCTTGTACTGTGTGCTTTTGAACAATCTAGTATGATTGCTTTATTTCTGCTTCCTATGCAGTGATTACCTTCAGTGAAGTGCGTACTTTTCATAGCCTTACCTTGGATAATATTAGCTAGATATGGGAGAAAAAAATCCTTCATGTTGTTGAAACAATAATTCCTGGTAAATCCTGTTGCCAGTTTTACTTACTTTATGTGAAAGACCCTGTGTAAGTGAAAGATTTAGGTGTTTCACCCAATTTCCTGCTTAGGAATTAATGTTGCATTCTGCAGAGACTTCTGTGCACTTTGTAGACAAGTGATGCCTGCATGCTGTTTATTCAGCCAGCTTCCAAGATTTGCTCATCTGCCACCACAAAAGCCCAGTGGAAAGTGTGGCTCTGGCAATGTTTACTGATTCTAGTCATGGACATCCTCAATGTTTAACTTTTTGTGTGTCAGTAGTACTTGGCTGACAAGTTCCTTTCAATGAGTCCATCTTACGGCATTCCTTTTTCTTCAGAGCCACACGAAAGAAAACAAGCCCTGTCTTTTAGTGTGCATGCCCTGTGATGCCACCAGGACCTTTCCAACAGTCCCCTGGCAGTTGTTAAAATGGTTATTTACCTGTTTGAAAAAAAAAAAAAGTTTTATGTGAGATTAGTGGTATTTTAGCTATTTGTTTACTCAGATTTCCTTGTAACATTTGCTGTTTTCTTTACAGAGCAGTGTTGTTACTTGGATTCTGTCCTGAATCCATTCCTTCTGGACATTTTTTGACCTGGTTTTCAAATTCCTGTTTTTGTCAATTATTTTTTAATTTATTTGAATCTTAACTTTTGAATACTTTTCCTCTTTGTTAAAGGAGACACAATGTTTGAATATGCTTTACTTGCACTTTTGGAATTTCAAGTAAGCAATTTTGGAGATGTTAGGAAAGGTGTGATCTATTCTATGTGTGTATAGATTTAAAGGACTTCTGTCATAGTCTGTTGTTTTGTAAATTGTCAAGTTTAGCTAAAGGAAAGCATAAAATAACCAGCAAAGCGTGTGGAAACAGAACCTTCTAAGCTTCTAAGGGGATATCAAATTCTTTGGAAAAGAACACACTCCATTATTGGATGCGGTCACAATTTCATTTTAACCTTTACTTGTTTTCATTAACTTCTGGATGGAGTCTTAGCAAAGTTGAAGCTAAGAAGCCCTTATCTGACTTACTACTTTTCTTTCTTCTCCTTTGTTTTTTCCTGTGGGCTTCTGTTACCTCTAGGCCACATTTTAGCACTGATTTAGTAGATTCTCCAGTGCATTCTTTGCTGTTAAGTTTTAATAACCCCTAATTAACCACTAGGTCCTTGAGGACCCCTGCTTGTGACAAACTCTTGATATAAAAAAAGTTAGCAACCAGTAGCTGATTGGATGGTTTCCATGGGAGCATGGATTAAAGATAGCAATGCTAAATTACAGGCTGATTAAAAATATAAAAAAATATTCCTCTGACATGCTTTTTAATCTTACTAACTAAAGATTTGCAAATTTTTCAGCTTTCCTCTTGTGCTACTTTGCACACTTACAGAAAAACCTTTCCTCACTAATTGAATTGGTGTTTACTAGCTGTTGTAGTGTCTTGTTGCTGCACTGTGCATCTATTGCTGGGAAGGTTGCACAGGATCGCAGGTCTGAGGGCCTGCAGAGCTAAGGAAGTTACCAGTATAGAGGGGCAGAGCTGGGGTGAAGAGTGAAGGGGCTGAATTGCCTAACATACGTGCCCTAATTTCTGCTCTGATGTCCTGCATGACCAAAATGAATGTAATTTGTAATAGAATCAAGAAAGGATTTAACATGTGTTCATGTCTGTCAGGGAGTTGGGTGGGCTCTGGTGTGGTTTGGCAGCACAGTGTGCAGCAGGCTTGGAAAGCAGAGTGAGGGGACACAGGCCCACTGTACACACATAAAGAGTTAAATCCCTATGAGTTAACAATAGAGCTTTGGTCTAGTGTTTCAGGGAGCTGGAAAACAGAACTAGGAAACCCTACTTGCTCAGATCCATTTCAGATGGTCTCACTCAGCACTAGGAGGGAAATCGGAACCAGAGAGCTGCAGGTGTCATCATGTGCTAATTAGTATTTGTGAACGTGCAGCACACCTGCTGTTGTCAGATGTGCTCTTGGCAGGACGTGAGCATTTGGGGGTAGGAATCTGGCTTTTCCTGGAGTTAAAGGTAGGTTTGAGTGAGCAGATCATTGCATTTGTGTAAGGCCATGTGAAGTGGAGGGCTCCTGATAGGAGTTAAGTGTTAAGGTAGCTGGTGTAGGCTTCCTGCTGTGGATCAGGTTCTCACTTTGCTCATTGAGGCCTCTGAGATACTGCTTTATGCTTGGTTTCTTCTGCTTCAGCTCTCCCAAGTGCAGTGCCCTCTGCATTGGTGCCTGTCTCCTGAGAGCTGAAACAATGAGTTTACTGTAAGCAGTGTGGAACCATATAATATTTTGGTAGCCTTGCTGAGCTTTAAAGCTTTTGCCACATAGTCAACACAAGTCTGTGTTGACTTGTGGTGTGAAAAATCTTGTCCAGTTCTTTAGAGTATGGACAGGTGGCTGATATGTTGCCAGGGGTTGGATTTAATTTTTAAACTGATTTATGGACAATTACCTATTTTCTTGTATGATGTCCTGTGTTTGAGGTCATTGGGAGCATTGCCTGTCATGATTTTGTAAATACCTCTCTGTGTCAGGTCATGAGAGTTTCCTGTGTTCTTTCAGAGGATGAAAAATCTCTGAACTCAACAGGTAAGAGAAGTTAAATGAATAGCTAGATATGTTAAGCTTGAACACCAAAATATCTGCAAAACCAGAGAGTAACATTGCCGTCTTAGACATAGTAGTCTAAGCTAGTAACGCCCAGTGGCAGAACCACAGGATTCCTGTTGAAGTTCTCAGGCTGCTGTGGAATGAAAATCTTCTGTGTAATCCTGTGGGCTCCTGGAAAAGATTCTTTCATTGCCTTTGGATAAGTACTTAAAAGCCCAAAGAAGAGAAGTAAAAATAAAGTGAAATTAGTTGGAATTCAGGAAGTAGACCTGTGGCTGTCCTGTAGCATAGTGCCTTGAACAAAGGCTTTATGTAGTCTTCAGACAATTGCATTAAGCTTGTTACTGCCATATTATCTGATACTTGTGTAGTTTAGGTGCAGGGTACATAAATTGCCAGGAGCATGATACATTACTTCCTAGATCTTCCTAAAGATTGTTGACAGACATGGGTTAAAATCAGGTAGAAATAAATTCCACCTGAGAAAGGGCAGTTTGAGATCCTAAGTCTGGCCTAATTACAACCACACCTAACTTTGAGAGGGTAGGATATCAGTTAGTGGCTTGATTGGGAATACGTAGATACATATATCTTTAGCTACATGTAGAAGGCCTGTGTTCAGTGTGTCAGGAATAATTGAGAAGGGCAAATACAGTAGAGGGAGAAGCAAGTCATGGAGACCTGCTGAACATCTTTAATCAAGTACTGTCATTGCACTACTTAAGTTCCACTAAAGTGGAAAGAGCAGGGAGCTGTGGGGGCATTACAGAATTGAATCAGGCATCTGGTGTTAGATGGGCTCACTTAAAATGGTTCTGATAGGCATGCCACATGTTACATGAGACCAATGACATTCAGATGGTAAAATGTGATTGTCCTACAATTCCTATGTCAAATAATAGGATAACACAAATCTTGAGTAGCTGTGTACCATCATCTACTTCTTTATATGGTCTTATGGGTTGTTATAAACTGGTGTATAGGAATGCCAATAAAAAGCAGATTGCCCCAGCAGTGGGGAGGCAGCTCCTTTGCCCATTCAGTTATTTAGATGGAAATAGCAAGATCTGGGGCCTCAGCCAATCCTTAGGACAAGCTGTTGTTTCCTGGATGGGATGATACTGGTTGGCAGTGTCTTGCTTTCATACAAAGCAGCTGCTCCTGGCACCAGCTGGCTTTCAGCAAGTAGGGGAGCCACAGTGGTGGTCTTGCTTGGGACAGACTGGCAGACTATGAAGTATTGCCCATCTGGGGACAAGCTGCTGGTGATCAGATCTCATGGGGAGCGTTTTGACTTTGCTGTCCTTGCTGCTCTGTTGTGGTTCGGTAACAGATACCTCATTGCTGATGCAGGCTGAGTGGTTGCATTGGGACAAGGCTGTTCTGAACTTGCATTTGCTCAGGACAAGGAAACAAAACGAATCCTGCTTTACAGAGGTGAGTACTTAATCAAGCTCATTGTTCCAAGCAGAGTTTGCAGAAAAGGACATAGGATGGATAGCATGGGAGACAATCAGGTGTCACTTTAGAACCAGAAGCATCCGGCTCTGGTTGCACTTCTGCTTGAGCGGGGTTAACAATTTAGGCTGATATGGAGCTGTGATGGTTGAAATGAATTCATTTGGTATATACACTCAAAATGCTTGTGAATATATACAGACAGAGAAGAATAGCAGAAAATTAATTGTTTCATGGAAAAGACTTGCAGTACTAGGAGAAAAACACAGCTATGAAGAGGTGTCTGTGATAGGATGAAATGGTAATGATAACATTTTGCAACGATGCATAACTTCTCCACAAGCTGTGGAAATTCTTGATGATGTGGAAAGGGTGTAAAAATTGGATTAGATCATAGAAATAATGAAGACTGGGGGTCTAGCACCATACCCCCACTCTTCAAAGGCTTTCTCATAGATGCTATTACAAAAAGGTTATTTAAAGAAACTTGAAGCAGTGCAAACTTTTTGGGGAAACCCCAACAACCAATAATTGAAATAAAGCACTAATTATTCTGTTCTCAGCACAAAAATCATTAATAGCACAGTGTCCCTCTGTTGAAAACAGAGACTTAGAAGTGCTTGCTATGACAGTAGTGTGCAGTTTGATGATGATTAGAGAGTTTTCAAAAGTAAATAAAACGTTGGATGCACCTCAAAGCAGACAAATACAAGCAAATAGGCTTTGATGAAAACCTGAAGTTCTCATGCTCTCAGTGACTATCCCCAACATAGAGTAGTTTGTGGATTCTCTCTGCCATAAAATAGTGGTCGGAAAGAGCAATCTTAACAGACTAGTGAAAAAGAACTGGCAGTTTGATTTTGTGGTGCAGTGTCAAGTTCGTTAGATGGAATCTTGAACAAGTAAGAAATAAAGCTTAACTTTAAATGGGAGAACACTGCATGGAAAAAGGAAACTAAAATGAGAACATGCATATGTTTGGTGTCGTTTACAGAAAAGTGAAAGTGGGAGGTTGTCAAACAGCAACCAGCCTATTTTTTTATGGTTTTGATTTTAATGAAGTGTGGTTATTTCGGATACAAACACCACAGGCATGAGCACCCTCTGCAGAACGTTTAAAGGAGTTTCTCACGCGATCCCTTTTGATTTTTTAAGGTTAGGCTTTTCATCCTTACGGCTGGTGTCTTTCCCTCGCCATGCTGCCAAAGTTGTAAAGTGGGAAACTCCGCCACTGAAGTGTTACTGCTGACCCCGGTGCCCCTGGAGCGCTGGTTTTCCCTGCGGTGGTGCTGGGGCGGGCGCCGGATGGCACCCGTCTGGGGTTTGTACGAGTGGGCACGGTCGTCCTGGGCGTAAATTTCTGTTCCGAGAGACAGACTGCCCCGTATATAGGGCACAGAAAAAGCCGCTTTCATTAAAAGCAAAGGGCAGTTCCGGACGCCTGCGGCAGCTCCGGGGCTACTCCCGGCTCCCCGGGAGGAGGAGCCGGGGCCGGAGCCTGCCGGGGGCGGGAAGGGGCGGCAGGTTTGGGATGAGGCGGGAGGAGGAGGAGCTGGAGCGGCAGGAAGGGTGTTTCCCTGCGCGACTCCCGGCTGAAGTGAGTCAGACAGGAAACTCCCTGCCAGGCGCGGCCCAGGAGCGGAGCCGCCGGGCCGACGCGACCCTCGGCGGCCGGGCCGGGCGGACAGACAGACAGACGGACGGGCTCCCCCCGCCGCCGGGCAGCGCCGCTCCAGGAGCCGGCGGAGAGCGGGTGAGCAGCGCTTCCCGGGCCCCGCCCGGGCGCCTTCGCCCCCTTCCCCCCGAATTCAGGCGCTTCATCTGCGGGGCCGGGCGGCTCCGCGCCCCTCTCGCTGGTAACCGTGAGCCCCGTACTCTTATTTGGGTTTGTTTATGCCCACGCTCGGTATCCCCGGAGCCGGGAGGTGCCGGCGGCCCCGCGGGGCTCCCGCTGCTCGGGCGGTGCCCGGGGCCGCGGCGGGAAGGGCCGTGCGGAGGCTCGGTCGGGCGCTGCGGGCAGGCGGCCCTGCCCTCAGGCGGGTTGGATCCCTCAGCGGTGGTTACCTAAAAGCCGCTTTTGGTTTTTATTTCTGGGTCTAAGGTTTAGCTTGTTCCCTCTCCTGCGTGGCCCGTGTGTCTACAGCGCTCGGGTGGTCAGAGTTCTGCCTCCCAGGCTGTCCCGGAGCGGGCTAGATGGGGAAAATATAAAAGTGAAAAGCCTTGTGCAGATTCGTCCCCCTCTTCGGAGGAAGGAGGTGATCTGTAGTGTCTCTCTAAGGACGTGGAATAGCTTCCTCATGAGGAACTTGAGAATTATGCAGTTAGAATAGCTATGCTGTAATGACAGCAGCACTATAAACTTGAAAATCCCCAGATTTCAAGCTACCTCATCTCTCCCCTCTAATGAGCAAAGGTGAAGACAGACATGCACTTCATCTTTCTGAGTATTCCTGTAGTTCAACATCTCTGCTAATAGTTTTTGCCTTTCAGTAGGCTCTCATTGCCTTGATTTTTATTCCTGCGCTGTTTGATGGCAGGTTGAAGTAGCATTTAGACATGTAAATGGTTGTTTGTGCCAGGAAGGCTGTTGGGAGGAAGTTGTCTTTGTGGGATGTAGCCAGTCTGCCTGGAGTGCTGGCTGGGGAGCGTGTATTGGAGGAGGAGGAAAGCTAGCTGCAGGAATTTCTTCTTAATTAGAAGGTCATACCAGGCTTTTTTGTAAACTGTGGGAAATGGAAAGCTTAGGCTAATGAGCGACTCCAGTCCTTATTACATTCCAGTTACTTATTTGGCATAACTTTATTATAATAAGCTTACTGGACATGTACATATGCAGTGTTGTTGGGTAGTGTTTTTTTCAAAATTGAATTTCTAATAATACTGTAATGCAATTCTGCAATCTCTGAATTATGTTCTTATTAATTGTACTTAAACTGTTTTATGCTCAGAGAAAATCTGAGCTATGTGGTAGAAAAAGCATTGCTAGTCCTTACTTAAGTTCTGATTCTTGACTTCATTTAAGTCCCACTTTTACCTTTCAAAAACTTTTTGTTTTTTTTTTTTAACTATTGTAAACACAAAGTTTCTCCTGCTCTGATGTAAAAGGCTCTTTAAGCTTTCCCAGGCAACTGGTCTGTGAAGTCTGGCTGGTGTAGGCAGCCAGTTGTCTCTGTAGCTGCCAAGGGGGAGGAGGAGGAATTTGGAAGAAGTCTGTACAGCATTGGGAAGGCTTAACCCCAGTATCATCAAAGCTTGCTTGGCTTGCGCTCTAAGAAGTGTGGATCAGTCTTTCTTTGTAGCAGCTTAGAATTCTTTTTTTTTCTTTTTCTTTTTTTTATAGGAACTATGTGCTTGATGGAATATCTCTAATGTGCTTTGATTTTCAGGTTGTCACAGCCAATTTATTTATTCTGAGAATAAACCTCTCAGAGTCTTAGAAAAACACCCCAATACTCCCACCCCACAACATCCCTGCTTGAAAGTGGGAAGGACTTTGTTTTGTTTACAGGTCTTGGGTTTGTCAGTTTCTTTCAAGGGTCCTGATGCGGAGAGTGGAGTGGTGTTTGATGTATGTTCAGCTCTGCTAATTTAAAATTTCTCCCATAATAGGTATCACGGCATTCAAACTTATATGGGGCCAAATTATCTAAGCTGTTAAAAAAAAGTCTATGTTATAAGAAAGGGAAAGTTCCACAAACAATTCAGACTTTTCTGTTTTTAACTTCTGCATGTGTGACTTATAAAAAAGCTTGTAGACCTTTAGTGATATACCTGTGATATTCAAAGCATTCATTAACAAAATTCTTGTTTCTTCTGCTTGCCTTAGATGGAAATTGTCCCCTGGACTTAAACCAACAGATTCTCTTGGTCCATTATGCAGACTTTTTAGCATAATTAAGTAATTACAAGATATCTGTTCCAGCTATGTGTTCCATGTTAGGTGTTTGTCTGATATACTCCTTAAGTTTTTGTTAGTGCTTCGTTTATTTGTTCTGGGAGAGAATTGTCTTGGAAGGTGGCTTGTTCTTGAGGGTGGGTTTTAAATTCTTGTCATAACTCTCTTGTCAGAATCATCTGATTTTTATTTTTAAATTTGTTTCTCAAAGATTTCCAAGATATTCTGGTTGAGGTGGAAAATTCAGAGTGGTTGGAATTGAGCTGCAAGGTTGGAACAAAAAGATGGAATAAAAAATCCCCACAAAGCTCTTTTTTGTGGAAACAGTTGTATTCATCCTCTGGCCTGAAGGCTGCTGGAACTGCTTGCAATGCTATACAAGAGAAAATTCGTTTTAATATAATTTCCATGCCTATTTATGTGCATATCAGGTGGGTTTCATTTTGCAGTTTTTGCCTTATGTTCTTGGGACAAGTTCTTCAAGTGGTTCCTTTGCTGTACCAACAAGTAAAGTAAACTTGAATGCTGGGCAGCAAGTTTTACCCTGCTGAGTTGGAAATGAACTGTGTCTTCACTGCTGTCGAAACTGTGACTGTGTGAGCTCCTGAATTTCCATTGTTTATACACTTTTAAATAACTGCAGCTACTATGGCAAGCCCCAACTCAATAAGCAATTATGCTTGAACCAAGTTAAGTGCTTGTTTACCTAGGGATGCTGCAGGAGCTGGGCACAACCCAGGCATGAATGGCCAGTGAAGTGGTTTGAGGTGGATCCATCCATGCGCCTTGGAATGTGGTTCATTTAAACAGTCCTGAGCTTCCCTGTGAACGTGTTCTCAGGGATGAAGGCAAAGAGGGAGGAGTAAATGTAACAGATTTGTAAATTTTTGATCTGTGGAACATTGTTACCAGTGGCCTCTGACAGACTTTGCTGTTGAAGGGCATCTTGGTACTTTTTGGCTACATTGTTACTTGAATATACAACAAATAAAACCCACTTATTCTTGTCCTGGCTTTTATGCAGAACTGAGACAGTAGCATGAAAGAGGGAGATTTCAACGTTGTGAAATATGACTGTATACCTGCAAAAACTCACTGAGAGCTTGGTAATGGTGCTTTATATTTTAAGCTCCATACGTCAGTTCAGGGTTCTTCTTCACTGCATGTCTGCCCTTAGAAGCTGACATTAGTAGGGCTCGGGGGCACACTTTGCTGTGTAATACTGATAACAGAGTGCGTATTGATTTGCTTTGTTAAAGCGTAATTCCATTAATCCACATCACTGCCTTTCTGGTGGTAAAATGAATGTATCGCGCATTGATGAGGCTTGCTACAAGAAGACAGAGTTTGCAAAATCGTAGTTAATCTTTCTATCTCTTGGCATCAAAAATGTAAGATCTTTTGCATAGCTCCTTATCTCTTGTAAACACTGGCAAAAATCCTGAAGCTTGCTTTCTTCATAAGAATTAAAATATTCTCTCTGTCAGTATGTACTGTTTACTGTCTACTTCTATTATGTCTGTAAGTATATGTTCACTCATAAATGTGTGTATTTATGAAGAAAATCCTGTATTCACACAGTTCAGTGTTTTGGGGGAAAAGTGGCTATCTTGGACTTAAACTGTAAAATGTAGAGTTGTGGTAAGGGTTGGTATGGCACAAATAATCATCAGGCATTTGCCATCTCAGAAGAAACCCCCTTTCCCTCAGGCTATCAGCAGACTGCAAGTGAATTTATAGCTGTGTAGCCTTTCTGCAGAAAGGCCATTGTGGGAGAGGTGATTTAAGGTTGTGGGCAGCTGAGTTGAGCATAGATCTGACTTGGGGTGTTGGAGAGGGAGCCCATTTCTCCAAGTCTTCCCAGATGGGAGATGGTGGTGGTCCCTGCTCCTGAGGAGCAGCACTTGTGTTCTACTGCTGCATCCCTGCCTCACGTTTTCTGTAGCTGTTTCATTCTGCCAGACCTCTGCTCCTGCTGGCAGGGACCCCAGCAGGGTCATCAGTCTGATGGCCTGGTGAGCTCAGGGAGGACTCCCGGGGTGGAAATCCCTTCTTTGCTAAATTAGCTGCCTGCTGGGCATCCGCTGTGTGGGATGTAGCCAGCTGTGGTCTGCTGCAGATTTGCAGCCCTCTTAGTCATGCTGTGAGGTCTCTGTTATGCTCTTCTCAATGGCTACAGAGAAGCAGAAGTGAACATGGGAGTTCTTTAACTGGGTGGTTGTTCTGTGGTTCTCTGTGTTTTGCCAGGACAGGGGCTCTGCCCAGGCCAGAGCTTAAATTGAGTGTCATCCACAAGAGGGGAGGTTCTACCTGTTAACTTTTAGTGAAGCTTTTCTTATTTCTAGTAATTGAGTAACCTGTGTGGAATTGGCATTTCTGTTCTTGCTTTCATCAGAGGTAAAAATGCCAGGGCAGCAGGCTGTGATGCCCTCCTTTTCCTGGTTTGTGAGTGCTCCCAGCTCACAAACTGGTTATTTGTGGGGTGAACTTTTATGATTTCTCTTTACTTGAACCAGATACAGGGAGATTTTCTCAGTTAAACAGTCTGTCTTTCAGCAAGCCTTTCACGTGGCTGGTTTCTGCAGTTCTGCTTTCTGACAGTGTTGGTCAGGTGGTAATAGAGTGACAAATAAACTTTTTAAAGCCAATAATTGCTCATTTGGTGGAAAAAAATGCCATCCCCCCTTCCCTCCCTCCACTGAAAGTCGTCTTAAGAATTCAGGCAGTGTATAGACTTATGCTTACTAGATGACACTCTCTGCAAATGATTAACAGGGTTGAGTCTCAGTAATGTTCTTATGAATTACTATGTTCTAAACTAAAGAAAAAAATTAAATGGTGCTTTTGGTTTCAGAAACAAATAGTCAAATTTAAAAACCAGTACTGTGGTTTTACATTAGGGCATGAGTCTCAAGAATTGACATGCTAAGTAGTGATTCTAGCTGTGCAAATGACACAAGGTGCTTTTGGATATGCTTCCTTTATACACTACACCCATACAAGAGATTTGTTTCCAGGGTTTAGATAAAAATATGTTAGTGCTGTTCTTCACTTTAAAATACTTAAATTTTGATAGGGACATGGACACTTTGTTGGCAGGAAATAAAAATGCTGTTGACCTGAAGCTATTTATAGCCTTCTTTCGGTATAACTCCAATTATTTTAAGTGGGTTCAGTGATATAAAATCAATAAGGAGAGTACACTGAATTATGCATTCTGAGTGTGTAGTTCAGGGAAACTGTCATGACACATGGCTCAAGATAGATGTGAATGCTTATCAGATGATAGCTGAAGCAAAGCTTTGATGAATTTTCACTGAAACAGTGTATTTTCTTGTATATGCAAAATTACAGATGATGAGCTTTTTCAGACAAAAAAGAGAGCTGAGGAAACAAAAACTTATTTCTGTTTTCTCTTCTACCCTGTCCTTTAGTATTTCCTTAGTTTTTTTGAGAGAATTATTAAACCATTACTTACTTGTCTGATTCACACTCTCCTCATGGATATGCACATAATGGTAGATTTTTTAACACATTCTGAAGCCTGTTGTTTTGGTTTCTGTTTTGTTTTAAAATATTGTCATTTTGCAAAATTGTACATTATTATTGTACTGATTTAGATATTAAATAAAAAGCTGCTTTTAAGCATGGATAGTACAAATTTGCCTAAAATGTCTTCCAACTTCCTTTTCAGATGAAGCTGTGTAATTTTTTTAACTGAAAGTGGAGACTGTTGTATTGTGGATTAACCAAGTACCTACAGATGTAGAGGAGTGGAAATGACAGCAGACAACCTCTGTTTCAGAGTCATTTTTAGTGAAGCCTTTGTTCAATTTTTAAACTCAAAATAAGGCAACACTGAAGCCAGAGCTTCAGCTGCAGGCTTGCATTGAAAAAACTCACTGAATGTAATTAATGCCTGTCGTGTCATTTGGGGACATAAGCTGTAAGATGGGGCTGGATGCAAAATGCAGAGGCACTGTGGAAGGGAGACCTGGGGAGCTGCTCCTGCCTGGACACTGCCCCCAGCAGTGGTGTGGTGGATGTCCTTCCCACAGGCGGGGCTGTTGCCAAGCAGACTCCTCTGAGAAGTTCTAAGACTGACCCTGGAGCAACCATCTGTGTAACTGGGCTAAAGAAGAGAGTGCTGTCCTCCCCTGAGAAAACAATGTTGTTTTTCATTATTTCTCTCCAGTCTTGTGAAATACAAGTAACAGAACTCGCATGCTTTATCAGAAACTGTAGTGATAGGACAAGGAGTAATGGGTTCCAACTGAAAGAAATGAACTTTAGCTGAAAAATATGGAAGAAATTATGGACTGTGAGGGTGGTGAGGCACTGGAACAAGTTGCCCAGAGAAGCTGTGGGTGCCCCATCCCTGGAAGTGTTCAAGGCCAGGCTGGATGGGGCTTTGAGCAACCTGCTCTAGTGAAAGGTGTTCCTGCCCATGGCAGGGGGATTGAAGCTGGCTGATCTTTAAGGTCCCTTTCAACCAAAGCCCTTCTATAAGTCTAAATAAACAGTTAGTCTAAGGCTGAGGGGTTGTGTGGTTGCTTAGATGGAAATCTGAAGACTCCAGACTCTTGTCTTTCTATCCATCTTTGAGGCTTATCTCTTTTACTTGTAACGTGACAGTCCTCCATCCACTGGGTTGCTCAGCCCCCCTCCCCAGCTCTTTCCAGCCCACAGGTGTACACAGGGTACAGAGGTGTGCCTTGTTTGATTAAAGCACCAGCACTCTACACCAGACACAAAGGGCAGCCAGCGAAACCCACGTTGAACAGGTGTGAGCAATCCATGATGGAAGACCTCATCCTGAGCCATGCCATGCTAATTCCATGTGAACTTGCTTTCCTTTCTCCTTTCTAGGGTGGTTATTGCTTTTGATGCTTCCTTTCTCATTCTTTGCAGAATGTTCACAGTGGGAGTGTTAACTTTGCTAAGAAGCGAGAGAGCTTTTCCCAGCTGTAGTTGTAGTTTTCATATGCTTTAGTGCTGTGCTTCAGTGCTTAGCTTCTATGCTAAACCTCAGTCTCATCCAGAGCACTGCTGTGCAGCATTGCTTCCTACCACCCCTGCAGCAGCAGGATCAGGAACAAGTACAGAAGAAATGCTTGTTAAGAACAGCTACAGGAGAGAGCAGCATCAGCAGAGTGCAAAAATGGCAGCAAACTGAGAAGATTAAAAAGGTGTGGAGGAGTGAACTGGGTGAGAGGAAAAGAACACAAAAAAAGAGAAGGGGAGTTGGTCAAGAAGGTGAAACAGTTCAACTCAAAGGTGTAATACCAGAGAATATTAATAGGGTAAAGCAAGTAAGTGTAGCAAGACAGATCTCAGGACACCTAACCTAGAATGAAACAATGCTTAAATCTCTAACTTCACTGCAGCCTGAAGAGAAGCCAAATATTACAGGAGGGGATTCATTCTGTACATTACTTAGTTCACTGAGAGCTAACTCAGTTCTGTGAGAATTAATTAGTAAATCAGCACAAACCCTCTCAGCCATCTAGCCCCACCAACAGCAGATTTTTTTTATTTTACATTTGTGACGAATCTTGGGCTTCAGGCTTAGGTTTACAGATAAAGCAAACCAAGCTAAACAGCTCTGTGAATTCTTGTAGCACAAGTGTCATTGCAGAGGGACTTGCATGCTACAGGACAAACTTCAGTGACAGGCCCTCCTTCCTAAGTTCATCTAAGTAGAATGCTTTTGGAGCAAATTTTAGAGGCTTAGGCTTCTCCCGTGCCATCGCAATGGATTCTGAAATAAAATAAGTGGAATGAACAGAATTAATTTTTCATTTTTGAAGTGCGAGCATCCTCCACTTGAGCTTCCTACAGAGGGATAGCATGTCACCCTATATTTAACACCAGGAAGTTGTATGTCTTCCAAAGCTTCAAGATGTGGAATGATGCTGCAGATACATAGTACTGTCCAGGCTGCCCTTTGAAATACCTGGTTGTTACTTTCTGCATTGTCATCCACTGCAGGTGCTGCAGCTGTAGAATTAGTATGTGCTCATCCACGTGCTCCTGCTGGCTGTAACATGGCAGAAAAAGATAAATTCACTCTTGTGGTGCCTTGCTAGCAAAAATACAGTGACTCCAGCATAGTGCTATGGTACAGTAGTGCTAAGGCTGCACCATGTTCTCTAGTTGTGGGAGAGTTTTCTTGCTGATGCTGAAAAAGAAGTAGCTAGTAGACCTACACCTGGTGGCAGGCACCAGGAAAGGCAATTCTGGACTACCATGACTCGCCAGTCTTGATTTAGGCTTCATCCAAAGAGCTTGAGACTCCCCCATTCATAACCTGCTGTGATGATGGTAGTGTGTCAGACCTTCCTTGTATTGGAAAGTGCTACAATTCATCCAGAATATTGAAAGGGAAGTTACTTGACGAGCATAACTGATTGTCCTCTGAGTTCTGGTGGGTCAATGTGTCAGCAAGCCATTTCAGCTCCATGACAGCATCCTTAGCAGTGGTGTCCTTCTGACCTTGATAATCCTTTGGGAGGAACGGTACTGACTCACAGAAGTGTGGCTTTTAGGCTGCATTAATGGTGCTGCTATTGCTTACTGGTACTGCTCAGAATTCAGTTTTCCAGGTGATAAGACTGGTGTATCATGGAGCTCTTGAACAGTCACAGCACAGGCATTGCTTGTGTAAAGAGATGGAAGGGATGGGGATTGCTTGTTGGGATGTTTCCCTGCAGGAGACAGAAGCTGAACAGGTAGCAGTGTGGATTGCATGAAAAATTCACATGTGACTGAGCACAAAGAGCTTTTAATTTAGGAAACTGATATTTTCTGAAAGAAAAAAACATTCCATGCTATTAGCCTCACATTTTCCCCCCAGTCTGTGCCTGCTTTTGGAAGCCTGCTTTCCTGCCTGCGCCCATGCAACAGCAAGGCAAAGCAGTTACTGTGAGCCACATCATCCTGTAGGAGTCTAATACTAAATTAATTGTTTCCATTATATGGCCATTCTTCTGGGACTTGCTATGATGTTTGGATGGGATAATTCAGTGCTGGAATTTTTTTCTCTTTTTCATGTATTAAGCCTTTTTTAAAATTCCAGTTGCAGATGTATTTTTGAAAGCTTAACAGTATGTCAAATCTGTTGCACAAAGGACTGTCAGCTGCTGTTTGCTTTCTTCTGTCTTTTACTTTAATCAGGCAGGCCAGTAAATGATGTGAAAAGCATTTTTCTTTGCTCCTTCGGCTTATGCAAATCTGTTGCTTAGGAACGAAAAGGAGCTCCAGTCCCAAAAGGAACATCTTAGGCTGATCCCTTGGCAAAAAGGCAGATTGTGCTGTCCTGAGCACAGAAAAAGAGCATTCAAACAGAGAAGATCCATCGTGTTGCTGTTCTCTGAAGTGCTTTAGGTATCAGGGTGTTAAAATGCTTTCTGCTCAGTCTGAATTGATAGGTAAGCAGTTGAACGGCTGAGGTGTTTGAAATGTAATTAAAATAGAATGAAAAGGGAGTTTTTGAGAGAAATCTTGGAGGTTTGAAATAAAAATGAATATTTTAGTAATTGCTATGCTGTTCTTGGAGAAGAAAATCTGTTCCTTTTGTTCTCTTCACATTACAAGGGCCCTTTGTGATTGGCATCTCATGGTTTAAATTGAGCAGGAACATTACACAGAATATTGAATCAAATTTTTGTAATAGAAAAATTATTTAATTGAATTTCTGCAGTCCAGTAGCATAGAAAAATGACACAATGGGACAGAAGAAACCTGAAAATGTTGTGTTGCTATAGGGATAAAACTTAACTTCTGCTGCTGTGCTGACCAATTCTATTCTTGTGGGAATGTTGTCATTAGTTGCCATGGAGTTTACTGAGGTTGGTCCTGAGGACCCCAGTTCAGCAGACCAGTCAATTATCATTTTAAATATACTTTCATTTGAGTTTCTTTCCTTCAGTGCATGAACTGTGGAATTTTTTTTTTTTTTTTGTAAATAATATGCTTCTCTTCTCCCTCTTTAACTACAGTACATAAAATTGTCCTGATTTTCATCACAGAATTCTGCCCTTTTAAGTAGGGTAGGCTTTGATTTATTTATGCGAAAGGCATTTTTAAATGATTTATTAATATTTATATTAATATTCATATAGAATTATTTATTTTAGACAAAAATACTCATGTGGATACATATTTCAATTATTGGATTGCACAGGAATTTTAATCTTCAGTATCCGTGATATTTTAATTTAAGATTCAAAGATTCTGCTTTTGCAGACTTGGGAAAGAAGGGAGGCCATGTCAAAGGAAGTTGCTGTTTAAAGTGCAGACGTGCTTCCTCTTTGTCTCATTTTGAGCCTGGGAACATGTACAAGCACTTGGAGATCAAATGTATCTATTTAAAAAAAAAAAGTGTCCAGTGGACTGCAAAATGGTATGGATTCCCAACATAATTTTTCAGTCAAATGAAACATTATTTTCATCTGCAAAGTCGGAAAATATTCAAAAATTTCTACAGTCCAGCAATTTTTTGTTGATCATTGAAACTCCACCTTAATTAACTCACTCTTTGGCATGATCCCTCTCTATATTTTTAATATGAAATAATTTTTTTCCACTTAAAATTCCAGTGTTGGAGAGCTTTTCGGGTTACGTAGAGAATGCTCTTACCAAAACCAATTCCCTGGATGTCCCAAACCAGCTCTGCTTTCTTGGGCTGCATTCTCGAGCTGATATTTGCATGTATTTTATTGCTGTTGGACGTGTGCTGGTTTCTAGGGCTTGCACTGTGCTGGGTGCAGCTGGAGGTGGGGTGTGCTTGTCCCACTCGTGCACTCACTCACAGATCTCTCAGTGTTCTGTGGTAACTTCTGTTATGGGGAGAGAGAGAGAAACTGTGCTCAAGCAGGTCAGGCTTTGCTGCTCCCAGCTCAGAGCGTGGTGTGAGGCCCCTGCCTGCCAGCTGCAGCCCAGAACTGCTGATCCAACCCTTTGTGGCCAGGGGCCCCAAACTCTCCTCCCTGGGGCTGGGAACTTGCCCTGCAGTTATGACAACCATAGGATGTGTTTTTCCTGGACTGTTTCAGGCTGTTTGAAGTGTAACTATCTGTGTTTTGAATGGATGCATGCTACATTTAAACTCAGTTTTCAGTAAGCTTGTGGTTAAATGAAATTAAAAGGTGTGGAGAATTTATTTTCATTTCTTTTTCCCCTCAGGAGGTGTATTTAATGTAGTGGTATAGAGTGTAACATGGTATCAAGAATGGTGAAGTAAGGCCAATGCTGATATTCCTCTGACTCTTCTCACCCTGAGATTCAGCAGTGACTCAAATCTTTGCGCATTCAGATCTTGGTGCCTGACCAAGTGCTGCCAGAGCTGCTGGCATGTGACTTTTGGGGCAGGGAGGCAGAGAGTCTGTCAAAAGAGACTGTGGCAGTAGCTGGACTGCTCCAAAGAGTACAGGACTTCAGGTGAGGTTTGCTCTGCTGTCACTGCCATGGGGATACTCATTCAGGAGCAGATGGGACATGCCTCGGTTTGCAACAGCCTTTTTCAGAGTCATTCTAAAAAGTGGGATGAATAATTCAAGGGAATTTATTTCATCCAACACATTTTCATCCACTCTTTCTAGCTTGCTGCAGCACTTCATGCCGGGGCAGCAGAAAGACCCAAGTGAAGAAAGAGACTTGCTTTGCTCTCAGACTGTTGGGGACATTCTGGTAGTTCATCTGAAGTTTAGTTGAAGAAAGCGTGTTCCTTTACATCACTGTCTCTTTTATATGTTTGTTTTTATTGGAGGTTAATGATAGAAGGCAATCATGGTCCCTGAACAGCTGAGCTGTTGCCTAAATGAGAGGAGCCTTCTCAGCCCTGGGTGGTGAGGTTGGTTGCTGCATATCCATGTGTGATACTGGTGTTGGGGGGAGGTGTCATCCACAGCCTTGACTCCTCTCTCAGATCTTTCCCCTGCTGTGATATCAGCAAAACCCTTCTTTCATTTTCCATGGAGGTTTAATTTTCAGGGCATAAGATGAGCATGTGGTAGCAACAGACACAGTTGTGTCCACTGTCTTGATCTTTCCAGTATGCAGCAGTATACCAGAAGATGTACTGTAAGGAGCTGACAGCAAAAAACTCCTGGAAATCCTTTCCCAGATCGTTACCTGCTGCAACCCACCGTGTTTCAAGAGGGAAGACTGCTGTCTTACTGCTTTGATGGTTGTCTGAGGATAAAGCCTTAGAGATTTCAAAGTGGGAGTACTTAGATGTCCTCAGGATGTCAAACCTTTGAGTGATGCAAAGGAAGAAAGTGCCTGTCAGCTGTGGGATTTAGATTTTAATTGTTTCTGTTTATTTCAGGGAAGTTTAGCACTGTTACTTCAACGTCTATAAAGTAAAGCAAGAATTGTCGTAAAGTAAATGCCTCTGCTTACTGTGTTTAAATCACTGTAGCTTGATATTCTCTACCTTTATTTTTATTAGTAAAAGACTGAATTGTACTGTTTAACAGTTTTCTGTGGGAATGTTAACTTAGTACAGGTGATAATGACTGTTTGCAGGTAATTTAAATGGCATATGTACTTGCATTCTCCAAGGACTTTCCATTCTTTCCCTATGTATTTTCAGGATACTCAATACACCTTTTGGGTTTTTTTAAATGTTTTGTGGTAACATGATACCAACCTCATCATCTCCCTGTCTTGTCTAACACAGCCATAACATTACATCTGATAACTTTGTGGTGAAGGGCTTTATTTTTCACCAGTAAGTAGATATCATCAAACCCAGTTATATGAGGTAGAACTTTTATGTTGGGAATCAATGTCTTTTTGAAACTCAGCTAGATAAGACCATTAGGGGACATTTCTGGGAAATCTTGGCCAGAGGCTAAAGAGGAACTGTGTGCTAATTTCTACACTTATGAGAAGATCTCAGTAAGGGTACAGTTACCTAAGTTCATTTGCTTTACCCACATTTATTTATTTTTGAACTTGGTTGCTAGCTACAAGTTATATCTGTTGGATTGCGTGCACTGCTGAGGAACATGTATAAGAACTATATTCGACCATCAAGCATATTTTTTCCTGTTTTAGCTATTTATAGGCTGAGTCCTGCTTAACTCTGTCACTGAATGAAAGCTTAAAACTTGTTGTTATAGCTACATAACTCTCTAGAATTTGGGGGATTTTTTAACTCCTAAGTTTGAGAATGGAATAGTTACAGCAATCCTTTCTCTCACAGTGATTCTGAAATTAATGCTCTATTCTCTGCTTTCTCAGTCCTTACCTTCTGTAGTTCTTATTATTTCTTCTGGTCAGTTTTCTACTTTTTTTTTTTTTTTTGTCCAAAACATTTTTCCTCATAATTTGCTCCTATTCATATTTTCTTCCAAATAATCTGAAGCTTCAGGAGGCTCAAAAGAGCATGGCTGAGAGATGCATGCTGGCTGTTTTCTGATATGCTTGGAATTAAGAATATAGACTTTCTGCAAAGACTTAGACATTATTCTTTAAGGATGGAGATGTGGAAATGGTGTCTCTACTAGGACTGACAATCATCTCCTCTAAATACCAGAGCAGTGTTGTTACCAGGTGCTTACCATGCAGTTGCATGACTGAGAGTAATAGTACAGAATTATGACATTTAAAAAAGGTCGACAACTCTTTTTTTTGTGAATATTTTCAATAATAATCCAGTTTTGAAGTTCAATCAAAGTGTAAACAATGCTATAGGAGCTTCCTTTCTTTGGCTTGGTTTTTCATATGGACAAAATGTGAGAGAGGCGGCTCAGTGGGCTTCTCCACAGCACAAGCTCTTCTGAGCAGGTCAGACCCATGTGGTGCTCATCTCCTTCAGAACTGAAGAAAAAGAAGGGTATCCTAGTTTAAGGTAGTCTGTGGCCTTGCAGTAACATACTGAAAAAACTCCAAACCCTGGAACTGGTATCTCTTGATCCTCAGATGTGGTTGGACTTGGTACTGTGAGGCTGAAGTTTGTTTAGCGACAGGGATTTTTTTGCTTTGAAATCCAGGAAAAGGAACTGAGAATTGGCACAGGTGTTTGCTCTCCCCTGCTTAGAAAGCTGTATGTACTCATCAAACACCAAAATTTAGCAAAACAGCTTGCTGGTGTATGTGATTCTCTCTCCTCAAGGGAGAATGTCAAATAATGAGTGTGGAATGTTCGCTAATTAAATTGTGTACAACCAGCATTTTTACATTAGTGCTTGTTCATGCATTTTTACATCAGTGCTTTAATGATGGGTCATAATCCAAAGATACCAAGAAGAAAAATATTTCAGAAGTAATGCTTACATGTCTTCTACCTGAGAAAAGCTGTCCTGGGAAATCTCATGTGGGTACGGAACTGAGAACACAGCTTTGTAGGAATTTAGTGAGAAAGAAATTCTCAGTTTGGGTAAATGTCCTAGTATAAATATAATGATGAGTATAACTACAGCATTTTAGTCTGTTCTCATTTATGTAAACTCCTAATCAAACTTTTTTTTAAGTAGGTCTTTGAAGGGTTGTTTATATTCTCTACCATAAAGGAATCTGTCAAAATATTAGCTCTCCTGCCCAGTAATTTAATTTGTTAAAAACTCATGACTCTTAAGGAGGCAAAGCTGTCCAATTTTGTGTCTTGGGAATTTTTGATTTTCTTAAATTAATTTTTCTGAGCTTAGGGGAAAAAAAAAGTCTGCTTTCGCCAGCCCTTCATCATTGTACATGAAAAACAGCTGTTGTCTTTTGGAGCTTGTTTTATCAACAAAGATAAAGAAGGAGAAAAAAAACTCTGAACCAGTTCCAGCTTTCTTCCTGCCATTGCTGTTGTCAAACCTCCTCTGCTCACTTCTGAGGGGGCAGAGGGGAAACGTGAATTACACCCTTGCAACATTTGCAAATGTGTCAAAGCTGGGCAGGAAGGAGCTGCTTCCTCTTTCATGTCTTGCTAGATACTGGAGTGCAAAGGCTGGAGAACAGGGACATTGAACTTGGCCAGCAAAACACCAGGCATGTGGATACCTTTGGCAAAATTGCAAAGCGGAGCTGTCAGCGAGCAACCTCAAAACAAGAAGACATTTACAACTGTCTGTGCCCAATGGCTTTTGTTTTCCTGCTTTGGAAAATGCTGATCTTTGAGAAATCATGCTGAAGGACTTCAAAAAATGTTCCTTCCTGTATTTCTTTTCACAACCCAGAGGGTGGCAGGAAGCTTTTGTTTCTTACTTGTGCCTCTGGCCTGCTAGTGAGGGTTTCCCAGACCTGTGCTGTTAAATAGATGGCAGTGCAAGTCAGCTGGGATTTTGGGTTCTATTTTTAAATTGTTTTCTAAGTATTAAAAAACAAATCCACAGATAGCCTAATGTCCCTTAGTCTGAATATAGCTGATGCTGGAGGATTTCTCCTGTGCAGCTGTAAATATTGAGGCCAAAAGTGTGCAGGTGTGCTTTCAGAGTTGGGATGTATGGGCCACATCTTCAAAATATTTGCTTGTAGTGCTGATGAAGTACAAGTCAGGAGCCTGGCTTTTGTGAATGCCTGACTCTGTTTGACAGCAGGGGCCCAAGTTATTGGTGGACCATGTTTTAGGAGGAGAAGAAAGATGTGTGGACTGGGGAGAGGGTGCTGGTACTTTCCTTACACACAGTGACACCTCCCCTTTACACAGATAGTTGCAGTAGTTTCTTGTGTAGAACAGCTGGCCACTTTTCACTGTGGGTTTTAGAACATTTTTTGTAGTGCTTTCTTGGAGCCAATGTTTTGTGCCAATTTGCTTGTCCAGTGGGGGAGAGGGCTGTGGGCCCATTGATCCCACCACAGGCACATCCCAGAGCAGCTGCACACTTGGTGTTTCTAATTTGACAGAGGAAGAAAAGTTTCAAGTTGGAAAGAGCCTCTCAATTAATCTGTTTTCTTTTTTAGCTAAAGCTTGATTTATAGATACTCAGACTCATATATAAAGTACCTGTAGACAGACACATCTGTAGGTGTTCTGACTTCTTGACAGCTCAGTTTCCTCTAGGGTAAAACTGTTCAATCTGAGCTCCTCACAGGACTTCTGCCGAGCCATGGAAGTTTTTTGGCACATGTTCATTTATTGAAGGGAGGACACCATGTTCTTTGCCGGTCTCTAATTTGAGAATAATTGTGGTTCTTGTGTTGGAGCTTGATCTGGGTGTAGGCAGGTGTTGGGCAAGTATCCTGGTGCAGGTTTGCCTGCCAGCACTCCTGTCAGTCCAGCCCTTCATCCCTTTTTTGGCAAGGATCACGAATTGCACAATGCGAGCACTTGTTTATTTATTTATTTTAACAAAATCTGATATGCTCAGGCTGGGAACAAGGTATGGGCTGGGCTTTCAAGAAGAAACAAATCTCTGAATCTTTCTGTTAGTTTTTGTTTATAATGCCACTGGCAAGCTCTCTCCATATGTGGTACATTAGCTTTGCAGCAATGGCTTGGTACACAGGGTTGGTCTCTGGAGATAGGTAATCACTCCTGGCTGCTTTCTCTTCTTGGGTTTGGGCTTTGGTTCTGTTTTTCTGTCAGCTGAGCCCTTCCTTGGAGGTAGAGCTGTTGTTTCTGTGGATCTTTCCCCAGGAATCTACAGTTAGGCAAGAGAAAGTGAGGAGGTGTTTCTACCGCGCCGATAAAAGTGCTGTGAGTCGTGGAATCACCAGCCCATACCAGCTGTCTTGCAGTGAGGTTTTGTCAAAGCTGCATTGGGATCTGCTTGTACCCTCCCTGTATGTGGGGTTTGCACAGGTCCAGGGGGGTGACACGTGCCAAGCAGGGTTCTGCTCCTCTGGGATGTGGGTGCTTCCTGGTTAAAGCTGAGGGCAGTGCTCAGCTACTCCTTGCACCATAGGTATATGGTCTTTCTCTGGTAAATGGGGGAAAATAACTTGCAAAAGAAATGAGACATCTTGATTAGAGATATTACCTTAAAAGTCACTATTTTTTTTACTCCACTGAGGAGAATGAGTAGATTGTTAAACAAAAGTGGATGACTGAGTTGTTCTCCATGTTTTCTTCCAAAGTCTTCACAACATTACAGAATGGGTAAGGTTGGACAGGACTACAGTGGCTTATCTGGTCCAACCTCCCTGCTGAAGTAGAGTCATCCTGGAGCACATGGCACAGGATTGCAGCCAGACAGTTCTTGAAAAGTTCCAGTGAAGGAGACTCTACAATTTCTCTGGGCAACCTGTTCCAGTGCTTGGGCACTGGTCATAGATTGTCCAGATTTCTTTCTCTTGCTGTTCTTGGTTCAAAACCCCACGCAGTGGCAGCAGTTAAAGATTTATGCCATGGCCCCGAGGGATCTATCATCAACCCCCCAAAGCAGATCTGGATGTCCTAGGACATGAAACACTGGAGACAGCTGGCACCTTTTGGCAGCCTGGTCTCCTGAAGATGATGTGGCTGTAGTGCATAGTTTTGAAAGCACATTGGCTCAAAACTGAGCATTAGAATCATCCTTTCCTCTATTTTTGATGTATTTCTGGTGTCCAACTGTGGGGGAGGAGAAACATTTCTCAAGTCCTAAAAGTAAGGGTGTTAGTCTCAAAAGTTTTATTTAAACTTGTATTCGAAAATCAACTGAGTTTCTGTTTGACTGTTTCCCTTCTGTTTTGGTTGAAGGGAAACTTCCCATTTCCCACAATATAAATAGTTCCCTGCTCTTCATGTTACTCATTTGTTTACTGTGTATATAGTAACACAGAGAAAGTTATATCTATGTGTATATATGTACATATCTATATGTATGTATTTTCTAACCAGGTGCAAAATGACTGCTCAAGTAACTCTGGAGGATGCCTTGTCCAATGTGGATCTCTTGGAGGAATTACCATTGCCAGATCAGCAACCATGTATTGAGCCCCCACCATCATCTCTTCTTTACCAGGTATTTTCTCATTATAGGAACAAGTTTTTCTGTTTTCCACTGCTGTTGAGAAAGAGTCTATTTTGCTCAAAACCAAAGTGTTTATATTGGCAATACATATAAAAACTCTTTTCATAGAATCATAGAATGGTTTTGGTTGGAATGGACTTTAAAGGTCATCTAGTGCAACTCCTTTGCCCTGGGCAGGGACACCTTCCACTGGACTGGTTGCTCAAAGCCCCATCCAACCTGGCCTTGAAGACTTCCAGGGATGAGTCAGCCACAACTTCTCTGATCAACCTGTTCCAGTGCCTCACCACCCTCACAGTCAATGATTTCCTGCTAATACCTGATCTATACCTACTCTTACTTTGAATCCATTCCCATTTGTCCTGTCACTACATGCCCCTGTACAAAGTTCCTCTCCAGCTCTCTTCAGGACCTGGATGTTGCCATGAGGTCTTTCAGAGCCTTCTCTTCTCCAAGCTGAAAAATACCAGGTTCTCAGTTTTCTTTCATAGGAGAGATGCTGCTACTGAAGACTTAATTCCATGTTTTCCTTTCTCTGCAGCCGAACTTCAACACTAATTTTGAAGACAGAAATGCATTTGTCACTGGTATTGCAAGATACATTGAGCAAGCTACAGTCCATTCTAGCATGGTAAGTAGGTGTTCCGATACACGCTTTTGTATTACTTAGAACAAAAGGAGAGGAATGTGTCTTCTTGCTGTTCATTGTAAGAATTATGGTCACAGAAAACAGGTTACCTACAACACTTCCAGGAGGAGGTAAGATGAAAAAGTGTGTGGCTTTTCTTTATTTTCAAACACACTTGTTAAAATTTTTTAAATTGCCTTTCCTCTTGAGCAACTAATGTTGTTCAAAGGTTCCCTCCTTTCATGGCATTCTTGGAAAATTAGGAATAATATGTCTGATAATGCTAGAAGTCAGTTCACAAATGGTGGAATGGGCAGATAAAGCACTTGGTTATAGGCTACTGAAAATTATGTATGTTTACATCAATCTACTTGTAAAATTATATGATTGCACCTTTACCTATTTTGATTGTTTGGATATTGTAGTACCTCTCCTTTGCCATGTAAAAAATTGCTCTACATGTACTGATTCTTTCATCCTTGAACATTCCACCTGCAGTCCCTGAATTTAAAAAGAAGAATAAGCACCATCCCATCACCCTCCCCCACCCCAAGATTAGCATTTCTATTTATACTTATAAATCACAGTGTCATTAGTTTTGGGAAGAAAGAGCAAAACATAAACCAGTTTGATCTGGGAAGATAATAATGATTATGTATCATTCAGCATGCAATATATGTGTTTGTACATATACATTCTGATAAGAGAAACAGGTTCATTAGGAAAAGGGCTTGGAGTGACAGAAGGCACATAGATATAAACCTTTTGTATTACAATGGCTAATTATATTGAGTGTCTTTCCTACAGAATGAAATGCTAGAAGAAGGTCAGGAATATGCAATCATGTTATACACATGGAGAAGCTGCTCAAGAGCCATTCCCCAGGTAATGGATGAAAACTCAACTGTCATGTAACTTGTGAACTTCTGTCTTGTTTTAGTGTGGAGTTGTTAAGCTGGGCATGCCATAGAACAGTGTCTTTTAGAACTTGGGGATCAGTTGGACTTTATTTAAGGCATCTATACCAATACCTCATAGGGTTTGTGTCAGTCTTACTTTTTGGTTCAAGAGTATAAGGGTAATGTGCTTTAAAAGGGAAACTTTTGATTGTGGGGTCTGCTTGAGATCAACATATAATTCAAGAGAATGGACTCTTCCCTACTCCCCAGTTTAATACTTAAATTCAAAACAGGTAGCATAGCATGTAACAAATCACATTCAGGTTAAACTTGTAAGTTTCTAGACACTACTGCTCCAAGGTAGCCACTTTCTGAATGTCAGAGCTACATAGTGCTTTCTTGATCTCAGTACAAAAAACCCCTGCTGTGAATAGGTCACAAATCAGCTTCAAGTGTCTGGGAATGGCTGTACAGGAGTGGGGTGGGAAGAATATTAAGAGGGGTCAGAAAACTGAACACAATTATTACCATGAGTTGAGTCCTTGCTTTATAAGGAATTTGTAATGCAATTATTTTTATACCGAAATGCAAGGTTTAATTATTTGGAGTGGAAGTCAGGTAATCTGTTTTAATTTACAGCTCTGGCCCTATTTTACTTTGAGCAAGTGGCTTAATGTGGAAAGAATATTGTTCTAACCTTACAGAAGTGTTTGACAACTAAATTGCTTGCTGTAAGGTAATAGGAAAATCTAAGATTGTGTTGGTTTTCTTTTACACACAATTAAGCTTAGAAGATTAGCGTAAGATTACCAAACCTGGAAATTTTTGTCTTTAAGTTTGTCTCTTTAGGATGATAATGCATTTTTTCAGGATCTCAGTTGCTGAGGCTTTATCAGGGAAAGTTTCAAGCATAACAACCTGTTTAATTATCCACAGGTCAAGTGCAACGAGCAGCCTAACAGAGTAGAAATTTATGAGAAAACTGTGGAAGTTCTGGAGCCAGAAGTCACAAAACTGATGAATTTTATGTATTTTCAGGTAAAAGGAATGGAAATAAAGTTTATCAGTAGGCTTGTAATTTCATGTTCCTGTTTTGTATACTTCATATTGTGTGCTCAGGTACTGAACCTAGTCATTATACTTTAGAAAAAACACACCATATTCTCTCACAGAAGGGCAGAATTATTAATGCCTATCTTAAAAGCTTGAGGCGGTCTCCGTTAATACTTTCAACATAAAATCGAAAGTAATTGCATGTAGTCCCTAAGTAGCACATGGAGACAGAGATCTGTCACTTTAGGAAGAAAGGAAATAGAAATACAATGCGTTTCACATGTCTGCATAAAAACATCTCAACACAGAAAGCATTTGCTGGGGAATGAGGGATCCACAAGTCTGGACAGCAGAGCAGCAGGTGCAGCTTTGCTATGGCAATTCATAATTGAGGCAGGCTAACCCAGTTGTTGTGACCTGCCAGCCACCCCAGCTGGAGAATAGCAGTCTGTCTTGCTTTCTCCTCCCTCCTGGCAGCTTGCCATCTATTTCAGTGCACTGAGGATGTTTCCAGCCATTATTCAGAGCTGGAGCAACTAGAGCCTGTGAGGCCCTGAGCACACAGGAAGGAGGAGATTGATTGTACTCAGTAAGACCCCCGGTTGGGGAAGACAACAGGAAATGTTACATTTCATTCAATCTTCTTTCGTTCAAGCAGATTAGAGCTCTAAAGTCAGAACAGATTCCTTTTTACATTTGAAGTTGCTGTCTTTTTTGTATTTGTAATCTCCATCTGAAATGGCCCTGGTGTGTGCTTGGAAATAAGCCCTCAAATAAACGTGCCAGGATGACTTAAGAGAGCTGGCATGTGCAGTGTGCTGTGGATTTTTGTTTGTTTGAAGGGAGCATTCCTGTAGTTTGCCTTTTAATCCATATATACTTCCTCACTAAAGAGCATGAAATCCCTTTTTCCTGAGGGATTTTGAACTTTACAGAATCACAGAATAGTTTGAGTTGGAAAGGGTCTTGAAAACCATATCATCCAACCCCCCGGCAGTGAAAAGGGGTATTTTCAACTAGATCAGGTTGCTCAGAGCCCCATCTAACCTGGACTTGAATGCTTTCAGGAATGGGGCATTCACAGCTTTTCTGGACACCCTGCTCCAGTGCCTCACCACCCTTATTGTAAAAAACTTCTTCCTTATATCCAATCTAAATTGACCCTCTTTTAGTTTAAAAAACATTACCCCTTGTCCTGTTTTTTTATTTATACTTTTAATTACTTTTATCTGCAAAGAAGAACCTTGGCTCTTGTGTCAGGCAAGCTGGGTGGCAAAAATCACTGGTGACACTTGTAGCACACATCAGGTACACAGAGGAGGGGCTGAAAGGCCTGTACTCATGCCTTGCTAGTTTTGCATGCTTTAAACGTTTTTCAGCTTCACTGGAGCTTTTCACTGGACCAGCTCTAGGTACATGGTGAAATTTTTTCCCTGGAAATGTCATGGCTTTTACTCCCTGTTTTTTCTATCTTTTCCCCCCATTAGAGAAATGCAATTGAACGGTTTTGTGGGGAGGTGAGACGCTTGTGCCATGCCGAGAGAAGGAAGGACTTTGTGTCTGAAGCTTATCTGATCACACTGGGCAAATTCATCAACATGTTTGCAGTGTTGGATGAGTTGAAAAATATGAAGTGCAGTGTGAAGAATGACCACTCAGCCTACAAGAGGTAAGTGGCAAGGGGCAGCAGGACCTGGGGCTTTGCTGCCAGCATTCAGGCCTCCCACGAGATGGCAGCAGTTGCTTTTTTTCTGACAGCTTTTGCTTCAAAAATAGTCTCTTTACGTGTGGGACAAATTACCTTGAAAGTAGGGATGGCTTGGCTGCAGTGAGGCAGTTGAGTGCATCTGTTTTCTTTGTGCTGTTCTTCCAGCAGCAAAAGGTTTTTCTGCCTTTGGTGCCAAGCTGTCAAATACTTATGTCTGGGTGTATGCTAAATGTAATGCATATACTTTGTTCACTAAAGCTTCTGTTTTTGAGGGGAAGCTGGCTTTCTGGTCACTTGTGCTACTCCTATTCTGATTTATTCTATTCTTGGCATCCACTTTTGACATTTGTAGCTGAGACTTGTTGCATTTCTTCTTAAGGTATTTCAGCTTTGCTGTTCAAAATCATTGTGATTGCAGGTATAGCAGGGAGGGGAAGGAGTGAGATACCAGTGGCCAAGTTTTGTACTTGAGATACCAGATGGTATCAGATATCTTCTGTTGAACACAGTGGTCAGAGCAGCAAGGCAAGACAGCCTTTATGCCAGCTCTAGCATCTGTGGTCTTTCATGCAGAAAACTATTCTGCCAATGGCTAGCCAAATTTACCTGTGTTACTTCTACTTATGTGAGATTTAGTTTCTGCCTCCACCTGTAGTAGTGGTTAAACTTGGTTTGCCTTTCTTTTTCTTTGGAGGTGTGCTTCTGGAAGACTGACTTTTCCTGGGTTGTTGAGTGGCTTGGATCTATAGGGCCACAGCCGCACCCACTTGAAGAATATAGCCAACGTTTTTTCATTTGTGTTTTATTGGACCTTCTAAGTAGTGGTGCAGTGAGGAATTTGGGATAGTAAACCAGTTTATTTTGGATAAATTAAGTCCATCTCTCTTCTAGTGAACTTTTCACCCTTTTTTTGAGGAGATAGATTTACTTACAAATAATCCTAGCCAAGGGAAATACAGCATTTCTTCTGTTTTTAAAGAGCCGCTCAGTTCCTGCGGAAAATGGCAGATCCTCAGTCCATTCAAGAATCTCAGAACCTTTCCATGTTCCTTGCCAACCACAACAAGATAACACAAGTAAGTTTGAATTGTCTTCTTGCAAGTTACCTAATGCTTTGCAAAAGTTTTAAAATAAAGCTCTTCCACTTTGGTAGTAACAGTTTTTTCCCAGTCAGTGTAACTTGTTATCTAATACCCTTCTTTTTTTTTTTTCCAGTCTTTGCAGCAGCAGTTGGAGGTGATTGTTGGCTATGAAGAGCTGCTTGCAGATATTGTGAATTTGTGTGTGGACTACTATGAAAACAAAATGTATCTAACACCCAGTGAGAAACACATGCTTTTGAAAGTAGGTTTATTTTAGGTACAAAATTTAAAAAAGAATGTTGAGGCATGACACAGGTGTTTGAATTCCAGATTGTTTCTGCTTGTTTTTGTTTTTTAAAAGGAACCAGATTAAGCAAATAATTCAAATTACAGCTTTTCTCCATCATTGTATTTTTGTTGTATTACATGCTAAAAGTATTTGAAAGCTTTTAATCCATTTTTGTTTTTCATTAATTGAAGTTGACCCAATTGAACTGCATCCAATTCTGCGGAATTGTGTTTCTATGAGCTATAATGACAGCAGAAAGGACCTACTACATTTTATTTTAGATATGTGGCAGGTTTGTTTAAAAAGCTGTTGGAAGTGAGGCTGTATATTAAATATTTCAGGGAACAAATATCTTAAATTAGGATTAGTAGGTCAGTTTAGTTAGCTGGAGTATGTACGTGTAATAAGAGGGTGCTGGGCAGTATGAAATGTGGCTGATATCAGCTGCATGTCTTGCAGTGGAAGAAAAGATACAGAGTAAGAGCTAAAAATTTGGTTCATGACAAATATTTTGAGTCTTATCAATGTTTAACTTTTGAAAAGCTCTGTTTATTAGGAGTAAATGAAAGTCTTCTGAAACCACACATGGACTCCAGAGCATTTATGTTCTGTCTGCAAGGGTGCCCTGTGTGACTTTTATATTTAGGCCTTTTGTTTGGTTGACATGCTTAGAACACAGTGAGTGGCTCTGCTTGGCTCCTGTAAATACTAAATAGAATCACAGAATATGATGGGTTGGGAGAGACCCACAAGTATCACCAACTCCTGGCCCTGCACAGGACCACCCCAAGGGTCACACCATGTGCCTGACAGCGTTGTCCAAATGCTTCTTGAGCTCTGTCAGGCTGGTGCTGTGACCACTGCCCTGGGGAGCCTGTCCCTCTGAGTGAAGAACTTTTTCCTGATAAATTTATAACCTTATGTTAATTAATACCTTGGACAAAATGTGATTAGATTGTTTTGGGATGCTTCTGAGCTCTTGTGTGTTTAATTCAGAGAGGCACTGAAAGCCAGTTAAGCAATCACTCAGAGATGTTAGATCTAAACTTCTGTCACAAAATCAGTCTGCACGTACAGAATTTTAATAAAATGGAAGTGAAAAGAAAAGCTCTAAAAATAGCCAGACTCCTGTTTCAGTGAGATTTTTTTAATGCTAAGCCTTTATACAAACAAGCAGCATTTTTTAAGAGTAACTGATCAGTCTAATGTTAATGTAAAAACTTTTAATACACGTAAAAAATGAATATACAGAAATGTATGTATTTGAAAATATATTCTGTTTGAAGGAGGTTGGATGTTTCAGGACTAGTTTTAAAATGTTACTTTTTAAATTATATGAAGAACAGACTTACAGGTTTTTACTTCTGAGGTACTTTTGTGGAAAGCTTAATTTTTTTCCTTTTTCAGGTGATGGGTTTTGGATTATACCTGATGGATGGAAGTGTCAGTAACATCTATAAGTTGGATGCAAAGAAAAGGATAAATTTAGCCAAGATAGACAAGTACTTTAAGGTTGGTTATGATGTGATTTTAAAGGTAGTGTCTCTTGCTCTTTAAATATGTTTAAATAGAAAAAATATCACTTTGGGTTATAAAATGGGTAAATGATGGTTTCCTTTCACTATGATTTGTGTTAGTAATTAATCTAATCTGGTTTGTTCCCTGTGTACAGCAGTTGCAGGTTGTCCCACTGTTTGGTGACATGCAGATTGAACTTGCAAGATACATTAAGACCAGTGCCCATTATGAGGAAAATAAATCCAGGTAGGAAGGAGAAAGAAACAGAGTGGAGCATCTGGGATGGGGAGGTCTGACCCTTGGAGTATATTTTCATACTCACCTGTTAGTCCATGGGTCTGTGGTAATTAACAAGATTTTCACTTTGTCTTTTTGATGTGGGTATTTCCCTGTTAATGTAATGAGTACAACTAAAGAAACAGATGGTTTTAAAACCTTTCTATGCTGCTGAGCTCTTTCTTGTATCTGTGACATTTCTTATCACCTGGGTTGGAAGAAATTAATTTTATCTTACACTAATTTATTTTTTATTTTTTCCTTTAAATATGAAACTTTCTTTAAAAGAAATGAAGGATTTTACTAAGCAAGGTGAGCAGTAGTAGTGCATGGGTAAATAGGCATGTGTACATGGAGCAGCAACTTAGCTTGTCTCCCCACAATTTTTTTTTTGCTAGGTGTGCAGCACAGCAAAACAGTTGGAAAATGCAGCCAGTTGTTGCATTAATGGTTCCAAGTTTTTGGTTATTGCTTTGTTTTGGTGAACCTTTCTATGCTCCTCCAAGACCTTGCCTCCATGCAGTTACATGAATTTAGAATGTGCTTTGCATTTTAATTCCTGCAGAAAAAAACACATAACTTGCATGTAATTGCTAAGAGAAAATCAAAAGCAATAGGCCTACTGAGCTACTAAAAATACGAGGCTACTTAACATGACATTCTTGGTAGCATGTTTTTGTGTGCCTCTTGATAACATGTTAATAGTATTTGATAATGCCTTTTTTATAGCTGGGAGCATACTATACTCTCTTCAGAGTTCAACAAGAATAAACTAAAAAATACCTGCAGGTGGCTGAATGTATCTTACAGCCTATACCTGTGCTTTTGCCCTTTCAGTCCTTTTTGGTCTTGTTCTTAAGAGCCCCTGCAGAGAGATGCTGGTTTGTATTTCATAGCAGCAGCCATTAAACAAAACAACAAAAACTCCCAAAACAGAGAAGAAAAATTTTACAGTTTTTTCTTAAGACTTGGAAGAAGTGAAGAAGTGCTATTTGAACTCAGAAGGGCAGTTCATCACTAATGCCTTGTGCAGGCGTGTAGAGGTAGAGTTGTGAAGAGAGGAAAAGCCTCAAACAGCAGAGAGGGAAAATGTGTAAAAAAAAAAGAAGGAATGCATTGTGTGTCTTTCTTTGTAGTATCAGTTGTGCTGTTTATTGTCAAAACTGATTTAGGTGGGGGTTTTTCTGTCTTCTGAAACAGATGGACATGCACGTCTTCCAGCAGCAGTCCCCAGTACAACATATGTGAGCAGATGATCCAAATCAGAGAAGACCATATGCGTTTCATATCCGAACTGGCTCGATACAGCAACAGTGAGGTGAGTGGGGTTAGAGCTACATGTGCAATTTGCACATCACTCATTAACAGTTACTGTTGAGTAACTGAAAAGCAGGTAAATCTGGCTAGCTAAATGACAAAGCTTGGCCACTTGAGTCAAGAAAAACTGGCTGCAGGTCTAGTCCCCATTCTCTGAATTATATTTACACTATTTAAATTTAACATAACAATGAACACATCATGCAAACTCTAATGTCCTTCTGCCTCTTTCTCTCTATGTATCTCAGATTTATCCTAGAAATTTTGGTATGTCTCATTTAGAATATGTTGTCTAGCCCTTACTCCAAACAGGTGCTTGTAACAGTTTAAACAAAACTAAAAGTTAAGAGATTACTAAAAGAGTAAAGAAATACATATGTATACACACACTCATACATATGCAGTATATAAAGAGAACATATAACTTCGTATATCATACATAATTGATATTTTGAATTAATCTGCAATGATATTGTGGTCATTAGGGATACCAGTGATTTCCATCTCTTGACCAAAATCTGGGAAGTTTAACTACATAAGTCTCTAGAAGAAAAAGCTGATGTTAATGTAGGTGTTGGTATATGATGCTGTTTTAGTGCTTCATTTGATGTAGAAATTTGGCTGTGGATGCTGAATACAGCATGTTCTGATGTGGATTTGGGTGTGTTTTGGTTTTTTTTGTTATAATGTTTTAGGTGGTGACAGGGTCTGGTCGACAGGAAGCTCAAAAAACAGATGTGGAATATCGGAAGCTCTTTGATCTCTCTCTCCAAGGCCTGCAGCTTCTGTCCCAGTGGAGTGCCCATGTCATGGAAGTGGTATGTAACATGGGAAATAAAACCAAAATAAAAAGAGGTGGCTTGGTGAGATTAGACGGAATAAAATGGCTTTACTTTACTGCACTGAGAAATGCATGTTGTGTTTTCAAAGGATCACAGAATCTTCTGACTTGGAAGGGACCCACAAGGATCTTGTTCCCTTAGTTCCCCTCTTCCTTCTTCCTTCACTCCTTTTCTCCTTCTGGTTCAAGCCTCATTCTTAGAGGATGGCACATGAAGTTCTCAGAGTCTAGGTGTAATGTGCCTGCTTTGACAATCCAGTAGCTTATAGCTCACACAGTACATTCAACTTGTTCTGTTTAATGGATAGGCTGTCACCTGTGAACCTTCACCAGATGTTTTAATGTCCCTCTTGATACAAACATTTTGTAGACTAAGACTTCATAATTTCCTTCTAAACGTTGTTAAAATTATATTGTTAGAAACATCCATACTGACATACAGTCACCGAGGAGGTGAAAGAACAGCTCCAACTGGCTGTGTTTTCACAGCTGAGTAAACTGAACACACAAAAATGGATGGAAGGGCTCCCATTGGCTTTGGATTAGGCTTTTAGTCAAAAGGAAAGTAAATGCAGGAAAAGGAAAATTTGAGAGGAGATGAGTGAGGGGAAATAAAGAATGTTCCAAGTTGTTTCTCTATATTGTAGTAGTTTATTTTAAAAACAGGTGCCAATTCAAAATTGACTGTGCTTTTTTCTAATAAGAAGCTGCTTAAGGCAGAAATTGAAAAGGGGGATGCAGGAGTCCTTTTTATGCTGCAGACATTGGATAAAAGCTGTGTGCCTTATCTGAACCAAAACATGTTCTAGGAAGGGTTGAAACATCACTTACTGTATGACAGAAGCCAGACTTGCTCCTCTTCTGCCTCAGATGTTTCAGGGGACAGGAAATAATTTGCACTGTGTGACTCCAGTGCAGTCATAGTGGGCATAGCTAGAGGACCAGTTTTCTCTCTTGTTTGTATTTTTAACGACTTCTTTTAAAAGCCAGTAGATGAGTCATGCTTTTCCCTGGATTGTCCTATTCCTATTTAAATCCACAGTGTATTTAATGGTGAAAATCTTGTTCTCTTTTTCTCTTCTTAAGAGAGGTTGCTGTCATCTATTCCTTGCCTCTGCAGCTCCTGGACTTGCTCCCTTTATTTCAATCATCACAAATTACTGCATCCAGGGTCTCTTCACAGTGAAAACCTTCTTATTTTATTATATCTCTGAAGGAAGTCTCTCTTTCCGAGTTCTTAGTTTCTATCCTACTCATTCCAGGACAAACTTTCTCTGAGCATCACAGCAGGTTTTTTGGCTATTCTCACTGCTTTTCTTTGTCTTTCTAACTTGTATGGATTCTCATAAATACTTCTCATCTAAGTTCAAGTTTGTGTTCACTTTCTCCCTCTCCTACTGGGAATTTATTCTGATATGAAATATCCTAATTATTTAGCTGTCTCCACCTTCACTGAGTATCCATGAACATAGTTACATGCATCATGTTCAGATAAAAACTTGCAGCATCTATATGTGTTGTGCATCTTAATTCTGTCAGTTTAATGCCCCCAAAGTACTTAATCTTTGTTTAATCATTTCCCCAGTGTCCTCTTTGTAGGGCTCAGGCTGCAGGGTGTGATGCTCCCCTTTGTCTTAGGTGAATTGGTGCTATTAATCCATTTGAGTAGGCAAATTTATATTGCTCTGTAATCTAACATTTATGCTAAGGTGGTATCAATCAGATCTTGCTGAACTCAAACTGTGAGAAAATTGTGTTTAAATGTGACTAGGATTTTTCACTTGATATACCCTGATGGATATTGGGCCAGCCTGACACTGCTCAGGGACATTTTGAGCTGTGTTTGCAGTGACTGAAAACGCAGTATTTAAGAGAAGTGCATGCTGTGCAGATAACATTGTCACAGATGATAAAGCTATTTCCACACATTTCAGCCTAGTAAACTTAAAAATTAAGCCCACCCCCCCACCCCCGTAGTTTTCCAGTTGTGTTTTGAAACCTACTGTGGACATTTTATCAAGCAGGAAGCTCCTCTCTGTGTGTGTGGAGCTGATGGATTTTTTTTTTTTATGTTCTGAAGTCTTTCTGTGCTTCTCATATTTGAAGCAGAGAAGAAACTTTTGCCTGTGTTAACATTTGCACAGTAAAAATCACCCTTAAGTGCAATACCTGCTGGTTTTGAGTTGCTTTTCTTTGGAATAATACAGAATCACTGACTTTCAGGGGAAGTTTTTAGGGAAGCTATTGTTTGGCATTTCCACCAGATAGTAGTTTCAGAATTAATGCAAGGTTTGAATACTATTCTTCAAATATTCATGAAAACACTGCAGTATTTCTCAAAGCATGTTATTTGTGTCCAGCTGTGTTTTGTGTTTCTCAGGCACTATTGTTTCTTTTTGTTCCCCCCATCTTTTTTTCTCCCTCTTCTGCCTTCTGAACTGCAGTACTCGTGGAAGCTGGTTCACCCAACTGACAAATATTCTAATAAAGATTGTCCTGACAATGCAGAAGAGTATGAAAGGGCAACAAGATACAATTATACTAGTGAGGAGAAGTTTGCTTTGGTTGAGGTAAGAGAAATGTTTTTCTATAGGGATTTTGCAAAGATTAATTCTATACAAAAGAGAACATTCTCTATAAGCATTTTGCATACCCAGTGCAAAAAGAGAGCCTGCCCTGTGCTGACTCTGAAAATGTGTTCCTCCATTCAATATATAGGAGGGGCACAGCTAAACTATCCTTTATCATTTGTAACTTGTTAATTCCTCTTTTCTCATTTTTTGTATTTAAAAATGCACTTTCTGTATAAATACACAAACAAAAAAAAGAAAAATACATTTTTCTGGGGCTTTTTTTTTGCAGGTGATTGCCATGATCAAAGGTCTTCAGGTGCTGATGGGACGGATGGAAAGTGTTTTCAATCATGCCATTCGTCATACTATTTATGCAGCTCTTCAGGACTTTGCCCAGGTCACACTTAGGGAGCCCTTGAGACAAGCCATTAAAAAGAAGAAAAATGTCATTCAGAGGTACCATCTTACTGTTTCCATCTTCTTTATTCTTTCTTCTATATTCTTTCCCCCAGATCATAGTAAATTTGTTGCGGAATTGCACAAATGTTAAATCCTCTCTAAATCTTACTCCCAGTCTGTCTGGGAGTAAGTAAGTCCAGCATAGCTGCAGCAGGACTCCGGGCTGTCCTGAGCCTCTTAGGGCTACTTCAGGACATCTTGTGTTCCCTGTTTTTTATTTTTATTTCAAGAAAATATAAATACAGTAGTACTGAAAGCAAGATTAGTGTTTGTAATTTGAAGAAAGGTTTTACTGTCCGCTATATGATTCCAGTGTTTCCTTTCCTTGTGTCTCATGTTTATCCCGCTCTATCTTCTCTCTGCCTCTCTTACCCTTCAGTTTTATTTTTCAGCTTCTGCTGCTTTTGGCTTATTAGCCTTACACTTCTCTTCCAGTGCTCCATCCGCCCACACTGATGGGTGACATTTCCTGACCTTGTTTTTTTTGTCCCTAATTGTTTGCTTTTAATCTTGACTTGTTTATCATTTGTTTACTCCCACATTTCATCGCAAAGCTCTTAGAGGTGAAAGTCCTTAGCTAATTAGGCTATTGCTAAATGCTCTGACTACCACAAAAATATCATCATAAGCTAAAAATAAATAAATTGCTCTACATTATCAGGTTTACAGGGAGAGTCTTTTTGTCCCAGGATTTTAATGAAATAGAAAAATACTGGTTTCATACCTGCTTGATCATTCAGCATGCACAGGATATGGGTGACTGTGTTTCTGGCAAATATCTGAGTTCCAGTTCAGTATTTGGAGCTAAAAGTATGAAGCTGTTCATATGAATTTCAGCTGAATTCTGGAATTTGAATTTCTTCTGCTAACAGGAATTTTGCTTTTTTTCATTTCAAGCCACCATTGTCTCTCTTTAATTTAGTTAATAATCTGCTTTGGTTTGATTGAATACTAATTGAATTCATAGTGAATATGAATTCATATATTCATATTAATATGAATTTGGTTTGATTGATCCAGCTCTGGAGTCCTCAACACAAGAAAGACGTGGACCTGTTAGAAAGGGTCCAGAGGCCATGGCCATGAAGATGATGAGAGGGCTGGAGCTCCTCTCCTATGAAGACAGGCTGGGAGAGCTGGAGTAGTTCAGCCTGGAGTAGAGAAGGCTCTGGGTGGCCTTGTTACAGCTTTTCGGTACCTTAGAGGGAGAGGGACTTTTAGTACAGGCAGATAGTGACTGGACAATGGGCAATGGTTTTACAGAAAGGCAGGTTTAGATTAGGTGTTAGGAAGAAATTCTTTGTTTGGAGGGTAATGAAGCAGTTTGCCCAGAGAAGCTGTGGATGTCCTATCCCTGGAAGTGTTCAGGGCCAGGTTGAATGGGGCTTAGAGCACCCTGATGTAGTGAAAGGTGTCCCTGCCCATGGTGGGAGGGGGAAGTTGGAACTGGATGGTCTTTAAGGGCTCTAGGCCACCCTTTCTGATCAACAGCATGGAGTGGTTATTTTGTGGATGTGTCATTCTAGAAGACAGTGGTGAAATTCTTTGTTCTTGGTTGGAATTACCCTGAGCTCCTGAATACTGTTGCAAAGTTTCTATGCTTGTGGAGAAATGCTTAAAAACCGTAGAGTGTTCTGTCAGGGCACTTGGATGTGCTGTGGCCTGAAGGAGTGGGAATTGTGTTCAGTGTTTTGCAGGCCATCAGGAAGACAGTGTGTGACTGGGAAGCAGGTCACGAGCCATTCAATGACCCAGCTCTAAGGGGAGAGAAGGACCCCAAAAGTGGGTTTGACATCAAAGTCCCAAGACGTGCAGTTGGACCCTCCAGCACTCAGGTATTTTCCTGTCTGGTGGTTGTGATATCTGTCAACAATTATTGCATGAGGTGTTTTCTTTCTGTCCTGAACTATTTTGAAATTGCAGGTTTTATTGTAGTCTTATTTTAATGCTAAAAATCTACTCGGATTTATATTTGCAAAATTATATGCACTTAATCAAGATCCTCTGCCTGGATTGCTGTAATTTTCTACTCTGGTATCTAGTTTTTCCAAGTGTTCAATCTCTTTAATTTGATTTTCTGGGAACAAATATTTTCTCATTGAGCTCCAAATGTTTCTTAAAATAATATTTTTGAACTATTTGAATTATTTCTTGACTGACTTCTATCTCTGGTATGGCTGGTGAAATTTTTTTGTTAAATCCCACTATTCAGTAGATGTCTAGTAGTTTTAAAACATGTGCAAAATATAAATGAATGCCTGTTAAAATATGTGGAAGTATATGACTTCTGATAAAATCCCTCACAGTGTTCAGTAATGAATGATAAAGTTGGTCCCTAGAATGTAATTTGTCTGCTGCTGCCACTAAAACAAGGTATTTCAAATGTTTTCTGTGGTAGTCATCAAAATCCCATACCTAGATGCTCATTCTTGTTACCTCCATAGAATTCTCTTTTTTATTTCATTTGTGGATTTGTTTGGAGAGTGTATGGTCTGATATTCGTAGCTCATCTGAGAAAATGAGGTACTGAGCACTTGGGGTGAAAAATTGAAGGCAGCTGTGGTTTATGAAGACAATCTTTTAATACCTAAAATCTGTGGGAAAGAGAGCATGTATGCTTAATTACTTTGGGTAATAGAAAGTTGCTTAATTTGTGATGAGATTGGTTTAATGAAGATTTTGTTTTGATAATTACAGAAAAATTGTTTTGATTTCTAATTTCCTGGGGTGAAAGAAAAGGTTAAATATCACCACCAGTTTGTTTCTCCTGTGCTTTAAGGGCTTTGCTTCACCTTTGCAACAGGCTGTGTAGAGTACGTGGCTCTGTCTGCTTTTTCTGCTCTTGGGCTGGCACACTTGTATGTCTGGGTTGACAGGAGGGCAAATATATCCATTTTAGATAGGTTTTCCTCAGTTTCATGTGGTTCTAAAATGGCTGTGGATGAAGGGGTAATTGGTGCTACCTGGAAATCTTTGCTAAATCATTTGATAAGCTAATGGCTCTCTGAGCATCCTCTGAAATGAACAGGAACTTTCCCCTTTGCTTGAGGGAGCCCCAGATTGCAGTGATTATTCTGAACAACCTTTCTGTGTGACCTCCTCTGCATGCTTACTGTGCTGCTTTTCATTTTTAACAAACTAACATGTTTTCTGTGCTTCTCTTTCCCGTTCCTTATTTACCCATGTGTTTTTATTAACGGATTCTCTTCCCCTGCCTGCCCCTGTCTGTTGGTTTTTAGCTCTTCATGGTTCGCACTATGACAGAGTCCTTAAACTCTGCTGAGCTGTTGAAGCAGCTCAAGTCTCTGGGATTGGAAAAGCTATTGCATGTGACACACAAGTTTCTGAGGCAGTCCTACATCTATCCGCCTCTTTTAAACTTTGGTGGTAAGACATTACTTATTACTTTTACTTTTTGTGGTGATGTGAACTGTTCCACTGCAAATGGTGTGCTGCCGAGTGTCAGTGGAGGTCCCCTTGGCATGGGTAGGCATTTGTGCTGGTGTGTAGGCTAGTGTTGCATCTGTTCCTCTTGCCTCAAAGGCTTTTATCCACACAGTGCCAGTTTTCAGTTTGAAGTGGAGCAGTCGCTTACTGATAGTAATTCTCAGTGTTGCTCAACTAATGTACCATGTGTATTTTCCTTTTTTCCCCTCCCCTTCCACCATAATTGTTTCCTTTAATGATACAGCTTTACATGGTGAGAACTATGTTAGAGTCCCTCATTGCTGACAAAAGTGGTTCCAAGAAAACCTTGAGAAGTAGCCTTGAGGGGCCCACCATATTGGACATAGAAAAATTCCATCGCGAGTCTTTCTTCTACACTCATTTGATAAATTTCAGTGGTAAGATATGTAGATGATCAGTGTCCAGCTTAGCATGTCCTAACACCTCTAACACGACCTGGAAAATGTTTCCGATTGCCTAAGTCAACTTAACCTTTGGTTTATTTATCAAAAGCCTTGGTCTGTCCAAACTTTTTCTGAGATGGTACTTAGCATTGTGGTGGGATTTTTATTTTGACTTGTTATACGTTTGTTTCTAATGCATCAAATTTCATATTGTTACCTCCCTTTTCTATTTTCTTTATGTATGTACTTATAGAAACAAGGGACAAATAAGCCTATACACATTAAATTTTTTTAAAGGAAGTAGTTTTTGTGTTTTGGGAGATTATTTTTTGTTTTTGTTTTAAGTACAGAGGAAACAAATTCTCTGTTGTGGTAAATTTGATGTCATTTCACTACTCTTGCTATTCAGTTAATTGTAATCGGAAACATGCTGTCCTAAAGAATTCACCTACTGACATTGAGTGTACCTAGTCCTTGTCATCACCATGCTGTGTTGTCTTTCATTTTTGTTTGGCTGCTGGTCTCCTTTACCCTTGGAGAAGGGGGAGCCTGTTAATGTCAGTCATGTTGCTACTGGGGAACAGTGCCGCAAAAGGTCTTCAGAAGGTCTTAGTATAAAAAGTTCCTTCCTGTTTTAGTTCTCAAGCCCTCTGGAAAAGAAGGATTGTACCAAGTGTTTCTGGAGAGGTGGGAAGCACACCTCTTTGCCCTTGACAGCATCCCTAGAAACTTGTTGTTAATCCCTCCTCCATGTGTCTGTCTGTCATTTCCTGCCCATCTAATCAACAGGAACATGTGGAGCAATTCAGTCCTTCATAGAGAGGGATGGTACTGGTAGTTCCAGTGCAATTTTACCTCCTTCACTTGCTGCTTCCCAAATCCAGTGTATGGCTTTCTCAACCCCCAACTGAGAAATTAAACTGGAAATCCCTTTTTACTGGTGTACATAGTTTTTCTGTTTAACTAATAGTCTTGTCCACTTCCACTCTTTTTTTTTCTATAAGAAGGCACCACTTTGAGGGCCAGTGAGGAGTTCAAAACTCTTATGAAAAGTCATGGGCTTTACATTTTGAATTTGCTTTAGATTATTTGGTCTATGTACAGCTCTAGTGACTTGCACCTGCTTTTTTTGTTTTGCATTGCATCATCAGAATCACAGTTGTATTGTACCTGATGTATTCCTATAAGAAGTGTAACTCTCCCTTATTTATTCTGAAAGAAACCCTGCAGCAATGCTGTGATCTGTCCCAGCTGTGGTTTAGGGAATTCTTCTTAGAGCTGACCATGGGCAGAAGAATCCAGTTTCCCATTGAGATGTCCATGCCCTGGATTTTGACGGATCATATTTTGGAGACAAAAGAGGCATCAATGATGGAGTAAGACCCACTTGTGCTCTTCCACTGAATGATTGTTCTTACTGATTGCCATTCTTTATTATAATTGCTGCTTTAATTGGTTTCAACAAGTAGTCATTGAGAAAGTATTCTAAAGGTTTATAAAATTTGTCTCACATTTGCCCATTCAAACCTTTCATATAGGTACCATTGCACCAGCTACTAGGAGTGTTTTGCTCCTTGAGTTCTTTTTACTTATTCTTCAAAGATGTCAAACATAATGTACAGTGGTAAAAGCCTAGTTCATTTTGATTAAAAGCTACATCTAGAAAACAAGTTTTAGACTTCAAACGTATCTACACCTTTTCTTGAACTAACAAATATTTTCTTAAAGGAAAAATTGTGATCCTTTTTATATAAATTAAAAAAGAAAAAGATCCTGTTTTCATGAACCACATGCGGATTGACTGGCTTACATCATCTTGACTGCACCATCCTAAAGAATCATGACTTCAATACACATGTAACTCTCTTTTTTTTTATTCTTTTTTTTGCAGGTATGTTCTGTATTCTTTGGACCTTTATAATGACAGTGCTCATTATGCACTTACCAAATTTAAGAAGCAGTTCCTCTATGATGAAATCGAGGCAGAGGTAAAGTAACTTTACCTAGTGGAGAAAAATAATCTGTACCTGAATGTGAAAATCATGCTAAAGGGTAAAGCCTACATAAGAGATTCAGAGCAGCTGGAGATAACAGAAAAACTGAGAAGATCAACTAGAAGATGAGTAACTGTTCCGGTTACTGTTGAGAGGAAACCTGTAGACCTGGGCAAAAATGCCACACATTAATACTGAAAATTGTAGACCTGTGCAAAAATGCCTCATGTTAATGCTGAAAATTGAATGTTATCTTCTCTTGTACTGAAATTTGGATCTATTAACTTTCTTGACTATGTTTGGTAAATAGTGGGAGGTCTTAGATAAGCTCTCTTTTTTTAATTTTAAGTATCCCTAAATGATATTTTTCCCCCCAAGGTAAACCTGTGTTTTGACCAATTTGTCTACAAGCTGGCAGACCAAATATTTGCATACTACAAGGCAATGGCTGGCAGGTATCTATTCCTTTCACTATGAGAGCTTTTCTTCAGAATATTCTGCTCTGCTTTGCTGTTTAATATACCTTAAGCATTTCCTTCCTTTCTTCACAGCCTGCTTCTGGACAAACGGCTGCGTTCAGAGTGCAAGAACCAGGGAGCAACCATTCAGCTGCTGCAGTCCAACCGCTACGAGACACTGCTGAAACAGAGACATGTTCAAGTGAGTTAACTCCTACCATGTTGTGTTTGAGTTGCTTGGCAGCTTTCCAGTGGTGTTGATTTATGTAGGTAGACAAAACTCATTCTGTGCTTCGTGTTCTGTCATCTCAGTAGCATAACTGTGCATTTGAGATCTGCTTTTTTTGTCACATGAAGGTGTAAATTAAGAAAAAAACCTTAAAAGACCCTGTTTTAATGCAAATGTCTGTTGCAGTTACAAAAACATGAGCCAAATTGGAATGCCATGGGTGGTAGCATTGTCTTCCCAGTAATGTCTTCCACCAGTGTTCAGTATGCTGTTGGCACAATGTCATGGAAGCATAAAATGCTGATATAAATACTTAAATATAGATGCAATGTGTACTTTTACTTCTTCTTGTGAGACTTGGGATGCAAATTGTAGTACTGCATTTGCTCATGAATTTGTAAATTTTGTCCATCTGCTTTGTTTCAATGTGTTTGGGATGCAGGTTCAGTGTGAGGGTCTGTTAATCTGTGGAGTGTCATAGTCCTTGCACAGTTTGTCTTGTACTGTGTCAGTTCAGAGCTCACAGCATGTTTTCCTTTAGCTCCTGGGTAGGTCCATAGACCTGAACCGCCTGATCACTCAGCGCATTTCAGCAGCCATGTACAGGTCGATGGAACTGGCCATCGGCCGCTTTGAGAGCGAGGATTTGACTTCCATTGTGGTGAGTGTTGTGTTGGGGTTTTGCCAGATCACTGACACAGCAGCTGGGGTGAAACAACCCCAAACCTACTGCAGCTGAGGGCCTTGGGAGTAAAGAGTGGAGAAGGTGTTTACCCAGAGCCATGAGAAAACAAGGAAAGCAAACACCTTGTGATTTAAACTTTTGTAAGTGCCCAGTTCCACCTGTGCTTATAGATAAATTGCAGATCAAGAAAACCAGCCTTGTGCTCAGTCGAATCAAAATTAGTTTATTTACTCAGGCAGTAGCATGACGAAAATAGTTTTTCTGTGGAGGAATGAGATCTGACTTGTGCCTGTGGAAGAAGAGCATCTGCGCAATATTGAGGTGTCCTTTTGAGTTAGTTTCCTGATTAAAATGCTAAAAGCCAAATTTTATTTCCAGATGGCATGAATTTGACAAGTAAATATGCAGTCAGCAAGAAAAATATCAGATGCATTCATTCTGCTGGAATGAAAAACAAATTAAAAGTTGTGCAAAAGAATTTACTGTTGGTCTTTCTGCAGTAACTTTTTTACCTGTGACATTTTGGCATGTTGTTAACTATCTTGGTTTAATTTTGTCCTTTACTAAAGAGAAATCAAATACTGAGTCCATAGAGCCTCTTGACTTCTGAATGCTTGGTTTGATAACTTTGAATTATTGAAATGTAGTTTTTTTTCTTTTTTATGTGCAGTAGTTTCTTAGTGGCTGAATGAACAGAAGCCATCACAGGTTCTCATTCTTTGAGTTAGAAAGCGACAGAACTAAGGGTTGTCCCTTTACCATGCTCCTCCTTTTTTTGTTTGTTTTGTTTGGGTTTTTTGATGTTTTTTTGTTTGTTTTATGCAAAATATTTTCTGTTGAAAACTGGTTGGTTTCCTCAGTGAGAAACTGACCCTAATAGCTTAAGTAATGTGTAATTTCTGCTGTTTTTCAAGATAAAAAAATTAAATTAGGGTATTTACAATACTGAGTGATTTTTTCCACTCAAATTGGACTTAGTTCTGTAATAACAATCATAGTGGTTTTTTTCATTGAAGTAACTGCTGCTCAGAGGTTTAAAATTCCTTTGAAATATGGAGCACTTAAATCAGAGAGTGGTCTATGGGAAGATGACCAGTAGTTTGATACATAGCTAGAAAAAGCCACTGAATATTTTTTCAGTCGGTCATTGCACAATAATCTTTAAAAGCAGTGCTTGGATTTTTTGGAAGTAGAGGTTGTGTTCTTTTTGTTTGGTGTTTTCAGTGTCTGATGTCAGATATGGAGTTACTTTATTTTCTTTTATTTTAAAGAAATTGCCAGAAAGGATACTAGGAATTTCTAATCAAGAGAAGAAATGTTATGAAGTGCAGTACTCATATACAGTTATATAGCCTGCATCTAGTGATTTTGTGGATACCGTCACAACATTTGTAAATGTCTGATCTGGTCTATCATTGCATCAGAATATCCTTAAAGTCTCAGAAGGTTTAAGAAACAATCCCAAGAGTACTGATTCTTTCCAGCCCTTATTGTCAAAGCAGAAGACTGGGGAAGAGTCAATTGTTCATTTTGACTTCTTTGTAGTCTACTCTTCCATCAGGGTTATTTGTGTACTTTGTTCAGTTTCTCCACTTTATTGAATGCATCACTCTCTTTCTTTGCTCTTGTTTCTCTTAGGAGCTGGATGGCTTGATAGAGATAAACAAAATGACTCACAAGCTTCTGAGTAGATACATGACCTTGGACAGCTTTGATGCCATGTTCAGAGAAGCCAACCACAATGTTTCAGCCCCTTATGGCAGAATCACTCTTCATGTCTTTTGGGAACTCAATTATGACTTCCTTCCAAACTACTGCTACAATGGATCCACTAACAGGTTAGCAAGGCAGCTTTTTTATTTGCAGCTGTTATTCTACCATTCTCCTGCAACTTCCTTCCTAGCAAGTGCTGACAAGTTAATCTTCATTCATTTAGTGTTTTCCATTTCTAATGCTTTACTTAAATTGAAGCAGCATGAGTCATTTTACCAAGTACTGTTAAATGTATGAAAGCCTGTTATTTGACCACAATAGAAAGCAAATGGAGCCACAGCATCCAAATTCTGACATTTTGATGACGTAGTTATGATATGCTGAAAAACAGAGTGTGTCAAAACACTGCTAAGTGCATATCAGGAAGGTATTTTTGAAACAGGATCTTCAACTGTCAGATGACGGAAATAAAATTATACTCCTGGTTCTGTGTTAATGTGAAGAAAAGGATTGTTTCCTGGAGAAAGAATAGTTCAGTATTCACTGCAAACTGCAGCTGCAGCCGTTAAGGAGAGTGAGTAATGGAAATAGAAAGAGGAAGGTAGAATCTAAGGTTTGAATGAGGGGGAAGCACAGTGTTCAAGATTTTGCATATCTGTGCTTCCTGCTTGTATGCTTTTTTTAGGATTTGTGTTACTTTTAGTCTTTACTCAGGTTTTGGTTAAAGCCCCATGAAGTGACAGTAAAGTGATAGTGAATATTGAGCTGTAGGAAGAGGAGGAAGCCTGTTCTAATCTTTCACGGTCTCCTTGGAGAGCTTTCCTTATCTGACATACTCTGTGATGATTATGTTGTACTTTAGATTCAAGATTCTGTCTGCAAAGGAAAAAAAAAAAAGAGTGGTTTTTTTTTGTGGTTGAGTTTTACCCGAGAAACTTCTGTTACAGGAATGTGTTTGCACAGGAAAGTTGAATGTATTTCTGAGGGAGCTGCTGTGTGGTTGATGTATCTGGAGATCAATACTGGAATATTCAGTGTGCTGTATTAAGAATCACAAAAGCATAATATTAAAGAGAAGTCTTGATTAAATGCTGCTCTTCCACCCATTAGCTTTATTGAAAGACATTCAGTAGCTCCTGTACAGTTTAGTTTGTGTTCATCCTGGCTACAAGGGCTGACATACTGCAGACTCCACAGCACTCGGGAAGTGAGTGTGGGGTGCCAAAGGACATTAACAGGATCCTGTCGCACTGTTGCTTGTCAGTTTTTAAAATCTATACACAAGAATTGACTTAGGCTTAGCTTGATGGGTAATTAATTCAGGATAATTAATTTAAGAGATGTTAAAGGGAGCCAGATCTTAGGCAGTATGTGTACCATGTGTCTGATTTCATCACAGAAGTGCTTTGGTTTCAGTCAAAAGCAGCAGTGTGGAGAGAAATAATGTATGCGTTGCACATGCTATACAATGCCCTTTGATATTTTTGGTGAGAGAGGGAACAGGAAGTTTTTAGCCTTTTTATAGTCCTAAAGCACATTCATTACTGCCTTGCGATTAGCATGAACTTTAAATTGATGAACTCTCTCTGCATTCAAGTGTACAGGTAATTGAGTACAAACACAGGAGTACATAGTGAGGAGCTGTGTGAGAGCTGCTGGTTTAATGCTTGACTCTTGATAGGTAATGTCTTGCATGACGGTTATGTGTAAACAAGGGAAGAAAAGTATCCATGAAAGACTGGAAGAAAGAGAAATAGTCATGATGAAAAGCAGAGAGGTTACTTGGTGGTGGGAGGGGCTGGAGGCAGAGTTCCTAGAAAATGTGTCATACCTGTGGCTTGTCTTGTTTTATTTTTACAGCTTGGTGTAAGGGTTCTTCTTTTAAAGAGAGTGTTTTGGTTGGATTAACTTGTTTCTAGTACCTTTTGAAGCTCTTTTCCCAAGAATGCTTGAACGTGATAATTTCATATATCTGTAAAAGAGTTCAAGTATTTAGAAACCCTGCAGGTTTAGTTCAAAAGCTAAGGCTCTTCATGCAGAAGTGCTGAAACACATTACATGTTTAATTATTTGGGACATAGGAATTTTTTTATATCTGATGATGTACTGAGATTAAACAGTGAGGCCGCTATTAAAAGATTTAGCAATTTAATAATTGGAGTTGCCATTTAGCTGAAATTTAGTCTCATTAGTGCTAGCCAGCTGCACAGACTCAGGGACAGCAGTTTATGGAGAAGGAATGGGGAGATGAGCAAGGGGACCTCTGCAGATGGGCCTTAGCAGTGAAATCCAAGGGTGTTTTTAATCTACCTGTTGATCACGATGAAAGAAAGAAAACAAACCTTTGCATAATGCACAAGCATATGAACTGCAGGTGAGGTCAAAGTTGTCTCTAGTCCAGTGTCCTGATGCTGTCAGCAGCCATAAAGGGGCAGAATATGAAAACAAGGGAGGCTTGAGGTGATTATTCTCCCAGGAAACATGCCAGCTTCTAGCAATGATTCGATGTTTCTGTAAAACAAAAGCAGTGGGATGTTAGTGCAGTTTTGGCCCTTTACAAGGGTATTTATTTTTGCCCATTGTTTTGTCCTGTCCCTTTCATAAAGCTGTGTGAGGCTTTGGCATTCACTATGGTGTTCCAGTGAGGAGTCTGCGGGGAAGCTTGTGCTGCATCCCTTTTTGATGCTCTCAAGCTATTGTCCACCAGTTCTTTTACTGAAAGTGGCCATAAACAGCCATTTACCACTTGCTGTCTTTTCTGTGCTACCTGGGAGTGTTTTTCAAGAGCCCTCTCTCATGTTGGCCCTCAGCTGCATGGCTTTTCAAGCCAGAAGTCTTTTCACACCAGGAGTATTTGTCATGCTTCGGCCTGCATCTGTACTTTTTCATTACTCTTTATCCCTGTGAAGTTAGGTTGTCTAGGGCTGTTCTGAAGATGTAAATGACACAAATACAACTTCCGCATTTTTGTTCCTTTTCCACTGTCCCTTTTTCAGCCCTATTTTCTTTACTTTTTCTAAGCTGGTCTTTTCCTTCCTTGACAGCTTTTTTGTATTAAGGACTAACAGAGGAGCAAGTGTGAGACAGCCTTGTATTTATTTGAATTGAAGATTTTCTGTGCTTTCTTGACACAAATCATACAAGCTTTTGGAGACTGCAGTCAAACTAGTGGCTCCATCTCCTTTAACACATTACCCAAATCTGTGTTCTCTAGTATCAATTCATGTGTATAGCACTCTTCCAAATGCTGTATGACATGTTTCTTCCAAGGATACAGATTTGTCACAGAAGGAACAAAAAGACCAGCTTTTTTTATTTTTCACTCTTCCTGACTGTCTCTCCCCCTTCCTTTTGCGATCTCTCTCTCTCTCATACTGCTTTTGAGACTGATTTTCACAAGAGAACAGCTGTGTCTTCTTGTGTTGCATATACTCTGACAGTCACTGTTCAGAAAAATTTTCAGCCCTTTCAGATATTGCTGGAGCAAACCTGAAAAGTAGCAATGAAAACCATCTAGTTTCTGCTACAAAGAGCCAAACGGTGCAGGGATATAGAGTCGTGCAAAGTAGGGGTGACTGTACTCAACTACCTTTCACGTCCTAAGAAAACAAGCAACCAATCAAAGTCTTTCTGCCAAAAGGAAAAGTGACAGCAATGGGTTGGCAGATCTGTTACTCTCCCATGCACTATTTTCCCTGCTGTTTCCTCTGTTCTGTTCATTTTGGCATCCGTGTTTAAGAAGGATGAGTCAGATCGAGTGTTCACTGAGAGGAGGTGTAGGGCTACCCTTAGTTCTGGTAGACAGGACAAACTAATTTGAGAATGCTTGAAGTTAAAAATGTTGATACCAAGTAGACAGGGAAGTGCAGAGGAATGCTTTCTGTAGCAGCAGGGAGGGAAGATTGTCATATCTTATTACTTCTAAGGTGAAGCTCAGAAAGTTTATGAATGAGATTGGTCTGACCTTGTGCCTGCTGTAGCAAGGCAGCAGGCTCATTGACCAAAGCAGTCTCTTTCAGTTATCTCCTTAAATAGATTATAGTAATTAAAATCATAGAATCTTTTAGATTAGTTTGTGAAGTGCTCACTATGAACTCCTTCCTGGTAGGTATCACAGAAAAACTAATACTAAATGATTTGATCTCTAAAATACTTACTTTGAGGGCTCATGTTGTCCTCTAGCAATCACTTGCGAAGCTTTGGTAAGCCAGAAGGCTTTTCATCTGCTTAATCTACTTTGCTTACAACCTGTTCTGATTAAAATGGATAAATTGCTGTGAGATCATCAACACTGATTAAAAATGAAACTGATTATCTTGGAGTATGCTGAAACCTGTGTCCAATCAGTATCCAGGGGAAAGTAAAAATTTGCTTAGCTTTAGCTTTGGTAGTCAAAGAGCTTCAGTCCTTCAGAGAGATGTTTCTCTTTCTTGGAGGAGGAGCAGGAAGAAGCGAACCAGCAGAATGTCAGAAAGAAAGCACACACACACATGCACATTGCAGAAGTTTGAAGAACAGTAGATGATGCTGAACTGTAAGGTTTTCATATAGCCCTTAGTTTTGAGGGAAGAAATTCCTAATACTTACCTGAATATGTTGGGATTAGTCATGTATCTTCTAGAATGATGCACTCTTTAGGCTGCTGTAGCCTCAATCTCAGATGTTGCCTCTCCATAACTTAACAAGTGACTGTTATCTTTCGCTCCTACTTCCTTACTCTTTTTCTTCCTCTCTTGGCCTCTTTCACCCAAGAAAGTATAAGCAAGTGTGCTTGCTTCAAGTCTAAGAAAACTTCAAGACTGGTTTTCTGCTACTCTGAAGCATTAGAGATGGAGAAACGCCCAAGAATGCAGACGAACTCTGGGAAACACACAAGAATAACTTGAGCATTTACTTGCACTGACTGGTTTGCTCCCAGACACTAATTACATTGTAATTGAGATATACACACACAATAACTTTTTGAAAAGTCTAAGAATTATAGTTACAGCTTCCAGAGTAATGAGATACACCCACTTACATGTTGAAACACTCTTTTCCTTGTGAGTTTTAATTTAATGGTAACAAATCTGCTCTCACCAAATACGTCTGCACACTGAAGCCCACTCTTATCAGTTTAAAAAGGAATGGGATTTGGAGAGAAATGTTGTCGTATGTTGCAGATTACTTTGAATTCCATCAAATGTTTACATCATCTCTGGTAAACTCATTAATGAAGTGTCTGCAGAATACAGATTCAAGTAATCTCTCTCAAAGGAGAGTTTTCAGTTTCTATGTAAGTGAGAGAGAAGGGGAAAAACTTGTAAACAGAGGAAATGTAAATGTAAGGAGATTTAAATAATACATATAGTATCAAAAATAGTACATATACATAATGTATTTTTCCTCAAAAGATCTAAATGCAAACTCTTTCTGGACTACAGCAAGTACAAGTATTTTTGGGAAGAGGGGCTAAACTATGTATGAACAAGTAGCTGTACCTATTTTTGATAAGGTTAAAAATGCAGAAAACATTGTCCTGAAGTTAAAGATTGTCACAAGAATGATTCGGAAGTAAAACACAGTGGAAGTAATTTTAAGCAATGGGGTCCAATTTATACTGGTCTGGGTGAAACAATTCTTGATTAGCATGGCTGTTTTTGTTTTTAGCTAGAAGAAGGATATATTAAAAATAGAATGTCTCTGTTCTTTCTAAGAAGACTTAATAATGAATATTTTTGTGTGCTGATTAAATGTAAATACTTTAAACAAAAAAAGATATAATTGTATCTTATGATATTATAATGTAAGGCAAGATTCCTGAAACATTTTCCTAGATACATTTATTTTGCTCAGCACCAGCCTGATATTATACAGTATATACATTTGATGTACACTTCTTAAATAGCTATTTTCCCTCTTTGCTGTGCATATACAGCTTTGCACCATTTATCAAGAAATACTTTTTAATCAAGGTAAAAAATAAGGTAGCCATCCAGCTTGTAAAGGCACATCCCCCAATAATTTTCCTCTGTTTAGTTAAGTTAAACACAATCAGAATTGTAGATATCGATTAACTTCTTCCTGCAGTAAAACTGCGGTGCTGCCAAATGTGCATCACGCAGTTAACAGGGTAAGATTTGTGCTGCTTGGTCATAGGAGGACTTGGGAATGGTCCTTCACACTCTGGTGCCCTCAGTTGTGGGTGGGATGGCTGATCCTATCTTTGGCAGTGCTCCGTGTCTTTGTAGTTCTCTTGCCATCCTCATAACAAAGGTAAAGCTGGGTGTGATTTATATTGGTACATGCTCACACAGAAGTATGATCAAACTTTTGAAACACTGATTTTGCTGCAAGGATTATACCCTTCCTCATTACATTTTTTAAAGGTAACAATCTAACATATTTCTCCTGATGCGAATTTTGAGGGAAAAAGCCCCAAAACATTAAACAGAAATGGCATGTTCTTCTTTGAAGGTGTACTTCTTTCTCAAGGACTTGGTTTTGTGAGCACGAGGAGTTTCCTTATGCCCTGTGAGAGGCTATTGGTACTTTATTAGTTAATTCTCTATTTGTTGGCCTGGGCTAGAGTAGCGGTGAGGAGTATTTTGGGCCCCTGCACACCATGGGAAGAACAGTAATTGTGAACTGCAGTATGCTGTGTGTCCATGTTTTTGGGCAGTTAAGGCTGTGTGCTTCCCCAGTTTCTACTAGGGCTAAAAAGCTACTGGTCTGGCTTTGATTGTATATGCAGACAAAAGCAGTCTTCTACAAGGTAGGGTGCATACCTGCCAACCGAAATATAAATAATGAATTCTTGTTTTTGTTTTTTTTAATATAGATTTGTTCGGACCGTGCTACCATTTTCTCAGGAGTTTCAGCGTGATAAGCAGCCTAATGCACAGCCACAGTATCTCTATGGATCAAAGGTTGGGTTTAATTCCCTTTATCTTTATGGTTTGCTAATGTTTAAAAGTATCTTTTTTAATTATAGAAACTGTGGTATATGAAAGTTATTAGAAATGGACTGAAATACATTTTGTATGCACTTTAAATTGAACATACACATTTTTAAGACTTTGCTGTGAAGCTCACCATATGTTTCAGCCAAAGTGCAATTGATTAGTCTGATGGTTAGTCTAATCTGACAAAGCTAAAAATAAGCCCTTCTCTCAACCACTTTTCATTGTTCCGTTGTTTATAGTGGCAGAGCAGACTCAAAGTAAAGATTAATTACTGATCTGGTGAAGTGAGAACAAGAGCCCATCTTGGGTACGGCTCTCCATTGTTACACTGATGAAGACTGTGATGACTGAAGAAAAGGGAATAGATCGGAAAAACTGCTTCAGGTGTTATTTGACCTAAAAGGAATATAGATTCTGACCATCTTAAACTATCAGATAACAAACTACTTAACTTATTTTTTAAAAAAAATGTAGTGTTTCTTTGGCATCTACAACCCAAGAGCCTCAAAACTCATTGTGGTGAACTTGGTGTCTTGGCCATCTCATTTTCTGTATTAGCATCGTGTTTCTTGCTTTGCATTTAGGAGGGCTGGGAAGGTTTATGCAAGTTTTCAATAGAAGTGTACATGATGTGCAGTCACATACTCTGTTCCTGTGGTAATCCCCAGCTCTGTGGTTGGAAAGGAGCTTGTGTGGGTGACAAGTTGCAAGAGCACTTGGCACAAGAGAGCAGCTGTGGGCTACCCAAGTGAGGAAAGTTAGCCTGTACTCACAGGACCAGTGCTATGCTCATGTGTGATAGATTTGTTCTCCCTGACCACTGCAGATTTATGTTCTTATTCTTTAGAATTATCACTTGAGTCTTAATGATAGTTAAAGGCATAGTGAATTAACATATATTTGCATTTTTAGTATCTAGTCAGAAATACTTATCTACTTCAAACAGTAAAAATCAGCAGTGATAACTTCAGCAAATCATTTGAGACTGTATAACAAGGTGTCACTCTAAGTTTTGCAGTTTTCTTGAGTATCAGGGTGACAAACTGAAGTATGGAAAAAATAAATGAAAATATAAGGATTAAATTAGAGGGTGGACAACAAAAAAAGTGTAAAATTATTTTTATTGTTTAAAATTATTTAGAATATGTACTCAATTATGCATCTAATTTATACAAGTGTGCTGTAAGTGTTACAGGTGGCTACTTTCAGTATCTACTCCCTACTTAACCATGAACATAATTAGTCCTTGTCTTACTGTTATTTTCTGCATGTCATATAATAGTTAATATGGTGCAGTAATCTAGGTTTTGAAGAGATATCTCAGGAGTTAAAAATTTCAGTCCTAAAATATCTGCTGCATTTGTAAAACTTCCATGCCTTTAAAATGTAAAGGAGGTGAAAAAGGATTCACATGTCTTAATGTGGAATATAACAGCTGACTGTCTGGTCCTGTAAATAGTGTTTTATGTAATTGTTCTCCAAAAAGGAGCTGTAAATTACAGGAAAGTGGAATTTTCTTACATTAGAGTTATTGTGTTCCTTACTATTTTTGGAACTGACCAGATGCAGCGTAGAGCAAAAACCCAACTGAATTTCATAGAGATTGTTAACTTAATTTATCTAAGTGATGATACAGTGGGGTGAGTGACAGAAGATTAACTGGGGAACACTTTTTTTATCAGTCAGGTTACATTATTAAAATTAGTTCAATAATCTTCACACTGAGAGCTATACATTTTCAGAATTCTTGATTATTTTTCTATATGAGCAGCAGCAGTCAAGGTGGGGTCTTACTTGCATTTCTGGGGCAAATTTCCTGCCTAGATAGGCCATATTAGAAAATTCTCACGACTCTCGGTAGTTTCAAATGTTAACAAGAGCATTTTTTTTTTCTCGAATCTCATGTATTTTGAAACTGAGGATATCTGAATGGAGTTTTTAACATTTCTATTCTATATAGCCAGTAACAAGTAGGAATTCTTACCTGATAGAGGCTGCACATTCTAGGATGTGATACGATTGCTTGATGTTACTCTGTGTCATACATAGCCAGGCTTGTCACAGAGCACATCCTTGTTTATGTCCTTAACAGTTATGTTGTTGAGTTGCCTTCTGACTGGGTACTAATGAAACGTGGAGTAGCTATGGAGTTTTTTAAGTTATTTTGTCTTTTTTGAGTTCTTGAAGTATTTGAGATAGTCAAGTGAGCACTTTTCATTGATCCTACAGCCAAGAAATGGGACTCTCCCTATTGAATATTTTGTTGCTGGTTAGCTTGGGATTTTTTGTCATTTTTGGGTTTGGGTTTTTAGGTTTATTTTTTAGCAATGCATGGTGTTTATTTACGTCAAGTCAAGAGTGTTTTGATTTCCTGTGCCTTTATAGACTTACACATGTGTATTGCACTGTAATGACTAAACACTTTCTGTGCAGAAGCTTTGCATGAGCACTGTGCCTCACTTAGGAGTAACTAAAGAAATTTTTTGTTTGTATCTCAAAGCATTCACATATTCCCAGGTATTTCTAAATGGATCAAAGCATCTCGTCTATATTAATGTGTCTTGATACTTAGCATGGAGAGTTGTAGTAACATTCTCTTTAGCACCTAAAGTTTTCTGAGTGGTATCTTCATGTAATTAGCAGAACAAAAACCCACAGATACAACTTACTTCTTCTGGTTGATTGGAAGCAGAGCTGTCAGGTGGAAAGGAGACAGCCTGCAAAAACTCATTAGCCTTTTAAGTGAGCTGGATTATTCTAAAACCTTGGTTGAGCATGGTTGAGCATGATCATTGAAATCCCTTTACTCAGGTAAAACATGTGTAGGATTAATGATATCAATGTTAGCAGGTTGAAATTCGGCAACATGGGGTGGATGCATGAAATATTTAATAATGTACATATAAGAAAGTATCTTTTCTGGGGACTTGAACTAACTTTGCATGTTAATGAAATACCTGGTTTTATAGAGGTTGTGTAGACCAGAATTGAAGAGCTTTTTTTCTGTCTTATACAACATTTTCCAAGTATTGACGTGTTTTTATGTCTCCGGCATTTTGTAGATGCTGACTCATTTGTTTTGTGAAAAAGATGTGTTTGAAAGGTACTTCTCACTTGAATATAATGGTTTTTATCTACTGCTGGTGCACAGATTAAAATCAGTTTGCACTATGTTGCAATGTGATATCAGTTTGGTAATCACTAAGAATGTTTGCCCCATACTAGATGGCTGTTAAAATTGAGTGGTGAATTACCAAATCTAAGACAGAATTGCCAGAATGAACCTGAATTAATCTGTAATGAAACTTTCTCAGCAAGAAACAAAGAATCATGTAGCTCTGTGAGCATGTGATGACATGAGTTTTTCAAAACTAGAGCAGAAAACAGATGACACTCTGCATGAGTTGTTCATTTGCAGCAGGTGCGAGATGGTCCACTGCTTGTGAGATGATAGGAATGTTTATCTTAGTAGTGCACAGTAAACTCTGTGGGTGGAATGGTTTTATATTTAGAGAAGGCAAATCCCTTGGGAAGCGCTTCCATGGTAGTCCTTTGCCTTCTCAGTCAGATACAGGCATGTCTTTTGGATATATGTGTTTGTGTACAAATAACAAAATGCAGTAGGTGAATTGCCTCGACACTGCTTTAAGACTGGACTGCTCCTTGTTCTCAGTATGGCATGTACATGTGTATGTAACATAAATGTGAGTAAATGTATGTACTGGACTGCCTTAAAACCCACGTAAAGAAATGGATGTGCAGAGAAGTAAGCAGGTTTCCAAGAGCCTGAGGATGTTGGCAGAGATTGACTGTGTGTCTCTTGGCTTCACCCCTTTAACATTAAAATCATCTTTTTTTGGATGGAAACCTAATCAGAGAAGAGTTACTGTTAATTTGATGACAAGATAATTTTAAAGCATTTTTTCTGTCCTTGCTACCCAGGCACCCCTTTTTGGCAGTAAACCTGTTGTGTTGGCTTTGTGCTCTGATGAGGGTTTTTCAGTGCCTATTTCATGTAACGTCGTCATTTGAAGCTGCAATGAACTGTTATTCTCACAGGTTATTTGAGACTGACGTGCAAGACAAAGGAAAATCTGTCAGCTGGAGAAAATACTCTGCAGCAGGTGGAGAACATGTTATTGCTAACTTCACACAATGAAAATGCCTTCTGAAGTGTTTTCTGAAAGTCAAACTCGCCCCCGTTCAGCAAACGTTTCTGTGTGTCAGGCTTATCCTACTCAAAAAAAAAAAAAAGTAAGGAAGATTCATCACACTTACGGCAGCTTCTCCCTAGCACTCTGAGAGTCGATGCATTTCACAAGCATGGGAATTGTTGTCAAAATAGAGTACCTGAAAAGATCCACTACCTGCTGTGGAATATTCATGGGGAGCTCTCTTGCCAAAATATCTCCCCTTAGCTTCCAGGGCCCGGTGGAGAGGGACGGCAGCTGCCCAGCCAGCAGTTCTCCAGCCTTCACTGGTACAACCCAGCTGTGTCAGTGAGAGCTGACTTCACACATACATTCATACCCACAGCAGTTAAGTGCCTGCAGTCACAGGACACCTTTGTATTTTAGGCGTAATATACAGCAATACCAAGATTTATTATGCTTTTATGGAACACAAATGCACTTAAGAGGTTTAAAACAGAGTGACTTATACGTGTAAATCAGACAACACTTGTCACATTGTGAGGATGAGCAGATTTCTGTCCGAAGGACCTTGGCACTTTGCCGTGAAGCTCAAGGCAGAGTGAGATGATCAGACAGGTTTTCTTGTTACAAAAATAAGATGCATTTTGGCATGTTTTTACTATTTTGCCCCCTATATTACACAGCATATACTGTGCAATTGGAAAGAAATTTGCAGCTGATTAATGTGTGTTATCATTAAAACTGAAAGGGAAAGAGAAAAGGAAGGGCCAGGAGCTGCGTGTCTGAATCCCGTTTCCTCTGCAGGGAGTCACTGACCCATGGAGCAGAAGGTAGCTTGTGGTGGGAGCAGAAGAGTGCAAAATGTGGTAACCCAGGATATTACCTTCATTAGAAGTGTCCTTAACAAAGTTGGTATCTTGCATAAAATTAAACTGAGGGGAAATAAAACAGATGAGAGGATGCAATTAAAATCCTGGTGAGTTTAGCTTACATTTTGAGACTGACCTCTGTGCAGATGGGAGGGATGAACTACACTGTGGGCAGTGAAGTGTGTAGTCTGAGTGTAGTACTGCTTGTAGTGTGGTTTGGGAGCAGCTGGGATTGTCCAGGTAAAACTCACACTGGCAAACCACTGCCCTCTGTGTGTATGTTCCAGTTGCCTATAGTGTAGCAGCCTGGGTTGCCATCTGAAAACTCGTACTCAGTTTTATTCATGCTGGTTAAGAAAAATTCTCTTGGTCACTTTTGATTACTTTTTATATTTGTTTGCTGTTTTAGACTAAAGAAAAGCAATGAAAAATCCCCTTGAAATGTAATCCGGTTACTTGCTACATGCCTAATTTTTAAATAATGAGAGGTGGCTGAAGTGCTGACTTGTTTGGCATGGAACCTTTGCATATAGGCTGTTGGAGAGGCATGTGACATCAGAGGTACAGCCAGGAGTACTGTGGTGAGCAGTCAGAGCTCCATTGTGAGCACCAACAGTGCATGTGATGTGTTTGAAATAGGGGGGGGACCATATGTAGCAAAAACCTTCTCCAGAAAAAAGGTTTCTAATTTAGAGCAGAACATTGTCCTGTTATTGGGACTCGTTCCTGACTTTTAGAAGATGGCACGACAGTCTCATTGCACACTGAGGGATTCTCTATGATTGTGGCCAGCTGGATGCCACCTGGATGCTTTTCCTCAGCGTCCTGTGTCTGCTGGCTGTGCCTGCAGCACTCCTCCGAGGTGTACACCACGTTTTTGGTCCATGGCCCCTCGTGCTCTTGTTTGGTGGTCCTGTTCTGCTCCTGCAAGCGCTCGCGTCTCCTGCGGCACAGGAGGTGCAGGCAGCCGTAGAGCAGCACTGCGGCGATGATGAGGAGCAGGATGCTGCTGGTGAGCCAGATGCCCAGTGCCACCTCTTTCTTGGTGTTGCTCCCAGAAGCTCGGTCTCGTTCCAGTGTGTTGAAAACTCTGCACTGGTCGCTGGAGGGGTTTGCAGACTGGCAGGTCACGCACATGATGTATGTTGTGAGGGGAGTCAGGTTTTCAACAAGAAAGGAGGAGCGAGTGGTGGGCACCCTCTCTTCCTTCTGAAAGCTCTTTCTGGAGTAGCTGGACAGCATGCTGTTCCAGTTTGGGTGGTACATGATGCTGTAAAAGCTGTCAACACAACTGGCCATTTTTGGCCAAATTACCATTGCTGTGCTTCCTGTGATGTTTTGGACAGTTATTCCCATCAGGATGTTGCTTGGGAGTTTTTTTCTCTCTTGATGCTAACCTCCCTGTGGAAAGGGGAGATGTTTTCTGGAGGTAACTGGGAAGCTGCAGCACTGAGGATGTTGTTTGGGTCTTAATCGTAGTGCTCTGTAATATAGGAATGGAGTTTGTTACAAAAGTATGCTCTCATCTTTGGTACTGCAGTGTAAAAATGGGAATGAAAGTTTATAAGGTTTGGGGTGTTTTGGAATGTGTATTTCTCTTCCAAGTGAAAGGATAAACATAAACTTAGAGAAATTCAACCAGAGCTGCTACCTGTACGAGTGACCTGTCATATCTTGCGAGATGGTGAATTTTTGCAGAATTTGCAATTTGGAAATCACTTACTTTCACGTTTTTCCCCCCCAGGTGATTGTAAAAATATGCAGCAGTTGTTTTTTTCTTTAATCTGTGTATCTTGCATTTCATGTTAAGTGGCAAGAGGGGTTGGCAGGAGTGGATATTGAGGGATAAATGCCTCTACTGTCCGCAAGTTTTTATTTTTGCCCGTCACAATCAGTTGAAAAACGAAGAGTATGTGGAAACATGACCACATATTATTTTTTCTCCAATATCTTATGTTAGTGTCTTATTCATAAGTACACACAGGAAGACCTTCCCTATGAAGACAGGCTGAGAGAACTGGGACTGTTTGGCCTGGAGAAGAGAAGGCTCCAGGGAGATCGTACAGCACCTTCTGGTATCTAGTTACAGCAATACAGCTGGAGAGGGACTTTTTACATGGGCAGATAGTGATAGGACAAGGAGGAATGACTTTAAGCTTAAAGGGAGTATATTTAAATTAGATATTAGGAAGAGATTTTTTACTGCAAGGGCAGTGAGGCATTGGAATGGGTTGCCCAGAGAAGCTGTGGAAGGTGTCCCTGCCTGTGGCAGGGATGTTGGTACTAGGTGATCTTTAAGGTCCCTTCCAAGCCTGGTTGGAAGGGACACTCTGCATGTTTTGCTGTCAAGTTGCACATCTGTAGCCACTGCAGCTGCACTGCGACAGTGGCTGTGAACACTGTACTTTGGTGGGATCAGTATCACGATATTAAGTCTTGATGCTGGTCAGCCTCTTGGAGAAGCTTTCTCAAGCTTAGTGAAATACAGCTTTCACTATAGCCTACCTTTTGGATAAATAGTGGAGATTTAAAAAAATTACTAATGCTCTTTTCTGTTCTAAGCCATTTTATGTAATCTCATAGTCTGTCTGCCCTGAATTTATACTCCTCCTCGTCCTCAATTCAAATTAGAAAGTCTGCCAGTATTTTGAGGTTCTCAGTATGTGTTACCACTGTAAATAGTGAAAGGAAAACATCTCTCTTCTGCAATTTTCTAAACATATCTATTAAAGAATATATAATAACAACCAGTGGGTATTTTCATTTGTTTGGCTTGGGTTTTATACTTTTACTCTTGTGATGGTAACTTTTGAAAAAGAGCTTACCTCAGCAATTTAATCTGATTTCTTAGTTTGATCATCAGTTTCCAGTGGCACTTGTTGAAGTTTTTTCCACTTTGAAAGTTTCTCACTTTTTTATGACTATAAATGCCCATGACAATAACACTGTATTTTGTTGTTTATGACTTCATATGAAAATTAAATTTAGTATTTTTTTAAGATCAGGTTTAAAATGTTACACTTCCTGTCTAAATAGCAATTAATTATTGAAAGTTCTCCTGAGGAAGAAAGCCTGTAAGATTTGCTCATAACATATTCTGAAATGATTCTGTAATACTTGTATTTTATTCTAGATAGAAGACTGGGAAAATGTGCATTATTTTAATGGGATTTAGATAGTGACATTACATTACTAGTAAGAATTCTGTGCCTGTGTATGTCTGAAAGTTGTTGCTTAAGGCTTTTGGATTATACTTACTGGGAATTAGGAAAAAATATCTATGTTTATTTTCATGATAATGTAAACCCATGGATATGACTGATCTGGGTAGATGCTGCTTTTCTAATTCTGTGGTAAATGCACCCTTTTTAATACAGCAGCAATATAAAGGAACTGAGTTTGCTATCAGATAAACTTATCAAACAGGCACATTTTGGCACCTACCCAACTACTGCAGATATTAAAACAGGGTGCGTTAGTGAGATCAGAGCTTTTACTTGCTCAGTTACATTCTCTGTAGCTGGTAGAACCCTATTACTTAAAATTATAATATATTTTTATAGAACATTTCCTCACACTGCCTAGAAACAATAGTTTCAACAGTTTAATTCTCATAGCATTTTGTAAGTAGAATGCTTGAATTAAAATTAAATAATAATACATTTCTGTTGTTACAAAGCATCAGTTATTAGAAAACAGAGAATTACTGACATGTAAATGTTTGAAAAAGCCATCTGATATTTTATGGATCATAAAGTCAGTACTTACCGTCACTCCCTGATGAAAATTCCAGAACAGAATTTCTTTACTGGCGATACTGCTGTGAAAATTTTACAATCACCAAATTTTTTGTTTCCATTTCTACATGAAGTATTTCCTGATTGATCTCTGTTTGCCAGTTTGCTTTTTCTTCTCCTCAGATTCCCTGGACCGAATTCTCATTGCTTGGTGATTTCAGCTTTTTTCTCCGATGCTGCTGGTGGCATGGTTTCTTTGTCTCTTCCACTTAAATTCTTGCAAGAGCACATCTTGTCTAAAGATGCTGTTGCTTTGCTTTTCAAAGGCCACACAGGAGAAAAAAGATAATGTCTTTTCCCCTCTCTCTTGCTTGCCTCCCCTTGGCAGTATGCTGCCTGAGCATCCCTGTTATATACTCTTGTGTGTGGACCAGTGATGCTGTGAGTGATTAATGTTAGCACTTTGATGACATCAGCAACTAACAACCCTTCCCTTTTTTTTAAATTTAAGTAGGGGAGGGAGCAAGTATAACTTAAAAAATAATGAACAGCAACTTCCCTTCCCTCCCTTTCCACCCCCACCCCCCTCTAGTTAGTGGCTTCTTCCCTAAGGATTTTATGCTTTTGTGCCTCCTTGGGGGGGAATTGTTGTTGGTCTGTAACGGTGTTTTCTAAATCCCTTGCCACAGTTTAGAGAGATCCACTAATCCAACATCTACAGGTGGACTGTAAATTTTAGGTACTTTCCTATGAGATTTACATGAAAGAAAGATGTATTTTTAAATTGGCTGCCTTGTTATTGTTATGTATTGGCAAGTTTTTTAAGTACTGAAATCATGTTTTTAGGGCTTGCTTTTCTATGACAAATTCCTGCTGTGTGAAGAGAGGTTCCCTCCCCTTAACCTCAAGGCTTTAACCTATGAAAGTAAAATTCTCCATGTGCCATAGCCAAAATAGATAGTTCTGACGTGTTTGTTGTAGGAGACCTACCTAATTGGAAACATCAGAAACAAAAAATGAAATCTCATCTTTTAGGGGCAATTGTATAAATCCTTAATGTATCAGGACATCCATTTGCACATATGTTCCTAAGGTTTTACCAGTTCTCTCTGCTGTCTTTGCCCCAAACCCCATTTTTGTATGCGGAGAGCTGTGGAAATGCACAGGTTGTACCAGGGGGATACAGCTTTAGGCTGTGCCCTGGTGGGACACATTTAGAATTCCTGATGTAACAGCAGGACTGTGTTTATGTACTAGGATTCTAATAGTTGTCCGAGTGTCTATTTCAGTTTGCATCTAGAATACAATTTTTAAATTTCTAAGACCTCAGTTGGAAACTGGAGATTATATAGAGACATATCACGTAAATAAAAATGTGCATATTCTATCCTGATTGCTTCTAAAGATGATTTTTCAGTCCTTTTATGAGAATAAAATCCTTCAAGAGCTTTGTAGAATTCCTGCTAGCTTAATGCCATGTATTACAGTGTGTGGTGTTGATTTGCATGGCTAATTAGGGAAGGATCTGCATTGAAGGGAATGTTCTTCCAGGAAAATCTTCCCTTACAGCTGTGAGTGAAGTTGAAAGTTTAACTGTATGCTGTTTTTCATGTGTGTATTAGAGAGAATGAAACTACAAAAAACTAAAGGAAACACAACAGTCCCTTCTGTAAGAAAGGTGGCCAAGATTCCCACTAAAATTAAATTTCAAGGTATTAGGAGAACAACCCACTTTCAGAAGTGAAGGATGCTAAGTTAGCCAACTCCTCTCTAATCTGCAGCTTCCACAAACAGTTCCTAAATCCTCACATCACATCAGTCTGTACAGCTGTGTTCACTTTCATAGAAATAAACATGACTATGGCAAAGCACCAGGTCCTATTTATACAAGTCTTGAAGAATTTCCATGAGGTTATATCCCAGATTTGGATTTTTTTTTGATCTTGTGTATAGTAAAGGGGTTTGAAAAAGGAAGATCCGTATTAATTAGTTGCAGAGAGCAGTAACTGCACAAGGCTTTTTTTGTAGTTGGGTACTCAGAGACTTAAAACACCTATTCTGAACAGAAAATTGAAGTAATTTCTTTCCAGATGTTTTGTGCATGAAATGGAAGATACAGAAATAGAAGCTGTGCTTTAAATTCAGGGATCTGGACATGGCATTGACTACTTTTACCCTTTTATGCTCATGTAAATAGAAAAGTACAAAAGACAAAGTGTTCTTGGCTTTATAAATGATGAATGGAAGATGCCTGATTGAAAAAAAAGCGTTCACAAATTTGTCTTGCGAATAGAGAGGTTTTTGCTGAAGTTCCTGCCTTACAAAAGAGAAACTTTGTATTTAAATTTCTTTCAGAGACAGTGAGATACAAAGTTTTTATTTCACTTCTAATGTGCTTTAAAATGACATTTAAATAATAATATTATTACTGAGATACAGGCAGACAAAATTTTCAATAATCTTATCTGTTTTCTTGTTTTAGGCATTGAATTTGGCATATTCCAGCATTTACAGCAACTACAGGAATTTTGTTGGTCCCCCTCACTTTAAAGTCATCTGTAGACTTCTTGGATATCAGGGCATTGCTGTGGTGATGGAGGAGTTGCTGAAAGTTGTCAAGAGTCTGGTATGCTAATTGTCATTATTTTTCTGCTAGTTCAAATGGTTTCTCATAGAAAATGTCTCAGGAAAAACAAAGTGAAAGTGAGATCCTGGATAAAAATAATAAAAATTACTTCCATTGAAGTTCTATATAAGCTGTACTTGACAATAGTCAGTCTTGTGTGGGCAATAATGTGCCTTGGTGCCCTGAGCAGTGTTTTGAAAACTTTGGATTCTTCATTGGAGATTAATTTAATTTGTGGTGACCTGAGCTGTTAGGGCCTAGGTAGGCTCTGGAAAAGTGTGAGCAATTTAAATTAGTTGATTTCAACTTAAAGACCATGCTGTACTTTCCTTGATATTTTTTGAGAACAGCTGTAGTGTACTTTCTGCCTGGAACCTAACTTCAGGGCTCTCATTAATGACATCACTGATAGATTACTCCTTAACAACAGGAATTTTACCTCTGTGCTTGATTAGCAGTGCTGCTCAGGCCAGTTTTGAAGACATTATCCACACAGCCTGGGTATCCTCTATTGGAAAGGGCCTTTTCTGTAACTGTGAGGAGGCTGAGGCGCTGGCTGTTTGCTGTACTATTAGAATCTATATATACAGCCATAGTGCACTGCAGTTTATTTAAGCCAAAGAAATTATATTTTCCTCCCTGTTGCTTTGTAGGAGCATGCTGCCAAAATAATCCAACTGTACCAGGGAAAGCTGTGGTATTCATAATCGTATTTCAGGCATTTGACACATTTGGCAGTTTGTTTACAGTAATTCCCACAATCTTCAGGGAAGGAGGAAAACATGTGTATTTTTCAGGGTCAAGTGTTGGTTTGCTGTGTTTTATGAGAGAGGTTTTTTCTATAAATTAGTAGTAAATTGTCTCAATTCATTAAAGGAGGCGTTGAACACTTGGTCATTTGTAAAGAAGGTTAGAAGGCCTGGGGGAGGGTATCCTGCCAATGCCTGATGCAGATACTCAGGTGTAGGGGGACAGATAAGAGAGAGGTGGTAGGAAGATGGGATGGCTGAAGGCTGGGACTGTCTCAACTGGTATGTCCAGAAGAACCAGTTTGGGCTGTTACAGCCATTCCTAATCATAAGAGGGTTTTTTTTATGTTGCTTTTGAATGCATTCAGATGCTTTTTGAATGGTTTTGAAAGCTTTCAAATGTAGCTTTTTAACCAAAAACCAGAAGTTAGTTAGACAGTAAAGAGTCTGTAAGAGAAAAACATGTTTTCCTCCTTTTTACCTTCCTGGCTTTAGTTGTTGTGCCACTCTTCTTGTAGCAAAGGTGGCTAATGCCATGTGAATTCTTTTAATTGAAAAAGTTGCCTTTTTAAAGATGATGACTGGCAGAATTAAATGCAAGAGTTTTAGAGCTGCTTCACTTCATGTATAGTTGGGATGCAATTTGTTTGTAAAGTTTCGTAGTTCTACAACACTGACATATTTAAATACATCTATTTTCTCTTAGTTACAAGGGACCATTCTTCAGTATGTCAAGACCCTAATGGAAGTGATGCCTAAGATCTGTAGGTTACCAAGACATGAATATGGTTCTCCAGGTTAGTTTGTGTTTGATGTTACCTTAGCAGCCCTAATAAGATGATAATAACCACTGTCTTCTGAATTTTTTTTATCTCTGTCTTTGCCTCCCTCCTTTTTCTCCTGATAATCAGTTTTTAGTCTGGCTTTGTTTGGTTTTTTGGGGTTTTTTTTGTTTTTTTTTTTGTTTGTTTGCTTGTTTTTTGTTTTGGGGTTTTTTTTCTTTTTTTCCCCCCCATAAAAAGAATCACTGAATGCTGTGCTTTCTGAAAGTACTTAATAAAGTTTTAAGACTTCTATGTGTAGAGCAAAAGGATGACAATCTGTATAGAGACAGCCTTATGGCATAACTGATCTCGAGCTGGGATGTCCACAATCATTTCTATTTCTAGTCTTTCTCATAAGCACATTGAGCTTTTCCCTCAGAAAGTTAGCCTCTCACATTTTTCTGTTTAAATGTCTAATTTAGATAACCCAATTCTCTGGAACAGCCTCCATTCCCTTCTCCTTTGCCCTCACCAAGTGCAAGATAAAAGGAGTGATACTGCTGGGATGCAAACTGGTCCTGCCAGAATAGTTATGTCTGAGGCTTGTGTGGGGTGCATCTTAGCCTCTCAACAGGAGGTGTGACAGTTGCAGAAGAAGAAATGGCATTGAAAGCTGCTTGCCACTATGGAGAAATAATTGGCTAATTAGTATTTATCACATTGTTCACTGAAATTCTGAATCTGCTTCCCCCTTCAAAATATTCCTCCTCCACAACTTCTAATTAACACAAATTAGTCCTTCCATGTGCCACCCACCTCCTGAGTTTATTTTTCCAGAGTCACTTAGTTTTATTAAATGCTACTCCAACTGGAATGAGGTTGGGTTTTTTCTGCTTCCCACAGCTTGCTTGACGTTCATTACCAATGTTAAACGAAACTGAGGTCTTACTAAGTGTTTCCTTCCTGTTTTTCTCCCTGGAGCATAGAAATGGATGAATCATGGTAGTTAGGAGTATAAAAATAATCTCTCTGAGGCTTTTAGCCATTCATTAAGGTCTGACCACAAAAGCAGTAGGTATTCTCAAATATAGATAATGCATCACCAGGATCTGTGATGCTACAGGTGACATTAGGAAGCTTGCCAGAAATCCTCACCTGAAAGGGCTAAATCTTTGGCAGGAGATGCCCAGGGATTTTAGGAGAAAACTTTCTCCTATGTTTAGATGCCTACTGTACCAAGAGATCAAAGCAACTCTTGGTTTTACAATGGAATATTGTACCTAGTTTTAGAATCAGACTGAATCTGAAAACTCCATGTGATTCTCTGTTCCATTACTGCCCCTGTTCCTGTCAGATTTTGTCTTAACACATGTATTTTTCCTGTTCTGAACTATTTCTAGCAGAGGACACATAATAACCCCTGGAAAGTCTCTTCTAAGAAATGGTAGAGACAGCCTTTATAGTACTGTCATGCCATCTCTCCCTTTCCTTTCCAAGTTGCCAGACAGAAAAGGCTTGTGGAAGATCAGGACACCTCCATCCCTCTCTCACATCATGGAAAAACTACCCTGGGCTCTCTGACACCTCCCCATCATGGAGCTGTCTGCCCCTGGAGCAGCACTGGCTGATAAAGGAAAATGTTCTCTGTGATGAGGATGTGCTGTAGATTTTAGCCTTCATCTGGAGAGGAACTGCCAGATTGTAGGAGGGCGGGCTCAAAGCGTGCTTGCTTTGAGTCACTGTCCTCTCCTTTCTGTGCTAAATCCTCTTTAGCAGTCTTTGCCACACCTTGTTTATGTGTTTTGTCACAGAAAATGCAAGCCAATACACACCAACGGTTGTCTGTTCCCTCCTCTGCCTTCAAAAGCTTCCTCAGAAGTTGTTAGTTGTAGTAGTAAGCCTGAGTGCTGTGGGGTATGTGTGTGCTGCTTCTGTTCTTTCATCACAAATCATTTAATAACTTCTTTATAACTGGCACAACCTACATACACAGACCAAAACTGTCTTTAGATTAAATATGTAGGTTCTCATCTACCTTGAGGTAACGTGCATTTATTAATTCAGAATTAATTTCCTGAGTCCATTCTCCATGTGCAAAGTGATTTAAGCATGCTCAGTAAATAAGCTTCTAGCTCTTTCATACACTTCAGACTTTTCATTTTGAGAGTTTTGTTTGGACTCTGCTGATTGCAATTCCTTGGCCCCTACATAATCAGCCTTCTAGACTTGTGGATTTCTAAATGGTGATTTATTGCTGCTAAAAGGAGCAGGGTACAGACAGTGGCATCAGAGTTGTTCAGGACTCCTCTCTGCCAATGGGTTTGTTTCCATAGGAACAGTCTAAAGCAGTGGGGAGCTTGTTCATCTTGTAGTCATAAAAATATTTGTCTAAAAATACATTAAGCATAAGGATTTTTAAAGGAACCTTCTAAAGTTGCAAAAGATCTTAAAGGAATATTTGTCTTGTAAGAGTTTAAGCTTGAAATTTTATCTTGGAGGTAACATTTTCTTCTGCTGTTTTTTGAGGATTTGAACATGTCATTCCTGCTTTTGATGAATGAGTATCCTGCCACTCTGAAGTGTCATTGAATACCACGAGGAAAGTAATTTGTCAGATCTGCTGTGAGATGAAGCTTTTGTCTCTGGCATACCACCTCTCCAAAAGAATTTTTTTTTAAAAAATCAGTTACTTTAGAAAGATGTGAACTTAATGAGAAAGTAGCCAGCTGCTGTGCTCCCATCCCTCCCTGGGCTGATTATGCTGCTGGCAACACTTTGGGAGCTGTTAATGCATAGCAATCTGGCAAAAAAACCCCTCTTCCACACCTATTTTTTTCTGGAATATTTCAGGTCAGAGGCTAATAGGAACTGGGACAAGCCTGTGCTGGGAAGCATGGGGGGAAGGGCAGCAGTGGCTGGAGGCTGTGAGGGAAGCATCACTTGGGGCATAGCAGAAGGGTTTGTAATTCTACCTGTTATCCCAGGTTTTTGATCCAACTCAGATAAGGAGGAGAATAATTCAAGTGAGGGCACAATGGCTTAAGTCTGCATTGGATGAAGGAAATATATTCATAGGTCTTCCTGAAACCTGTCCATTGGAGAAGGATTTGGGAGGGCATCACGGACTATTTGAGAGAATTTAAGAAAAACCCAGATCATCCTGATGATTTTAAGAGGGCTTTAAGAATTCATTAGATACACACAACAGAAGAATATTTCTTTCTAGCAAAAGAAACACAGTGCACAGGCTCCATGGTCATAATTCCTGGATACATATATATGCTTAAACCTGATGAATATTTCCATTGAAGGGAATGAGTGGCAGCAGTGTTGATATGCAGAGTTAACAATGTCTCTTGTAAGCCAAAGAAGTATTTGGATGCAGCATTTGAAGGTCTCTATGAAAGTGAATATAAACTAAAGGTCATTATAGCACGCAGTTTCTTGGGAGCAGCTTTGCTATTGCAGATTAGTAGATTTTATTTGATAATAGTCAAGTCAGTTCTTTGCAGAAAATAACCCAAAACAGAACTAGACCAAGAATTTTAATTGAGATCCAGTTTGTTTGTAGTCAGAAACCCAGTTCTAGAATTAATAGCTCATTTTTGTCCCAATCTTTTAGGTACCAGAATTGTTACAAGCTCTGGAACATGTTTGATTTCAGTCTGTAGGTGTCAATTGAGAAATAAAAGGTGACCAAAGTGAAGGAATCCAACCAGCTTTGAGTTGCATGTGTTGATTTGCTCCAACTTCCTATATTAATCAGTGTACAGATTGCACAGCTGAAACTTGGCATCTGCTGTTTGAGTGGTGGATTGAGCACTGTTGAGATAGGATTTTGGAAGCAGAGAGGAGACCTAATCCTTTACTAATCTTCTGTACTTTACTGGATCTATTCTGTATCAACAGTCTTTGCTTCTGTTGAGGTCTGTGTAAATCAGAAACTGGGATTATAAGATCAATTATTATGACACCTAATGTTGTCCCATCTGTGGGAATAGAGGGATTTAATTAAAAGTGCTTTCTTGGAGAGGAGGAGCAAAAAACCTTGATTCATTTACCTTGCAAAGTTCTCTGTGTGTATAACTAATTCAGTAACTTACAAATTTCACCCACAAACAGAATTAGAGGAAGAAGGAAGGTTGCAGGTGATTAAGAGAAATTAAACTTCCTAAGACACTTGTTCTTTCTCCAGGGCTTTAGTAGGCATGCATAGTCTTTCATAAAAGTACACTTCTGTGTATTTGCACAGAAGTGTGTTTTGGAATGGCATTGCTCAAACATTAATGAAAACATGATGATGTATTTCTGCCACAGGACTTCCCTGAGGAGCAGATTGGTCTTTCATCAGAAATAGCCTGTGTAGCTCTGTAAACTTCCTTCTATTTTGCTGGTAAATTAAACTTCTGATCTAAAAGGAAGAACTACACTGATGATGGCAGCATTTGGAACACCTGCATGCTAAATACTGGCTGTCAGATTTTCAAAATAATTTCACAATTTGTTCATGAATGTGTGTGGGTTTGCATATTCATATATCTGTATATGGAGACTGGGGCTTTGAGTGAAGAAATAAGAAATTTTGTTAAGAACTTTGAGAGGAGCTCTGTCACCTAGAGTGACTGTTAAAGACAGTAAGTAATTTTTATGGTATGAACCTCAAGCCTCTAATATCCTGCTGCTTTTGAGTGGACTTAATGTCTCACTTTGGTTTCAGTCACACTTTCAATATGAGTCTCTTGTTTCTGGTCACAGTTCTCTGTGCTGTTCCTGGTTTCTCTGTGCCATCCTGCTCCTTTATATTTGCTTTAGGTGACATGGGTTATTCTCAGGATTTCACTGCCCATGAAAAAGTATTTCTCATCTTTCCAGATGTTAGCCTTTTTTCTGAAACTTCCCACAAAATCCACAGGCTGGGTAGGGGATTGAGTGGAGTCTGAAAACCTACTCCTTTCCATCCCTGTCACGACCAATTGTTGTTTCCGTGTTGCAGCAGTAGAATCTTCCTTGCTGTTGCTCAGCTTCTGTTTCTCACCAAGCTGCTCCCCACCCACTGTACAAGCTAAAGGGAAGAGCATGCCCATGGCCACGCATGTCACCAGTATCCTGTTTGCTCAGATAGTGCTTTCTCTCCATGGTCACCCTGTGGAGAGGTCTGCAGTTCCTCATGGTGTTTCAGGGAGTCTTCCAGGCCTTCTGTTGGTTCATCATCAATCTCTGCATATGTGGCACAGATACTGAGTCCAGAAACATTGATAGATGTTCTAGTTTGATTTCCTCTATGGCACAGACTTAAGTTCAGGATAACACAATAGACTTTTGTTTGCAGAAAGTCTTGGAATGAGGAAAGTATTTGACTTGTAGCAGTTCATCCTTTTTTTCTACACATGGAAATCCTTTCATCAACAAACATGAAAGAAATACTAGGATGTGTAGCTAAAACATGCTGTGGGTTTATGATAAAACCGATTTCAGTTCCCTAACTTTGCATTTTCTTCCTAGCATCAGAAACTTTTTGGGGAAAAATTTTCAACCTTTTCAGTCTCATCTTTAAAATGGGAGTCCCAGTATTTAGAACTGCAGCATCCCATTGCCATGGTGGGATGGCAAACAAGTGTTCACTGCTCCTCACACACCTGGGGATTGTGACTGGCCAGTATCCTGCAGTGTTCAATGAACACTGACAGTCTTTCCCGCAGCTTCTCCATTCCACAGTCCCTGTGTTGTGGGGAGGTGGGAATTGGTGATGTGTTGGCATTGTTTGCTTTTTAGCTAGTTGTAAATGTGTTACCTTGGAACAAATTACACTCAGCAAGCACTCACTACATCTAACCCTTCTCCATCAGTTTTTCAGTTCCGTTTTTCTCTCAAGTCACCAAAATACTAAAGTTAGGTCTGAAATTCACCTCCACTGAATGCACTGAATGCTCATTTACTGTTAATTTTCTGTCAACAAACAGTTAGTTCTTTGAGATGTAACAGAGCCAGCGGTGCATCCCCTCTTCACACACTGTACTGGTGTTTTGTGTTACTAATTTTAATGATGTGAGGCTATCTGAAGTGTGTGGGTTACCTATGTAATTCTTTCCTTCACTGAATGTTTTCAAGTTACTCTGCTGAATTTAAGGGATTTCCTTGGAAGAGATACGCTGCAGGCTGGATTTCATGTTTGTGTGCTCTCTCCAGCCATTGCCTCACTGGGTAGATAGCCAAGTGTGATCTGCATGGGAAGTGTTCATCAGTTGTGTCAAAGGAGCTCATGGGAAGGTTCTGGGACTGGAGGGCAAGGAGTTGGAAGTCCACCAGCATGTTATGCATCGCTGTCGTTTAGGAGAAGTTTGATGGAAAATACATATGTTTATGTAAACTGTGTGGGTTTGAAAATAATAATTTTAGCTGGTTTTTAACAGCTTTTGGCAAACCTTTGACAGAAAGTGTGTTCTAGTTGTGTTTGTCATCAGGATCTGGTGTACTCTTGCCAACAGAGCTTGACTTGTGATTTCTGTATTTTCTTTGAGAGGTTGCAGATCACCTCTGGCCCTGTGGCACTGTCAGAGTCATAGCCTGACACTGCCCCTCTTCCCTGTGCCTTAGCTCTCTGCTCCTTGCTGGCTTTGTAATCTGTGAAAGAAGCAGCTGTGAATTGAGTGTGTCAGTGGTGCAGCAGGTTGGGGAATGGTGGCTGGAACGGGACTTAGTACAGCTGAGAGGTCTAGTCTCTCTTCTTGCTCCTAGATATTTTTTTCTTATCTCTTATACTGGCTCCCTTTACCAGGAGTGAAAAGTTAGGCATTCCACTTTGCATGATTTATCCAGTTTAAAAGGTCTGTGCACTGGCTTAACACTTCATAACCTCTGACTTTTAATGCATTTAAATGCTGCTCCTTTCAGTTTCCCCTAGGCTGCATGTCTGGAGATAAAATCTCATGTGCTGATAAAACCTGCACCCTCAGTTATTTGTATTCTCAGTGTATGGATGCACATTTGTGCAAATTTTGAATAGACAAATTGGTTAGAAAATCAGAGGGCTTTTGAAGCAGAAATTAAAATGAATTCTGATATCTATGACTCATTCACATGGCCAGTATCTTTTGTCTGCTCTCCTGTGGTATGTGTGTGTGCCTGTGTGGTCATCAGTAGATTTCATTCTGGCTCCTGAGACTTTTTATTTTTTCACTTCTCTTCTGATTTCAGGTATCTTGGAGTTTTTTCACCATCAGTTGAAGGACATTGTTGAATATGCAGAACTGAAGACTGTCTGCTTCCAGAATTTACGGGAAGTGGGAAATGCTGTCCTGTTTTGCCTTCTCATTGAACAGAGTCTGGTAGGTGCCTGCTGTGCTAGTTTAAAATCCATCTGTTTCTCAAAATGTACTCCCATATTTTTGTTACTAACGTCATCAATAACAAGGTTGAAATCTGTGAGTTTGCTGTTACTGATGGGCAGATGGGTAGAAACAGTTCCCTGCACTCATCTCTTACAGTCTTGCAGGGGCTTTCATGTCTGTTAGATACAGTGATGCCTGACTTTGCTGGGTGAGAGACGTTGCCTCTTGCATGGTAACTGAGGATCTGACAATTGCAATCTTCACCATAAATTATAATCCCATATGGCACTCCTGCAGCCAGTCAGTGTGGCCACTCTTTATGTCAGTGAGTTGTGCATCTGGTACTGCTGTATTCCTTTCCTGCAAGTCATTCCTGTTGAGGTCTGAAACATCACAAAGTTAACGTGAACATCCTTGGACGTCCTCCTTGCTGCTTGGATGGCTGACAGTGCTGCAGAAATTCGCTCAGCTGTCCTAGCTTGAACAAAACTGTGAAATGTGTCAGTCTTTCAGCTCCTTCTGATATATCTAGAATCTACCTTACACTGTGCAAACCTGCCCACTGCTGAGGGCACAGTGCTACAATTGATCTTTATCCCTACTTCCAGTTTTCTTTTCCCACCCTTCTTCCATGTTATTGCTATTTCCTGTTCAAACAAGATGGCCAGACCTGCAATTTCTTTGTTTTCAGTGCTATTGGATGCTTACAGAGGAAAGATGGGCATTGATAATGGATTAGAACAGCAACAGGTGTGCTGGCGTCCTTTCCTTTGCCTGCATGGTGCTGTTGAATCTTGGATGGGGGTCTCTTCCTGCTGTGAATACAGGCACCTTGCCCAGGCTTTGCAAGCTCACAGTGCTGCTGAGGCTGGGCAGCATGCAGAGATCTTTGCTGACTGCAGACCAGCCACGTCATTTCCTCAGCAAACTGGCTAGGGGCCTGCTGTTGGACAAAAATAAACCCTCACGGAAGACTCCTTCTCTAGGGTGTATTAAAGCTGTTGGTGTTAGATAAGGTAACGAAGACATGCTGTTCCTCAGAGTTCCTGCTCGTGGTGTTAGAGCATCCCTTCCTCATGGGCAGGAGTAATTGAAGGGCCAGGTGACAAGCAGCAAACCCGTAGTCAATAATGGCACTGCTGAAACAGTGTGAATGAAACGGAATGAAAAGCTGGATTACTTTGGATTCAGGCTGAGTGGGTACGTGGTGAAAGGCCAGGCAGGCGAGGGCCTTTCACTGGTGGGACTGAGGGTGTACCAGAGTGACACCAGCATGGGAGTATCTTCTTTGGAACACTGCCCAGGTTACCCCTTCCAGTCATACACCCGTGCTCACTGCCTCTCCTCTTGTGTTTGTCCTCAGTCAGGCCCCAATGTCCTGTCATGTATTTCAGTATTTTTCCATTGTGGTCATTCCTCATAACTAATCTAGACTTTAGCACAGTGCAAAGTGTAATTCTGAGTGTATCTGTGGTAGTGGGTGGGTCCTGTTCATCCTGACTGCCTTACACATGCATTTCCCTGGTTGACCTCAAGGAATTGGGCCTGGAAACGGCACATGAGGCCCAGCACCCTTAGCTTTGCTGAGAGTATGGACGATGACCAGCTTTTCTAATATTAGTGTTGGGGGATTACAAATTAGTAGAGACTCTGCTTTCAAAATGAGGAGAGGGTCTTAGCAAAGTCATGCATCTGCTTCTGGTCATCTCTGCATTTTCTCCGTGTGTACATACAGGAGCAAAAAAACAAGAGACATCTGTCTTCCTTTCCGCGGTCCCTAAAGATGTAAAATACTTCCTAAGACAGGGTTCTCTGCTGCTGTCACATGTCTCAGCCTGCCTGGCAGGGAGACGCTCCCACCACGATAAGCTCCCATTAGGATAATGGGTTGTGGCTCTGGTAAAAATAACCAAGCAGTGAGTCATCTTCTTCCCCTTTCTGCCTGTGCAGGGACCGTCTGCCACTTTCCCACCGAAATTACTCATTCTGCATTAGTTTATTTAGTAAATACCCTGTCCTTTATGAACTGCCAGCTGAGGGTGGGAGGGGAGTTGCTGGAGTTTATTTGGGAGTTCAGGGTAACCTGGTGAAATGAAGTGCTCTGGAAGGGATCCATGAGGAGAGGCAGGGCTTGGAGCGGCTCCCTGCCGTGGTGACAGAGGCCGGCTGCCCTCTGGTGTTTGTGCAGTGGCATCGGCTCGCGTTTGGAATCCCGTTGTGGGGGTCTGGTGTGGTTTGGGGATTGATGCTTCTGTCCTAAATGCCTGTCGTTTTCTTTTTGTCCCAGTCTCTAGAGGAAGTGTGTGACCTGTTGCATGCAGCGCCATTCCAAAACATCCTGCCCAGGGTTCACGTCAAAGGTATCGGCAAAGTGAAAATATCTTCCTTGGGTAATGCTTACCCCTTTCCCTTCCTGCTGCTGATGTTTCAGTAACCACCTCCAGCCATCCTTTACCACAGTGCTGGTAATTACAGGACAGAGGTATCAGATCCAGGCCTCTTTGCCTGGCTGAAAAAACAAATGTTTCCTGGCGATGCTCTGTGCAAATTACAAGGGGAAGAGGAGGAATGCCATGACAGGAAAAAGCAGGATGGATGCCCAGGGCAGTATTATCCTGCTTTGTGGATATGGTGAGAGGCTTTTTTGAAGCTGCTGTTTAGCTTATAGGATTGTCAGTTAAATGGGGTAGGTTTGATTTCACAGGGTATAGGGAGTCTGTCAGCAAGTAAGTAAATATAAGTGGTCCTTGTACATTTTTCACTTCCTTTTCACTAAACTGAGTATGCAGTAGTGAATATTTCAGGATTGCTTCCTATGGTGTCTGCTCTCCTCATCTTTCATCATCAAAAAGCGAGCTGTCCCCCCTCCCCCTTTCCCTCTCTTCTTTCTGTGTTTCTCCTCTGTCTCCTTTCTTTTCCATTTCTCACTGCTGGAGCAACTGATTTGTTCTGCTTGGAGACATCCCATCAGCTACAAAACTCTGAGAATATTTCCAGGCTCACAGTAGCTACTTGTATCTCTGCATAAAACTAACCAGACCATTGTAAACTGTATTTTCCCATGTGCCAGAGAACATTTCCTGCTTGCCAGTGTTGAGGAAGTGCTAGCTGCTTTTCAGCTTATACACAAGATTCCATCCTCATTTTACCTCAACTTCTGGAGACAAACATTTTATGCATCAAGACAACTTAGTTGTCTTACTACAAGTAGAGGTCAAGTATATTAGTAGCAGCAGCATACCATAGCCTTCTATTCTTCCTTGAATTTAGTTAATTAGATGTATTCTACTATAAATCCTTCTTTCTGTTTGCACATGTAATGTAGCATTTTAAAATGTGTGTATTTCTCTAAAAGTGTGTTGAAGATTAACCACCTATTTAATAATTAAATTGCCTATAAAGTAACGCACAGTTTTCTTTCTCACTGGGTAAAAATTGTGTTAAAATAAGAATTCTCTTGGTTAATTGCAATTTATGATTGAACTCTTCACTTTTTTTTTTTCTTTCAGAGGGTGAAAGACTTGATGCTAAAATGAAGAGACTGGAATCAAAATATGCTTCACTACATTTGGTTCCTCTCATTGAAAGACTTGGTACACCCCAGGTAATCTCTTTTACTTGTGTCAGAAGCAATTCAAGAAATTTGTGGGCATCAGAAAGCCTGTCCTGATAGCTTTGTCAGAACTTCAGCCTGCACATCCAGTTTATTCACACAACAGGATTTTTATTTAGATCCGTGAATTTGGTAAAGCTGCTAAAGCTTAGAAGTTTGAAACTTTTGAGACTGGGGCAGAAGTGACACATTTGGGGGAAAATGCTAATTGGTATGTATGTTTACCATGGGATAGCCTCCAGTGTAAGGTCCAGCCTGGGAGCTCCCCCTGCAAATTCCACCAAAAGCAATCAGTTTCCTCGTGCACATGTATATATATATATTTAAAACATTTTGTCACTCTTTCAGCCACTTAGAAACTCTTGGAAAATGAGCTGTCATTTGAGTTGAGCTCTCCTGGAAACAATGACCAAAGAGAACATTCTTGAACTGCCTTTGCAGCTTCAGCACAGTTCCCCTTTCTCCCAGCATGAAGGTGCATTAATCCCCTGCTAACCTTAGCAGTTTACTTGTGGTTGAGATGTGAACAGTAGAAAGTAAGAGCAGAATGCTCTGAAGCAGAGTTCAGACTGCTTTTGTCATCGTAGGTGCTGCAGTTCAGTAGGTGCTGCTGCACCAGGAGAGAGCTGTCTGTGTGATGGCACAAGCTGGGACAAGCACAAACAGCACTGCCTCCTGTGGATTTTGTCAGAGCCTATTGGTGCTCCTTTTTGGAGCTTTCTCATCTGTTAACAGCAGCAGCTGAGGGAGGTGTGCAGGAGAGCACAGGCAGGAGCTACAGCAAAGCACTGAACTCTTTGGTTTTGCTTTCTGCCTCCACTGAGACAAAGCATTCTTTAAGCTTAGAGAGATAAGTCTAGAACTAGCATTACTGCAGTTAGTGCCTGTCTGCTTGAAAAGGTTTTTACAATTTTCTCTGAATGTTTTTCCACTGCATCTGATCCCCAGGTTAGCAGTCTCTAACCTCACTTTATATCAGAAGACATTTCTCCTAGAATAAACCACGTGAAACTGAAAAATGTGTTGTATCTATTTTTTAAGAAAAAATTTTGTTGTGAAGTGGCTCTTACCAGGATTTTGCACTTTGCTTCTCTCCACTTCAGCAAATAGCAATCGCAAGGGAAGGGGACTTGCTGACCAAAGAACGCCTCTGCTGCGGCCTGTCCATGTTTGAGGTCATCCTGACCAGGATCCGCTCTTTCCTGGACGATCCCATCTGGCGCGGGCCCCTGCCCAGCAATGGGGTGATGCACGTGGATGAGTGTGTGGAGTTCCACCGCCTCTGGAGCGCCATGCAGTTCGTCTACTGCATCCCCGTGGGAACACACGAGTTCACTGTGGAGTACGTGCTGCCAGCTGCTCGTGAGCCCCTGTGGGCAACAGTGCTTGGCTTGTCCTGCCATGGCAGTGGGGCTGCAACGGAGGCGTTTGTGTCCTGTCTGCAAGAGCTTAGTGCAAAACCAGGGAGAAGTGCTGCCATCACCGGGAGGGGCTCATCATCCACAAACACAGATACCATTGTATCTGTAGGGAAAATAACCCTCTATTTTAAGTATTGCCAGTGTATAACGAATGATCCCGTGACAAACAGGCCCCAGCACGTGTCTTTCAATAGGGGTCGTATCCCTGTGGACACCCAGCTTAAATAAAATAGGAGAATACTTGTGCATCTAACGTGAACAAGTACTTCTCTGAATTGAGAGCAGGAATGAGCACTTGGAATTTAACATGATCAACATGAGTTAACCAGGAACTGTTGTTTGTTCTTGGTTTTGTTGGTTTTGAGAATATCCTTATCTTGAAAAATGGTTGAGCTGTAACACGCTTCTTACTGAGCAATTAGAAAACAGAGTAGGACATTTGCTTCCTTTCATGCCTGCAGCCTAAAGGAGCACAGTGGTGTTGAATTCCCACTTTGTTTTCTTTGCAAGCGTTGTTCCCACTGAAAATGAAATGTAATGCCACAGGAGTTTAATAGGGAGTGAATGTTTTTGGGGTAAGTCTATTATATAAAATTGAAAGACGGAGTGAGTTGTTTTTTGTTAAGCATCCATTTGAATTGCTTATGATATCTCCAATGATAATAAATATGCCAGAGCTCTTGCTTTCTAGATGAATATCTAATGTATTTATTATTTAGTGTAGTGGCTGATTGCTGGGTGTTTACTGTGACTGTATTTGAAGATGTAGTTGAAACCTGCTCTGTGATGTGTTTCCTGTTCCAGGCAGTGCTTTGGGGATGGCTTGCACTGGGCTGGCTGTATGATCATTGTGCTTTTGGGACAGCAGCGGCGCTTTGATGTCTTGGATTTCTGCTACCACCTGTTGAAAGTCCAAAAGCATGATGGCAAAGATGAAGTTATCAAGAATGTGGTGAGTTGAAAACATCTATATTTGCTTTAGTAATAAAGACAACTCAGAGCTGTCTGCACTCAGATGTGGCAATCTATTTTTTAGAATGAATTGCTGAAAATGAGGGCACCAGGATTTTCAGAAACAAGAGATTAAGGCATTAAGGCTGGAGTTGGTCAAGCAGAATTCTGATATCACAAATGTATGAGATTTTCTTAATGCCTTCTATCTCATATATGTTCATTCTGATAATGACAAGGCTGCCTTAAATTGAGCTCCTTTGTACCCAAAGCAGCACTGTCAAAATCCAAAATGCGCCTTGGATTTCCACTGGCTTAACAGTACAAGGGAAACATTTGTAACATTGCTGGGAGAGCTGAGGTAACAGCATTTGCTGCTTTCCTGGCTAAGGCTTTTCATATCCAAAGCTAATTCCTCTGTCTGTTCTTTTGATGTTTGCAGCCTTTGAAGAAAATGGTTGAGAGAATTCGCAAGTTCCAGATTCTGAATGATGAAATAATTGCTATTTTGGACAAGTATTTGAAGTCGGGCGATGGAGAGAGCACACCCGTGGAACACGTGCGCTGCTTCCAGCCGCCAATTCATCAGTCCCTTGCCAGCAACTAGATTCTCACCTAACAATACTTTTTGCACCTATTTAGGCTAAAAGTTTGAGAAAAAAAGCAAGAAACAAAACCCACACCAACAGTTTTAAAGAACATTCTCATCTGCATTTTTCAGTATGCCTGTGCCATTTGAATGGCACACTGTTCTCTCCGGTCTCCAAGCACAGTAACTGTATACAATCCATACTTATTTTTCTAGACTAAAATTTTATACACTTTGATTAAAAACCTGTAAGATTTTTGAAATCTCTTTGCATTCCTGTCCTGAGGTGGCCATTTTAGACTGGACTGGTGTAACTTTCCCCTGAAGCTATCAAAATAATGGCTGTGGAGGATAAAAAACGGTTCTGTAGAAAAAAATTTTTAGAAATCAATGCATAATTGTTTGTATTAGAGCCTTAATTGCTTAATTTGCCTTTATTAAAAAAAAGAGAAAAAACAACAAAACAAAACAAACTCTGCTGGTGCTTTGTGAATAATTTTCTAGTCAGTTGATTCTTTTTCCTCTTTGCAAAACTATTCTCAGAGATCAGTAATTATGGAAATGAAGGCTATTTAATGTGTCTGTTTCAAAGTTATTTAACATGGAGGTGACTGATAGGATTCTGATCTTTTTAAAAGGTGGAAGTTTGCTTGATTAGAATGGGGACTGTTTACTTTTTCCTAATGAGAGCTTCTAACAGTTTATATTTTGGTTGGCAATACATACCTGTGTACTCAAACATGTTTACAAGTGATGAGGAATTCTTGTTTATGAGAATCTTGACTACAGTGATCAGGTGTAATCTATCCCAGTACATAAACTCTAGTGATGTTAATCATGATTTATTATGGAAAGTATTTGTACAATTACACTTGCTGTGTAATGCAAACACTGCATCAGTAAAATTGTAAAACTTTGCAACTACAGAAGTTGAATTTTAAAGCAAACCATTCAGCCAAAAGTAACTCCTACTTGCTTACTCCAGGATCCTATCAGAGTTTGTCAGTTGGCTTTGGGATTAGCCCTAACCAAGATGTCAAGATGGCCAGAATAGATACAGACAGACAATTACATATTTTACCCAGGATATGGATTTATGGAGATGTTACTTGGTTAGTGTTTCTAACCTACAGTGTGAAACCAAGAATGCATCCCTGTGAGAACTTGTTTTTTCCTCTTCCCTCTTACTCGTTTATGGTTAGGTTACAGCACATCTTTTCTCCTGCTCAGCTCTTTCCAGGTGCTTCACAGCCATGCACTTGACTCCAGCAGTGGGTAGAAATGAGCCTCTAATGGAAGAGGAACACAGGAAGTGAGGAATATATAGATATTGGAGTGGCAGAGAACTTGATTTTGAGGAAAGAAATTAACTGCAATTTCCTCAGCAAAACAGGATGGAGAATTTCCAGGCAACCTACCAGCAAGTTTCCATCATCACAGGTTTTCCTGGGAAATCTGTGCTTGAGAGCTGCCATTCTGGAGTGGTGTCTGTCATAGTGAGAGTGCACACAAGGCTGCCCGGTGTGTGGGAGGCAGAAGTCAGAAGCACTTGTAAAAGAAATCCTGCAACAAACTGGTGTAACAAAGCACAAGGTGTATTACAGATTATTTTCTTTAAGAAAAGTCTTTTAGTTCACAGAAGACTTTTGGTCAGGAGATTCTTCCCTGTGCTTCCAGCTTCAGTTAAGCAAATGAACAACTTTTGTTATTTGTTGACATAATCATTGGTTTAGGGATGTCTTACACACCTGAGGCTGTGGCTTGGCCCTGTGCAGAAATGGTTAATTAATAAAACCTGATTTTTTTTGTTTAAGAACTTTAAAAATAACTAATCATTGATGTGAATAATTTCTAATTCTTACCAGTTAACTTTCAGCAGTAAGAGAATTGGTCTCTTAATGTCTTAAAACTACTATTAAATACACACTTTATGATTGCTGAGGGGAAAAAAGTTTAAGACAATGCAGACATTAGTCCTAGGAGATGTTTGTTTCCCATTTTTAAAATGCAGATTAATTAATTTTTTTTTCAACAGGATTGTAGACTTGCTAGGAGCTAAATATTCTTTGCCTGGTGTAACCTTTCCTATCTAAAAGGAAAAATGCAGCAAGGTGCACAAAAGGTGTAACTTCTTAATTTTTAATTAGTTCTTACCACAAACTAGGTCTGGAGGCCAAAGTGCCCATCAGCACAGAAAACAGCACACTGTCCTGTGTGAAATTATAACCTGCTCCAAGGGTAGGCTTTGGTGCTTTGGTACTGAAGAAGCAACCCCACATTCAGCAATTCCTCAGCTGTTTGACATCTTCCCTGCCACTCCCTGGTTCTTGTGCTGCTTTTTGCTTAAGTGCTGGAGGGACTTTTTCCCCTGACTGAGCACTGTTGACGCAGCCAGAATTTAAAGAACCTTTTTCTTGTTTGACACCTTCACCCCTCCCATATGTTATGACACATACCAAAATGAGGCAGCAGAATTTTGTTTCACAGGTGCTAACTTGGGTTTTTTTCTGTCCTAGGAAAAATCTTAATTTCTCTTAAACACTAAACCTGACAACATCCAGCAGTAACTATTAGTCTCTGTCCCAAGTATTTCCAACTTTCACATGCATGGTAGAAATCTCATTAAACCTTCTTCCCTAATTTTTATTTTCTTAAATACAAAATTAAATTACCTTTACAAAATTAAATTACAACCTACCTGCCTCACACCCTTTTTTTTTTTTTAAGCAATAACATTAATGTTTCATTTGTTTTGCTCTCTTTGGAAAACTCAGTGTCGCAGCCTGTGCTTGTGTTACTGCAGACAAAACAGCAATTTTGAGTTCAAGCTGTAACATCAGGAACACAGAACAGGTCTGCAGAGCCAGGGCAGCACAGACACAACCTGACCTCTTTTACAGAAGAGGGAACAGCTTCTTTGGCTACTAGTAATGACTCAGATCCTCCCTTCTGCATAAGTTTGCACAGCAGGAGCTACCATCTCATTTATCCAAGCAGATCACAAGCTCCTGCCGTCTTGTTTCTGCCAGCCAGTTACTCTGATTTTGTAAAGTTGAGTTTTTGATGCAGATCCAGCAAGTTTTACATACAGCTTTACCTAACCAGTATTTTCAAAGGATCAGCTGGTAGTAGCTTTCCCTTTTCTCTTTCACAAATAGGACAGGAATAGTTGCTGCAGCTCCTGTTTCAGTATGGTTACAGTCACTCCATGGTCAGTCAGCATACAAGTACAAAGGATCCAGGTTCACTGCAACCTTTTTACCACCAATGCAGAAATAAAGCCATTTATTTTCGATAAAATTGTAATTAGTGCAATACATCTTAAAAACAGAAGAATGAAATGAAAGTATTTACATATAACTTAAACAACAAAACCAATTGTGGTCTGAGGTCCTTTTAGTACTTTTTAAAGTAAAAATAAGGCAAATAAAAACCATTTCAGTGTTCTTTATCCAAACTAATCAAACTCAAAAATCAACGATTGTCTACACATACTGTTAAAAAGTACATGAATTTCCAGACAAGCTCAGACATTTCACAGCAGAAAAAAAAAAAATTCCAGGGTTACAGAATTGTTCTTTTCTTAAGTAACACGTAGATATTTTCAGAAGGCGGACAGGCTTCCATTTCTCCTGGCTGAGAGACTCTCAGTGGATTGCATTTCACCTAGGCAGGCAGAACTTTCTTCATCATCATTAAAGCTGTCATATGTGCTCAGCAGAGTGCCATTTGCTGCTCTGTCATCCTTCCGCAGAGAGAGGGGCAGGTTTGCTAGGCTGAAGTTAACATCTTTGAAGGCATGCAATAAAAAGATCCCCACAATAATAGTCAGGAAGCCACTGAAGGTGCCGATAATGTCATCAGCCGCCATGTGTTGCCATTCCTTGAAAAGGATGGCAGAACAAGTTAAAACAGATGTTGTAAAGATTACGTAATATATTGGAGTCACTATTGAAGTGTTGAATATATCCAGAGCTCTGTTTAAATAGTTGATCTGCGTGCTCACACAGACAGTAAGGCTTAGCAGCAGAATCCAAGACAAGGGATGTTTCAGCACTGGTTTTCCTGCAAAAAGTTCCTTTATAGCGATGCCCAGACCTTTGACACAGGAGACTGATAAGGCTCCAATTACAGAGCAAATTGTTATGTACACGAGAATGTTGGTCTGTCCATGGCGAGGTCCCACCACACATATCAGAATTAAAGACACAATGACAACGAGCGTTGCGAAGACCACAAAACCTGTGGTTGGGGAAAAAAAATCTTGTTATTTATAGATACTAATGGAAAAACTTGTTACTTGTGGACTCTATTTATCAGAAGCAGGAGTATTTGTCTTAGGGGTGGCAGGGAAAACAGTAACAATGGGACTGACTCAGCTTAAACAAGAATTCTAGATGTTTCTCATTACTCCTCCAACATCACAGTTTAGATGATTTTAGAATGAGCTAGCCAAAACAAAGGATGTACCTCAGACATGCTGTATGACCTTTACCAGCCTATTGGCAAGACAGCTACAGGATCAGATTGCTAAACTGCCTTACACCAGACTCACTGAGGTGTAGATGTCACTAGATGCAGGCTTGAGTCTGAATTGAGTCTTTTTTAGGAGATATGTTTTGGCAGGTGGCTGTATTCATCAGCAGGTTTCCAATGACCAGGTCATTCCTTAAGAACAGCTTTTTAATCTCTGTGTTGGCTATTTCCTCATGTTTAAGCTGGGAATTGCCTTTGTGTAATTAGTATTTTGCAGATGTGTATTTGTGAGTGCCTCATCTTCCACACAGGCATAGCAGCTCATCTCTAGGATTTTACTCCTCAGCAGACACCACAACCCCTACTTTTTCATTCTAAGGACAGCTTGAAGTTGGGCTTGGAGATGACACACTTCAATCAGAATTTATAGCAGTTTATCCACCTGTGCTGCTGTGTTTGTTTAAACAGTCACCTCAGTGGTTGCCGTCAAGGCACTTTATTCAAGGCCAGACAAGTTCATTGGCATCATGCAAAGTTCCCTATGGAATTATGTTACAGGATTCAAATCTTTACTTCATTTGGACAACAGGTCTACATGAAGCAGAGACAGACCATCTTCCTGGAACTTGAAAGCAGCTGTAATTCAACTATATAATGAAGAAATGATGGGCTGTGTAGATATCAAGCCAGCGTTTTTCTTACCTGGATCACCTAGTTTGTGGGACATTTCATCCAAAGTTTCTACTTCTTCCTCTTGTGGAGCATGAATTACCATCACAGTTGATCCCAGTATACTTAACAAACACCCTATTTTTCCATGTAAATTAAGTTTTTCATTTAAAAAGAAGGATGACAGAATGGCACTAAGAAATGAAAAAGGCACCAACAAACATGGGATTAGTAATATTCATTTGCTCATCAAATTACAGTTGTTTAGACTGTACAATTCAGTTGCATATATAATGTGCAGCCTAAGAATAGCTATTTTCTATCTTAAGATACTTGCTATGGACAGAACTACCTGTTAATATTTGGCATCTCTGCTCAGAACCCCTTTTTCATGCTGCCTGCCAAAAAATGCTGTATCTAAGAACTTGCAAAAATAATTTTAGAAAGACAAATAATCTTTGCTTAGGAATGAAAATAACGCTCTGTTGTAATCACCATGTTTTTGAAACTCTGCTTTTCAGACGTGGGCATGCAGATGCATTGCAAGAACCCTTTTGTATCATGGCCACTACATATTTGGAGAAACTTAAAAGTTACTCCTGATGTTTATAAGCACTCTATTGTGAGGAACAAACCCCATTTATTACATCATAGTTCTAAACAGATGTTTTACTTTTCTCTCTCAAGTCACACTGCTTTCTGTTAGTGTTTCTTACCTTACAAGAACACTGAGAGCTCCTAGAGGAGTCACTAACGTAGCTGGTGCAAAAGCATAGGCAGCAAAGTTCGCTACTTCACCAGCTCCCACTGCAGAGGAACAGGAGTTGAAACCCAGGAGTTAGGCAGTCTCATGCAACAAACCTCTGATCCAGGACAAGTGTTCATGTATACACAAACACGCAGCAAGGGAACAATGAAAATTCTAACGATAGCATTCAGCTAACAGTACTAGCAGAATACACCCCTGCCCCTCTCCCCCACTATTACATTTTAAAAACAACCTGTGGATCTACAACAGGTGTAAGAATTAATTCTACCAAATCAGGAGGTGTTTTATTTTAGTGTCTGTGCTGTAGCTCCCCAGCCTGCCAGCTTAACTCATAAAGTTCTGCATGGAGAAATCTGCAATAGCAGGATATAGCACAGCACATACAGTAAGCCATAGTGACCTGTATACAGCCAGTAAGGTGAGAGTTCAAGCAATGAAAGAAATTCAGAAAACAGGCATAACCCCAAAATATGCTTCCCTTTAAGAAATCCTATATATGTAAGCACTTCTCTGCTAAGACAAAAACTAGAATGCATATGGTAGCAAAGACATACAAAACCACTGCCTAGTTCCACTGCACAAAGAGAGCAGTTACATGAAAGGAAGAACTTCTGAGGTGAGAGAAGTTATGCTAAAATCATTAGAACTGCATCCATCAAATCACCAGATAATATTACCATGCACTGTAGAATCCAAGTCTCATTCCCTTCTTTGTAACCATGCTGCCATCTGTGGCACAGTTATTTATTAAAATTATAGAATGCAGACTGTATTTTTGACATTTAAATGAATAACTTTCGATACTTACTTGAGAGAAGCCCAGCCCACCACAGCCATTCCTTAAGGTATGCATGACCACCTTGACCTAAAATAGAAAGAATGTTGGCTATTCCACTAAAAAATTGACACCCTGTCACTAGTAACACTGCTATGACATAATATAGCTTTTGCAACCCATGCCCTTAAAAATATGAGCAGCCTTTTGATACCTAGGTTTTCTAGAGCAGTTGAGATCAAAGCATCTTCAAATTGTGATGTGCATGTGCCTCCTACAGCCTACTTTGATAACCAGTTATTTTATTTCTTTTGTATTAGAAATGGCACTGATCATATCTGCATTACCCTAAGAAACAGTTCTTTCAAATCACTGAAATAACATGAAAAGCCAAGTTATGTGTCTCTTACTACTCTGTGGAAATTGTGCGTGGTTTATATGTGGTTGATCACATGTGCAAACATCACATTTTCTCATTCCAAACCAGGGTGCATGAATTATGTATTTCATGATCAACCATCTTTTAGAAGCAAAGATGACAGGTACTGAATAAAAATATTCAGAGTCAATCTTCTGAATCATCTGAGGATGCTGCAACTATCCTACCTAAACTGATCTTCTTTCAATTTAAAACCTTTGCTCCTTATCCTGTCAATACAGGCCCTGGTAAAAAAAATTAAAAATATCTCTGTCTTTTTTATAAGCCCTCTTTAGGTACTGGAAGGTGCTTTAAGGTCTCCCAAGAACCTTTTCTTCTCCAAGCTGAACAATCCCAACTCTGTTAGCCTATCCTCAAAAGTGTTCTGTCCCTCTGTTCTCATGGCCCTTCTCCGGACTTGCTCCAACAGGTCTGAGTCCTTCCCATGCTGGGGACCCCAGAGCTGTATGCAGGTGGGGTCTTATCAGAGCAGAGGGGCAGAATCCCCTCCCTCTCCCTGCTGGTCACACCTGATTTGGACACGATTGGCTTTCTGAGATGTGAGTGCACACTGCTGGGTCATGTCCAGCCTCTTGTCCACCAGCACCCCCAGGCCCTTCTGGGCAGGGCTGCTTTCCATCTGTCCATCCCCCAGCCTGTGTTGATACCAGAGGTTGCCCTGACCCAGGTGCAGCACCTTGCTCTGGTTCTTGTTGAACCTCAGGAGGTTTGCACAGATCCATTCCCTAAGCCCATCCAGGTCCCTCTGGATGCCACTTCCTTCACTCTAGAGCATCAGCTGCTCCGCTCAGCTCGGTCTGACCCACAAACCCTGCCAGCTCACTCAATCAGTCCCACTGTCTATATCACTGATGAGGATATTTAATAGCATTTCTTCCAGTATGAATCCTTTAGGGACACTACTCATCACACTCAATTACTACATGACTTTTAGTTTTCTAAAACAATCTCCTGATACCCAAACACAGTTAACATTCTTAAATTCACTCATTCAGGAGCACAGATGTAGTTAAGAGTGCTGCCTGCAAGTTCAATTTGCAAGTACAATTTAGACTTAACTGACATACAAAGGAATCCTTTGACAAGTGTGCCCAGAGGGCATTACATATGCATTAAATAGCATGCATATAGCATGCGTCACACACAGAGTTAAGGGTATCTGACACCAGAGAAAAAACACACCAGCTCTATGTTTTAGGTTTCATACACATGCAACAAAATACGAAAATAGTCAAAACAAGATCATTAGCTTAATGAACCAGTGAACAGAAGTGATCTGTTAAACAGCGAAATCTAAACATCAGGAATTCATTTTAAAAAGTATGTATTTACCTGCTCTCATGGAGCCTTTCCTGGCTAAGCGGAGGAGACCTTTCTTTTTCAGGATGAAACTTCCTCCAATGAAAATGCTGGAGCTCATAGCCAACACCAGACCAATACAGAAGTCATACTTCCCACGAGTTTGGCTCATCTCGTAAACTACTAAACACTGTCACATTGATCAATGAGGAGAACTTCTGTTACTCAACAAAAAATGATGCAACACTGAAACACGAGCAAAATACACACATTAGAATTAAGCTGGCAGAAATAGGTGCTGTATAGGAAAATCCTCAACAGCTCATGTGACTGGTTATCCTGTAAATGGCTGTTGCTAAGAGTGGTTAAAAAAAAAAAAAGGCAAACTGAAGCATGTGTAAGCTTGCACTAAGGATGAGTAACTAACAAGTTTGAACACAGAGAAGGAAGGATTTCTGACCTGGCATATAAAAACTGAAACACAAACAAAAATTCTTTGAGAAACTTTAGGGAAATTTTACAAATATGTAATTTGTTTTTCTTTTCATTGAGTACACAGATCTGTGTCTGGCACACCATGTAACTGATGATACAGATCAAAAAATTACTTACATTGAAATCAGTTTGTAACAGAGTTTGAGAACAGTCGCAGCATTTCTTCCATATAAATTCCCTAGAAAAATAGGAGAGAATATCAGAAGGACGTTTAATCATATAGTCATCTTCGTAATACAAACAAATCTCACATGCATGCACATCAATTACTCTTTAACAGGAAAATATGGCAAGAAAAAGGCCTTTGTTTGTTAATTTATTTTACACAGTTTCCCATACTTGTATGAAACACCTATCAGTATTACTTTTCCCCATATTTTCATGCTTTTAACTTTGATTAATTTGCTATACCTCTAGGAAAACCTAACAGAGAGCTACTGGTAGCTTAGCATTAAAACTGAACACAGATACTTTATTTGCATCCAGTTAGGCTGTGAAAAAGTACAGAAAACCAATAAGCACTCAACATAGCACTGCTCAAAATGCTGCAAGAATCACAGCTCAAAATTCTCAAATCCACTTCCCTTAATCCTTGCACAGTAATTTTTAATATCTTATTTCGTAGGAGAAACTAAGTAAGTGATCTACAAGAGAGTGCTTTCACTTTCTAGCAACTTTTAAAAATAAACTAGATTCTCGCATGATACAAAACCACCTATCAAACAAAACCAGGAAAGGCAAATCATCAGTGTGTGAGACAGACCAAACCCAGACATCTCACCAACCACATAAAATAACATCCTGGTTTTGAATTTAAACAAGGCTTTCAGTCCCTTGAAGAAGTTTTTAATGAAAGGAAAAGACCTAAGACTTTTGTGACTGTTCTCTCTACCATCTGTTATAGCAGGTGTAAAGCACTCTGTTCAGGTAATTGAGCTAAGAATGTTCCTCCAACTCCAGCTGGTGCAAAATGTGACAGTGGTATAGCATCACCTGGGGGAGGAGGGGTTGGTTTTGCTAAGCTTTATACTTTACCAGTTTTTTCAACGGTTGCCACTTTAGTTATATTACTAATGGGATTATTTTTACTAGTGTAGCTTTTTACTAAAAGAGAACTCCATATTGGCAAAGTTGCATTTTTTTTTCCTTTTCTTCTCTCCCTGGCTTGCATACCTTCACCTACACTGCCAGAAGAAAAGAGCATCAGTTAGTCCCATCCTGACACCTTCTACCCACTGCATTCCAGAAACAAGGGAGAAGGCTGCTTTTCTTAGCAGCAGAGGAAGAATTTGATTGCAGAAGTATGAGGAATCTTGTGTGCTCACAGGTAATTTTATGAATTTAGACTTGAAAAGGATGCTATACTTCAAAAGTAGTATTTCTACCTTCCCCATGTCCCAAATACACTGAAGTGCCCTCTCAACCACTTTGTTAACCTTGTAAACGACTCAAATCTCAACCACTTAAACTACACAAATTCAGATAAATTACTGCTAGCTCTTCCCATCAAGTTTATTTGTCCTCACAGACATGGCCAGTCACATGTCTGCTTGGGCTGGACTGCCTTATTTCCACCTAAGGTTAATTCAGATGTCTTCAATTGCAGACAAATGTCATACAGTTATGGTGGACCCAGCTTCTCTCTGTGCATACAGCACAGATCTAATTTGCATGTGTAGAACTGACATGTGCAAAGTCAAAGCAGTACCAGGCACTGAAAGTTTTACACTTTAGGAAATCAGGATTTTAATTCTAACCCTAAGACTTAATAAAAGAAGAACTAATGCATCCTCATAAATATAATCAAGAAAAATTATCTATGGGCATGAGAAAAGAAAATGCAATGAAACGAGCAGTTTCTGGAATAAATAACGCCTCTCAAATTTCTGCCTTGGGACATGTCAAAGCTGTTGCATTCCAGCAGCCGGAGCCACTACTAGGCTATAAAGAGAGAAGCCAGAAAATGTAGGAGTTAAAAAAAGCTGGGAGTCATGTAGTTCTGCGAAGGCTCTTTAATCAAGTTCACAGCTGATTTTAACACGTAGAACACATCATCCACTCAAGACCGACAGTGTCATGGAGGAGTACCAGTTTCCTGCTTTGATTTCAGAGAAATAATGAGGGGCTAAGACTCTCCTATTCACAGAAGCTACAACATCTACCATGCCTCTGAGAGCCACTCATTAATGAACTGCCTGTGGGTGTGCTGGTGTCATGAGTCATAACTCTCAGTGCGCAACGGTGCAATGACAGATCACACAGGAGACTGGGTTTGAAGGTCATCAGACAGAGAGAGATGGAGAAACTTGGAAGGAGGAAAAAAACAGCTGTGGGAGATAAGCAAATCCAGATTAGCCACAAAGATTTTTTGCTTATTTTCAAGATGAAGCCAAATGTAACACAAATACTAGCAAGATACACTCTCTGGTCTAAAACACAGGATAATGCTTCCTTTGCCTCTTTGCTCAGAACTTGTTTTCTCTCAAAAGCAGCACAAACACAGTGCTCAAAAGATGTTACATTTACTGTAGCAAGTGAGATCTCTAAATGTGCAGAACACTAGAAATGGTGTAATGAGATGAAGTAATGTTTTACATTTAAAAGCAGATCAGCATAAGTAAGAATGTAGGAGTCACCAGTCAAAGAAAATCAGTATCACTTCCACAAGCTGTACATTGTATGGGAGCAATAATTAGAGCTGGGAAAGACAGACATGGTGCATTGTTCCAACTTTGCTTACTTGGCCACAAGCCCTCCAGAGTTCAGTAGACAGTCTTAAAAATTTCTTACAAGAAATAATCTAAATATATGCTAAATTATTTGAATTCAAAAATCTTTTCTAAAACCTGCTCTTTTCAACTATGATCAGGATGATGCCATTAAGCAAAAAAATGACGTTAACAGGCCATTTACTTCAATCCTTTGCCATGTACTACATAATTCACTGCTGCTCCTCATTATGGCTAATTCAGCCAAGCTTCTCCCACAAAATACTTGCAAAGGAAACTTCACAAACATGGCAGCCATGCTCTGATGCCATTAGGAACTCTCATTATCTAATCATCTTGACTTTCACTACCAAATCCCATTGTGTTTGTCCACTTGAGATTGGAAAAAGACATAAGTCCCCTTTATCTTTGCATCCACCTATCAGCATTACTCTGCAGGCTGGGTGCTTGGCACCTTCTGCTGTGCCACCCTCTGGGTCCTTTCCCAATACCTTTCTCCAAAGGTACATACAGCACTTTAGCTTGAGTTACTATCACTCCTGCAATACAGTGGTAGACTGTATTTCTTTTTAAACATCCAAACCAGGTGGTTTTCTTAGCCCTTTTTCTGCTGTCACCTACTGCTGGCTCATTTTCAACTTCTCTATTAGTATAACCTCCTGCACTTGTATAGCAAATTACTCCTGCCTGGGTGTAATATCTTCCATTTACTCCTATTAAAAAAAATCTCTATTTTAGAAATGTTTCCTAACACCATTCAATCAAGGTTACACACTAGCAATCCTTCCCTGCCCAATGTCATTAATAATTTCTTTGTCTTTTGAGCCAGATCAATAACATTAAACAGCCAAAGATTCAGACATGAGGGAAGATTTTTAAACAAAAGCCTGCTTTAGCAGGACAGTAATACTCTAGGTACAGCCATTCTGCATCTTTCAAACTGTTCTGTGGTATTTTACTGTCAATTCTGCTTATTTACAAGAGCTCCATTAGAAGATTTATGTTTCTAACACTGGAATTAAGCATCTATTTAATGCCCTTCTAGCCATAAAGGCTAGAAGGGCATTAAATAGATGCTTAATTCCAGTGTTAGTTTTCTTCTTGTCATAGAAGAAAAGGGGGTTGAATCAACAAGTTGCTTTAACAAATACACATTGATTATTATGTGTCATGTTGGCTATTATGTGTTTCCTTCTTCCTTTCCACAAGCATAAAAATACAGGAAACAAACATTCTCTAACAAAACAGAAATCCAAATGTTTGGTGATGAGCCTGTAGAAGGCTCATTATACATACCAATTTTGTTCCAAAATCCACAGGCATTCACTTCTTAAGTTTTTCAAAGTTAGGTTTCTAAAACAGAAGTTAAAAATAACATTAATTGGCATGTTAAGAATTTGGAAAAAAAATTATGTCCATTATTTCAAGACGATTTCATTTTCATGCATGACACACAAGCTTTTACAATGTCCATTTATGCTTTAAAAAGGAAGAGGATTTTTGTTTTAAAAACATTTGAATAACAAATCAATGTGATTTTAGATTTGATCTTCCTTAGATAAGTCTTGACTGAGGCCTTAGTCATTTCACCCCTTTGCTTTTCACCTCACAAGTCAAAGAAACTAACTTGTGATCGAAGTTTTTCTTTAGAAGGTACTGTATTAAAGTTGAACTGAAACACTCCTAATCCCTTCAGTTTAAATCTGTAACTAAAGTGCTAAGGCACTTTTATTGCAAGATAATTAATATTGAGTTTTAATTACTGGCTTCGGTATAGTGAGTTTTCAGAGGATGTTTACATAGGATCACAGAATATCCTGAGTCGGAAGGAACCCAAAAGAATCATCAAGTCCAGCTCCTGGCCATGCACAGGACAGCCCCAACAATCACACCACGTGCCTGAATACACACAGGTTTGAACTCTGTCAGGATGGTGCTGTGACCACTTCCCTGGGGAGCCTGTTCCAGTGCCAACCACCCTCTGGGTGAGTAACATTCCCCTAATATACAACCTAAATCTCCCCTGACACAGATTCAGGCCATTCCCTCGGGTCCTGTCACTGATCACCAGAGAGAAGAGATCAGTGCCTGCCCCTCCTCTTCCCCTCATCAGGAAGCTGTAGACCATGATGAGGTCTCCCCTCAGTCTCCTCCAGGCTGAACAGACCAAGTGCCCTCAGCTCTGTCACAGTTAAAGACTGCCCAAGCTTATACACATAATCATTTACATATTACACACAGGTAAGCCAAAAAAATTTTGTTTATGTTATATATGTGTATATATATAACGTTAGAGGCACTATCACGTGCTCAGAAAGCAAAACATACCTTAACTATCCTAAAGCTGTCTATATTAAAAGGTTTAGATAAACTATGGGGAAAATTAATTATTTACAGCAGGTCTCTAATTATAAAGCAATAGCAACAAGCACTCCATTTTATGAACCTAAGAGGAAACAAAAAAAATGCCACATTAAAAACCTATTCTTTGCATGTGCTACTTGTAGTTATTCTATAAAAAAAGAGCTTTAATTAAAGCACTTTCACATAAAGCTAAAAGGTATCTTCACTAAAACAGTGTTATTCATTAACTGAATATGAACTACAGACAGTGCTTTATAGCTGATACTGCATTGACTGTTTTCATGGAAAGCTATCAAAATAGATTCAAGATAAGACTTGCCTCATCTTTGCTGTACCTCGCACATGAGTTCCACTCTCGTGGGAGGAGTAGCCAGCACAGGGTCACTGAAGTTTCACCTTTAGTATTTAATATGGGCAGTTTCAAATTTAAGATAAATCAGGAAGTTAAAGTCCATTTTAGACATTAGTCACAGCTACTCCTTTGGCACAACTGATACCGTGTTATAACCTGCTTTCTTTTAGCCAGGGTTTTATAATGAGAATTAACTACTTTAACAAAAGCAGAACGAGTGTGACACTGAATTCTAAATACAATGATACTACTGAAACCTCATGGAATACTTTTCTATCAATGAAGCTGCTACCTTCCGGGGGAAAAACCCTAACTGTATACAATGAGGCACATCAAAAGCATTAAGACAGACCACAATGACTTACATTCATCATGTTTTCAGTACAAACAACGTTAAAGACATTGTCGTAAAATAGAGAAAGTTGACTGCTTGAAAAAGGTTGGGGGAAAAAAAACAGGGGCGAAGGAGTTAGGTCCAGGCAACATCTTTACATAGTATGAATGAACAAAAATCTTCACTCTGAATCACAGAATCAACTAGACTGGAAGAGACATATGAGATGGAGTCCCACCTGTGACCCAACCACCACCAGGTCAACAGAGCATGGCACTGAGTGCCATGTCCAGTCTTTTCTTAAATACCTCTGGGGACAGTGACTCCACCAGATACCTTCCTGGTCAGCTCATTCCAATATCTCATCATCCTGTCTGTGAAGAATTCCTCCTAATGTCCACCCTAAACCTCCCCTGGCGCAGCTCAAGACTACAATGAAAAGCTAAGGTTATTTTTCCACGTCAAAATGATGCACCAGGGCTCTGAAATTCTGCGGTGCTCTGCAACCAGGCTGCACAAACCTCAACCTCGGATAATCCAACCCTGGACCAAACCGAAGGTTTAGCTGCCTGGTTAACCACTCGCACACGCCAATACGGGGCACAGCGGCTCCGGAGCACGGGCAGACCCAGCACACTGTACCTGGACACCTCTGCCCGGTAGGAGAACCCCACCAACAGCCCGATTTAGAGCTTTTTAATCTCGGCCTTCTCAGACCAAACCACAAGTTTTCCACTACGGAGAAACCACCCTTGAGCTGGTACGGCCAGACTCCAGGCCCGGAGACCCGTGCTCAGCGCCCCCCGGCCCGCTCGCTCCTCACCCGCAGCGCCCGGTGCCGAGGGCCCTGCGCCGAGCGCTCCGCGGGGAAGGAGCCCCGCCTCCCCCCGCCCCGAGGGGCCGGCCAGGCCCCCTCCCCGCCTCTCCCGCCGTTACCTGCGGTCACGGCCCCTCTCACATCCCCGCCGGGAGCGGCGAACCAAGAGGAGACGGGGGCAGGGGAGGCCGGAGCGGGCGGCGGGAGGGGCCCGTGCCCGTGCGCTCCAGCGCCATGAGGAGACGGGACGGGAGGGGATGGGACCGGCGGAGGCAGCGCAAAGCGAGGCGGTGTCCCGGACCCGTTCGCCCCCTCCGCTCCGCGGTTCCGGCAGCGGCCGCCGGAAGGGGCGCGGCCCGGCCCCGAGCCCCGCCCGCCGCGGGTCACATTCCCCTTCCCGCAGCGCCGCCCTCCGCCGGGCTGGTGGCAGTCTCCGCACCGGGGGAGGCTCTGGGCACACGCTCGGAGCTCGCTGCGGCAGCGCTGCCCCTGGGATAAGGCATTCCTGCCCCTGCCCGCATCCGGGCTGCGCAGATTGTACACTCACAGAAAATCGCACAATCACAGAATGGTTTGGGTCGGAAGGGGACCTTGAAGATCATCCAATTTCAACCCCCCCTGACGTGGACAGTGACACCTTCGACTAGACCAGCTCGCTGAAATCCCCATCCAGCCTGGCACTGACCACTTCCAGGGATGAGACATCCACGACTTCTCTGGGCAACCAGTTTCGGCTCCTCATCACCCTCACAGTACAGAATTTTTCCTAATGCCTAATCTCAAACATATCCTCTGTCACTTCGATACCATTCCCTCTTGCCGTGTCACTACATAAATAGTCATGCCCCATCTTTCCTCTGAGTTCCCTTCAGGTACTGGAAGGCTGCAATTGGGTCACCCCGAAGCCTTCTCTTTTGCAGGCTGAAATAAACACAAGCTGTTTGCAGTAAGGGAGAGAGAGACATTTTACTGGGCCAGGTAAAGGGAATCGTTAATGAATGGATTTAATCCAGGTCACCCACTCTCAGCACGTGCTTTACAACCCAAACTGCTTTAATCTCATACAAAGTAAATGGATAAATACAATTAGACAAATATTTGTCTTCGGCACACAGCAAGGAGTCTTTGAAACAGTCATAACAAGCGTCAGGCTCAGAGGGTTCCTTGGTTTCTTCAGGACTATCTCTGAGCGTGCTTTACACAGCTGCCCTGTAACATGAAGTCTGACCAACCAACAGTGCCAAAATGCCTGTGGTAGCTCCACATGGAAGATGCAGCTCTGCCTCTTTTAAACACAAGACAGTTTTCTCACATCCCTTAAGTGACAGCAGTTCCTAATTTTTTAGCCTCCTCAGGATTTGTGTTGACATTATCCCAGTCTGCACAAGCAGATGCTTCATTTTTGCTGCACCTGGAAAGACCTGGAAACAAAACCCATCTTGGCTTTCCCTCGCAGGATACCCATATCAAAGCCACTCCTCATCACCTTACCCGCTGTGTTATATCTCATTAAAAATGGTCCCTCACTCTGTCACAAAAATTAAATTTCTACACCACTCAAAGCAGATGGATAAATGTTAGGCCTATTTTATTCTCCAAGGCAACATTCCATTCTCCAATATAAAACTAATCTTGTATTCTTGACATGAACTTTGCACTTACAAAATAGTGTTATGTGTGTGTGTGTATATAAAAATATACTTTAATATATAAAAGCTGCTAAGCATTTTACAGTCATTACCTAAGTAATGACACACAGGACACTGGCTTTTCTGTGTTTTACCAAAAGATACCAAAACTGTGAAGTCTTTGAAAATGGATTAAATCTCAACTGGATTAAAAAATTAAAAGCTGTACCACCTAAATCAGTACAGTATAAACAGAAGCATCTAACTGCTGATAGCTAGGTTCAAAGTTTAAAGGAGCTAAAGAACTTCATGTGCTTGTGATCATGCCAAATGCTGATAATGTGTACGTGTACTTACTCCTGAGTTAAACAAAAGTAATGTCTGAAGCAAGTCAATTTAGTCTTCCCTTTCCACTCTTGTCTCCCTCTGCTCTCCCTTCACAAACACCTCTCAACCAAGCTAAAACAAAATTATTAACTGGACTCCTCTAAGCAAAACCCTCGTGGAACATTGTTGTGTTAATCCCCCTCCATTTCTTCAGCTGCTAGTTCTGCTTAAAAGACATACATCTGTTCAAAATACAAATTCAATGCTTTAAATTTGGCCAAAATTTGACACATTAAATATTTATTTCAAAGCCAAGGGTTGTGCTCAGTAATGGAAAATACTCAAACTATCTCAGAGTGATTTACAACAGCACAATATTTCAGGCATGTTTGCTGAGTATCTGGCAAGAACTCCAAGCATGAGAATGGTGGTAATCTGCCTAATTTAACCCATTCTCATAGGGCAACTCAGCTGCACAAACCATCATTGTGCCTGAGGAATTTCATGAGAGTGGTCAGCATAGGTACTTTTGCATGGCTATGGACAGGATTTTTTAGGGCTTAGTATCTACTATGTGTACAAACATCTTGTAAAGTTTAAAAGGGCAGAGAGTAAAAATACACCTGTAACCTCAGGAAGCTCTAACCCAGTCTCTGGTGACCACTTCCCTGCTGTGTTTCATGGAGACAGCTGAGCAGAACAAAGAAACCATGTCTGTGAGTCTACTTGTATGACATCTACAGTGTCACAAGGAACTTAAGGGACTCTACAAAAATCAAGAGGATTTTTTTTTCTTTTGACACAATGAGATTTTTGTCTTTAACACTCTTTAAATATGAACTGCATTGCTGAGAGAAATATGCTTAGGATTATGTCCCAGACTTTCAACAATACCAGTGGTGCAAATGGCACATTTGCCTTTACCACAATGCTGCTGCCTTAGAGGCCTAGCTCCTGAGATGCACACGACAAGAATAGACAGCTGAGTTTTCTTGCTAACAACATACAGACTCCTTATCCTACCTACTTAAAAATCAGAGATGCTGCATGCAAAAGTGAAAGCCTTTCGAGTTCTCTGGTCTATCTTTGTACATTGCATTAATACCCTCAGCACCTTTAAAAATAAAATTGCAGTAAAGAATCCATTCACATCTTTTCCACTGCATGCATTTAGTATTACTGAAGAGCTACTTTCCTTGTTTAAAGATAACTTTGAATTTTGACTGGCAATAATATCGATGCATCCCCTAAAACACAAATGCACAGAATGAAACTGTTCTTAATCATAAATCCCATCATTAAAAAACCCCCAGCCAACCAAAATTTAACACACACACACACACACACACACACACACACACACACACTCAAAGTTATGTATTTACCAGTACCTGATATGCTAGGAATTTCAGATGAAGGAGATGGGCAGTCACTGTAGTTTTCCAAGCAGTTCTTTCTACAGAGAGCTATTATGACAGACAGTAAATTAGACTGGTGACACGGACTTCTTTACAGCTGTTGCCACTTGATGAACACCCAACTGAAAAATCTTGAAATAGAAGCTGTAGCAAGTAACCAATGTACAGCAACGCAGGAACAGAGCACATGTTAACCCTGAACACACAGTTTGAAGCGACATTTCTGCCAGAGAAGTCTTCATTCTACCTGTGAGCAAACTTCAGTTCAATGAAGACTTTAAGACTACAGCCTGCTGGTAGATACCAGTATAGGACACCTGAGCCCTTTGTGGGCCAACCCATGCAAGAAGCTGCTATTCTGATTAAAAGAAAACCTGCTATTTTATGAAAGGGTAATGGAAATACTTTAGGCTTATGAATTGGAATTAGCCTGTAAAGCAGTGTGTGGGAAACTTGATTTCCCCTGACCCCATTTACTAAAGACAAATCACAAAACAAGCATTGAGCTAGAAATAAATCATTTATTTTAAAACAATACAGGTTAATAAATAGATTAGTTATCAGAAAACTTAATAAATAGCCTTTTATAATTTACACAAGGCAAATACAACATGCCTATAACTATTTTTTAAAAAGCAAAGAGAGTAAGCTTGACTTGTAAGCCATTAACAAATCTATATATACATTATCTGGAAGCTAATAAAATAAATCGTTTTTATGTAATCTGTAGTAATTATATTGCAAGAGCATTGAAGCAACCAAACCTGACATTGTATTTTTGTTGCCAACTACCTTTTCCCTATATCACGTTATAACTACTTTTTACATTCTGGGGGGGAAAAAAAAGGATATTAAAAAAAAAAAAAAAAAGAAGAGAAAGTTCCACAGTTTAAAAAAAAATTGACTTACAAATACCCCTTTTGTGTAGTATTTTCCACTCCATAGAGCAACTGTTTGGGGAGGGGTGTGGACATGGAAGGACCTAACACAACCACAAACAATAAAGAAACGGCAAATTTATTTGCAGCTTTTAAAAAGAAATTTCTTAATCTGTAACATTTCAGCATTGCTATCTAATACACTTGGGCACTAGTAATGATAACTGTTGACAACATTGGTGCCTAACACAGTACACATTAAAATTCTGCATTCTGTAAGCCCACAGATAGCACCAAAGAATTATTACAAGGTAACAGGTAATAGATAAACATTTGATAACGCTTGATTTAACAGTAAAACTTCAGCAGTTACACCGTCTCAAGACAACCAAGGAATATCTGTAGAATCCTTGATTTATGAAATACGAATGTGAGGGGAGTACAATGTGCAAACAACTTCCCATTTAAAGCACCCCCTATTTATTTAACCCAAACTTCTTCAAATAAAAACCCTGTATTTTTTTTAAATAAAATGAAAGCTAAACCTCACTTTCAAGTGTTTCAACAACTCAATCCAGTGTTTCCATTTTTCAGTGCTAGTTACTTCAGAAAAATACATATGTTCCAATATAAATCAATATTATTAATAGGAAGCCTCACTTGTCAACTGTGATATGACAGGTTTTTACTCGTGTTAGTTGCAGCTCACTAATAAATAGGCTCTATTTACACATACAGAGTCCTGGAAAGGCAATACAGCAGATAATTTGTTTAGATATTTTGCTTTTATACAGAAGTATTTAAGGTGTAACAAATGTGGTTTTTTGGTTGTATCAAAAGGTTTCTATTCTCCTACTGAACATTTGAGGGATTTTTGTGTTTGACACCTAATAGAGATCGTGACTGACAAATGCAAATCCTCCATACACTGAAGGGATAATGATCGAAGAGCTATCCTCAAGTGAGTACCAAGTAAATATGTTTGACAAGTATAACAGAAGTCAGACATACAGAGTGAAGTGCCTTTCATGTGGATTTGAACATAACTCAAATGCATTCCACCACTGTAGTGAGTCCACTTCTGTATGTGTAGCCTCTCCCACCTCCCCTTTGGAATCAGAACTGAAGTCATCTGGCTCGCAGCTATCAATGGACATAACACAAAGAGAACATGAAAAGGGTAGACCCATGAGGGATGCCAGAGCTCAGGAGACAACTATGCACATTTGCTCCCTGAGATGATGGAACTCAGATATCTGTCTTATTCAAAGCGCTGACTTGTCAAAGGGGTGGGAAAAAAAGCAGTACAGCTAAAATTCATCTTCAACAGTGCCTTTTTTTAAATAAGAAAAGCAATGGGTCTAAAAAAGGTAGGACACCTAGAAAGAGGAGGGCGTGGGATGGAGGGGGAAAGAATCATATCAACAGTGATAACAGAAAATGCTAATACATTTCTAAAGTTAGAACTGAACCAGATCCAGGTACAGCAGAGCTTGAAAGAACAGTGCTACACACTGAATAAAGTAGCAAAAATATAGCTTTCAATTACTTAGCATTCAAGAAGTAAAAGGCTGCAGATACAAATGATGTGCAAGGCCACGAGAATTTCTTTCACCTTATGTGCTGGCTTTTGACATCTCTGTTTTAAGCATCAAGGTTAATTAGACATTTCTAGAAAGCTTATCACAGATGAGGAGCAGCTGGGGAGAAGAAAACTATGCTGACATTTATCAATGGTTATGATGATCAGAGGACCACAGAACATAGTTGCTACTTTATTCTTCCTCTGCATAGTGAGCACTTACCAAGTAAACTTCATGTGGTGCAGAAAATGTCAAGGTTTAGACAGGGCAATCAAGTTATTTGGAATCTAATATTTACTAATAATTTGCATCTAACATACTAGGACAGGCACTTTATAAATAATTAATTTTAAAACCAATCAAGACAAACAAATATGGCCAAAGGAGGAATGAGACCACAATCATTTCCATTCTGACCTAAAGATTTTCATAGAAGTCTTCAGAGATTAAAGGCAAATACAAAACCAACATACAATTAATGAACTCTGGAGCTGAATTTTGAAAAGACAACTTGACTGCTTCAGAAAACAGGTAACATTCTTTTAAAAAGTACGTTAGTACAGGTCTCATAACCTATGTGCAATTCCAGGTTCAATAAAAAAAAAAAAGGGGATTAGTATGACAAAATATAAGTGTTTGCTAAGAACCAAGATACCATATTCCAATCAATAATGGACAGAGCTAGTTTAACCAGATTTCATAGCCCAATTACCCTCATCTACAATTCTCAAACTTTCTAAATACCTTGCACAATATATGAAAATCCATGAAGATGGTCTTTTCTCTGCTAGTGCTACTCTATTTCATTAAGATACCCAGTTACTGTGTGCTGACCTGTAACAATGCACATTTCTGCCAACTCAGAGCCAAACCCTGCAATATGGAGTTTTAAAACAAGCTTGCAAATAACATAGTAGGGCTCTTACTCCCCCAGACCAGTCCCTACAGAATACTAAATCTTTTGGATTCACTTTTACGATTATTGCTGCCATTAGTAGGACTTGCAGCATTCATTTAAAATTAAAATGGAGGCTGAGTTTTGAGGAAACCTCAATTCAGGTCAACAAAAAACATAGTGAGAGCAGACAGTATTACTCCCCACTAATCAGCGTCCATATTCCTGTCAGGCAGCTACAAAGCTACATTCATGATTTCTTGATAAAGTGTTGGGAATTTTCTCAAATACTGTCTTATAATCACATTGGGATTTTCTGGTTTTCTCAGGAGATGTTCTGATCTAGAGATGTTGAATTCCAGTGTATTCTTCCATTTTTGTACTTACACAGAAACAAACATTCATTGCTTTCCAAGCTTTCAACTTCTTGACTCATGATGTTTTAGCTACCAAATGTAAGTAGAACATGAAGTTAACTATTTCATTCTTTAACATATCAATATTCTCTAAATGGTTTAAACTGAGCTGTTCAGAGTCATCCCCATCGTAGCTTAAGCTGTCTGTACTACCTGTCAGAATATTACAAATGAACTGTTCACAAAAGTCTATAAATTACTGATCTGAACCTATGTCCCTGTCAGTTACCTAAAATTCAGCTCTCCGAATGCTTTTGTTTCTTCAGTCTTTAACCTCCTTTTCCCACATTACAAGAACATCAGACTATCTTTTTTGAGCTATGAGAAATCTTATGCTCTTCTCTCTCTTAAATTTTTTTTTGGTCCTTATTTATTAGCTTTTTCATCAAATGGTCTCCTGCATTTAGTCACTAAACTAAAATAAAGGTATGCTGGACTGATATCAACACTCCTCTTGCCATTAGGACTATGAGTTTTTCAGAAGCTGTCAAGGCATCCAGGGGGGTTTCAGTTCAGGTTTGTAAATTCTTCCAAAAACATATGGTCCTTCTAGAAGCTTTATGTGTTTAGAATTTAAATATAGTCCAATATTGTAGACAGTGAAATTGAATTATTAAACCAGTATAGGTCATCTGAAACAAATACATTCACAACTATGCAATATTTTTTGATTGCAAAGGCACTGAAACAGTTCTGAGCTGCTTACAAATAAGCCACCATGTAGTCAATGAATCTGTGCATCATTTCCACATCCTTCACAGTCTTTCTACCTGCTCCCAATTAAAAACTCTCAGATGAATACAGTATGTCTTAACGTGTGTAAGTTAGAAAGAAAAATACATACCTGGACACTACCATAAGCTGGTAAGGAATTAGTGAAAAATATTTACGGGTCCACTGCTCTGTATAGAGAATTCAATTTAAAACTCCCCTGTGTCTTCACTGCATGGCAGACCAAGTTGCCGAGACAGTCACTAAAATGAACAAATCTGCAGTCCATGATCCAATCAACGTTTGTCTGAGAATTCACAACCTTGACAGTGAAGACATTGCTATACTGAGATTCACAAATTGTTTCACTTACTTTTCCCCCCTTATTTTAAGGTATACATCACTTATGATGAAAGGTATCAGATTGAGTGCATTAGAAACTGATGTCCTCTTCCCACAGAAATGGTACCTCAGAAGACACAATACAAGCTTTCACACAGGTCTGTCAGAATATTCAGAGAGCTTTTCTGATGGACTACCTTTTACAGTGAGGAAATACATCGGTCTCTATGCTGACTCAATCAGTAGTTCCAATTAAGGTTATTTATTGTGTTGACGGGGTTACGTGGACAGCTGTTCCTTTGAAACTGGATGGAGGCCTCCAATTATTTCACATAGGCCACCAAATTGTCAGAGGGTAGTTACCAACCTGAATCCTATTTGAAACAGTGACCTAGAAATGAACAGCTCTGCATCCTGCCCTGAGCCATCCAGTTTCTCCTCAAAAATATTTTAATCTGTCTTCATGTTAGGTTTGTTTAAATCTCCAATATTGAAGTTGAATTCCTTGAAGACTTGTATAAGAACAATTCCGATAGACACTGTGGTGAATCCACAAGCCATTCCCAAAAAATCTACGACTCCTACATTACTCCATTCCCTGAAAAGGATGGCTGAAGCCAGCAGGACTAGGGTGGTAAACACAACGTAGTAGATGGCACCAAACACAGAGGAGTCAAAACACTCCAGTGCCTTATTGATGTATCTGAACTGAATGATTATGCTACATCCTAATACTGCCAGAAGTACCAGACAGAGGTACAGAGCCCTTTGACTTGATGGGTTATTGTGAAAGATATCTTGAGCAGCCAGCCCAATGCCTTTTGTGCTGGGAACAGTGAAACTACCCAACAGAGAGCAAATACTGATGTAAACCATAATATTAGTAGGTCCATGAGCTGGAGCTATCCAGAAGATAAGCAGGAGCAGCATGAGCAGCACTATGCAGAGATAACCCACAAAAACTGGAAAACAAAAAGAAAACAAGAAAATATCAAGGTGAGAACTCTTGGTGTTCTAAAGATTTTAGCAGGCAAATCATGTCCTAGCAGTGACCTTCAGGTATACATCACAATTAAGATTTGCTATTGAATTTAGATCCAAATCACTGAGCTTTCAGAAATACTGGCATCCTCAACTAAGGATATTGTCATGTTCTTGGGGAAAAACAAATAGTCATGTAGAAAATTACACACTCTTGCACATTTGAAATGGATTTCAGATGGCTTTTTAAAATCTTACTCTCTTTTCCATCAGGACTATACTCCTTAAAGTTTCCTATGACAGACAGAGGAGTAACACCTCATTCATAAATGGTTCATTAAGGCACAGTGTAAGGATCCAGCAAAGAGCTTAAACATGAAGTTTGATCCCACTAAGGTAAGCGAGATGAGCAGGAACAGTTAGAGCAAACATGATGCTGTATTATTTACATTATACCATAAGTACACATATAAGATCAGTGAAAAACATTTCATGCTTTAGAGATTTCAAGAAATATATAGCCAATTCACTTTGTTCAGATTTAAATAGTAAATTGAGACCAGAGTATTTGTTTTCTTTTCATTGTTTGCAGATTTTTTGAATAGCTGATGTTATTAGGTTTGAATTTCTCACTTAAAGGAAATACAAGAAAAACAATAGTTGGCAGTTCAGCTCTTAAGCAAGAAAAACAAAAATGGGCCTGGAACATATTAGTACCATTATGTGTCCTCCAGCAGCTGGTGAGAAAGAACAGGCATTTCAGCATATGTCTCAACAGCCTATTTCTACATACCTTTATTGTGCAAAGTAATCTGGGATCGTAACTGGTATTCAGTATAAACTTTTAATTTTAAAAAATGGAGAAATAAAGGAGGAAGACTATTTTTTGTTTTGTAGAAAACAAATTGAGATCCTAGATTTATACTTTTCATCTCTAAATAGCAAGATACAGTTTTTCATAATGTTATATAGTTACAAGTTCAACTGGCCATTGTTCTGCGCTTGCTGTGCAGGATAATGTTTTCAAAAGTATCCAAGTTTTCTTTTCTGCACACATGTCCCAATAAATATGACAAGTTCTTAGTAGAGCAGGGCATAGTTTTCTTACACAAAACCTGTACTTGTTTGCTTCCGTCATGTCATGACTTCTTCAAAAGTAAATTTGCCTACCTGGTAGAAGTTCTAAGTGTCTTTCTCAAGCATGCTCTTGCTCAACCTCAGAAAATCATTATGAATTAGTGAAAAAACAAACTACCTGGATTTGTAAGCTTCTCTTCAAGCTCAGCCTGAGTCGTTACACTCTCGGACTTCGGGGAATGGATAATGAGAACAACAGACCCAGCACAGCTCAGCAAACATCCCAGCTTGCCAAGAATGTTCAGTTTCTCTTTCAGTAGGTACGAAGCTAAGATGGACCTTTGACAAAGAGAAAGAAAAACAAAGTTTGACTACATGCTGTTAATAATGTTCTAACAGTGCTGTGCCATATGAATTTCCCTTTTAAAGGAATACTATCAAATGTTGATGAATTCTCAAAATGTATTTCTGACTTACCTGAGGAAAGAGTCATCCATTTGCAATTTTACTCAATCTTTGACATCTCACCTCAGGAAAAAAACCCGAAACAACAAACAAAACAAGACACAAACCCCAACAAAACTCCTACCCACAACACTCCAAAAAACAAAACCACATCACTCCCTCAAACCACCATCCCCCCCCAAACAACCAAAATCCCCCAAACCAGACATCTGACCCCTGAGGCAGACATCTACCCATTACCAGTTTGGTGAGGTGTCATAAAGCCCCATTTTATAGGTGCTAAGCAGTCATAAGATAAAAATGACCTTTGGTTACAAAGATCCCAGGGCTCAGCTCAGACATGTAGCTGACCAAAGTAAGCAAAAACATGTGGCCTAGGATAAAATAATAGGTGGCACTTAGAGCACCAGCAGTGGGCTTCATAGTGATAGAACAAGACAAACATGAAGCAATGCCATCTACACTCTGAAGCAGATGACCAGTGCAGTCACAATTCAGCAGGCAACAGAAAGATCTCAAGGCAATGCACGGCTTTGTTCTCCAAGAGTTATGCTTTTTCACTGCAGTAGTTCCACAACTGTAGTTCATCTATTCACAAAACATTAGTTACATATTAAACTCCTTAAACTCACTGCCTCTTCTGTGCCTCCCACAACCATAACTTCTAAGAAGCTGGGGGCATGCATATGCAAGGAACTCCCTTGCTTCACCAAAGGGGCCAAATCCAATGAAATGAAATCAGCATTCATAAATACATGTGGGCTGTGGATAGCGGGGTAGAGAAAGACTGTGAGACAAAAGGAAAGATCTACATAGTAAGGGAACTGTGAACAAGAGAGTAAGTTGAAAAGTCCAGAACAACCACAGAGAAGGGAGGGAAAAGATGTTTATCTGTTCCAAATCATAGTGATAGCTAAAGCAGAAGATACTCAGGAAAACTCTTCTTCACCACTGCCTCCCCCCAGCCCAGCTTTCCTGGGGAAAACAGGAATAGGTGACATTATAACACATCATGAACAGCCATAAACCTGACATTTCTCAGTGGACCTCCAGTGAGCACTGAGTCCATCTGACATTTTATTAAGTAGTAATGGCATCCAGATAAGAACAAGAAAAGCAAACTCTTACCCAAATGGAACGCCAAGAGCTCCCAAGGGCGTCACTAGCACAGTTGGGACTGCAGTGTAGGCCAAGAAATTCCCTATTTGACCCAGTGCCACTGTCAAGAGAACCAGAAATAAGTCTTTAAACCCCTTTATAAAAATAAGCAATCAAAACTTGCCCAATACTGTTTGAGAAAGACTGACCTAACTGGAAAACAGATGTTACAATTTGCTTAGTTCTGTTAATTTTGCATGTAACAAAATGGCTGGAATTTTTCTATATACAGAATTTTTATTTGCCACGCAACAGTATCCAAGTGGGCACAGTAAATAATCTCATTTGTACCTTCTCTTGGTTAAATATAAGTAAGACTATGAATTAGAAACACTTATGGATATAATCTCAGTATTATGCTCAAATGTTTGTATGAGGAGGGGTAAAATATATAATATATATATTATATATATATATATAAAAAATATATAATCCTTGATTTCATCTTTAGAATGTACGTTCACATAAAACAAATGTACTTGATTATAGCTCCTAACAGCAGTATTACTTTTTTGGGGGGAAATAAAGACAGTGCTGATGAATCTTCTAATGAAATACTAAGCACATGCATAAGGGCTCTTCAATACACTACATCAAATTTTCACAGCACTATGTAACATCCAAAGTCACTCCTGACCACTGTAAAAAGAACTCGCCTGACAAACCAGAGTAACAGCCTCAACCTTATTTTTCTTTGCTCCAGTAAAAGCAAATTCCAAGATATACCACAGTACTGCACATCACAGCTGTGATAACAGTTCATGTGTTCAAGTTTTCAGTTAAAAAATAAAAGCTAGATGTTTTTGCAAGCGCTGGCAAGTTTATAATAGGTCAACATATTTGCATAGTTACAGGGTCTGTGGTAACTGGCAAGAAGCTTGAGATTAAGCACAAATTACACACAGCTCAAATTTCCAGTTGCTGTTAAAAGTCATTATCAGCATTTAAAAATATTTCAAGAATCCAAGATGTCTTTATGCTCAGGCTGGCACTGACCTCAACTATCAAATGTCGTTACTATCATCCGATTTTTTACATCTGCAAAGCACTGTGCAAACACTAATTAATTTACCAATTTAGCTCACATTATCAGTAGAGCTGAAGACCTGCGTAACCTACAGGAAATATGAAGGAGACAAACAAACTTGCAAAACTGCAGAGTGTGGCAAAATCATACTAATTAAATTCACTGAGGCTTTCTCTATGCGCAGGAGTGAGCCAGAGAAGTTGATGAGCAGCATTTCCAAGGCACAAGAGACAGTGGTGGTCTCCCTGCCCCTGGGAACAGAATAACTCGGTCAACAGCCTCAGGCTGTTCTATGTGGCAACTCTGGCATTATCTTAAGGCATCTGAAGGCATTGGGGCAGATCTTGGATGGAGAATGGTGCACAGCTGGTACTCTGCATTTCTGCAGATTTTATACATTTCCAAATGACTCTGACAAAAGGTTGCTTTTTCTGGAGGTCAGGTTAACTTTCTGTTGGAAGAACTCTTAACAGATGGCACCAACATCAGTCCATAAAGTAGGTCTCTGAAGCTTCAGTCAAACAGAACACATTGTAAGGCAGCTGAACTTACTGGAAGTTTTCCATATCACCACGGAATAATAGCAACAGTCCCTTACCACCACAAATGGCAGACCAGGACTAGTTAACACCAATTAAAAAAAGAATCTCAGTAATTGTTACCATCTGCCTTATGTTGAGGACCTTTGCTGCCAACCTGTCCAGTCCTCTCTGAACAGAAACTCCTCATCAGATACATCAGTGATGTAAGTCAAGGCATGAGTTCAGTTCTTGAAGGCACACCAAGCTTTAAATATGATAAACAAGTACCAGTGCCCTCAAAGTTACTGCAACACAAAACCTGATGCACACTGGCATGTCTCCATTAGCAAGGAGACCAGGAGTAGACCTGCACAGCAAAGGATATCTATTCTAGGCATGTCAGGGAGTTTATTTCAGACTAACTTCAGCCTGCTCCCGCTAACGTAAAGTCTATTTGCAGCTCACGTGCATTAAGTATGTTCCTAGAATTCATCTTCCAACCTAGTTTCATTTGAAAGACCACATCAGGAGCTCCAACTCTGCTATGAAATGTGAAATACAGCCCAATCTGTGGTGACAAACAGGAGATTCGCTTCACAAGTGTATTCCTTGTCTGTAATATGACACTAATGTAGATGTTTTCACTACAAGAACCAGCCGCATGTATGCTGCTATCACAACCTGCACTGAAACTAATTAATTAGCAAATTAATTAGTTTAATGCTCATTGAAATACCTGTACACATGCTGCAATCACTCTTTTGACTACAGAGTAAGGAAAAGTCCCTTAGCAGAATCTGCAGCCCTTCCTTTGAAGTCTTCAGTAATCCAGTGGATCCCAGGGCCCCCAAACGGTTGGGCAGCATTATGCTGAGTCAGCATGCCAACACAAAAACACTTATTCACCATCTGAACAAATACCATGAGAACAAGTTGATAGAGTTTATGTGGATTTTGTTAGTCATCCCAACTCCAAATTCTCTGCTTGAGAAAATTATGTCAGCTGTTACCATTTCACCCAGATAACTGTGGATATTGCTAATTCCACAAGTAACACCTTTCCCCAAACAGCACCATTCTCTGCATCCCAGAGGTGCCTACCTGGCCCTTGCTATTGCTCTTTGTGACTGTGCTGCGATTCTGAGTCTATAATATCCACAAGCAATTCTTCTTGCTTGGTTCCTCGGTAAAGCTACTGAGGTTTTGTTTTGAAATACCTGCATCTAGCTACTGGAAAAAAGCCAACTGATACCATTCCCTTCAGCTGTTTTGCCTTCATTCAATTCAGTCAGCTCTTTTAAGCATGAAATTGTTTTCTCTGATTCACTAAGATAAGTCCTGTAATAAAACCTCCCTTTTTTAACTCCTTCTTTGAGAATACAGATAGGAGCCTCAGGGGTGATAAAAAAGTGACTGATGCATAGATTTATTTCTACTTAGGCAGTTTAGTGATCCTGTCAGGGGAGGAAGCTGACAAAGAACTAGTTAAACTCAGGTTAAATTAGCTGAGGACTTTTCTTCTGAAGCTCTATTGGCTTCTACACTTGCTGTGAACTTTGTCCTTCAATGGGATCTATCAGTTTTCATTCCTTTTGCATAGCTTTAAGACAACAAAACCAAGAGTCACAGACTTACCTTGCTGCCACAAAATCAGGGGCACAACTAGACTCATATACTTCTCAGAAACAGCATCAGAAGTTTCCAAATAATTCACAAGAGGCTGAATTAGAGTCTAAAAGTGGGGTATGATTCTAAACTTGTGGGTAGAACTAGGGCTGATGTGTAAGACGAGAAAGCGAGTTCCTCCCCATGCTCCAGATTCACATTAGAGAATAAACTCGGTGCTAGCAGAGTTATGAAGATATTAAGGGTAAAATTACACTGATCTCATATCAGCACCACAGAAGGCTTTGCATTAATCTTGCAGATTAAAAGCAAAACTGAAACTGTATCTGTTGAACTAGAAACCAAAAGAGTTTTGTTTTTTTTTTAATTGAGGCTGGTTAAATGCTTTCTGTTCTAAAACATAACATGTGCTCAATGAGCCCTTTTGTGCAGAGCAACATTTTTAATTCAGCTTTGACTTTTATTAAAAACTGAGCTGGCCAGTGCAATACAGAGACACAAACCATGCAGGAATCCAGACTCAGAGCAGTGTGTGGCTGCCAAGGGCTGTAAGTACCAAATGGTTTGGAAATGTGGAAAGATGTCTGACTCACGTTTGTCCCAGCTCTTTGCCTTTGCAAACACCACTAGGCATGGTAGCCATGGTAAGAGTTTACTAGAAGTTGGATATTTCTTGGGATGGGAATTTCATGACTAGGGACTGTGAGATCCAAGACGAAAATCCAGATTTCCTGGTGTGTCCTATCACCATCTAAGCAAAGCTCTCTTAAAAAAAAAAAATCAAACCTTTTAAGATACTTACTTGCAATAGTGCCCGACCACCATACTATATCAGTTAAGTATGAAGTACCTGGAAGTATAGAAAAATGTATTAGAAAAATATGAAATCACAATATTGGAACTATGAAACAACAGTCTCAGTTATTAAGGACCTTCATCTTAAAACTGTTCTTCAAGGAAACTGAATGTGAGATTTAAAAAAAAAAAAAAGAGAGAACAATTTTGGATTTGGCTTATGTTTCGAAGTAAAACCTTTTTAAGACAATGTGTTAGTCAGAAGTTCTGGTTTCCAGTCTGAAGTACCTATGTGACGCTAATGCAATATTGTGTAGAAAAGCATTCAAAATGTCACCAAATGCTTCTGAGGGTGACATTTAAACACACAAATTAGAACCACTTCTAGGAGGACTAGAAGCCTATGGAAACAGAACATGATTTGGCTCAGTTAGTTTGGTAATACAAGCTCAGTGAGATTGTATCAGAAAAACTGTAGCTGAGAAATTGTTTTGGCATGCAGGTTTGGCAGAACCAGTGTCGCCTGATCCTCCTGCATTTAAGCATCGGAAAGTGCTACAACTGAAGGCCCAGAATTCCTGACATAGTGCCCCATTCCAGAGAGGAGTAAAAACTCTGTATTGTCCTTAGTGCCTCCCAAACTGGAGGATGATTATTTCCACTGTCAGATTATAAGCTCTTGCCTTGGGATGGGCACAGGTGGAGCCTGTGCACCACATAAATTCTGCTTCTGTAGAACATCAATGCTCATAACCATTTCCTAAACTAAAGTATGGACTTCTCTAAGCACAACCTCAGCATCAAGTTATGCTCCTATGTTTTGCTCCTCTTTCCAGCAATACAGCTCTGCATTCATTTGGGAAGATGCTCTCTCAAAAGCTGCTGGAGCAGTAGGCAATATTGTACCTACTCTGAAATCTCAAATGGAAGAAAAACACAGCCATCACTAACTCTGGAGACACATAAAGTATTAAGCTCTTGGAAATCACACTATACAATCGAAAAGAGACGAAAAATGACTAATGAAAATGGCCAGCTTTAGAGTGGGCGTAGTAATTTTTTAGACTTTTGTTATTGCATATAAAATAAAAACACTGTTGGGGGCAGAAATCACAGAAAATATTGACTCAAGTAAGGTAACTTTGCAAAATATTTGTCACCCACTGCTGTTTCTAACTAGACGAAGATTGCTAATTACATCAATACTATATTATTGATTCAACAGAGAAGACAGAAGAGACTTGAAGTGCCTCCTTGTTAATTATACAACACCTACTGAAGACAATGGAAAAAAGACATCATCTGACACTGGCCATCTCGGACTCCCAGCTCCAACTGCTAGATTCAAGGCAGAACCCCACTGCTTCATAACATGAAACAGAGAGAAACCTGGGGTATTTTCCTGGATGCCTCCTCACTGAGCATGCCAACAGAAAGTACTATGAAATGCTCAGCAAGATGCACAAACACCAATAATATCTCCAAAACAGGAAGTTTTACAGCTGCTAGCACTGAGAAAGCAGGCACACGCCCATCACTCACTTAACCCAGTGCTCCACTGAAAGCTCTTCAGGAGTAAGTAGACTCAAAATGGAAACTTGTTTCCAGATGCCTTGGGATGCAAAATTATTTCTTTCTCTCATGTTTTCTCCTTGTTTCCCTTACAAAAAAAGGTTTGTATTTATGATGCAAGCATGATCTCTCTGTGGACAACCAAAATGGGTTACGGCCATCTGGGAGGGAAAGGGAGACTATGCTTGCAAAACAAAAGTTTGTCTGATGTCCTTAACTGTAAGGTCAGTGCAGAAAAAGCCAAACAAACTTTTTAGATCAGGCTGCCAGGTTGTAGTAACATAGTTCCAAGCTTGCTTTGCTCCACTGCATTCACCCTGAACATGCTAGATGCAGCAGGCAATGGAAATGCAAGTACAAATATATATATATATATAATATTTATTTGTATATTATTTATATGTGTACATAGATGTACATATTTACGTACGTGCAGTGTATACAGAGAAAATACCTTGTCCTGGTCACTAAAAATGATTTTTCATAAAAAAGAGTCCCTAGAACCTATGGACACATGCTCATACACAGACACCATCACCTACAAACACAAATGGACCTGCAACCTGTGTTTACAGTCTTTCCCTTACATAAAAGCAGGACACTAAAAACAAATGAATAAATTTTTTAAAATGACAGTTTCCTATATTTAAAGCACGAAGATGCAACTAGCAGATGCTGTTTAGCTGCATGCTTTGAGGAGCTCCAATTTCAAAATAAAATACAGAAGATCTTCACACTTGTAAATTTACAGCTTTGTTTTGGCTAAACTGTCTAGACAGCACAGTCAGTTCCTGAATATGTTCACCTCAGGAAATAATAATGAGGCATGGGATTTCAATATGAAAAATACAAGAAATAAATTATTTCGTGTTACTGATCTGTCTCTTCTGAAAAAGGGGAAACCACCATGTGACTGATACAACTTGTCTGTGGAAGAGCTGGAATAAACAAGCGACAAGATGCGCTGGTACTGTTCGTGGCAAGAAATTAGCTGAGCCACAGAAACTGGCAGTGAAGTCCCACAAGTACACGACAAAGAAGAACCAATGTATGGACAGGAGTGCATACAACACACGAGTCCCCGGTGCTGTATTACAGCGTGACGGACCAGCGCGCTGCCCATACATCGGGAAGCTGTTGCTGACGCGCATGTTAACAACCCCTCGCTGCTCTCTGCCGCTAAAGCATCCCGAGTGACCCGCACCTGCCGCCTCTCCGTTCATTTATCACCTCCCTTGCGCCTCGACCCACTCATGGCCCTCTCGTATCAAGCACGCTTAAGGTGATAAACTGAAGCCGGCTCCCCGGGTCCAGACATCGGGAAAGTGTCCCCCACACCAGGCGACACGGCCACCCCTCCGACACAGGCTCTGACAGGAGCCGGGGTGCCCCGCGGGGCGGGCCAGGTCCCTGGGCAGCCCCCCACCCTGCTGCCCTCCGCTCCGCTCCGGGCCGGCCGCCGCCGCAGCGCGGGGAAGGGCTGCGGGGCGAGGGAGGGAGCGGCCCCGCGGGCGGCCAGGCTGCCCCGGGGCGGGGGGAGCCGAGGCCCCGCACACCCGAGAGGTTACCGGCGGTCGCGGGGTGCTGAGGAAGGCCGGCAAGCCCCGGGAGGAACGCCCCTACCCGCCGCCACCGCAGCGCCGGGCTCCTACCTCTCCCGCGGGCCCGCACGATCCCTTTCTTCTGCAGGACGAAGGTGGAGCCGTTCACCAGGCTGGAGACCACGGCCACGCTCAAACCCAGCGACACGGCGGCGGGGCCGGGGCTCTGCGCTGCCCCCTCGCCCGCTGCCGCACCGACCGCCATCCGCATGGCACCGCCGAGAGCTGCAGGCGCGGCGGCTGCCCGGGCCCAGCGCTCCCGGCAGCGGCTCTGCGCCGGGACCCGCCCTGCGCTGCGCTGCGCCGCGCCGGGGGCGGCTCCGGGCGGCAGCGGCGGCGGCCGCGGCTCTGGCGCCCGTCCCGCGCGGGGACGGCGGCGGTGACGTCATGGCAGCGGCGGCTCTGCCCCGACGGCCGGTCCCACATGGCGGTGTGAGCCCCTCTCCGCGGTGTGAGCCCCTCTCCGCGGTGTGAGCCCCTCTCCGCGCTGGCACCGCCGCCCGCCCGGACACCCCGCCGCCCTGCTGCCGGGGGTCCCCGCCGAGGGGAGATCCCGAGCGGAAGCTCCGAGCTGCGAGCGTCCATGGGCAAGGGGTGCGGCACAGCTTGTAGGGGGATGCGGAGACCTGGGGGATGCGGAGAAATGTGCACAGGGATGTGGAAGGAGAGGGGGATGGCAGCAGGGTAAAAGGATGCGGACAGACAGAGGGATGCGAGAAGGCGTGCAGAGGGGCGAGGCCTGCAGGACAGACGAGTCCCGCCGGGCCAGTGTTTCTGGTGTGGGAGCAGCGCTGCTTTCCGGCGCTCTCGCTTTCCCGTGGGATTTCTGAAATTCACGTCGGTCCCCGGTCCGCTCGAAAGAGTGGCGTGTTAGGACGGCAGGGCCAGGCGGGGATCAAGGCTGCCATTACATTCCCCACCGTGACCTGGAGCTGCGGCTCCATCTACCCTGCCACCTGCCTGGTCAGTGTGAGGGGCAAAGCTGGACAATCAGGCACCGAGAAAGCTTGGCCTCTGCCAGGAGTGATGCACATTGCCTGAAAACTGGGGGATCCATAATCACTCCTGCAGTAAATCCTAGAATCTACATTTATTTCCAGGAAAGAAGTTCACTCTCTTCTAATGGCACAGGGCAAGGTCAGATGCTCAGATTTATGAACCTTCTCTCTCAGCTACCATTCACCATCTTCCAGGTTCTGTGAGGGCAGAACAGAAGCCATCCTGCCATTGCACAGAAGGGCTGGAGATCTCTCTGGTAGCAGTACAGCTGGGCCATCACAGGGCCACAGATCTCTCTTTGAGAAAACTCAGTCTGTCAAAGATGAAGTGCTGAGCTGAAAGCAATCTTCCTTGCTCAGCGGAAGTATTTTGTGGCTGGTATCTCACTGCAGTTCTTACCATTTCCAGATATATGTTGAAATAAATCAATCCATAATGGATTCCTGTGGCAAAATCCGTCTAAGGAAATGAGTTATGGTATCTTGGCTTAACATAAATGGAAGTAGATATTTTTGCACTTTTTAGCAATTAGGTATGGTTCTTAGCATATATTTTAGCATTCCCAGGAAATCTGAGTTTAGAGAAGAGGCAAACTCCCAGAAAATTTCTATTGTCTGCATATTTCTTGGTTTGCCTACACTGCTTGAGGCAGCTGTCCCTAGGAAGGCACAGGAACACTGTGATATGATATTTTTAAGGTTTAATGGCAAGACATGTAAATGCAGTACTGCAGTAGTGCCCATATTTTCATCTAGGTTGTTTCATCAGGTCATTATATCAATACTGAATGTGATGGAAGAGAGGATTCATCCTTGTGAGACTCACAAGACCTGCAAAATGAGTACACAGGAGGTGGAAGAAGAGTTATCCATAGCAACCCTTGGAAACAAAGATAGAGGTGAAGACAAATACAGGCTAATTATAAATATCCATTTCTGATCTATATACAGCCTAGTAACATGTACAGAAAAATTTATTACAGGAAATAATTTATGCTTGCACAGTGGAAAAATGATATATATTTAACAGTCTTTGCATCTAATTATCAGGCAAGTTTCTAAACACAGCTCAAACCTGGCCAATTTTTATACTCAAAATCTCTCTCTGGTGTGGTTGAACTAAGACAAAAATAGGTACCAGAGTTCTCAAGGAAACAGTTCATTTCACTCCAGTCATGTCATTTTAATATCTTACTTATAAGTCTAATATCCTACTTGTAAATCTCATATATGCCTTTCGAAAGTATGTATTTGGGTAGGTAATTCTAAATATACTTAATCTGCCTTATTCAGTTAATTGCTCTTTGCTTGCTATATAATAAATGTAGTGTTCTTAAGGATTAGTCATAGACTAAAATACATGCACAGGAGTGGTAAATATTAAATTTGCAAATATCTTGAAAAACAGCCTGAATTCAGCCGATATCTGCATTATTAAGTTTACAAACAATTTGGACCAAGACATAAAAGTACCTCAAATAAAACAGCTGTTATCATTACCTGAATGGAAATTAGATGACCTTTTTAAAACTATTATGTATATACCACATATAAACTCCTTAGGTCTATCTAGTCTTCTAGGGCTGAGTTTCATTGTTACAGCATCATTCCTTCTGCCCAAGCTGAGTCATCATGTATTGCAAAATAACAGTCTTTGGTTTAGTTTGGCTTTGACCTTGCAATGCTTAGTACTACTGACATCATATCAGCCTGATGTCTCATGAACACACAAACTGCATAGAAGGAACCTCAGATTTGTGTGGCATTTCCTCCAAAAAACTCTGCTCCCCTCCATTAACAGCGGTATTTAGGGTCAGCCAAGAGGTAGGAGTAGTATTTATTAGACTTTTGTAGGACTTCAGTCCAAAGGAAGGGATGAGCAATTGAGGTAAGTTGGGGTTAGAAGCGGGTGAGCAAAGTTGGTAGAGGTTACACCATTTTTTTGCAGTAGCAATGGACCTTTTCTGATTAGGATGTTCTTTTCCCTGATTTCAGGGTAAAGAAAAATGCTTGTGCCTGATATAAAGGCATAAGCTTCCTCTATATTGCTTCCTCTGTAATGTCTTGGATTCCTCTGTTATGTTTGGTTTATGTACGAAAAAGAATTTTTTTTTTATTAATTAAAGCAATTGGGCTGTTTTATCAAGGCTAGAGGAAAATCAGATAATTCTGTATGTGGCATAGAATGAAAATACAGTAACTGAGCTCAGGAGATGATCTGAAACTCCTTATAAAATAGCTGGGAGAGCAGGGTGGAAGTTTACCAACAGCTCTATCAGACCCTGAAGCAACAGCAGTAGATCTCCTTGGCAGAAGCACTATAAAGATCCACTGTGCCAGCAACTAAAGCAGTAGGACCTGAGACTGCAAACTAAACAGAAGGAAGACAGCAACAATCCTACTTTTTCAGCTCTTGAGAACCAAAGACCAAAGTAAGGACAGTTATATGCAGACTTGTGGAATGGTCCACTGAATCTAGGCCAGAAAAAGACCTAAAAATCCTTTGTAGGGAGTCTTGACCAGTTGCTCAGAGTATAAAAAGTGACTTTGGTACAAGTGGGACATCATTGATCTGGGTGGTCCTGATTTGGAAAGGAAGGTACTTGACCCTTTGTTGTAGTCCAGCCGTTGATTTGCTATGGGCATCCATATCTATGGATGAGAGGATGAATGGAAGCCTGCTGAAAGGTACTGCTCTGCAAAGATGGGTCCTGTCAGCTTTTTGGCTCTCTATTCCATTAACAAGGACTTCATTGAGTCTTTGAGCCGAAATTTGGGCTCTTAAAGTCTAGAGCGATCTTTGTGAAATGAAACTGTAGTGCTGAGTTCTACTGCACTGTTGACAGTGGCCACAAGACTGGCTTCTCTGGAGTGGGAACTAAAAATTAAGCTCAGCATTGATGTCTGAATTTGATTCTCTGGGACTGCCTTCTATCTGCAATATTGAGCTCACACAAGCTTCTGTGGCATCTCTGTTCTATGGGTTACAAGAAGAAAGGTAGCCCTTGGTGTACACCAGCACTCTTCAAAGACAGGACAACAGGCTGCAAATCAACTCAACTCAGTGCAGTCCTAAGCGGAAAGGTGAGGGGTGGTTTCATTTTTCAAAGCATCCAAAGTTGATACAAGGAAGCTTGTTAGTGGTGTGGAATTCCAGAAGTCTGGTCTGAATGAGTAATGGAGGCTTGCTTCCACTTTTGCCCATGGAAAACAACTTCTCTGCTAAATGACAGTGGCCACACATAGTCCTGGGGGTTTGGAGAACTTCAGCATCCTGAAGAGGTGGTGCAAGACTGATTTTAGATTATTGACACAGGAAGTATGGCAAGACTGCTGCAAACAGACAGCAAGCTTTTCTGTATGGAAAACAGATCTCTTCAGAGAGAAGCTGTCCTTCATGCAGCAGGCAGAAGTGAGGTAGCTAGTTCTGATATGTGTGCATGATCATACTGCAGACAATCCACATTAATTAACATCTTGTCTGCTCAATTTGCTCTGCAGAAACTTCTGGAATCCTCTATGACTAGGGAACACAGGAAAAGCAGCGATTTCCCAATTAATCCTGTAGCCGATGTTATAGTTCACCGACATAAATTGCAAACTCTGATGAAGACATTCTTTTCTATGCTGATTTCCAAAAGTTGAATACACATTCTTAATGTGATGAGTATAGTATATGTATATCCAGCTCCTTTTCCTCCTGTGTTAGGAGTGTGGTAAAATCCCAGCACAGTATTTTAGCATGAACCTTTAGAACTGGGCTTCCAAGGCACAGTCATCACAATCATCCTAAAGTCCCCCTGGCTTTATAATCTCATGTGAAGAATTTGCTTGTCTTTCCCATACCTTGTCTGTTAAATAGACATATTGATCTTCTGTTTGAGCTAAAGGGAGTTCTGGCCCATGCTTCAGACTTACAGATGTTGTCTGTGTGTTACTATAAGCTTTGACATGGTGATCTTTGTTGCTTTATAAGCTGCATACCTAAATAAAGTGTGGTAACCATTGAATCACCTGTGGTGGAAGTATCTTCCTGTTAATCTGGCCAGCTGCGGAATTCTATGAGTGAAGACTACATTTTAGGGTATACCTTGGAGTCTTGAAGAATTAAAATTCTCTCAAGTGAGGAACATTGAAGGCACTCCTATTAATCAAGTAAACTCACTCGTCAGACTTGCTGGGTAGTTCCAACAATGTATGTACGGATTTTCTTCTACATTGTTCTTCAGCAAAACATCTTTTCTAGCAAACACCTCAGGGAATATTGCAGTCAGCTGCCTGCTCAGAGATCAATCTTTGTGCCCTTGAGTGCATCCTGTACTCTGAAGCTGGAATGACATGATAAATTTTATTTTTATGTGGGTGCTTTTGAATGGGGTTTCAATGTTCAGTATTGTTGAAAAACTGAAAATGCATTGCAATGTATCTGAACGGAATTTTCTTTCCTTCAAACCAAACAATAGGATACCATGAAAATGGTTCCTATTTAACTACTTTCCTCTTGAAACTTCACTTTCAATTGACCATGCATTTACAAACTATAAAGCCATTGCTCTCCTGGGACTCAGTTTTTGAGTTCCAGGTGTTTACAGCATGCCACCATAGTAATATGTTCTATTTACTAAATATGTACCTTCCCAGCAGCAAAGCTACATCTGCAGCCTCACTCACCATTGCATCTGAGAGCACAAAGAAGCAGTCTGTCTGCTCTGGGGGAGCAATTCTGAGATGCTGGAATTCCCAACTAATGGCCTAAACAGAGTTCTAGCTGAAGAAATGATGATAGGCTGATGCAAACTGTTTCTAGGGAGAGTCTACCAGACAGTGCATGATGGAGGGAGGCTTTCTATGATCAGGGCAGCTGCAGAAACAGCTACTTCATTATTTAATATTTGTTGTGGTTTAACCCCATCCAGCAATGAAGAACCACATATCCAGGGTGGGAAAGAGAATCAGAAGAGTAAAAGTGAGAAAACTCAGGGGTTGAGGTAAGGACAGTTTAATGGGACAGAAAAGGAAAAAAATTATGATGATGATAATATCTAGAAGAGGTGTTACAATTGCTCACCCCTCACTGATCGATTCCCCGTCATGTCCCCAGCAGTGACTCTGGGCCAGCCCTCCCCAGCAGTTTATATGCTGAGCATGTTGCTGTATGGTATGGGATATCCCTCTGGCCAATTTAGGGCAGCTGTTCCAGCTGTATCCCCACACAACTTCTTGTGCCCCTCCAGCCTTCTTACTGTCAGCTGAAAATCCCTTGACTTAGTATCAACACCACTTAGCAAGAACTAAAAAGCTTTTGTGTTATCAACATTATTCTCATACTAAATTCAAAACACAACACTATACCAGCTACTTGAAAGACAATTAATTCTATCCCAGCAGAAACCAGGACAGTATTTAATATTTAAAATAGAGTTTAATATTTAAAACATCTGGTTTAAGAGTTGTAATGAAAGCCAGCTGTTGTAGTTATTGACCTGTGCTGGAAGGAAACCATTTGGCATGAGGTTAATCTCACTGTACTCAGCAGATGTTCTGTGTTGTGCCACAGTCATAGCACGTGCTGATCTGCACCTTTTAATATGACAAGGCTGTATTTATTTGTATTAAATGTAACATCAAGTTCCTAGGCAAGGTCAGAATGGTATTGTCACCTTCTAGGGAAATTTATTTATCTTCTCTAAATCCTGTCACTGTCTATGCTGAAAAGTCATTTTTGTAGTAGTTAAAGGACCTGTTGTGTGATAGGTCAATATTAATGCCTTGTTGTACATCATGGATCCTAACATAAATGGAGTTTTAATGATGACTGAAATGTTTGGGTTGAGTTTGGTCTGACTTCACACAAAGCAGCTGACAGGAATGCTGACTACTTAGGTGAAATTGGAAGTCATGTTTCTTGTTCTTAGCAGATGAGGTACAAGGGATGTGGGACAACTGAATTACTGAGTTTCTTCTTATTTCAGCTATTCTACTTATGTATTTGAGAGTCTCTTTGACATACATCTGTCTTAAGAATGCATTTTTTCCTCAAATACTTACTCCAAAAGGTTTGGTCCCTCTCACAGTTCTGCTGATAGTTGTCACAGTGTTGAATTTATCCAGGATATATGGAGATTGTGATTACTGGCACCCTGACAGCAACTGACTTTTGCACAAAAGGTATTAGGTGCTAAACTGTCAGAATGAGCTTGGAGAACAGGAATCCCTGTGCTTAGCTGCCACTGACTTTGAAGTGCCTAGAAATGTTTACTGGCTGTGTGAGCAAATATTGCAGGAAGCATCAACCTTCAGGGCAAGTCTTCCTGTGTGTAGATTGCAGAGAGATAAAGTGGTCTTTGATGTACATCATACTGTCTCTAGTTTTACTGATTAAGAGTATTTTAATTATGATTTTAATGATAACCACTGCTGAAATGAGATCTTGTGGTAGAGTGTCATGGATGACTGTAACAAATAATAATGTCTCAGGTTTTATGATCTAATCTTAAATTCAATGAAATTATGAGGTTCCTTTGTCAAATAAATGTCGCTTAAAAAAGGAAACAGAATGAAACAATACTTTTTAAAAGAAACCTGTGAACAAAAGAGTATTTTAAAAAGCTTTTATTTCAGGAAATCTTTCCTTCAAATGAGACTGCCTGGATACTAGCACTGTGAAAGGGAGACAAGATAATTGCTACTTCAGCAATAGAACAAGAGGAGTGCCTAAAGCTCCTTCCTGTCTGCAATTTAGACAGTAGCTGAAACAGAGTAATTCTCTACCTTAATCTTTCTTTTGGACTCTGTTTGGCTGACTTCAGTTTTGCCAACCCCCAAAATTAATATTTGGGATACTTCCCTCTTTGGGACCTTGCGGGGAAAATGATGGGACATCACTCCAGATCAATGTGATCAAAGTGAAGCCATTTATTGTCAGACAATGAGCATACTTATATCCTACAGTGTGCTAAAAATAAAGTTACATGATAAGTTTTTCTTCTACAGTTCACACAGTGTTTTTCTCACACAAAAGTTTTCACATGGTATTTTCTCTACTCTAATTAGAGCTCTAAGTTTAGTATCAGAAGGCTACAATAACACTTTCATCTGCCAAGTTTCTCTTTGGACACCTGGGAGTCATCTGCTGTCTCTGTATCTCCCTTTCTCACAGATGCCTTTTGAGTGACTTACACAGAGGCCTATTTCTCATCTAAGGGGTCTGGGTTGCTCAGTTATGTCCGCGCAGATGGAGATAGTTATTCTCCACAGGACCTTAAATAAATAATAGTTTTGTCTGTTTGTTTTGTTTGTTTTGTCGTCCCCCCCCAATTCCTTTTAACATCTTTTAACATTGTCAGGGACAATGACAAGTGCAGAAACACCTGCCAGGTTAGAGCAGGGAAGGCTTTCAGCCATGGCTGTTAGAATTTCCTTAAGAACCAAAAAACTGCCAGCTGATCTAAATGAGAAAAACAATAGTAGCAGAATCAAAGCCATAGCTTGCCTTGCTGCTGGGAGGTGGGCTACCACCACACAGTGGCTTAAGGAAATGACCCTCATGCTGAGGTGATGAGAAAAAGTGGATGGATTTTTTTTTTCTAGCAAGTAAGAAAACAGCCTGCTATTTGCAGCAGTGCTTAAAGCAAATACATGCTAACACTGATCTAACTGTGAAATGAATGCATTACAGTTAGGCTCTGAGATTCAGAATTGAGCTCTTTTCAGTATTGAAGTTTGGGCAAGTGGACCTACTAACAGCAGTGTGGTGAGAAGAAAGGGGCACACTTAAGTGCCACCTGAGTCTCTGGACTGCAATCCTTCTTTTCCACTGGTTCACTAATGTTTGGACATCTTTTCCCATGCACAGAGGATTGCAAGCAGGAGTATACAGGTTTTTGAGTACAAGCAATTATTCCTTGGTAGATGCACACAGAAGGGAGCTAGGTCTAACCCGTGGGGGTGAATAGGCCTAACATGTCTGGCATGCAAACCTCAGCACCCCAGGGCAACATGTTCTTGGTCACACCATTGTTAGTCATGTGGAAAAACATCAGTCTTTGTTGTTCCTTGGAGCAGGATAATCCTCTGTCTTGATTAGCTGTTGTCTTCTACCTCCCTTCTGAGGTTTTTTTCCTCAGTTTTCTAACTTTCACATCAGCACTGTTCTCTTGAGGCCTTGAGTTAATAACAAATATGAGTCAACACTTTCACTTTTTTTTTTTTTTTTTTTTTCTTTTTTTTTTGGTATGTGTTTTGTTTTATGTGTGCTTTTCTTATCCTGCCTGGTTTTCTCATTGCCTGACAACAATTTTCTTCACTAAAGCTGCACATCTTAATTAATTAATTGGATGCTGAACTGTGTGCTGCTGTTTATGATCTTTGGAGAGGACATGGCATTTTAGCACAGCTATTCTCAAACTGACAATGGATGCTCCATTAGGGATCTGGGGAATACATCTCCTAGTGAGGGAAGATGGCCTGTCCCTGGGGAGCTGCTGAAAGATGAGCAGGGGATATAGGAAAGCAAGAAAGTGACCAGGGAGCAAAGCGCTTAAAAGGTTGCCTCTGGGTAAGAGACAGGCTACACCAAAAAAGTGTGACTGAGGCAGTCTGTGGATTTTGAGAGCTGCAGGGAAAAGCCTTCTCCTTCTATTGTCTCCTTGTCCTGCTCAGGGATACTGGTTTGGCTCTGTGGCTTGCAGCATTTACAGCCTTTTCTCAGCCTGGCTGTCAGGAGCTACTTTGTCCCCTTCTTCCTCTGCTCTCTGCTTGCCATCTTCCCTGCTACACTCCAGCCAGCACTCACCCTGCATCCATCCAAACCAAAAGCAACTCTTACGTGGGAGGTGCATCCAAAATCCAGAACACACTTATGGTGAGGGGGCTGTAGAAAAGCAATCTGAGGACTGCTGGCTCAGTGCGTCTTCTCCCACGCTGCAGAGGAGGAAGTGGCACTTCTCTGCATTCCAAAATAGCATGACAACATTTGAATGCCCAAATGCCACCGTGTGCATGTGTGACAGGGGTTCTCCTTTGTCACAGGAAATACCTCTATAGGGGCCAAGTTGTGCTAGTACCTGTCTGGCTCCCAGGGAAAAAGCTAGGGAACCTGGGAGAACAGATGTTCACTCTGAGGAAATTACAGGTACAATCCTCCCTGTTCCCTCCTGGCAGTTGTCCAGCCCGTCAGTCTTGCCTAGCAGTAACTTGGGTGTAAATATTGCAGTGCACTGCTATTGTTAAGCTCCCTCTGTCCTTTGGGGTGGTGCTTGGCAGTGCTCCTTCCAACAGAGGGAGCCTTAGGTCTATCTCCTGTCATCTCTTGACAAGAACTGTGATCTCCATCATTCATACAAAAAAATAACAGCTGGGAAAACTGTCATTTTGGCTGCTGGTCTTTACTTGTTATTAAAATTTTGACAGAGTCCCTCTCTTTGAACTTTCAGAGCTCCCTCTCTGCCTTTTTTAGTGGATTTTTGTTCTAGGATTTGTTTTCAAACTTCAAACTTTTCTATTCTACTTCTGTAAGTATTTTGGTTGCTTACCTGTGTTCCAATAACTAATGTTTTTGAAAGTGTGGAAATTTGTGCTTTCTATCTCCTTTCTAGTCAGATACTTAAATATTGCTGCAGTAGGCTTCCTACAATGAAATGTAGAGGAAATGGGAGATCAAGATAGATTATTGAACTTTTTCTATGCGACAGTAATCATTATCTTTGACCCTATACCTATATGCTAGAATTAAATGAGCAAAATTCTTGCTGTGACACCATTTTTCTTCAGCACAAGAAATACTTACAAAGTGAATCAGCAACTTAACGGTAGCGTGTGTATTTTTATAGTCAGTTAGTTTGAAAGTCTGGACAGTTCAGATGGCCCATGTGCATTAAACATAAATTATGTTTAAAATGATGTTTCAGACAAGAAGTGCCCAAATTTATCCTTCCCATGCAATTTTAATTTGACCCTCTAGTGAAAGTATATGCTGATATAGCAATATTGCATCATAAACCTATGAATCACCAAACCTGTACATGAAAGATAGGAGTCAGGAAGGAGACTACTATGAGGCAGAGATCTTCCCTTCTTGGAGAAGCTGAAAGATGTCATATGGCTTAGGGGTCTGGATGGACAGGACTGGCATTTTCTTCAACAGCTGCATGCTGTGTGGGATGGCTGGGCTGTACTGTACTGCTGTCAGGGCCATCAGGGCCCTGCAGGTACAGCTTGCCCTCAGCTTGCCCTCATGAGAAAAAATTGTTTCAGAAAATAGGCTTATCACTGTCACTAATGGTTTGCAAGAATTATTTTTTTAATTGATGTTTTTGCCAGGTACAAGATTGGCACAACAAAATGTCACCCAGTCGTGGCATACAAACAAAATTTTATGGTACTGAGCAACTTCATTTTTAAAGGTCATGGCATTCTGCTTCTCATATCCTGCATTTTAGATAACTAATAGGCAGTACCTCCTTTATTAACTTTTCTTAAAAATAATAGAGGTAAACATGCAGTTTAGATTTTAAAGTCTGAAATGGGTTGAGCAGCTAAACAGGTTTGAAATGACAGCATAGAAAATTCTAATACATGTACTTTCTAAGTAAATCACTGCTTCAGCAAGATGAACACATTTACTAGCTTCAGATTTAGCTGTTTCTGATCCGTGCCTATGGTTCCAAGACATCTAAACTTACCATCAGCTTAGCTGGGTCTGTATTTGAATAGATGGTTGGAATTGGATGGCTCTCTGTTTCTCCATTTCTGTGCTGAATCTAATGTGCTTGGGAAGACTAGGATGAAACAATGTTGTTATCATAAGTCTACCTCCTTTGAAAAAAGAAAGATTAGTTTTTGCCTGACATTCTTACCATGAAAAGCTGATTAGTGAAATAGCAGAGTAAATGTTGGGTAATGCTTTCTCTCCTCAGGATCCTTTGATTTTTTTGCTCCTGTGCACGTTCCTCCCACAATGTGGAGCTCTCTCACAAGAGAAATAGGTGGATGGGTTGGTAAATCCTAAACTTGCACTGAAAAGCAGTCCTATGCTGAATTCATAGGCAGTAGGCCACCATTTTGGAGGGCAGGATGGTTCTGAAATAGGAAAGCATCAGTGCTATATTTACCACCTTATTCTAATGTCTTAAATAATTTTCTAAACACTTAGGGAAGGAAATGTAGTGTTTAAGGTAAGCCATCTGTTGCAAACTATCAGCCAAATGCTTTCAGCTCTCAGGGTTGCAGCCCTTGGTTCCCAGGGTACTCTTCCCTTTCTTGCCCAGCATGAATCTGAATTTTTATAAATTATGGCTCAATCAAGGGCATGATACTGGGAAGCTCAAAGACACAGGCAGCTCTTGTGAAACAGGCAAAAAATAGGTTCTTGAATGCATATGTGAAAGAAATACTTTATGTTCCTTTCAGAGAGATAATTCACTTCTGAACAAGGGAAGAGCTAGCCCCAAACACTGACAAATCTCATTTTAAGCCATTTTAGAATAGCTTCCTTAGGCCAGCAGCTGAACCTGTGCTACATGGTTAGCTGTACCTGTAGAGACTGATTACACCAGTGTGTAGGTTTCCTCCCATCCTTTATGGCAAGGGAGTGCAAAGGTGTCTGAAACATTTTTGATCATTGCACAGGTCTTGATATTTTTTAATCTTGTGCCATGTGACTATAAAAATGGAGAATGCCACTATGAGTATGAAGTAGTATCCCCGTGATGACATTATTTTTAATTTGTCCATGCTTCAACATGGAAACACTGCATGTTACATCCCTATGAGAAAGTCATGTCAGTGGGCAGCAGGGAGAAAAACTGCCTGCTTACCTCCTACCCAGCTACTGAGTTTTGGTCACGTTGGTCTTTGTGGCAGCAAGGCAGAAGGGACCATGGCTCCTGTTCTGTACCAGCAGAACAAACTGGCAGAAAGTGGGCAGAAAGGGAGTCAAGGCTGAAGGAAGTATGGAAAGCAACAAGAAACTCGGGTTGAAATGGAGAGTCTGTGTCCACAGAAGGTAGTCCCATAACCATGCTTCAGAGGCCATGGAAGTGAGTTCCCATGTACTCTTCTCTGGGTGCACTTGCACTTGCTTAGGAAAAAAGCCTGACTGTGAGGTGCTTTTAATCTTCAGGGATATGGGAGAGACCCAACAGCTCAAAGGACACATTTTCAAGTCTTTTTAATGTGGTTCACCTGGCAGATCTGAGGCTGGGCAATCACACAAGATTCACACAGAAGTCATTCGGCATGTTTACTCCAGGAGTGCTCAGCCACTGGAATTGTAACTGGTGAAATCATAGTGCTGAAAGTATCACTGATGTTCAGGTGGGATAAAGCCTTAGATGTATCCATGAGAAGAGAAAGATCTGGAGAAGAACAAAGGATTTGCTTGTTCCTCTACTGAAATCACTTCAGGGCTTTACAGTGCTTAATGCCTGTGGGGCTTTTGCTCCTTTTTTTCAAAGGATAGGCTGGGTAGGTTGTTGCTCTTAGCTGGTACATTTGGTACTGTGTGAAAGTGCTCACTAAGGTGCAAGATGTTTATGGTCTAGTCTGTGCTAAAAAAATAATCAGGTATGCAATCTTTCATACAAGTGTTTTCACTTTCTTGTAACTTTGAATGATGCACTTCAGCTCAAGCTTCTCAGTCTCAACCCAAGGGAGACTGAGTTAAAATTAGAGGATCTTATTTTTTTACACAGTTTTCTGTACTGAGAATTTAACTGTAAAGCAATATTACTGTTATACTATTTCTGCCTTAAAGGAAACTTCACAGAAGACTTGTGTGGTTAATGAAGCTAAAGCTTAGAAAAGTGATGCATCAAAGACTTGAGACAGAATCAGGTATAGATGATTCCTTATGGTATTAACCTATGTGCAAATATATGTGCAGCCTGTTATTCCTAAAGCCTAAGGGGGAAAGATCTAAAGAAATGAAGTGTCAACTGGGAATTTCCATTTGTCCAGGTTTCTTTCAGGCCTTTCCCTGAAGCCCAAAGCACAGGTTAGCAGGAAGGAGATTGGAGGCTGAAGACAGGCAGGATTAGATGGCAGTTAATCATCCCCTTGCTGCTCAAGGACCCTTTTCTCTCTGTAAATGTTGAAGCTGAATTCCCCTCTGAACACTTGCTTGCCTTTTGAGGAGCGGGATTTGCAGGAGGTTTGCTTTTAGTAAATGAGTGGATGGTGCTGAGAATGGATGTACCTTTGAGAGGCTGGGTCTATCTATAGGAGAAGATTAAACCAGCACAGGCAGGTGAGTCCCTGGTAGCACAATGTGGGAGAACAATGGTGTCTGGAAGGGCAGCCAGGTATGGCCCTTGCTACATTTTGTAGGTAGAGTAAACACGTCTCTAATAGCCTCTTCCTCCCTCCGCAAAATGAAGCTCGAGGATAAGTGCTGTTAAGACAGGCAAGCATCCTTTCCCTGCTCCTCACAAATAGTCTTTCTGCCCCAAAATCCAGTTCCTGTAAAATTATTATATGAGTAAATGACGTGGAAATGAGACCTATTTGGCTCTGAGACATTAAGTAAAAAGGGAAAAACACTTTTTCCTTTTGCATAATTCCTTTTTTTCCCCTTTTCCTCCTCAAATTTCAAGTACAGACTGAAGCTGATTTTTTCCAAATAGAATAATTATCTCTTTTTTTGGACTAGAAAAGGACCTGATTATCTCTGAGAGGATGAAGGTAATAAAACTAGCTCATGCAACAATTTTAGTAAGACCGATGCTGGCAGAGGCACTGAATCATTTGCTTTCCTGCTTACAGTGGTATCTTATACATAAATCCATAACTACATTTTGTGGCTCAGTCTTTACTGTGATGAAGCAGGAGCAATATCTGATGCTGCTGAAAGCGTGCTGCAGTACAGCAACAACTGTAGAGCGAAGGAGCAGGAAATGTGCACGAGAGGTGCCCAGAGCAGCAGCCGGGCTGGGACTGATGCAGGCCACGTGCTGCTCTCTGCTCTGCCCCTTCATGGAAGGTGAGGATAAAGCACAGTAGCTTCCTCAAGTCAGAGAACAAGGTACCTTCCATCTGAGGCTTCTTCTGGGAGAAAAGTTGGCCAGTCAGCTCCAGAGTGGTCTTGGGACAAATGTTTGCCAATATTAGAGCCATCTTACACAGCCAGTCAGCCAGCCAGTCAGCCAGAGCAACAGCAGGCAAGATCTTAATTTTCTTTGTCTTTCATGCCAAAAGTGGATCCAGCCATTTCCCAATTCGGGGACTCAAGATAATTCTGACAGTAATTAGGAATACTTCAACTACATAAAACATAATATTAGGCTGAGTCTAGCCTAAAATTTTAGACTGAGGCTACTGGGATAATGTTCAATATGAATTTTGCAATTATAAATAGCTGTTGTTTTTTGATTAACCCTTAAAAGGTGTTGCAGGAACAGCTGCAGTTACGAGACTAGTGAAAGTTGAATAGCTAGATTTAAATTAAGAGAGCACTGAGCTCTCAGAACAGTCACAAACAAATATATATCTCTGAAAGGCACGAGAGAGAAATCAAAGCAGGAGGACAAGATGTGATATGACTTAAATTCATTTCCTTAGAAAGACAGCTAGTACTGGCATTGATCCAGAAATGTAGCTTAAAGAGGCTGAAAGAAGTATTAAGAAATAAACCAGTCTGAAGCATAATTGTGTGGGTGTTTTGATAAAGTGGAAGGGATTGCAGAAAGATGATGGTTAAGGGAAATAGGCTGAGCTTCTCTTTTTTAAATAAAAATTTAAATCTATATTTCATTAAAAATCCAAGTCTTACTGAGCAACAGGTGTAGATAACTCTATCAGCCCTGTCTCTATCCAGTAGGTAAGGGTACTTTACTGCTGTGCCATGGATGAGGGGCCAGTGCAGCAGCACCATTTCCATCTTCTCTGGCACAAAGAAGAAGAAACTCTAAAGATCTGCTCTGAGATCTCCAGTGTAGCATACTACACAAGCCAGTTATCTTTGTATAAAAACTTCATAATGTGTGTAGGAAAGGGAGAACATGCTCTGGCAGTCTTCTGCCTATAACTTTTGAAGACTTTGTGCCCAAACCTTGTAGTGTCAACCTGTTAGTGGTGCAGACTTAGCTGTATAATAGTTATCTGAATTGTCTTACAGGCTTCATAAACTCAGCGCTTTGTGGCTGAAGACTTAAATTCCAGTCTGTCAGCTCCATAGAGCCTATGTGAGCAGTTCCATCCAACAGCTGTGTGTGTCCCATGTTGCTGGTTGCCTTCTCCAGTGCTCCTCTGACCTCATGGTATCATTAAAATCCCCGCTCTTCTCTTTCAGGAGTCAAAAGATGTGGAATTAGACTGCCTTCAGAATCACCTTTCCATGGATACTCTGGAATTAGCAGGTCTAAGTTAATTCTCACAAAGTTATTTGAGACAATCTCTGCATTGATTATACAAATACATCTGGAAACACTTTGGAAATTATAGAAAGAATGGGGTGCTAATGTTTGTCTGGCCTTAGGATGTCTCATCTGTCCTTTTTGGATAACTAGGTGTGTTGGATTTACATTGATGCTAGGCAAAATAACAGGGAAAAAACTGCTATAGCATTACTGTAGGTCTGATCAATTCAGTAATGACTGGGAACATTCCAGATTCATGAATTTATTGAAGCACCAGCCAAGCAGGTTCAGGATTGTGGGTGATAAATCTACCAACTACAGAGTGTTAATGTGTTGCCATAGAAAGATTAGTAAGATCTAGCAGTGCTATATATGTATAAATGAATATTCCCAGCTGTGCTCCGATGCAGTTGGAGATGCAAAGCTCACTTAAAGGCTTCCCTTCGGGAGAAGAGGGAAGACACAGTCTGTTGACTGACCTTGAGCAGGCAGAGGTGTTTTTCCCCTTCAACCCTTTCTGCCTTGAAGCCCCCTTTTATACTATAAATTTTGGCCTGTCCCAATAGGATAAAACAATCACGTTATTTGGTCATACATGCATTACACATCACCTGTTCTCTTTCATTAGCATCTCAAGGGGTGTGTAAGTTAATATGTTAATGAAGCTTAATGAGGGTCTCAGTCATGTTTGGTCAAAATTTATAGCTGACAAAAGAGGTCAAATAAACACTTTGATCCTCTTCCTCCATGTACTGAGGGAGCAGTAGGGGCTCTCTGACCTTTATCAGAGTGTCTTTGTGTGCATTTGTATCTCCTCAACAGAACAGATTTATAACAGGGCTTGTTTTCCCAACCAGCCTTCACCACCTAAAAGCAACACTGCTACTCTGCACATTTACCACACAGGAGGACAACAGAAGTGCCCTGCTCTCATAGGGCAGAGAAACACACACTGTCACATAATTGAGGTTTCATCAAATTTGACCTAAGAACAAAAAAAGGCAAGGAAAGCGGTGGGAGCTGAGAAAGAAGAGGAAGGGTAAGTGTATTGTCAAAAGTAGTTTGCTGTGAGTAGGATGGGGCACCTTAGTGGACAAGCATCTGAATGTGCAATCTTGATATGGCAGAGCAAAGAGGACTTACAGAAATTGGCAATGTGACATAGAACAGGATCTTTGTATGATGTGCTCTGTATAACATACTGAAATAGGAAGTACTGCTCTGCTCATAATGTTTTATAAGCATGTTGGAAAGCTAGTGATGTAGAAAAGGGCTTGTAAATTATTTAAGATATAAAAGGAAATGTCTGAGAGTGAACAACTTTAAGAACTTGCTTTACATCTCAACAGGAAATCAGTGATTTGATCAAAACAAGTAATCCCTTCCTCATGGTGAGGGGGCATTGATGTTCTTCAGTTCTGTGGGAAAACCAGCAAGAACAAGTAGTTACTAGTTTAAAAAGATGTATTTCTTTGATCTTGTTTAGCAGAGGTGATGACCAGCTGGAGTAAACTCCCAAGGGCAGTAATGGAAGATCTGGTCTCACCATGAGCTGCCCAACAAAGGAAGGAGAGAGAGGTGTGGCAGCAGGGCAGGTAGGGGCAGTGACCTTACAGACAAGGGATGAGGGTAACCAGATTTATCCAACAGTCCAGATCACTGTACAAGACTGAAATGATTAATCAAGACTGAGATCAAGCCTGGAAATCAAGACAGCAAGTCAAGGTCTAGGTCACTGGTACACATTAGGCATGGTAGAGCTGCCATGCAGCTTAGGCAGAGACAAGGACAAGAGTCTCATCTTGAAAGCATCTCCAGGGACAAGAAGGTCCCACCAATGAGACTTCTTACAGGACAGCTGCACAGCCTGAGGCCCAAGCAGTCAAACCCCTGGACATGGGGGAGGATATACTCAGCCTCTGATACATCTTTGCCTCTAGATGGCTTCATATCTAGACTGGGTACCTATTTTATGCCAACTGTATTTGATCCCCAAACCATAAATTTTTACAGTTCATAATATACTGAAAAAAATGGAATGGATATGTAATAATTCTGAAATTAAGGTCTACAGTTGTATGCATGATACACTTACAGAAGGTAGATTCATTTAAGATGTGGAAGGTAATAATGTAACACTGTGGGAATTGATCAGAAAACATTTAGTGAAAAGGAACCCTTGTATCTGTCCATCTTTTTCTTGTTCACCTCTGCAAATGGGTAGTACAGTAATCACAGCCACAGTCTCCTTTTTAATTTTTAGTTTCCTTGTTTCATTCAAAGTATTGTAGAAATGAACAGGTGTTTTGCAATGTATATTTATTTAGTGCAATTTTTAAAAAACTGATGCAGTGTAATTCCACCTCTAAATATAGGGTAGAGTACTGGCAATAAAAAATCTGTTTATCTGTAAGGCATGCAGCCAGTGCTGCAGCTCCTAAAATGTTTCTTCTCTCCAGTAATGGGAGGGTGGGTAAAAACCACCCTCTCCTGTCCTTGATCTCCACAATGCCACCATTGTGAAGTGGATGAGTTCCAAAATTTGCAAAACTGCTAAACCTAATTGTTGTACAGTTTCAAATGCAATGGCTGCATAAATATCTGGCTCCTCTCCCAGACATTGATTCTGAATTCCAATAAACCTATTCTAGAACCAAAGAGGAGAGGATTTTTAAGTTCATTGAGATAATCTGAGATTTTTCGTGCAATATTATATACACTGAGATTATAGGATTTGCTTAAAACTTTTAGCAGTCCAGAGGTGGTCTCAGCATCAGCCATTTGGTTGCTGCAGCTCAGAAATTTTTAGCTGTTTTTTTGCAAAGTACTCTGAAGGTCATTCACCTGCTTGTGCACTATACTGTAAATCCTGGTGAATATTTTTAGCAAAGTAAGTAATTTATGAGAAGTTCTAATCAAAAGATGCAACAATAACATTTTACCAGACTTATCCATGACATAGCAGTACAGTAGGACAGAAAATGTTTGCAGAGTTTAAATGATGTGACTTTTGAAGGCTGAGACTATAAGATCCCATCCAAGTACTTTCTCTTCTGTACAATCTCTTCTGTACTTAGCCTTGTTGGTACTCTCTGGTAATACATTGGCTTTTGAATATATTTCAAAATAGATTTTTACATTAATGTTATATGAAATTGGAGAATTCTGGGAATATTATGTTAGTTCAGAATTGCACCAAATAAAACAAATTGAACAAAAATTGGTTGATATATTGTTATTGAAATCCATAACAAATTACTATACAGCGATGAAAATATAACTTGTGTGGTCTGTGTGACTTTCTAATAGTCTTGTGGAAAATCACTTGTAATCTTTAGTTAGATAATGGATTTTTTAAGTACTAAAGATGGCTCTGCAAGATCCTTTCATTACAAAAGGCACTGATCAGTGAAAAATTGATTGTTTGTTTGTTTACTTACCTGTTGGGTTATTAATGGAGACTAACTGTACACTATTTTTCATTTCTTCTCATGTCCAGAATGGATATGTCAAGGGATACTTTTGAGAGCTAAATTTGAATGTAATATTTGCATAACAGGCTAAAATATTTTACAGTGCAAAATCATATTTACTCTGTATCACCAGTACAGTATTGAAACAAGACTCTGAAATGCCAAACAGCAAAGCTGAATTAATACATGCAATTTTCATTTACAGGTTTATTTATTTTGTACTTTTCCCATTGCTATAATTCTTTACTTTGTTGCAGTAATATTTTAGACATACTAGAATTGGTGACATGGTAATTTTTGTTGTCCATTTTGATGGCCATTAATGCTTTAAGGTTCAAACTCTAACTTAATTTAGCCCGGTAGCAGCTCTTTCCAGCTAAACTAATCTAACAAGATTGCCATGTAGATTTAATAGCAGGTATTATATACCAGTGAAGTAAGGCAAAACATCACTTAGAGGCAGTCTATCCAAATTGTCTGTCTACGTGATCACTAATCTACAACATATCCAATTTACCAAACAGCTGTAAAAGCACTGGGACTAAAATGATTTAGTTTTTGAATTCAAGTAGTGGAATATTAAAGCTATATTGGATGCCTTCACTGCTACTGAAATGCCACTTGACCAGAGTCAGCAGTCAGCAAGCCTTTGTTACATGCAGAGGAATTAGTGCTGTGTTGGCTACTGAAATGGGAGCTGTTTGCATAAATGCAAAACTTCTGTCCATGTGTAGTTTTGACCACTCAGAGTATCATCCACAAAGCCACTTATGACAGTTATGTAAAGTAGTTGGACATCTGTTTGTTGCTCATCTTATAAAGAACCAAGGCATTGGCTACTTTTGCCTGTTGGACTCTGTCAGGGATGCTAATTTACAGTTAAGACAGTGCAAGATTCTTCCACAGAACAGCAAAAGAGGCTAAAATCAGATATAACATATGTTTTGCAAAATGTTGAAGATCAGTAAAACTTACACTAATTTCTTAGTATATGAAAAGTCTTCCAGGATACATACAGCCATGTATGTGCAGCATCTCCTACATTACTCTACTTGTAGGCAGGGGATTAACATAGTGGTGAGGATGTTACCTCAGCACTGTCTCTAATACTCTGGACAATTGGTAAAAAGTGAAAAATTAGGGCACGAGTTGGTTGATGTGCAGTAATATTTGTATGGACAGGCCCTTTTACCTCCTCCCTTTTGTTTCCAATTCAGTTTGCCTTCACTCTATGACAGTTGAGTTTTCTCTTATTCACTCTGTGTTCTTGTGACATCACTGCATTAAATGGCGGAGGAACTCCCTGAACTTTTGGACTGTGGTCTGCATAACTCCTGTATCTGGCACCCAAAAGGAAGGATAGAAGCAAATTACTGTTAATTAACCAGTTAGTGAATAATGAAAACAAACAATACAACCTAAATTACTATTCTAAAGTAATTTCTAAAACAGAGGTTTCTGGAGTTCCTCCTCAGGGCTGGAGCATTAGAGAGAAATCTCTCTGTAGAACAGTCCTCAATGAAAGGTATCTCCTAGTGAAACTCATGCTGGCTTGAAGGTCTGAGAAAAGAGATGATATTGGGGCAGCAGAGGGGTGGGTGATGACCCCTCTCTGGCGACCAGTGACAGCACACAAGGAAATGAAGCACTGTCAGGGGAGGTTTAGATTGGACATCAGGAAAATGTTCTTCACTAGAGGTTCACCACGGGGAGGGTGGTTGTCTACTAGAACGCCTGGCTCCCCAGGGGAGTGGTGTTCGCACCAAGCCTGTCACACTTCAAGAAGTGTCTGGACAATGCTTTTAGTCATATGGCTTAGTTTTAGGTAATCCTGTTAGAAGCAGGGAGTTGGACTTGATATCTTTATGGTTCCCTTCCAACTTTGGAATACAATAAAATATCTTGATATTCTATGATTCTATAGGCTTAAAGGATATGTTTACGCCTTACCAGGTTCCCAAGTAGATTCAGTAACTGTTTTGTTAAATGTATTGTCATCTTATATTTTGGAATTAAACTGTTTTCCTAATTTTTATGTACACATGAAATACATTATCATAGCTTGTTATTGTACTATTAAACAATGTAAAGTTAATAGGACAAGAAGCATTTTGTTTGTAGTGATATTTTTGTTGGGGTGGCTAAGGTTAATAAATTTGATTTAAATTTGGGCATCATAATTCTCTGCTAAAAAGTATTCTGATAGTGCAGAGGAGCTGTAATGGCAATTTTGAACTAGTATTTTCTGAACAGAGAACTTTACTGTCAACACATGAATTGCTAACCAAATCTAGTTTGTAATTTCCTGGGAGTAAGCCAGCTGTAATGTAATGTAACAGGACTAACATAACTGGAGTGACTGCATTTAACTTATTATCAGAATTGATTTTAAAAATGAGATGAGAGGCTTGTGACCTCTCTTCTTAATTAAAGAAAAAAAAAAGAAAAAAGAAAAATATTGCATATTTTTCTTAAAGGTCGCAGAAAGAACCAAGACAAGAGTTTATTCTGAGCACCATCTGTGTATGACCATTCTTTCAGCCTTATAATCTTGCTTTAGATTTCACTTCACTGTCTTTCCTTCTTGTGTAGTGCGTAGAAAGATGCCTGTACTTCTCAGTGCAATTCCTCCATCTCACTTTGGGGCAGAATGAGTATTCTCAAATGAATATTTGAGGTGTCTATCCCTTGTCACTGACACTAGAAGTAGTCCAAAGAACTATCTTAGAATGCTAAAATCAATCCTACCTGTACTTTACAACAGTGCAAGTGGGACGAGAATTGATGGTCACTGATTATAATAGAACTATATGTTTCTAGAGTATTATATCTGATATTTTTGTATTTTATGAGCGTAACCTTGGTGACATACCTCCAATTATACCTAGTTTATACTCCTGTAAATCAGTTCTAAATTATTTATTCTAGGTCAGACTTTGTGTCTGCAGTTGTATTTCTTAAACAAGAGGTAAATACAACTTCATATTTCAAATGGGATTTCAGCTGTTTGTCCCCAAAATAGGAAGGAAGGTGTTCATGATTTGAGTAACTCAAAAAAGTAAAAGGATCTTTTTATCAATGAATTATTGTACATTAGTAAGATACTAACAAACATCATTAATATCAGAATCAGAACTATTTCATTATAAATGTAATGAATGACAGGCTGTAAAACAAGATTTACCTTTTGGCTCTGCTTTCAAATGCAGTATGCTACCTTCAAAGCCAGTTTCGATTTTCTCAGGTTCTCTTGAGGCTATGCTAATAAATAAAAGTATCAAAGAGAAAAGTAAATTATCAAGCAACTGAAAAGAATGTAAAATGCCATCAGTTATTGAAAGGGTTGATGGTATGAGTGACAAATGCTAAAAACTAAAAATCACTCTTGTCTTTAATGGATTATGGTGAAAGACAGAGTCCCTCTGGAAAGAAGTAGGAACAGGAAGCAGACTCTTCAGGAGGTGGAAGGACGATGAGTATTTGGTGTTTTAAAATGCATGTGTATACAGAGCCAGAAGTGCACACAATTACTAGGGGTCATTTGTGTGAGGGGCAGGAAAGCTGTAGAGGAAGGGCTCTGAGCTTTGTGATAAAGCAGGAGTCATCCCACCACAGCATGGATATCACAGCTTTCTATCACAGAGGAGCAGTCAGTCAACCTTATAGCAAAGGTTTCATAAATGTTTGTTAAAAATCTTCCATGCTGTCTGAAAATACTGCAGTAATTTGAAATTGATACAGATGAGAGGATTCATAGCAGCAGTTTCCAAGGCTTTAATTTTCTTCAAAGGAATATGAATAAGGTGGAGAAGATACTGGAGGTCTGATTTTTCAAAAATACTGATAACTGGCATGTTGAGTCTGATTTTTCAAAAAACTGGCATGTTGAAATGATGTGTCACAGACAAATCTGTGATCTGGTTGAGAGGGGATGCAAAACTACGGCTCTGAAGAAAGCATTAAATGGTGGGCCTGGGTCCTGTGCAGTGTTTGGTGGTGCAAATACTTTTGTCCTGAAAGCAGAAAAGACAACAGGTGCAAATGCTGTTCATTGCAACAGTTTATTGTGCTTGCAGCCAACCTAACACAAATCAACAGAAGACCTAGTGCTGGAACAAGCTGAAGCACACTTTGTCCCAGTAGATTGTTTTCCTTCCTGTTTGAGCTCATTAATTTTAGATCACTAACATTGTTGGCGTCCCAACCCCAGACTTAAAGGGTGCAATATACATTATTAGCATATCAGAAATATCATGCGATCCTCCCTTGAGGATAAAACAAGTTCCTGAAATTGTAGTAAGTGGGGTTGGCAAAACAGAAGAGCTGCAAAAAACTCCCTTTATAAAAGGGCATGCTGGAGAAGCCCTGCACAGATTCTCCACAACAGTTTTTACACCTCTCTGTAAACAGAGCTGTGTACAGTTGCCTGATCCATTAAGACAAGTAGCCTGATGTTATTTTGGGCCGGGATTTATTTAAAATATTAAAGGACAGACCTAAAAATTTGTCTTGATTCCCTTCCCTCCTTCCCCACTCTGGCCATTATACCTGGGATTGTGCTTTGACCCATCTGCCCTTGACCTTTCTATTCCACTGCTAATGCTCCTCCCAACACCCTGAAGCCAGGACAAACCATGGCAAAAGATCAATTTTTCCTAACTATCTTTTGTTTTAAGTAAGTTTGGGTTTTTTTCCTTATGAAGCATTTTTGTATGGAAGGATACCATATGGCTCTAGGTTAACAAATCCTTTATAGAAATACTGCTTCCTTTCCTGCTTAAATGAGTAAAGGTTCCCTATCAGCATTCACAAAGGATTTCCCTATATCCTGAGCAATGTATGAAAGCTAAAGTGGTTTTGGCCACCTTCCAGGCATCAGGAGAAATTCAATACTCGGTAGCTTCTAAATGGAAAGAATTAAAATTAGCATCCCACTTCCTTCTTATATATTGGGAGATTTTTCTTATGCACTGATTATTGGCTAAAGGTTACTGTTCTCATCTCTATCTAGTAACGTTTCCTTCTACTGCATCCACCCACCCTAACTAAAGGGCATACATTTTAATTTTTGAGATCAAATGTATTTAATGCCTTTTCTCATTTTGGTGAATCACTTTCATTTTGGTTCTAAGTTTTCTGAAATGACCTATGCTTTGCATAATAACTTAGGAAAATGTTGCAACATTCTTGTTCAAACTCAAAATTCAAAATGGTCTTGCTGCTGAAAGTGCCTACTGAACATCCCTCCATCATTTTAAATGATTGTGAAGAACTTGTGTTGCATTGTCCATTGAAGGGTTAATTTGCAAATTTGAATACTGATATTTGAATATTGATAATCTATTTCCATGGTATTAGAACAACACAGAATCATTCTGCCCTCAATATATAGGTTAGTATAATAATGATGATATATTTCACTATCAGTGTAATACCATGTTGATTTTTACCACCCTTAGCATTTCCTTGATGTTTGGGTGGATTTTTAAATTACATCTTGATCATTTTGCAAATCTAATATTTGTAGGTGAACAATATGAATAATTTTATGAATATACTTTAGCAGTGTAATAAATCTTTATATGGTATTATTAGCTAACCTTATACAGAATGTTCCTGTAATAGAAAAGGTCTTTTAAATGCAAGTATTTTCTTCTTGGATCTCAGTTGAGAATTTTTATTTAATTTGAAAATAATAGACAGCCTATGGAAGTTGCTATTTTCTAGTACATGGAGGATGCTATTTTTTAGTATATGGAATATATATATATATGTATATTCCATCTGAATTGCTGACATATCCATTACTGTATGCCAAATGTTTTTAATTTCAACAGGTCTGTAATGGATATCTGAATATCTGCATGATGTATGCTTCCAAAGTCTCATGAAGATCTGTCTAGTGGGCATACTCAAGCTGGCATTTCCAAAGCCACTTTGCAAGTCAGAGAACAACATGCATCTCGAATATTTTATGAAGTGATTATTTTGACTTGATAATTTAAAGAAATAACATGAAGAGCCACAGAGAATTCATTATTGTTGACGAGCTTAGAGATGTAGGATGAAATCTGATCAGACTGGTTTGGGCTGTAAAGCAAGAGACTCCCTGGATAGAAACACTGGGTCTGGCCTGGGGGAAGCAAAACAACCTTTCTTCTCTAATGGAAGACATAACCTGGAAATCAAGCTTCTGGGCTTGTGTTTTTCTGGAAGACTAAAAACTAGCGTGGTTAGCATTGTGTGAGTAAGGATATATGTATGAGTAAGGTTAGCTGAGGCTGAATTTCTGAGCTTAATGAAGTTGATGAAAATGTTGCTGCTTGCTTTAACAAGGACGGGATTCACTATAACATTAAAAATAATTAACTATGCAAAATGTAATTAACAATGAATTCTAATTAGCTACCTGTGGAAATTGTGCCTTTATTGTCACAGTTTTTTCTTTTTTTTTTCACTCCTCTGTACTCTGAATTGCTTTTCCAACACCACCTCTGCAACTGAGTTGTGTCAGCTGTGCAATATACTGTGAATCACACAACACTGTTTTCACAAAGAAAAATTGTCAGAGGAGAAAACCTGTTAAAATTTTGACTGTAAGCAATATTTGTCATTTTAAATTGGAATAATAAAAGATGGGGAGGGGTTAACCTAATTCTGTTTAATGGAGGAATAACACAGTTTCCACACTAGAACTTGCCTGACTGCCCAGTAAAGGTGTGAGTGAAATCACCTTGGAAGTGGAGGACATAGGTTGGGAGATCCATCAGAGAAATGGATGAGAAGTATCAGGGCTGTTACCACTGAAAAAGGGAAAGGAGCAGAAAGCCATGCACACAGAGGGAAGATCTTGTTTCATGGTTCTGAGGAGGTGTAAGGAAAGGATACTGATTGCAAAAGGCTTAGATTTCTGAATATGGCAGCTGCTTTCTTTGTTTGGTTATTCCTCTCCTTATGTAAATAATATTTATTCAGTAATGAAAATGGTTAGTAGAAGGTGCTATTGTGACTATTTAGAAATACTAGTAAATATTGGAAAGGAGGAGAATCTTCTTGTGTCCTTACAGTCCTCTTTTCCCTCTGCAGAAAGCACTGGTGTGGCATAATAATACATATTGACCAATTTGAGCTGATGGCATTCTTTGCAAATAACACACTAAAGAAATAATGGACCATGAACTTTTAATTGTATAAAACTGAAACTTAGGGCAACTATTCAGTTCAGTGAGTGTTAAAATAATAAAGGCTAATTGCAGAAATTTCTCACTTTCTTTGGGAAAGCCTCCATCCTTCAGAAGTAAGCCAGGGAATTCTTTGAGACTTGTTTTAAGTCTGAAGTGGACTGCATTTTGTATCTTGTGTATAATAATACACAAAGGCTTCCAAACTCAGTGGGACAGCTCAACACAAATGGCTCTTGAAAAAAAATGACAAACAAAACAGGCATTGTCTTGCAGTGAGCAGCTAGGCACTGCTCTTACAGAGATGGTTTTGTGTCCCATTCACATGCATAACACTTCTTGATATTCACTAATGAGAGAAAAAAACACCCCACATTCCGCTGCTGTTTTTACTAGAATGGATTCCCTAGAGCGCACACATGTAAAATAATTATTAATTAGTAAAGATTTCATGCTGACACCGAGAAGACCTGCACGTAGGACTAGATACTATTTTCATGTAAACATACACTTGCTTATTTTTGTCCCTTTTTCATTTAAAAAAAATGTTCTCACCATTTATTCATTGGCTCTTAAGGTTTTGCATTTAGTTACTTGAGAATGCAATTGCCTCAATTTTTTAGACTGATCTTAGCAATACTTATGAACCCATTTTCACAACTGAAATAGAAAGAAATATGGTGCTGCCCGGACTGTCCAAAGATACTTCTCTTTCTTCTGCCTGTTCTGCTTCAAATTCTTGTGATAGATTTACTTTACTCAGTTAATGTCCCTCCCCACTTCCTCGGGCTGGTCTGACAGTGTTACAAATTGGACGTGAGTGTACTAACTGCCTGGAGGTGAGGGTACCATCCATGCTACCAACCCTACCTTCTTCAGCCTTCCATGGTTTTCACGGTTCCCACATGCAACACCATCCATTTTTCCTCTACAACCTGCACCTCTACAGCACTTTGCCTCTGTAGAAGCTGGTGTGGCTCCTCTACCACTTTTACAACAAAAGAGAGGTCTCTTGCCCACAGCCTAACACTTTTAGAGTACTCTGTATAATTTTAGGTGTTCTAAGAGGTGGACAAGAAAATGTGACCCCTTGGTTTTAGTGTGCCTTTCATTTTGATGAATTTACTTTTTGCTTTAATCTAATATGAGTGAATTGATCTAGAATATGCCTAGAAGTGGGTACAAGTAAATGAGTGACTGTGTCGGACCACGGAAACTAGATTTTTCCATGTCCAACAGTTTCTCTGGAGGAAGTAAGAAAGATGTGCACAGATTTTGACAGACTTGTAGTGAATGCAGAGAGCTGAGGTTCCTTCCACCTCACTAGCTGCAGGTCCTGAGGATGTTGATGTCTCTAAGGCAGGGCCATCATAGAATCACAGAACGGTTTGGGCTGGAACAGATCTTAAAGGTCATCTCATTCTAAATCCCTTGCCTAGAGCAGGGACACCTTCCACTAGACCAGGTTGCTCAGAGCCCCATCTAACCTGGCCTTGAACACTTCCAGGGATGGGGCACCCACAGCTTCTCTGGGCAACCTGTTCCAGTGCCTCAATACCTTCACAGGGAAGAATTTCTTCCTAATATCTAACTGGGGTGTGCATTTGAAAACCAATCAGATCTAATGATTATCTTGGGTGCAAAGTAGGTTACTTGAGCAAGCTGCAGCACAAAGGATGATGCCTGCAGAACTGATTCACAGGATCATATAACCCTGCTTTAAGATGGAAATATGCATCAGAGGAGTGGAGCACAAGGCTTGGAGTGGTAGCACTTCAATAGTTTCTCTTGAACTTGCCTTCTGAAGTCTGTCAGACCTTAATTACCTTGGTCAGTCTGAAGTGACACAGCTTGCCATCGTTATGTAAATAACATCAGAATAACAGCTATTGGTGGACTTAATACTGCAAATGCTCTGTATAAAGACAAACTTCAGGTTCCTGAAACTTCAAATTTTCTGATTATTTGAAAAATAAAATTATTTTTAATAATGTTATCAAATAAATTATTCATGTAGCTGTACCAGACATACTTTCTCTCTGGAAAATGTGGTGGGTGCATGTTTTTATAATTGAGAATGCCATTTGATATTGCCCCATGCTATTACAGTGCATTTCAAATGGAAAAAAAATATTAATCAGAAATGAAATCTAAATCTGGAAATACAAAATAATCCATAAAATCTTCATAAGTATCTCTAGCTTTGAATTTCCATGGTTACTGTACCCAAATATGATTTTTGTTGAAGTGAGTGTGTACCTGATAACTGGAACCAGTGATTCAAATCTAACAAGTTGGATAGTTGGGTACTTTTCAAATTCTTCACATCAGGAGTTCCAGCAAAGGCTATGGCCATTTTTTATTTTATATAAGTAAGAAAACTTCTGGACATCAATGTAGACTGTCTAAAGACGATCATCTTGAAAAGCCAAACCAGAACTAGCAGTGAATGTTGCATATGTAAATTATCTTATTCAGATATGACTTGCAAATCATTTAAACAAGCAGTAGGCATGATCAGTGGGCACTGTGGTTTCAAGCAAGTTTTCATAATTCCTTTTAAATTGGACTCCATACATTAAATATAGAATCATAAAATATCCTGAGTCAGAAAGGATCCTCATGCATCACTGAGTCCAACTCCTGGCCCTGCACAGGACACCCCCAAGGGTCACACCATGTGCCTGACAGTGTTGTCCAAATGCTTGTCGAACTCTTGTCAGGCTCGGTGCTGTGACCACTGTCCTGGGGAGCCTGTTCCAGTGCCCAACTATCCTCTGGGTGAAAGTAATTTTCCTAATATCCAACACAAACCCCAACCACTTCAGGCCATTCCCTCAGGTCTTGTCACTAGCCAACACAAAGAACAGTGTCTGCCTCTCCTCTTCCCCTCATGAGGAAGTTGTAGACTGTGATTTGGTCTCCCCTCAGTCTCCTTCCTCTTCTCCTGGCTGAACAGACCAAGTGACCTCAGGACTTACTCATACAGCATCCCCTCAAGGCCCTTCAGTGTGTCCCACCTGTGGACACTCTCTAAGAGCTTTATATTTTTTCTTTACTGCACTGACCAAAACTGCACACAATATTCAAGGTGAGGTCTCCCCAGTGCAGAGCAGAGTGGGACAATCCCCTTCCTTGCCGAGCAGTGATGCTGTGCCTGATGCCCCCCAGGACAGGGTTGGTCCCCTGGCTGCCAGGGCATTGCTGACTCACAATCAACTTGCCATTAACCAAGACCCCCAGATCTCCTGCTGCTCTCCAGCGTCTCGTTCCCCAGTTGGGATGCACATCCAGGGATGCCCCATCTCAGGTGTAGAATCTGGCACTTGTCCTTGTTGAAATTCATTGCCCAGCCCTCTGATTTGTCAAGATCTCTCTGCAAGGTCTCTCTCTCTTTGGGGGAGTCAACAACTCCTTCCAGCTTGCTATCACTGGCAAACTTACTTAGTATCCAAAGTAATTTATGACGATATTGAAGAGCACTGGCTCTAAAATGGAGCCCTGCCAAACTCCACTAGCGACAGGTCACAAGCCTGATGTAACCCCACTTTCTATAACCCTTTATGTCTGACCTATGAGCCAGTTGCTCACCCATTGCATCTGTTTATCCAGCTGAATTATGCACAGGCACAGCAATGAAACTGACCAGGGCCATCCCTCCTGCCCTTCTGGAAAATCAGGACAACACTGATGGATGCCAGCACCTTCAAAAGCATTTTCACAGGGGATCTTGCTAACTAGTTCCCTGAGTAGCCCAAAATCTCCTCTCCTCATATCCAGAGGTGAAGTTTGCTGGCACTTTTCCTCCTGCCAACAGAGAATCTAAACTGCTTTGGGATTGCTGTGGCCAAGACAGCCACCAATCACCACTTCACTCACGACACCCTCTCAATTAGCAAACTAAAAAATCAAGGAGGGCACCTTTCCTAGTCAGCTCCCTTAATACCTGTATCAAGAAGTTATCATCCAGGTGTTTTAGGAATCTTCTAGACCTGTTTGTACCAGCTGTGTGGTATTCCCAGTTAACATCTGGCAAGTTGAAGTCCCCCATAAGGACAAGGGTGGTTGATTTAGAGGTGTGCCTTAGTTCCTTAAAGAATAATTCATCAGTGTCGCCATCCTGGCTGGCTGGCCTATATTAGATTCCCATGAGGACATCCGCTTTATTTGTTTGTCCCCTAATCCTTACATTTCAAAGCAGTTTTTATCCCTATCTGGATTATGTCAATATGGCTAATTTCTTACATTTCCACCCTGCCAGGTAAGACAAGAGTAAAGTATTTCCTATCCTGGTGCACTAACATGTACGCATTTGGAAAGGTTTTTCTAAAGAAACTGGTTTTGGTTTTGAAAGCTCATATTTTAAAGTTTCTACAAGTAACTTGAAGAAATTGGGTATTTCTATATTTTTATATAAATTTTGAAGCATTTCAGAAATTTTGTACAGTATTTAACTTCAAGTGCCTACTACATCTTGATCCAAGAGAGGGCTATGGTAAATGACAGGCTAACCAGTTAGGTCATGGTTGCATTTTTTACTTTGAAAATGAATCCTGGAGAATCCAATTCCCTGTTTTATTACAATGCTTCTTACACAATAACAACTAAATGTTGTGTACCTTTGCCTAAATGCCAGCAAATGGTCTCAGTTCTGTTAGCATTTCATTGACATTCAGTCTGTGGCTTCATGTTGGCCAAAGCCAATAACAGTCCCATCTGCCAAATCTTGCTCCTACATTCCTAATTTCTTAGCTGCCAGGGAACAGGAGTCTAAGTATTGTGAGAAACTTGACTTTTGGTTAATTTGAATTTCAAACTACTAATATACATCCCCAACAAAGTTATGCTGAAGGATAATTATTTGCCTCAGAGCAGTTAATCCCTTGAGCGATCAGTCAACATTTGCCTCCAGACTCCTCTGTCATTGCCTGCCTTTAGCAAGTTCACACTTTGTTCCCCAGCATCCTTATTCCTTCCTGTGTAGTGGCACCACCTTACTGTTCCCAGACTCTATTCTTTCCCTAGTAACAGAAGATGCAGAGAAGGCAGAGTTACTGATGTCTTCTTTGCATTGGTCTTTACTTACAAGACCAGCAATGGGCAGAAACTGATGCACAGGAACGCCCACCTGAGTATGAGTTTCTTTGCTGGGTGGATGACCTTGCACTGAACAGATTGTGCAGAGAGATTGTGGACTCCCCCTCACTGGAGATATCCAGGAAGCACTGGACACAGAATTAGTCACAGTATTATTAAGGTTAGAAGAAACCTTGGAGGTCATCCAGTCCAACACCTCTGCCAAGGCAGAGTCACCTCGAGCAGGTTACACAGGAAGGCTGCAAGGTGGGTTCTGAATTTCTCCAGAAAGAGACACACAAACCTGTGCTACGTGCTGTGGGATGACACTGCTTGAGCAGGAAGGTTGGACCAGACACGCCACTGTGGTCCCTTCCAACCGTACCCACTCCATGATTCTGTTTGCCACCGAGCTACTCCTTACTAACCTTTCTCGTCTGAAACATTTAAAAGCTACTTTTTTTAATAAATCAACAGTACAGTTTGCAGATGACCCCTCAATGACTTAAACAACCCAATTTTTTGTTTGTAACCTCTGTATCCCGGCTGTAGGGACGCTCCGATCCCCGTTATTACGGGCGCGGCTGGGCCCGGCCGCTGCCCCGCTCCGCTCCCCGCCCCGCTGCGGGACAGGATGTCCCGCCTCCCGCCGCTCTCCCGATTGGCAGGGAGCTCTGATGGCGCACGGGGGGCCGAGCTTTCCCTGTCTCCAGTAGCGGAGGAGCGAGGGAGGGATCGGCGAGCGGCTCCGCCGGCGGAGGGGTGGGGGGTGGGCGGGCGAGGGAAGGAGGGGCGAGGATTACCCGGGGCCGAGCGGGCGGCGGTGGGGCGAGAGCTGGAGCCGCCGCCGTCGCTGCCGCGGCTGCCCGGTGAGTGTGAGAGCCCCGACGGCCCCGTCGGGCTCGGGGGGAGCGGGGCGGCAGGGGCGGGGGTGGGCGGGCGGGCAGGCGGCGGTGGGGGGGAGCGCGGCCTCCGCTCCGCACCCCGGGAGCCCCGCAGGAGGGGAGGCAGGGCAGGGGCGGCCCCGCGCCGTGTGCGGCGACCCCTGCCCGGGCGGGGCTCTGCCGTCACCGCCTGCCCCGCTCCCCGCGCCCCCCGCCCCGTCCCCGGCCGGCCGAGGCGGGGGAGAGCCGCGGCTGGCGGCCGTCAGGGGCGGTGACAGCGGGGGTGGGATGCTCCCGGCTGAGGGGGAGCCCCCGGCCTCGCCGCCACCGGGAGGAGGGGGTGCGGGTGACCCTGATAATCGCTTTATGTTGGCCTGCGGCTTGCGTAATCTGCGATCAATTATTTATTTCATGCACCACTTACGGGGCTGAGGGGCAGCGTTAAGGCCTTTGGTGTGGCTCAGTGCAGCAGAAGGGAGGCTTCCTTCCCACGGGTGTGATAGGGGAGGGATGTGGAGGCTTTTTTCTGGGTTCAGGTAGTATTCCTAATGCGTGCTCCTCTCCCCGTGCAAATTCAGGGGATGTGAACGAGGGAGGTCCTTCATCATGATACATTTTTAAAGATCAAGTGGAAGCCGTCCTAGTCTGAACAAAAATAACCTTGTGTGGTTTACTTCATGTGCTAGATTGTCTTTTTTTTTTTTTTTTTATTTTTTATTTCCTCCGCTCATTCTGTAGCAGGTTCGGCTGTTCAGCCAGCCTGAAGAGAAGGCTGAAGAAGGAAACATGTCTTCTGATTCTTTTTGTCTGTCTGCTCAAGCAAGGTTTGACTCCAAATGGTTGAAGACAGACTTGCAGGTAAGCAGTTTGATGGTCGTATTGTATTGTGACCTTTCAGGTGGCAGTCAAGGATGCTTTTAGTCCAAAAAGCTGACAAGTAGAAGACTGCAGCTCTTGAGATAGTGTATAGGTTTTCCCAAGTATGCTGATTTATATGTGGTTTTGAAGAAACACTAACTTATTTTGAGCTACAAATAGATCTGCATTTTCAGTCCAGCCCCTTCTGCTTTGGTACAAGCTGGGCTACATATGTATGTTATCTTTGCAGAGTGTCAAAGCCCCTAGCAGAGTATGTGACATTTCTGCTAGAGCTATAAATTCTTATTTAGGCTGTTGCTAAATGTCTTGCCTGTGTATCAGCTAGCAGCTTTAATGCACGGGAGAACTGAAGCAGAAGGCGATGGAAATGTAATTTATATTTTGAAGAATTCAAATTAAATTTCACTGTAGTTGTTTGCATCATGGGTAGAGGGTTCCTTTGAACTTTGCCCTTTTTGAAGGGAGTTAATTTTTTGTCAAAGGTACATGGTTGAAATGGAAGTGGTCTTCGTTGAAATATACCAGTGTTCAGTGAAAGTTTTCTTTTGTCTTAGAAGATTTCTTCATTTAGCAAAGTTGCATGGTATGGCAAGGAGGAGGATACTGGCATGTTTTCCCAGTTCAGGTTTTACGATTAAGTGGAAAATGTAGAGAAATAGAGTAGTTTGGGTCAGTTACATTTGTTTTAGATGTTTAGATGAAATGAGTAGCTAGATTAAGTCCTTGTCTTTTCACCTTCCTTTACCCAGATGTTGCATATAGGTTCCTTACTTGGAATAACCTTTCCAAGTTCCAACTCAAATCTGTGAAATTCTTTTTGGGATGGGCCAGCCAGTGTTATTCTTTTGTTACTGTTAATACTAGTTCTACTGAAAAATTCTTACAAATTCCATCTTTGTGACTTTATCCCAGATTACATGCTGATAGTCTACATGGTTGAGTTGAACTGTTCTTATAGTTAGAGGAGGATTTTTCCCTCTGAACTTGTGATTCAAAAGCAGCCTTTCTTCAGTATTTTACATCAAACAAGATAAATTGGAATCAGAAGTGACAGATATAGCCTAGGAGGTTCCATTATTTAGTAGATCTTGAATGTAAATGCTGTGAAATGACAGGGCTTGCTCTTGATTTGGCTAGATTGATTATATTTTCATCTTTTGTTCATGCCAAAGTAAAAGTTTCAATCTAAAGTCAGCTGTAGTAAATAAAGATACTATACAACATTTTGGAGATAAGCATATTAAGAAATACAGAAATATTTTTTTGTTTCCAGAGGGGTGGCTTTTAGATTATAAGTGTATTGCTTCAATGATTGTTGAATACAGGAAAATGTATCTGAAAAAGTGGCAACCTTTGTTTGTAACAACTGCTGACTATGCATTGCTGTTTTTTTCTTCTGTATTATTTGGGGTGAAAAATGTGACTGTTCATGTGATTTGTCAGATTTTTTCTTTTTTGTAGTGCCTTTTTTCTACATCCTTTTTTTTTTCCTGTTTATTTAAACTTTTGATAGGAGGGTTTCAGTGGTCATCTGAAGTTTTAAGGGTTATTTTCAGTTATGCGTATAAATGCAATGAAATATCTGTGATTTATGAGACTGTAGTTTAGTTAGTGTGTTACAATAATTCCTTTTAATAGTAAAAATCTTCATTTGCAGCATATTTTTATGGACAAATGCTCTTACTTCTATGAGTTCTTTATGAGTAATAACAAGTTAGACTCTAATTGCCAGAGCACTCCTTTTTTTCTCCAATCAAGCTGTAGTCAAAATAATGAGAATAATGAAGTAAGAGAACAGTAATCATTTGTGATCTGCTGGATGCAAACATCACTTCTCTGGAATCTGAAGACAAGCCAGGCCTCCTGGGTATAATATAATTTTCTTATTAGGTTACCTGTTTTTGGTATTACACAGGTCCTCATCACAGAACTCTTAATTGGATGTGTGTGTTCAGTATTTTGAAAAATTGAGTGTGTGAATCTTGAGTAGCATCTTTTAATGTATTAAATGGCAGATATCTTCTATAAAGGAAAGGGATTTTGGGCTCTGGAGAGTTTTTCTGCTACCTGAATGATTATTTTAGCTACTGGTTGACTAGCATGACATAGCTGCATGTGGTTATTTTTTTAATAGGTATAAATCCTGTGTCTTAATCCTTTTAAGTTCTATGTGTACTGAATATATAGCTTTCTTACCATGCATGTTTTTACTGGCTCAACTGTAGAAGGGCCCTATTGGTGTTCCAGAGACTGTTAGCAGGAATTGAAAAGGTGAACACAGTACTATGAGAGGTTTGAAGGAGGCACACTGAATTTATGTAAAGGGATTAAGATGACAACAAATTGTTTGGAATTGGACCCTGGAACTCTTCACTTTGCAGCTACATTTTTAACTTCTCAGTGTACAGCAGTCCAAGAATGAGTAGGTGACAGTCCTTGGAGAAACAAAATTATTCTGGGGAATTCTTACCTTAGGAAACATACAGAGACTGGTTAGTTTTTAAAATAAATTCTGCTGCTGCAAAATTTGAAGTGTATAGCTAGGATTAGAAGTAAAATGGTTTCATTTGGTGGCCTAGTAGTCTCCAAAGTACTTTTTTTTTTACTTTTGTCCTTCGTCACTGTTGTCAGAGTTCGTTCTTTAGACTTGACAACTGGCAGTTATTGTAGATTAAGCCAATGAAATCTCTCTGAAAATTTATGTATTCTTTATTGTTTTAGCTTAAGAAGATGTTGCATGAATAACGTAATGCACAATATTCTAATACTATTTGCATTAATAAGTATTATATTGTGGTATTAATACAATAAGAAAAGAATGACACGTGGATTGTAGCATGGATTGTGTTTAATCACCTGTGTGCGTCACTATTGCAGCTGGTGACCAGGCCAAATTTAAATGTTCTTACTCAGTTTTGGGATGTTACTGTGAGACAAAGGCAGTGTGATGTTATTACTGTTCTTAAGTGAATATCAAAGGCACAAGTCCTTCTGTAGTAGTAGTGTGCCACTGGCTCGCAAGATTAACTGATGTGGTGGGAAATGTTAGTGGAACTGTATCTTCACAATGTTTTTTGCTTATATTAATTTTTCTGAAGCTGAACAATACTATTTTAGGTAGCCAAAGTGCTCTACAAAGATCCAAGTCCAACTTTGTAATTATTTATGGCTACTAGTGTAATTTTGAAGTGCTCAGAAGCATTTATTTTACTAAAAAAATCTAGATTTCCTGGTGGAGCAAAATAAGATGCTCCATGTTGCCTGAGAAAACAAACTTTTATGGCAGCTGAAAAATCAGGGTAGCTCAGCTGAATATGAGAACATCTGTGTATAATGTGTAGTATGTTCTCCTATGTCAGTAGGATGTGTATAACATTACAATTAATTAAATAGTCCTATGAAGTTATAAAATAGGTGGATTTTAGTGCAGGTCACTTTTAAATGTGTCATGCTTAATATAGTTGCTTGAAAAGTTAGGGTACCATTTCAATTTCTAAGTTATTTATTTAGATTTGAATTAATACATTGATAATACCTACCCATTGATGACTATTACTAGTAGAAACCATCACAGTTACAGCAAAAACTGTGTGTAGTGGGAGATTGTGTTTTAATGACTGTTCCTAAGGAAGATATCCTTTATTATAAAAAGGGAATATTAAAATTGTTTACTTAAACCTAGGTACCCAGTTTGCAGAATCAAACTGTGCTTAAAATAATTCTGATTAAATAGATGTACAACTAAATTAGAATCTTAGGCAGAGACCTTTAATTAGTGATGGATGAATAACTAAAAACTAGAGTTGCTGTGAGCTAATGGGATGCATGTGTGTGTTCAAATGGAGTTTAATTAGGTTACTTATTCTGGATCCTGTGGAGAACTGTTTTGTTAATAGCAGGAGTTAGAGGGAAAAACTTTCATTTTCCTGTAGTGTGGGGAAAAACTTTAGGTAACAGTCAAGGTGTAAGAGCTGTCTGCAAGAGGAATATGAGGCATTTCCATCAGTTTTCATTGAGTTCATAATTGGCAGACTATTTCTGTCACTATCCTTTGCCTCAGAGATGAAAATGAGTTTTTAAAAATGAAATAACCACCTTTAAGAGTTGCATTGGTTAGAAACCTTTCTACTCTTCCTTCAAAGTTACATTAGTCATTTTTATTTCCTTGAAAATCCCACTCTTCTTACATTTAGATCAGTGTCCCTACTTGTGAGAAGATTATGTAAAGAGATGATGACTTGGTTATTTAAAGCAAGAAGCTGGTGAAAGTTGTGTTCTCTGTTTTGTTGCTTTCCTGTTAATCTTTTTGTTTTGGTTTTCTGATCAAAAAAATAAAGGGCTTATTGGGAAGTTCTTATAGAAAACTGCAAATGAGGACTCCTTTGTATTTAAAGGAAGTGAACTTTACAATAGCAATTGAAAAAATTATTTTAAAAATGAAGTAATGCTGTCTCTCCAAAATAAGTGATTTCCAGATGGAGGCACAAACACTGTATGTGGTGTGATAGGTCAGAGGAATTAGATTTGACACTTAGGTGCAAATATTTGGGCTCAGACAGACCTGTTTTTCAGATGCATAGAGATAGTTTCTAGGTTTGAGGGAATTGCATACTTCTTGTGTGTGACTATTAAGTGTTAACTTTTCTAGCAAGTGGAAGACCAGCAACCTGCTATTATGGGAACGTTTCTAGTTTAACCCCAAACCTGCTGCAGTAATGTGGGGCTGCTGAACTTTTCTGACTCTGCTCTCCAAGCATTTGAGCAGTGTGTTGAGGTCTAGTGATGTTCCACTGTGCTTTGCATAGGTATGATAAGCAGCTGTGGTTTCAGGGCATGCTTCGTTCAGCAGGGAAGGAAGGAAGCTAGGACGAAATACTAAGACAACAATGAAAAAGGAAACACAAATTGAATGTATTTAAAAAAGCAAAAATAAAAGAGAGACTTTGTAAAGGACTTACTGTTCTGTGATTTTCTTCACTATTACTGGGCTGAAAATGTTTTTTGCTTTAATATTTTTCTAATGAGAAAAGTTTTTTCATGTAGTCTTTAAAATACAGCCAGTGGCTAATGCAAAAATAACTGAATAGAAGATTCTTCACTACCCTTCCTTGCAATTCTGAGGTGAAGATTATTTAAGTAGCTTAAAATTTAAATCCATATTGATATTCTGTGATTATGAAGTCAGTTTCTTAAATTTCCAGTGCAATTATATAATCAGGAGTCGTACCTGAGTCAATCCTTGTCCTTTTGCGTCATTTTATTTTCCTGGCTTCATTTTTCTTGAATTCAAGTTAACTTTCATGAAGGCTTCTATGCTTTCTGCAGGGAAGTTTATGAAGCCACATTGAGAACATAATCTAATGTATTACATGCAGTTTGTCTGACTTAAGTAGTTGACTTCAAAGCAAAATCAGAGCTGCTGATTATTCTTGAAGTAACTTATTAAAAACAAAATTGTAGCAGTACTTTGAGAATTCTCAGGAGCTTATCTGGTTATGGTTGCAAGATTTAATTTTCTTGAAATGGAAGGAAATGTTAACACCAGTGTCTTACTGTCTAGAGTTGATGGGGATGGATGAGAATTTCACTGCCAGCCCTGTTGGAGGTTGGCGGCAGCATATGTCAGCAACCAAACTAGATACCCCTTGGACTTAATCAGGTGTTGTTCCAGACAGAATAAATTACAGTTCTACTGCAGAGATAAGATTAACAAAAGATTAGAGTGGAGGCAGCCCAGTTTACAGTAGAAGTTCACTTTAAAGTCTCCTTAGGCGCTTGCTTTTTTAGTTTGGGATACGTGAGCAGGGCTGAGCCTTAGGTCTGCGTGGGAAGTATGGATTTTTTGAGGTACATGGCTTTCAAGTGCAGAGATCAAGACATGGTCTGGGGATGAGAAAGTGTGACAAACGATGGAAGAGGCTTGGGGTTTCTGAAGGTGAGATGCGTAGGAGATGGGGATTGAGAGGAGGTCAGTAGATGTCATGGGAAAGGACACGGGAGATTTTTAGCATGGAGTGTGAGTGGGAGGATTAAGAACATGGGCCAAAGTTGCAAGGCAGTGGATAGTAGTAATGGAGTATGGAGCTGCTCTTGTCCTGGTCTTTGGGAGGAAGAGTGTAAGTGGTGGGGCAAGCAGGGCCTTGAGGGGGAGATTTACAGAGGGTACATCTCTGGTACCGTTGTCAGTTGGAAAAGTTCAGTGAAAACTTAATTATTCTTAATTTGTTAACTTACTGACTTTAAGTTCATCCCTTTAAACATTTACAAATGAAATTACTAAATTATTAGAGGGAAAGATGTTAATATGAATCAAGCAATCTAGCGAGAGAGTGTTAGACTTCTCAAAACACAAGTAGCTGCTCTTGTGTTTAGAACTCCAGAATGGAACAATGAAGACCCCAAGTGTATTTTTCTTCTCTTGCACTGTACCAGCAATTGCCTTGTGAACCTTCTTCAAATAATTTAGTGGAAGAAATACCTTTTTTTATTTTTTTTGAAAACAGAAACCAGAGAAATCTTTTCAGATTTGGTCTGTACAAAGTTCTAGTTCTCTAGTTTGAACACTGAGATGTGTTGATACTCTCTATGAATGACTGAATATGAGAGGTATTGGTGGGAGTAAAAGAAGGAAGTAATATGCACTTGTTCTGGCTAAGATAGTCATAGAATACTGTAGGAAGAAAAAGAATGCAGGATTGGGCTGTTAAAACAGACACTTGACTTTTCTACTACACAGATGATTGTTGTCTTCAGCTGCAAGTTTCACAGGGTCACAAATGTTTGATATTGGAAGGGACCTCTGGAGGTCATCTGGTCCAAGTCCCCTGTTCAAGCAGGGCCACCTAGAGTCCAGTGCCTAGGTCTGTGTTTGAATATCTTTTGAATACCTCCAAGAATCGAGAATCGACAACCTCCCTGGGCACCTTGTGCCAGTGCTTGATCACTCTCTCACAGGGAAAATGTATTTCCTGTGTTTCAGTTTACACCCACTCCCCCATTCCCTCTGGTCCTGTCATTGGGTACCACTGTCCTGAGCCTGGATCCATCTTTTTTACATCTTCCCTTCAGATTTTATATATATATATATACATATATATATCTAGAGAGAGAGAGAGATGAGTTTTCCTCCCAAGCCCTTTCTACCTTTCCTCATAAAAAGGGTGCTCCAGTCCCTTAATCATTTTCATGGCCTTTTGCTGGTCTCACTGCTTTTTGTCCATGTCTGTCACACTGACCTGTGCTGGACCTATGCTGGTGCCTGAGGCTGTTCCTCCCCAGCTGTAGGACTTTGCACTTCTTGTTTAGCTTCATGAAGTTCTTGTCAACCCATTTCTTCAGCTTGTCAAGGTCCCTCTGGATGTTAGCACGACCCTCTTTTGTATCAGCCCCTCCTCCCCATTTCTGTTAGCTAAAAGAAATAGTTCACTTAAGGAGGGTGTACATTTTCTATTCTGATTATGTAATTTTGAGATCATGAAAATAAAACTGCTTAAATAATTTGTCACTTAGAAACTCAGACTTTTCTTTTACTTTTGGCTATTATATGTAGCAAATACTGGATATCTGCTGAATACTGAGTAGATTAATAGTAATTTTGTTACAGCTGAAATTAAGTTGCCCTCAGTTATGACAGATGAGTTTGTTGTAAATGCTGTTCCTTAATTATCCTTTCAGTTGGTTAGTTCGATTATTCTGTAAAGTAAGTCCAGTGCTTCTTTACTGTCAAATTTGTCTCCTTTTTCCCTTCCCCCGACATAGATACTGCTGAAAAAATGCTAACTACAACCTGAGTAGTAGGCAAAATTGTTTATCTGAAGGCTGCTTATGGTGAGGTACTTGGAGAAGGAGGTGGAATTTTGTGACCTGTAGTCTTGGTGGTTCCTCTATCTTTTTGCAACATACCAAGAAAATTACTTTGATAAGACTTTGAACCAAACCCAAGGCTGAAGAAATTTTTACTTTCAGTTTTTAGTTGTGTGAAAGAGTTGAGTGAACTTTGTGCTATGTAAAAGGATTAGAGGTTGAAGTGGAGAAAACAGTTTGTGATTCTGCTTTATATGAATGCTTTCAAAAGTAGTAAGTAAGTTTTCTGAAATAGAACAGTGCTTCATTATGAAGAATCTGGCATTCAAAACCGGGGGACATTTAGATTCTGTGGGCTGTGAGAATAATTTTCCATACCAAGGTGATCTGAGAATGTTAAGTAAAGTGTGTGAAAAAGGCAGTTTATTAGACAAAGATCTTTATTTTGTGAAACATATAATTTATTATGCAACCTATGTGGAGGGTTGCCTCACTTGCTATTTTTCAAGCTTGTATTTTAGCATAGGTTAACATTTTACAGGTGAAAGTTTAAAAAAATAATCTATCACCACTATATGAGCCAAAATCAGTGAAACAGCTGTTTTGCTATTTTACACGAGAAAAAACCTCTGAAAAGTAAATTCCCTAGGTACCCCACTAAATTGTATGACCACATATAAAGAAGCAAAAAAGTGAACACCATTTATTGTTGAAATATTCACAGACTGGGAACAATCAAGAAAATTAGTTAATGGTGAATGGTATTTTTCATTGTTGAAATGCAACTTCATATTATTCCAATTTTTAAAAAATTAAGCCAAATGTAAAGCTTTTAGCAAAACGCAAAGATTTGCAAATGCTCTTTCTCCTGTTTAACACTGAAGAACAGGGACTGTACCTTTCAGTAAAGCATAGTCAGAGTTTGATTCTGGTGCTGTAAAATTGATAAATCAGAGATAAGGTGAATAATGTCTAGCTCACACTGCACAATTCTTTCCTTCTTATACCCCGATCAGGCAATATTAAGTGACAGATGCATACAATGTGTCAACTCATATTTTATGCTGAAGGAAGAATTACTGAAGTCATTAATACATGTTGGAATGGATTTCTGAAGTGTGCAATATGAAGTCAAGAAACTGCTATGATCATTTAATGTGTTATACTGGGGTTAAAGTGTGCAATTTGTCTTTTAATTTGTGTTAACTGAGATGAGCTGGATGAGCAAATATCTTCCCTGCTGCTGGGTGTGTCTCTTAAAACCTGTAATCCTTAATCATTACAATGTATTTTATTTTGAGTTATATCCTTGAGACAAGTGGACTTCTGTGTGTAATGGTAAATATTTTATGACAGTTGTTGTAAGCCACATCTTTGTATTGCTTCTCAGCTGAAACACTTTGGATTTGGATGCTAGTTACATAACACAAAGATGGTTTTGAATAAGCCTTCAGCAGGTGGTGTTTTTTGTTTTCTGTTTGGGTGTTTGTTTTTGTTTTTGTTTGTTTGTTTTTTAATGTGGTCCACTACACCACTTTGGTATGCAGAAAGTATTCTGTTTTTAGTTTCATGTACTGCCCTCCTCCCTTATGCTACACAGTTGTAAATTACAGCCTGGTTATTATGAAATTCACTTGGTATGTAGATAACCTGTTTTGCAGTGTTTTAGAAAGCATAAAAAAGCATCGGTAGGAGAGAAGTTATCCTGGTCATTAAGATTCTCCAAGGGAGATCCAAATTCCAAAATCATTAGGAGACTTGTGTTACAGCCAGTGCTTTTGTGAGGGGTTCCAGCTAGCAGACTCTATATTCTGTTGCCAGTATTTGTCCTCTTGAACACAAAGTGTATTGGGAACTGACCTGGGCTGGGGCAGCCCTTTGCTCTTCTCTGGGTGCAGCTGGTTTTAGGCTTGATCCATTCCATAATCTGGTTCTTCATGGGAGAGGAGGCATTGTAGCAGTTGGAAAGAAGAGGGAGGGTTGTGAGAGATGCTTTGCGCAGCAGGACCAGATTGAACTGGCTGAATTAATTTACAAATCTGTGCCTTGATGTCATCATTCTGGTTAAGATGCCCAGCTCTTCAGTTGCTGGTTGGCGAGGGGACTGTATGCTTCTGTCTTGAGATTTTATGCAGCTTGACTTTGTTGGAATAGCTTTTCCTGAAGAGAAAAAGGACACCCCGCACCCTCTCCCTGCCCCCCAGCCCCCAACTGATGTCATCTTGAATGGGTGGATAGTTCTGAGGTGACGAAATCCATACTTTTGGTGAGAATTTGTCACCCAAAAAAATTCGTTTTGCTGGACTTGAACCTAAAATTTACCATTTTGAACTTTTAACCTGAAAATAGCATAGCTAGACAATCAGAGATTCTGAAGATCATTTAAATCCCTGTCATACACACACACTGTCTGATTTCCAATGAGATGGTACATGTGTTTCTTTCTTCTGGGATGATGTATAGAATCAGATAAGCTTTAAATGTTAGCTTGAGTTGCCTTGAGAGAAAAATGTTGTGTGTAACTATGTATAATGTATTATTTTTAACAGCTTGCTTTTACACGAGATGGACTATGTGGCTTGTGGAATGAAATGGTAAAAGATGGAGAAATTGTATATCCTGGAACAGAATTAATACAGAGTGGTGAACTACCTTCAAGAAAAGGTATTTCTTTTTTTTTTTTTTTTAAATTTTTTTTTTCATTATGATGATGAAAATGGACTTCAGCTTCCATACTGTCACAAAACTTTGGTTTATCATCACCTGTTTATACAATTTGCAGGTCTTAATGTTTTGAATTAAAATACAATTGAAAGTGATTTCTTGAAAGTGTATGGAAAGCTAATGTTTAAGCCTACAAATGAAGGCTTAAATGTGTTCCAGTCGTGTGAAATTTAACTTCATAACCAGGCATGTTATTATGAGAGAGTCTTGGCAGTGTCCTTTTGTTTGGTATGCTTGGTGTGTTTACAGCTGAAGCCTTTGTTTAAAGGAAGTGGACTGAGCAATGGGATAAAGCTGATACTGCTATTTCTAATTTTGTTTACAGTCTTCAGAAAGTAACTGAAAGGTCAGCTAAAAAACTGTCCACAATCTGCCTGAGAATGTAGTGTGTGAGTTTTTTTTTTCTTTTTAAGTTTTCTTTTTAAGTGTACTTGAGAGCAGTTCAAACACTGTAACTGCTGCAAATGGCAAAGTAATACATCTGTTTAGAGAGATTACTTTGGTGGGGGCGGCTTTTGTTTTGTGATGGGCAGTGCTGGAATGGGGTGATTCTGCTCTTGCCTTTTCTTCATCTTCACCACTGAAGTGGTGCTCTTTTAACTCCTTATTTAACAGAAAATTCAAGTGATCAAAAAGGAAAATATTTGTTTCCTGATCTGGCTGAAATGGACTCACCAAATGGTCAGATAAGTTTTGTCAGTAATTTCTAAGATTCCCAGATAAATGAGGAGATGGGTAGAGACACTGCCTTTGATAACTTTGAACTATTATATTAGCATTACTTCCTGAACTGTACTGTGGGATAGACATGATATTTCAAACCAATAATGCTTAATTACTCATGTAGACAGTTTTTTGTACCTATAGTATACTTCCTTTAAAAATAAGAGGAATGGATGTGTTTCTGACTAGAGGAGGTAATTTCTACAGGAAATAAGATACAATAAATAATTTATGATAGAAGAATGAATTATACATTTACTTATCAAGAATATAAGCTTTGTAGGTTATGAGTGGCTGCATGCTGTAGTAAAAACCAGGTTATGCTCCTAACTGTTTCAGAGTTAGAAGAGTTTGGTCTTGCTTATGCTGCTTGGTCCTTTAGAATATTATTGTTGATGCTGGGTGAAAATACAGCTGGTCTTATCAGAAGGGCTACTACAAAGCTGCTCACGAAATGAGTGGAAGTAGTGTCATATTTTGTTTTTTGGATTGGCTAGTTCCATGTATAATAATAAAAGGTGTTGTAAACTTGATGAAATGAAAGGAAGGATTACCTGCTAAATGAATTGAAGGAAATGCTTTCCTGTTCACTGACAGAGCTTATGATAGAGCTGTTGTGGTGGTCCTGGTATAACAATTCAACACACTATGCTTTCATGTAGAAGAAGGGTAACAAACATCTATAATACTGAAAGCTGTAATAAAGTAAATACCTGCTTTGCAAATGAAAATTATGAATTGCTCTTTTGTGCTGGATATTTACACGTTGCTTTTAGAGTTGTACCTGTGCTAGTCTTTGACAGAAAACTGTTCTTCAATATCTTTATAGCTAAGTAGCTGCAGAGAACTGAAAATTGTAGTTAGTTGTGGTGCTGTAGTGCTTTCAGTAATCCTGAGAAAGCTTATAGAAAGATGTAGTATAATTTTTTTTTAGTTTTCAGGGTAATACTCGAAATATCAGCTAGGAAAATGCAATCTGATACTGCTGATGCAAAATATAAAGTAAAAATCTGGAAGTGCTGAGTCAATCGTCTGTGACTTCACGTCTGTTCACAGTTAGGACACTTATTCTGAACAACTATGAGAATTTATTTTAATGCTGGATGCATGTATATACATCTCTTAGAAGGTTCAAAAAGGTATAAACTGTTAAAGACTGTAGATACTGTTATTTAAAAATACAGGGTTTCTGGCACTTTGCTATATAAATAAGGCTTTTGTGTTACCCTAAAATGTCCAAGCTGTGATGAGGCTTTTGAAAGCTTTCTCATATCCCTAGTGGGGGTAGTGACTGCCACTTGTTGTTTCCAGTACTGTAGTGTGGTGGGTTGGCCTTAGCCAGTTGCCAGCCCTTCCAGCTCCTTGCTTGCTGCCCCTGCTCAATGGGATAGAGGGAGAAAATAAAATGGAAAAGCTTAGGGGTTGAGATAAAGCCAGGGAGATCAGTTAGCAGTTACCATCACAGGCAAAATAATCTTGGCAAAAATTAATTTAGTTTATTTTAGTGCCAATTAAGATAGAATTAGATGGTGAGTAACAAAGGTAAAAACTAAAACACCACCTTCCACTTGGCTTTGCTTCTGGAGGAGTTAAGTGTAGGTATTTAGGTATTACATAGCACAGATCACACCTGTTCCTTTCCACAGCTGGAGGGTGTATGTTCTTCTCCATTTTTTTTTTTTTTAAAACACTGCAGTAGTTTAAAAATTTGAATAACAGCTTTTTCAGGCTCTTAACTCTTAGGATTAATGTATGTGTTTCAGTGAAGTTAGCCTTCATAAATGCTATTGCATTGGCCTACAGGATTCTAAAATGCAACTATCTTGCTTACCAGACTTGAGTTTTGAGAAGAAAAAGCTAATCAAGGCTATTTCTGGTCAGTGTCCATCAGGTTGTATGTTTGGTTCTGTTAGGCAGTAATGAATCATGGAACCAGAAAAATTGATGGTCAGTTTGCACCTCAGAACTTACAGCTCGAGTTGAGTTTCATGAAATTAAAATCTAAAGTATTTACATCTGTTTAGTTGGTACTTATTTTTTTGCATAAATGATCTACAAATATAATTCAAGAGGAGAGGGAAAAGTACATAAAAGTAACAAGATTTATATAAAGCGCAGTGGTTTTATATGAAAAGTAATATAGATTAATGTCAATATTCAGAGTTTGCTGCTAAATTGACTAATCTGGAGATAAACAAGAGAGATTGCTGTATGTAGTCCCTTTTATTCAGACTGTTTTAAGAAGTTTTGAGTTAAGTCCATCCATTGTAAGTCTATTTCTTCAGTGGTGCTATAGCTCTCTGTTGGTGCTGACTGGACTGTTCAGAAGAGCACTTCATTCTGTTAGTGGATATTAGCAGTGGCAGTAGACTGGAAGAACATGCTATTGATAGCAAAAAACATTCCTTTTCTCTCTTGGAAGAATATAGAAGTAGTGCATTTTTGTTCTCCTGTTAGTAAGAACATTTGGTTGGGAATAAGCTCTTTGTTTTGAATTTATGGCACTTTAAGAAAAACACGTTTGATAAATGTGTCCAACAGAATGTGTTTGTATGTTTCCAAGTATCATCTGAGGACACAGCTGTGACAGTAGTGATGCCCAAATACAGGTGCACTTGTAGCATTGCATGTACTTCAAAGATAATCAGGCTGCCCTCGGGAAATTTGGATTAGATTAATACCTTGTATGCGGGAAGCTATGTACTGAAAATAATAAAAAGTATTAAATTATATCATTCTTACTAAATTTTCAAGTTGGAGAACTGTTACTGTAAAATTTTAGGACATACCAGTCTCTTTAAGACACACTGGTCTCTTTTGTGGGTTGCTGTTTCTTATATATTTTTGATCCCTCAAACTTCATAGATGGAAAATTGTTTCAATTAGCTGTTTTAAGTTCCAGAACAAAAATATAAAATTGTCAGTTTTGTACCTCAGTCCTGCCTTTGGTAAACACTGTAAACTTCCTCTTCTGTTCCCTTTCCTGAAACTTGGACCTTTCTCAACCTGGTGCCACTGAATCCACAAGCCTCACTCAGTGTTGCACCTGCAAGCAGGTTAAATAAAGTCCAAATGCCACAAGCAATTCCAGAGAGGCTGGCAGAAAAGAAATATTTATGACAAGAATAACAGTGTGTGGGAATTGGTTATGGTGGCTGCTGTTCAGACCAGGCTATAAATCAAACTGTAGCAGTGTGCAGGCATGTGGGCTGGCTCCTGCTTTGAGCCTCCTTTTTTGTGTAAAGGAGAACTTGTTACAAGTGAGAAGTACCACGCTTCTCTTCTGCTTCCCCTGACCCAGCTATGGGCTATACCCAGGGGCTCAAGAATTCAGTGCTCAGCTGTGGATTATCATAGCATATCAAATGCTCTATTGTAAATTAAAAAAAATAATGCATTAAAAAAATAGTATACCTGGGAAGAAAATAAACTGTATTTCTGATTAAGGTTAGGAGATCAGAATCTCATCATCTTGGCTTAACCTAGAAGGCTGTATAAATATGGTTTGCAAATGTTAAGGCATGTATCTTTCCCTCACAAGTAACTATCAGTTTTGTGTACGTATGTATGTATATGCATCTGTGTGTAAAAAGTGAAGGATTTTTGACAGACAGTATATTTCAACTGAAGTATTTCCTTGATCTGGGACTATCAAATGCTGTTTATAAAATACAGCCCTTGTCTAAAGCACCCTGTGTGACTTTTTGTCCTGTGACTGGCAACATCTGTAGGGAAACTGTTGCAGGCTTTCTCCCTCTCCTGAGGGATTCCCAACTACATGAGTTCATGGGCATTTCAGAGCAGCACAAGACCACGCTGTAACAGGTGGTGGAGTGTCGGGTTTTTTTCTTCATTGATTATGAAATGTAAGTTCCATTTTTAGTGCTTCCTTTTTATCCCCTGTTTATACCAGATTAGGCTATGGCTCTACAAGATAGTGCACACATGGTGAGCTACTGTGCTTTGATTTGGGAGCTAATTTCCAGTTGAGAAATTTCTAGGTTACTTTAGTTGCTCAGTTTTGCCGGCTGGCTGGGCCTGCCTGCCTCAGCATAGAGGCATAAGGCTGTAAACTAAAATACAATGAAGAGAGAGTTCTTCCAGGGAAATGTTATGCAGTTGTTTCCCCCACCACAATATTCACAAAATTAAGCTAAATCATGCTGGCACACTGTGTTTTTGCATGCACTGTTTTGAAAATTGTCTTATTACTTTGGCCTGTTCTGGCTTTGCTCAACATTTTTCTCCTTCCTGCCCCTCTTTCAGAAGAATTTTTGGGTCTCCCTGTTTAAAAATCTTTCATGAAGCGTAACAGTACTTCCATAATTATGATGTCTGTGTTGCTGCTTTTGATCTGGACGGATACCAGCTTTGTCTGTTATGTGGCAAGTGTTTTTTTGCAAGTATAGTGAACTGTCCTTGTGGAACAATTTGGCATGGTCTTTTAATGTGATTTTTAGCTCATTTCATTCCCACTTCTTTCTCATTGTTCCTCTTTTCGGTTCATACAGACAATTAAGAAAAAAATCTTCCTGTGGATTTACATGTCGGGGTTGTTTTTATTCCATACAAAGCTTGAGTTGCACCTGGATTGGGATCTTCTCTATTTGCAGTGAGGAGTTTGATAAAATTACTAAGTTTGTAGCCCTTGGTTGTCATCTTTTGCCAAGGATCTGTTAAAAAGTGTAACAAGTTCTTCTACAGCTGCCTGCAAAACAGTGTCTTGGCACAGCACCCTTCTACCCACTAACTAAATTTCCAGACCCTGCAAAGTGTGTCTCTAGACGTGTGGGTGAGTGGAGAAACAGTGAGATTATGGTGTTACTGTGGAAATATTCTGAACCACTGGGGCTGAACAGGGTCCTTGGTCTATAATGGATTCTTTACTTTTAATGTTATTTGCTTGTGCCTTTGAATAGAAACAGCTGGATTGACTCACATTTTGGACATTGTTATGAAGCTGGTGACTCAGGCTGTTTCTCAGTGTTTGAGGGACACAGTTATGTTCTCTGTTTGCAGCTTACAAGAGGTATATCCAAATTGCATTTTCCTGTTCTCAAGTGACTTCGCTCTCTCTTCCTTGGCCCACGATCTCAGCTCCATCATGGATATTGCAATTATGCCTCCTTTCCTCTTTTTTTCTGCCCTTCAGTCTGCATCTTCCACCTCCTGGGTACTAGTGTGAGTTATAGGTTAGAAAACGGTGGCTTTAATTTAAAATTTGTGTAATAATCAAGGCTCCCAAAAATGCTTTCTTTTGGGAGGTGCTGTTGTCTCCAGTTTAAAAAAAATCAACAAAGAGGCAATGACAGTTCCAGTTCCAACCAGATTAAGCATTAATTTTCTCTTAGGCCAGGTGGAAAGAATGGTTGAATATTTTTCTACATTGTGATAGGTGTTTTTTGTACATTCTGAGGTAATGAGAGCCTTTGATCTCACACTGTGAATGTAAGGCAGGCTACAGTCAGATGTTCTGTGTCTGGCTACTGATGTGTGTCTGTCATGTTGTGGCTGGGACATTTAGGGAGGGAGTCTCTGTACTAGATTGGCAGATAGGGATGAAGGATTGGTCAGTTTTAGGAGTCAGGTAAAAATGGCTGGAACATAACTCTTCATGGATAAGTTTCAAATGCTGGACTTGAGAAATTTTGAGTGGTATGGTTTGGAAAGAAGGTCAGGGTGAGGAAAGTAGTTGGCCATGTGTCTCTCAGTTGCAAGGCAATCTTCTGCATTGAATTGATTGTACGTATGGATATGGAAATCCATATTCCCAATATAAATAGGGAGAAACTTCCAGCTGTCTAGTTCTACTGTGTTTGGAAAATTGGGACTTTCATGCAGCCTTTGATTAGAGAGATAAGTGACTAATGTCTGTGTTCTGTCTTTGTAAAAGTAGTCTCAAAAGGGCTGAGATGCTTTTTTGTTGCTTGGGCAGAAAATGGTATTATTTTCATTACTTGCTAGTAATTACCAAGATGCTAGATCTTTTACAGATGTTGAAATAGTGCTGCATAAAATTAGTGTAAATGCTAATATATAGCTGTCCTTGGTTTTGAAATTAACGCTATTGCTGTCTTTTTTTATTCTGTTGGAAATGGAATATAAAACAAAGTAAATACTACAGAAATACGGGTAGTTGGGAGCAAAATCTGACTTAAAGTGCCTCCTTTGCAGTACTATGTATTGCAAATCCTTTGCAATTCTTACATGATGGTATCTATATTAAATGTTCATAATCCTGAGGCGGTTACAGAGGTGATTTCTGGGTTGTAAGGTCACTGTTTTACAAAATGTAACATGAGACCCAGCACCTGTGACAGGTAATGTGGTAAAATACTACTTCTCCCCACCCTGTTCTCTTAATGATAGACAATATTTCTGTAAGCTTGTGGGCTAGGGATTTCACCTTTACATTTCTAATTTAGACCTGAATTCCAACATGAATTGAAGGTAGCTTAACTGGTCTTTTTTTTTCCCTTCCTTTTGTTTTCTTTAGATGATAGCACTGAATGCCAAACTGCATCAAAGAAAGAAGAGCAAAATGACAAAGAAAAGAAAGATGAAGAAGAGGCTCCACTCCCCACTTACAGGGCCAAATCGATTGTTGAGAGTTGGGTGTGGGGTAAACAACCAGGTATTACAACTCTTTTGGTCATTGTCACTGACATTGCCTGTTCTGTATTGATCACTACTTTTGTAGCTTCAGGAAGTATTTGTATCAAATGTACTTGCTGACAGATGCGTCTGTTAGGTTAGTGAATTGAGTTGGATAAGTGGTTAACTGTGATTGAAATTAAACATTTGCTGTAATTATTTCTGATTTAATTAGACCCTTGACTTGAAGAGTCAATTTGCCCCATTCAGGCTGCTTGAAGGAATGATAGATTGACTTGGAATAAATGAAGTTACACAGGGAAAAATTCCAGTCTCTTCAGAATATTTCTTTTCAGTTGCAGACATGATAAAGAAATGGCTTGATTTCAGGAGCCTGAATTTTCTTCAGGCAGTAATGGTTTAATAGGTGATTTTTCTCTTTGGCTTCATGGTCTGGTAGATAGGTTTGTGTGAATCATGGGAGGAAGGTTGAAATGGTTAGTTCAGTTAACTGTTTGTCTTGACGTTTGCTGACAGTAATTGCACCTGTGGTGGCAGTGGAAAAGCAGTTTGTGTGTTCACATCTTTGTGTAGGGGTCTATAAAATACTACTTTTGATACTGAAGCCAGCTGAAGTTTGTGGCTGTTTGTTACTGTAGAGCAGCAATTCATTGTATAAAATTGTCCATGTTTAAAAATAGCAGATCAGAAGAAGCCTCAGTTCAGTAGTTTATTTTACAATTCCTGGTACGTGATGTTGCCTGAGTCAGATGTTGGCATATGCTAACTTCAGAGACATCTGTTGTGCCACTTGTCCTTTCCCCTCACCCAGAAGCGCTTGAAGATCCCTGGGAAAAGTATTATCTCTTCAGTGCCAGAATCTGCATCTGTGTAGCTGTGTTTGCTAGGGGAGATACTTGTTTCTGTTGAGCCACAGATCAGCTGCCAGTCTGCTGTCCTCTGCTCTGTGCCAGCCTGCTTGCTCCCTTTCCTTAAGGGCAGGAGGTCAGATGGATTTTCTGTCACTCTGCTAGTGGGGCAGAATCTTGCAGTACATCAGGAATGATAAGAATTGCCTCTACAGTGGAAGAGGGAGTGAGAATTGAATGTGTTGGAGAGATGTGAGCTGGAGGTCACATTATTTGTCTTATATTCTTATTTAATGTGTGTTGCTGAAAAGTAAAATAAAACTGTTTTGCAGAATGGTAATCTAAATGTCAAATATTTTACCAAATTTATTCCATCTGACCAAAGTGTTTGGGACAAGACTTGGCCTTTAAGCTCACCCTCCAGTTATTTTTTAAAAAATTGAAAAAACAGTTTTTCAGAAAAAAAGGATATATGTGTGTTTGGAGTTTTCAGAAGCAAAGGTAGCTTTCTGTCTTGTTGTTACTTTTAGTGCTTATATATAGTATGGCTTATTGTTACATGTATGGATTCTTATTCTAGGACAAACTTGTGACGATTTTATAATTTGTCAGAAATAAATTTGTATTCCTTGATCTCTGTTACCATTTGTGCTTGAAGTTTGTATCACCTAGCTATGACAAAAATCCTTAAACAGTGCTATGAGCACACTTGCAGTTTATTTATACAATAAATATATATTGTATAAATATATATTGTATAAATAAACTGCCGGTGTGGCTTTTGTTCATGATTGTAGGTTACCTTGTTAATTTTTGTTTTGCATTTATCAGAAATATAGCTAACAGCTGCCTTTTGAGCCATCCTAGATTTTGTGGCTTGGTAATTATTTTTGAAAAAACTTTACAGAATCAGTTTCATTTTGATACTTTCTGTTAATGTTTCATAAAATGAGAACTGTTTTAAGCATTTCTTCTGTTACCCTTCAAAAAATAAACATTTCCTTGTCAAAATCATGAAGGAGCTTGTAAAAAGGATAATTGTTTGTTAAATATATCATTGCTGATCAAGTAAGAATTAAAGACTTACTGTGTCTTCATTTATGGTTTATATTGCTTTACAAGTGAGGTATAATCTGGAAATGGAGATTTGAAGTTATGTTAGGAAAAGAACTGAAGAGGCATTTAAAGTCAGTGTTTCAGGCCAAAGTATTTCTACTGAGTTTAATGATTTACAGCCTTACACTATGAAAATAGTAACTAGATATTAGACACTGTATATCTATGTTATAGAAGTGCTGTAATGCAATCTTATTTTGCCAAGTGTGGAGGATCTTGGTGTTGGCTTCAACAGGCTAATCTAGGTCAGTGGGCCTTGTGACACCCCTCCTCCATGAGGGCTGAGATTGTGAGAGCACAGAGAAAAACCTGTTCATTAAATGTGTTGAGAAACAGTACTTCATGTACCCCTCAGCTCCATGCTCGTTTTGTCATCCTGGCACAAGTTCAGAGAAGCCAAATGCTTTCTCTAGGTCTCATTTATGCTGAGATCACTGTGCTGTCAGAACAGGGCAAAGACATCATAGCTTTTTCTTTTTTTGTTTTTTTTTGTAAGGGTCTCACTATTCCAAGTACTGTAAGAATGCATAAGATAATAAATACATGTGTAAGTCATTATTTGACTTTAAGGTGGTTTATTTTCTTTCTCTTTTGCATCTTAGTGTTCTTCTATTTAATATTCAGCTCTTTCATGATACCACTGTTGAACCATTCATTTTTTACATGAATGTTCCTTTAAAATATCTTCTGCCTGTTGTTTTCATACCAGGTGGAGTACATTCATAAAGCAGTTCCTCTGATTCTTCCTAAATATCCTGGTTTACTACCTTCACCAGTTTTCTTTTCTGAAGGTATTTAGGTTTTAACATCTTACATGATCTGAAGTCCAGGTGTTCAGCCCTAGGTATGGGGAAAAACAAAAGGAAACCCTTTGAAGTGGTTGTTCAAAGCCTACAGAAAATAGAGCAGTATTTAATCTTCTTGGGCTTCTTTTTCTTAGACATAATGTGCTTTAAGTTGGCTATATTGAATCAAACCGTTCACAGACAGTGTTGCGTCATATTTTTCTGGTATTGTTAGTACAGCTGATTACACCAAGAAATGCTTTATAGGCACTACTGAAGGGGCAAGGTTAAAATTAACCATGTGACTTCAGTGAGCTTGTTGAGGTACCCGTCATTAGCAAGTGCACTTGTATTCCTGCATTTGTGTTGTGAGAGAAGGAGACAGGCAGAACTTCCAACCTGTAAGGGGCTTTTAGTTACATGATGAAATCTAAATTTACACTGTGTACAGAAGTAATTAAAAAGAAGTCATGGCATTGAAAAAAAACCTTCTTTTAGCCTTCTTTATTGAGATATTTTTGGCTTTTATCAAATTTCTTGGTACATACTTTCAAGTTTAGGTTTAGAAATGCTGAGTCAAAGGGTGAAATTTGACCTCCCGTTTTGCATTTCTCAGAGCTCCTTCATCCCTGTATTTTCTTTTCCTTCTTTGCCTTTGCATCATCATTCCTCAGTCTCCTCCAGGCTGAGCAAAGCAAGTGTTCTCAGCTTCTTCTCATACGGCTTCCTGTCCAGACCCTTCACTGTCCTTCTTCACCCAGCCACAAAATGAGGTGCATTTTGAATGCACATGCAGCTGATCAATATTTCTCCTGCTGAATACTAATAAGGTGCACGCGATGGCATTTTTGTCCTTCTCTCTAACTTTTGAATTGGCTCATTCTAGAGGTTTGAAGGATCATTAGAAGCCAAGCCAACTGCATCCTTTCTCTCCTCTTTGTCCAGTGGAAATAGTGTGTAGTGGAAGGGGAAAGAGAAGACAAAATATGAAATTCTCTAGGAAATTAGAGCACATTAGTTCTGCTGGTGACAGGAATGTGTACTCATTATAACAGTATATTCATGCCAAATTCTGCTTGAAATGTATTTCCAAGTCTGAAATCTCTCCACACTGTAACATTTGTATTTGCTGTTACTAAAGTTTGTGAGTCAACCTTGAAACATTTCAGTCTGATATTGGCATTTTCAAGGTGCCTAATTTCCTTGTCAGAAGCATTCAGTGTTCCCTGAAAGAGTTAATGAAATGAGATTAAGAAACCACGGAGCATGTTCAGTTATTTCTTTGTGCTGCTAAAACAGGAGCAAACATGCCTCTGGACATGCTGCCTATCTTAGGCTTGTGTCAGGTTAGTGTTCTGGCTGTGGCTGAGATGGCTTAAGAAGCTGCTGTCTTCAGGTGTTTGTTTTGTCCCCTGTTTCGCTAAAATATCTAAATAACATCACTTCTTAATGCTGTTCTGTCAAATAGGCTGGGTTAAACAATTCCGGCGTTTTTCCTTCTAATGCAGAGAACTTTGGGCAGGAGGAATTAAGTGAAAATGTGTAGTTGCGTTGCTTGCTGAGGGGAGGGAGAGATGTGATAAATTTTAACAGAAGAGGGTAAAACCCTTACCTGTCTCTACTGCAGCCAGCAACATACCTGATGGTAGCTGCCAGCTAACAAATATTTTGCTAATGGTGGTTTGAGAATTTAAACTGGTGTGATATGACTCCAACTCCTACAGTGAAGGTGCAGATTAGGTAAATAATGTGTCTCCACCCTTCACAGAATAACTGGTAAAGCATAGCATTGCAAAGGGTGGTTAGCATCAAGGGGTGGTGTAGTGACATATGAACAGTTTTGTTTAAAGAGTTCCCTGTAACCTTCTCAGATGAAATTTGAATCGTTACTATTAATAAGCTATTCTCTCATTAGACTGTTCAGTTCATCAGTAACAAGTGTTGCACAGATTTGAAGGTGTATTGAAATGAGTTTCACTGTGTTGATTCCCAGATGTATTTAAATCTTTTGAAAGGATTAACTAAATTTTTGACAATATAAATTTACTTATGGAATAAAAGAAGATTTAAAGTGAAGAAGTGTATAGATATATCTCACTTAAAAATAGTGTTACTTTTAATAAAACAAGACAGTCCTTGTCAGTTTTTAGATGTCTGAGTTATAAGGATACTAATACCTGTTCCAGCCTTTACTGTGCTTTGTATATGAACTTTGTTTTGCATTCTTGAAATACTAAGGAAGTTTCTATAAAATATTTATGAGCAGAATTATTCAATTGATAGAAAGCCTTTCTAAATTTATAGCCATTTTTAATTGTGAAGGCACATCCTTCTCCCCCAGCTTTCCTCACCTCCCCCTAGGTCTGAGATCATTGAAACATGTCAAACCGTAAACTTTAACAAGAAATTTATCTTTCTTAATTTATGTAACACCTGGATGTCATTGTGGCTGATTGAAAGTGATTTGAAAATATGTAGTTGCAGACTTTTAGGGAACATTCCTCATAAAATAATTGCTAGAGGATTGATGAACAGGTGATCTCTGCTTGTCCTTGGCTCTTTCTAGTAGTCCCCTTGATGGATGTTTCATAAGTGTGGTGTTTTGAAACAGAAGGCTTTTTCACCTAAGTCTTCAACTCTCAGAAACAATTTTAGAGTTTCCACAATTGGGTAACTTGCCAGGCAGGAATGAAGGATGAATGCTCTAGCTCTGTATTACTTGTCAGACTCTGCTGAGTCTATTGCCCAGTGCTTGTTTTCTGTAGCACCAAACATAGAGTCTCTTCCCCAAACATAAGTGTTAAAGTGCCTTCTTTTTTCTTCATTGACTATTTCTTTACTTTTCCTATAGATAGATGAGACCATAATTTGGGAAATTAATCTGCAGGTTACAGTTACTTGTCAAAACAAACAGTGTTAAGTCAAATCTCTTTGTGAAGAAGAGAGCATGGTCATTTTGTACTTTGGTGTTGAAGATTGGTGATATTTAGAGGTTGATAGGAATTTCATGCTCAGGAAGGGAGGAAAAAAAGTCCTGATTTTTATGTCTTCAGATGGTTTGCTTAAAGGGAACGTGAAACTGGGATGTGAGTATTGACTGTGTTCTGTTGTGGGTACTCTGAAGTATGCAGTGAGAGACGGCTTTTTTTTTTCTGATTTTACTCTGTGCTACCGAGTTCTTTGGGAAATTTTGTAGAGCTAAAATGAAGCATGGTGTGTTTTTTTTGTTGAATTTCTTGTTGGTTTGTTGTATTTCTTGTTGTTTGAGTCAGCAAGTATAGTTGCTGCTGTTACTTTCATCTGAGAGATCTAGACTGCAAGGAATATTTTTTAATCTATTCTTTCTTGTTGAAAAAATAAGTCCCTCATAGTCAGGTGGAAAGATGTGAGTTGCGTAGGGAAAGGAATCTAACACATTATGAAATGGTGAAATGTGAGTAGCAATGTTGAAAACAGGCTGGTGTGATGGCTGACAGCAAACCGTAAGTGTCTCTGCAATGTGATCCAGGGGCAGAGAGGGCTGCTTGAGTTCTTTACTGGGTACACAAAGATAGGGGACAAAACTTTGAAATATCTTTTACAGTTGCAGTTGCAAAAAAAATTTTATACCTCCCTAGATAAAACTCTTAACTGTAGAGGTTACCATAAATGTGTCTAAATTTCAATAACTTGAAGGTACTTGTTCCAAAAAATATGTTGGTTTTGTATGGTTTTGGGGTTGGTTTTTTAAAATTATTTTGAAGTGTGTCCATCTTCTCACAAGCCGTTGTTACATATATGCAGACATATGTTTTTTTTTCATATCCCTTAGTCAGGTGTCATTTAAAACAAAGATACTTCTGTGTAGCTGCCAGGCAACAAATGTGGTTGGCTTAGGGACAAGTATAGTAATGCAGTGCAAAGCAGAGTGGGGTGGCTCAGTGATCAGACTGTTAATGAAGGGACAGAAAAGAACTCCTTTAGGAATGTACTTTGTTGATATTTGTCCTAGGAGTTAAAGTTACAGAGTATATAAAAATACAGTTCCAAATTCTTGTTTTAGAGTGGTTTTTTGTCATTTTTTTGAAACTTTGCTTGTTACTATCCGCTATTAGATTAACAGGACTTTGGGCGGTTGCATACTTACTCTGGTGAAGAGAAAGAAGAATTAATATTCTAGCACTGGTACATAAGTCATATCTTTTGTTTGCTAATAGTGTTTGAAAGCATCTTAAATTTGTTTCAGAAGCATAGCAGCTCTTGGCAATGATCCTAGAGCTTCTGAGAGTAGTTTTGTAACTTCTGAGAAACTTAATATAATGTTTATCAGGTTCAAAATGAAAGCATATTGATGTGAGGACTTGTAAGGGACTTGCCTGCACTTACGAGAAGTCTGACTCTGAGGTTGGATGATGATAAGAATTTGCTAACATGTTTTTTTGGAATGCATAAATATTTCCCATGGTGTTTTAATTTCAGACATGGAATAGGAAGGTTTAGATGTGTTTAGACAAAACCAGTTTTGATGATGAACAGGTGTTTAGACAAAGGTTAAGTATGATTGTATTTATGTCGTATTGTGTGCATTAAATACGGAAACAGGGAGTTTCACTGGGTTCAGACTTCTAGTCAACTTACAGTTTTCAACTTGTCTTTGTTTTTCCTGATACTGTATATAACAAAGATGAATGCCCATAAAATGATCTCTCTCTGTCTGATTCTCAGACGTGAATGAGTTGAAGGAGTGCCTTCATGTACTAGTGAAGGAACAGCAAGCTCTGGCCACACAAACTGCAACGACAGCTCTCTCAGCTATGAGGCTAAAGCAGAGGCTGGTTATCCTGGAGCGATACTTCATTGCTTTGAACCGAGCAGTACTTCAGGAGAACGTCAAAGTAAAGTGGAAAAGCAGTAGTGTTCCTCTGCCTGCTGTGGATAAGAAAAGGTAATAACACATGCATGAACAAGTTAATCCATTAGAAAAGTCATAGGTTATCAACCTGTCTTTGAGAGCTTAATGTGATTTATTTCTCCTTGTGAAACTTTTAAGAGTATAGTAACTTCTTATTTCTAAAGATGGCTTTGCCATATTAAGTGGTTGTTGCGGTTTAGAGGTTTGGGGAATCGAAACTAGGTAGAAACATTAATTTTGTAGCCAAAATTATTTGATTTTGTTGTAAGATAAGGATTAATAGAAGGCAAAGCAGGCTTATACTTTAAGGAATACAAAAAAGGAATTTTATTAACTGACTTAAAACAGGAATAATAATCAGGCATCAGCACCAACCCTTTAGAACACTCTTCCCCTCCCCACCCCTTTCATTTCTTTTCTACTGACCATACAAAAGGTATGTAGTTGTCGACTTGTAGTTAAGCTACCACCTCTGGAACAAAATAGTTTTCTTAATTCATGTAGAGAGAGAAGCTTTCTTTTTGTTCTATCATGTTGACTCCCCATAGGAAATATAGTTTCCATGGTTATTAGCTTTCCAGCAAGCAACCCCCACCCCCAATGGGAAAGATTTCCTTCCCTAGACCCCTTCCTATTTCAGTAGCTTTCCCAGGGCTACTGCCAATGGACATATGATGGTCATTGAGGTGTTCTTTTGAGAATGAATGTTTCTATTACAGTGGCAATGAAATCCCCTTTCTTCATTATCAGCAACACAAGTCTTCTACTGTTTCCCAGGGCAAGGAGAATCTTATACACAAAAGTCTCAGTCCACTGCTTACAACCTAGAACATTACATCCCCCTCTTCTCACCTCTTTTAGACCATTGTTCATATATTACAGGTTATATTATAGCCAAGTTTATCAACATGGTTCTTACAAAAAAATTTTCAGCTTTAAAGCACTCCTCATCTCTTCCTTCTTTGAATATAAACTTGGATACATTTATTAACTTAAAGTCTCTATGTTGTACCTTTTGTAGGTGCCTTCATTTCTGTGCTCTTTCTGTGCGTGTGGGGAAAAATGAATGCCCCCAAATTACATTCTGATATTGGAAAGAAACAGTTAATTTGTCTTTTCAGCTGGGTGATGGTCACATGACTTTCACCTGCGTGGTTTGTGTGGTTTGAGTGTTTTAAGTCCATGCCTGAACTGAAGGAGTTAGTTTGGGCTGCCTGCCATCCAAGCTACGTTTGAGTTGTAGGGGCCCGGCGGGACTGCGTCCGTGCTGCAGGGCGGGGCTGGCTCTCAGCTCTTTCTGCTCCAGACCATACGCTGGGCCGCCTGGTGGGACCACCTCAAAGCTGCAGGAGGGGCCGGGTCTGAGCCCTTTCTCCCTTCCGTGCAGAGTTGCAAGGAGTCGACGGAGCTGCGTCCGAGCTATCGGAGGGGCCCAGCCCGAGCTTTCTCTCTCTCCTGTGCTGAGCCATGCTGCGGAGCTAACCGGGCAGGGCGCTCCCAGCCCTGTGGGGCCTGACCCCAAACCCTCTTCCTGCCGGGCCACGCCGTGGAGAGGGGACTGGCCTGGCCCAGGCTAGGAGAAATAGAGCTGGTGAAGTTCCTTGGCCAGGGGCAGCAGAATGAAGTCTCTCTCTGCTTGGACGGAGCCGAGCAGAGTCGATCTGGCTCCTTTTCGCATGGAGCTGCCGTGAGAAACCAAAAGACCAGCTTGCGTTCCCTCTCCTCTCCCCCTCCGTGCCGTGCTGGCTGGCAGCCCCAGACCATGTGGTCTGAGGAGACCTTACCCAGCTTGGCGCGGAGACGGAGAGAGCGTCATTTTTCCTCAGTGAACCAGAAGCCTGAAAAGAGGCTGTCTGCAGGTATTCTCCTGGTTTTATGAGTTTTTTTGTAGGCGGGATTTGTCATACCGGATACCTCATTTCCGGCTGCCACCTCCTCTTTCTACACCAGGAATTTTTAACTGCAATTACTCCCTGACAGTGGTGTTAGTCCTCCTTCTTGCCTGGTGCTTTCCTAGAGTGTCTCTGCTTGTACTAGTAGGTTTTTATTGTAATACATTGCTGTAGATATTAAACTTTGATCTGTAAGTATACATTTATTGAAATATTTCTCTTGTTCTACTCAGCTAGAAAGTATGGAGAAGCCTATTTCAGAAATGGTGCTAATGGAAATTACATCGTTTGAATAACAATATATTTTTGTCAATAGTTGCTCAGTTAAAGCACATAAATTAAAAAATACAAATACACAAAAGCAGAACATAAAACCTTAGCTTGGGTGAGAAATGCTGTAATTGTGCATTTTATATGCAACTATTTAATACAAATACAAAAACAGCTGAACATAGTTTTCCTTCGTTTGGGTGAGAAATGATGTAATTGTGCACTTTATATGTAACTATTTCAAGAGAAGTAACTGAGTAAGGAATCATCTGATAACTTTTCATGTCTGGATAGCTATCTAGACCTAAAAATAGAAAAATCCATCAGGTAAGGCATTAGAGAAAATGTTCAGTAGCTGTCTGACAGAACAAGCAATTTGGCTGGGGAAATTTCTGTTAGATTGTCTCTAGCTTCAGATATGAAAGGAGAATGTAAGTAGATACCACAACTAATTGTTATGGAATTGGAGTTCTGACAAAGATATCTTTCTCTGAATCAATTAGTCTCTTGACATTTTTTTTCAGCTCTGATTAAAAAGAGCTCTGATATGTTTCAGTTATCAGATTGCTAAAAATGCAAGTATAATCTTGAAAAAGTCCTAAGCTGTTCTTTGTAATTTCACAAGAAACCAAAATAGACTTAGCGATTCAGTGTTTATAGTGGTATGGAATCTCTTGTTGCTGACTACAAAGGGGAGCTGACTTAAATTAATGTGTTTGTCTGTATGAGAAGAAAAGTTAAGAGAAATGAATATGAATCCAGTGGATATTACCAAAAGTTGAAGCTATCTCTGTTCCTTACATATACGAGTACAGAAAATGCAAAGAGATTTTCAGCATTGACACTTGAATAGAAAGATAAGAAATGACAAAATGGGTGGAATTAATTATCAATTACTAAATATTAATATTAAAAAGTCTGTAAGCTCAGTTTATGCGGTCCAAACTAACTAAAAATACAGACTTCCTGAGCAAATAATGAGTACGTGAAGTACCTTATGTTTGTGTATTTTGAGTAAAGCATCATAATTTCACTTTGAGTAACTATGGGCATTTTTTTGGTGCCAGTCCATTATGCCAGTCTGCTTTATATTTTTCTCTGTGAAGCTTTTTGATGTTGGACGTTGAATTGGCTCTTTGAAGCAGTTGAAGTTGAATTTTGGTTGCTGACATTTTGATGTTGTTCACCTTGTTTTTCAAGACACGGTTACGATTCTTTACAAATAAAAATTGTGTAATTGTATATGCATGCATATGGCTAAATTATAAAATCATTGAATATATAAGTTACACAAAATAATAATAATATAAATATATATTATTATTATATAAATTTTATTGAAACTATTCATACATATTTTTTTAGCTCAAGACCTGTAGGCAAAGGTGTAGAAGGACTTGCACGTGTTGGATCCCGAGCAGCACTTTCATTTGCATTTGCTTTCCTTCGTAGAGCCTGGAGGTCAGGTAGGTCTACTCTTAAACATTTTGCATTTATATTTCATTTGAAGCCAGGTGACTCATTAAAGAGTGTGTGTGTTAAATATTTGCATAGACCTGTAAATTTATAAATTATAAATTTGCATAATTGCATTTATGTGATACTGTGCCCAACAATGTTGCTGCTGATCAAAGCCACCCAAGCCAGTATCAGTGTTGGGTTTTTCTGGGATATTTTATGCTTAGAAAGGTAAGTTGAGATTTATTGAAAAGCATGTATTTTTAATGCTAGATTTCAGAAAAGTTAGATTTATTCTTCAGACAAGGTCAAGTCACTTTATTGTTACATCATGGTAGCAGCTTAGAAAAAGTTTTGAGTGTGAAGCCTCTGTTTAATTTGTGTACTTGTCAGCAATTGTCAAATTGCAGAGGATGCAGAATTGTCACCTTTACCACTAAACCTGCCTGTCTCAGTCTGTACTGTGTGGTCAGATGGCAGGTGTGGGCTGACTCTGTCCAGCCAGCCCTAGTTCTCTTCTTTTCTCAGCGGCTGCATAGTGGAATGAGCTGGTTTGGGTTTTCACCTTTCTGAATTTTTTTTTTTTTTGGTGAAGATTTCTTCAGAATCTTGCAGTCAGATGTTCATGTGTAAATTGAGAACTTTGTAGGAAGTAGCTTGTATTTTGTGTTGAACAAAAGCTCCACAAAATATTGCGTACAACAATTTCTCTAACTTCTGTAAAGATGGGAATGTAACTGCTCTTGCTGTGTTCCTTAGGTGAAGATGCAGACTTGTGCAGTGAATTGTTACAGGAATCACTTGATGCACTGCGAGCTCTACCAGAGGCATCCCTTTTTGATGAAGGGACTGTATCTTCTGTGTGGCTGGAAGTGGTAGAAAGAGCTACTAAATTCCTAAGGTCTGTTGTGACTGGGTAAGTTTCTTTTTTTGAGCTGTTAAATTGCAAGCTTGCATCTCTCAGAAGCTGGTGGTAGAAACATAATGATTTATAGAAAATTGGGAAGATTTCCTTCCTTTTCTAATATTGTTATACAAACAAGCAAAAAGTTAATGGAGTATTGAAATTATGCTCTTTAAATATGATTTAATGATTTTAGCTGCTTAAGAAAAATCTGAATTGGAATATTTTCTGTATTTTACTAATGTAAACATATCTGCTTTGGTATGCTTTGAAGAAGAATGCTTTGGTAATACTACATGTGTGCAGTCTTAGTCGTGCCCTTCAAATATCGTACAATAATACAGGTTTTTGTGCCTGAGGGAAAATACACTCATGTTGGACTTGGAACAGTCCCCTGCTCTTCCCTGTTATTTAAATAGGTTTCAAGTTACCTTTTTACAGTAGTTACTAGAAATTGTCTTTTCAATACTGGGACTTCATCCTTAAGGTGAATATCATGAAACATATTTGAATTCCACCTATGAAAAATTATTTTCATGTTCATAGCAAGTTTAAGAGAACTGTAGGTAGTGAAGCTTAGGGCATTTTTAAAGCCTAGCTGTCACTCTAAAACTTGATCTAGTTTGGAATGTGTGGGCTTTTCTTCTCAGTTGCTTTCATCACTACTTTGATATTTTTCTGTAAGTGTTAGTGTAGTAGTTCTTGGGACGCTGTAGATGCTTTTGTTAAGCAATTATGTATTCTTTTCTATTAGTTAATGTATATTGTTTGACTTCTAAATAGAGATGTGCACGGAGCTCCCAGTACCAAAGGGCCAGGAAACATTCCTTTGCAAGACCAGCACTTGGCACTTGCCATATTGCTTGAACTGGCAGTGCAGAGGGGTACACTAAGGTGAGAAGCACGAGCACTCTGATTTTTATCTATCCACTGTCTGTTGGAATGGGCTGGTAGTCTTCAGTTTTCATAGATTTGGGTTTAATGTAGTAATTGTGGTTCAAAGCATATCCACCTTTTCACTTATTCAGTGAATACTATCTAGACTGCAAAGTCCATTTTCAAAATTTTGATAATCTGTTTAAAACAGAAAACCCTAACATCCGATTTTGCTAAACTTCAAAATGTAGAAATTGAATTGTATGGATAACCTAACCCAAAGTTTTTAGGAATGCTTATTAACAGAAATGTTGATTCCCTCTTCCAGCCAAATGTTGTCTGCAGTTATGTTGCTGCTTCAGCTTTGGGATAACGGAACGAGGGAAACGGATAATGAACGATCTGCACAGGGAACAAGTGCACCCCTTCTACCTTTGCTACAAAGATTTCAGAGTATAATATGTAATAAAGACATGCCCAATACTGAGGAAGAGATTCAGGTACTTATTTGGTTTATTTTAAACGGTCATTATGTTGGAATCAGATTTCATTTGCCTAGCTAAAATAATCACAAAATTATCCAAACAAAATTGGGAGTGGTGTTTTCCATGTAAGATGTATATACACCATGGTTGTTTGGTTTTCATGTGGACATCTGAGGTAGGGGGAAGAATGTCACAGTATGGTTAGAGGTAAGCATTGTCTGTCATAGTTAGTGCTGTCATGAACATGAACTTAGATGTGGCTAAGTAACTTTTCTGCGTATTTGGATTGTTTTATTTTGGTGTATTTAAAGTTAATTGAATTATGACTTAGTGAATATTACTGAGGTTGATAAAACATAATAAATCAATTATATTATGCTTGTATCTTTCCATTATATTCACAATCTGATTGTTCTCTCAACATTCACGTTTCAAATTTTTCTCTAAAGTAAAAAAAAGGATGTGCAGAGTTAATTCATTTTCTCTTCCACTTGTGCAGATAGTCATCTTGTCTAAACTTTATTATGTATCTGTATGTGTAGTCTCATAGATGTACCTTTAATGTTTTTCTGACTGTTCTTTTCTCTTTTCCAGCTCCTGACTTACCCTCTAAGTCCAAATGAGAGTTTTCTAAGGTATCTGACTTTGCCACAGGACAATGAACTGGCGATTGACCTGAGACAAACAGCTGTGGTGATCATGGCCCATTTAGACCGCCTTGCCACCCCCTGTATGCCCCCACAGTGTAGCTCTCCTACATCTCATAAGGTAATTGCAATGCAATATCAAATGCAGTAAGATGTTTTCCCTAAAAGCAAAACTGAATTTCAGAATGCAAGAAAAACAGCTCCTAAGATTCTTCAAATTCCTTTCTGATTTTCACAACATAACCTTGAGTTCTGAAATTTGTCTTACTTGGTAACTTTTAATGCATCAGCCCTTTTTCAATCAGCACTGGAGTGCAATTTTATGGTTTATGAACCATTCTTTCTTACCACACTATGGCTAGTTCTGCCATATTTTGAGCTGTTCCTTGTGTTTCTCAGAGTAAATTCTCAAGACCAGACTTCATAAATGTTGGGGGTCTGACATGCTAAAAAAATAAAAGAAAGAAAAAAGTAAATGCTGAACTTTCCAACTTGAAAAATCCCTGAATTTCTTACTGTAGATATTTATAGCTCATTTAGTACCAGACTGAACTGAATATGATGCATGCAAATCTTTATTTTTGATATCTTCTAATTTAGGTAGGTTTTGTTGACTATTGGCAAAAATGACAGTCTCAAATTTGAATATATTTGGTATATAAAGGTTTAAAAAATAATTTGCTCTGTGGATTTTATTAAGTTGTGTATTTCAAAATTTAGTACTTACAGAATTTCTTATTTCCTAGGGATCACTGCAAGAGGTCATTGCTTGGGGATTAATAGGTTGGAAATATTATGCTAATGTGAGTGGTCCAATTCAGTGTGAAGGACTGGCCAACCTTGGTGTTGTACAGGTTGCTTGTGCAGAGAAACGTTTTCTGATATTATCTAGAAACGGAAGAGTTTATACACAAGCATATAACAGCGATACTCTGGTGAGAGTTTTTTGCATGTTTTTAAAAATTTGTTCAAGTCTGCTCTTCTAAATATTTACAATTTCTTAGGAGAGTAGATGGAGACATGCTGATTTTTGTGAGCTTTCTGTACTGTTGTATTTGAACTTTCAGAAATAGTGGGGTTTGTCTCTTGTGTTGATTTGATGAAAAGCCTATGGATTCTGTAATTTCTGTAAGGCTAGAGGTTATGGATACAAGGATAATTGCTTTTATTGGTATGCTGGCCTTGGTAACTTCAGAAATTGGCAGATATGAAATGAAATTTACTTTAGTGATATAACTGTGCCCAAGCTGTGTAGTTTCTCAAACAAAAATATACTGTAATAGAAGCCTTTGTCACTAAGATAGCCTGTAATGTTAAGGTAAACACCATTTTCATTGTACTGAAGACCTGTAAGACTGGGAACAAGTAACTTCAAAACATTGTTTTTGTAATATTTGACCATGTCTTTTCTTCATGCCTTTAACTCATTAATTTGAGAGCAAAGTTTTGATAAAACTGGAAATAGGAAAACTGTACCTAGTTATGTGATGGAAAATGTCAGCAGTTTTTGTAAGTATATTGCTTTTACTCGGTTTGCAGGGACCACAGCTGGTGCAGAGTCTAGCTTCCAGAAATATTGTGAAGATAGCAGCACATTCAGATGGGCATCACTATCTGGCTTTGTCAGCAAATGGTGAAGTTTTCTCTTGGGGTTGTGGAGATGGTGGAAGACTAGGCCATGGGGATACAGTGTATGTATTAAAAATAATCATAACATTTATTTGCAAGTGTTCTGAATTGAAAAATTCAGAAAAATTCAGTAAAAATTATTTTGTTGTGTATATAAGCAATGTTCAGGATTTGACATTTGGCTCTGTTACTGAGCAGAAGTTGCATTCTCCCTGCATGTTTTCTTTGTCTGGAATATTCCCTGTTCTCAATGCTACTTTCTGAAATACTTGTAGGTGGAGGGTGTAGTAGTGAGCACTGTTATTACACCTTTTATTAATAGTTTTATGAATCCAGAGCACATTTTCTCTTTAATGCTGGCTCACATGTTGGAGTGGGGTCATTATTTTTTTATGCAGTCATATTGTACATTACTCCATTTTTCCTGGACATTACTGTCCTGCTTTTGTGTAGAAGCAGTCTCCTACAACAGTGTTGTATTGGGGGTGCACATCAATACATTTTAGAGATTTAAAGTATCTTTCCCCCATGCAGAATTCCCTCTGAAGCAAGAGAGACAAGGGTTATTACTGTCATGAAATTTATTGTTCAGATACAGTAATTAAAGGTAGTATTTTCAACAATAGACAAATATTTTTTAAAACCATTGCATGAACTCAATTGGAAACAGAAGTTGCAGTTGTTAGATATTCCTTCCGTGGTTTGAATGTTGTTGAACAATTTGAACTTAATTTTGGCTTGCAGCTCTATTTATATTTTGTTACTTCAGACTAATAATAAGGCTTGCAGGTAGAATTGCAGCAATTCTAATGAGTATGTCACACCTTTTATCAACTACTCATCAAATCACCTTCTGTGAAATGTGTCACCTTCTCTTTAAATAGCCCTCTGGAGGAACCTAAGATGATATCTGCTTTATCTGGGAAGCAAGCTGGGAAACATGTCGTTCATATTGCGTGTGGAAGCACCTATAGTGCAGCCATTACTGCTGAGGGAGAGCTGTATACGTGGGGACGAGGAAACTATGGCAGGCTTGGTCATGGTGAGTTAGTTGATACCTTCAGATAAGTTAGAGTTGTTTAGTGCCTGTCGCTAATGATCTTTCATCCCATCTGAAGTTGATTTGAGAAGCTCATGTGGCTTCATGTGAATGGAAGTAATTATGGGAAAGGTTGTCTCAAACCCATTAAATTCCCTGAGTTATCTGTAAATAGGCAATTGGGTAGAGAAGAAAAATCTGCGGTGTTCTCTGTTACATTCCTCATGAAGCTAGGACTGTTTCATGGGTTAAATCCTTGTTGGATGTCTCAGAAACCATACAGGAGCGTAGTCATGATACTCAAATCTGAAAACAAAACTAAACACCGCCCTACGCCCACATAACAAAACGTCCACAGGCAAACAAGAAAAAAATAAAAACAAACAAAAGAAGCTGTCAGGCCTTCTGGGTTTTGCTTCTCACAGAACCACTTTGTTTTGAAGGTTCCAGTGAAGACCAGACCATCCCAATGCTGGTCACGGGGCTGAAAGGACTCAAAGTTATTGATGTGTCGTGTGGGAGTGGAGATGCTCAGACTCTTGCAGTTACTGAAAATGGTTAGTAGCAAAACAAAACATAAAGTTTTAAGTAAGCTTACCTGTCCTTCCTTTTACTCTGAAGATATTTATACTGCAGATATGCTTATTTCTAGCAGCCTGAATTCTGTAAGAATTTGGAGCTGAAATTCCTTCTGGGGAAATAAATGCATACATTTATACATTCTGCATATGATGTTGCAGAGATATTTCCATGCATAGATACGCAGTATATTCGTTATGAATATGCAAATATATTGATTTCTGGTGTATATATATTTCATATAAATGTATAATGGGCACACAAAATAATAGATACATGTGCATGTGTCTAAATTTTATTCTTTACTATATAAGTGCAAATATCTTACGTTGTCACAAGAACCAGAATTCAAAGTAGGAGAGCTGTCTCTGTTAACCCTTTGGAAGTGTCAAAGAGAGGCTGCATGGAAGTTCATGTTCCAAACATCCCTGACCAAGGTGCCTAGGATGAGACAGATTCAAAGCAGCCTTTCATTGTGAGGTTAAGCCCCAAAGTCATCTCTTAGAAAGCAGATAGTTCTTGGAAGCTAGCTGTTCCTTTGAAATATAGCTGATTAATATGATGTGCATTACTTAAAGAATGAAATGTTTGCTCATACAGGAAATGGAAACCCAGATTTTACGATTTTTTTTTTTTTCTTATGGTCTCTGCCTTGCATGCTTCCATTGCTTATCAGAGTACCTTAGTGACTGTGCTTACGCAAGTAGGGAACACAAATGCATCAGAATGTAAAACCAGACTTTCTGTTTGGACATGCATGGCTTTACCATTCTTTGACCATAATTTTATTTCCTGCAGATGCAGAATGACTTAGCTGTTTCTAAGTTCCTACATCAGGACTTAGATTTAGTAGTGTATTTCAAAAGAACATGATAAGCATGGCAATTTCATTTTCATTTTGATAAATCCTTGAATGATGTAATTTGAATATTAAAATAGGTTTAACAGACAGTTTGGCCATCTGATGTGTAAAACATTTTGTAAGTTCTTATAAAAGAAAACAGTTTTTAACTTGCTTGATTTACAGTAAATCCTATGCCTCATTTATTTTTAAGAAGAACTTTCCATACACTGGTAACTTTTCAGTGCATGTTATATGTTGCAGTTTTTATGTTTAGTTTCGTCAGCATAAAAACTTCTCAAATATTCTTTCTTACTGTCACAAACAGAAATTAATTGGGAGCTGCTTTTCTTAAAATCCAATTTAAAATTTATGCTTGTTGTAGAATCGTGGAGTTTTAAGAACTTACTTGTTAAAACAGATTACTTAATTGCACTCCTTTTTAATGTAATTATTTTTTGCTTTCCTTCTCCTGATTTAAAGGCCAGGTGTGGTCTTGGGGTGATGGAGACTATGGAAAACTGGGAAGAGGAGGCAGTGATGGTTGCAAAACTCCCAAGCTAATAGAAAAGCTTCAAGATCTGGACATTGTGAAAGTACGCTGTGGGAGTCAGTTCTCTATTGCTTTAACCAAAGATGGCCAGGTCTACACCTGGGGAAAAGGTGACAATCAGAGACTTGGGCATGGGACGGAAGAGCACGTTCGATATCCCAAACTGCTGGAAGGCTTGAAAGGTAATTATCAGAGCTGGAAATACTCCAGAGCTCTTTCTGTTGTTGGAGTTTTTTACCCGACATAAATGAACCCAACTGTGAGTGATGATGCCATGTACTGTGTCATATTTTATTCTGGTATAGCACTGGAAGAGGTAAAAATGTGCATTTCCCATCATTTCTGCATTTACACCTGCAAGATTTTAGCAGACTTAGAGACACTGTTATGACTACTTAGAATGCTGTGTGTATTGTGTTCTCTTTATTCTTACTGCTTTTCTTTTATTAGGTTCACAGAAATGCTTATTTAAAGGGTGTATATTTGCATTGTCATACAAATAAATATATACACATATATAATATATACTTAGATTAAGGCAGGTGAATAGAATAAATGAAAATAACAGACAACAAATAATGTCACTGAATTTATGCTTGACTTTTGACTAGTCTGTAACAGAGTGAAAATTACTTCTTTCATTTGTGAGAAACCTGAGGGACTGTAGGGGAAGATGAGGAAGAAAACTTTATTCCTTTATATTTCCTTTAAATTGTTATTCATGTATGTTGAATGATCTAAATGAAAATAACTTTAGTCTCTCATCCTAGATGGGGAGATCCCTAAATAATTCTTTCCCAAAAAAGTTTTTAAGTAGAAGGGACACAAAGTAGGAGATTTTCTTTTTTTAAAGTTGTGAACTTCTGTACTTACCTGTCTCTTGGTTTATTCTTTGCTGTACTCTTCCAATCGACTACTGTGATAAAAATGAGACTCTTGACGGCCATAATACGTTCTTAGTTAAACATCGTTGTAATTAGCGTAGTTTTCCTTACCTCTATTTTTTCTCTCAGTGATTGTAATATCTAAGTTATACTTTCAATATCTAACTTTCCTCTTAGGAAAGAAAGTGATAGATGTGGCAGCTGGATCTACCCATTGTTTAGCACTGACTGAAGACAGTGAAGTGCACAGCTGGGGAAGCAATGATCAGTGTCAGCATTTTGATACTTTGCGTATCACTAAACCAGAGCCTGCAGCTCTCCCGGGATTAGACACAAAGCATATCGTTGGAATTGCTTGTGGACCTGCTCAGGTAGATTTTATTTTTTAATTATTTGGTTTTACGTCCCACTGAGGTTAGTTCTGTATTCTAATTCTGATTCTTCATTCTGTGGTTGCATAACTTAACGTATTCTTATTTCTTATTCTAAATAAATGAAGACTTTGGAAAAAAACAGATCTTGTGCAGTTGTTTTGCCAAAAAGAGGTGATTAGCTTTCCCTCTGTTGTGTGTTCTGAGAAGTAGCTATTTACCTGTTTTGTTTGGTCTGGTACAGCAATTAAGGAGTTGTCAGCAGAATGTTTCCTGTGGCAAAAATAGTGAGGTATCTGGACTAGGTATGACAACATTGGAAAATGTGATAAGAGAGTTCTAGATCGGTAGTATTTTATGTATCATTACAAGGATGCAAGTAGAGCATTCTCTTAAACAGTTGTGCTGGTATTATTTCCACATCATCTATTACTGTTTGAAGGCAGATCTAGCTTTACACTCCTGTCGATAATCAGTGTCATATTTAGAAAATAATTGACTGTGGGACTTTGTGTATTGTTTCAATTTATAGAGTTTTGCTTGGTCATCATGTTCAGAGTGGTCAATAGGCTTGCGGGTACCCTTTGTGGTGGATGTTTGCCCCATGACATTTGAGCAGCTGGATCTGTTACTGAGACAAGTGACAGAGGGAATGGATGGATCCTCTGACTGGCCCCCTCCTCAGGAAAAAGAGTGTATGGCTGTGGCAACATTAAACCTTCTAAGACTTCAGGTACCATTTCTTATGCTTTGAGCAGTCATTGAGCTGAATGTTTTCACTAAATTGCTTGGATGGAAACTGTGACCTTTAATGTGCCTTAAAACACTTCTATTGGTTTTAGAAAGTGAAACAACTAAATTGTCACTTTATACTCTTGGAAATTTGGCATCTTGTGGCTGTTTTTTATTGTCGACAGCTTCTAGGTTTCATTAAGAATGAACTATAAAAGCAACATCTAAATGGATCAAGTCTCGTATAGTCACTCAGATTTTGAGCATTTTAATGAATTTTAAATAGTATTTTTAAAAGTGAATGACGTTTTTAATTGGTGTCTGACAGTCACTGAAAATGTGCCATTTTTCTAGCATAATGTAGTGACGCAGAAACAATTTAGGTTATTCTTTAGGTTTACTTTAGAACTTTAGGGCTTTTAGCTGCCACTCATAACTTTTGAGTATTGGCTTAAATTCAGTATGTAGGCAAGCCAGCATTTCCCTTTAACTTTACAGATTTTCAGGTGAATGTTTGTATCTTGGTCACTGAACTTACTTGCTCCAGGACTGACTTCCTGCCATCCTCACCAAGTTGGTATCAGTTGTTAATTAAAATCTGCCTTTCCCCTCCCCCCTCCCCCCCCCTTTTTTTCAGCTTCATGCTGCCATTAGTCACCAGGTGGATCCAGAGTGCCTTGGCCTGGGTTTGGGCAGCATCCTGCTCAACAGCCTGAAGCAAACAGTGGTGACATTGGCAAGCAACGCTGGTGTTCTGAACACGGTGCAGTCGGCGGCGCAGGCGGTGCTGCAGAGTGGCTGGTCTGTGCTGCTGCCCACGGCCGAGGAGCGCGCCAGGGCGCTCTCAGCGCTCCTGCCCAGTGCAGGTCGGTCCTCAGATGGAACCTTCTGGGTCTGGGCCTCACATTTTGGTTTTATTAACAGCTTCTTCCATGCTTAGTTTCAGGAAATGAAATGAATGTTAGCCCAGGACGCAGATTTATGATTGATCTCTTGGTGGGCAGCTTGATGGCTGATGGTGGTTTAGAGTCTGCACTGAATGCTGCTATTACTGCAGAAATTCAGGTACGGTTCATCAGCTTCTTGCAGTTGAGGTTCTTCTGCAGGGCACTGGATTTGTTACCTCTATAAATACAAGAGTATCTGTGTCTTCAGTTGTGAACTGTGCAGGAGCTACTGGTGTGTGTTCACCATGGTTTTGTGGAGTTTCTCTACCCTTTTTTGCCTTCATCACCCTTTGCCTTTCTTTTTACATTATAATTGTTTTTTGAAAAGTGTGCCCATGTTACAGAATATACCATACACATTTTGTCTGGTAGAAATTGTTTCATTTTTGCCATAAGTAAAAGTAACTTGATCTTATTACCATGAATACTTGCTAGCAAAATGTTTCATCATCATAGTGGAAGTTTCTGTGCTTTCTTTAACTTGATTTACTGTTTTAGGATATTGAAGCAAAAAAGGAAGCACAAAAAGAAAAAGAAATTGATGAACAAGAAGCAAATGCATCAACACTTCATAGGAGCAGAACTCCATTGGACAAAGACCTTATTAACACTGGAATCTATGAATCTGCAGGAAAACAAAGTTTACCGTTAGTTCAGTTAATTCAGCAGTTACTAAGGTAATTGCTTTGAATGTCTTTTACCTTTGTACAGAAGGTGTATTTAGACGTTCTAGGAACTAGTCAGCTAAATGATGGTTGATTTTTGGTTAGCAAATAAAGTCCTTTGCTGGCATTTTTAGCTCCTCGGAATTCAAAATATTGAAAATTATTGTAGCTTATCTGTAGTTCTGCTCTGTTACATTTGCTAAGGAGCAATGTTCTATACTAAATTACCCAGTTTTAGACTGCCTTGCTTTTATGGATTTTGGTACTTGTTCTCTGGAAGTTGTATCTGAAAGTTTTTGTACCAAATACAGGACAAATGTTTAAGAGACTGTCCTTACAAAGTGTGAGAATCACCACAGATTTGTTTAGAACTGAGTATTTTGTCCTATTTATTTAGAGCTGCCTCAAGGAGACTAAGTGGGGAAGAAACCTGAATTTTAAATTATTGACTGAGACTCATGAATGCATTACCAATTAGGGTACTGAGAACAAAGCTGCTTTATATCAGCCAGATGAGGAGTACTTAACATATAGCATGTATAGCAGGAAAGAATTATGAGTTTACCAAGAAATTTATTGTACTTTTTCACTTAATTGTGATGGCAACAATGTAATTTAATCAATACTGAGATTCTTTCGAGCTATATAGTGTCATGACTTTCACTGCAGCTTCTCAGTGAAAACTGTCAGATTGTTTTTTTTGTAATGAGTGATGGCAGAAACCACAAACTTGAGGTATTTTATAAAATCTGTTAACTAAAATGCATCCACAAAACCATTGACTTTTTGAGTACTACAGTGCAAAGAAGTGAAAGTTCTGCATAGAAACTTTGCAGAGGTTTCTTTTATATTTATGCAAAATTGTAGCAAAAGCCTAACCCATAGTCTGTGGACTGTCTTCAGTCTGAGCTCCCCTTAAGAACTTCATGATACTTTTATACCACTTAGGAACATCGCTTCACAGACAATAGCCAAACTGAAAGATGTTGCTCGTCGCATTTCTTCCTGCATGGATCAAGAACTTTATAGCAAAGAGAGATCTGCTTCTCTGGACCTGTTGCTCCGTTTTCAGCGTCTGCTTGTTAGCAAACTTTACCCAGCAGATTGTGTTGGCCAGGTCCCTAATACATACAGTAAGTTGTGGTTTTAAAAGTAAAAGCCAAGTATTTTCCCCAAGTATTTCTGTAATAGCTTTTACAGGGTAGCAGTTTCATATTTTAATTTATCTTCTTGTCTCATTTTTCAGCCTAGTTGTTGAGTCTGTCTGAACAGTGTTTGAAAGTAGTTTATTTACATTGTTTTCTGTAAGTGAATTTTTTTTTTTGCTAGGTAATAGGATCTGGATAACAAAGTTTTTACAAATTTTTAAAAAGGTGTGATTTCTTAAATCAGTACTAATATCAAGTGGCATAATTTCAGAAGAGTTTGAGATATTTTGAAGTATGTTTCTTAAACATGACTATGTGATGGTTTTCTGCGCTCTTCCTCTGTTTTTATACAGGTCCTGACCTCTTAGGTGTTGGTTCTTTACTGAAGAAATACACTGCTCTTCTGTGCACACACATTGGTGATATACTTCCTGTGGCAACCAGCATTGCTTGTACTAGTCATAGGCATTTTGCAGAAGTATCTCGTGTCGTAGATGGAGATTTAACAGGTTGGTTTTTACTTGTCCTCCTTTCTTCCCCTTCCACAGAATTTTAAGACATTCTTGAAAGACTAAGAAGGAGTCAGTTTAATTTTTTTGTTAATGGGAGAGAAGGAGGGAAAATTCAATGAGGAAGGCAAGAGCTACTAGCAGCACTAGTTGAAGGCAGAATATATTAATGGTGATTTACTTCTGCAGTGCAATGAACACAAAACTTGAATTGAATGTGAGTATCTTCTGTGTTTTTTGTTTCAGGCATTCTTCTTCCAGAACTGGTGGTTTCTATAGTGCTACTTCTCAGTAAAAATGCTGGATTAATGCAGGAAGCTGGTGCTATCCCTCTGTTGGCTGGCTTGCTGGAACATCTAGATAGATTTAACCACTTAGCCCCTGGAAAGGAAAGGGATGACAATGAGGATTTAGCATGGCCAGGAATAATGGGTATGTACTTAGTAGCATCTGGACTGCTTTCATAAAGTAGCTGTACAAAAATGGTGGCTGTTCATGAACTTCTCTCAGGAAGGGAATCCTACTTCACTGTACAAAGTTTTACTAGCCAAATTAAATGGCAGTATTTATTTCTGTCAGTAAGTTCTTAGGAAGTTAGATGTAGAAGTAGGATTAAGCAGAGTACAGATGCAGCTTTTCCAAGAAGCGGTTCACATAATTTTGCATTTTGAGTGTGGAAAATTGCAGTGAAAACCTAAGTAGTACATCTAGGCATTTTGTTACTAAATTCTGTCTGTAACACGAAGGATGAGTAATGTGAAAGCTTTGAAATAAGGAATTTTTATTTTCTCAGGGCACTTTGTAATATGAGCTGTGTCTGTGGTCAAAAGAGAGGCTTCTTTTATATTAAAAAAATCTGAATTTAGGCTGAAATGAAATTTACAGCAAATTCCTTGCAGGCAAATGAGTAATAAAACTGAAGTAATTTACAGGAAGAAGCGATTAGAGCAGTGAATTTCCAGAAAACTGGTTGTTCTGCTCCACCTCCACACAAAACAGCCATATAACTGGGCAGTGCTAGGTGACATTAGAGATTAGTGCCTAAAAGAACGCAGTATTCAGACAATGTAATTGCACAATATGTAGACAGGGACATATTAATAGCCATTTTTTCTTTTGAGCATATAAAAAAATAAGCAGCCTTTGAACAGAAGTGAAGAATTGGATTAGTCAACTGTTTAAAAAATGTTCAGAAAAAGTCCTTACTTCCTGATTTTCTGTTGATAAATTCTCTTTTCTGTTTTATATGGGTAGGTTCGTTTTTTACTGGCCAGAGTTGCAGAAATAATGAGGAGGTGACACTTATACGTAAGGCTGATCTAGAGAACCACAACAAAGATGGAGGATTTTGGACAGTGATCGATGGCAAAGTGTATGATATAAAGGACTTCCAAACCCAGTCTTTAACTGGCAGTAGTATACTTGGTGAGAGTTTTCATCTGTCTTAAAGACACAAATTACTTTATCTCAAAACCAGGTGGCATTAACAGATTTTGAGATACTGTATTGACTGCCTCATTCTTTCATTAGCTCAGTTTGCTGGTGAGGACCCAGTCGTTGCTTTGGAAGCTGCTTTGCAATTTGAGGACACACGAGAATCAATGCACGCCTTCTGTGTTGGCCAATATATAGAGGTAAAAATGTTACTAATGGGCAAATGAATTCTAAAGTCAAGCATTGCTTTGCTGTCAGATTTCTTGTTGGAGCTCAGTTCTAGCTTACAATTGCTGTTTCTTCTGTGCAGCCTGACCAGGAGGTGATTACAACACCAGATCTCAGTACTTTGTCATCGCCTCTGATAGACACAGAGCGGAATTTGGGTCTTCTCCTTGGACTGCACGCTTCCTACCTGGCAATGAGCACACCACTTTCTCCTCTGGAAATTGAATGTGCCAGTAAGCAGGACATTATTTTGAGCTCTAATAAGTGATAAATACTTGTCAAAGCACTTTTTTAGTCTTGGTATCTTCTGCAGGAGTTCTTTATTTCTAATGTTAACTACCACACTCATCAAGATCCCAATAATTTAGCAAGATTTAAATAGGGACTAGATAATTTCGAGCACTTGAATTGAGAATTTTGTAATATGCAACATAAAATAGAAGAGAAAACAATGCTATGCAGTCTCCTATCTAACTAATTTGTTGTCAGTTAAAGAGTGCCTGGATCTTGTGGTATTGGATGTTTTCCTATTGGCTGTCTTGGTTTGGTGAATAGAAGGTATAATTCAATATTAATAGCAGAAAAATTGCTAAGGCCCTCTATCTCTAAACAGATGATGGCTGCCCTGTTACTTAATTGTTTCTCAGTTGCAGAACCCTTTTTTTTTTTTCTCTGTGAGAAAGTTTCAGCAAGTGAACGACTTGCTAAATTTTGTTGGAGCCTGTGAATGCATTTTATTAGATGAAATTGAGCCTTGATGGCTTAGTCTTCGATCAGAATATTCACTCATGTTTTCTTTATTTTAGAATGGTTGAAGTCATCAATCTTTTCTGGAGGCTTGCAAACTAGTCAGATTCATTACAGTTACAATGAGGAAAAAGATGAAGACCACTGCAGTTCACCTGGTAATACCACCCCAAATAAATCAAAGCTGTATACACATCGATTAACTTTGAGTGACCATTCACAGCCCTTTCTCCAAGCAATTGCAGATAATAATATTCAGGATCACACTGTGAAGGTAAGCCCTCATTAGCTGTGTGCACAAAAACCATTGCTGAAGGGTGATAGTGGTGCTGAAAATTCTCCAAAAGTTGTAGCAAAACAATTGAAAAAGTTATTTCAGAATTACATTTTGTAAAAGGAATGGTTGAGTTCTACTAATGAATAAAATGTGTATATTTCACTTAATAGCATAACAGTACATTTTTTCTTTAGAATTTTTGAGTGGGAGAACTAAAAATTCAAATATTCTTACAAGAAAGTTAGTAATGCATTACTTATGTCAAGTTTCAGTAGCACTGAGAGATCCTGTTCACCTCCAGTTGAACTAAAATGGAGTTTTTGCTGTCAAGACACAAATGTATTTTATGTTTCAGATTCACATATGCCTTTTGTCTTAAAATCCCTTTGGGCCTTGAGGTTTAGGTTTCATGTGGTTGGAATTGTGGATGTTATGAAAAACCCTGTGATTGACATTGATCACTATCTTCTGTAATACATTCAGATTTTCTAACCCTCTGACTTCAGCTCCTTTATGAAAAAAAACCCCGAATAAGTCCTTGTGAATAGCAGTAATGATGAGTAATGATTAATCAGAAGACAATTGAAAATTGTGTTAGGTGACCTGACTATCTCATGAAGAGATCAAACCAGTAGTAGTCTTTGCTCCTTGAGCCATGTTGCTTTTCATACAGGAAGAAGGATATTTGTAGTTTTGGGCTGTAATTGCTGTGTGTTAAATTGCACATTGTGTTGTATCTCAGGAATGTTAATTCACATTGTGGAGATTATTCAGTGTTATTTAAGTGCTACCTGCAGTGTTTTGAGTCCTTTCATTGTATTTTAAAACAGAAGTTAAACAGAGGCTGTTGTGTGTTTTCTTAGGACTTCTTGTGTCAAATAGAGAGGTACTGTAAACAGTGTCACTTAACAACACCAATCACCTTCCCTCCTGAGCATCCTGTGGAAGAAGTAGGACGTCTGTTACTGTGTTGTCTTCTGAAGCATGAAGATTTGGGTAGGTAGGCTTGTGATGTGTTTGTTGGGACCAGTTTAAACTCTGCTGTGGATGATTTTGAAAATGTATATTCAAACGTTGTCTTTTCCCATTCAGGTCATGTAGCACTGTCTCTTGTTCATCCTGGTACCCTTGGAGTTGACCAGGTAAAGCACAAAACCTTACCAAAATCTGTGGTGGATGTGTGTCGTGTTGTCTACCAAGCAAAATGCTCATTGATTAAGGTAAGCCTCTTAGCTGCTGATGTTAATTAATTATTATATTAATTATTTAATTATTAATAAAGATTAGTTTTCATTTGAAGTGTTTTATTAAAAAGTTATGTATTTTTCACTTTATCACATATTATACAATAATTTAATCTTTGAATGTCTTTTGTAGACGCATCAGGAACAAGGGCGTTCATACAAGGAAGTTTGTGCTCCTGTCATTGAGCGTTTGAGATTCTTATTCAATGAGCTGCGTCCCGCGGTTTGCAACGATCTCTCTATAATATCCAAATTCAAACTTCTTAGTTCCCTGCCCCGATGGCGAAGGGTAGCTCAGAAAATCATTAGAGAAAAAAGGAAAAAAAGAGGTAAGGCAGAATTAATGTTGTATTCTCTTTGAAACAATGAAAGTCCATCTTATTTCTAGTTTTGCTGCTATTTGAGACTCTCCTTAGATAAAGCATCAAAGCCATTTGCTTTCTGTTGTGTTTTTGTGAAGTTTTCTAAACCAGTGGTTGCATGTCAGATCCTACAGCACGAACTGGCAAACGAGTGCCAAGTTTAGTTGAGGCATTTCTTCGTGTTCCAATGTATTAAAAATGATCCCTCGATATCAGACCCTCTGGATTGGTTTCAGTAGAATTCCACTGGAAGTGACATCTTGTTAGAAATCATGTTTTATTAAAGTGTAGTCAGACAGTGGTTTAACTGGAAATAAATTAATGTGATGAACAGACACCAAAGTGCTTTTCAAGTTTGTCTTTAAAGATAAAAGCATGTTGCAGGTAATACCAGAGTTAATTTGGTAATAGTTGGACATAGAGTTCACCAAGAATACATTTCCATTTTATTATGTACAGATATTAAGCATTCTGTGCTTAGGTTATCATGCAGACCTAAAAATGTGATGCTGTAAAATCTAATCAGACTGCATGAAAAAAATAATTCTTTTTTTTTTTTATAGTGCCAAAAAAATCTGAATCTGCTGATGTAGAAGAATCCAAAATTGGAAATGAAGAGAGTGATTTAGAAGAATCTTGTGTGGTACCTCACAGTCCTGTACCTATAGATAAAAAGCCCATACCAATCAAATCACCCAAGGTAGGATATCAGATTTCAAATCAACCTTGTGAATAAAAATAACAAGAGAGAAAAGAATGAGCTCAAGTGTGATTGCTGTAACTTGACATTTAATGTTCTGATAATGGTGTTTGGGATGTATAATTAAGTGTGACGTGTTGTTTCAGTGAAGTCTTGAATGATTTTTAAAAATAAGCTTGTTCTATGTATTTAGTGTATGTAAAGATACCTTCTCTAATTTTTAAATTATTGATAATCTTAGACAAGTCTTCATTTCAAAATAAAATATTGTGATGGGTTACTTCCTCTTTTCTTGAGCATTAATGCATTTGAAATTTAATGTAGCAATAGTAAAAAAGATAATGAGTAAAAATAATAGTAAGATCTTTCCTGACTTTGAAAAAGTTTTTATTCCCCCCCACCCAGCATTTTAAATTGAAAAATTATTTTGCATGACATAACTTACATTTTCAGTAATTTCAAACTGTTTAAAAAGTTTTAACATGCTACCTTCTTGTTTTGCAGGATAAGTGGCAGCCAATTTTGAGTACAGTTACAGGTGTCCACAAATACAAATGGCTGAAGCAAAATGTTCAAGGCTTGTATCCACAGTCTGCTCTCCTTAACACCATTGTTGAATTTGCACTTAAAGAGGAGCCTGTGGATGTAGAAAAAATGAGAAAATGTTTATTAAAACAGGTAAAGTGAGTGAAGACAGAGCGTTTACATAATTATGATAATTATTAGCAGTTTGCGTAAGTATGACAATGTGTTTTTTCTCTTTGACAGTTGGAAAGAGCAGAAGTTCGTCTGGAGGGAATAGACACTATTCTGAAATTGTCAGCTAAAAATTTTTTGCTCCCATCTGTGCAGTATGCTATGTTCTGTGGATGGCAGAGGCTTATTCCAGAAGGAGCCAATATAGGGTAAAACTCCTTGTTGCTTTTCCTTCCACAATTCTTTAGTAAGAAAACAATACTTATTTTTGTTGTTGTTGTTCTTCTCTGAAGGGAGCCTCTTACCGACTGCTTGAAGGATGTGGATCTGATCCCTCCATTTAACAGAATGCTGCTGGAAGTAACATTTGGGAAGTTGTATGCATGGGCTATTCAGAACGTCCGGAACATCCTGCTGGATGCTAATGCAAAGTTTAAAGAGCTAGGTGAATCTCATCTTGTTGCTCTTGTCTGTGGAGAAAACTGTCTTATTGTTGCCTTTTTTTTTTTTTTAAAGTTCCCCATAATTGGGATGTTGAAATCAGTTCTCTTGATTTGTGTTGAAAATTACTTTGTGTGTCATTCCAACCTTCCCACCTTGACCCTGTTAACTCACTTTTCAGTGTTTGACTATGTTGCTGATTTCCCAGCAACAGGTGATTGATTACTCATTTGTAACATTTTAGCATTAAAATACAAATTATAATCCGTTTCTTGGAATTTCAGCTTGTAAGATTTCAACACTGAGCAGGGAATAAAAAATAATTTAAACCATCAATCAAACAAATCTGTAGCCTAGTCTTTTGTAGCTCCCAGATGTCAAAGCTGACCTTGTGGTTTACATTGCTCTTGAACTAGGTCTGCAGCCTGTTCCTCTTCAAACAATTACTAATGAGAATCCAGCAGGGCCAAGTCTTGGAACTATTCCACAAGCACGTTTTCTGCTGGTCATGCTGAACATGTTGACGCTGCAGCACGGTGCCAATACCTTGAGCCTGCTCCTCAATTCTGGCATGCTGGCCTTGACACAAACCACACTGCGCCTGATAGGTACAGTTCTTCTTTCTTACTTGGAAGAAAGCAATTGCTTTACATACCTCCTGTATTTTTTACCTTTTCGTGTACCCAAATTACAGAATTACTTTGCTGCTTAAAGATAGTGCTTAATGCTATTTACCTTTACCCTGATACAAAAACCACATCTGCAAGTGTGATTGAGAAGGAGGTTAGTTTAATTGCAGACTTTATTCAATCAGGATTTTTTCTATTAAGCATTTGCTTTGGCCATCCTTTGCTAAAATTTCATTTAATGTGTAGTTTTGGTGGAACTGCTACAAATAAATGAAAAACGGAAAATTAAAATGAAAACAGTAAAAAGTGCCTACTCTCTGCTCTCCATTTCATTTGTTCTACATATTAAAAATGATCCCAGTCTGCATACTTAAGCTTGAAGCTTTCTTTGTTCTATTATAGAAGTTCTCTGGTGTGTTTTGCTATGATTCAAATTGCCGTGGTTTTTATCTCTTGGTTTTCTTAGAAAACAGCAAACATTTGTTCCTATAACTTGTGTTTAACTGGAGTGCACACCAAAAGTTTTTCAAAAAAATTCTCTTTGTAGAGCCATTTAGCCAATTGAGTCATCATTATTAATGTCTCTTACTTGTCACTTGGTTTTTTTTTTCTTCAAAATTAGATATTTCAATTCCTGTGCATTCAAAACCATTACACTCTAGTTTTCTAAAAGGTCATTTGACTTACCACCTGGTCAGCCGGCTTTCCTGTTTGTTTCTGCTTTTATATTACAAAGTTTGTGCCTCAAAGGTACATATAGAACTTAGAGCTGGATATATAACTTTTTAATTTTTTTCATGTTTTTCCTCATTAGGACCCAGTTCTGATAATATTGAAGAAGATATGATTGCCTCTTCCCATGGGGCTTCTGCCACGGTCCTAGAAGAGTCAAGAAAGGAAACTACACCTGTTCAGCTCCCTGTTTCTGGACCAGAGCTGGCAGCCATGATGAAAATTGGTACCAGAGTGGTGAGAGGGGTGGACTGGAAATGGGGTGATCAGGTACAACTTCTTTCATACAGGTCTTGAGTGTGTTATTGTCTAAAGTGTGTGTTCAGTGGACTGTCTGTGAAGTTTCTAGTCAATCAAACTTAAGGGCATTTTACATTCCAAAAAGGTTGAATTAAGGATTTGGGAATTTAACAGAAAATAAACCCTGCATTCCAGCTGGTCCTCAGAGATCAGCGGGGCTTGTTGCAGCTGGGCTTGATTTTTGATTGTAGCCCAGTTTAGCATTGTAAGTCTGGCTGAGTTTGGAGGAGAACTTGCATGAGCACAGAAGCACAAACAGTGCAGTTTACCGCTGTAGAACTATAAGTCTGATGGATTCAGTAAGGTCTTGCACAATCCAGATTCACAAATAGTGTGGTTAATTGAAGCACCAGAAAAGCAGGCTCAGGATTGTTGTGGTAAGTTCACCAACTACAGAGTGTTAGTATGCGTTGTGACAGAAAGTATGGTAAGAGATCTAATATACATACATCTAATCTATATATACATATATATACGCACATATATGTATATTTGTGTGTATGTAAATTAATATTCCCAGGTGTGCTCCAATGCTGTTGGAGATACAAAGCTTGCATAAAGACTTCTCTTTGGGAAGAGAGACATGATCTGTCAAAAGACCTTGAACAGGCAGAGTTTTCCCCTGCAGTCCTTTCTGTCCCTGAAGCCACTCTTTTATACTCTAAATTTTGGCCTATCCCAACGGGATGGAAAAGTCACATCATAGGTGGAATTTGGTGACTTTGGCCATACATGTGTTATTACACAACCTATATTTTCCTTCATCTGCATCCTGCGGGGTGCCTAAGTTAATAATAGGGCTTAATGAGGGTCTCAGTTACCTTTTGTCAGAATTTATAGTTGACAAAAGAGGTAGAATGAACACTTTGGTCCTCCTCCACATACTGAGGCAGCAGCAGGGGCTCTCTTACCTTCATCAGAGGATATTTGTGTGCATCCTTATCTCCTGAACAAACTGGATTTATAACAAGGCCTGTTTTTCATGGTGGGAGGGAGTGTAGCTGTTGGTTCACACAGAGGCCCAGGTGCCCTTCTGTGCCTCACTGAAACAGCATCAGTGCCTGAGAGCTCTGCTCCACTCCAGACATCACTCAGTTGTTAGGCCTTGCTGGAACCAGGTGCAAGACAAGCAAGAGGCTCAGCTCGTGTTTTTCACAACCAGCTTTATCAATCCTTCACCATCTTACAGCAATGCTGTGCAATTCTGACCATTTACCACAAAAGCCTTGGAGAATTAACATAAAATAAGTTAATTATTTGTTTAGCTTCATTTTTGGAGATGTTTAAAATTCTCTTTTAGTGAGATTGTGCTAATTTGCCATTTAACAGGAAATTGAATAATTTATTTCCTACAATATTATACATTTCCAACTATGTAGGACATAACTTCTACTTATGTAAGACATGGTAAAAGGAATTTAACCATGGGTGTCTAAATACGGATCTTACTGGGATGATTCTTTTGAAAATTGTGAAATGCTTTCTAACTTTATGCTTGATTTTTGAAACACTGTTGAATGTTTACTACCTATCACTAGGATAGCAGCAAAAAAGAGCAATTGCATTTTTATTTTATGAAGTTTGGGTACAAATTAGTGTTGATTGTGTAACGTGACCCTCTCTTTTCTGTCAGGATGGACCCACACCAGGTTTGGGTCGTGTGATTGGAGAACTGGGAGAAGATGGCTGGATTAGAGTGCAGTGGGACACGGGAAGTACAAATTCTTACAGAATGGGAAAGGAGGGAAAATATGATCTCAAACTAGCTGAGCCACCACCTGCAACGCAGCCCACAACAGAGGATTCAGACACTGAGGATGATTCTGGTAAAAAAAAAAAAAAATTATAAAAGTGGAGGCACAGTTGTAGTTGAATTTTAAAATTGGTACCTTGTAATATAAAATATTTTTTGCTCAGGAGCAGGTGCTTCATCAAAGAAGATTCATTTAATAGGTCTACACTTCTGACCAGAATCTTTTTTAATATGGCTTTACTATGAGAAAGGAAGATAGACAAGATGGTGTCACATTTGTTGCAAATTCATGGTCAGAGAAAATAGTATTATTCAGTTGAAATAATTTCAGTTATAGATACCAGAAGGTATACACTTTAACATATGTTAATACCATTCTGAAGTGGGATTTTTATATGGCCTAATTATACCTTTAGTCAGAGTGTTTCCCTGTTCTTGGCAATACTTTGGAATTGCTTTCAGCTGAGTACTGCTAGAGAAAAACTTGAAAATATATGTGCTAAATACCTGGTTTATATTTTGCTCCTGGAATTGGCAGTAAGGAATCTTCTTCACATCAGATCATCTTGGAGAAAGTATTTATGACAAATCATTCACATAATGTTTGTTTGAGACCCTTTGTGAAATAAAGTAACTCAGTATTAATTTGCTCCTTTGCCTTTTGTTTCTCCCTTCAGAAGCAGAACAAGTTGAAAGAAATCTCCACCCTACTTCCATGATGCTGACAAGTACTGTGAACCTGTTGCAGACACTGTGTCTCTCTGCTGGTGTCCATGCTGAAGTCATGCAAAGTGATGCTACTCGGACTTTGTGTGGTCTACTCCGTATGCTTGTGGAGAGTGGAACAATAGATAAATCAGGTGCATTACATAGCAGCAGTCTGATTGAGCTGTATGCTTGTTTTGTGCTTTGTTGTCTTGTAAGTTTGTAAATCTTGTTTCTAGTTTTTAATCCTTTTAAGGCCAAAGGCTAGAATATGCATTTTCAGAGCTTTTAAAAATCTCAATTTTTAAAGGCAATATAAGTGACACTGTGCATTCTTAGAATATAAACATTAAAAGCAGAAGAAATGCATGAGATGTGAATTGTTGATTTAGACAATTAATTTATTAGCAACCTTTTTGTGTTTGGCAACAACAGTATGACTGGGGGTGTCATACTTATATTTGTAGCTTTTTTGTAATTTCAGAAGTAATGCTGTTAACTATTTCGAAATGAGGAAAGGGTGAAATTATGAGAATTGTTCTAAGGCATATTTAATAAAATTAATTACAGCCTCTAAAATTGAAATTAATAGTTCATGTAAAGACAGTGAAATAGCTTGGTGTTCTGATCTGTCCAAAAAAGCCCCACGTAGCTTATAAAGAACTACATAGCTGGTGGAAAAGTCAACTGTTACATGTATATATCTTTTTGTTTTTAGCTTCCTTGCCAAATAAATTAGTTTATAAAGAACAGCATAGGAGTTGGTGCACGTTGGGATTCATTCGAAGCATAGCGCTCATGCCTCAGATGTGCAGCACTCTGAGTACATCTCAGTGGATAACTTTGCTAATGAAAATTGTTGAGGGGCATGAATCTTTCACTGCTGCTTCACTACAGAGACAGGTAATGTGTGTATTTCCAAATTACTTCAATAGGCAATAAAATTAGTAGGCTTCAGTTGTCTTAAAAAAAAGGGATATTTTACAAAATGTCCATAAATAAATTTTTAGTTAGTTGGAAAAAAGATAACATTTTTTTTTATACTTAGAATTTATTGTTTTAAATATACGTTTCTTGAATTTTGAGCCTTCATGATGCTATGGACTCCCTTGTTCTATTGAAAGAAAGGTCAAAATAGCATTCCAAAATTGTGCTCCAGAAACTCCCATATAATATTTCCTGTAAATTGAATGAACAAAAGAATAACAAGTACATGGTTAGGAAAAGGTTACATTCATTTAAAGTTACCAAATTATGTATTGTCTACTGTCCCTCCTTCCATAGGAAATGGTTAATATTATTTTAATTGCAGTCTCTCTTAAGAAACTACATCTTTGCATCTTACTTTGGAATTGTATTTCCCTTGTCATCTTTCCCCTTTTCTCATTTCTTCTTTCTGTTTATTTTTTACTCTTTTTTTTTTCTCTTTTTCCATTCCTTAGCATCTTTTTCGTGACACTGAAAAGCAACTTTATTATGGAATAACACTGCCAAATTTTAAGGCTTGGGGATCAAAAGAGCATCTTACTCTTTTCCTTGATAAGCCATCAGCATTTTTTAACTAAGGCCTTCTGACATAAAGGCCTGTTCATTTTTGTGTGATCTTCCAGTGAATTCTTGCCAGTATTTTTAATATGCTGAGACTTTTGTCATCATCCAGGATTTAGTGCAGTAGAGTCATCTGTGCTGTTCAGGGAATACTTGAGAGAAATGACCATTCCTCATGTACCAGCACCTAACTTCAGAACAACAAAAAGATGAGAACTTGAAGTTCTATAAAGACATGTTATTGACAGAAGTTTGCAAGAGGAGAATTCTCTTTGCTGTTAGTCACTTCCATTGGTCCTCTGGGTAGAAGATGAGGAAGCTCAAAACCTGTAATGCTTCTACTCAAAATACGCCACCCCCTCTGCTCTTTGATACTGCAGTGCTGCACTTTGCCGTGTTTCTTGTCAGTCCTGCACTGTCTGGGTTCAGAGAATCCAGCCTGTTCCTTCTGTACTGTGTTGGAGGCCTTGGTTTCACAGTGGCTACTTCTGAGTGTCACTGTGGCTGCTTCCACCATTCTGCTTTATATCTCATGAATTTCAGCTGTTATAGCTTCTTGGCAGAACACTTGGAAACTTTCATTCTGAAATACATCTTAGTACTAATTTCTGAGTCTGCAATCTGAACAAACCTTCCCATTCTGTATTCCTATTTTTCCTATTTGTTTTTGTTTCTCTGTGTGTGTATGTGTCTCATGTCCTAAGTATTGAAGAGATTGGGTTCACTAATACAATGTGCCAGTAAAATTGTTACTGACTCTGAACTGTCACCGCTTCTTTTAAAATACCCCGTGGCAAACTGAAGATCAGTAGCTTTGTAATTTCCACAGCCAGAAAGAAATCAACATTGTAGAAAGAACTACAAAGGAAAGCTAACTTCAAAAATGTCATTCTTCTGTATTTAATATGTCTGAGAGTTTCTTTAGTATTTGGTGATACAGACTAGAATAACACTAATTTTGTTCTCTCTTTAGATCCTTGCTGTACATTTATTGAAAGCAGTACTTCCATCCTGGGATAAAAATGAAAGGTCAAGAGACATGAAATTTCTTGTGGAAAAACTGTTTGGGTTTTTAGGGAGCCTGCTTAGTACTTGCTCTTCAGATATCCCACTACTCAGAGGTAGAGGAATTTTCCCTCAGTGGCTTATTTTTATATATGGGAAATGCGTGCATTAAACTCATAATTGTTGTGCCACTGCTTTGTCTTTCCAGAATCTACTCTGAGGAGGAGAAAGGCCAGGCCCCAAGCATCTCTCACTGCCACTCATAGTAGTACTTTAGCAGAAGAGATAGTGGCACTGCTGAGGACGCTACATTCGCTCAGCCAGTGGAATGGACTCATAAACAAGTACATCAACTCTCAGCTAACCTCCATCACCCACATCTTTGCAGGAAAACAGTCAGAAGGGGTAGTTTCCACGTTTTAAAATAAGCTCATTTTTGTAGCAATATTTATTTTGAAATTATAAATGCTAAATCTTTGTAAACAATATTAAGCTTAATATTGAAACCATTTTTCTATTTTTATATATATTTGTGTTGTAATTTTTAAGTTGAAATATTTGTGATTAACTTTGTATTTTAAAGCAGATAGTAGGGAATGTTTTCTCCCTACAGTTAAATTTTATTTTTCTTTGTTAGGCTGTGTTGGATGACTACTTCCCTGACACTGAGAATCCAGAGGTGGGAGCTCTGATGGCAGTCTTGGCTGTGATTGGTGGCATTGACAGTCGCTTGAGGCTGGGTGGACAAGTAGTTCATGATGAATTTGGAGAAGGCACGGTGACACGCATCACCCCGAAAGGGAAAATCACTGTGCAGTTCTATGACATGAGAACATGCAGAGTGTGCCCTCTGAATCAACTGAAACCAGTGAGTTACGTTTATTAAGGCTTTAATACTGGGAAGGTTTTCAACTCTGTGCGTCAAAGTAAACATTTGTTCTTCACTGGCTAAATACATTGACATTCAGCACGTACAATGCTTTGAATGCACATCTAAGATGGTCTTCATGCAAACCTCTGCAGGACCTTTAAATCCCATCCTCATTTACAGAGGAGGTGAAAGGAAGAGGGCTTTAAGCTGAAGTTGTTTGACTTGAGGTAAAATCCCAAGTTATTGTAATGTGATACTCAGCTCTTAGATGAGAGGAGCTTTCTGTTTAACGTGATTTGCTAACTAATGTAGAAAGTCTTGAGTATTCTCAGTTGAATCTTGATTTGATTGGTATGACATTAGTGAAAGCACAGGTCTGCTTCAGAGACTGCAGTTCTTTCTTGTTCTGACTCTGTTTTGCTTTTTTACCAAGAAGACCTGCAAGTGTGTGGTACAAACACAGACTCAGGAGCTGTGTAGGGAATAGAAATCCTCTCTAGTGGTTCCTGGTCAAGAGCAGTAAGGCAAATGCTACTTTTTCTCTTCTGCAGTTAATAACCATTGAAACTTGTTAATGATCTTGTGAGATTTTAGGAAAATGTTTACCTACTTTTTTGTTTGCTTTTTTTTTTGTCTGGTTCTTATCCCACTGTCTAGCTTCCAGTTGTGGCTTTTAATGTGAACAACTTGCCTTTCACTGAACCTATGCTATCCATTTGGGCTCAACTAGTAAATTTGGCTGGAAGTAAAATAGAAAAACAAAGAATGAAGTCTCCCAATCAAGGTCTTTCAGGTACCATTGGGGGCTTTTTGTGGTTTGTTTTGTTTGGAAGTAGGTGGATATACTCTGGAAAAAATACTGGTAACAGCAAACATACATAAGGAAAAGGGTCTCTGGAACCTTACCCATTTTCTTATTTCAAAATTGAGTAATAGGCACTTAAGAGACAAGTTTAGCCAGGAGGTGAATTGCTCTGCACTGTAAGTGAAATATCTTTAACTTCCATGGGAAAATGTAAATAAGGTTTGGGGCCAGTCTTTACTGTACTGAATTATTTAAAACACTGGATCCAAGTAACACCTTAACTGCACTTACTGTGTTATAAATCAGCAGTATGATTGTCCAGGGTGTGAAAAGTAGGCAGGCAGTATTTTTAATACCATGAGTCATACAATGTATGCAGACTTTTGATCCATGTGCTGTTTAAACTGACTCACACGAGCAGTACACAGTGAGTTAGAATCAATAAACTGATGTTTGGACTGAGGTTGTATGAATGATAATCTTGCTTCTCTAATACAAGAGATTTCTAGCACTAATGGCTGCTTAATATTTCTGATAGGCCAAGTTGATCTGGATCTACTGCGGTGCCAGCAATTGAAGCTGTACATACTAAAAGCAGGACGAGCTCTGCTTTCTCACCAGGATACGCTGAGGCAGATCTTATCTCAGCCAGCTGTTCAGGAGAGTGCATTAAATCCTGCAGGTATTCTGAAATGCAAGCTGACTGTGCTGCTGTTTGTTTAGATGGCAGATAGAGTATATGACTATAACCCTTGCTAGTGGCAGTTGGATGGTAGAAATTCAGTTTGACCTGCAAAGATTAAAAAATAAAATTCATGTGTGCTTTAAGCTTCTGTGTTATAAAGATTTTGACTTTTTGACTCAAGTTTAGAAAACTATATCAAGTGTTTGAAGTTCGAAATACTGGAGTTAGCTAAATTTGTAGGTCTTCTGTAGTTAGTAAGCTTTGTAAGTAATTTTAAAATACTTAATAGTTTTTACAGTGGTTTTATTTTTCTGCTTCAAAAGTTAAAATTGGCTATTGATTTTTCTTCAAATGTCTTGCAGTTTCCAGTGAAACAAGTATAGAAATAAATGTCTTAAGCATAATATTAAAGGAGTTTAAGGAGTTGTAGTTCTAGCAATTTGAATTATTGCTTTTGTGTGCATTCTACATACAAAAATAAATACAATAGCTCTGTCAGCTTTCAGGATACCTTTGGAATATGTATTAATTCCATGGGTATTTGTGAAGCATCTTTTAATATAATAATATATTTGTCTTATATAAATATTTCTGTGGGATTTTTTGTCAATTACCAGATTTTAATTCAACAGAATCTGCAGAGTTTTTTTTAGGAACAGAACATGGTTTCACTCTTACCATCATTTTTAAAGGGGAAAAAAACCCTGATGCTTTTTTTTTTAAACCAGAGCAGCATATATATGTGAGGACTATTAACTGTTTTAATATTGTTTAAGGAGGAGAGAACATTTTCATGTGATAGTCACACTAGAGATTTAGGAAATGCGAATGTTTATGCCAACAGGAATACAAAATTAAATATGCAAGGTGCAGAATTGTGAGCAAGTTGGTTCAGTAAAAGTATCCTGTTTTGAAGGGACAATGCATGTCTGTAGGGAGCTCTTCCCAAGAGGTATATTATAGGGAAAATGACTCAATACAGAATGCATGCACCATGGTTTTGGGATCACTGAAGTTCTTGGTTTTCTGTCTCAAGTGGTTTATCTTGTGAGTGTCTCTTACTAATAGTCATATTTCAAAAAAGGTGGACTCAAAAGACAATTGTGCAAATTCACAGTCTACTGAGTAGTTTCTGTTAGACATGTCTTAGGTGTATTTTAGTAAATTTATTGTTTATCTACAAATTCCATACTTGCTTTTTTTGTATGGAGGTTGTGGTACATGTGGCTTAATCCTAAATGCATTGTGTCTCTGGAGAAGGATTTGTGAAAAACAGCAGTAAACCCTAGAATAAGTCTCCTGATTGACAGAGTTACATGGTTTTGGTTAAAATAATGTTTTTTCTTTAAGAGGATGGAGCCGTTGCCTCTCCCGACATAGGAGATATGTCTCCTGAAGGACCTCAGCCTCCCATGATCCTTTTGCAGCAACTTTTGTCAGCTGCTACACAACCATCACCTGTGAAAGCCATATTTGACAAACAGGAGCTTGAGGTAGAGTCTGTGTTTTCTGCTAAGTAACCTAAGAAATAACTCATTATAATTCACATTCCAGTTGAAACCTACTGAACTATAGGTTTAAAAAAGAAGTGACTCTGAACCCTTTTTGTCAAATAACATTTTATTTCAGGCATGCATGTACATACAAACATCCTATGTGTGCTTGTTTTGCTTGGACTGATTGGTTTATTCTCATCTAGGCTGCTGCTTTGGCAGTGTGCCAGTATCTGGCTGTGGAGTCTACACATCCTTCAACTCCACTGTTTGAAGACTGCAGCTCTAGTGAAGCTACAACACCCATCACAGTGCAACATATCCGACCCACAAAAGTGAAGAAACGCAAGCAATCTCCAATTCCGCCCCTCCCCATTGTAGTTCAACTTATGGAAATGGGATTTCCTAGGAAAAACATAGAATTTGCACTAAAATCTCTGTCAGGAACCTCTGGAAGTGCTTCTGGATTACCAGGTATTTTATTTAGTAAAGTTAATGATATTAGAAGGAGAAGAAGAGTTTGCAAGCTGATTAAAACAGTACTTATGAGGGAGCAATTGTTATCCTCTTTTTGGATACAATCTTAAGAATGCCAGAAAATCCCTTGGAGACAAACTGAGCTTGTTTTCTGTGTTAGGAGTGGAAGCCTTAGTTGGCTGGTTGTTGGATCACCCTGATGTTCAAATTACGGATCTCTCTGATGCTGATACTATCTCCGATGAATATTCAGATGAGGAAATAGCAGAAGAAGTGGAAGAAGCTGAAGCTGCTTGTCCTGTTGTAAGTACTAGCTTAGTAAACCTAAGTTCTGCTAGCTAGCTGCAAATTTTGAAATTCTTCCCTTTCTGGGAAAATGGCAAGAGTACAAGGACAATCTGCTGTCCCAAACTTTCAAAACAGAAACAAGGATCATGCTTGCCCTGCATTTCTAAGACATGATATAAAACAACTTAGAATAATCCATAAATACTTCATGAGTTAGCACAGGGGAGAGTAGAACGCAGGTAGATGTTTGACTGGTGGTAGCTCAGAGTATCCCCGATAGGTGCTCTTAGTTTCTTCAAAAATAGTTGATGTTATAGTGTAATATTGGTAAAAGAGTTCCCCCTTCTCCTTTCCCTTGGTCTGTAAAACAAACATATGCTACCCACAAGGAAGGACTTAAGGACTAGTGGATAAATGGCAAAAAAACACTTTTGAGTATCTTACAGAGCCTATTAAGTGTGATAGCTTTAATGTGCATTTATATTAATCTTCTCTTGACTTTCAAGAACTATTTCAAAAAGTACTCATCAATAAAATTAAATGGGTTTCATATTTCTGTTTATTCTTGAAGGACTCAACATTGAGTTTTCTTGCACATGTGGGATTTTATAATTGAAATTTATGCATTATATTTTGAAGAAAATTAACTAGACAGCTTTTGGTTTCTTTATCAGTATTGCAGTGAGAATCTGCTATAGAGATTGTCTTTAATGAAAAAACATTTAATACTCAGAACAGAAAGAAGTTTTCTGAAAATTCTCCGTACAGCTGGAATGCAGTAGTTCTCTTAAAAAAATTAGGCTAATCAAATCTTGAAAGGAACAATTATGAATAACTACAGTTTTTTAGCTTGTTTTTCTAAAGGAGCCCTTTAAATCTCATTATATTATCTAAAAAAAGTTAGTATGCTTTAGGTTAAAGATTACTGTTCACCACTGTTTTTTTTGATTTTTTTTTTCCTCTCCCAACAAATGTCCTACGAAGTAGAATGTGAACGTATACGTGCAAGGCTGAGTAGAGTACTGAGAAATCCTCTCAGTTCTGATTTCCCTTGGCAATCAAGTTTCTTAAAAGCAACTTGCAGCTTCTTTCAAACATTTTGAAAATTTGCATCTACATTCTTTGATAAGTAATTTTGGAAAGTAAATTTTAATTTAAAATCAAGTAGATCATTAATGTTATCCTTCTAGTGAGTTGAACTTGCTGAAGTTTTTTCCCATTTTGGCATGCAGCTGGGATATTATATGGTTTATTTTTGTTGAGTTATCTTTAGTCTTTGCTAACAATTTTATTTTTCTGAATTGAAAAAAAATTTTGTAATAGTTTCATATTTATTTTGGACTTTTTTCCAGTCAACTGGTGCTGTTGTAACAGAGAGCCAGACCTATAAGAAACGAGCTGATTTCTTAAGCAATGATGACTATGCTGTGTATGTTAGGGAGAACATTCAGGTAAGTATGATGATTAAAAACAACACTGAAACTGCTGTTCTTTTGGTACTAAAACCTTTACAGAGCAATTGCATTCTATTGTCCTTTTTTCCCTAGGTGGGGATGATGGTTAGGTGCTGCAGAACCTATGAGGAGGTTTGTGAAGGAGATGTAGGCAAAGTTATTAAATTGGATCGAGATGGATTGCATGACCTGAACGTGCAGTGTGATTGGCAACAAAAGGGTGGTACTTACTGGGTCAGATATATCCACGTTGAGCTTTTAGGTGAGTTCACTTCTGACTGCTCTTTAAGTAAAAAACGTGAATGGTAGACTGAGGGAGATGTATTTTTTGGAGAGGGAAACCCCACTCACTATAAATTTATTCTTGCATCTCTTAGGATTCCCACCACAGAGTTCTGCGTCTCATATCAAGATAGGTGACAAAGTGCGTGTGAAAAGCTCTGTCACCACACCCAAATACAAATGGGGCTCAGTTACTCACCGAAGTGTGGGCATCGTCAAAGGTAATGTGTATTCAGAATGGGGCATGGGGAGGTGATGAAACTCAAAACCACACAGACTTTCTTCTAGACACGCTTAAAAATCACACTGTTTTGTGGAGTACTGTGTGATGATAGAGAATATTGAATGCGTTTGGAGTCTGTGGCGAGTTCATAGACATGTACTCTGTGGCTGCCCATTTTGTTAGCTTGTCCATCTGCTTTTGAGCCACTTCATTCACAGTAAAAGTCTTCAAACATCTGTGCAGCTTCCGGTTGTAGCTCTCTTTTACACTTTGGATGAACCACAAATTTAAGAAGTAATTGTAACTTGAGGGCTTCATAAGGAAGTAAGGAGAAGGTAGGATGCACTAGTAAGGGATGTTACTGAAGTAATCTGTGGAATGCAGGTTCTTAGAAGAGGTACAGATTTTGGTCATCCTGTATTTGTGCTTAGGAGTACATGCTTGCTTGGGAACTTTCTAAAAAAAATAAAGAAAAAATCAGAATAGAGGAATTCAAACAGAATGCTACTCTAAGGATTTTGGCTTCATTTTACAGAGATTTGCAACACCTTGTGTTTTTTCCACGTTTTTGTCACAGCATTTAGTGCCAATGGAAAAGATGTTATTGTAGACTTTCCTCAACAGTCACACTGGACTGGCTTGTTGTCAGAAATGGAATTGGTCCCCAGCATTCATCCTGGAGTCACGTAAGTGATTATTTATTTTTTTTCTTCATGTACATAGGTTATCCTTTACCTTATTGACTTGATTATATTACCTGTCTAATGTTACAATTAACTTGTACCATAGATATATTGATTTGGTCTTCTCTTGTCAAATCAGGTGTGATGGCTGTCAGATGTTTCCTATCAATGGACCTAGATTCAAATGCAGAAACTGTGATGATTTCGATTTTTGTGAAACGTGTTTTAAAACCAGGAAGCATAACACCCGACATACTTTTGGCAGAATAAATGAACCAGGTGAGCTTTGCAGTTTACATGTTTCTTAGATTAATTTAAAATGCATTTAAGTTGTTTATAAAAAAACAGTTTTAAATTTCACCTCCTTAATTTAATGAAATTAGTGTTCAGACTGACCCCCTAGCCAATAAAACATTTATAGGACTGCTGCAATTGCATGTGATGGACTACAACAAAACATTAACCCCTAAGCCTCTTCTGTGTTTTAAAAAGTTGGAAAAATGCCTAAGTGGCAGTAACTCTGCGTGTCAGAATGGCATTTTTACCTACAGCAGGAGTAAAATGTGTCATTTTCTAATCCTCCTGCCTTTTGCTGTCAGCCTAGATGTAGATGAATGGAATCCTCATGGTGCCAGGGGCAACTGGAAATACCTGAGATGCCTTCTTAAGCCTCAGTTGCTCTTCAGCTATTTTGCCTGTCAGTGTGTGATGGCTGTTGCCTCATTTCCTCTGTGATGTGGAGGCTCCAGAGGAGTATGGTGGGAAAGGGAAGCCTTTTAAGAGACTCATAATCAGACTTCTTTTTCCTAGGGCAAGAACAGGTACAGCCAGTTTAGCTCCAAAAATTTTGAGTTTTCCTTATTAAGCAAAACTGACATTTCCTTTTATTTCTTTTCCATCCACCTGTCTAAAAATTAATCTTATCCCTAGTATTTGCAGGGTGATGCTGGCTTCTGGATAAATTTCTTCGTATTTACGCATTACCAGTGTAATTGTTATGGAAAATGAATAAAACTGATTCCCCCCTAGAGATTGTGAAAATGGGTTGCATGTGTATGATGGTTTATCTAAAGGGCAAGGAAGACATTCTTTTAATAAGTCAGTTGATATGGTTGTGCATCTAGAATGTTGTAAATCTGTAATCCTTCCCCTTGCCCTGTATAGGGTAGAGAAGTTACAATATTCTTTCAGTCAAGCTTTCTACATGCTTACAGAATAAGTGAAGGGAAGTGGAAGTGAGTTTTTGCAGGGAGGAAATCTACATCTCACTAAACCACCTCCTTCTGGAACAAGATTTGAATTTTCCAGTGTTCTAACTTACCTATTTCTGTTCTTTGAGGGGATTTTTGTTGAGATTTAGTGGCATGTTTTTCATATGCCGTAGTGGTGTAACAATACATGCATTGTGGGCCTGTATTTTGAATTACATAACATCATAAATTTTGGTCTGTACTTTAAAAAGATGGACATTTTCAAGTAGCTGTCTAGTCAAGAACTTGTGAAGTTGAAACTCCTTTAAAAAAAGGAGCTATGCTCTTTAAGTATGAATGTTACATACCACATAGTATCACCGTACTGATGTGACATGCTTCTGTGTTCCAAATGTAGACTACATACCTGAAATGTTTGATTTGTTATATTTCCTTTCACCTTGCTTATGGGTTTCAGAGAAGCAATTTTCTTTGAGAGGTGCATGCTTAATGTGTCACTTAACAACACAGGTCAGTCTCCCGTGTTCAGTGGGCGTTCTGGAAAGCAGCTGAAGAGACGGCACAGTAGCCAGCGGGGAATGTTGCTGGATGATTGGTCAAGGATAGTCAAGAATTTGAATGTCTCATCCTCTGTGAATCAGGCTTCCCGTCTTATTGATGGTAGTGAGCAGTGCTGGCAGTCTTCTGGTTCACAAGGAAAGGTAACTTTAAGTACTAAATGCTCTGTTCTGGCATACTTCATGCTTAAAAGGATCTCCCCAGAGCCTTCCCTACTTCAGGCTGAACAACCCCTACTCTCTCAGTCTGTCTTTGTAGGAAAGGTGCTCCATCTCTCTGATTGCCTTCGTGGCCCTCTTCTGACCCACTCTACCAGTTCTATGAGGTTTTTTTGTGCTGGGGACCCCAGAGCTGGATGCAGCACTCAGGTGGGGTCTCATGAGAGCAGGGTAGAGGGGAAGAATCCCCTCCCTTGACCTGCTGGTCACTGCTCTTTTGATACAGCCCAGGATGCATTGGCTTTCTGAACTGTGAGTGCACAGTGATGACCCATGTCCAGCTGTTCATCCACTAGAACCCCCAGCTCTCTTTCTGTGGGGCTGTTCTCCAGCCTCTCATCCCCCAGGTTGTAAGTATAATCAGGATTACCCCATCACAGATGGAGAATGCCACACTTGCCCTAGTTAAATTTCCTAGAATTGGTGGTTACTCAGGCCTCTGGTCTCTCAAGGCCTCTCTGCCTTGGAGCGTGTCAACAGCTGCTCCTGGTTGAGTGTCATTGGCAAAGCTGCTTAATGTCCATTTGACGCTTGCATCCAGATAATTTATAAAAGGCATTGTTCCTTAGTTTATGGTTTACAAGTTTACATTAGTTTATTGGCCTGCAGCAGTGCTTTGTGACCAACTTAGGCACCAAAATCTGCATTTGGGCATTTGTCCAGTGTGTTTTGATGCTCAGTGGATGGCCACGCTGAAAATATCCTCAAGTATTCTTCCTCCAGGTTTTCTACAGACTGTAACCTAATATTATGTCCCATTTCTTAACCTCCAGTGGTACTGTGCTTTCTGTGTTCTCAGTGGTGTTGGTCTTGCCTGAAATAAATCATTTGCTACAACTGTTTCTCTTGTAATTGGAGGTAGGACAAGCAACAAGTTCACAAGGTCATTTCCCTTTGGCCAGTTTCCATATATTGCAGCTGTTCTGTACCATTCAGAAATATTTTTCATGCTTTTTTCAAAAACATCACACATGTTCTTCTTAAACATATGGTGGTGATAACAATAACTATCTAAAAATGAAATTCTGTGTTTCCCCTAGCACTGGATTCGTTTGGAGATTTTTCCAGATGTTCTTGTTCACAGACTAAAGATGATAGTGGACCCTGCAGACAGCAGCTACATGCCCTCCTTAGTTGTAGTTTCAGGTATGTGTATGTTTTCTAAGAAGTAAAACAGAATTTTTTTTCACTCAACAGCAGGTATTTATCTGGTTTCTGTTAACATAATCATCTTTTTAACAATCACAGTGCCTGTTTGTGAAACAAACACCATATATCATTCAATGTTTTTCATTGTGTTTTGTTTTCTAGGGGGTAATTCCTTAAATAACCTTATAGAGCTAAAGACAATCAATATAAATCCTACAGACACCACAGTGCCTCTACTCAGTGACTGTACTGAAGTAAGTGAAATTTGTGTGAGAACAAATACTCTTGCGTGCAACAGAAAAATACTGTGCTGCAAGAGGTGGATGAAAAGCATTGTTCTAATCATTGTATTTTATTTTTCCTCTACCTTAGCAGTATTTTTGGCAAGTTAGTAAAGTTAATTTTTCTAAAAAGTTTTACCATAATGACAGTATAATGCTATGATAGACTTAGATATTTTAGGGGGTTTTATGTAAATCAGTATACCTGTGAGCCAGAAAAACATTCCAATAAACTTCAATTTTGGGGATAATTTTGGATAGCAGTTCCGATCTTTTCCAGTGACAGCAAGGAGAAATACATAATGAAATCTATGAGACTGGGAGTGAAATCTTTCTCTAATAAATGAGGCCATATGTTTATGATAAAGCATGAATTATTTAGAGCTGAAACAACAAGTATTTCAAGTGACAGATTCATTTTGTTAAAGTGACAAAGTCAAGCAAAAGTTCTAATTCTTTCCTATGTTTTATGAAGTTACATAGAACCCCAAAGATGTCAATAGAGTATTTTTCTTCTTAGTACCACAGATATATTGAGATTGCAATCAAGCAGTGCAGAAGCTCTGGCATTGATTGCAAAATACATGGCCTCAGCATACTGGGACGTATACGTGCTGAGGATGAAGATTTGGCTGCAGTCCCTTTCCTGGCTTCTGATAATGAGGAAGAGGATGATGATAAAGCTAACACGGGGAGGTAGGTAACTGCAGCGGTGAAGGCAGGGGGAAATGGTAAAGAACCTTAGTATCTATATAGTTTTATAACTCTGGAGATGACTGTAGGAAGAACACCTTAATTAAGTTGAATGGTAGTAAAGAGAAATCAGTGTCTTAGTTTATTTGAATTGTAAGTAGATCCTTTGTCAGTAAGTAAATTCTGAGATGATCACCTCACCAGTGTGCATTACTCAGCCCCTTTTGCAGTATACTTGGGGTTGGAAACTGAGCTAAAAATTTCATGTGCTTGTATTTGATATGTAGCACATGTGCATTTACGACTGTTCAGCAAAACATTCTGGTTTTTTGTTGTTGTTATTTTTTCCTTTTTAATTGTGGTAGTGTAGTTTGAGTCCTGAAACTGTTCCAAACTGTGAAAGTCAGTAAATACAGTAGGAAGGTGCTTGTGCTACAGCATGCTGTTTGCTAAACTGACAGTGTTTTCTTTTCTCAATATGTTCAGTCTTGTTAGAAAGAAGGCAGCTGGGCTTGAATCAGCAGCTACAATAAGAACCAAAGTTTTTGTTTGGGGACTGAATGACAAAGACCAGTTGGGAGGACTCAAAGGTTCCAAGGTATGTTGTTTTCATACTGAAGTACAAAAGAGAAACAGTGAAAAATGAAACATACAAGTGACACAACTTAAATCAATTCAGACTTAATCAGAATTTTACAACTTATTACTGAAAGCTACAAAGAGTAAGTTTCAGTGGCTTTTTACTGTTAAGACATGTAGATGTCTGCTAGGTGGAAAATTGGAGAAAATTAGCATTTTGGTTGTTACTGTGAAATCTGGCCTGATTTTTAGCTGCTACTCAATCATTTTTTTGAGATGATAATTAACTAATTGTTTTAAAAATGTGTAACACTCTGCATCTTCTGTTCCCGTTGAGTTTGCATGCATAAAATAAAACTTTTGGTGAACTTTTTTCTGTATTACTTGTACCTGGAAATTGCACTATAGGAATTTCAGCTTGGTGTGCAGCCATTTACATGTAATTTTAATAGAATACAAGATAAGATACATTGCAAATGCTTAATCAATTTAAAATATCATTCATTAATCTGAAAATCATGTTAGGAGCACTTCTTCAGTTTATATTGTGAAGGTACAGTAGTGTATCCATAAAGTACCTTTGAAGAATCAAAAAGTTAACCTTTCCTGTATCCTTCTGTTTTCTCAAGGAAACTTTACTAAAAGAACGTCCTTGTTTATCTCACCTTTCATTTTTTCTCTGGTTTTATATTTATCATTGTTTCAGCATTAAATTTTTTAATTGGTTTTTGTCTTTTGCCCAGTGTATAGTAATTGGCATGTCTGAAGCATCTGAAAGTTCCTGTTAAATTAACTGGTTTATCGCTTAAGAGCTCTTCTTTTTAGAGTGTAAAACATTAAAGTGAATTGTAACTGTTTTTATTTCCTGTCTCCTCTAGATAAAAGTCCCTTCCTTTTCTGAAACCTTGTCTGCCTTGAATGTTGTGCAAGTAGCTGGAGGATCCAAAAGCCTTTTTGCAGGTAACATATGTTTAAAATAAATATAATTATTTAAGGGCAGAAACAGATTTTGAATTGAGAAACACTAATGGTGTTTCAAACTTTTTTCTTCATTTTAGTGACCGTGGAGGGTAAAGTGTATGCCTGTGGAGAAGCCACAAATGGAAGGCTGGGTTTAGGAATATCTAGTGGAACTGTGCCTATTCCCCGCCAGATTACAGCTCTCAGCAACTATGTGGTAAAGAAGGTGGCTGTTCACTCAGGTACTGACTATTGCTATCCTTATATACATAAATGTAACATATTAAGCCAGAAAATAGTTGCTTTGCAATTTTCTTGGGTGCTGTGATCCCACAGCATATGGGATTCTTTTTTAAAAATAAATACAGGTTATTGAATTCTGTCTGTTGCATACGATATCAGATGAAATCTAATGGTGCTGTTATTAAAATCTGTGCATTTAGACCATACTGCTGGAAGTTAACTTTGGTGTTTCCATTGGATAGAAGGAAAGTGTTTTCATTTTTAGTATTTCCAAGTGGTGGGTTTGTTTTTCTCATTATTTTTTCTTGCAGCTCTGAAAATAGAAAATTGAGTGATTATTGGTTTGTTTTGGTTTGTTTTTTTTTTTTTTTTTTTTAACGTGCCAGGAGACCTACTGTAACAAAAATTTTTAATTTTAAATTAAATCACATAGAAGCTCTGAAGAAAATGTCTGTGGAGCTGAAAGACTCGTACAGTTGCATTGTAGAAGAACAGCAATGTCAACTTGTTGCTAGACCTGCTGCCTGCTTGAAAGCTCAAAAATCTAAATTTATGTTTGCAATTTTAGGTGGCCGGCACGCTATGGCATTAACTGTTGATGGAAAGGTGTTTTCATGGGGTGAAGGAGATGATGGAAAACTTGGTCACTTCAGTCGAATGTAAGGATACCAAATTTGTCTCTATTTCAGTAAAAGATTTGTGTTGAATGTTACAGCACAGCTGACCACTGCTATTGACTACAACAGTATATTTAATACAGTAGGAATAAGAAAATGTGTTCTAAGAAGACTTTTTTCCAGAGTATATGCCAATTTATGGTGCAGCATTTGTAGCAGGCTTCAACCATTTAGAAAGGAGATATTAAATTAATATGATACTTGGAAAGATGGATAAAGTCTTGACTAGTATTTTCAAATGTCACTGATGAAATTTCATACTTTTGGACATGCAATTTTTTGTTACTTTCATAAGGTATGGTTTTCAGAGGTGCCTTAAGGAGTAAAACCATAGCAATTTTACATTCCTGAGCTGGAACAGCTGTAACAGTTCATAATTTAAGCTGTCATTTTATAGCCTTTTTCTTTAGACTTCGGTTCACAGACTTGTTAGCCAGAAATAAACTTCTTCCACTTTTTAGTGATATGTAGTTTAATCTTCCACAGGACAGCTTTGAGAAAAATTTGTATTTTCTCAGATTTTACTTTGTATATACCCACAGAACAGTATTTTGAAAGAAAAAAACCCATGATAAACAAAGCCCATGGGTCAATATTTTTGTCATTCTGATATATTTTGAGGACCTGCCCATAATACATACAAAATTAAATGAGATGGTTAATATATTACACCAAATAAATGTTCGCAAGGCTGGGTCAGACTAATGAAAAGGGAAGTCCAGATGAGAGCAGTATTACTGTTTATTGCTTAACTGCCTCATGTTTTATGTACTTTTACTGATAGTGAGATTTGGAACTCTTGGGAATTTCATAGTAGCAACATTTCAAGAGGTCATGCGTAATTTTATGGAATCTTATTAGTGGTTCTGGTACAGTCAATATTAGAAAATCTTGAGTTGAATTTTTTTTGGAATTAAGAGAACAGTGTAACCACATGAAGAATAAATGTTAGCAGTACTCACATAGAAGTCTAAGAGTAAATTCTGGTTTTGATTTCGCTGTTGTGAAGAGCCATGTTGGGATGGGAGTGTCATCTCTTAATCTTACTATGTGTCCACTGCTAATAAATCACTCAACTTTGGGCAGTGGCAGGAAACTAATTTTCTCTTTCTATTATGCACTGTTTAATTGATTCATCACTTTGACATTTTGAACTTCTCACTTAAATTTAGCAGCAAAACCATACGGTATTATTTAAATTAACTTTGAAGTACATTAAAATAGTGTAATCTTGGGATTTATAGTGCTGCTAAAGAGTACATCTTGGAATCAGTGTGTTGCAGCTTACTTTGTCTTGGGATTACTGTTATTGCACAATTTGTATTGCAACAGTTGGAGTATATTGTGTGGCTATTTTATGATTAACACAATGGGTTTGTTGTTAATTTTCTCCAGGAACTGTGATAAACCCAGGCTGATAGAAGCGTTGAAAACCAAACGCATCCGTGATATTGCCTGTGGCAGTTCCCACAGTGCTGCTATTACATCTAGTGGTGAACTGTACACGTGGGGTCTTGGAGAATATGGAAGACTGGGGCATGGAGATAACACCACACAGCTGAAGCCCAAGATGGTAAAATCAATGTTTCTTGTTTCTGATGAAACACAAATGTGTTTATTAACAAATGAGTGGAGCATAAAGCTAAAGTAACAAAAAACATGAAGGCAGTATGAAGACATTGTTTTGGTACACATACCTCTAGTGAAAGTAAAGCTATTTCAAAAAAGCCAAAAAGATCCAGTCTCTTTCTTGGGAAGTGATGTAAAATGACAAGTGCTGCTTTCAGTATTCATGTCCTGCATCTACTTCAATAGGTAGCTGGAAGCTACCATGTAGCAATGTTGGATTCTGCACGTGGCTGGATAGTTCTTTGCTCAGGCTGGGCACAGTTACCAAGATGAGTTGTAAGACTTTGGAAATGTTTGTAAGGTTTTAAAACATAATTTCTTTGAAAACTTCTTTCTTACTCCTTCTGTTTTGTAGGTTAAAGTACTCCTTGGCCACCGAGTCATTCAGGTTGCCTGTGGAAGCAGAGATGCTCAGACTCTTGCTTTGACAGATGAAGGTAGGAGTATCTTGTTCCAGAAGCTTTTTAACACATGGGAGTACTGTGATCATTGTTTGACCTGCATTTTGATGTTTGTTAGGTTTGGTGTTTTCGTGGGGTGATGGTGATTTTGGAAAACTGGGCCGAGGAGGAAGTGAAGGATGCAACATTCCTCAGAACATTGAAAGACTGAATGGCCAAGGCGTTTGTCAGATTGAGTGTGGTGCACAGTTCTCGTTGGCCCTGACCAAGTCAGGAGTGGTATGGACATGGTATGTTACATTTGCCAGGAAGTATTAACAAAGCACTTGCTAACTATGTGCTGTATTTAATACTGTTCAGCTCTATTTTTGCCTTATCTATGTGCTTTGTCTTTTAAATTGACAGCTCTTCCAGGCCAGCTGCATCCATTCAATCACTCTAACACTGTGGCATGCTTCCTTGTTTGCTCTACTCTGTTAGAATGCCTGGCTCCTGTGGAATTAGTGGCAGAAAGGGAAGATCATTTCTTCTCTTGGTCCTCATGAAACATGTAAATGCATGTTAATTCAAGAGTGGAGGGGGAAAAAGAGCTTGAGAGCCATAGCTTGGACTGTGAAGGATACAGCTGAAGCAGAGACTTGAGAGAGTAGGGATGCAGGAGAATAAAGAAGTAAGCTGAAGTTCAGAGCAGATGGGAAGAACTTTCTTGGGAACACAGGAACACAGCAACAGCTTGTTGCTGCTCAGAAGGCCACTGAGTTGTCAGTAATGATGTCTTGGAGCAAGAATTGGTATGAGATGATCACTGAGAGCTACTCAGATACGGTTTTATTTTTCTTCTATTTGCCTGCTTGCTCCTGCTTTGTTTTGAACACAAATCTGGCTTTTAGAATTTATCAACCATTTTGTAAAATTGGAGAGCTTACTGCATGACAAGTCAACTTCAGAGCACTTATCAGATCAAGGTCTTACGCCAACCTTGTGTAATAAGACTGTGACCCATTTGATGTATATCAAAACTAAGTAGACTTAAACCAGTCATTTTTTGTTGTGTTGTCAGCAGTTGCAGAATAACATGAAGAGAAATCTGAAAAACTTCAATTTTTGTAAGTTTCTACTATTGTTAAAGGAGAGAGAAGTTTTTAACAGAGATGTTGCTTTTCAGAGTGGCCATTGGAAACTATTTTCTTCTTCCTCTCCCTCCTGTTTTTTTGTAGTGACAAAAGGAGCAAGAGAAAAAAGAATTTGACAGTCTTTTTTTTTAAATTAAGAACTTACTCCAAAATTCTTCTTCATGCCTTCCTTGCCGTAGTTTTTCTTAACGCTTTTACGTCTAGTCAAAAATCTGCAACTATTTCATGACATTGCAGGTCTATAAGGGGATTTTTTTGGTCTGTTTCAGCTGGGGGTGGCTGAGTTGCTTCTAAACTTTTATATTCTTTCTGAGTTTTTAATGGTTTGAGGAAAATCATCATCACTTCTGAATTATAGGTAGATAGCAGTACTCTCTATCATGTTTCTCTCCAGTACAATATAGCCTTTCTTGAGAAAAACTGGTGACAAGCAAAAGAACCAAGTGAGTGGTTACTAAAAACATAATGGGAGAAATACCAGGTTCTTTTTCTTCTTTACTGACATTCTTGGTGGAGATTTTAAGGTGTTTGAATTACTTTTGTGCATGCTTTTTTTTAGTGCAGTTTGTGTGTAACAATTTTGGAAGAATTTAAATTATTGAGACCTGAGAGTCTATATTGAGGCTTCCAACAATGTGAAAAAATTCAATTCTGAAAACATTTTTAGTTCCCTGTGTATTTTTTTCACGGGAGCAGACTTGTTAAAGGTTCTGTTGTTGTTAGGTTTATCCTCAGTAGGTAAATCTGCCCAAATCTTATCAAACCACATGAATTTTGTAAACATTTATAATTGCAGTGTTTCTGCAGCAGAGGAAATGAAAGGTAATACCAGTAGCTTTGCATATAAACAGTCATTGTAATCATGCTCTTCTGTATTGAGGTGAGAAGCTACAGTGTAAAAGAACTGCAGTTATCCTCATTCTTATGACTTTGGGATTGAGTTTTGAACCATTTGCTAGTTGGTTGTGTGTGTTTCAGGTAGTGAGAAATGAAGTATTTTCAGTTGAGAAGCTGCTCTGAAGAGGACTGTGTAAACAGTACAGTTGTTTTGAATGTTACATTTACTGTCTGTTGCAGGGGTAAAGGTGACTACTTCAGGCTAGGCCATGGCACAGATGTGCATGTGCGTAAGCCACAGGTTGTGGAAGGACTGAGGGGTAAAAAGATCGTGCACGTGGCTGTGGGAGCACTCCACTGTCTGGCAGTGACTGACACTGGACAGGTACGTTGTGCATCACCCTCCTTTCCCCTCTGTCCTTGATGCAGAAAGGAGTTCTGCTTCTTGCTCTGGAAATGCAGCAGCAGCCATAGTAATTCTGGACAGATTTTGCAGCGTTATCATGATCTTGTTTCAGATCTCTAGTGTAATTACTAAGCAATTAATTCTTCTAACTTACTGTTCACTGTAAACATTGAGTGCTTTATGAAGCAACTGATCAATTATTATTTGCAATAATTTATGAATCATTTGATAAAATGCTGCTTTGATTTTTTTTTTCCTTTTAACGTATGATAATGCCTGCATTATTTAATGGAGGGGGGAATGTCATGACAATAGATTTGTCTAAGGTGTCCTAGATTACTAGCACAAATCATGAACACTCTTTTTAGGAATTTTTAAGAAAACATTTAAATGAGATGAGGAATGAAGCTAAATAATATGTGGAAATTTTTCCTGGCAGGTTTATGCTTGGGGTGACAATGACCATGGACAACAAGGGAATGGAACTACCACAGTCAATAGAAAACCCACTCTTGTCCAGGGCTTGGAAGGCCAGAAAATCACTCGGGTTGCCTGTGGCTCTTCCCACAGTGTAGCATGGACAACAGTGGATGTAGCTACGCCATCTGTTCATGAACCAGTCCTTTTCCAGACAGCGAGGGACCCTTTAGGTGCCTCTTATCTTGGTTGGTATTTGTTGCCTACATTGTTTTCCCTTTAGTGCCGTTGGAGTGTTTGTTCTGTGTGTAGTTGAATAGGTGATAGAAGAGTGCAAAAGAAAATAGTTTAAGAAAAAAAAAAGACAAAACAATAAAATACACCTCTGAAAAAAAAAACCAAACCCAACCAAACCTCTTCATGTAAGTGGAACTTTGAAATTAAGATGCAGCATGCTTTCTTAAACACCCCAAGGAATTTCTCTTTATGGAGGTAATGATAGATGAATGCTATACTGGTATTAATCTTCTTACACATTACCTGTTGTTTCTAAGGTAAGTGACTTAAGAATTAGGAATTCAAAACAGCATTATTTTGTGTTGAATATAAAAGCATCAAACATCTTGCTAATTAAGCTTTTTCATGACCGAGGCAATTTGTGCCTAATAAATATTCTTGTTATTTCAGAATGTTTGTGTGAGTAAAACTTGTTTTAGGTGCTGATCACTAAAATATTTCTATCTGTATTATCTTAATCCTCATAAGTAAGTAACAAGATCAAATACTGTTTTATGAAGGCCCTTGTTGGAAAGCCTCAGTATTAAGTTTAATATTGTAACTTTAGGCACTGCAGTTTAAGAATCTACTGTAGAGTTAGTTTCACAGTCATCTCTTCTGATTTAACAAGAAATTAGATAAATAATTTCCTTTTTTGTATTATTCCATTAAAAAATGCTTACCTTGTCTTTCCCCCTGCCTCTTTTTAGGTGTTCCTTCAGATGCAGATTCTTCTGCTGCCAGTAACAAAATCAGTGGGGCAAACAGTTCCAAGCCGAATCGCCCTTCCCTTGCTAAGATTCTCCTGTCACTTGATGGGAATGTTGCCAAACAGCAGGCACTGTCTCACATACTGATTGCACTACAAATCATGTATGCCAGGTAGGCATGGAAACATGCATTCTGTTGCAGAGCAAAAGATGACATAGCTTACCATCTATGAGGAACTCTGGAGTCAGGTATAAGTTGTTTTAACAAGTTTGGACTCCTCAGGATGGGCTTAAGCTTCGTTTAAATTTTCTTTTGATATTGATGTTAGGTTTATGTTTTTATGTTTACAAAAGTTTTCATTGCCTGGGGAAAAAATGTTCATTTAGAAAGGCTCAAGTAAATAATGTAGAAGCTCTGTAAGTGAATCATGATGGATGATATGGAGGAAGCAGTGTAGAGGGCAGAGTGGAAAGAACAATACAACTTTGCAGTGCCGTCATTGTTAGTAGAGAACAAAGTATTTGTGCTAAAATTTTTAAAGAGAAACTCACATTACACATTGAAGCATCAGGCCCAAAGGAGAAGAACAATGAACCACCCTCTAAATTCAAGAGCTTGGAAACCTTACCTTATTTTATTAAGATAAGCTAGTAAAATTTTTCAAGTTCAACAAGGGAGTATAATTAGGTTTATGTTTATCCATCCTAAATGATTTCAGGGATGCAGTTGTTGGAGCACTGATGCCTGCAAGTATGATTGCACCAGTTGAATGTCCCTCTTCATCGCCAGCCCCCCCATCAGATGCTACTTCTGCAGGAAGCCCTGCAAATGGAGATGAGTGTGTGCTTGTGGGAGATATCGAAGAGAGGCTGAGCCCAAACCCGTGGCAGGACAGGAGAGGGGAGGTAAAGTGTCACATCATTTTTTTTTCATCAGTTTTTAACTGTAATGCTGACAAATATCTCAATTAGTCTGAGAGTGGCAGAGAATAAAAAATTCCTTCATGGTCTAATTTCAAATCCAGGTTCTCTGCACACGTCAGATTTGAAAAAACTAAAGTTTTAGTGTGAGATCAGTTTTGATCTTTCAGGAAGCATTGTGTCATTTAAATGCAATTGTGATGATTTCTAGTAATATTTTAGAAATACTGAATTCATTTTACAGGAATGATATTTAAAAGAAGTCAAGAATAGCAGAGTATTTGACCATTATTTAATGAAATTTACCTGTAAACTTAGATCAACTGATGTAGTCCTGAGACCCTGACTGAAATTCTACTATGTTGATTGCCAACTGCTAACAAAAGCAGAAAAAAGAAAAGGCTTGCTGCTGAAGAGGTCTTTTGCCTTTATAAACTGTGAACTTGATATGTATTGTCAGGTCTTGCCTTGTACTTAGTGGACATTTCTGCAGGCACTGATGTTTTTTATTGTATGCTTTTGTAGCAGGTGACCTTGAGGGGAGTATTTGCTGTTTTACCCACACTAGGAGCATAAAATAGTGAATCTGTTGGTTTTGAACTTAGGGCTGTTTTTAAATTACTGCTGTCCTTGAACAATAGCCCTTCTAATAAACAGTTAAACTCTTGCAGGTTTTGCAGTGTCTTGTTGAAGATTTCATTAGTTATTATTTGTTCTGGCTAGGTTGTTCCTTCAGAAGATGCTGTGACACCGTCTGCTGTAACTCCCTCAGCTGCTGCTGCCTCTTCCCGTCCTTTCATTCCAGTTACAGATGATCCTGGAGCTGCCAGTATTATTGCAGAAACCATGACAAAAACCAAAGAAGTAATGTTGTCAATACTCTTCTTAAAATTTAAGTCCTTACCATGCTTTTATCAAGCAGTTTTTCTGGTTTTTTGTGCTTTAAAAGTTATTTTTTAAATGACTGCATTTTAAAAAATCTGCCCAAAGACAGAGGCATATTTCTTGTTTGTTTTGTAGGATGTAGAGAGTCAGAGCAAGGTATCTGGCCCAGAACCACAGTACTTGGATGAGTTTACAAGTCTCCTGGTACCAGATGACACGCGAGTCATGGTGGACCTGCTAAAGCTTGCGGTGTCCAACCGAGCGGGCGAAAAGGGAAAAGATGTGCTCTCAGCTGTGCTGTCAGGCATGGGCACAGCTTACCCACAGGTCAGGATTTGTTGCATTTTAACTGTGTCCTTTTTATTACCAGCTTGCTGGAGTACTTTCTTGTGTTGAAAGTGTAGTTCAGCATCCTGAGAAACTTACTACACGTGAAAATTTGAGTTGAACTTAAATGCATGTGAGCTTTAACCATTTTAATGGAAATACTATTTAATGGAAATAGGTGCATGTGCTGCAGATGGCAGTAACAGACTAATTTCTCAACTTTTCACGCTGCAATGAGACATTAAGGTAGAATGAATTTGTGTATTGGCCAAGTGTTGGTGTTTATTGGAACAAAGCTGAATTAACCAAGCTCTATTTACTCAATCTGTAGAGTGTTAGTTTAAAAACCTCCTTGATGGGTTTTCTTTACACCAGAGTTAATTTTTTAAATTGATGCATTATTGCTAGCTGTTAGTATATTGTTTTGTTAACAATACAATAATTCTTCCTAACTTTTAAGATTCACATTACACGCATGGAAATTTCTAACTTTTTATAAAGTATCCATGGGTATGAGGGTTTTTTGGCATAACTGACAGAATATTACAAATCATAAATTATTTTTAGAATACCTGTGTACAGTAATGAACTGAAAGCTGTTTAGTATTTCTTGTCGCTTTACCTTTCAACTAGTAGTTTTCTAGCTGAAGTAGTAGTAGTAGTTTTTTCTAGTAGTTGTTACTAATGAGTAACAATACATTTCTTTTAAGATTTCTGAAACTGTTACTTCCCCCGCTCAGTTTGTAGTGATTAGCTATGTATATTTATGTTGGGTTTGAGTTTTCCCAGTCAAAGTAGGTACATGCTTTATGTGCACTTCCACATTAATTCTGGTTTTTTTAGCATTAGTAGTGAGCTACTAAACAACTTTGGGTTTATGTGGGGTTTTTGTGTTTTGGAGCCAGAATTTTTATTAGAAACTCTTTTAAAATTAGTGTTTTGGCATTCCCTCCCTAAACAGTGTTTTACAGTAAAATATATATATATATATATAAAATATTTATACCTTTCTATGCTGCTGTATACTCCATAGCTTAGATTTAATAGTTTGCTTTTTCTGTAAGGGAAAAAAACTATTTGTGTTGTCATGTACTTACTGAAAACTGAGGTTTTTTGACTTTTAGTTATAGGAATTTTTTTAGCTCTAACACTACAAAAAAGAGTATTTTTGAATTACTGTGATGGTTTGTGAATCAGATTTCCTAAAGCAAGTTACTTATTTAAATTTGGGAAGAATGTTAATTTACTTGGATTTCTTGGACAAATCAAACATACAGTTTGTGAAGTATGTATTTTTCTTTTCTTAGGTTGCTGATATGTTGTTGGAGCTTTGTGTGACTGAACTAGAAGATGTAGCAACTGATTCACAAAGTGGTCGCCTCTCTTCACAACCAGTTGTGGTAGAGAGCAGCCATCCATATACTGATGATACATCATCTAGTGGCACAGTTAAAATACCAGGTACAGAATTCTTACAGTTATGTTGCTAAGATTCAATTATTTTTAATCTTGCCTGCACTAAATTGTTCCGTAGCTTAAAGAATATGTATTGAACTTGTAAAGCCATGTTATGTGTCCTGTTGCTATAAAAAAGTATTTCTTGAACCAGATTTCTTACATGCTGATGAAAATCTCGATTCTATACAATGTGTGTGATTCCAGTTGCATATCATTGCTGTTTTCAATTATGAAGCTGAGAAAGACTGAGTCTTTTTCAGGTTTAGTAATTGAAAAGTCATCTTCTCGTCTTGAGCAAGGGAAATACTTCTTTGTTTTGATGCTGTCTTTTCATTTAGTGCTTCCTTCAGTAAGTTACCTAGTACTTACCAAAAGTTACAGACAACAAAGACCTATTTGTTTTAACTGTAAATAGGCATTTTTTGTCTTTTGCAACTTAATTTTTTTAATGTTTTGGTATGGTCTTTTGTCTGCTAGCCCCTACTCACAGGAGCTTGCTGTGATTTAAGACTTGCAATGAGAAGAAATTGTAGACAAATAACGTCATTAAATCAAAAGAAGTTCTTTTTATTAATGAGCACTATGGCTTCCAAACAACTGTTTGATTTCATGTGGATTTCTAAAACACTGCATGTGTCTGTGGTATTGATTGCTGTGTGGACGTGTGTGAACTCTTTGTTGCTGTTTAGGTGCTGAAGGCCTGAGGGTGGAGTTTGACCGGCAGTGTTCGACGGAGCGGCGTCACGATCCCCTCACCATCATGGATGGCGTCAACAGGATCGTGTCCGTCCGATCAGGTCTGGAGAACACGTGCTTCTCAAAAGGGTCTTGTGTGGTTCACTCTGAAATGCTGAATGAAATGTGCCACTGCCTCTGGCTGGCTTCTTGTTAGGGATACGCCAGTAAAAGATAGGAAAACCTAGGTAAATTGATACTGTCTTTTGAACTGAAAAGTTTGTAGGTTCTAGACACAAAGATTGATCTTGTGTCTTTGGATATAGAGAATCTCTGGGAAGTGCATGTTATGTTGTCCAGTTCTTCCGAAGGGCAGATAGAGTGTAAAATTCAGTGTTTAGCACCCCTGCCAACATGTATGAATTTCTGTATAATCAAAGTGTATTTTAACAAATTGGAAAAAGATACCTATTTTGCTAGCTTCTTCCTTTTTCAGGTAGTTCTTAGAGAAGTTTCAGCATTCATGCAGTCAAGACAAATGCTCTTCTGCTGTCCAAAATAATAGCTTGGTGTTCTTTCTTTCTGTTTCCTGCTCTGGCCTTTGTATGTGACACTACATGAATTCTTCACATCTTTAATCTTGATACCTCTAAGTTAATTTTTAAGCACTATTAATTTGTAGTAGGTTTTGGAGGAATATTTTTCATCTCCTCAAATTTTGTGTTGAACTTACACTACATCATGTACAAGGGTCTCAGTAGTTACTGCCTGTGCAATCATGATGTGGGCTTTTAATGTTGGTCCATTTCTCCCCAGATGTGTTTCATTATTGACATATTTCTGGTTGGTTCTTGGTTGGAAGCTGTAAAGCTTTATTTAATATATGTGTTGTTACAGCCGTTTTTAATATGAAAGATAATTTGAAAATGGGACAATGGATTTTAGTAAGCACTCATAGTTGCCTCCTGAATCTGGTACTAAAAATACCAAGGCTATCTGCTAGCAGTTCTAATTGAACTTTTTAAGACACAGTATTGTTAATATAATAACTTTACATTTTTGTTAATGTACTTTACATAGCTTTTTTTTTTGAATGCCTGTGTGTAATGTCTGTAATATTTAACAAATTGCTCTTGATGAGTGGCTAGCATATTGGCTCAGACAGTAAAGCTGTGTGTCTTTGTCTTGCCTACTGTAACAGGCCGTGAGTGGTCAGACTGGTCTAGTGAATTGAGAATTCCAGGAGATGAGTTAAAGTGGAAGTTCATCAGTGATGGGTCTGTGAATGGATGGGGATGGCGATTCACAGTTTACCCTATCATGCCAGCTGCAGGTAAGGTATCACATACAACATTTACAGAAGGGTAAGAGCTGATTTTATTGTTTGCTCTTACAGTGCACTTACTGCATGGTATTTACACGCCAAAGTTCAATAGTTCATTTACATTTAAACTCAGAAAACGTTTTCATTCATACTTACAAAGCATTTTCAAGTAAGTTCTGAGAGGTGCACTTGTACATAGAGAGAAGGGAGAAACATATTTTGTAGTCACTTTAATTTGCCTCTTCATCAGTGAAGAAAGGATGCTTCTCGAATACAGGTCATCTGTTTTAAAATTATGTGAATTAAGTCATCAAAGTGCATCTTTCTTCCAATCTCTTCAAAGAGAAGTAGAATAGACAACTCAGATGCAGACTAACACACAGTGCTGTGTTTGGTCAACTAAATCCTACCTATGTTCTGTTCTTATTTCAGTCTGAGGACAAACCTTTCCCAGCTTTTATTTTTGTTGTTCCTTTTTGGTTTTTTGCAGGCCCTAAGGACCTTCTTTCAGATCGTTGCATTCTTTCATGTCCCTCAATGGATTTGGTTACGTGTTTGTTGGATTTTCGCCTAAATTTTGCTTCCAACAGGAGCATAGTTCCTCGCTTGGCAGCTTCTCTTGCAGCTTGTGCTCAGCTGAGTGCCTTAGGTGGGTATAGTCTTGAAATTAGATCTGGTTTTTTGAAGTTACGATGATTGTTTTAAGTAATTATGTTCCTTGTGTGCTTATTTTTCCTTAGCTGCTGGCCACAGAATGTGGGCCTTGCAGAGACTACGGAAGCTGCTCACCACGGAGTTTGGGCAGTCCATTAACATCAACCGGATCCTAGGGGATAACGAGGGAGAAACACGAGCTTTGGTAAGAAGGCAGTGGTGCTCTCCTCTTCACTTTTTTCACATTAAGATTAAAGTGCTAGCCCTGATGTACATTTTTGTGTTAATGGCAAAATAGGAAATGGGCAAGCGAATAGTCTTCTTGCACAGGTCTGGAAGTCTGAAAAGAAGAAAAAAGGCTAATTTCAAGACTATATAGATGTGCTTTTTGAATTGCCAAAAAGGGGTAAAAATAATTTTGTTTGAAGAAGTGGATGGAAATGTTATTTCACACAGCTAGCTGTAGTTGTGACTTATGATTTGTCACAATCTAAATAATGTATTAAATAATGTACTTCCTGTAATGCATGCACTATGACTAACTTTCTAGTTGTGTGGTGTCTCTAGAGTTTCACAGGGAGTGCTTTAGCTGCTTTGGTTAAAGGTCTTCCAGAAGCTTTGCAGCGACAGTTTGACTATGAAGACCCCATTGTGAGAGGTGGCAAGCAATTGCTCCACAGCCCTTTCTTTAAGGTAATATAGTAGAATCAGTAAAGAACACTTTAAAAAAGTTCTGGGATTTTTTTGAGATGTGCTAAGCTCACATAGTCCTATATCAGTAATGTTTACCGACAGAACCAGAATACTACTTCTAAAAGGAGAATCAAATATACAAATTAAAAATAAAGAGTACCTAGCTAGTCAGAGAAACTCAGATAAACATCTTGTAATCACACTTTTTGATAAGTGATTTTGAGTTTTTCTAACAGGTGTGTTGTATATTTTCATTTAGTTAGTTAAGTACTCCAAAGGTTTTATTTACATCTAGTTGGAAAAAATGACAATGTCTTTAATGGACCCTGTACTTCCAAGTAAAAATAAGCAAGCTGAGGAAGTCTAGAGAAGAGCATGAAGAATAAAAGGCTGAAAAAGCCTCCTTTGTAGTATAAAAGTGAAACTAAGCAGACATACCTATCTTAACAGAAGGAAAATCTTAAAAGTTTATAGAAGGAGGAAGTAATCTGTTATTCACAATATTCATCTGAAACATTGATTTGAAATTGAGTCAAATTGAAAATCAATTGAAAATTCCTTGAATTGTAGAAGGAAGACTTACTTCAGAAATGGAAGGTAAAAAGTTAAGCACATGGGATTTGATGTGGAAAAGGGAGTTAATCTGTGAATGTTTTTCACAGGGAGGTTACAAAAATTTCTGGATTGAAAGAGGAAATTAGATGCCTAACCATGTGAGATAGTGGGGGTACACTTGATGTTACCCTATCCATGAGGGTATTGAAGATGGCTTTTAGTGACTTTGCATGTCTTTGAGACTGTTCAGGCCCTACTGGCCTATGTGTTCATCTCTGTCAAATACATACTGATTTTTATTTCACACTTTTGATATCCCTCTAAAGTGTTTTTCTTTTTGTCTGCAGGTGCTTGTGGCTCTGGCTTGTGATCTGGAGTTGGACACTCTCCCTTGCTGTGCAGAGACACACAAATGGGCCTGGTTCAGGAGGTACTGCATGGCATCCAGGGTTGCTGTGGCTCTTGATAAAAGGACACCATTACCTCGCCTTTTCCTTGATGAGGTACTGCAGGAATACTTTAAAACTTTTTTTAAATGGTTAATGGAACATGTGAATGTGTCTCATGTAAAAAGATATATTGAGTTTGAACTGTTTTATGCCAACTGTGATATGAGTAATTGATAATTTGAATCATGTTGCTTAATGCAAAATATTTCACAGGTGGCAAAGAAAATCCGAGAATTAATGGCAGATAATGAAAGTATGGATGTTCTTCATGAGTGCCATGATGTCTTCAAGAGAGAACAGGATGAACAACTTGTCCAGTGGATGAATAGGTAATTTCTTTCAACTGTTATGGTTTGATCTTGTGATGCTTTATTGTTGTACAATGCTAAACTGCATTTTTTGTGACTTTTGAAAAGCTCTTTTAAGATTTTGTTTGTTTTGTGTTTCCTGCAGACGACCTGATGACTGGACACTTTCAGCTGGAGGCAGTGGAACTATTTATGGTTGGGGTCATAATCACAGAGGACAACTTGGTGGAATTGAAGGAGCAAAAGTCAAAGTCCCAACTCCATGTGAAGCTCTTGCCACCCTTAGACCAGTGCAGTTAATTGGTGGTGAACAGACTCTGTTTGCAGTGACTGCTGATGGGAAGGTAAGGATGCAACAAATGATGGCTTGTTTGACTCTCTTGAAATATTTCACCCTGAGTCAGAATGGGTTTGGCTAAGTGAAAAATAATGTGCACAGCACAGGTACATTATTATTGGTAGTAGTGACTTTGTTTTATTTTTTTTAAAGAATCTGAACTGTACCAACTCCACCAGTACTTTCTAGGACTGCAGTTACTATAGTATTAAATGGCTGAAACAAGAAATGTGTTTTAAGTTCTCAATTCAAAACTGTGATCAGATTCTGGCAAATCTTGCACCAAAGAAGTTGGGCGCAAGCAAGCATGCTCATTGAGTTCCCTAAAACAGGGGTCATTATTCCTCTAACAGGGGAGAGGTGTAATCTGAGCTTGTTCACAGTTGGCTAAATCTAAGTGCTCAACTCCCGAGTGCGAAAAGGAATCTCAGTGCAGAAGTTTAGTGTAAGGTATAGGAGAAAAAAAATCAGTTTATGAATTTGTGTTTTTATACAGATAGCAGCTGTTATGGATGTGATGGAAAATTTTAGCTAGAGCTTTGTGTAACAGTTACATTCATCTACTGAGGTCCTGTAATGATTCCTTGGGGTCAGTATCATCCTTGTTAATAATTCACAGAAGAGTAAAGGGCTTATTAGTGGCATTTCTTGACATCATTCTGTTGAAAGAAATTATTTTCAGAGAGGCAAAAGGAGTGAAAAGCAGTAATTAAATCTGTACTTACGGGATAGAAGGGAAAGAAGCAACTGTGTTTAGGTGTGTATGTTCTACAGAAGAAAGAAAAAAAACTAGAGTGCTGCTTGGAAGAAGAACTGCAGGTGATAGATGATTTTGTAATGCTATCAAGCAAAACTATGGTCTCTAGACAGTTTTACAATACAAGCTTTAGTATTTCAAACTAAATCCATAAGTTGGTGAGAGTTCTTACTGACTTGAACATAGCCACATTTTCCCCAAGTTTTTTTTGTGAAATATTTTAAAATATTTCTTTGTTTTCCAAAAGAGAGAAAATAAGAAGCCTGTAAGAAAAAATATTTATTTTTTTAGACTTTCCTTGAACTGCATTCTGACATATATACATTAAGAATTCTTCTCTAGAATTCATTTCTAGGGAACGTTCTGCATGAGGCAAACAAAACTAAATTTTATTCTTTACTTTAAAGCTGTATGCCACTGGATATGGAGCAGGCGGTAGGCTTGGAATTGGAGGAACAGAGTCAGTTTCTACTCCAACTTTACTGGAATCCATTCAACATGTGTTCATAAAGAAAGTTGCAGTGAACTCAGGAGGAAAGCACTGTTTGGCATTGTCTTTTGAGGGAGAAGTTTATTCTTGGGGTGAAGCAGAAGATGGCAAACTTGGTCATGGAAACCGAAGGCAAGTAACACTTTGGAATGTTATTTAAAAAGAACTATTAATGGATATGTATCATGGTTGCTGTATATTAATGCATTTTTCTAGTTTAAAAAAATCCTTAGGATATTAAACCTGGAGCAAAGCAAATACTCAGCGATTTTAGGTGTCCTCATTCTCATTTTAAAAGCTTCTCTTCATACACTGGTGAAGGTGAATGGTCTGTCCCTGAAGTTCTGTGCAGACAGATGTTTTCTTTCCAGCCCTTGTGACCGCCCTCGTGTGATTGAGTCCCTGAGAGGTGTAGAGGTGGTAGACATTGCTGCTGGGGGAGCACACAGCGCTTGCATTACAGCTGCAGGAGACCTCTTCACATGGGGAAAGGGACGGTATGGACGCCTTGGCCATGGAGATAGTGAGGACCAACTGAAACCTAAACTGGTAAGAAACCTTTGGAGCACTCAGCAGTCTTAGTCCAGTTCATATCTTCTGATTTATAACTTTCTTCATTTCTGTGTACAAAGAATGAAAGGGCAAAACAGCGGCATGTATTCGTAAGAAATTAACAAACTGCCATCATTGAAAGGATAAAATGAAAGAGGAGCTGCAAAACTTTGCTAGTGGTCACCAAACAGCTTACAAAGAGTTTATTTTAGAGATCTAAAGAAAATTTAAAGAAATATGTGAAGTTTTGTGCTGCTTTGGATGATGGATTGTGCCACCGGGAATCTGTTTCAAGTAGTGGCAAGGATAGGAAGGATGTGATATATGTGGGTCACCAACCTTTTACTTTGTGATTCCAAATCCCATACTTCATCACTAGATGGCATCATTTTGAAAGATGTTGACTAAATTCAGGTTATGATACAAGTGCTCAAAAATTGTAAACTAGTAAAAGACAATTTGGAAATAAGACTTTTTTTCCCTTATTGTATTCAGTACATGCCCAGAGTGCCTGAAATTATTTCAACAGAATATAGTCTTTGATAACCTTAGGTACTTTGTATTGTTTTCCCTGACATTGAGGTCAAAAAACTAGTTCACCAATTAAAAAAACCAAACCTTGTATTTAAAATACGTAGTTGGTTTTCATTTTGCTGTTTGAAAAGAGCAAAGTTCTTAGAGTTGGCTTTATTTCCTTGTTCCTGTGCTGTTTCAGTCTTGTAGTTCAGTCCTCACCTCTCCAAGTTGAGTTTGTCATCTCTTGTGAAACTAAATGACTGAGTCTTTTACAGTGAACAAACATGGGTGATTTCATTGCAGGTGGAAGCTCTCCAGGGTTACCGTGTGATTGATATAGCCTGTGGCAGTGGAGATGCACAGACACTGTGCCTCACTGATGATGATACAGTCTGGTCCTGGGGTGATGGAGATTATGGAAAACTTGGGAGAGGAGGCAGTGATGGCTGTAAAGTACCAATGAAGGTATTTCTGTCTAATTTTAAATGTCTTTAGAAACAGTGATGTTCGTGGAGAATGCTCAAGACAGATTTGTCATTATGTGCAAACTTTCATCCATCCTGGGACGTCAAGATTCTTCTGGTGGTTGTTAAGAATGAACTTTGTAGGCTACAATAACAAGGCTACAATAACTTAAAGCTTTGTGCTGACTGTTAAAGTTGCTGGTTTAAATAATATTTCTCATATTAATTTTGATTGCTGTCAAAACACTAGATTTTTCCAAGAAATGTTCATGTTTCCTTGTGTTTAATAAATTTACAATAGTAATAAGGTCATTCCAGAAAGGGGTATCAATTAATTGAAAAGTGATCTTAATTTATATTAAACCCTTTCTGTGAACGCATGGTTGGCTTGGAATTTCTTCACATGTTACATCTGAAATCCACATAGCCATTAAATTTGAATTCCAGCATTTGTTATGAAGATGAATTTTGCTTGTTAGAGAATCTCCTTAATTAACTTATTTGATTTTCATTTGGTATTATTTTTCTAGATTGATTCCCTCACAGGCCTCGGAGTGGTTAAAGTAGAATGTGGATCACAATTTTCTGTGGCCCTTACCAAATCTGGAGCTGTATATACATGGTAAGTATTCTGTCTTAGTTATTTTTACAGTGTTAGATGCCACCTTGCCTGTAACAAATATCAGTGTTACACCTCCTTCACTGCTTTCATCTTCTCTTTCAAAAATTTTTCGAGTTCCTGTGTCTTGATTAGTAATAAAAGCTACTACTTTGGGGAACATTTTCTAGAGCCATGAATGAAAAATCCAAGTATTTTGTCTTGGAAACCTAAGCACAGGGTTGTCATTCCAGACACTGACCACAGCAAGATGCAGACCTTCCAAGGAGGTCAGTGGAATTATAAGCATGAAGTGTCATGCAGGATGAAAGGTGATAGCATAAATAACATTCACATGTGTTATCAAAATTTTGTCTAGTTTGTGGTGGCTGTAGTCTGAGAATTTGATTTTTGAAATTGTTTTAATCCTCCTTACACTATTACAGATTTTGGAGTTTAAACTAGCAGACTGAAGTGTTTAAAAAGACTTAGCAAAATACCTTCCCAACTTCCCTCAGCTACCTTGTTTGTATGACATTAGGTATCCTTAAACTGTATGAAGTTCCAGTCTCTGAGATGAGTAAATACAGTTTTTGCAGATTAACTCCTTTAAGAGTTAAAAATAAGACCACCCCCTGGAAAACTGGTGAAAGGAACTGCACAGATTAAGTGGGAACATTGTATTGGAGGTGTAAGAATCTGTACGGAGTCAGCAGAAACACGTCCATACAAAGTTGGGATGGTTAATGTTGAATGTTAGGAGAAAATTTTGGTATTGGACTTTATAAGTACATCTACAGGTCAATGTCAGACATAGCCTGTCATTACGCTTTTGCCACAGTTGAAACACAGTTTTTAAATGTTTCCTTCTCTGTGCAGGGGCAAGGGAGATTATCATCGCTTAGGCCATGGATCTGATGACCATGTTAGAAGACCACGACAAGTGCAGGGACTGCAAGGAAAGAAAGTTATTGCAATTGCTACGGGGTCTTTGCACTGTGTTTGCTGCACTGAAGATGGTATAAAAATTGAATAATTTATTTCGTTCTTAGCACTGAATTTGAAAAAATTGAGACTTTATCATTTAGTCAGCTGTTGGTTGATTGTCCTTGATAAAAATGCTGGTTCTGTGTGTGCATGGTCGTATTTTGTGTTTGCAGATGTTGCATATTTCTTGAGCAGCAAGCATGACATTTATTTAAAGGTCATCACATAAAACTAAAGTAATGAAAATTAAAGAATTCAAGTTGCATAAGCACTGATGATCAAAGAAAAATACAGAGCTCTAAGGGTAATTACAGAATGGTCAAGCAGTACCATTGTATGGATTTGGTTTTTGGAGTCTTGTGGGTTTGTTGAAGTGTTTAACTTGCTAAATGAAGCATTGCACAAACAATATTGCTTCTTACATAGCAGGTTGAGATAGTGAATATTATTTGTAGCAGACCTATTCCCACAAGTCTGCACAATAACTGAGTGTTTTATAGGTGCTAGTGAAATATAGATGCCGAAAATGAACGTGAGTAATGGAAATAGCTGCAGAAAATGAATGCTCAGAGATAATGTTGTTACTTTAAAAGTATTTCCCAATTATCTTGCAACAGCAAGCACCTATTTTAATATCTTCTCTAGTAATATGGCTTATTATAGGATTTATCTCATACAAAATATTAAGCCTTTTAAATTTTTTCATATTGGCTTTGCTTGTGCTATGAAACTATCAAATACAGGCTGTTCCTGATGTTCTGTTACTTATCTGCTCTACCATCTTCTATTCTGGAACAGAACTTTTCAGTTATACAAACTATGAAGAAAGAAATGCATCTTATGCTAGCTGCTGTATAGAGACTGTGGACTTGACTGTGTCAATCAAGATTTAGCTGCACTGGATGGTGGATTTCAGGATGGCCATCAGCTGCAGAAATCTTGTTTACAGTCCAAGGCCTTATCTGGTTAAATAACTGCTAATTTAAAAAAAAAGGCAAAAAGCTTGTATATTAGCTTCAGGATACTAAATTATTTTTATTGGTTTAGGGGAAGTGTATACATGGGGAGATAATGATGAAGGGCAGCTTGGAGATGGAACAACTAATGCCATCCAAAGACCACGCCTGGTTGCAGCACTTCAGGGTAAAAAGATCAACAGAGTAGCCTGTGGCTCAGCACATACTTTAGCTTGGTCAACCAGTAAACCTGCTAATGCTGGCAAGCTCCCTACACAGGTAATATTTTTGGCTTATTGAATTCAGATTTTAAACATACTTAGTGTGCTTATTGCTGACCTTTCAGTAGATGTATTTCCTTTACAAATCCCTTCATAAGCTCAGTGTGCTTTGGTTTCACTACAAATTTGAGTCAGTTACTTTGTTTTACTTCTGTATTTCCAAAGGATTCAATTTTTCTGAGCTGAAAAAGCCTTTCTTTGCATTCAGTTTTTAGTCCAAATGTGGAACAGTAACTTAGTTTGAAAATTGGCAGGAATTTAATTCTGCCTTGCAGCTATGAAAATGTTATGCCTTCTAAGGGAGTTCTTTGTTGCTTGCTTTATATTGAGAAGACTTGTTTTTTGAATATTCTGTATTTCAGCTATTCCTGGAAGTAGTGATGACAGGATGTAAAATGTATTTTTTTATGGATAAATTGTAAAATGTGGAACAGCACTTGTATTCTAGCCATCATATGGTTGATATTCAGTTTGGTTCAGTTTAGATGGATACTATTAGTATCTTTAATAAACAACTGAACTCTGTGTATGAAGTTTTGACAGTGTGAATAAGCAAATATCTGAATTTCTAATACAAGTTTACCTATTGTTGTTCTGTTGAATACAATAAAGTATATAACAATTCTAATTTACATTTGGATATCATTGCCTTATCATAGGTTCCTATGGAGTACAATCATCTGCAGGAAATTCCCATCATTTCATTAAGAAACAGACTTCTGCTCCTGCATCATATTTCAGAACTCTTCTGTCCTTGCATTCCAATGTTCGATCTTGAAGGAAGACTTGATGAAACTGGCCAAGGACCCTCAGTTGGGTTTGATACATTGCGGGGAATACTGATATCACAGGGAAAGGTACTTTATCAAAATTTTTCTAGGGGAGAGATTTGAAACCATAACAGAGAAGTGCTGTTTAAGTTGTTTCTGAAGAAAACGAGCTGTATATCTCAATTTGTTCTGTAAGTTGTGTATTGGGTATTTGCATTCTGATGGTGCAAACGTCTTTCTTAGTGTTCTTTCTACAGTTTTTTTCTCCGTTCTTCATCGTAGTGCTTTTGTGTGTTGATCTTGAAAATAACTTTACACTGTTAATCTTAAGTTTGTAGTATAGCTGAATTCTTCTAGAGTATTCAGTAGATGATATCCTGGAAAACATGTAAGATAGCAGACAATGACCAGTTCATAGCTGTTTGTATTTCAGTTATCAAGGTCAGGCGATACACTAGCTGATGTAAAGTTCTGTGCAGGTACAAACTGGTTTTAGACTGAGCTAAAAGTAAAAACAGAATACCTAGGAGTTCAGTCTCAAGCAGTAAAGAAAGGGATTTTTATAGTTAAGTCAGTCATGAGTAAGTGTAGGTAACTGTAATGCTTCAAAGCCACAACACTTATTCAAAACTTCAGATATGATAAGCCATAAAAATATGATTTGCCTTCAGTTATAATCATCAGTTTTGGGTCTGAATTTTCTCACAGTCACAGTAATTTGTCTAACTGAAAAAGAAAACATTATACAAACAGACAAAATCTGCTGGGAGGTATCTTTGAAAAGAGAATTGGTTAAGTTTCCCCCTGCAGTGCTGTTCTATGTCCTTAAATGAGACACATGGCCTGTAACTAGACTTCTTAGTATCTGTTGGCTCAGGATCTCTTTCTCTAGACTCCAGTAAAATTGTGTAGTAGAACAACCAAACTGTGTATATACATCACAGACCAAGGGAAGTCATCAAAACCTAAACTAGAAAATAAATCCTTGCTGTTCCATTCATGAGACTTTTATTAGCTAATGCTATTAATTGTGAGTCCTTGTATATGTAATTTTGCATATAAGAATGTGTGTGCAGGAGGCACTTTCAGCCTAATTTACTTGAGTCTGCAGAGTAGTTGCAGAAAGCTTCACACATAAGGTAAAATGGGATATCAGGCATCACAGGCATTCACGAGGCATCAGAGGTTGCAATGCCATATTCATACCTAGGCATTTAAGTCAAGCTTACCTTCAGAAGTTCTAAAGACTTAAAAATCTTCTTAATCTTGCTTGAAATTGACTGTAAAATTACATCCATATATTTAGTGAGAGAACCTCAGATACTTGAATTTGCATGAAAAGGGTTTTTTAAAAAATGTTTTGTTGTTTATTTATTGCTTTCCATAGCAAGGTGATCTCATCTTTGCCTTTTTTGATTGTCATTCTCTGATGTTAATTATTCTCTATATACTTATATTTTTCTTGTATAAACTAATTTATACTTTTACTCAAGAATATATTGGTTGCTTAATAATTGTATCTGGGTGCAGTGCAACCTTTCAAGTCATGGTTTTGAGAGATACAGATGGGACTTTCTTCTTTACTTTTTTAGTGTCCCCGCTGTTTCAGGCATGAATCATATTAGCACAGATAACGTGATCCTTGACTAACATCTTGCACCTTCATATTCTGGTGCTTTTTTATTTCCTGGGTTGAACTGTGTGTTTGTCTGCAGAATATCTGCAGGGCTCTCACTTGATTTCAGTTTTGCCATTATCTGGATTTTTTTTAGGAGGCAGCTTTCAGAAAAGTTGTGCAAGCAACCATGGTGAGAGATCGTCAGCATGGGCCAGTTGTGGAGCTCAACAGGATACAGGTATTTTAAGCTGACGTTCTGATTTATTCCCTGTATGTTTAGCCCACAGTGCTATGTTGGTCAAAGCCCTTTCTTTTTTTCAGCTGTTTGGTATCTGAGTGCTAAAGAGTTGAATTTTTATCAGAGAATCAAACAATAAAGAAGTGAATACAGTTTTAGGTCTGCTTATATTCTTTTCCATATGTTTTTATCCATACTGCCGTTGTTTGGAGAGAGGGTGAGACTTGTTGGAATGTTGAGTGAATGATTTGTTAATGAGCAAAGTATGTCCTGCTTGATAAAGGACTGCCTTTTCAGAACTCAGTGCATTAGATAGTTTAAGAGATTAGTGATTCTGATGCTTTTCTTACCTTTCCAAATGTTCAGCTGAATGAAGGGTAAAAAAAAAAAAGGGTCAGAAAAAAAAGGGCAAGGAAAGAAAGCCCTTGAATATAACTAAAATTCAGGCTGATAAACTCTTGTCCTTTACTGGTCATCACATGTAGTCATATTGATTGCAGAAGTCTTTGATACAAAAGGGCTTTTTTTCTTTATCATTGATGTTAGAAAATGTAATGTTGTGCCTTAGGCCAGTTATGTCTTTTTTCCATAGATACTTCTGTAACATAGAATAGTAAAACACTGTTTCCATTTAAATGGACTGCAGCCTGATCTTAGAGTCTTCATGCATTTATTTCCTGTTGTGGTGGATTCTTTTTTTTTCCCTTAATATTGCAGAAAGTAAGAAAATCTACCATTTGTGAGGTTAGAATGGAGAAATTGTGAAAATATAAACTTATTATTTTCTGTTATTTTCAGAACAGAAATACATCCTGTTGTGGCTGGACCCTGTTTCTTTGCCATTCTCTGTGGACATTTAAAATTTCTTGTGCTAAGGTTCTGTGATTAAAATCTGTAGCTCTAGTTTATTAGAATCATAGAATAACTATGTTTTAACTTATTGAGTCCAACTGTATTATTTGGGAAGCTGAAGAGAGTACCAGAGATTAAATTACTTTTTAATTGTGTGAATTCAGAAAGTCCAGTAAATAATGCTGGTATTTTAAGCAGGAAACTAGTGATGAGTAGGTTTTGGGATCTCTTCCTAGTGTCCTTCTTCATTAATAGAGATAGGCTTTCTCTTGTATTTCAATTTGTTACTTAAATCTGTCTTAAACCCTAGAAAAGAATTGGCAGCTTCCCTTTTTCATTGTTTCTGAGGGAAATAAAATATTGCTGTAACTAACTGTCAGTTTAGCCAAGTGAAGACTAAAAAAGGTCATGTTCATAATCTAGTCTGATTACACAGCACCAAGTATGGCTTACAATTTCTTGAGTTAGCTTCTGCTCAGAATGAAAATGTGGATTCTGAAACTGTTTGATCCTTTATAATATGTAATTGAAGATTCAAGGCTGCTTTATGTAGTCTGAAAAAAGCTAAATGTCATGGTTAAAAATTTTCATCTTATTTGCAGGTTTAAGTTAAAGTGCAGCTGGGCTTTAAGACCCCTTGGCTTTCAGATGACTCTTCTTGCAGTTTATAGATTATATGATGCAGTCAATTCACTTTATCTTCCTTGGTGTTAAAAAACAGATGAGTTTTTAATTTAAACTTGTTTTCCAGGTATTGACTTGTGTTTTACAGCACTTCCTCAGCATCCCTTGCTGTTTAGTGATTTCTTTGGAAGTACCAGAACTGAATATAACAGCAGTGTAAACCCAAGCAAAGCAGCACTTTCATCTCCTGGAGGGGTCCAGTGTTAGAAGGACTAGATTCCTTTAGAATAGATCACATTCACTTTACATACTCCTTGGCCCTGGGAGCCTTGTAATGGTGGGACATCATAGTTTTCAGTAGTTTTTCTGCTCAGGATGTGTGACAAACAATGTGATGGCTGCACTGTAGCTCAGCCCAGTGCCAGCCTGGTGTTGCTATAGCATAAAATTGAGTGTAGGTATTTTATGCTTTGTGGTGTAGCATGAAAACTTGGATGCACAGGGACAGTATGGGATGCTCTTGGAGGACTGCACAGGGCAGAAGAAACCAAATTTCATGCAGGTTTATCCATACTACTTGTTGGGAATAGTCATTAAGTAAAATGTTCCAAAACAGCACCTGGGCCTTGTTCTGGAAAGGTGTAATATAAGCAGCAAAAACTAAGCCAGAATTGAACTAACAGTTAAATGACTAGACAGGGTTCCAGTGCTCAGGTTTACTTACTGACTCTCTTACCAGCAGATCAGATTTTCCTAGTGTTGAAGTTGTTTGTGCAGTGTCAAATGAACAGTGTGTTTTGACCTATAAGCAGCTACTTTCATAATGCTGTTAAAACATATCTTTGCACAGCAGTTGAAAGGAATTTCTTCCTTTTCAAAAGGAAGCAAATTTCAGTTGTTAGGGAGGATGTCTACTTTCATGAATGTAATATGGCAAAGAATCTCCCAGTTTCATGTTCATTACTGTCAAGGGAGGAATGTGATATGGATGGATATATGAAGTACTGCTTTAAGACTAATTTCTTCCTCCTCACAAGGACTCATTATGGAATGTGGGTTATAGGAATCTCACTAACATGATGAGTAAAAATGATCTGATCTTAAAGTGGGCATAGCATATGAATGAATTAATGATTTGTTCTTCTTGAGTGTTGTTTAAAATCAAGTAGCATCCCTCCTTCCTGGTTATTGTCTTCTCCCTTATCAAATGTACTTGTAAAGCACACTCATTTCATGACAGCCTTCATTTTCCTACACTGATCAGGCTGAGGTTTTTTTTGTCTGCTTGTGTAGAGTAGTCCTTTCTCTACTCTTCATCTTTTTATACTTTTATTTATTCTGTAGCATTTAAGTTTGAGCATAGAAAAGTGAAACTCAGGTTACAGGTGAGAACTGTCTATGCTTTTATAATTATTGCATGGATACTTCTCTACCTCTTCTGGTGATTTTGTGACATAACTTTGAATTGTGTTTGTTTTCTTCATAGCTCTGTCTTACCAGATAAATGTATAAATTTCTCTTTCTTAGCTGTTTCCAACTTAGAAGCTGTCATCTTTTTGTAAACCATTTTTGTTAGTGTCTGAGTGCATGGCTTTATGTACTAGATTTCTCCCAGCTTCTGGGAGAGAATTTTTCTGGGTTGAATAGAGTCTCATAGGATGGCCAGTATTTTTCAAGCTGCTTGAGACTAATACAAAGTTTCTCAGTTTGAAACTTGGGCATACAAATTTCTCAGAAATCCATTGAATTAAAACCAGCTTGTGTTGACAGAGAACACTGTACACATGAGAATTTAGGTGTCTCAGCCTTTCATTAAAACCTGAATTAAATCTAGTGGCGTTTTTATCCAAAGCCATCAGAAATATGCAGCATGAGAAGAATTGGATTTTGAGATGCACTGTAGCTTGCAGTGTGACTAAATATCAATTAGTGGCAAGTTTGGGTCATTTCTGAATGAACAGTCTCACGGATATTGGTCATCTCTGTGCATGTAGGAGTCCCTTTGCAGTCAGGATAGGCTGAGAATATGAATTGCAGAACACCAAGGGGGGAAAAAAAACCCCCTTGTGTTTCTTCAGCTCTCTGTTCACTCTCCATTTCTTTCCTCTGTATACTGGCAAAATACTCTTTTGTATTCTTACCCTCTTTGTGTGCATCTCTTGCAGCAAAATCCATGGGAAATTACTTGCATGGCTTATCTTAGGGATCTCCATCAAATATTAAAATACACTTTTTCAGTAGGTGCCTAAGAACACATTGCCTGTGTATCTATATACATACGTATTTTGATAGTATTTCCTTGTTTTTAGAGGCTCCTAGTAAGTATCATAGATGCATATTTAGTCATTACCATTAATGAATATAAGAATAACATATACTCAGTTTTCTGGCCAACAGCACAGTCTCCAATCTGTCTCATCTGGGAAAAACTTAACAGATTTGTCGGTTGAATCTATGAGTAGAGATAGGATGAATTAACTAAATGGACTGAAATCAGAAAAACCGAATTTGCCAAGTCATTTGCTGCTTCTTCAGAAACAAGAGAAGTAGTCTTTATCATCAGACTTCATCCTTGCTATCCCTCTGTCTTTCCATTTTCCTTTAAAGATGAACAGATATAGTGCTGATTAGTGACAGATGAACAAAGAACTCTTAGAAATTAAAGATAAGGTGTTGGTGGTTGGTGGAACTGACAATTCCTTATTTATCTGCACAGTGATGCCAGCTGAAATATGTTCTTACAGTGACTTTTATAATGTGCTTATTCAATAGGTAAAACGTTCCAGGAGTAAAGGAGGACTGGCTGGACCTGATGGTACAAAGTCAGTGTTTGGACAGATGTGTGCTAAAATGAGTTCCTTTAGCCCTGATAGCCTTCTGCTTCCTCATCGTGTTTGGAAGGTCAAGTTTGTTGGTAAGAAAATTCTCAACACTCCACCCCTTCCTACTTCGCACTTAACTTCACAGTTTTCTTGGGATTTACTGTTTTGGAGAACCTGAAGGAAGGAAGAAAAGGATACAGAAAAACAGTGTATGTGTGTGGGCAGAGAAGGGTGCTTAAAATATTGGGAAGTAAAAAACCTTTCAAAATGATTTTATAAAACCCCTCAAGATTAATGAAAGTGTGTCTGTAATTCTCGTCAGGTTGCCTTCAGGAGGGGCAGCTCTTTTGCTTACAACAAATGTTCTGCAAAACCAAAACCTAATTTTTCAGCTGTCTGAATTGGTAAATAATCCTGGCTAGGTAGTTTTACATGATAGGTAGGGTAGTTTTTACAATTCACCTATCACTCTGAGCTTTTTAATGAAAAATATTTTAGATTGAAGGCCCATTCTATCTATTGTCAGTGGGCTAAATAAAACATACCTACTTTAAAATGCCACTCATGAAAAACAAAGCTACAGTATTCCTTTTCTATTTCTGTTGTATTTTTTTTGTGATTAGCAGACAGCACAAAATATTTTTTGCACTCTGTCAAAACAGTATTTTTGGCACTGTGACATGGCATATAATCTAAATAATACGTTTTGCAGTGAACTGGGAACATCATATACAGAGCCAAACTTCTAGGGTTTTCATATGAAGGGATACAACGCTACAGCTTTTAGTAAACTTTTCTTTACTCAATTATCCCCAGAGAGGAAATAGTTTGTTTCAATACTTCAGTTATTTTTGAAAGAATATTTAATTTTAAATATTTTTTCTTCTCCAAGGTGAATCTGTGGATGATTGTGGCGGAGGTTATAGTGAATCAATAGCAGAAATGTGTGAAGAACTTCAGAATGGGCTGACTCCTCTATTAATTGTGACACCAAATGGAAGAGATGAATCTGGAGCAAACAGAGATTGTTTCCTATTAAACCCTGCTGCCAAGTCACTCCTGCATATGAACATGTTTCGCTTCCTTGGTAATTTCTTCGCAACTTTTTGATATTCTGTGTGCTTTATGTGTAGTCAAAATATTGGGAATCTAACAGAACCAATAATCTATGTTTAAACTTATAGGTGTACTTCTGGGCATTGCTATTCGGACTGGCAGCCCTCTAAGCCTCAACCTGGCTGAGCCGGTGTGGAAACAGCTTGCAGGAATGAACCTAACAATTGCTGATCTCAGTGAGGTGAGAAGGAAGTTCCTGGGTAGGATATAACTTACAGAAGACAAGAAGACTCTGGCATAAACTTCTCAAGTGATTGGTTTCCCTGGTTTTTATGTGCTTGTATTTTGACTTGTGTTTGCATTTTTGTGCTTTTATATTTCAAATCACTATACAAGGATCATTTGTACTGACTGTTAAAACTGTAAATTTAAGTTGTTCAAGAGTAGTTAAATAATCTGTTTGAATTCTAGAGCATTCTCAAATCTTCTCATAGGTTTGACTAGGCATCCTTTGTGGTTCAATTCCTGCTTCCCAGTAGACCTTTCTGTAACTGTTACTGTCTGTTGTACCAAGATGCAGTAACTGATTTGAGGGCACGTGCCTGCACTATTTTGAAGTAAAAGAAAGCAAGTTCAAACTATTACTAGTTTGTGCTCACATACTGAATTTCACAAGCTTTCAATTTCTGTTTACTGAGCTCAGTAAATGTGGAGTAAGACTTAGGTCTTCATTATGAAGAACAGTGCCTTCTCAAATAGTGTTATGTAGAAATTTACTTGTCAGTGAGGGGATTCCTTTTGTACCAAACCCAGTGCTGGTAGGGATGATTATGCTTTTAAGCTTTAAATCCATTTTCTTATATGATACAGTTTCTTGGCAAATGCCTTCCAAAAAGATTGAAATCTAGAATACATGCATTCTCCCACATCCAATGTAATGAAATTTTATGTAAAGTACTAAGCCATTTTATGGCTTTGAATTCAAGTGATATGAATTGTGGTCAGACATTTGTCAAAGCTTTTGGTAGGTGACACATGATGCACTGCTTCTGGTATGCAAGAGATGCTGTTGTATAGTGATATTAAACTGACTTTCACTCGGGTTTCTTGCTTTCAAAGGTTGATAAAGATTTTATTCCTGGGCTTATGTACATTCGAGACAATGAAGCTACTTCAGAAGAATTTGAAGCTATGAGCCTCCCATTCACTGTGCCTAATGCAAGTGGTCAAGATATTCAATTGAGTTCCAAGTACACCCATATTACACTGGATAATAGAGCAGAGTATGTGAGGCTGGCAATAAACTACAGGTTTGTTGAATAAATCATTAAAATTACTGATATGAATATGCATTTTATTTTAAAAATATATCAGCTTTTAAACAATATGCTACTTTAGCCTGTTATATTACAAGTATTTTAATATTTTCATGAGATTACAGTGTTGATTTTCTGATTTCACTTATTGTATCCAAGGAGAGAAATCTTAAACTTAATTTTTAGGAAGCAAAGTAAACGAGCAGGTGTGCCTTTAGATTTGTCCTGCCAAAGCAGTTTTGGCAGCCGGTTCTACTAGTGGAGAAATGTCCCATGCATCTTATTCTTCCTGTGGGCTAAAGTAATAGGCTTGGTCAGTAAGCTCTTTCTGAAGAGAGCTTAGATCCAGTACTGCTGCACTCATACTTCTTCATATAATCAATTGCAGTCAAGGGCATTATTGGCTGAATTCTTACTCCAAGTTGAAATGCACAAACCAAAATGTTCATTCCTTGGGTGGGACACTGATACACACCCATGGGGGCCAGAAGCTGAACACTGCACAGGAATCAGTGGGAAATAACTGCTCAGTGTTAGAGAAGACTGGCCTTTGGTTGCTTATGTGACCAGGTAGCTAATCTAGATGAGTACATCTCAGAAACATTCATAAGTCTCTTGTATCTGAAGCAGTGGGCCTAGTGCCTACTGAAATATCTAAATTTAGATAATTTGGATAAGAAACTGGTTCAAGCTTGTTTTATTCACTCCACCATATTCCTCTTCTTTAGAGAGTGCTTGAGCAAGGCTGTATCATCACAGTCTTACATACTTATTAGTTTGTAGTTATAGTGTCTGCCAACAACTATGAATTACAGTCTTAGCTTTTCTTTTTTTTCCCCACTATAAATGGTTATAAACTAATACTTAGAGCTTTTTCTGACAGTAAAGAGAGAGGTTGCATTTAGAACTGATATTCCTTTGAAGAAGTAGCTTTGCTCTCTTGCCAGTTCTGGCTGTCCTCAGAGGATGTGAGCAATTCTGAAGCATTTTACAGTTAATAGGCCTTGTGGAGAAACATTTAAAGGTTAAGTATCAAGTTTTTTAACTAAATGATGCCCTTGAGAGGGAAAACTAGCACCTGAATAGAATCCATGTGGAAAAGTAGATGCAAAAGACCAAACTTGTCCTGACATTTTGTTTATTTTGGTGATGACTAGCCTGAGGACAGCACTTGTAGGAGATGTGTCTCTGCTCTGGAAGGCTCTGTAAAACATCTCAGAAATTATTTGACAGGGAAAAAAAATAAGCGAAACACAAATCATGTGTGGCATCAGAAGCAGCAAAATGTTACTTATCTGTGCCTGTCTTGAAATAAAAAAACTTACTGTCTCATCAGACATCCTATTTTAATTCAGACCTATTTTATTTTTTTACCATGGTGTCTGTCTAGTGCTGAGAATGTTTGAAGTTCGAGTTACAAGGTACAGCTGCTCTTTTTCCAAGAACGTATTGTTTCCAAAATTGGTTTGTTTTTGCCAGGCATAGCATGTGACTAATACTGGAAATAAAATATCTAAAACATTTGGAGACCCCTCCTCCATATAGAGCTTGCTGTGCAATAGGAATTAGTGCAGAAAGTCAAGTATCTCATGCTAAATGTTTGTTCATGTTCCTTGGTTCATAGCTGGACATTTGAGGAGAATGGTTAAAGTTGCTTTGATAATCCAGTAATTGCTATAAATAATTGCTAGAAATGACATTCACAGAAACTCTGAAAATGTGTCTTTGCAGGCTTCATGAATTTGATGAACAGGTTGCAGCAGTCCGTGAGGGGATGGCCCGTGTTGTTCCAGTTCCTCTACTTTCACTCTTTACAGGATATGAACTGGAAACTATGGTATCAATTTCTGCTTTGTTACTTCTGTCAGATTAATGTGGAGTGAGATTATTCACTCATTTGTTTCACTAATACAAACCCCACATTAGATGCTGTTTACAATGATTGCTGTGTGGTTGAAAACATTCAGTTCAAGGAAAGACTAGAAGATGTTTAACTGCTCACTTGGTGGTAGTAAAATTATTTTGATATAGCTAAGCAGTGATGTAATGTATTACTTCAGGAAGAAACAAAACCAAAAAAACCCCGCATGTCAGTGGTCTCATGCCAGTGATGTAGGAAGTAAATTGGAGATACTTGTCCTAAATTTAGGAGTATGACAAAAGTTCATTACTATCGCAAGATGGGAAGATGTATATTTAGTATTGTTGTACTAGGAGACTATGCATGGCATTTCAAAGATCTGAATGCTCAGTTTGTCAGTGTAAAAGCTGATTAAATATTTTAAAGGAAGGGAGGGAACAAGTCACCTGTAATTGGTTTGATCGGGCTTGTGTAGCCTATCACTGTATTGTATTTTTCAGGTATGTGGAAGCCCAGATATTCCACTTCATCTCCTGAAATCTGTAGCAACTTACAAAGGCATTGAGCCAACTGCTTCCTTGATACAGTGGTTCTGGGAAGTGATGGAGTCCTTCTCCAACACAGAGCGGTCTCTCTTCCTGCGTTTTGTGTGGGGCAGAACAAGGCTGCCCAGGACTATTGCAGACTTCCGGGGGAGGGACTTTGTTATTCAGGTAAGGTGTGTGGGATGGGGAAAGTTGGGGGCATCTTAAAAAACTGGTAGTGGAGGAGGAGCAGCATGACATAACAAAAGACCCACCTGATTTCATTAAACTGTTTTGCAGCTTTACATCATAGATTCAGCAGTGCAACCATTGAATAATATCTATAACACATAACTTACAGAACTATTCTTTTCTCTTGACATGGACAAGTGAATATTCATTTAATTTCCCAGCCCTTTGTTTCTATGAATTTTGATCGTTTTCCACTGTCAGTCAACTGTTTTTGCTGACATTTATTTAGCATTTCATTCAGTTTAATAGTTAATAATTTCAGCTAAATTAAAACCACACAATCTTCAAATCATCTTTTGATGCCTTCTGAAGTAATAGTCTTTTTTAGATTGCTCGGAACCACATTTTCATAGTCAAAGCAGCTTATACATTTTATTTTTGATTTAATGGAGGAAAAATGGATTTGGCCTCTTCATTGTTCTTTTAGGAAACTTCAGCATCAGAATAAAAAATATAACAAGCTCTTAAAAACATCCCAGTTATTTCAACACTTATTTGTGTTTTGGACAGTGAATCAAAAATCAAAAAATATAATGCACTTTTACTTTTTTTGTTAACAGGTATTGGATAAATACAATCCTCCAGACCACTTCCTTCCTGAGTCATACACGTGCTTCTTTCTCCTGAAGCTGCCCAGGTATTCCTGTAAGCAGGTCCTGGAGGAAAAGCTGAAGTATGCCATTCACTTCTGCAAGTCCATAGACACTGATGACTATGCCCGCATAGCGCTGACGGGAGAGCCGGCGGCTGATGACAGCAGTGATGACTCTGATAATGAAGATGCAGATTCTTTTGCTTCAGATTCCACACAGGACTACTTAACAGGCCACTGAAAAGTAATATAAGGAATAGTTGTTAAAAGCACTGAGGCAAAATGCCAAAAGGACAATGAAGCCAAGGACAGTTTAGGTTTCAGAATAGAGACTATATAGTCAGAGGGATGGTAATCTGAACATGGGGCAAGTGTATTTGCTACTCACAGTAGGACTTAAGGATTACAGCTTAATCCATCAGCTTAAAATAAATGGCACAGTATATGGGCATTTAACATTTATTTTAAGAGCTGAAAATGGTCCCCCATAATGCTGCACTACATTTAGAACCTTTGTGTTTACTGAAGTGTTGTAAATGTTTATATAAATATGGTAGTGCAGCATCCAAAAGGCAGTGAAACCTTTAAATTGTGGGTGCAATAGGTTTTTTTCATATTAAGTGTTGTGTTTCTGTGCATCTTCTTGATTGTATATTGGAAATACTGTGCAACAACGGAATAGCATTATAAATATTTCAATTAACTTTACTAGAAGTTTGTTAAAAGTTTTTGAACATTGAATAAACATTATTCCTTGAAATTCTTCTATAGATAATTAAAAATGGCCAATAGTTTCACCTCCACCCCTGGTTTGTATATTTTAGCTTATGCATTATTTATCTCAAATTTGATACCTTTCTGTGAACAGCATCATAATTCTTATCATGGAAAGTGTACTGTATATAATTGGTGCCATGTAAATGCGAAAGTTGTAATTTCCCTCTAAATAAAAGTTCTGCCACATTAAGAACTAGCATGTGTTTTTTTTATGGTAGTGCAGCTCAGACATGGGATGAAGATTGAAACAGCTCTGCTAAGAAATGTTTCTGCAATTTACAGCTTTTGACCAGACTGCTCCACCAGTAGTAGGTGCATTGCCTGAGACATTTTGTGAGCTACAGGGAATTTGAGCGAGTCCAGATGACATGTTTAATTGTAGTGATTAGGTACACCTTGTTCATGCAGTTGTTCCTAAGGCTGCTGTTGTCAGTGATGGTGAATTTATTCTTGGACACTTGAGGAAGTGTAAGGAGGAGGTGTCATGAAGTACCTGAACACGAGGAGAAGAGTCTGATGACACTCAGGTAACATCAATCACTGAAAAAATTTAGCTACCTTACAAGGCCTGGTCATGCCACACTGGCACACCACATGTCGATCATGGCCCATTCCTGACCACAGAGTGTGTGCACTAGTTTTCAAAATAGGAGAATAAGATTAATTGTGCCAAAGCACTAATACTTTACATTAAAATCTATTAGTAGGTGATGTCATATCATTGCTTCTGTAATTATTAGGACAGGTATATGTGAGTATTCAACGTTTTACAATTTAACATTTTACAGTTATGAGTGGATTCATTCTTTTTTAGTCTGTGCATTTGACTTTTGTTCCAACTAGATTAAATATTAACTGTGGTCATGAACAAAGTTTTCATGAGACAAACTTGATATTTCAGTATAGTGGTGAAACTATTGGTAGTTCAGATGTCAATGGTTTGAAATATGTTAGCTTTAGAGTCCCCTGTTTAGTGCTAAAGATCTCCTGCAGTAAATGCCCCTGTCCTGATCATTGGAGGTTCCAGAAGTCAGGCCTGCACTCAGGCCTCCAGATTTTCTGTCTGCTGGTGAACATGCTGTGTCTTTTTGAGCCTTTAAGATGTGAAACTCAGAAACCTTTAAGAAACCTCTTTTATCTTTGCTGCGAATTTCTCCTGAGGGTAAGGAGTGAAGAAGTAGTACAGAAGTGCTCATGTGGTTGTCTGCTGCCCTTCATTGTGCTAAGACTGGAGCCCTGTAGGCATCCAGCATGATCAAAGAGGTTCTGTAGTCAGCTTTTCAGGAGATGGGATCATGCCCAACTCTCAGTCCAAGGTCTTTGACCAAGTTCAGTTGCCATTCTTGAATTTCAAGTCCCATTTCAGAAGCATATAGACTACTGTAACATGGAGTTTATAACTTGCTTATAGGAAAGAAAAACAATGTCAGGGTTTTCTATCCAAGGAAAGCAAAAAGGAAGTATGCTTTATGTAAGGAATCTCTTTGCATTGTTGCACTGAACATTGCATTGTTGCATACAGTTGCATTGAACTGCAAAAGAAATTTCTTAGGCCGCCTTCTTTGCTTTCCCATCCTAACAGCACCTTTTTAGTGTGATGCTTGTCACCTGCAGCCTGATTTACTGCATTTCATAGATTATCAGGTTGGAAGGGGCCTCAAGGGTCATCTATTCCAACCTTTATTGGCAAAAGCACAATTTAAGACAAGATGGTTCAGCATTCTGTCCAGCTGAATCTTAAAAGTGTCCATGTTGGGGAATCTGCCACCTCCCTGGTGAGATTATTCTGTGAAACAATTTTTTCTTCTGCCTAATAGTAATGTCAAGAATAATTTTTACCGTTACTGCTTTTCCTTGTGACTCCCTGTAAAAAAGGAGTCTCTGTCTTTGTATGTTGATACGGTCTCCTGTAAGGCTTCTTTTCTCAAGGCTGAACAAACCCAGTTCTTACAGCCTTCCCTCACGTGACAGGCTTCTCAGTCTTCTGGTCCTCTTTGTGGTCCTCTTCTCTGGATCCTGTCCACATCTTCTCTGGATCTCTGCAACCTGTCCACATCTTTTTTCACAGTAGGGACCAAAACAGCACAGTATTCCAGATGTGGCCTCACGAGTGCCAAGTAGGATAGACTATTGCTATCTGTGCTGGTGATTCCATCTTGCTGTAACCCAGCATCTCCGTGGATTTCTTTGCTGCAGCACCACACTGTTCATTTGTGTTGAGTAGACAATGTCCACCACTTGCCACACATCAACCAAGCCAGTGACCGTGTCATAAAAGGTGATCAGGTTTGTCAGGTGTGATTTGCCCTTCAGGAATCCCTGTTTGTTTTTCCCAGTCATGGGCTTCATCTGACTTGTGACAGCCCCCCAAGGGGATTTGTTCCGTAGCTTTCCCAGGGACTGAAGTAAGACTGATGAGCCTGTAGCTTCCTTCTTCTAAAAGAAGGAAGCTTCCTTCCATCTAAAAGACCTTCTTTTAGATGGGAGTCACATTAGCCTTCTTGCAGCCTTCTGGAATATCCCCTGATCTCCACAGTTCTCCAAGGCTGTGGAAAGTGCACCCATAATGATGTCAGCCAGCTCTCTTAGACACTTTCAGGCGGATAATGTCAGGGCCCCTCAGTTTGGAGGGATTGAACTCCTGTAGCAGTTCACACCCCAACCCTTTCTTCACTGATGATGAGTCTATGTTTGCATCAACCTGGGTTTTTGTTCCCAAGGTCAGAGGTCCAACAGTGCTGGTAAAGACCAAGGTGAAGTGTTGAGAATTTCTGCCTTTTAAGCATTATTGGTGACAAATTCACCTTTCCTGTTGCACAGCAAGTCCATGTTTTCCTTCTGTTTTTACTGGTTGTTTACATACCTGAAGAAATCTTGTGGTTTTTTTTGCATCTCTGGCCAATTTCAGTTCGAGCTGAGCTTTTGTTCTAACTGCATCTCTGCAAACCCTGGCAATGCCCTTGTAGTTCTCAGTGGGTATTCATCCCCTTTTCCTCTAGCCTATCCAAAGTGATAGGCCATGTGAGTTGTGGTACCATGTTTCCATTATTCCTATGACATCATAAATTTCTGACTGGGTGCAGAGCCCCAGTTCCTTGTGTTTGTTCCCCAGGCTGCATCCATTGGTATATGTACACTTGAGGTGATTGGTCCTGAGGAACATTTTTCCCTGCTCCTGTTGGCCTGGCTCATTCCCCAGTGGGTTGTAATGGTGGGCGTGTTGCCACTTTGGATTGTACCACCCAAGTCCTTCAGCCTAAAGCCTACTTCACCAATCTGCCCAGCCTGCTGCCAGAGATTCGTTTGCCTTTTCTAGACAGGTGGATTCCACCAGTCCTTAACAGACTGTAGTATTTCTGAGTAGCCAGTTATTTTTCTTGAAAAAAAGTTTCAAGTGGTCAAAAAATGGGGTTTGCTCTTAATGGACTTTTAGGTGCAAATTCCTAGTCTGAGAAGGAAAAGGAGTCAACCTTCCAAAGCTATACTTAAAGGCTGCTAAAGAACATCCTTTGTATAAAGACAGAAGGTCATTGAGTCCCATCAGGGATTTTAGGGGATGTGACCCATTTATAATCATAGTATATGTTCCTTAACATGTTAGTCAAAGAAGTCTTCAGGCCAGTGTGTACTTGCCTCCCCTACAAGCATTTTAACCAGCAAAACTAAATCATGCAGTACTCTTCCAGAAAAAGTAGAAGCAGTGGATTCCAAAGATCTCATTGATAAAACATTTTCCCTTTTTAGATCAAAGAAAATGTGAGGTATGTAGTTTCCTGCAGATGTTGCCTTTCAAGGCTAATCTCCCAACAAAACTTATTATTAAAAATTACAGTGTTAACTAAAACATGTCCACACAATTCTTTTTTTCAACTGGAGTTGAAAGGTGTGCAATTGGTGGAAAAAATATTCTGTCATGGTGTCATGTCCTTATCTTAAGCTAAAACTGCAGCAAAGCAACACAGCTGTGAATGTGACACAGGAACTATTTATGAATTGATGCTCCTGATACTTAGAAGAGATTCTGCTGGTTTGAGCATCCATCTCAAATGTGAATGCTGGTGGTGTATCTGCAAGGCACCATTCTTCTGCTTTGCATTTAGTCATCTGATGGTCAGTGACTACGATTATGCAAAAACTTATCAAAAAGACAGAGTAGAATTGTCTCAGATGTTTCCTGACTGTTCATCTTTGATGAGCTCTCTCCACTGAGTTTGCAAGTGGTGCACTAGCATCATACCTGAAAAAGGTTTCAGCAGAAGTATTTTGAGAAATCGTTTGGAGGACATGGATACAATTTAAAATACTCTAGGTCAGTGTTAAGTGAAAAGAAACATAATTCTTAATGGGCGCTTGCATGTACTCATAACTGACAATAAGCCATAAAAAGGATGGGGTACATCACTTCTAGAAAATAAAGTCTAAGGCAGGAATATAAACCTTCTTGTTTCCTTGTGGAAACTTCATCAGCGTGTGGGGGCAAAAAGTGCCAATGTGGTTTGATGGTCAGCTGAGCTTTGTTGTGCTGTTTGGCAGCAACGCAGAGGAGAAAAGAGCAAGAAAGTGTCACATTGAAATTTTACAGGTAAAACTTCAGGCAAAATGTGAAGGTTTCTCCTAAACTGGAAAGACGTTTTGAGCAAGACTCCTGCCTGTGTCCTTCCTGGTTCTGCTGCTTCTCACGTTTTTCATCAGTTTCATCACATTAACCTAGAAACACTGTGGAGAACAGGGCTCATGTCCAAAATTAAGTTGATAGGAGAAGGGCTGTCTGACCTGAGCAATGCAGAAGTCAGTGGGCTATGAAGTGCTGTGCATAGCAGGAGGAAGAAATAAAATGCATGAAATACCTGTGTAGGTATATGCAGTGAAATGTGTGCTGCCTTGAGTGAGTTGCTCTTCCTCCATGCTCCTGCAGAGGACAGGGATTCCTGGGGGAAAACTGGCTGGACAAAACCGGGAAAGAAACGAACTTTGGAGTACAAATCAGGTACCTTCCTTCCTGTGATCCAGGGGGCTGCTGCATCCTGGCAGAGACGCTGCCCAGGCTCCAGTCTGTGGTACTTGTGAGCAGAGTTACCCATGTAGGGCACTGCCCAGCAGCCTTTGGGATTTTTCACTTTGGAACAAAAGGAGTTAAAGACCCTCAGCTGTTCCAGCAGTTGATGCCAAGGCTCTGTTTGTGCCAGCAGCTAGCACCACTTTTCCCACACACCCACATGGATCTCAGTGTTGGCCAGCACTCAGTCCTTGTGGCTCATGTACACATGGGGTAGAGACTGTGGTCATTCAGAGGGAGAGTTACTAAATTATTTAATGAGATTTAAGAAGACAGGACAAACTGCGGTGAAACCACTTTTGGCTTCAGTCCTGATTTTGCCTCAGCCTGGATTCCACAAAAAAATGCTGCCTATGTGCTGCAGGATGTCAGTACCAGGCTGAAAGCTGTTTCCAAGATGGTCTTGCTTGGTCTCAGGCAGTTTGCTGTGTGGAGAGGATGTATAGGGGAGGACAAGCCCGTGGGAGATTTTCAAGCTTCCTGTGTGGTTAAGGCACAGGACCAGGAGTCAGGAAATTAAAGTTCCTGTATTGTACAGAAAAGTTGTTTCAACACATAGGCTGCATTGAAGAAAATCATGTCTACATGCAATTCTTTGAGATGTCTAAGGCTTCATTCTTGCCAGGCAGTATCACTTCTCATTCCTTATGTGGTAAGAGTTGCTGCTAAGGCCTCACAGGAGATGGTAAAACAGCTGTTCCGTGGCACTTCTGGAAGATTCAGGTTATTTTATGGTCTCAAAACAACCCTGAGACAGTAGCATTTGCAGGATTAGTCAGTGCTCCCTCTTACCCAACAGAGCCTGGATTCACTTCTGCTGCTTTTGGGAAAGAAGTGGATTGAAACTACTGAGCACTCATTTACTGACACTGCTGGTCATTTCATGAGTCTTCAGTAACTTGTCTGTTGCCTGATGAAGACAGCAGTTCCTAATAACATCATAACCATGGTACTGCTTGGGGTTGGGAGGGATTGCAAAGCATCTGCTCTGGGTTAAGCATCCACTAGCCTGAAAAGCCAACTTTGGAACGAAAGTCGGCTCCAAGAAGGGGCTATATTGTGTAGGGGTCCAATTCTGGCGTGACAGAGGTCTTTCATTTGATGAGCTACCCATGTCATGAAGTGAAATGATGTTTTCCTGCCACTGAGATGGACTTCGCGTTGCCAGCGTTGGGCAGTCCTCAGCACCCTGTGTAATCAGATCCACCCTTCAGAGATGAACATTTGCGTGCAGCTCAGAAATGCAAAGTTGGTCAAGGTCCCTGGAGGTCCTACCTGGTGATGTTGCAGAGCTGTTTTTTCTTTCAGTATGGCTTTTTGGTCTGATGGAGTTACATCAGTGGAAAGTAAAAAGTCAGAAACAAAAAAGTTTCAAGTGAGATGAAAGTGAGTGTGTCTTGTGAAATATACCTCTCCTCTGTCCAAGTCCAACGTGGAGACAAGGATTTATGGTGAAATGTTCTTCTCGGTGAGCTTATGGGAACCAGCTCTGCTTAAACAATCTGGAAAGAAAATTCTTCTCAGCAGTTTGGCAAATGCTGAGGTAGAGATGTTTCTGCTTAACCAAACTGACACAATGGATTTTGTAAAATGGACTGGTACATGTTAAAGTAATATATAATAATGTTATGACTTTTCTAGCAGAATAATATATAAAATAGGTGTGTATCATGAATTATCATAATGTATTGCTATTAATTATACACATATTTGGAAAAAAATGGTAGAGGAAGATGTAACTTTGAAGGGAAGAAAAAGTCTTGTTAACTTTACTGCAAAATCTTAGCAGTCAAATAACTCCTTTAATAAAAAATTCAGAAAACTTTCCAGTTAAAGCAAGTTAGTTTCACCTCTGCTAGAAACATTATTCTCTGCTCTGCCTCACACACAGAAATAATGGCTCCATAACCCCATTTAGGACAGAGATTTGCCTCTGCATGGACACCAGTGTAACAGTCCTGGAGTAATTATTTATCTTGCCCCATTCCAGACCAGTGCAGAGTGGAAAAGTAGAGAGGGGGTGTATGTGGTTATTCTGGAATAAATTTGGAGACTGGCATAGGTGCAGTGAGATGCAGAATTTGAAGCCATTCAGGATTTGTTTCTCTATGTAAATGAGAGATCCACACAGATAAAGGTTTATCTTTGTAATTGCCTCAGCTGAGTTGTGATCAATCCTAAGGACAAGGGATGACTTTTGGACATGAAGCTCCCCTTGTGAAATGAGCAGTCTCATGCTCCTTTTGACGTATGTGCTCATGCATAAAAGGGCGTTTGCTCTTGTATTTGCATCCTCTTATACAGAGGGTAATGCAGTGGTCCTGGTAAACCTTCCTGTATCACCTGGACACCGCTGTCCTGCCCTTGTGGCCCTGAAGCAAGGTACAAGTGTCCAGGAGCTCCCTGGCCTGTGAAGAGGGGCAGCTTTGGCCTGTGGAGCAGCTGCATAGCCAGGGGCTACGGCCAGGAGCGGGAGGAGTGTCAGGCAGGCACTGAATGCCACCTTTCAGGGCCCAGAGCTGAAAGGGTACTGTTGTTATCTGCATTCCTTCCTGACCACATCCCATGACCTGTTGCGTGGAGCCTTTCAGAGCACATCCAGGCACAGACAACAGGGCTGGGATGTGCTTCTGTGTCCTTGCCAGCGGCGAACTGTGAGCAAGGATCAAAAGTTCATGGATGCTTTGCTTTTCCTGTGGGCCACCCCGCTACTGGTGAGGAACACGCGGTGCTGGGCTGAGTGCTGCAATGAGAATTGTGGCGTGATGTGAAATGCTCTGAGACCTCTAACAGTAGCAGAGTGCAGGGTAGGTTTGTTTAATATCACTAGGGACTGAATGAACCACTAGTTCTGTCTTAGCCTCAGCCTGAAAACAGAAGTCATGGAGTTGGCTGCCAGAGGTAGTTTTCCCTCTCTTTTTCCTTGCTGCAGCTCTGCCTGGAGGGGGTTGCTTGTTCCCGTGTTCTCTGGAAAGGTGAATTTTTCATTTAAGTTTGCTGGCTCATAGAATCATAGAATGGTTTGGGTTGGAAGGGATGTTAAAGATCATCTAATTCCAAACTCCCTGCTATGGGCAGGGTCACCTTCCACTGGATCAAGTTGCTCAAACCCCCATCTAACCTGGCCTTGTTAATTGAGTTTGGTTTGTTCAGCTCTGGCACACACTGATGGTCAGTGTGTGGCAAATTACATCCAACTGCTAACTTGCCACTGTGCAGGGCAGTGCTACTGGATACTGTTCATGTTCAGTAGCTGCAGAGGAAGTTAGTCAATTATCACCCTCACTACAACTAGATGATAAGGGTTAGACCATATTTCCCCACCCCCTGCCAAAAGTTACGGTGTTTCAGGTTGGTGCTCAACAAATGGACTTTTTTGTCTTTGTATTTTCACCATTTCTGCTCACTAACGCTCCTCTCATCATCCCTGTAGACAGGCCCTCATAGGGGAGGGAAACAAGAGGCAGAGCCAGGAACAAGCAAATAGGAAAAAAAAACAACTGTAGGAGAAAGGAATAGAAGAGACAGATGAGGATGGAGCCCAGCCACAGTTTGGCTCAGGCTTGTCTGAGCCTGGAGTGCTTTTGCCCAGTGCTGCTACAGAGGATCAGCAGTATGGCCTGAGGGTGGTGTGTGTGGACATCTGCCTTATGGGAAACAAATTGCTTCTGGTTAGAAAGACCCCTTGCAAAGGCATCTCCCTCTTTCCATTCATCCTGCAGGAGAGGCAGACCTCTCTCTCTGGAAGAACGCTCCACTGTGTCCCCCAAGGCTTCATCCCCTCTGTATCTAGGTGTCTAAGTTGAAGGTCACCATCTGTGAACTCAGTGTCTATTCTCCACATTTTGGGAGTGGAGGCTTATTTAATAGAGCTGATAGAGTCTGGAAAGTTTTCAATCTCATCCTGCAGTGGACAGCCGGCCGTGGTCAGGGTGCCCCTTCTTAGACTGCTGATCTTTCACCTCCAGGGACTGCAAGTGGGAATTTAGACCCGTGACTTTGTATAGCCATGTGAAATTTGCCAGAACCCCTCCCTACCGCAGGCTGGGATAATTTGACTCTTTGAGGTGTCTGTGCCTGTGTTATTCACAGCGCAGGACAGCGGCAGGGCTGCTCACCCGCGCAGCTTTCACGCAGCAGGGCGGCACGGTGGGAGGGATGGCACGGTGGGCGGAGGAGTCGCCCCTTCCTGCGGAGGAGGCGCTGCTGCTGGGCTTTCCTGCCAGCCCCTCTGCCCCCGCCCCGGGGCTGGCCGGCAGCGCTCTCCCGCCTGGAAAGTCCATCAGGAATGCGAAAGCCCCTCTGTGTTGGTCTGAGCTCTGTAGTTTCACATAACAGCCATCCTGTTTTCAGGAACTTACTCCCTACTGAGAAATGAGTCCTTCCTTCACTTCTAGCAGGGACTTGTTTAGAATGCACGGGCTATAATCTTATCTTTCTGTCTATCTCAACTTCAAACCAAGAATTTTCTCGATAAAAACCTTGATATGGGTTTGGAGCCCCCATTTATTCTCTGAAAAGACAGACAACCAGAACCAACCCTGGTTTGCCACACAGCTCTGGTTAGTTCTGTGTAAACCAAGACGTGTAAGAACTTGGTGTTACAAAAATGATCATTTGAGTCCAGACCCCAGCTAGCTCCTGTTTCACTCTACAGACTTACAGACTTGAACTCCTCAGAAGAACAACATCACTGCTTTCCCTTAGCAATCTTTTCTAGATGTGATTTTATAATTAACTAGTATTTTTTGCATCTTTTAGTTCCCATTGTGGAGTCTTCTGCAAGTGCAATGCGTGATGTTCCTTCCACTTGGGACATCAGCAGCAAGAACCACTTTGTCTAGTATGAATATATAATGCTTCTTTGCTTTTTTCCCTTAAATTTACTAATAGAATTAGGGAAGAATAAAACATTTTCCTAGCAATATAAGGACATCTAACAAAATTGTGTCCCCAGCTGTCACAATTCCAGTGTATTCCTGGAATGAATGAGAATATTGCAAATGTTTACGACAAGTGTAGTAAAGGCCACAGTATCACACAAGCCAATTAACCTGCCACTGAATTGGAGTGTTTCTGCCAGCTCCATTGAGTGTGGCATCCTCTAACTAATTCTCTGTTTTCTGCCTGGCCCTCCACTGTTATCATGGCTAACTGAGTGATGTTGAAAAAGTCTGAAAGAAATGTAGGTTAAATGAGGTGATGGCTGTTTGGTGACATTTCGGAGAAACAGAACAGTCTGTGTCCCTTTGATGCGTGCCCTCTGGAAATCCTACAATTACTGTGCAAATCAGTGATGTCTTACTTGCTCCTTACTGTGCTGTCTTCTACATTTTACATGATCAGTAAAGAGACACCCTTCACCTTTTTCTATGTTTTTACAGCATCTCTGGCTCTGGGGTCCTCATCCATGGCTGAAATACCCAAGCAATAGAAATACAAGTGAATTATTATAAAGTTGAAGGTGAAAATTTAACTTAATACAGATATTTTTTTGTGTGTGTCAGAATAATTTTTGAAAAAAGAACTGGTTTACTTGTCTGCATAAAATTGGATGGGAGGGCACCTGTACATTAATGTTTTAATGGAAATTATATTTTCTGTAATTAAAAATATCTTTCTTGTGCTGGCAGATCTATTGCCACACTACTGCAGTCAGGGTGTAGTTGAACTGTGATAATGGGGATAGAAATAAATGAATTTGCCTTCACAAAACATGAACAGGTACTTCTTGAGTTACAGGAGTGTAAATAAACTCCTGTATCTTAAGCTATTGTCACCTTGGTGTTGGTAGACAATCAGATTAAACTGGAACCTGTTTTACAATAAAAGACCATCTATTGCATGTACTCTACAGCCTATGGGAAAAAATAAAACAGGAGAAAAACAAATACATTGTAAAAGAGTTTCAGACAATTAACTACCTCCAGCACAAATGGAACACCTTAATAGAAATTGAGATTTGATCCACCTTATTGTCTCACCAGACTCTCCTCAGAAGCAAGGGAGACAGGCCATGGCTGTACATCCATGATGCTCATCAAATGAGAACATTGGAGATAACTATTGATGACCTTATGGATAATATTGAGGGAGCTGGAAGGTTCAAAAATATTTAAATATTAGAAGGTCATCTTTTAGTAACAATTGCTTCCTTAGGAAGGCCCAGCTAGCAGAAATCATCATTGCTATTTAATAACATGCAGTTCTTCAAGGCAAAATGTCAATAGCATCATTCTCTTTGTGAAGAATAATTGTTGCATTATTTTCCTTTGCGCTATTCTGCTTGTAGCCATGAAATTAATGTAGCATCTGTTCCTCCAGTTGGCATATACTGTATGTAGAGTGTAGATTATATTATCTTTTATCAGTTTTGTCTGATACAGACAAAAAGAGTTTGCCTGATGTAGTGCTTAATTATCATCCCACTGAGGACTGCAGTGGCATTTGTAAACCTTTGACATTCCAGTATAAAGAACAAGAAGGAGTGTTTGTCAGGATAATCTTGTTAGTAATTTCTGATGGCTGAAAAAGTGAATTTCCCCCCCTTAAATCTCCCCCCACCCCTCCCCAATATGTCCAGTTTTTCCTAGTGAGAATTGCTAAACCTGTTCTTTTTTAACTTCTGTGGCAGTCTAACAATGGTACTTCTGCTCTGTTCTCCTCCTGCTTCCTGCCTGAAGTGTCTAAGAGTCTGCTCAGTGAAGTTAATCATGATTTGTGTGCTCTTTCTCTCTTTGCCACTTGTTACAGCCATCTCAGGCTTTGGAAGAGTTGTGTTTGGGCAGAGAGTAACGGGTGCTGGGAGAAAGTCGAGTGCTAGTTCCTCACTGAAATCACATGATGGCAGATCTGGGAATTCCTGCTTCATTTATGAGTGTGCAGAGAGTGCAATGTCACTCTCTCCCCATCCCGAGATGCTTACTACAAAAAACTGAGCTGGATTCCACAGCAACAAACTCATTGATCCAAATAAACTTTTTCTTCAGAAAGCAAGGGACATCTCTCGGCTCCCTCAGCTGAACCAAGTCTTTTATTTTTTGGCATCTGTGCATTTTTAAAATATTTTTTTAGATTTTTCTTTCCAAACAAAAGAACCTCTTCAAGAATTCTTCAAAAGGACAGGTAAAATGCAATTTTTCTACAAGAAATGTTTCCTAGAATAGTTTAATGCAGTTCTGTTATTTTGTGAGGGTAACATTTAATATGTGCAATAAAATATTTCATATTAAAATTTGGTCAAACTTTGCAATTAGTGAAGGGTTTCTGGACAGCATTTATGTGTACCTAAGTGTTCAGCATTTTAAAACATCAGTGAGACACATGGAGTATATGTTATAATATTCAAATTTTTTTTAGTTGTATTCCTGTTTACCTTTACATTGTCTCAAAATTAACCTTTCCTAGGATATTTATATTTAAAAGATTGTTTTAACTTATTTTAGACTGTAGATTCTTTAAGGACTCAAACTTCTTGCTATTGTTACTGTAGTTTATTGTTGCCCTTCCTACTCAATTTATGCATAAGGGAAGAAGTTCAGGCTTACTTTTTGGACTAGATGTTCTGTAAAACATGAAGCTTCATGTTTAAAAAGTTTACTTAGATCTGTGTTTGGAGATAACACATTGATGGGAGTGAATAGATCTCTCAGGGAAAAATTATTTAATAAAAATTGAATTACTTTCTTGAAGCATTCCTTTTCATGGATTTTACTCATGTTGGCTGTATTTGTAACAAGCTGTTGTGATTTTTCCAGTCACCTTGCTGGAGTAGTTTGCCAGCAAGGGAGCAGTCTGCAGACCAACAATGGGCTAATCTGTTCTGCTCAGCCCTGCTTTTGCTGAAAGAGTAAGAGGGCAAAACTTCCCCACTTCCCAAGAGCTTGAGGTTTTACAAATTAACTGTGGATGTTTGGTTTTCAATGAAACTTAAGGTGAGAAGTCAGGGGATCAGCCACTTAAATGTAGTTATACACTTTTTTATGGGGAATGTTTATATGTATATTTTTTTGAAAATAAAATCTACAACTCATATGAAATAGATGTTGAAGAGCTGCAACTTTCGAGAGTTGTTCAGCTAACATGTACGAAACTTTCTGTATTTCTTAATACAGTCATGGGTGGAACACAGACACTTATTTGCTTTCTGAACTCCCACAAAAATAGTTGGTCTTCTCACATGCTGCCATCAGAATTTCTAGTATTTCCACGACAGCAACTGCCATAAGCTGCCAAAAGCTCAGCGTCTAAGGGTGGGAGGCCGGTTGGGACCTCATCAGTTCTCTCTCGAGGCATCCTTATGTTGTCTTCTGTGTTAAGCAGGACACCATGAGTTAGTCTGAAGCATCAGTGGAACAAAGAAGAGAAACCACAGATGGCAGAATTGCTGACATTCAGAGCTGAACAGATCCTAGTGAGTACAATCGAGAAGAACTGTCTGTGTTACAGGCTTTTCCTAGGCTAAATCTAGGAGGAGAAATGGTTCCTCACTGCAAGTATTTTGGATGCTGTTTGAATAGAAACAAGAAAAGTTCAGGCTTGTGGCCTGATATCAAGGGAGAAAAAGGGAAGAGGAGAGCATTAGGGAAAGGATTTGTCTATGATTTTTCCTTCAGAAGGTATGCTAAATAAAGCTACATATATATATATATAAATATATATATATGCTAGGAGAACTGAAAAATTTTAACTTTTGCCCTCTTCTTCACTGGTAGAGAAAGTACAAAAGGGATAAAATGTATCACAGAAGAAGAGCCTTGTTAGACTGAAACAATGCAGCAGTTATTTCTATAATGTTTCCCAATAACAATAGCTGCAAAAATACTGAGGAAAAAAAATCCTACCGTTGTGGGGTTTTTTTCTTTTTTTTTTTTTTTTCCATTCTGTGACTGAGTACTTTTGCCAGATCACATTTTCCCCTGTGGATTAACTTTGAACTGCCAATTAAAAGTTATTGCTAAATCCTGTTACAGCAGAAAGCCTTCAGGCTCATACTGTTAAGATTTGGCTATTGCTTTTTCACATAATAGATTAAAGCGTTGGGATTTTGGTAAATTACTTTTGTACATTTTGTAGAATAGCCACACTGCCACTATATTTTTTAGGGAAAAGCTAGGAACGGTACTAATTTCTGCTTATTTCATTCAATTGAAAACAAAAGGGGAAAACTGGAATTGAGACAAGAGCAAATATTGTTCTTAACATTTTGTTAATAGTGCAATAAAGTTTGGCTATCAATACAGTGACGACTTGGTTTCTTCTGCAAGAGCTTTTCAAAACCCTGTCAGCCTGTCCTACCTAGAAAAGAAAATTGCTGAAATCTGTGTGGCAAAGGTTAGACAACCTTTCCTACAATTTTTGGGTGAAGGAGACAGAATACTGCAATAACCCTGCTGTTTCCAACAGGCACACTCTGTGTGTCATTGCTCTGAGCAGGGACAAATTGAACATTATCTCAGAAGCCTCAGAAAGCTTTGTGGTAATGGTTGGCAGATGTTTGATTTTTTTAACGTGGTCACTGTAGGATCATCAGTTGCTTTAAAATCTGTGTGTCCAACTAGGAACAGATAAAACAGGAAAGAGAAGTGAACCCACTGGTATTTTAATTTGCCCGAGAGAAGAAAAAACATTCTGTGGCTATGAAAAAAGCTGCGCAGTTGTTGCCAAAACCATCCATTCAGTCTAAGATATGCTGACCATAAAAATGTATTCAGCCATAAGTCAACATCTGGGTTTTCATGTTTTCCATGCTTTAGCCCTGATCCCATGATCTTGTTGAAAAGATTGAATGTCTTGATCTCTGCAGAAATATGACTGCACTCATCATTCTCCTGTCAAAAAGAGCAGAAAAAGGGGTGTCTTTTTTGATGAGTAAAGACAACCTGGAATAAAATAAAACTTGAGTTCCTGTTCAGCAAATGAATGGATGCTTCTATGCAGGGTACAGTATTTTCTGGTCGATGAATGACTTTTTGTTGCATGCATCAGCTTGTTTTGAAGCCATCTTTATGGCACCAATCAAAAGAAGTTGTAGGCAAAAATCCTTCTGCAGAATTCAATGGGTTTAGGCACCAGGTCTGTGGTATTTCAGGAGCCTATAAAAAAGAGTAAAACAAATATTGAAGAGGAGTCCTTGATAACTGGTAGCAACAGCCACAGTGAGGATTTCTGGGGCTTTGGGCTTCTCTGTCAGAGAAGATGGCTTTTAAAATGGAGCATCTGAAAGTGCAAAAGGTCCAGGGGCTGTTGAAGTTTCTCATTATAGGTACATGGCACAGGACAAATGAGGGCATGGAGACATCTGTCCTCCACAGGTTTTTTAATATGCTTGCCATTCCCTAGCCATCTCCACCACCCCTCTTCCCCTCTATCCCTTGACAGCAGATGCCCTCTTCTTTCATGGTGATATGTCACTTCAGAGGCTTGCAGCATCAGTCGGCTCAACTCTGTAGAGGTCTCATTTGATGCTCGTTGCCTTTGCTAATTTGCGTAAACTCATGCAAATTTTTACTCTTTTGGGAGGGGTAATTATTGTTGCATTTATTTGATCTATAGCACTGCCAGCACACCCTGTGGATGCCATGCTTGAAGTCTCCTCTAACCATTTCTCTCCTCTGACATCCAGTGCTTGTAGCAGAAAACTTCATCTCTTTTACACATATCATTACAATTATTGGTTTATGGTAACATAGAGAATGCATCTGCTACATTCCGTTTTTAATTAAATGAAGAATCTTGGCATGATCAGTCTTAGAACTTGCGACTTTTAAATTAACAGCATTGATTATTCTTTTTTAATAGACTGGTGTATGGTGCTTCTGGTTGCTTCACACAAAAGGACAGCAGGGTTGTTTTTTTCTGGTTTCATTTTTTTGGGACTGTTTGGTTTTTTTCCCACTGGTTCCCAGCTATTGAATTCTCCTGAGCGCCAGCAAAACTGCTTTATGTTAATATTGCTGTAGTGTTGCAGCTTGCAGCTCAGCCACCAGAGGTTTGGATTTGGGGAATGAGGTAGAGCCTCATTCAGCTAATACCACAGCTGGGCTGCAGTTCTCAGCAGCCTCACAGAGGTGGTCTACAGGGCACTCTTTTCCAGCAGGATTAGAAGTAGTGCCATTGCTGTTCCCCAGTTGATATAATGACTCCTGAGAACTGTTTATTCAAGTATAAAGGAGAGGGACTTGCTCATGCTGGGGTGCTCCCAGGTTGACTGAAAACCAGAGGCTTGCTCTGCTCTCAGGCTTTGCATGTAATTGTGTAATATTTTCTTTTCTGTTGTACATGGGATAATTTGTTAAAAATCTCTTTTTTTTTTAACCTGTTATGAGACCAGGAGGACTTGAAACATACATTTTCCAGTCCAGTGTCAGTAAGCCAATAGAGTTGCATGACTTTTTGATTTGTGGGTTTGTGATTATCATGATTTGTTAATTACTGTGCAAGGAAGCAGCTGTCCCACAGAGCATGAGGCACAGCTGGGATGTATTTTGTGCTCTGCAAGGATGCAAGCAGCAGGGTGAGTGCACTGAAGTGCAGTTCCAGCTGTACCATGTGGGAGCTGCTTTAGTGGGCATGCTGGGAAGTTTACTGGTTTGTTTGAAACTAAATCAAAGCAGAAATATAAGTGTGACATTTGTCACCAGACCCTGTTTGTTGAACACCATTGAAGGGCATTTATGGGTGATCTTTCCTCTGAAAGTGGTTCTCTTCCAGAGAAGTAAAGAAATACAGCATTTTGTAATTTCTTGTCCTAGAAATGCATTTTTGTTATGACTTTGTGGTTTTATAAGTTTGCAATTTGCTTTTTGATCAGAACAGCTGGATTGGCTAAACTGCTATGTGAAAATTATATTTCATTCATAGTACAAGCATAACAAATATTTGAGATTTTTCCATTTTCTTGGAAACAGAGCAGGTACAAAGTGAAAAATGCCAAAAGATACACTATGTATAAATTTGAGAGATGATACAACTGCTCAAGATTTAGCTGACAAACTACTACTGCTCTTAAACTACAGCCTCTCTTAAGTCAGACATTAATCACAGTCTATAGGCATAAGCATAGTTGAGGCAATATTTCTTCATCTGTAGAGACATCATCCAATAATTGTATGGTTATGAAGGAGTCATTTTACTGTTTGCATGCATGTCTCTAGTGCTTTATCTTTACAAACTGTGTCTGTTAATTTTGGTCTCCAGTTTTAGTTCCTAGTACAATTCATGCTATAGAAGCTGCCATAAATTCCACAAAACTGTGGAGATCTCATGATAGATGAGTAATTTAGAAATTTGCTTGAATCAGTCTAATCAGAGTTCTGGAGGCAGAAACATTTGTCAAAGCAGTACCACTTATCATCAGTAGTGTTCATCATCAGTAATGTTCACTCAAAGTACTTTCCAATGTTTGCCATTTGCATTTAGGAATGTATACAGAAAGATGTGTGGTTAAGGGGCTGTTTAGAGCAAAAATCATGTCAACCTGTTTGGTAGCTCCAGGAATATGTTTTCTTTTACCTTTTCAAGGACAAAATGTATCTTTGTAAATCGCTGCTAATTATCTTCTAATTTCCTTGTTAGGTAATTCATCTTTCTCACCAGTAGCAGGTAGAATTTTACCTGGCAGTTGTGAATGGCCAGGGGCTAGTTACAGAGCTTTGAATACAAAACCTCTGCAATTGGAAAGAAACCCAAATTAAGCCTTGGAATATACATGGACAGGCAACTGAGTGCCTCAAAGCTAAAGCTTCTGAAAATTGGCAAGGTAGGGTGAGGCAGAGACACTTCAGTAGTGCTTCTGTAAAAAATGAGGCGGCTCAACACACTCTCTAATAGGCACAAGAAAATTTATTGGGAGAGCCTTAAATATCTTCAAACATGGCTCAAGCTTTGGTCAAGGACCTGACTTTTTCAACAACAGGCTCAGTCTCTTACAATCTGTTGAAAGAAAGAGCCCCTTAGTTTTCTGGGGTTTTTTTGGATTTTTTGGGGGTTTTTTTGTGCTGATGTTTTATACTTGTTTTTATAACTACTAATACTTTTTTTTTTCAAAAATTGGCAGTCTTGTGCATGTATGCCCTTGCTTCATTTACTTTACATTTTTGTAGTGTACTGAATGGGGCTAGTTTAATATAGAAACCTGTATCTCACCCAGAAGATATAATTTCTTGTTGAAATTATTTTATCTGGAGGGTTACACTAAGAAGTTCAGAAGTGCAGGAGAGAAAGTGCTCAACTATAGCCGGTTATCTTTTATATGAGCTGGACAAACTCTGTGCCCACAAATGGCTCTTCATGCGGCAGCCTGAGGGAGGCTCTGGAAGAGCAGGGAACCAAGGGGGGTTTCAGTAAGGATGTGGGGAAATAGGGGTCTGTTTGTAGATCCCCACCTCCTCCCGCAGCGGGTGTTGCCTCCAGCTGCTCCTCAGACGGTTGGTATCTGACTGGGAATGCCTCACTGCTCTCTGAGGAATTTTACATAATGGTCTGGCTGGTCAGCTGAGGGGTGAGTGTCAGTCAGCCAAGTGCTCTGGCTCTTCTCGTGTGTGATGGGCTCTGGCCCTCGCCTGGCATGCCTGTGGTATAGTTTCATGTGGTGGCTTGTGGAGATGGGGTGAAGAATAAATTTTTTAGGAGTCTCTTGATAAAATAAGGACCTGTATTAGCTTTGAAAACTGACCTTGTGTATTGATTGTGTTTCTGCCTAAACCCTTTGAGAGAGGGGATTAGGTTCCTGGTCCTCAGACACTGTGACACTTCAGAAACATTTGCTGTTGGTGTTGAGATGAAATAAAGAATTCAGAAATAGGAGGCATCATGAAGATTCCCTAAAGGACACTCTCGTAGTTGTGCTGGGCTTGGCCTCGAGATACACAAACTTAATATCTATGTCTCCCAGGAGCCATAAACCTACTGGGTACTGGGAGCCCATTCCCTTCTCATATTGGTTTCACATGCTCAGGAAGTGCCTGGCCCAAACATTGAGGTGTTTAGGGTACCCCAGCTAATGGTACTGTTGTCTGTCATTTGCCTTGACTAACTTTGAAGCCAGGACTTGTTTCAGCAGGGACTGGACTAGGCAATCTGCAAAGGTCCTTCCAGCCTGGACTGTTCTTGATTCTGTGTCCTCCTTCACAGTGGGGTTTCAGGTGGCTTCTGATCTTCCAGGGAAGAAAGAAACTTCAAGCTTCATCTTATCCACAGGAAATTAGTGCCATGACCACAGGCTGACAAGTGCCCTTTTCTCTGAACTGAGAGATACGCAGGAACTGGTATGGTCAACCAGTTTACAGAAACTGGTATAGTTCCAACAGCCTCTACGGTGCATATTAGCAGTAGACTACCCAAAATCAAGTCAAATGCTGGTCTGGTGAGACATTCAAATGCAAATCTAGTTTTGGACCAGAGATTTTAACCAAGCTTCCCTGTATTTCCAATGAACTCATGGGCCTCCTGATACTTTATAATCCCTCTTTCAATTTGTTTTTAATCAGAACATTTGCAGTTGTCTAGGAAAAACCTTATTCTAATAAAATATCACTTACAATGAAGCATCGTGGGTCAGGAGCTCCTTGCAGCAGAAAGTTGTGGCTAGTTGGTATTTTCATGGGTTCAGGCACCTGGACATGTTCGTGCCCTGGAAGTCCAACAGGGGCTGTGGACAACAAATCTACCTGCTCAGGAGCTGCAAGTCTCTGTAGGCTGGGGAAGGCAGGACATGGGATTTAGGGCAGAGGAGATGTAGCTCTGAGCTGTTCTGGGATGCTCAGTCTCTAAGCATGGCCTTGTATGTCTATGAGCAGACTTGCTGAGTAGTGCCTTAACTTTAATCTTGCTGCATTTCGGCAGCCGTGTTGTTGTTCTTCCTCCACAGACCACATCCTCACGTGATCACATATCCTAATGACTGTCTTACATGTTTTGGAGTAGAAATATTTTTGCAAATATTTCAATGGAGGAAGGGAATGAAAGGAGAGTTTCTTGTGTAATTTTTTATTTGCTATTTTGTTCAGCAGCAGGCTTTAAAGTTCATATGCAAGTTTGGGCAGCAGCTAGTGCATCATGTTTGTGCCTGCCTTCAAGCAATTTTTCTAGCCAAGTAAAAATGGAAAACAGGAAATGAATGGAGTTTAAAACAAGTAAATGTGAATTTAGACTCAGAGAAGCATCTTTGAAAAAAATAGATATAGCAATCACACATACGCAACCACTTACGGTTAAAACTCTTATTTGCTTTAAGAATCTAAGGGCTGTTGCTCTATGTAACCTTGGTGACCTGTGATGCATTAGCATTTCATGTCAGGCTGTTAGGGAGCATTCTTTTCCTCCTGAGTGTTGCACAATGCTGTAACATTTTTCTTCTGAAGAAGGAAGCTGAGCAATTTCAGTGAACAATATGGGCTTTGACATCAATGAATAATCTAATGTGGGTTTCTTTAAGTACCATGTGGTAAAGAGTTTTCTTCTTTTTGTCCTTGATCTTTTCCATGCACTGTCCTTGTTAGGTCCCCAAACCCAGTGAATTTTTCACACCATCCATGGCAGTTTCATCTGGATCTGCCGGGGGGGACCGGGTGACTTGTTTCAATCCATCCTTGAGGACAGTTATTCAGGAGTTCTTCACTATTTGTGTCTGTAGTTGCAAACTTGTCTTCATAGTTTTTTCTCTTTGGGATGTACGTGCTAATCTTTCACACACTGTCCTTTCCTCCGTTTTATATGACTACTTGTGGATGCCAGCTCCAGTCTTTCTGGGCACACTGGAAGGTGGATTAGAAATGTGTGTTTGAGCCGAGTCTCCACAGCACCTCCCAGTGCTGTGCTTTAGTTTGTGTGTGGGAACAGTCTCAGAATGCACAAACTTTACTTGCAGCTGAGATTTAACCAAGAGATGTGCTCTCACCACTGCTGGGTCCATGGGACCACACAAGGGACAGTCTACATTAAAGCTTTCTGAGATGTAAATAGTGTACAGTTTAGGTCTTCAGCACCAGTCCTTCACCCTATAGATCCATTCCTATTGTGCCACACCAATTACTAACACAAATGTAACCACAGATGGCTCAGGGAGTACTTTTGTCTTCTTTTATTACTATTTGAAACAATAAAGCCAGTGCAGGGTGATATATGAGATATTGTAATGTGCTTCTGTTCCTGACTCCTCCTGGTGTTTTTCCAGCCCAGAAAAAATGGTGTACTTCTCTCTTTACAAGATCAGTTTTTTAATATCTCTCTTTGGTCATGCCAACAGCAGTTTATTGCTTCCCTTTTACACTCTCTGTGTGTGATGCACCCATATGCATTTGATATTTCAACTCCTAATCAAAAATCAAAGTCTCTGAAGCTCTGAAACTAGGAGAACTTTGTTTTGCAGTAGCACTGGATGCTTTAGCTAGAAGCCAGAGTGTCTCTTGATAATCAAAATGGCAACTGGTCACCAAAAAAACTAGAATACCTTTCTATACAATCACCCCTAACTTCGTCTGGTGTTGAGCAGCAGACACTCCTCACATACTCCTTTTTCTGTTTTCAAGGAAATTCTCAGCAGGTAAATACTAATTTGTGGATCACTTGGTTGCTTCTCTCCAGTTAGTATGGGACATCTTTGGTGTTGTATACCCACATTCTAGGACCCATATATGCCAAAAATGTGAAGGTTATAACTTGAGACTGTATATCTTTATAAAGACTGTGTGGTCATTAATGCCATGAGGATGCACTTTTCTGTTAACATTTTCTGTGCATCAGATTTCATACTTGGTCCTTTTCTTGTCTTGGACATAGAAGCTGTTTGAGTGCTAGAAGCCGTGTATTTGGTAAGGTCAGTGGTAAGGAAATCATCCTGAGTGACATGTCCAATAAGATCCTGATGACACTCCTGCATTTACTGAAGGTTATATGATTGAGGATGTCAGCAGTCACTCTTTTTTCCCCATTCCCTCTCACTATTCCTCATAGCACCTCCTTGTATCTCTTTCTTACTTTACTGTTTATAGCTTAAGTGGGCTTAAGACTCAGCTCTGTCATAACACACATGCCTCAGCTCCACTAACTTAAATGGTCCATATTAAATAATATTAAACCAATTCATTTGCATGCATGTAGAAAATACAATGAAGCTTAGTGGTTTTAGTGTAAAACCGTTCTCCCTTATCTTATCTCTATCTTGTGTAAAAAGTCCCTCTCCATCTATTTTGTAAGCTCCTTTTAAGTAGTGGAAGGCTCTGTAAGGTCTCTCCAAAACCTTCCCTTCTCCCAGCTGAACAACCCCAGCTATTTCAGACTGTCTTCAGAGGAGAGCTGCTCCAGCTCTCTGATCATTTTTGTGTCACTCCTCTGGACTTCCTCCAACATGTCCATGTCTGTCTTGTGCTGGGGACCCCAGAGCTGGATGCAGCTCTCCATCTGGGGTCTCACCAGAGCAGAGCAGAGGGGCAGAATCACCTCCCTTGACCTGCTGGCCACTCTGATTTTGATGCAGCCCAGGACACAATTGGCTTTCTGGGCTGTGAGTGCACTTTGCTGGGTTATGTCCAGCTTTTTGTCCATCAGAACCTGCCAGTCCTTCTCCACAGGGCAGCTCTCAATGACTTCTCCCAGTCTGTCCTCTTGTCTTTGACTGCTCTGATCTAGGTGCTGCACTTTACACTTGGATTTGTTGAACTTCATGAGGTTCTTATGGCCCACATCTCAAGCTTTGCTCAGGTTCCCCTAGATGACATTCCTTCTTTTTGTTTTGTCACCTGCGCTGCTCAAAATTGTGCCATCTGCAAACTTACTGAAGGAACACTCAATCTCATTGTGTCATTGAAAGGGACATTAAAGAGCAAAAGATGTCAAAGTTACATGAGAAAGCAGATTGCCATGAGCTTTTTACCCATACTCTGAGTGTTCAAAGGAAGAAAAGCCACTCTATGTTAATTTTCCAGAATCCCTTATTATGCCGTGCAGGGAATTAAAACCACAGTGACATCCTCTGCCAGGCTGTTGGGCAGTGCCTACTTGAGCTGCAGTAAAGCATCTGTGCACCTGTGGGTCCTGGGTGGGACCCCACCTGGACAAGCGAGGCTGCCCAGGCACCATAAGTTCCTGAGGGTTCCACCAAGCCCAGGGAGCCCTTTTACCAGCTTCCCAAGAGAAACAGGGCCTGAGGCCTTCCGGTTTTGAAACAAGAGTTGGGCTGACAAGAGGAGCACAAGTCTCTCTCTGGCATGACCTATTGGAAGGCATTTCTGCTGTTCATGAGCTTGGGGCTGGGAGGGGAGGCTGCATTCATCATCATCATCATCATCATCATCATCAGCAGCAGCAGCAGCAGCAGCAGCAGCAGCAGCAGCAACTTTCTTCTCTATGGCTGGGTGAATGGAGCCAATCCACTGGGGCTGGAATCATGAGGGTCAAAGGCCCAGAGACATCCTGTTGGGCATAGGGGCTCAAAGGGAAAGAACAGAGTAATTTCTCTCCTCCCTTGGAGGGTTCATTTTGAGAGTATTTTGCTTTTACTGCTGGAAAATCCAATTAAAATACAATGTCTGCCTAAACTTGGTATCTTCATCACAAAAGAATAAGCTCTCTGCATTTTGTGTGTCTCTCAGCTAATGAGTTCTCCCCTTTTATAGAGAAATTCTGAAGACAGATTTTTATTATCTTTTTTATTATTATTAAGAAAGGAAGAAAAGATAGTCTGAATACAGTACTTCTCAGACATTCAGCCCATGTCAAGGGCTGGCAAAGCATGTAGAGTGTGATTACAGCTTCCTATTTCATTCCTGAGTGGCTCTATAAATAACAGTATTCAATGAAAATTACTGGCAGAAGCACTGCTTTTAAAACATGAAAATGTACAAAAAAACCCCCTCAATAACTAGATGCTTTTTTTTCACCTAAGCCTCCTAAGGCTTTATAGGTCCAAAAGGAACAGATGACTGTAAGGATTTTTGAAACAACTTTTCTCTACTGTGATAACCATTTCTGTTTTCCCTCATCGCTATCAAAGATATGCAAAGCCAAGGTCTAAAAAACCAAGTTCCAGTTGAAACTGAGGCTGATTTACTTCCTGAGCTGGAAAATTAACCTCAAATGAATTTGAGATCATGGACCAAAAGCAAATCTGTACAGCTGGACTTTCATAGCGCTTGGGGCTCGAGGGGGAATCTTGACTTCATCTCTCACATTCTTATCACATATTTGCACATTTCAGCCAGTTTTCCAAGTGTTGGACTGAGAGTCATGCCTTGTCTAAGCAGATGTCCTGCTGATAGCTGCAGTCCAGAAGACATTGCCAGGCTGCTGTCCTCAGTAGTTTGTTTCAGTATCTAATCAGTGTGATGACTTAAAAAAAAGCAGTAAAAATCAGGCTGTATCTCCTGCTAGAATTTATTTGGCTTTACCTTCCAGCCTTCACTTTGTGTCATGCCTTTTCCATTAAGTTCAAGGGCCTTTTAGAACCAGATATTTTGTCTTGGTGAAGGTGGCCCAGTAACTGAGTCATTGCTCCATCCCTTTTTTTTTTTTCTTTTGAAAAATGGGAACAGATGAAATACCTTCAATCTCTCTTGTGGTATGGCATTTCTCAAGCGCTTGAATTATTTTCATGGAGATTTTTTTTTCTATACTGCCTCCCTCCTTCCAAATTCTATTCCAAAAGGGGTCCCCAGAATTTTACCCAGCACTCGGCGGGTAACAAATTCTTACATGGAGGGAAAAAACCAATCTCAATTCCTACCCACTTACACCTTCAAGGAATGTATTAGTTCTTTTGCTACAGGGTGCAGGAGATTGTAGCCTTACTTTGTCTGTTAAATGCTGGACCATTTTTCAGGACCACAGCTCTTTCCTATATAGCTTCATTTAAATTTTTTTTTCTATTAATAGACTTCAATCCTTATTCCTGGACCTGTTATTTACATGGGTCTGTTTGCAGGGATGTTTTCCCTGAATGGGCCCAGATCACTACCTTAAAAACAGTTTACAGCCACAAAAATTCAAATCACATTTCTGTCCATTAAGCAAAGGTATCTCAATGATTTTGGGACATGTAACCCTAAACTATAGGAGTCTGTATTCTCAAAGAGAAACTTCTCACACCAGTTTCAGCAATAGTGGAGCTAAACAGTTGTTACTGTTTTTTCTTAAATTTTGAAAGGAACAGAGCTATGTTTTCTTTTACAAATCGGTCACACATGTTTATCAGTCATTCACAGATTGTAGACAGCTTTTTCTCCCTTCATGTATATTGGTTTTGTTTAGCCACATATTATTCTCTGCTCCAGAAATTAACCCAGAGCTCCAACATTTTGGCTTTACTGAAACAGATGAGAAACTAATTAATTTTGTTGGCAATCAGATTATTCTGTGTTTACCTGCAGACTGCTTTAAAGTACCACAAAAAAACCCAAAAAGGTTTATCATTTTGGATGCAACACATTTCATGAACACTTTCAAAGAGTTTTGAACTGTTCTAAGGAATACATTAGTTGAGCTGCAATTCTGAGCATCAAAATGACTCGATTTACTTTCAAATAACTGATGTTTTGTTCTAAAATACAGACTACTTGGCTGTCAGAAACAGTTAATTATTTAGAATTCTTTGTTGCTCTGTTAACTCAGAACTATTTCTGCTATGAGGAAATTTTTGTGCACTCTGATAAGTCCAAAGAAGACTATTTTATCTAACAATTATCCATATTCTAGCAATGGTTGTGTATGAAGAAAAAGAGACAAATATCTGCAGTTTGATGTGAACTTCATACATATCTTTGAATAGCACATAATATGTTCAGATCTTCTGAAGAGTGATACATGATTAAATTAAAGACTTTGGGTTGCACAAAATCATCAAATCATTGTCTTCAACTTTCTTATCACTGCTAGGGTAAGATTTCCAGATTGTATCGGATAAAGAAAAATCTGTATTCTGTGAACTTCAGAGAGATCAATTTATCTTTTTGAAGATAATAGTCCTTATTCCCACCAACTCTAGCATTCATTTACACCACTTTGACTGTGAAAATAGGATTTAGAGTAAGTGCAAATATATCTAGCTCTAGCTTCATGGTTGGGAGTAAAGCCATTAGCGTGAGTGTCAGGCCCTACAGTTTTATCTCCTTTCCTCTTATTTGTACCTGTGTCCCATCGTGGGAATAGGGTGTCATCTCCAGAATATAAGGATAGAGCAGAATGACACCAATTGTCACATGTCAAGGTGATAGTTTCTTCCAGCCCTCTGTTGAGCACCATGACCTGTAAATTATATTTTTCAGGGGTGTATTCCAATAGGTGTTTTTAAAGGGGTAGTGTGATGATAGGCCTAGAGCCACAGATAAAACAAACTCATCCAAACTTTTCAAAATGGGTGGGTCTGCCCTGACTCAAGATGTTCATAGTGCTCACGCATGCTCAGGACAACTTGCTGGCAGCTGGCATGCTGCCCTGCACCACAGCCAGAGCCAATGTGGGATGTTTTCACTTTCACCCAAACTGTTAGAGGCTAAAAAGCTTTGATAAGTACAAATAAAGAAAGGGAAAGGTGGGTGCATGCCTCCTTCCCCACTCTGTTTAGTTGTCACTTACTCTGTTGGTTGATGGGAAGATTTTGGTTGTGTAAGGCTGTCATGTCACGTTGGACTTAGCCTCTGAAAGCCAAAAATACTCCAGGGGCTGGAGGATCATGTGGCTGTTCTTCCAGCCAAGTTTCCCTCAGATCTTTAAGCAGCTGCTTCAGAAGTGCATTCTTGCTGCAGACCTTCTGGAGACTTGGAATGACTGGCAGAAGGGCTCGCTAATGACGCTCCTGTGCAGTGAACTTTCTGCCCAGGAACGCAGCGTCTCCCGTGAGTGCCAACAAACACAATCACTCACTGGGGGTGGCTTGCTTAACATAATCTGAACAGAGAGGCCACCCTCGCTCCCCGTTTCAGGAAAACACATTCAGGTGTGCTCTCACGCATGGGCTGAACATTTTGATGAGCAGAGGCTGTTCCTGTTCTTACAATAATGCAATTCCTCAAAGTATCAAAATAATTTATAGTTTTGCTGAATGAAATCTGATGGGAAAATGTTCTTTGGCAGACAAGGTACACCTTAGCCCTGAGACGAGCTTAAATGTTTAGTAAAGCAGGGAACAGAAAATTCCATCCTATCTCCAGCAGTTGCTGGGCTGTAGCTTCACCACTTCCTCTTAAATGTTTAAAGCAATCCCCAGTTGCTGGAACATTTAAATTGCTTGAACACTTCAGAGATTTTATTGCTCTCCCTATTTACTATGGTATGAAAGTTCTGCTTCTGTGCTAAATTTGATGCATCTTCTTCCCAGGGATACCTAAATAAAATAATTCACAATTCACCTAAATAAAATAATCACATTCCCATGAACATGAGAAGAGTTTTGGCCATGGGTGAGGGAGGAAGAAAACTGCGGTAGGCAGGGAGCAGTGATAGAAAGTGGAAATATATCAGCCTGAACAAAGCTACTCATACCGAGGGTTGGGGCTGCTCTGGTGTCCTTCCCTTCTCACATTTGCCAGCTTGCCAATATTAAGGATGCAATTTCTCTGTGTAATTTTGATCTTCTGGCCCTGAGATGCCATCATTTAGGCTTCTCCTTCGATACTTAAACTTGGACAACTTCTTTTTGTAACCAAACCTCATCCCAAATCTAAGCATTTCAAGCCTCTGTTTTACATCTTTGAAAGGCTCGATCCAAAGCTGAGTGAAGTCAGTGGAAGGACTCTCCCTAGCCTCAGTGTATTTTGGATAAAGCCCTAAGGCAAGGCTCACATTCCATACATTTTAGCTTGGATTTGGATTTTCATAAGCTTTAACACTCCAGAAGGCTGCCAGCTTCACAAATCTACATCCCATAGTATGTGTTTTCAGCTTCTTGGTTTTGTAAGAATGTTTTAAAGCTGAGAGAGGAGTTAATGAATTTTTCAGGACTATAACATGAGCCAGTGACCTCAACAGCACACCAGTTTTCATTGAGGATGCTGTGTTTCCTTCTCTTGCATGAACATTTGCATCTAAGAAATATGAATTTACATAAAAGCAGGTCCATTTGCAATGAGGGAGGTAAAAAGCTCTGTTCAGCAGGAGGGGGCTAAATGTGTCTGTTTTCATTTTTACCCTTGCTTACTCACTGTAGGATCAGTCTGTTTTTGATTTATACCAGAACAGGTTATTAAAATACCACTGAAATTTCTAATCCAAACAGACTTATTAGCTCAATCGGGTCTGACCCCATCCTGGCTAAAATCAAAGCAAAATTTCATAGGAACAGAACCAAATCCCTTTGGCTGTCTGGAAAGAAGAAGTACTACTGAGGCCGGAAATCCGTATGGCTATGTCCATTTACAAGGTCACTGTCTAGCTCCTGGAATGCTTTGTTTTTTGTCATGACTGTCTCAGAAGAATATTATTTTTGCATTTATAGCAAAAATAAATGAAAACCAGGAAATAGTTTTGTCCTATGGTGATAATTAATTTCCAAATATAGGCATGAAACTGTTTAGTACAGGAAGGAAACAATTTTTTAAACAGATAAAGCAAATTTTTTAAAGTAAACAAAACCTGCAACATTTTTTGAGCATTGAATATAGAAATGAATCTATGTGAAACACTTAACTGCCTCCCTTAATGTCCCCTCTTTGCTTTAATTATCTTGGACGTATTATGGTCAGTGTCAACAAATCAGGTTATTTTTACCTGCAGTGAAGTACTTAATTTTCAAAAGTATAATTATATAATTAAAAGTAGCAGCTTTGTTTACAGCTTGAAATAGTTGCTGCCCCAATGGGCATTTCACAAACCAAAGTATTGATAATACTAGGGCAAAGAAGACAGCTGAAAACTTCAAGTCTATCCCACTGTTACCTCCATTTGCACCTGGGTCCTCCAGGAAAAAGTCTTATTCTGCTTTGCTGCATGTTTGCAATAAAGGAGAAAACAGCAATATCGTGAACTCTACTCTTCTGCACCTGTTGGCACGCTACAGCCACCAGGGCATATGGAGGCTCTAATTCCTCTGTGCAAAGAGACTCCTTTCCATCACCTTTTCTATGAAGGAAATTTAGGCTAAAAGCAGACAGGAGAAAGTGACATGTACCCTTATTGTGTATCAGTATTCTATCTGCTGGAGCAATTTCATGCACCTGCAGTTTATCAAGTTAAACATAAGAACAATTGACACTGTGGGAATAACAATCATCTAGGCATACCATTTGGGAGGCAATAACACATTTTTTACTTGCACTTTGTTTTAAGGAGCTTGCTGTCCATCTTGAATGTCTGAAGAATAATTTGTTATGAACATGTAATATTTATTAGAAAAATAAAGCGCATAAACTCCTCCAGCCCCCAGTAAAGATATCGATTTTTCACTTGTCATCCTGATTTTTTATTTCTGAAACAAAACAGAAATTAACCAGTCTTATTTTAAGAATTTCAAAATATAGTGTCAGCAAATCAACCTCTTCCTACTGTCTTGCTCATAACTAAAAATGGAAACTATAAAGACCTTCTTATGCACCAAATAACAGGATAGAACCCTGCTATATACTTAGTCTGACATGCCTAAAAGAGAATAACATCATCAGTCTATACTAATAATTTAAGACATTTTGGAAGACATTGAACATTTCAAAGTACTGAAAAATTTCAGAGACTGAAGACCCTCACAGCGACTGCAGGGTTGGGCATCTCTTGTCTGTCTCTACCTCAAGACTCTGCCAGTTACCCACAGAAGCTCTTCAACATAAGCTAAGAACGTGAGGTCTCTTTGTCTTCCCATGACCATGCAAGGAAAGGTTATGAAGTGCAAAAGTAGTACCAAGCTATCAAAAATCCTCTAGCATAGTTAGAGTGCTAAAGTTTTACTCATGAGTGTGAATCATTTCACATCTTGCACAGAAGTGCCATGAAAGGCCCTGGACACCTCAGCAGGCTATTTATCTTTCTTGAGGCAAGGTATGTTAATCTCATCTTTAAGAGAATACAGAAACATTAACTTTATGGCATAAAAAGCAACTCTCATAGCTTAAGCAGAGACAAAAAACCTTCTCTGGGTGTACACCTGGGTCATGACAGGAAGGAAACGGAGACTTTTTTCCTTTCATAACTGCCTGATTTCTAAGCATCTTCTAATCAGAGTAAGCTGCACATGCTGTAGTCTCCAGCTATATTTTGTAAGTGTCCTCTAATTTCTCGGTGGTCAGCGCCTGTCTCTTTCCATGGGCTCTACAGGGTCCTGGGAAGTAAAGGTGGTGGTGAAAGGAAGAATAACCTTAGAATGTGTTGCAATTTTCTTACCTATGTCTGATTAGACACTTTCAAAATCTGTTTATTTGAATGGGTTTCGTAGTGACCTCTTTGGCAGATGTAATAAGAAAGGAAAAAGGAAATTACTGTTTCATCTGGATTTTATCTGGACTTTTTTTGCTTGTTTGATTGTTATCATTCCTACAGTGTTCCCTGCTCCTAAAGTACGGGCTGTTAGCTCTTGACTTACATTCTTTCTTCAGCAAAGGCTTCTTCTAAAGGACTCCTTGAACCAACTCTTTAAACTAAACAGTGAACAAAACCTGATCATTGGCATATAGATACTCAGGAATAGAGGGTTTTCTTTAAAACAAAAGATCCCCAAAAACAGCCCCAGGATTTTTCCTGGTTTATGGGGATCTTTTGCATAGGGCAGTGCTTACATGGGGAAATTAATTTTTGAACAGGATGATCACTTAATTCCCAATTGATGGTGTGAATCTCTACTATCTTCTGTTGAGCCAGAAGAGACTCCTTAAAATGTAAAAACCACCTGGAGCATTGTGTCCAGTTCTGGGGCCTCCAGCATAAGAAGGACATGGACCTGCTGGATCGAGTCCAGAGAAGGGCCATGGAGATGCTCCATAGAGCTGGAGGGCTGAAGCACATCTCTGATGGAGACAGGCTGAGCAACAGGGGTTGCTCCACCTGGAGAAGAGAAGGCTCTGAGGAGACCTGATAGCAATTTCCAGTACCCAAAAGAGCTACAAGGGATTTGGAGAGGGATTTTGTACAAGAACACATAGAGATAGAACAAGGGGGAATGGCTTCAAACTGAGAATAGGTTTAGATTAGATGTAAGGAAGAAATTCTTTACTCTGAGACTGGTGAGGCACTGGAATAGGTTGCCCAGGGAAGCTGTGGATGCCGTATCCCTGGCAATGTTCAAGGCCAGGTTGGATGGGGCTTTGAGCAACCTGGTCTAGTGCAAGGTATCCCTGCAAGGTCCATGAGAAGGGGTTGGAACTAGATGTTTTTAAAGTCCGTTCCAACACAAACTGATCTGTGATTCAATCTATGAAATTCTTGAGGTCCGGCTGGCCTGACAGCAATAGGCTGTGAGTGAGCCAGTGCTGTCAGCTCCCTGCAGGATACAGGCAGACTGCTTTGCATGGCACCTGCACACGGAGGGATGCCCTGTCAGACCACTGCCGTGCCTGCAGGAGCGGCTCCTGCTGACTGATTGCACATGTTTTACACATGTACCATTAGGCGGCTGCTGCAGCCACCCCCTGGCCCGGGGGCACGGACACTCCTCTGACACCCGGCTTTAAAAGCTGGAGTCGCCTGTAAGGAGTTTTTTTCCTGGGATAACCGGTTTGTGGCCTGTGGTCAGGCAGCCGGCAGGCGGCAGGCTGGGCCCGCGTATGGCTTGCAGGAGGTTTCGCCACAATGTTACGTGGGGGTTTTTGGGTGGTTTTTGGTTTGTTTTCTTTTTCTTTCGTCTTGTGGACCTGCAAATAGTTTCACCTCTTAAGCAGTTTGAATCATGTCTAACAATAATCCCCTGAACTCCATCCATGCATTCAGTCAAAGCCCTCAGCTTCCCTCCCCTCCTCTCTGGTGCACACCCATTTAGTCTAACCCCCATCCCAATTTACACATTCCCTCCCTCCCTCAGGGCTCTCTAGCCCAGCCACCACCTCACTGCAGTGAGGGACCTCCATTCTGCCCTGAATTCTGTGGGAGTCTAGGGAATGCCAGTCCCCAGAAGGCAATGCCATGTCCCCAGGCACAGCAGCTGCTGAATTACAGCAGCATCACGGGACTGAGGACTTCACCATTTGCAGGGGCCAAGTTTGGCTCTGAGCGCAGCAGGATTTCTCCTGTGTCCTGTTTCACTCAGATTCCTCAGGTGAAGCTGTGGTGCTGGATCCCCAACAGCCCTGAGAGCAGCCCAGGCACTAATGAAGCCAAGGCCTCTTGTGTGCACCAGGGGCTGCTGCCTTCACGCAGCAGTAAGGTCTGAGCCGCTGGGTCTGAGCAGCAGGGTCTCATCAGTAAGGGCTGCTCTTGCTGAGCTGGGAAGTCCCTAAGAGCCTTGTTCCAGCTCAGGCTGCCTCCCAGGTGTAGGAAGGCATTAAAGTGCAGCAAAGACCATCCTGCCCTGAGTTCTAGGGTCTTCGGCTGAAGTCCTCGAGGTGCTGCAGCTGGGTCCCTTTTTCACTTTCCTGGACACATGAATGTTCATCCCAGATCAACAGCATGGAATGTGAGGTCACGGAGAATGGCTCCATGCTGCTGCAGTTTGCAATTGTGGTATTTGAAACACTTTAAAACCCAATGAGAGAGAGAATATAAGGTATCAGGGCTTTAATCGTTGGGTGTGCCTGAGAGCCACCACCTGGGAACAGCTCTCTTGGGGGCAGTTTGAAACCATTTCTTCTTGGGCAGACCGATGGAGACAAAGCTTCTTACAGCCCATCACCCTGCTTCCACCTGCTAAATAGCCCTCCCTGCAGCCCTGGACCAAGAATTAATGGGGAACAAAAGTGGGGAGTCTTATACAGGAATCTTAGACAGGAATCTTAGACAGGAACTTCATGAAGTCTTATTTGTATGTTTGGTACATGATGAGAAAAGTTTACCACCATCACTCCTCTTGCCACTGGTGGATGGCAAGAAAAGACAACCCCAAAAACATGAAAGAGTCAGTAGTGACAATCTGCTGTGGGCTGTCCTGCAGCCCCACTCTGTACACCAGGCTCTGTCATCATCCCAGTCATGCAAGACATCTGCTCTGCACAGCTTTTTTCTGTGCAATCCCTAATGAGATAATGGGGATCATATACATCGGATAGGCAGGGTTTTGTGGAAAACAGCAGCACTGGAGTGTACTGCGAAATCCTGGATGTCAAAGGGATTTCTTACACTCTGTCTATCCAAACCAGCTTTGCTGCCTTCCTATAGCTAGAAACACTTCCAGTTTATGAGAGAAAACACACCAATTAAATACCAAGAGTTCTTGTTTGCACATGACAACATGTGCAGTACCTTTCCTTTACTCGAAATAAATACATAGAAATAAATGTTTTCTGAGTGGTATTGTGGGAGCATGTGTGTGTGTGTGATTTTAGATTGCAGCTCTAGGGGTAGGTTGTCAGCTGAGTTTTCATGTACCTGTCCCCAGGATGGCAGGGCCAGGGTGATGTGTGTCAATGGCCATGTGAGGATAAGACTGTGGTAGGGGGATTTCTGAGCCTTGCTCTGTTTCTGTGGGCCTTAGGCTAAGAACAACAACTCTCCTCCATGCTACTGTGACCACTTGCAGGTGTCTTTGCCATAGGAGGGACATCAGCTGTCTGACTTGTGGGGAAATTGTTGGGAGATGCATGCCTGGAGGGGGATGTATATATAGAATATGTGCATCCCTCCTCAGCTAGTAATTTTTTAGAATTTCAGTTTCTGTCTGGTAAGAAGGTGATTTAGTGCAGGGGAAATATTTTTTCAGTCTTGGTGGAAAAGGGCTTTGATAAATAATAAGGTGAGCAAGACAGGAAACATTATTTCTGGGCATTACTTGGAGCAGATGTGATATTTCATAGCTTCATGGACCCTAAGATTAAATTCTTAATTTTTAAAAGCAAAAAGCTTCTTAAATAAAATAGCATAACCTGTTGATCTTATTTGCACCTAAAACTTGAAGAAAAAGTTACTTTTCCATTAGTACTTTTAAAGTGGATGTTCAGCTGCTTGGGCTGGGATGAAAGGGATGAAAAGGTATGACAAATGTGGGTTAAATACCCATTTTGTTTATTTAATTTATTTATTATCATTCTATTAGCCTAACACAAGATGTGTGGTTGCTGGACCAATTTCTAGTTGTGGCTAAAAAATTCTTGCTGATGCATAGCTCATAGAATGTCCCCAAAATAGATTTTTTTTTGCTAAAATCTCTCCTTAACTTCACATGATAGCATCTCACCTATGTCTCATTGCTGATGTAAGCATTGTAAGATAAGGGAAAAGAAGAAATAAAAGTGAAGTTCTGTAACTACAGAGAAATGTGATCATTTGAGAATTTCTTGTATGCACTGATGTCTTAGAAGCTTAGATACCATGGAGATAGTTGCCTTAGCAATGTTTTAGCCATATAGGCATTCACAATCAAGCCTGCCTCTTGTGGCAAAATGATGCTGTGTTACTTTTTTTTTTTTTGCAAAGCTTTTGTGAATGTACAATAAAGCAGTTTATGGGTTTTTAACTGGACATCAGATTTTCTGCCAAGCTTCTTGTCCTTGATATTCTTTTATTTTTTCATTGATGCTAGTTCTGAAAATAAATGTCTTTCAAGCTAAGGCTTTGTACATATGACAGCCTGTCTCATTTGGTCCCTGTTCACCTCAAGATAAAAAATCCCACTTATGGGGTGAGAGAGGATCAATTTCAGAGTTTGTGTTCAGATTTTTGTCTTTTAAAGACTAGTACAGCCTGATTTGCTGTAGGTTTAACATTTCCACAGCATGACATAATTTCAAAATCTGTGTATTTTCACAGTAGTCACTCAAACAAACCAAATGTTATGAAAAATGGAATAAGTGGGCAGATATCTCTATTATGATTTGCAGAGTATCTTCAGAAAACCAGTATGTAAATATGTAAAGTGAGATTGAAGACAAAAACAATTATCTCTTCTAGTTGGAATTGGAAGTATTGGCATTTCAAAGTTATTTATTTGGAAGGAAGATGGTTTGGAATTTTAGAACAGGCAAAACTGCTGCCTGGTAGGGCAGCAGACTGCCAGAGGTGACAATAAAGTGTTGGTGGGGCAGAGGCGGCCTCTGTGTGGTGTGTGTTTTCCCTCCCAGTACCTCCCAGCTTTAGATTCCGCCATGCAGGAGTGGCAAACCTGGCTTTCCAGGAATTTCACTCAGAATTTTGTCCTTGATCACAGAAGCTCTGTGATTTCCAGGCCGCAGAGAAGCCCTGGACCAGTTCAGTGACAGTGTGTTTGGTTTTACTTCAGCCAGGTTTGTGCTCCTTACACCAGTCATCCCTTTATGGAAAAATCTAGGGGAGAGGTATAATCCATTGAAAACTGAAGTGTCTGTAGTGTTTCCTGGAGGATGCCAGTCATGTCTAAATATGGGAGCCCTGTGAAAGGAATAGCTGCTCCCTTCTTTTTTTTCAGTTATTTACCACGCTCTCCCTACCTTCCCTTTCATTTTTCTCCCTTCCAAGAAAACCAATAAAGCACAATTAAGAAAAGGCTTATTTATGTTCATCTTTTTCAGGCTGTTAATCATAGTCTCATAGAGCAACTTATGTTGGATGGGACCTCAAAAAAAACATCTAGTCCAATCTTTCGTGGGAGCCTCACTGAGATCATCTAGCCTGCTTAGCTGTGTCTTCAAAATCTGCAGTGATGAAACCTCGGTCCCTGGGGATGTTGTTGCTGTTATTCTTACTGCAAAAAAAGTTCTTTCTTGTATTGAGATGAAACCTATCCTTGTGCAATCATACCTGTTGCCTCTTTTCTTCTTTGTGTGGCTGCTTGTGAAGAGAGAGCCTGTTCTCTTTGTAGTCACCTTTTAACTTCTGAAACTACAGCGAGGTCCCCCTTAAGCCTTCTCTTCCCAAGGGCGAAAATACGTAAATCCTCTGGTCTTTTCTCATAGGGCAGATTCTCCAGTTCTTTGATCTTCTTTGTGGCCCTTGTTTGGACTTGTCCAGTCTGTGCATTGTTTTTGAATTGTGGGGACCTGGAGTGAACTGTACTCCAGCTACTGTGCAATGATGGGAAGAGTCAAATTTGTCAATCTGCTAATAAGAACAGGTGAAAAGTATTAGGAAATGAGAACTAAAAGCATTGAGAATAGAAAGAAATCAAAATGCAGGACTGGGGAAGGATATGCCACCTGGAAAATTTCTGATTAAATTTGGTTAGCAAGCCTACCTTTACCTGGAGTCAAGACCTGTGTTTGTGGTGGCTTGTACGTGCAGTCTTTTTTTTTCAGTAACCTCCATTCCCTTCTAATCTGCAAGGCCATGAGAGCTCAAATCTGCACAAAATCATAATTAGCTGTTTGTCATTTCTGTTTCAAGTGATTTCTCCCACTGGCACTGAAGCAGAGCCTATTATTGTGCTATTTTTGCCCCACAGCCCTGCAGGAGTACCTAAGTGTCATGTGCTGAAATCTCTGCAGGGAGGAGCAGGTATGTGCTCTGAGAAGGCTGCACTCCCCCACCAGAAGGATAGTGGAGGCTGACAGGCCTGTTTCCTGAGCTCTTGCTGTCCTCTGCTGTGGCTTTGGCACTTTATGCTGAAATATTCCCATGATTAAACTCCACAGGATGTGTTGATCTGACAGGCTGATCTTTAATTCAGTCGTCATGTCTGAGTTGTGCACTTTGTGGGATTCTGAAGAGGTTTTTTTAACTTTCCAGGCTGAATTTTAATGATGAGAACATAAAAGCTTTTTAACTGTTATGCACTATTTTTTTTTTTTGCTATAATCACTGTTAATAATCATATAGTAAAACTTCATTTTCATCAAGGTTTGATTCACATTTCATAAATGCGAATTGCCTCTGGCAACTGCTGGAATGCTACACTGTCTTCATAAAACTCAAGCACCTGCTCTGCTTAATGAGGGTCCATCATCTGTGGTGGATTTGCAGAAGGACAGGGCTTTCTGAGGGAGCACAGGGCTGATAGAGAGTGATAGCTTCCATGAGGCTGCTGCTGTGTGTGGTGGTGGTGGAATGGTGCTCTTGTAAGCTGGGAAGATGCTCTGCAGCAGCGACTCTTGTGCCACTGATACAGAGATGATTTTGGCTTATTTTATGGGATGTCAGTGCAAGTCACTGGGAGATTTGTGGGAGAAAATCATGGTAGACGTGGAAAAAGTAGAAGACCCATCTATTTATCTATTTCAGTGTGTACTGTGGCTAATTTTGAAGTTGCAAAGATGTTTAAAACATTGGAATTGTTCCTGGTGTAAATAAATGAACAAGGGAAATACCTAAAAGTGCACTCAAAGAAATCTGATTGACATTTTTAACGTGCTTGTACTGCAGTAGACATTGAGTCAGTTCAATTTAATCCTAGTATATTTGTTTTCACTTTCTTTAGGAGAACACCCCCCAGGGACAGATGTACTTGGATAACAAAGATTACAGTACACTTTCTAGACAAGAGATGGAGCTGAATCAGACATCGTCACATCAAACCAGTTTATCTGCAAAGGTGGCAGCCAAACCAGTGACTAGAAGTTGCAATGAGCTGCGGTTATTAAAAGAATATCATGGCATGGTGGCGAGTCTTGGAGAGCCACAGACCTTGTGTGAAAAATCAGCAATAGGGGAGGAGGGCTGCATTGCTCTGGGGAAGGATTTGACTCCTGTGCCCATGCAGGGAAGGTAAGAATAAGAACAAACAGAATGCTTTTTCTCCAAATCAAAATTAATTTTTATTTCCTTGCAGGACAGGTACCTATGTTCATTAAGAGAATATTTCTCCCACTGACACAAAGAAACAAAACCTTAATGGAACATCAGAGCAGTTGTAATTGCCATGGAGGGGTCATGGATCACCAGATTTCTAAACTAATCTCAGCATTAATAGCCACCACAGGCCAATTTTGCTGTGTTTTCAAGATCAAACAATTGGCTTTTCTTCTCTATTTGGTGTCAGAAAGCACACAGAGATAGAGCAGTTTTCACATCCCACCCTATACCTCTTTCAGAAAAATGCATCATAAAGACGTAAAGAGAATCACTACAGCTAAGGCTGAAAACACTAAAATGGCACCATGTAGCACAACTCTGACAGCTGACACACCACACATCAAGTGGACAAGGAGTGTATGCTCCTCGTGCATCCTCTCCTTCATCAGAAAAGGTGCAGGTTGCTGGGCAGGGGTGTTAATCTTTCCTGTTGTGACAGATACAACATCAGCAATTCTATTTGTAAGTACTTAGAAATAATTTATAGACCCCAAAATATTTCAGGTGGATTTTGAAAGCTTTGAACCAGCAGCAACCACAGTGAGTGGAAGGCAGCCAGAGCATCAACTTTTTTGGGTAGTTTTGAGCATCTTTAGAGATGCCTTGATAGAACCTAAAGTGAGAGAGAAGTGCTGTACGTAATCCAAACACCTGCAGAGCATGGACTTTGAAGTGCTGCCTGGCAGTGTCTGCATCGAGCAAGGCTTACACTGCAGTTGTGAAGTAGAGTGCCAGCACAAATCCGGAACACGGTGCTGGAGACCTTTGTTGTGTGGCTACAAAGGAGGGAAATCATGTCATGTGGGAGGTGCAGTCCTGGCGGCTCCCCACAGTTCTGGCTGTGCTGGTGACATCTCTGGTTTGGTGAGCAGGGCCTGACATCTGTCCCATGATCCTGCATCTCAGTTAGAGGGAAATGTGCTTATCTTGGATGAGTTTTGCTATGCCCCTTACTTACATGCAACGTAAGTATGGCATAGAAATCTACAGCAAACCCAGTCAATGTTTTAATGTGCATCTGAAAGGGTTTCTGTCAGAGTGAGAATTGAAAATCATTATAGATACGCTTTCAAATATTAAAAAAGTAATCAAATTATCAGCTTGACCAAAAAACCCTATAAATCCTTTAGAATTTGTTTTTAGTATTTGAGGATTTTTTTGTGTTGACTAAGAATTTTACTGACAGAAACAAATCTGGTAAAAGTTGTTCACTTCACTATGTGAAGGAACGAGTTAATGTCTTATTCTGAAAGAGCATAGTAAGGAAAACATAGATGTGAGGATGGGGGAGAAGGCAAGGAAAGAGAAGGGAAGGACTGAGTGCATCTGAAGACAAGGTTTTTCTTTTGTGAATTCACATCTATATCTTGCTACAGCTGTGTTTGCCAGGTCTATTTACTGTTTACTATCCTGTCATATGAACAAAATCCACATTTGTATTCTTATGGACCAGCTTTCACTGTTCTGGCTGAACTTCTTCCTATCATTTTTCAATGAGTGATGTGAATTTGTGTACTGAAAATACACAATCTCTGTGAACCTCTGAACCAGTCTGGCAGTCATGGCCTCAGGTGCTAGAGATGAAAAAATACTAGGTCATGGAGGAGCCCACCTTCCTGTAAGTGCAGGGAGAAACTCCAAGTCTTTTGCTAACACTGTTAGTGTTGAGCAAACTGGAGTCACTGTGTGTGATTTAGGAATAAAGGTACAATTAAATAGCCATACCCATACCCATGCTCCCTCTCAGACAATGTAATCTTCTATAGCAGTATATTACAGTTTGGGAAAGGATGTCTGAAAATTTATTCTTGTTGATCTTTGCCTCTTGCTCTTCCAATATTGGTTTGTTTTTTTTTTTTTTTTTTTTTTTTTTTTTTTTTGCATGGTCATTAAACTTATCAGTCCCTCCTTAGCATATATTTTAACCAATATACATCAGTTGCAGTTAAAATACTGTTGTGACCTATATGAACACTCTATATGAGCAATTACCCTTAAATCATTGGGACTGCCCAACAGAATGCAGGTAAAAGGATGGATAAACTTTTTCTGAGACACAAGTTGTTTGATTAGTTTCACTAGAATAAGAATTAGCTTTCAATGTAAATTGTTCTTTTGCTTGCAAAGAAAACTACTGATGATTAAAAAAAGAGGAGACAACATCTTTTTTTTTTTTTCCCATAAAGTGGTTCACTAAATTGGCATATCTGTATGGTTTGTTTTAAAGTGTCTACTTAACTTAAATTGCTGACTTATCTTTCAGGATAAGATTCCCAGGTTCTCTAAATTTTTCAAATGTACACTGAGACAAGGCTTTCCAAAGAATCTATTTAATGGAACAGGGAATTTATCTTGGTCTCTAAAATTACTTTTAGAAAAGTGTTCTTGTGTTATGCAGGGCTGTTTACCCTGGGACAGAGATGTCCACCCTATTTTGGACTCAGCATTTCCTTTTGATTGTTTCACAGTCCTGCAGGTATTTTGTGGTCAGTGTACCTACTGGGCTGCCTGCCTGTCAGAATTCCTTCTTGTTTACTTTCCATGCTGAAGAATGGTACCTTCTGACTCCAGGTTTTACTGCATTGCATTAGGCTCCCTTGTCTCTGTGTGAGGAGAGGTTTGGACCATCCACTGGGGTCACTCCAATGATCCTGTATTTTCAGAGTATCCTTCCCCTAGAAATAAGCCTGTCTGCCTTCTTGTGAACAACACAGTTGCTCCAGTCCTGATTGCTGTGGGCAATGTAGGAATGCCTCTCTGAAGTGGACCATGAATGAGCTCCAAGGACATCCTGTTCCGTTGGAATGCACCTGGCCTAGGTGTATGCTTACACTGAACTGTAGTGTACTTTGCACTATCAGAAATGCAGCTTCTAAAGTACTGAAACATGGCAATGAAGTCTGCATTTTGATTTTTCATTTCTCTCAAATTCTTCAGACTTTAAACAATGGCTTGACTGGGGTCTTTTCATTACAGTTACATGAAAGTTACTTTTACAGTAAATGGACCTTGGTCCAAGCCACTTTCATGAGCTCCTTACCTTGCAGGAAGATTCCACACTCCTTTGTGGCAGCATGGGCAACACCCTTCAGGTCAGCACTGACATCTCCAAAGACACAGGCTACTCCCTTCCATCATGTCTCTGTACGTATGGAATGTGGCCCCCAAAAAGGCCCTTTGGTCTCAACATTATCAGTGCTATTTGTATGGGAAGAGCTTAGCAGCAGGGTTTTATATGAACCAAATCTGAAATCCTCCTTTGTGATCCACAGGAAGGGGGTGAAGTCAGCTATTTTTGCCTTAGGAGTTCATGAGCATCAAAAGTCATCTATAAAAATGAGGTGAATAGTAATTTTTGATTCCATGTAAGCAATTACTTTGCATTACTCCACTGAAGTTATATTTGGATGAACTTGGGCCTGAAGTTTTATGGTCATTTAATATGATAGTCCTTGGAAGACTTTTTCTTTATTCTTTGCGCATCATTAACAAGATCCACCTATAGGGTAACAAAAAAATCAATTTTTTTTTTTAGCCTGCTTGAAAATGTGTTTCAGCAAGAAAAACTATTTCTCCTGTCCCTCAGTTTCACTTCTGTAATAAAAAGTAAAAACAATCAACCAAATCTACCTCTTCCTGAATCTCTGGTCCCAGGATCAGTAGGGAGATTGGTTTGCAATGAGGTCAGTGAGTTAAAAGTGTCTATCGAATCCTTGGTTTGTAGCCAAACACCAGGAAAATTGTAATTTTATTTCCTGTTAGTTGGAGAAACTGGAAGAGGAGAAGGTATTGTATAGTGAAAAGTTAGTAAAAAAGTGAGAGTGAAATTATGCCTTTAGCCATAAGGGATTATGAATCTCAAATTTGATTTGTAATTAAGTTGATGTATTGCTGCTTTTAAAAGACATTTATGAGATTTAGAATTAGATGTCAAGAAAACATGGTTGCTGTCTAAATAAGTAAAATTTATGTGACAATTTAAAAGCTTCTTTAATTTATGTGACAATTTAAAAGACAGGAGAAACGACAAAGGGAAAAAACCCCCTTGAAAACAATAAAACCACTTTTTTTTGTGCATCCTAAGGCTAATTTTGGTCTTTGGCTATTAGAACAAAACAGGATCATCTTCTGTTTAGCAGTCAGAGAAAGAATCATTTTCACATCATAATTGCATGTTTGTCTAGGAACCATTCTGATTTTTCATGTCAATCACACACGCATGAGAGAAGAGTCCAGGACAGATAGATGACTTTATAGTAAACTGCCACCTTCATCATTCTCAAGTGACTCCTGGTTATCTTGGTTGCTGAATGATGACACTCCTGGCTTTCTTCTCATTTCTTATCCATAGTGAATGTTTCTGAATTTGATTCCCCATAAGGATCTTTAAATGCTGTGACGCTGCAGTAAACAAATCATCTTGGAGAAGTTTTAAAGTCCGACTTTGCTATTTGATTTAGTTTGGTTCATTTGGTTTTAAATAAACCCTCTCAAACATTTATTACTTACAAAGAGGCATGTGTCTGCAACACAGCTTATCATGAGCAAATTGTGTAGGGGCATGGAACTGCTGAAACTCTCTTAGCTTGGATTAAAGTTCCCTGCTGTTGTCTCTACTATATCATGAAACACCATTCAAAGCCTGAAAAGCTCAAAAGAAGCAATGTGCAGCTTTAGCAATACTTAAGCCTGGATGGTAGGAAGTATAACAGAAAGACCATATGCACAATAGGCAAATAAAGAAGTTATTGCAGGGTTCTGCTGCTCCATTATAATTTGCTATTCTGCATTTCCTGGGAAAAAGGTATCTTGCAGTGGAAACAGAAGGAAGACTGAAACGTAGTTGCATGATGTAACCTGTGGAGAGTGACTTCATTTGAGCAAAAGAGGTGTGTTAAGCAAAAGACTGATTTTCACATAGTTTCTGCTGTTAGTAAAACATACAGAAACAGGCCTCACTCATAAGTTTCTCTGTGTTCAAAGTTGTTTAATTTCTTTGTTGCTTTGTATTGTTCATCATCTCAGTGCTAATTTCTTATAATTATTCACAGTATCTCAGATTGGTCATATACTACAATTTCTATTCTGCCATGACAGACTAAAATCGCAGTGCTCCCATGTAGCTACTCAAATGCTTTTTGCTCTGACAGAACATTTTGTAAACAAGAACCCACCATTATTAATTTTTGTTTCTGAGTGCTCTGTTGAAAGAATTAGGGGTACTAATTAACTGCTTCACACTTTCCCAACTGTCAGGCTAAATATTGAACTTAGCACTCAGTGAAGAATTTGTGGTGTACTCACCTCCAAAAGCCAAATGATTCATTTGAGTGCCCGTGACATTCCACAAAGCTGTTGAATTTTGCAAGCAGCTGTTCTTTTCCTAATAATTAATAACACGGTAATGTAGGGTTTGTCTTTGTGAGACCTCTTAGGCCAGTTGTGGAAAGATGCCAGTCATATACAAGATGGGACTGGACAGCACTTTCCTCATGAAAAACTCTGTTTAAACAAGCAGAGGCTTTTAATGTCAGAAATGATTTTTTACATTGAAGGGTTAAGCCAACCAGTCAGTCAGACTTTGACAAGAAATGTGTTGTAAAAGGCCAGTCATAGTTGAGCAGGAGGGTATGCTTGGGGCTTAAATAGATGACATGAGGAATAGCTGGCCATCTATGATGAAGCAAATAACTCAAACACTCAACATCTCTCAATGAAGCTTTTTCATTGAAAAATTGGTCTGTGTGCTTTGCTCCTGGCTGATGTGCATGTCTGCAGGTGGCAGCTCTGACATACTAAATGATTTACAGAAAACATAACATTTCATTAGCAGCTGGACAAGTTATACTAATTAATAAGATTTCAGTTTTGTCCTAGATTTTCTGCTACGTAGATGTGCAAATGTTTTATGTGAGGTTTTATGTTTCATGGACAGTGACTAGGAAGAAGGAAAAGAAAGCATAGGAAATCCATGGTGGATATGCATATAGGCAGCCACTGCAGCACTGTTTTTGGGTGGTAAATGGTCTACATGATATCATGGCAATTTTTCCATCAGCCCAGGCTCTGCAGCTGAAGGGTAGAACAAAACGAGACCTGAAAGTGAAGCCAAAATAGTTGAGAAGGGGAATGATGGAGAGAAATTTAATGTTTGACGGTAAATTTGGGCCATTGAAATTTAAGGTGTGGACTTCAATGAGCCTGAGGTGGAACAGGAGCCCATGAACTTTGCAGAGCATAGAAGGAGAGGAAAATAAAAATCTTGATTTCATGGTCTAATCCAAAAAGAAGTAATGCTAATGGGGGTTGCTTTATATAATTGTTCGGTAGGAGATGGATATGCAAACTCTGCTTTGCTCTGAGTAGTATTAAACACACATCTCCCAATTCTTGGTAAGTGTATGGGTCCACATACATCTGCCAGATACAGTCTATCTGCCAGACTCCAAGACAATATTTTTTTTCTTTCAATGCAATTTTTAAAATTTATAGTGAAACATCAATTAAAACAGCAACTGTAAGTCATGTATTGTTTTATAAGAAAATTTCTTGATAGTCAGCATTATTTTGTTTATATACTCCTGATTCTTCTTTCCAATGACTGTTATTTTGTTGAAAATATAAGGGCCTGAAGGGAGAGGAAGGGTTTGCAGTCTTTAGTCTAATAGCCAAAGTGATGAGGTAAGACCTTGGTTACTTAGCTCATATTGAACATTTGACCAAAAAAATTGCCTCATCCTCTGCCTAGACGTCTGGGGAGCTGCCTCCTGAGGAGGAGAGAGGACTTTAAGACACAGGTGGAAGGAGAAGCATTTATATGGACAGATAGCAGTAAAATGCAGAGGCAGTAGGAGTAGTGGAAAAGACGAATGGAAACTCTTCCATGCAGCTACAAAGGGCACTGGGTAAAGGTGAAATACAGCATGAAATACAGAGTGTGAGCAGGTGTACTGAGCTATGGATTGAATTAGGCCAAAGAAAGTTAATGCTGTGGTTATGAGTTAGACTCTGATGCAATCAGTCTCCAGATATGAAAAAAAATCTCAACTCCGCCCAAAGCTGCAGTTAACAAGAGCATGAACTTGTCAGTCCCAAACTCTGTAGCCAGACAGCCAAGTTAGCAGCATTCCTTGCTTACCCTGAATATCTTGCATTAGTAACTACTTACAGCTTGGTCTTTCAAACAAAAGCAAGATGTGTTAACAAGATAAAGACATGGAAGGCTATGATTACTCATAAAATAAAACAATCTCACCCCTCAAGGGGGTACAGAAAGAAAACATTTCCTTCCTCCTTTTTTTTCCTTTCATAGCTTGCTGTTAGCAACAGATGTTTTAGAGCATAGTTCTGCTGGTCATAGGGATCTTTCAGTCTGCCCCAAACTTTAAATATCTCTCATTAGAATTAATTAGCATCAGAGTGTTTTGTTGTTTTGTTTTAAAAGCACTGGAAATCATTCCTCAGCTGCAGCAAAATTTCCCAGATAGTGATGGTCATACAGTAAAGAACTGAAGTTCATATTAAATGGAATGTAGTTGATGGAAAAATAGATTGATGTAGATGGGAGAAATTAGACAGTGAAGTAAAAAAAAAAAAAGGTCACAGTCTGTAGTCTGGCAAATCATATGGCTTTTTTAAAAACCTGCTGTACATAAGGAGCTCAAGTGATTTACTCTTTGAAATACAGCAAAAGCTGATAAATGAGTCACCAAAATGCTTACAGACAGTGACAAAGCAAGCAATTCTCTGCTTGATAGGGGCTAATGGGGCTGCAGGGGCAACCTGCAATAATTGTGCTAATGGACCAGCAGCAGCCAGAGACCACGCAGAGATCTGCCCACAGCAGGTTAGAGCTGTGTCAAGGACAGCACTGTGAGTTGTAGCCAGGGCTGTCAGGACTGGGTAGGTTCAGATGTAATGCACTTGCGTTTGTATTTTTCTTCTTAATTTTTTTCCTTTGCATATTTTTATATTATTTCTTTTGGACAGGGTGAAATATAAAACAGATTGGCAGTTACAGCCACTCTGCTTTAAAAAGTGGAGCAAAAGCTACTGAGTCAGTACTGTGTGAATTAGCATCACTTAGAAGCAGCTGTGAAAGGCTGAAGGCTTCGCTCACACTTTCAGAGCTGCCATCTTTTCTGTGCTAGTCAGTAAGGACAGTAATCACAGTCCATCTGCCATTCCCTGCCTAGTATCCTTGCGCAGAGTTTCTGTAAGGACTCCCTTGCCCACAGTGGAGCTCTGGCAGTGGGGGAGTATGAAAGCATCTCCCTCAGATGGCCACACTGGCAGTTACATTGAACTGATGTGTCTGGCAGGGCTTTGCACTTGATATTTGAGGAGGAAACACTATGCTTTTGAGGAATTTACTGTGAGAAGTCTAATCCTGAGTAGGGTAAGTAAATATTTTGCAGTGGCTTTTCCTCCCACTCTTGTGGTCTTATGCAATTTATTTTCTCTGCTGCCAAGAAAATAAAAAAATAAAAACAGTTTTGAATACTCTCTTGTTTCTAATCTTCCTAAGTGATAGGAGCAACTCTACCTCCTCAGCCATGTCAATGACATGTGACCTGCAATCCTCTTTAGGAGTCTATTGACAGCTGGTTCAGCATGTAAACCTCTTACAGTGAAAAGGATGAACCTGAATTTAGTGAATCTGTCTTCTAAAAGGAAGAATAAACCCAGAATGAGGGTAACAAGGAATACCCTTCTGTTTTCTCCGATGGTCTTTAGTCATGTAAGCTAAAAGAGAAGGACTATGTTGTAATGTTATATAAATATGTGGTTTTTTGTTGCATCCATTGGCAGCATATGTCTTCTTTTCCAGGCTGCTCTGTGTGCTGTATGTTGGGTCTCCAAGTGCTTTCCAGTGCAGGCCAATGAAAAAAAATGCTCTATAAAGTGGTGCCATGCATTTTAGACATTATTTTTGGGTCACACTTACTTGGCATATTGTAGTATATGCCCAAAAATAAGCCAAATCAAAACTGTGAGAGGTAGTGAAGTGTCAGAGTAAAAACTTTGATTGTCAGTGTTTGGAAAACTATTGTTTTTAACCATAAATAAAATGGCAAGAAGCACTCCTTACAAACCTACTCCCAGTTGAATGGAAGCACTGAAGAGGATTATCTAGCCAGAAATATTCCAACTTGCCTATTTTGTCAGAAGACAGACTGTCCTTGGCAGAACAGAATGATAGATTGTCATAAGGATTTGTATGTATAGACATTGTACTAATCACAGTTTTGGATCTACTTTTCTGTCGACAAAAGCTGATAGAGCTGCACTGATGTTGTTGGACCTGTCATGCTTTCCTTGAGCTGGAAATCTGATGTTTGTGAGGCAGAACACACAAGACCTCAACATCAAAAGCAGTTAACAAATGTACTAATCTATTTACAATTTGGAGTAGGACTGATAATTTAATTTTCTTGATATGCCACTCCAAAAATGTTTTAGGCTCAAGCAGATAGGTTGGAGAACAGAAAATTCTGGCTCTTCATACTTCCTAAACTCTGAATGAACCTGAGAAGATTGAGCTCATACGTATATTACTTCGAGATCATCTAAATTAAGTATTGACCCAGGCTTCCTTATATGTAATGGAATTTGTTTATTTGGATGCAAAATTAATCATCTGGCTCCTACCTGTGCTGCATCTGTATCTTTTCAGGGACGAGGTCTTCAGGGTGTCATGGTTTGACATTTAACCTTTGTAAACAATAAAGTTGCAAGTAGGATCATACTTTGTCCTATTGTGGTTATAGCATTTGGTTATTGACCAAAATAAACTAATATATAAACTGGAATAATGCTTCAGAGCTGAAACTGTAGCCATACTTCTTGTGATGAATAAAAAATGTTGATGGAGTCCATCTTTTCTAATCAATGCCCTTTTTAAAATTTGTCTGCATGCTTTTGTCTTAAGTTTGTCTGAAGTTGAAATCTGTTCTTTTAGCTCTGCCATGTTATTTTTTCTCTTCAGTCCACACTTTTTCCTAATGCTACTTGAGGAAATAATTACTGTAGCTTCAGTTCTTCCACTATTCTAATTAATTTTCATATTCCATAACCTTAAAATAGTGTAAGGTGACTTTTTTCCTCTGTGACAGCCTACTATGGACCTCTACTTCTCATAAACATTTATTGTTTGTTTGTTTTAAAAAAATTGTTTTCAGTTATAACCTACTTCTTAATGCCATGACTCAAGTGGATTACATTATTTGTACTCTAAACTGTTATTTTTGTGTAGTGGAACAACTATTATTCTGTGTTGTTTCTTCAGGTGCAGAAGGGCTACTTCTACATTAACTTTTAATAACAATGTTTAAGTATGGGCACTTTAGTGTCTTTTTTTGTTTGTTTGCTTTTATTATTTTGTTTAGTTACTTTTTTTATTGCTCTGCTGCCAAGAGTATCCACTTACTTGGCTCCTTTGCATTTCCATTTTGTCAGAATATCCTTCAGTTTTTCCTGCTATGTCACACTCTATGGATAATTTCTTTTGCAAAGTGCCTGTGCAGATGGTATTAAAAAGAGTTGTTGATGCAGCAACTGTTGACAATGATTTCTGGAGTCATTTTATTGAAAATATATACGCAAGAACTGTGTTTGTCAGCACTTTTTCCTGTGTTTCAAGCTTTTCTTATTTGGAGGCATTATTGGTTCAAGGGCACGAAACCTATTAGATCCATTTGAGTTGATAATCAAATAGCAGCATAACTGAAAGCAACACATGGCAAATGACAAGAAGTGCTTTTTAAACATTTAAATAGCGGTTCCAGTTCATTCTTTTAAGAATGCTAACAAGTGCTTTTGACTGAAAAATTAATAGATTATTCAGGCACTGTCTCTGCTTGAGGAATCAAAACACTTGTAAAGTTTCTTCTGTCTTTAACTGTCTGTATTAACTGTGCTCCACTGCATCTCTGCAGTCAGAAGCTGCTGACATAGGGCAGCCATGTCAACATGGGCTTTCCCCTTTTCTGCAGATAATCCCATGATGAAGAATTTTCTTTTTAAGTCAGGGCACTGACACCTTCCCTTTTCTATTTTCTTTTTCTTTGGAAGCACAGAATAAAGTTTTATTTATGTAACCTCATTTCTGTGTGGCTAGAGATTTTCATGTGTATGTGAAGAGTCATTGTCCTATCTATTTTTCTGATGACCAGTATCCAGGATTTATTTAGCTTTGGGATGGTGCTAATTTTTAAAACATACATAACAAATGTTATGACATATCTCATGAAGAATATGCTATTTCAGGAACAACATGGAAGTAAGTCACCTCTGTGAGATGATGGAGTAACCAAAGTTACTCCATTCTGTATGTGGTCGAAGGGAATGCAGTGTCTAAGAGGAAAGAGTCTGGCATCTGTGTGATAGGGAGGGAAGAAGTGTATTAAGAAATATGATGTACATATTAACAATAGTTAAACTATATTGCTGTAACAAAGCCATCTGCCATGTAGGAAGAGGAGTTTCCTTCAGAATCCTGAGAGGCATGATTCTGGTTTTGGCATTTTCAGTGCACAACAGCATATTCTTACCTGGAGAAGGCTTAGAGTTTAAATCAGGAGGAAGGGAAGCTGAAATGACATTATTATTCTTTGTTTTTGTGGCCAGTTACCCCACTTTGGGGAGGACTTGCTGAATATAATTTGCATGCTACCCTGCATGAGACAATCAAATTCTCACAGTTTCTTAGGAATGTGTTATTTATAATCCTTGGTGTTTGGACTGATTTGTTGGGTAGTTGTTTTTGTCCCTCCTTTTTACTTTGAGAATTTTAGTTGGATGTATTTATGAACTCCAATCTTGTGTTTTAAATTTGTCTCCCCTTGGTTGGCAACAAATGAAAAATCTTTGATTCAAAGCTGCTTGTTAATACAGATTAGAAGCTCCTTCTCTGACAATGCAGCCTTGAGGGTCTGGATATCTAAGGCCTTTTAAGGCAGAAAAAGATGCCTGGTAGCAAACCAGAACCCAAGGCTATGGAATGAATTTCCTGAGGCTTGTAAATTGTGTATGTTAATATGTAACTGTGATCTTTGTGACGGGCTGTTGCAGGGAAGAGCACCATCTTTGTAAGATAAAACTGCATTTGCTCTTGAATGATTTCACTGAATATCATCCAAATACAAGAGAAAATATTGTACTGTTATGAGCTGCCTTTTTATTCTGTTTGGTTTTTTAAAATTTGTTCCCCTGGGATTCTCAATGTTTTAAAACTTTTTGGCTCTAATGTAACTCAAGGTGGAATGCAAATGAGCAGTTATGTGGAATTACTCTGTTTTGGAAGTTACTTGTTAGGAAGTTATAGTGAAATCATGTTTGAAAGGACTTGTTGATAGATTTTTTTGTATACTTAATCAACACTGAATAAATTTTTTGGTGAAATTTTTTGATGAAATTTTTTGATGAAATTTTTTTTCATACAGAAAGCTCTTCTGTATGAAAAAGAGATTTGATCTAAGTGCAAATAAAATGTACATTAAAAAGTACTTTTTAATACACTGTAATTTATACATTATTTGTGTTATTATTCAGTGGAAAAGTCTTTTTGTTACCTCAGAGTTAATTCCCAGGTTCCTTGTATAGACAACATGGGAGATGTGGAGGATGAAAATGATTTGAAGAGATCTCTCTCTTGCCGGTGACTGTAACTATCCTAAACCAGACTTTCAGATGGCAGAGCTTATATGAATAACCTCAGTGTCTTATGCTCAGACAGAACCTTAAAAGAAATTCTTAGTACCTCCATTGTAATTAAAATAATTTTTTAAAGTAAATATATTGGAAGGACTTCTAAGTGGAAAAATATCCATTATTTTAACAAATTAACTGTTATTTCAAAACATGACAACTTTATCTCCCACTAGAAAGTATTTATCTGCAAATTTTACTGCTGTTTCTTCTTTGTCTGATCGGTCTCATGCTCTAGCTTTGAAGCAAATTTTGACATTTTTGCTGGGTCCAGTACACTGAGACCGGGATCCACATAAAGGCTACATAAATTGTCCTAGTTATATTGTAATACTTGACTATTTAACAGATATGAGTATGCTTGTACGTGCCTTGTTTCATTTTATTGTGATCAAAGGACAAAATACTAGTCCCAGCAAGTTTACAATAGTTTGGATCCATCATGTGGGTTTTTTTGAAACAAAGCTTAATTTGATGACAACTTGATTTTTAAAAGCTGTGCAGTGGCCTGCCTCTGTAACACCTCTCCAGGCTCAGAAATCAGCCACATTTTCTCATGTTGTTAATGAGTGCTTTTTTTTTGTAGATGTCTGGCTTTTTTTTTTTAACTCTAAGGAATGGAGATACTTTTTTTTAGTGGCAAAGTCTTTTTTTATCTAAAAGTTAGAGTTCTGAATAATCTTATATCCAAATTCTTGGAATGAAAAATATGGAAGAACAATTTTCAAAGAAATGTTTAAAAAAGGAAAAAAATAGATTGTTCATTACTTGATCTCTAAGTATAGCTAACTAATTACTCCTTTCAGTCTCCAAAAATGGAGTGAGTGGCATAAGAATATATGGTAAGACTATACAAGGCCAGAAGAATCAATGCAAGTCACAGCTTGTCAGTACATGGCTTGGATTGAAGAAAATTTTATCAAAATAATCCTGCCTCACTGTTGTGGATGAAGGTGTTCCTTCATCTGGGAAGTGGCCAGTAAAATTGTTTTGATAGTGCTTCCTTTTCTTGGATAATTCTTCAGTTCCACTGGTCTCTAAGTAAATCTTCACGCTTCAACATATGTTCCCCCAAACCTTTTGAGATTACAACATTCTATCACTTCAGTTCTTGATGAATAACAACCTTCTCTAGAGATGATTACATCATCTAGCTGTATCTCAGACCTACTTTTCTGTTCATATTTCCATCATCCAAGTGCCCCATATTGCATCTTTAAGAGAGTCTGGTCAGATATTAAGTTAAAGCATCAAGTTGTGCCCACCTTCTCAATGTTTGAGATTTCTAAAATTTCCTTATGGACTAGAAAACAGGTGTGATCCCCCTTTGTTTGTCATGGGTTCAGTTAGCAGCAGAGCTGCTTAAGCTAAAAACCCATCGTGAATGTCAAGGAAAAATGCTGGCATTTAAAAGCCAAGCCTGCAGAATATACTAAAGTGTCACAAATGCAGTCATGCTTTAAGTGTTCCTGATAAATTGCTTCCCTATTATAGACTCATTTTTCAGTCTACCCTGCAGCATTTGCAGATAATACCTCTTAACAGGTTATCAGTGTAATCCACAGGGAAACTGGGGGTTTGGAATTTGGACCTCTACCCATACTGGCTCCTGATGCCTCTTTCAAATTTGCTGCTGGCAGTCACTAACAGCTAAACTCTTTTGGCAGCATCTGCTTCTGAAATTTATTTTCTCCTTCAGACTGCAGTTTTCCATGTAGTCTCCTGTAGCTTTCAAATTTTCTTTGCTGAAGCAGAAAATTTAGAGGAGGAAACAGCAGATACGCTTTTCAGTGCAACTTCTCACTCCTTCAAATGGTAGGTTTTTTTGGACCTGCCGTATCCCTGTAGTCCTGCTGGATGGTCATGAAATCAGGGTTGACCTGTGTCCCTATCCCCATCCTGTCTCTGCTCCCTTGTTGGGTGCTGTGGGACAGGCACCAACAGGGTGTGGACACCTGGTTGGGAAGATCATGGCCCTGCCAGACCCATGGCCCCTCCCTGCTCCTGGCTCCTTCCCACAGGGTAGATGGACCTCATGATGCCTTGACATGGGAGCAGAAGGTATGTGGAGAACAGTTCCTCTGAGGTAGAGTCAGAAATGCTTCATGGCAGCTTAAGGATTAAGTCCTTTCTTTTATTTTCACCTGAGAGTGAGGTCCTGATCTGCTAACTACCCCCCAATATCTTCTTGATAGACACCTCCCCTGACAGAGGCAGGCAAAGACTCTTGAGGTAAACAAATGATCAAATTTTGGAGATACCCGAATTTTTTTTTTTCCAGAGAAGTACAATAACCCTATAAAGCCCAACTTGATTTTAGAACAGGAATCACAGGAAATACTCTATTTTGCAGGCTATTTTTGAACGTAAAACTGCCCTTGCAGAACATGTTCACTTTCCAAATCCAGCAGAAGTGAATGAAGCACATTGTGTGTGGCCTATCTAAGGGACCATTTCCATCTAGGTTAAGCTCAGCACACATTTCTCTACACATTCTTAAGCATGTTCTTTAATTGCCTGGAGTCTTGGCATGGCATATGTTTCTCAATTTGGAATAATAGAATCATTTAGGGTGAAAAAGTCCAACTGTTTCCTCAGCACTGCCAAGTACACCGCTAAACCCTAGCCCTAAGTGCTGTATCTACATGTCTTTTAAATACCTGAGTTACCTGGTGGTAACTCAGCACTTCCCTGAGCAGTCTGTTCCAATGCTTGACAACCCTTTCTGTGAAAAAAAAATTTCCAAATAGCCAATCTGAACTGTCTCTGAAACAACTTGAGGCCATTCCCTCATGTCCTGTCCCTTGTCTCCTAGGAGAAGAGACCGATGCACACCTCATTACAACCTCTCTTCAGGCAGGGTCTTCCCTGACCTTTTGTTCTCCTTTTCTCCAGACTGAATAACCCCAGTTCTCTCAGTTGCTCTTCATAAGACTTATGCTCCAGACCCTTCACCACCTTATTTACTGTTTGGACACACTCCAGCACCTCAATGTCTTTCAACATGTGACCTGCTAGTTGGCTGTACCTCTCACATTGTCGTGCTATCAGGTAGTGCCAGCCCTTCATGATCCCTCTCTGGGGACCTCTCTGTGGGATTCTGTACAGTCCTGTCTAATAGAAAATTATAAAAGTTGAGTAGAAAATTAGTCTGTATTAAGTAATGCTTTCACTGCTCATTTTTTCAGACATTTTAATGGTGCATGGGTTTAAAAGGTCTGGAGGTTATTTGCTGATTTGGTGAAGCTGCATAAAGCAGTCATCAGGAAACGTCTGGAACCTGTTTAGAGTTGTGAGCTCTGGAGGCTTTGATCCTTCCCTTGACTCAGAGTGTATCAGCTTCATACTTCATTTGTGATGGGTAGTCATAACAATTTCTCTATGATGTGCTACCACTGAGGAGAAATCATCACAGAGGGTTGCGCCTCTTTGTGGGCAGATGTATCATATATGTCTGTGTATCAGTTGTCAGATGTATGCATACAGCTGCTTAGTGCACAGTAAAGGTAAAGGTTTAAGAGCTGAATGCTGTGATGTTGGTCAGCACAGTTTGTACCATGTAACTGATCTCCAAAAAGTGGGCTTTATCAGAAACTCACAAATACCAAGTCTGGTAGAAGAATGTGTTTTAAGTGTAGTCAAAAGCTGGCCTGGGGCTTTCATAGGTTTTTTTTTTTCTTTTTTTTTTACCTTTTGTTTTTCAATTTAGTTCTGTATTACACTTGTTTACAGTTACGATAAGAGTAATTAGCTCAGAACATATGATTTGTATAAAGTTTTTCTATTCAAGAAAGATGAAGCTTCTGAAATTAGACTTTATTCTAAAAGAATGTAGAAATCATAAATTAAATTCATGCTGTTGTGTTTAGTCTCCTGCATGATTAATTATCGCTCCTATTTTTGCTCTGGACTTCTGTTCTAGGAAACTTTGCTTAAGTTGTTGCATTTATTATAAACCCTTGGCTCAGTAGTATTCTTGAGCTTTTGTTTAAGAAGCAACCTCAAGCTTATAATGGTTTTAGTTACTGGTTTGGAATTAGATTACTAATTCAAGGAAGCATGCTAACTCTTCTCTCCTCTGAAGAGATTTTAATTTTTAATTTTTTATATAGTCATATTTTTAATAAGTTATGGTCAAAACTGTTGATGTTCTTGCATATGTTCTTCCACATTCACCTCTTCTTCAATTCTGACCAAATATTTCCCGTAGAAGTAAGAATTATTGCTTTCTGTTTTCAGAGAAATACCTCCCCAAAGGATCGTTGAGTGCACAACACAGCATATGGGAGATGAAGCATTATTTTAGCTGATATTTAAAATGTACCCTTTTAATTGTAAGGAATGAAAGCAATAAATTGTGTAGCATGATTAATCTTTTCAATACACAGCTAAATAATAGGTTCCAGCCAAGCCTAGTGATTACTTTAAGTGTTTGCAGCCTAAATAGGATGAGAACAGTCTTTTGCTTTCTCAGGCTCTTGTAGGATGTTTGTTTCTTTTGGTGTCCTTTGCTGTAGTGTGTTTGCGATTGAAACGTTGCTTGTGGCGGAACATCAGGGCCCACCACAAAGTCTTCCTTTTCCTTTTGTTTAAAATTGCAAGTAGAAACACCATTAGGAAATGCCTGAAAATGTGGTTAGAGTGCAGCTCTAGTGCTCGATGGCAGGAAGGTATCACCTGCAGATAATGGAAGCAGTAGGGCACTGTAGGGGAAAACCTTAGGCCTCTTCAGCCACCAACTCTGACTAATTTCTGAGGAGTCAACAGCCCATCAGTGGGAGCAACTGGAGTCTCCCACATCTCTTCCTTTCATCTCCTACTCTCACTGTACCTCTCCAGAGGGCCAGTTGGACCAATTCAGACTGTTCTAGGATTCTCATATTTGATGTAGAAAATGCAAATGATTTTTTATTCTGAACTGTGAGAGAACACAACTGGTGTCCAGTTTACCAGATCCTTGCCTGCACATAGTATAAATCCGGCGTGGTCTTCTCATTCTGCGAACAGGCCTATCCACAATGGGTTAATGAGCTGACATGGTGATTAGCCTCTTGGTAATGTGCTGAATTGCTCAGTAGAGGTGGCTTGCACTCCATTCTAGCATGTGGATATTACTGAAGTTTGTAGCTATTTGATCAGGAAGAAACATTCAAAGCATGAGCTGACCCCAGGTTTTGAAATGTGTTACATTTTGATTTGTTTCCTATTTACACAGTGTCACATTTACCAGCTACTTGCATGGTAGAGGAGCACTGAGAATGATGCTAAGATGGTTTTTGAGCACTGCAGACTTGTTCCTCTATGAGCAGGTGGTCTTTGGGCCTTCCTAGGTTTTGGCTGCAGATGATCTGTTATCTTTGGATTAAGTGGATGATCAAATTGCACCTACACCATGCCTGCAGAAGTATGAGGGGCACAGAGGGGCTTGCATTAGCCTCTCTATTCACAGATGACTTTCATTTTTATAATCCATGGTATTTTTTAATGATGTTTTTGCAACTTTTCTTTCTAGAGCTTTCAGCCTTCAAGATTCCTCTATGCCCTAATTAGCTTTATTGTTTATATTACGCTCATTCTCTAATTAGAGTAATCACATCATGGGGGAGTTGAGGCTCTTCTGCTTTTTCTCTAATTATTTTTGTTTTGTCAAGCCTGGCTGTTTCCTGCTGCTTATTCTTGTCCATGTGTTTTTATTCTCTGCAAATTGATGTCATGTACTAATTGTTTCTATTTTATCTGAAGACCTTTTCCATTTTTACTGTCTTTGTCATTCTTGGCCATCTGTTCAACTTCACAGTTCCATTTAAAAGAGACAGGACCTGTATCAGCAAGTGGAGATAACAAAGTATAAGAAGAAAGTGAAGGTGATATCTAAGTGAAGGTGATATCTTTAAGTAGCATTCTGGATCCTTCAGCTCAGGTTCTGTCACTTAAACTACCTTCTACCTAACCTTTATCTTCTTTTTCTTATTGTCATTCCTGTGGTTATTTTGCCCTTCAGCACTTTTTGCAAACTGGTTATTCACAGTAGTGGTGAAGAGCTGCTGAGGGGTGGATTACCAGTGGAAATAAATATGCCTGTGTAACACAAAGCAATGTTGGTATCATCCCCTAACTAATTAGAAGAAAAGAGAAGTTTTTATAGAAAGTGTTCTGGTTACTGGTCTCCAAATTTACACATCCTGGAGGAAAAGAACAAAAGGAAGTGTGGAAAGGTTAATGGTGTGCACAAGATGAGGTAAGATCAGAACAGCATATATTATATATCATTTTAAGCCTTTATTTCCTGTGGAACAAGTGACACTTATGTGCTTAAAAGTAGAAACAGCTAAATGGCCTTTTCATGAGTCAAATTTCTGAATGCACAAATTCAAGGTCCACCATCAGAATTGTTATCCCCTTTGGATGCAGACTTTAATATAGTGGGATGCTGGGATTAGCCAGGAGTATATCAGCAACTCTTGGTGAGCACACATTTAAAGTTCCATTTTGTAAAAGCTCTAGGTAGCCTTTTACATTGAAGGCCATCATGAGATTAGAAGAGCACTTGCTTCAAAATACATTTCTCCACTTAGACTTTCTTTTGTGTGAATGATATTTTCCTGCTTAAAAAAGGAAGCACTTTGATAGTTTAAGAGTATGCAATCATCTCTTCACAGACGGAGTGTTAGTGCAATGTAGCACCTGAGTTGTAATCTGCCCAACATTTGGCCCAAGGTACTGCGTAATTCAATCTCACTAACTCATTGATTCTCTTGTGTTGAGACTGAAAATATGACTTACTGGAGAGTTTGAATGAGCGTTGTGACCACTCAAGGCTGAAATAACCATATCCAATTGCTCTCCACCTAGCACATCTTCTGACTGAAAACAGTACTGAACAAACATGCCGAAGCAGTACCCAGAGGTTTTAATTTTACAGAGTCAAAGCTCAGACACAGCTCTATAAATTGCAAGAAACTTCACTGTCTTCCATCGTGTTATAAAGTCAAATACGCAAATCCTTCTTTTTGAACTGTCCTTATATTTAGAAGATTGAATAACCAGTCATTGTTGTGTATTAATTTAGAAGTCTATGATTCTATCATTTCTCTCCCCTCACCATCCAGCAGTAGTAGAATAAATTTTGGGTTTCCTCTCAGTGGGTTTCCACTGTGTGTATTGAGATCTGCATTTTGACTGTATGTCTAGCATATTTCTTCGAGACTTTCCGGTGGTGGGAGGCTACAGTTTTGAACGGAAAAAAATCTGAGTGTACCTCAATAATGTTCATTTTGATAGGAAATGTCTCTGAAAGAGCCTGGTCATGGGAAGATTTTCTAAAATGGCTCAATTATTTAGTCTCTCCCAGAAGCCTGCCCCAAAGCCAGACCTCTGTGATTGTGATTGATTGTCTCCAGGTGCTTCTTAAGTTTGGGGATTTATACTTTAGGAAAAAGGTCCTTCACAATGCTAAGCTGCAATATGGCAAGACGTACCTTACGCTCTGTTTAATTATCTGCAACACCAGGACTGAGACTTGACAGAAACTATTTAGAAGGTATTGTACTGCAGATATGAACTACTTGTATTCAGATTTTCTTCCCTAATGCCAAGAGTGCCAAGGTTACTGTAGAGATTAGTGGATTTGTATGTGGTGCTTCATGTCCCAGATAACATTTATAAGAAAAGAATTCTTCTATTATCTCATTTTTTATGAGGTATGGTAGTGTAAACTTAAATGAAGGAGTCCCCTGTGAGTATAAGGAAGTAACTACCATGACTAGTTCAAACTTAATGAATGAAACCCCTGTGAATGAAACCCCTGATTTAGGTCAACACCATTCTGAAAGAATATTTAACTAATTAGATGGACTTGTAGCAAAATATTCTGTAGATCTGTAGAGAATTATTTTACTGCAGACTTACTACTCTGTTTTTTTCTCCCTCCAAAGATATCACTTCAATTTTTCAAAATTATTCAGCTCGAGGTCAAAAAACACTGGTTTTACAGAGAAGACACCACTATTGAAAGTTTCCTCAGAGGAAAATGGGTGAGTTACTTTCATTTTTTTCTCAAATCACTTTTTTCCTAAACTCTCTTCTATTTAATTGCATGTGATTCTTATATCCTAACGCCAAACCTGCTGGGAAATAAAGTGAATAGCAGGGGCTGTAAGCAGAAAATTACTCTGAAGGACCTTGGTAGCAGAGAAGGGGCTGAAAAAAGGGACAGGAAGGATGTAAGGTCTGAGGTCACAGTGATTAGAGAGCCCTAAGCATAGAGAGCTGCAGGTTCTGTGCTCGTATTTCCTTCATGTGCTGTTACATAAAATGCACTGAAAGACACAGCAGGACTATAGGGAAAGTCCTGGTAATGGAGCTTACACACCAAATCCTGAAGTACATCTGCCTGGTGTATCAGAGAACTGGTGCTCTCAGGTGCACCTAAATGTCATGGGGTCTTTGCTCTTGCTCCCCAGTCTACCCAGCTGTGTCACCAAGGGGAACTATCTGTACTGAATAAAACTCTTTCTATGAAATTTTTCATAAAAATCTCTCAGAGTAAACGTAAAGTTCTGCAAGGTCAGTTGCATCTACTACCTATTGAAATAAAACACTCTTTTGTTTCATTATGTTTACTGAAAATGTGTGACAGGTTGCAGTGTGTGGCTCTTCATAATCCAGATTTTACCACAGATGATGATTCATGGGACAACAGCTCTGCAGAATTTGAGCAAAGGTTTCAGCTGGAAAGTGAAATGACAAGTTTTCCCAGATCTGGTTCTTCTGACAAGTATGAAATCTTGGACAACCTTCATGTCAAGTTCAATTTATCAAAGATGAGGTCTGAATTAAAACATCAGTTTCTTTTTTTAAAAATTTCTACATGTATTTGTTTTTATGCTTAGCTGTCTAGAAAATGACTTATTTATGTAAATTAATATAATAGGACTCCATATTTAGGCTGCATCTTGCCATTGATAGTTTGAAATTGATTACAGACTCTCCATAATGATCAGTAGCCCCTTGTTCTAACAAGAATCCATCACAGCACCTATTCTAAATTTGTAATGAAATACCTTCTATATTGCTTTTAACATTTCTTTGAAACCATTTTTAAAAGCCTTTTTAAAAGGTTGATTCCACAGCTTTTTTTTCTTCACTGTTTTTTTGCTTCACTTTAATTAAAATATGTGTGTAAAAGTTCTTCTGTAGTCATTACACTAGCTTTTCACATATACACAAAGCAAAATATAACTGAGCATTTTTCTATCTTGAACAACATTAATATATTTCTTCTTTACCCCAAAGTACTCTTTTACATCATTTCGGCATGGAGGAAATGGAATCTGTTAATATATTAAAAGATAGCAATATGATAAAAGCTTAACTTCAAATTTTCTCAGGATATTTTTTCTGGGGATTTAACTAGCAAAACCTTTAATCCTGGGTACTAATTCCCTCTGCCCCTTCCAGAGGTTCAATGCTTTTTCTGCTTAAGTTTGGTGTCTGCACGTAGCTCTGCCAGGTTTTCATGGAGCCCAGCACTGCAGGTCCGCATCTCCTTATTGATCTGCTGTGCCTTTCCAAGCGGGATGTCAGAGTATCTTTTCCCAATCTGTATCTTGTCTTAGCTCACCGCCTCACAATTGTCTTCCTCTCATTGTGCCTATGGTATTGTGCTCTCCTGCTCTGCTGCTGAACAAATGGAGCAGGGGAATTCCAATGACTGCAATTAGTGCAATGTGAGTGCGTGCAAAGAAGTTTGGCTGGTGTCTTTCTTCACTTTTGTGTTAGATCTCCATGGAACAGAGGTATTGATTGGGAGTGTGAAATCCATTGTTTCCAGTACAGCATAGATTTATAGTCTGGGGAGGAGCATGTTTTTCTGGCAGAACTTCCCTTGAAATATTGTCACTGTTACAGTGCAGGTTGTACATAGAGGATCAGCTCCTTACTGTTGTGAATCAGCATAACTCTGCTGAGATAGCAAATGAAGCTAAACTGCCCAACAGACACCATATGCAGATCAGACTAAAAATCATTCAGCTTAGAAGAGGGGGTGAAATCCTTCATACATTTCCAACCGAAGTCAGATAGGATTGTACTGGAGGCATATATCAGCACAGGATTTGGCACAGGGTTTGTACTTGCATCGCTGTGCCAGATTAGCACTGTAGGAACAGACAGATTGCAATCCACAGGTGAGTCAAAAGCTGATCATCTCTCGAATGTAAGCTGTTAAAAATGCTGCTTCCCTAATACAAAATGCCATGAAAACAAATAGACGGGAGGAAAGACCCTTCTAAATTCTACATTTATGAAAACCATTTCCAAAATCTTGTTTTTATTACTTCTTGCCAGCTCCTTTGGATGAGTATCTGTTATTTACAAACAAGTGCTTATTAATTTATAAATCCTTAATTAATGTTTTTTTAATTTCACTTGTGTCTTAAAATCAAGGGCTTTTAAATAATGAATTTAATTATTATTATAAATTCTAAGTCCAGAGTGCAAACAAAAAATATAAAGTAAATTGAAATTAAACCAGTCTGGTTTAGGATTTATTAATTCATAACATAATACATTCTCAAAATTCCAGAATGAAACTTTAATGGAGATGGGCAGAACAGACAAGCAGGATAGAGGATGTATGGCTAAGCTGACACTAGAAATTTTCTGTAAATCACAAAGTACCGAAAGAAGTTATCAGTGATGAAGTGCTGATTATGGCTTTTGTCATCATTCCTTTCTTTTCGAGTCTTTATTACCTTCTTCCTCTCTCTGCCATTTTGCTTTTCAGTAGAGTAGGGCTACTCAGAATTTCTAGAAGAAGCCACCTAACTGGCTTCCTTCTCCTCTTCCTCTGCCTTCTCTAGGTTTTCATGTTGTGCAAAGTTTGTGTAAAGTTTTTACCACTTGTATTTAATAGAGGGCTATAGCCCCTTTGTGCCAGTTTGTGACAACACATTTTATTAGCTACTATTTGGAAAGTTCTAAAGAGGGGGGAAACTTTAGAAAACAATGTTTTCAAAAAATGAGTCACCAGTCATTTATGTTGCTTTCTGTCAATGAATTGATTTAGGACTTATTTCCACTGTGATTAAAAATTATTTCTGACATTTTTCAGACTATTCTGCTTTAATATTTTTGTTCTATAGCATCTGTCAATGCAGCTTTTTATTGCACTCCTCCTTTTTCAACTAATTATCCTAGTAACTTGAAATGTTTTCCTTCTTGCTTGTCATCAGGTTTAAATCAAGTCTTGCATTTGTCATTCTGTCAGAAAAACAATGTTTGAATGTTTACTTTTTAAAAAAACAGAATAAGAATATTGATACTTTCAAAATGAAAATATGTAACAAGGTCAAATCAACAGAAAGGGTTCTGTAAATTAAGACATCACTATAACATATTGATGGAGAGTCAGAACATTTTTAGTTGAGTTGTCTTTTGGGTAAGATTAAAAAATTGTAATTTAAAATGCTAAATCTTGAGATACCTTCCTCAAGACCATGCATTTTCAACATCCACATTCTAATTTAGAATTATTCTTGCCTAACACATTCAGTAGTAAGCTTGGGCAATATTTTATGGCATCTCATTTCCAGAACAGGGCATTCATTCAATGGGCACAGATGTGCTGTGGAAAAAATATTTAGTTTTGTTAGTAGATTCATGCTCATTAAGTATATTTGGTTTTAAAAATACTCTTAAACTCAGAAGATTCTTAAAGCTTGCTCTGGTCTTCAAACTGCTTTTTCTAGTGCTTTTCAGGGTGTGTTTTATAAGTCCAGTTTTGAGGGAGTCACTCATGACACCATCTGTCCACGCAACCTCCCTGTGATGGCCGTGCTCCTTTGCCTCTCTGGGAGAGAGAATAAGCTGAGGGGGATCTGGGTCTGCCAGGGGCCAGCAGTAGTGCACAAGTGGTTCTAGGATCCAGCACCAGCTCATTCTGCAGCCTTCCCTTAGATTCTCCAAGGGGCAAATCCTACTTCCTGTGCATTGAGATCTATCTGGCAGCAGAGCTGGTGCAGGAGCCCTGATAGTCACCAAATCTTCCCAAGCTCAAGAGCTTGCTTTGTGGTGCTCTGATGAGGTATACAATCACCCATAAGTGCTTACCATGATGTTTCTGAAATATCAGAGCTGTTAAGAGAATAGAAAAAGTTGTTTTAAAACTAGCCAGATAGTAAGTACGTGTTTCTTTGCGTTTCAGATGCTGTCTAAAATTCCTGAAAGTTTCAGGCCTCTTTATCTTCGTAGTTGTCTGCTCTGTAAGTATTGAATTTGTAGTCTTCCCCTGGCCTCCATTTCCTTAGAATTAGTTCAAAATTAGCTATATTTTCTCCTCAAAAAAATGTCTCGGGGCAAAAAATGACAATGCTGTGCAAGGCTTCATGCCTAATCAGACTCATATTTGGTGCACTAGTCACCTCTCAGGACAATGTGGTTGGGTAAGAAGTTGAGTTGGAGAAACAGGCAGCTTAAACCCAGATTTTTAGGTCCCTTATGGATGCTTGTTGAATCTAGGATGGATCTTTTGATCCTGACACCTGAGGAATGCTCACAGGGAAAGCTGTGCTGGGAAGGGTGCCGCAGCAATGGCAGCGCTTCACAGTGTCAAAGACAGAAGGTGATGGGGAGGTTGGCATCTCCTTCAGATAGCTAAAGTGCTGCCTTCCCTTAACAAAATCTTCAAAATCAGCAAAATCTTAGACTGAAAGTGTAGAAAAAATTTTCAAAAAGTTGGTGTTTTTTCTTTTAGAGGAACTCTTTTCTGGGTAGCAGGGCTTCTGTGTCAGGTAAAAAAATAGAAGACACTGCATTTCCTCATGTATGGGTGTTGCTTTCCAGACAGATCCTGAAGATTACAGCTCTGTCCTAAGAGATACTTCGAAAAAATGCATAAAATATGTGACTTTGGCTGTAAATTACCAGAAGGAATATTACTTACCCTTGTTAAGTATCCCAGAGATGCTTTTCAACTGTTGTGGAAATACACCTGGAAATACTGAAACAGTCTCACAATTGAACGTGTAATTTGAAAGAGTCTTTTTAAAGTATTTGAGATAAGTTTAGCAGGTCTTTTTCAGTTTTGTGTGACTAATGAATGTTTACTTTTTATCCCCACCCCAGATTTTATTTGGCATTTATCCAGATCAAGGTATGCCCTGGCAGATGTTGGCTGTATCACCTCTGGAAAGCTTCTGTATCCTTCTTTCATTGAAAAAACTGATCTGAAGTTTCATTGATTGAAATTGGTTGAAAGGGTGGGTGTTTTCTGTGTTATGCCCTGGGAGAACTGTGTGTCCTCAGAGCCTTGGCTGCATTTAGACTTGTCCTTTTACACAGGCTCAACTGTGCTCCCTCTCCAAGTTGTACTGAATGGTGCCTGTCTGGGGCCAAGAAAATGTTTAAAAGAACAAGCAATAGAACAACCCCAAATAAAAATTATTCATCATAGGTGAATACAGATCTTAATGTGAAAAGTCTTTGAGGGATGAACATTCAGTTAGTAAATAAACAAAAACTTTTGCATATGAATTACATTTCTTGTTCCCACTATATTTCTAGTTTAATCAGTCTGGTTTGTAATCTGCTTGACTCTTATTGCACTAGTGTTAAAAGAAGATTCACCTATAGATACATTTCACAAGCTCCTGCAAGGTGCCTGGTTTTGAAAAGGTGGAGTAGTTTTCATTTTTGAAATGCTTTGTTCTTCTATATAACTGGTCACTTCCATAGCTTTGGGCAGCGAGAGTCCATTTGAAATAGATTTAATTATTAGCATTCTCACTGTCACCAATAATGACACTAATTAGTAGGGTAAATGAGGAAGAAAATGTTTGTGTTTTAGGGCAATGTATAATTAAAAGTTGAGATTGCTTTTTGGAGGGAAGCATATGAACTTTTAGTGGGACCAATGACAACTTCAACTGTAAACACCCATCAATATCCTGTTCACATCAGTGTTATGGTCCTCCTTGAAACTTGTTGAAAGCTTCTGTGGTGGTGTGGTGTTTAACAGTACCAGGGTTGTCACAGCTTCATCTGCCAAAGAAGGATGAATTGGAAGTGAGTCTTCAAGTTTAGTCAACTGTCATAGCATAAATTGAAAATTTCCTCTCTTTCCAGGTTTGGGTTGGAATAATAGCTGTTGCATTGCACACATTAACTCTGCAACCAATTATTCCCTTTGTTTATTTCAGGGAACTGCTGTTGGGACTGGGATTTGAGTACAAACAGTACTGTATTTCACATTTTACCTATCACCTGTGGACACTTTGAGACAAATAGCTGTCAGACAGTCAGAATATAGCATTTCCATTTCTTACTTGACAAACCCTAAGCCAAAGCTTTTTAGTTTGTGTAATGTGTGTTGAAAGCTGTATGTTCCAGCTGCTGTCTGATGTCACTGAGCTAGGGAAAAGTAAGAGCCAAGCAATACAGCAAAGCCATGCTTCTTTTTCAAGGCGATGTAGTAATTCAAGCAGAAGAGTCAAGCAGAAAGATTGCATTTCTAAAAGAGTTTTGGAAAAGGCACCAGCAATCCTGAATATCCTCTTATTGTTACTGTCAGTCTCCATTTGCACAGCAGTAGGTTCATGTGGTTGTCTTCCACTTTGTTGCATATTGAAGAAAGTATTCCACTTCTTGGCTAGGTCTAGGTAATGTTAACCTTTCAGAGAACAGTGTTAAAGATGCAGTTCCTGCTGGCTGACAGTCTGCAGTACTCCCAATGGACACTACCTGCTGCTCTCTGTATGACTATAAGAATTTAATGAAAAGTTTGCAGCTGTGCTGCAGTAGTCCTTGTCACAAGGCCCTTGGAGGTTATTGGATGAGACTTTGGGTGGAAAATAAGTATCTTAGCTCATATGACGCCGAATTATACAAATGAACACATTTTACCTCCCACTTATGCTTCAAAAGCTGTTAAGAAGTGTTGAATAGGTACTAACTGCTATATATATATATTTTAAATTTTTAAACTCCTTCCTCTCAGTTCTATTTCTTTCCAGAAATGCCCAAGCACACTGATGTGTGCTTACGTGTACAATGTATCTCCATACACTAGAAAAGTCAAAACCAAGTGTGAAATATTTTTAAAAAACAAATCGAGTGATTACTTTTGGACTTTGTCATCCTGGTGTCACCTGGATATTTTAGTTTTTTCTGCAAAGCCCATGAGGTCTCAGGTTTGCTCATAGGCAGAATTTTCCTTCTCTGGTGCTGGGAGACACCTTCATTAGCTGGTGTGGGTGTGGTCTGCTTTTCAGATGAGGTCTGTTTGTGTTGCTATACATTTATCTCTTGATTAGTTTTACTCCAGCTGTTTTTCTTCCCATTACCTTCTTTGTTATTAGCCCACGTGCATCTCCCATTGCTTTGTTCATCCCCATGGGTACAAGCCTGGCATGTAGCACTGAGGTGTGCTGGCTGCAGGTTCTGAAAACAACATCTTGCCTCCTGTGAATTAAAAGAAGATTTCTGAGTCTGCAATTTTGTGTGTGGTTGGTTAGGTTTTTTTTTTAATACTGATTTCCCTGTAGACATAAATTCAATTATTTTAGTATAGTTTTTCAAGATATGGGCATTGTCTGTCTTTGACAACACTTGGGATTTATTGGTTTTTAAATTCTAACAGTCAGCCCTATAATACCAGAAAGAAGTAAGTTTATAGGCAAGCCTGACTAGAGGACCCTTTTTGCAGGAAGTAATATTCAATATCTCTGTTGATGTGAAATGTGTGAAGCATTTTCAGATCTTTTGTTCAAAGGTGTATGTTAAGGGGAGAGTATCAGTAATTATTAAGATGATAGACGAAGAGATATGGAGTCTGAATAAATTTCAGCATATCTTTGTTTAATTACATGTACCTATTCTAAGACATGAACATTCTTAATTACTCTTAACTGTCTGGCCATTCAGACCTTCAGGAAACATCTCTCCATTAACTGGGTGATCAAAGAGTGAATGAGAAATATTCTTGTTCTTCTCCACAACTGACATACATTTTCAGACTTGAAAAATCTTCTGAACTGCTAAATATACTTTGTGTTCATTCCTTTCTTTCTAATAACTACTGCCCTGATCTAAGCAAATTTTAAACTTTTGTCCAACAATGGGGAACAGCCAGCTGAAGCAGAACTAGACTCTAACTTTTTGACTTGAACTAGGCTTTATGAAATTAAAAAGTAATGGGGATTCATCATGCTTTTAAGGAATTATGCAATCAAACTCTATGCTGTCTCCCTGATACAGTGCTTGCCCTTCCTTCCTTCCTTCCTTCCTTCCTTCCTTCCTTCCTTCCTTCCTTCCTTCCTTCCTTCCTTCCTTCCTTCCTTCCTTCCTTCCTTCCTTCCTTCCTTCCTTCCTTCTTTCCTTCCTTCTTTCATTCTTTTTCCTTCCTTCCTTCCTTCCTTCCTTCCTTCTTTCCTTCCATTCCTTCCTTCCTCCCTCTTCCTTCCTCCCTACTCCTCCTCCCTCCCTCCTCCTCCTTCCTTCCTCCCTTCCTCCCTTCTCCCTTCCTCCCTTCCTTCCTCCTTCCCATTCCTTCCTTCCTTCCTTCCTTCCTTCCTTCCTTCCTTCCTTCCTTCCTTCCTTCCTTCCTTCCTTCCTTCCTTCCTTCCTTCCTTCCTTCCTTCCTTCCTTCCTTCCTTCCTTCCTTCCCTGTACCTCACAAAATTATTGCTATTTCTACACTTCTCAATAGTAGAAATATTTTCTTTTACAAAAAAAGATAAATCTTCAGCTCATTTCTATGCAATGGATCTCACACCTACATCACTGAACTGTGAGTTTCCATCTTTACTCTGTCCCTGACAACTGGTCCAGTAACAACCTTTTCTTCCCTCTCAACATCTGTACATGTGCCCATTCATTTTATAGGTGAGGGAAGGTTAGATAAGTATGGGCAAAACAATTCAATTTTCCTTTTTTGGACTGATTATCAGAAATTACCTGGGGAGTGGACTGTGAATTCTTGCTGAGTCTGGCCAAGAATCTTGCCTTTTTGTAAATATATTTTAAAACCTTTCAGTCCTGATCTGCTTGTCTAATTGTTTAAGTGCTTGATATTTCCCCAATAAAATTTTTGGAGCAAGGGATGATATTTTGAAAATTACATATTTTCACAGCACCCAGTGTGAACAGTTTCTTGCTCACTTGCTATTTATATTCAAAATAAAATTCAATAAAAACACATAACCTGAAGCCACATTTGAGTGGGTATCTGCTTACTCCAAATCAGACAAAACCAGAGATATCAAATTGACTAGACAGGATCCATTTTCACGGGTGTACCTCAATCCTCTCCATGAGAGATTTCATCACTTCCAGTCCAGGATTAAGGTCTCAAACCCAGAAAGTAGAAGGTGTATCTCAATAATAAAAATATGTTAAAATTAGGTTTCTCATTTCTTTGGATTCGATGGAACTATTTAGAGCTATTTCACGTAGGGATGAAGGGTCTCTAGAACAAACAGACATAAGACGCCCCCTTATTATCAAATTCCTTGCTAAAGTTGTATGAGTTTGAATGTTTTCTGCATGAATTTGTGTTATTGGTGCAACTGTTAATCATAGAACGAGGAAAGGTCACTATAAAACTTGCAATCATGCCACGACCTTTAGTGACATGGAAAACATTTCCCACTCCCTGAAAGGTGTTTATATAGAAAGAAGGACTGTGAGGCAAAGAATATTTTAGCAGAATTTTCAGCTTCCTTAAAGGTTCTTCTCCAGGGAGCATAAATTAATGTAATTAAAAAACCTCTTTAATCCCTTCAATTCGTTTTCCACTTTGAATATTTTTTTATTTTGTAACTCTGGTTCTCTGCTGGCAGACACTCCTCCATAATTTTTCCTTGCAGAAAGCATTTAAAAATTGTTTCTGTTTTTGATGTTGTTGGAAATGTACTAAGCATTTAGGCCTGCAGGCAATGTTCAAGCTGTTAAATAGATGGATGAAGACCAGGACCACGTGCAGAGGCAGTCAAGAAGAAGAAGAATCTCAAGGCACAGTTGATAAAGTGCTGTAGAAATTAGTTTGTTACAGAACTTTTCAAACTGATGGAGCAGAGAGAAAGGATGGATCCACTGTAGACAATAATGGAACTGGATTACTGGCACTCAAAAAAGGGAGAAAATAAATTATAAAGCATTCATCAGATGGGGAAACCAATAGGGACAGAGATGTATGTGGTTTAACTTGTTACATTGTGAAGCACTGATGTAGAAAAAACCTCATCAGCTACAAACAGAGATAGGAAATTAAAAAAAGAAAAGCACAAGGACAATATGCAAAAATGGATGCTAAGACCCAGTGAAAAGGCCTTCTTTAAAATGGTAATATCCTAGACAAACTAGCATAAGTGACCTGGTCACAAATCAGGATGAATGGTATATAACTACCTCAGAAACTTAGTGAAAAACAATCCATAGACATAGCAATCTCAAGGTACATTTTACAGTATACAGAATAGGATATAAAAATAGATAGAAAGCATAAAGTCAGCCATCAGTGTGCAAATACAACTGAGAATCTCTGTAAAACAGAGATTTTTGGCTGCCTCTGTACATACTGAAATAGTTACATGATGGAGGGTAGAGTAGGGACACAGTATTTTGGGGAGTGAGCCAGCCAGTCCTGTGTTAATCATCCTAGGCTCTCTTTATAGTTAATAGAGAGAACTGATGTTCCTCATGAGCAATTCTTCTCATCTTCATGTAGTGGTCCAAAATGAAGCAATGAATTCCATCTTAAAAGCACCCTCTTATCACTGTTTTTAGGGAGGCAACCATCAGATGCAGATGTCCAAAATACAGGAGGATGAACTGTGATGAATGAATACCAGTTTAAATGTTTAGCTGCTGCATCCCATTCCATCATGTTGTCTACGTAAGCCATATACAAAGAGACATGAGGTGACTCTTAACACTCCTCAAAACCTCTAGGAGCAGCTCCTCAGAAAACCAGGATCAGGAAACACGGCTCTTGGTTCAGCTGGGAGCAGCAGACCTGCTCTGGTGCCAGGTGTAAATACAGACAGTCACAGTGTAATGCTTCACAAAACAAACACAAACCCAAATCCCTTGACGGGCTAATTCACAGCAATAATGTGGTTTCAAGAATAGAACTATATCAAAATGAAGCAGTTTAGCTGAAGTAAAAAAAAAAAATATCAGCTCTGGCTGTAAATCTCTTCAGGGAGTTTTTTTGCTTTAAAGGGGCACACTGAAGGACACATTACAAAAAAATTGCTCAGGAAAGGAAAATCATGATTAAATTGCAGAAATAAAAGGGAGTATTAGAAGTAAAAAGAGAGTTTTCCCAAGTTTTCCATATCTGAATGATTAAAATTAGAGGAAATCACATTCTGGTAATTTAAGGGAAATATAAAACCAAGGTATGGAAGAACAAAAACATTCTGAAGAGCAGCTTGATTAAAAAAATATTTTTTTTAATGTAAGCATGTCTGAAATTTTCTTCTGGTTTATTTTGATTCCACCTTTCATAAAGGCTGTGATCTGCTGCAGTCTAACAATGGAATTATGACAGGTTCCCTAAATATTGTTTGGAAAAAGATAACTCTGATGGGATTTGAGAGCCTCAATGCAGACTGGTGAATGATGTTCTGGTGCACTTGCAATCAAAGGAGAACCTTTTTTTTTTTTTTTCTATGGCTCTTTATAGTGGTTTTATAAGTGCATAGAATGAAATGGAAAAAGTATCCTTATCTGTAGAGGAAAAGACGAAAGGAGCCACTCTTCTTGAAAATAAGGTTTAATTTTAGACATCCTTTCTATTAGCTCCTGAATGTGTCATCTAGGTAATTACAGGATTTATTTTAAAAGTGTTGCTTAAAAGGAAGCTGCCATAATTATATGCACCTGAAGCTTTTCAAGACATAAGTGGCTACACTCCTAGTGAAAAAAAAGACTGTCAAAAGTTGTCCCAAAGCATTGGGTTAATGACTCCAGGTCAGCAGGCCTTTTAGAATGTTTAATTAATGTCTCTAGTTTAAAGTATAGATATAGTTCCTGTTGAGACTGCTATTATATATCAATTAGTGACAGAGAAGAACTGTAATGCCAAATCACATTTAAAACTTTCAGAAACAGAAGAGAACTGTTGTCATTTCTGCTTATGTTAGCTAAGAGTTGTGTGTGAAATTTTCCTGACTGGATTTGTCTCCTGATTTGTTATATGTGACATTATCTTTTTATCCTTTCCTGTGTGATTCCTTAAAGCAAATAGATGCTTGGGAGCTTAATTTTTTAATGAATGGCATGTGAGTGTCACTGGTGGTGTTTGCTCGGCTTGCCTTGCCAAGCAGGGTGATTATATTTATATCAACATATAATAATGTTATGTTATAACATGACATTTATAGTACTTTGAATACATAGGCTGCCCACCTGGCAAGAGATCTGCTAGGCTAGTTTTTTTGGTTAGTGTGAGAGATTACTCTTTTCTAGATCCAGAAGGACCTTGTATTCTCCCAAATCTCTCCCAATCAGTCACTAACTTAGCATCTCCCTGGGGGTCATTTGAAGCAGGATGGCGCACAGCATTGCCCTGAGTTCTCTACCTGCCCTGTGTTTTTTCTTTTTCTGTTAAAGTCTCTGAGTTTTGTGGGCCACAAAGCATCTTTTTGGGAAAATTATTTTGGTGGGTATATGATCTGGTACATTTTATTTTTTTATAACCTATTCGGTGTTTGTTGTATGCTCAATAAAATAGTAGATGTTAAAATCACTAAGATATCCAAGCATGTGATTAAGTCTCATGATTTCAACAGAACGCGTACGTGTAAAATGAAGGAGTTATTTTTGTCTGCTTGCTTTTTTGTTTTGTTGGTGATGCTTAGCTTTCTATCTGTCACAGACAGGAGCAAAACAATTACAGTATTTCTCTGTATAGTAACAAATGAACTGTGAAGGGTTTAAAATCTTGGGCTTTCCTCGTCCCCTCCCTTCCCCACCCACCAAGCCACAGGGATGCTTTTTTCAACCATGCCATAAGTGGACTATTACAACACTAGGTTTAAAAAGCCCTAGATGTACTGGGACTAATAGAACCAGACTTCTAATGGATTTGTGGATCATGGTTAACTGATTTGTCAATTAGATTAGACTAGGAGTGTAGTTTGACTGCACCTCATGTGAGATATCTCAAGAAAAAAAGAAGCAGATGAGAAAGCTGAGGGTGATAGAGTCTGTGAGTACTTCAGCTGAAAGGAGGTTGAAAATTTCTTTTGGATGTTTGTAACATTGTGAGCAAAACTTTGATCAAACAGCAAATCTTTAGGCAAAATCCTCTGCAGCTTCTACATTGTTTTCACCGGTACAAGTTCTGTAATGTTTGAATTGCTGAGCTAATGGTGAAGCCTTTCATCTAGTACAAGTACTTAAAGAGCCTTGCTTCTCTGTCTCTGTGTATTTCTGTATGCTATTTTGAAGCTTTGGTACGTCAGGTGAAAGCACTGATAATCCCAAAAGTCACTAGGGAAGATATATTTGTTCTGAACTTGTAACTCTTGTTTTATTAGGAAACCTGGTCAAAGCAGTGCTGCTTGGTGAGGAAGTAGACATCTGTTCTTTTCAAAATTCCTGAGGCATTTTAGCTGAATAATGTATTTTTCAATATAAATGGACTAATTTTTTTCTGGAATTTGTACAGCCTATACTCATTTTTACTGGAAATTTACACCTTGACAACATTATTAACAGCTATGAATCTGACTGACTTTCGTGATTCTGCTCTGTTGAAGTTAGACATAGGAGGCCCATTTGGGCCACAAGTAGTTGATGGGCAGGCAGGGGAATACATCCTAGTACAAATCAGCCAGAATGACGACACAGGATCAAGGCGGAGGCGCCAGCAGCAGGTGATGGCCTTTAAATTCTCTTTCACTTTTTCTGAGATGTGTTTTATCACTTATTTCCATCACCACTCTATGGATTAAGTGGTCATGCTTTTTCTTGCTGTAAAGTGTTTCAATTTCAGCAGTAGAAAATTTACTGTAATTTAAATTGCATTTTCTTTTGCCTATATAAGGCTTCTCTGGGCTCCCTGTGTTTAACTATCGCTCTTTATAGTCCATGTAAAGTGTTTTTTGGCATCCTCCCTCTAGAGGACATCCTAGAGGTGTCTTTCACTTTATTGATTGAGTGAAGGTATGAGAATGAGTTAATTTGCTTAAATCTGAACACCTGTAACGAACCTAAATTTACAGAAGAGAGAAAGAGAGGAATAAAACCCTATATCAGAGACATATCATTATCACTGACTTCTGCTAATATTGCTAAATGTGACTCTCTTGCAGGTGATATACAACTGGTCTCTACCCTTAAGTTCAAGAAGAAATCAGCAGATCATCACAACTAGAACCTTTCAGATACCAAACAGGTTGGCTAAGAGACTGAAAAATGATGCTTTGAAGAAGTAGTTTCCATAGACTTGACTAAGATAATATTTTAAAAATAATTATCACTGCATGTTTCACAGGCACAGGAAAGGATGACTTCTTGCTGCTCTTTAAGGGGATTTACAAGACTGGTTTGTACTTGAGTTAATTTCTAAACAATACTTTTTAGAGGGATAGAGCTTGAAAATGTTTGAGGAGTTGCTTGCTTTTGTAAAGATATAACACATAAGTACTCAGTATAAAATTAATGCACAAATAAAACAAAAGGTATTTTGTCCCAGGAATAAACAAAACTTCTTTTTCTTTCACCAGAGGCATCATCTTCGTAAACATTCAAGCTTTCCTGCAGGAGTCTGGAAGTGTTCCTCTCTCCATGAAGCATCAGTACCTTCGTGCAAGTATAGAGGCACAAGTAACAGTTGCATCCATCATCTTAGTAGGTGTCTACGTGCTGATCATATTGGAAGTAAGCCAGTTTTGTACTTTTATTTTTTTCCCTATGTTGTAAGCAGAGCACAAGAAAAGTTTTCACTCTTGGGCTTTGATATAATTTTAAAATGTGTATATAACTTCTTCCTGCACCATCAGTGTTGCTAATGACATGAATAAGATACAGGTGGGGAAATTGTTCTGCATTGTAAGTGATTTTGCCAAGTTCTTTTAATGATACAGTGATCCTGTATATTTTTCTATTAGGCTCTATGAGTTTTTCAATATTTCAACAGAATTATAGTTTGGTTGTGAGAGTAAAAATAGGTCAGAATTGTGAAAAGTGTGGAAAATTTGTATTTAATTTAAATATTTCTCGGTTGTTTGCCTTCTTTAAAGTACCTCAAACTATGAACTTAGCATACTTTTAACAGGCTAAAATGAGCATGCATTTTAATAAGTGACTTTCAGGTGTTCTTTTACTGAATTATTTGAAGAGGAAATGTAGTCTGAGTTAATATGAAGTCAAGAACAGGGAACTTTTAACATATATTGCAACAACATTACAAAACCTTGAGGTACTAAATCCCATAAAAATGCATTGCATCACACTAAGAATGGAAAATATAAACAGCACAGAACTCCAACTGAATTCTTTGAACTGAAAACACTTACCGTTATCATTAAATGAATAGCAGATGTGGAGGAACACTTCTTTTAAAATTAATTTTTAATTCATATGAGCATCCACACTGTCAATTCTCTGAGTTGAATCACACCTAATTTACATTAGCATGAAACAAAGGAATGAATGAAATCAAGTCTACGAGGTGCTCCACAGTATGTATGTCCAGGATGCTCGTTTTTCTTTCACAACCATTGCATTTTGAGCTTTTCACCCTGCTGCCCGTTAAAATGGTGAGGATGTAGAACACCCAATACCAATAATAGATGCACACAACACAACAGATGCTTTAGACATTTAGATTATGTTGTTCAGCAATGATTATTTCTTTCTGGACCTGAAAATGCCTCTATGTACATTATAAATGAACAAAGAGATATTATATTAAATGCAAAGGGGGATTGGTCTAGATTTTTCTATAAATACATGTAGGCATGCAGCACAGCACGTAAATGTCTTAATGCTTTTAAATGCAAGTTCTGTTTTTAAAAAAACGGAACCAGACAAAAATCCCCACCCACAAACCCAACTATGCAACCTTTAGCAGCTGCAAAAACATCAGGTTTTAAATGTATATAGAGGGGGGGTTTTGTGTTTGCATCCTGAAAGTCTGCTTTGGAAAAATTAATGTGGAAAAGGAAATAAAATAATAAAACCTAAAAGCAGAGCCAGTGAAAGCATTAGTTTTTCTTGTTATTTTTAAGAAAAAGCCTCAAAACAACTCATTAAATTATTGTTTCTGTGAAAATATAGAGGAAAGATTTCTGTTGTTGGCAGAAAAATTATTTCTGCATATTCAAAGGTAGAAATAGATATAAGTAAACTTTTTCTGAAATTTAGAGTGTGGAAAGTCACATATTTCATCATGATATTTTCTCCGGAACATCTACAGGAATGACAACAAGAGTTAATTTTAAACTCTAAGTTTTTAAGCTGTGTGGTTCCCTCATGGATTTTTTGCAAGCAATGGATGTCAATACTGTGAGAATGTGTAATAGTGGCTTTCATTATTTTCAGTATTTGTAACTTCAGGCACTGAAGTTCTGCTTTCTCAACACATTGCACTCTCTATCCCTTTAGCTGTTACCACTGTCAGAGAAATCAATGCTACTGCAGGAGCTATCTCTTGTGGATTCTCATTCTTGGTGTTGCTGTTCCCCATCTTTTATCAGTCTTTATTAGTTTCCTGTATTTTATTAATTATTATTTGCAATACAGCTTCAAATTCAGACAGTGTGGACACCCAAACCAATTTTAGAGCTATATTTTCTTTGAAAATGAAGAAAGAGGAAGCATTTTATCTGTTACAAATCACAAGAGCCTCTTTTTCCTCCCGCATGGCCCTTTTTTCCTCAGCATGAATTGTAGCCTCCTACAGCCTCCTCATCCCCACTGTCCTCATCTTTTAATCCTTTCTTGCTCTTCTCTTGCTCTTTGCTACCTTGGTCACCAGGGACTCTGCAAAACAGGCTGCAAGGGCTTCTGCTTCCTGCAGACACAAGATGATGGGAGAAACTGGTCAAGTAAGAGGTTCCAGATGGAAACAGAAGTGCATTTACTGTGAGCAATTGTGTTCTCCAATCTTATACCACTGTAAACACACAGGGTAAAATGTACTTTGAGGCAGCTTTTTGCCTCCATGTTAGCATCAAATGTCTAAATCAACCACCACTCCTTGTCAGTGGAGGTCTCAGGATGTGCTATTCTTCAGAAAACAAGCTGTTGAACGCCATTTCTTCATTCTTCAGGCATTTATTTTCAGTGTTGTCTCTTTTGAAATTGATTACGTGTTATGTATTCATAAAATTCAAATGCATTCCTGATAAAAGAAGATGCCCCTTTTCCTCTTTAATTTCCAATGATTTCTAGTTTCAGACTTACCACAAATATAAGTATTTTCTTACTTCACAATTCTATTACTCTACCTCTTGAAATTTTTGTATATTGCTTTTAACTCTCTTTAATTGGTCATCCCTTGGCTCTTTGTTTGAAGTTAATGGGCTATTTTCTTTTTTTTCCTTTATGCAATAATTTCTTCTTTCATTAGGGATTAATTCCCTTGAAAATTATTTTCTTCTAATATCAATCCATTCCCTCGTAGCATTTCAATCTCCTATTCCCTCCTCTTGTCCCAAAGGAAAAAAACATTCATCTTCTTGTGGTGCTTTTGCTTTGATCCAATCTATGCTATTTTATAGACTTGTTGAAAACCACAAAGTATTTAATTTTGTTCTTGAAAGCATTCACTGCACAGGAAATTCAAACAAGTACATGTTAAGATAAGAAAGAAAGGAAGTGTACCAGGTTTACCTTTTTTGATCTCAGCTCTACTGTCTGACCCTTCAGGATAACTGTGGAACACAGATAAGATGGGTTACAGATATGTTTTCACATTGGTCTACAGGGACATCTGGTATAAAATGTGAATTTCCAGAGTTCTTTGCTGATGCTGCTGTATTAAATTAGTTCACAATGTATTTTCAGACAGGCTTTTTCTAATTTTGATCCTCAAAATTTGTATCTTCTCTTGATTGAAAACTTGAAAAAAAATCTAAGAAAAAATCTAGAAAATTTAATTTTTATAAACCCCTGCTTTGAACATATTTCTTCTTTCAGCAGAGTATATTTGATCCTTTGCCTTCTTTGATTTCCATACTTTCTTCCAGAAGAGCATTTTCCTATGTAACTAAAGTGACTATTTGTAGCCCATTAACTGAATGATCTATAATTTCTGGTCATCAGGCATGGTCAAGGAAAAGTAGTGCAGGTAAAATCTCATTGTTAGCTATCAGTTAGACAGATTAGCCAGATATCAGATAAATAAAGTTAGATATCTTTGCTTTCTCACCTTGCCCCTGTTTTTGTCTACACAGAGAATGGGTTAATACATTGGGTATGCTAAAGAGAAATCTCTCTGTCCATCTATGTCTTAAAATATCTGTTAAAATATTAAAGTTTTGCTGGTATTCAAAGAAGTTTTTTGAGTTGATAAAGCTCTTATTTGTAATTATTAACTGCATATTTGCAGCTATGTTGAAGCTGTATTAATTAGAAATATGTAAGGAGGAATGCTAGACATCAATTATTAAAGGATAGAGCTCATTAATTGAAATAAATAATGTGTGCCCTTGTCCAACGCTTTCCCTTAATAATATATTTGTTTTATGTTGTGTGTTAAAATGCTGTGTTAGCTGTTTATGGTACTTGAATGAGCAGAAGCAAATGTGAAAGTAATGGTGTTTTAAAAGCTTTTGTACAACATTTCATTTAATCAGGAGAAAAAGCAAAATAACATTTATTATACTAAATTAATTTAAAAAATAGAAGAAAAGAGATACCAATAGCATATTAAATAGTGGAAAAGTGATACAAGCAAGTATCAGAAATTCTGTGAGAGCCTCCACAGGACTTATTTTATCACAGGTGCTGTTACTTAGTTTCATACCCTGTCTTGTAAGTAGCACTAAGAAAGATCTTGTCAAGGTCTTTTAAATGGCATTTTACTGATCTGGCATCTTGAATGACATTTACATGTCTGTATTTCTTCTTAAAACACAAATACTTGAAAGTGCAGGATCTGGCCTTAAAAGGTTTAGTTTCTTTCTAGCATGCAGTATGTATAATAGCAAGCATACATCTGACCATTTTTCTGCCATTGTAGGCTGGTTAGACCAGTGTTACCTGGCAGGAAACATTTTTACAGGTGGAATAAGGTGTTATTACTGCAGTCTACACTCACACAGTCCAGATTTTGTATCAAAAATTATGCTTTAAGGAGGGAATAGGAAAAGAGAAGAAATATTCTTTAGTTATAACAAGCATAACATTAAGTGGTAGAAATAGGCTAATCTTAAGGGGGATTTTTTTCTGGTAAGGAAAGTAACAGTGTGATTGATCACAGAAGTGATCAGCTTAGTCAGCACAGCTTCTCACTTCCCATCCATTCTTGTATTGATCTGTCTTTAAATACAGACTGAGAAGAGTGTGGATTAGAATGTTCCAACCTCCACATATGTCCTCCCAAAAGATTGGTAGCAAAGGAACAGAAGAAAATCCATAGCAGTTATTAGAAAAGACAGTGTAAAAAAGAAAATAGTAGCTGATGCACTCCCTGGCCTTTGTTGGAGAGACTATATTCCTGCTGCTATGGATTTCATTTGTTCTAGGATGAAAAAAATTGTGAAGAGGAATTAAAACACTGCTGTAGGGTTTGGCAGAAAATTAGGGACAGATTATCAGAACAAACCTTCTACCCTCTTTGATAAGAGTCCATGCTATACCTCCCTGGGCAAGAATAGAAGTTTCCCCTTATCTGCTCCCCTGTCTGGGAGTGGTAGGGAATAAAAGAGCCCAGAAATTTAAAATACTGTGACTCTGAGGGTTGCATGGAACCTAAATCAGGGTAGTGAAACCTAAACATAAAATCCAGCAGTAAAACTTACCGTGAATAGAAATTTAGCTTCCTCTGGAGCAGTCTAACCTCGTCTGCCCTGGGCAACAAGTGGTTTTGAATCTTGTTTGGAGTCCCCATAACTCTAATGCACCTCTACCATTCAAAAGTCTGCTTCCCCCCATACCTCCCCAGATGAAAATGTGCACTGTAATGAGGGCACTCCTGCCATCCCTGCAAGTACTGGTTATAGGATATAAACCGAGGGTGTGCAGTAAAGCTTGGTGAGGTAGATGCTGGACGACTGGATTGAACAAGGAGATCCAGACATGGGAGGGATCTGTCTGTCCTGTCTCCTAGAGTGAAATATCCAACAAGTGGTACCCTAGATATTCTTCCAGAGAGAACAGTCTGTTACTGAGCTACCGATTAACAGTATGGACAGTCAAGGCTTACTGTCATTCCCTAATGGCTTTCCCTAATTTAGGAGGAGGTTGTTACCTCTGTGTATTTTGATCTTGGTGCATTTTGAGAAGCTCAAAATGACTTTAAATCTGCTGTGCAGGAGCATTGTAACCTGTTCCCTATGAGGATTCAATCAGTACCCCTGAGGTGCCAGGATTTCTACTGCTTGTGTAGAGTAGAGCCACTGCCAACAATGAGGAGGCTCTGAAAGGACAGAGCCAGCACCAATAAGATAAACTAGTCATTTTTACCTGCCCTAACTACAGCAAAGGAAAGGAAGCCTAAAGGAAGCAAAATTCTGTAAGATGAGGAAGGGATGAATTTCAATTAAAACTCAATAAAAATGCAATATAATAGCCAGCAAAATCCTCAGCTGGATCACAGCTTGATATGTTGTAATAACAATTTTGTATTATTAATCCAATATGAATATTGATTTTACTCTGACTATTGCCTGCCTAATTGTTTGATCTGTCTTGGTAGCAGTCTGGCTGTGCTCTGAATATATGTGTTTTAAAGAAAAATACCTTCTTTTGGGCGCTATGGTACTTCAGCAGCATGTAAACTGTCTTTAATTAAGAATGAAATAGGAAAAAAATTGCCACTGGATGGTGCTGCTCACTATTCTAAGGACTAGATAGGATTGTTTGCTTTAAAAGGTGTTGTCACTCAGGCTCGTCTTTTCACAGAATGCTATTTTTTGAAAGAATATGAGTCATATTTTAAACACTAAGTGCCAAAACTAATTTCCAAATGTTCATTTGCTATTTTCTATGCCTTTTAAACCTAATTTTGAACAGTATTTTGTCCAATTTGTGAAAGACTGGCAAATACAGATGTTTTGCCCTGCCTTGCATACTATGTAGTTTTTGGATTGGCGTGTTTCCTTTCTGTTTGAGAGAGGGAATAGAACATTAAATTAGCTTAATTGAATGCTGCTGCTCAGCTTCTACCCTGCCTATGGCAACCAGAGGGGTAGAGAGCCAAGAAGTCTTAAAATTTTAACAAGTTGTTAGAACACACATACACTTCCGATGCACACAAACAGGGATGAGAACCACTCAGTTCTTTCTGGGGTGTCAGATAGTGTCTTCCCTCAGCAAGAGCAAGGGCAAAAGTGAAAGAAAAAACATGAAAGTGCAGGGGGCAGGCTTGAAGGGAGATGTGATTTAAAGAGGAAAAAAAATCAAAGAAGCAAAGTTGAGTGAAAAAAGACAGGAGATGTCAGGGATTAAAGACTCTCCAAAGGAACTGCTAGCTAGAGCAGAAAGTTCCCTGTAAAGGTAATGCAAGTACTGCAGCTTGCTCTACTGTTGTTCATAGTACACGGATGTATTTCTGTATGGTTGTATTAACCTACCATTCTAAGAGGGCTCACAAAGATTCAGACAGGGAAAGTAATATTTCATTATTTGGTCTATGTCATTTGTTTACTAGAAATTCATGGTCTTATTAGTCTCAAGAATGATGAGATAACTGGGAAAAAATGAATAGTGGCATCTTCCTCAGTTTCAGAAAATGTTCTGAAACTGCAAATGTAGTCGAAGGTCTCTCAGTCCTCACAAATGCCTTTAGGACACAAAGAATGAGAGTGTGCATCAAAGTACCTGGAGTGGATGGAGTCAGCAAAGCTTGCTGAGGTAGGTGCTGGAGAGCTGGATTTATCCTTACAAGACTGAAAGCTCACTCCTAGGCCAGCCTGTTGGTAAACAATAGCTTTCATCATGTCGGCCCCCAGTAGCAGTTTGGTTTATTTTCTTCTCTGGCTCATGACCAGATCTCTTTACTTAAGTCATATAGAATGTGTTTTATGTGGCTAAAATATTACAGGAATGAGTGCCTTGGCACAAAAAAATGATCACCATCCTGTCTTTGTGCAGGGCGCACCTTTCTATTCATGTGACCGGAATCAAGGCCCTGATTTACAGAACATGCTCATCTCTCTATGTGTCTGTCCCCTTCCATAATAAGACAAAATCCCCAGATTCATGCCAAGTACAGATTTACTTTTAAAATTTGACTCTGAGGAGCTATCAAGCTATTAGATGTTACTGGATACTACCTTCTGGAGTTTTCTGGAGGTATATAAAATTGATTTTCTTAACATCAGAACCATTTTAATGTGGAGTCTCAAAAATGTCCACTTGTGGCTGTAGTGATATGGGTATGGCAGACTTCTCTCTTTTGTATGATTCTGATAGAAATATTCACTAGGCGTGATGTTATACCTTTTTATCCTATTTTATGTTAATATTCTGAGGTGAGAGGTTATTTCAAAACAAGACTCAGCAATCATTTCAACCCTCATCACATAGGATTAAACTCTCTTCTGGGTCCTCAGTCCATCATCTGTACAAATGATAATTTCTCTCCTTCCTTCCTAGTTCTATGTTCTTTTCTCCAGTTTTGCTTTTTCCTCAAGTTTCCAAGGCATGAAAATATAATGGTTTCAATAGTTTGTTTCATCTCATGCATCAAGGATGTTTGTCTTTGCATCGTTCAAGGGCCACTTTGAACCAGTTAATCCAATGTTCCATATCAGCATGCAGCTTTAGTCATTCAGTTTTCTCTACAAACAGCGAGCAGTGATATAGCTGAGGAATAAAACTCAGACTGTGAAAAGATTGTAAATTGTGCGCATGTTCATTCAAAACCTTTGAGAGAGCTATGGAGTAATAAATATCTCTGCAGAATCTGGAATCAACCTATAGATTTTCAATATAGAAGAGGGGAAGGAATTAATCTGGTAATTTATACACAGAAAATAATTTGATTTCCTTAAGTCTCTCACCCTGTCTATCTCTCTCCCTGATTCTCTCTCTGCATTGTTTTATGTATAGAAAGACTTGATGTCAGCTTAATGCAGTTACTTAATCGCAGAATTTTGGGGCTGCCTATCCTAGACAAGAGTCATAAGATACCCTTACCTTGTACTTCTTAGTTTGCTGTAGTTCACGTGCTGTTGTGGTTTAACCCCAGCCAGCAGCCAAGCCACAGGAAGCTGCTTGTTCCCTCTCCAGAGGGATGAAAGAGAAAATCAGAAGGATAAAAGCTAGAAAATTTGTGGATTGAGAAAAAGACAGTTCAGTAAGGAAAGTGAAAGCTGCACATACAAGCAAAGAAAAACAGGGAATTACTTTACTTCTTCCCCTGGGCAAGCAAGTGTTCTGTCATCTCCAGGAGAGGAGGGCCCCATCATACAAAACAGTGACTTGAGAAGACAAGAATCATCACTCCAAATGTCCCTCCTTCCTCCTTCTTCCCCCCACTTTATATACTGACCATGATGTGACATGGTCTGGAATATCCCTTTGATCTGCAGGGGTCAGCTGTCCTGGCTCACAATCTCTCATGCATCCATAGTCTGTTCATCAGCATGGCAGTAGGAAAAGCAGAAAAGGCCTTGGCTCTGTGTAAGTCCTGCTCAGCAATACCAAAAACATCTCTACATTATCAACCCTATGTTCAACACAAATCCAAAGCAAGCCCCATACCAGCCCCTGTGAATAAAATTGACTCTATCCCAGCAAAAACCAGCATGCATTGTCTTGGACACCATTATAGTATTACTTTTAATCTCTTTCTATTTAAGATAATCATCTTGTATAGTTTTTATATTGCATAGCATTGTATTTAAGAAGTGACAAACTGTTGTCTTCCATGACTTTCCCTAAGGCAGGGTTGTTTATACCAGGACTTCCTCCACTGATATTAAATCAGAACAAATAATTTGGCACACTGTCTGAGTGGAAATAAGTATTACAGCAGAATGTCATAGATGGGGGCTTTCTTTCTTGGGGTTCTGTAGATGTTCAGAAATTACAAAATTTGCTATAGAATATAGTGTTTCCTTTCAAAAATAGTCATTTAAGGTTGGGTATTTGTCTTTAAAAAGAGCTTATTGAATATATATGAATATATTTGTAATATTATTTTCACAGTTACAGGCATAAACATTTATTGTGCAAAGAATGAATAAGAATGGATATTAGTACTAAAGTATGCAGCTAATGCTTCTAAATCCACAGATTTCTCCAGTCAGTGCTCTTTACTGGTCTTGGTCACGTATTTCATGCAAATGGCAATACTATTATACTGATTCACCATTGATTTCTTGTAAAAATGAGTAAACTTTTGGTCCAGGATTTTTTTCCCACGCAAAACACGCTTATGTACAGTGATGAAGTTTTGAAATATTTTGACTTATAAAAATGAGATTCATGATTAGATTTTCTAAATATTTAACCTAGTGTAAAGTCTTATTTTATGATTCATGTCTGCATGTATAGAATATAGATAGTGTCCTAATGTGCAGATGAGGATATAAATAGGTGTTCTTGCTGTCACGGATTTTTGTGAGGCTTGCAGTCACTCTGGTATTCTTGATGCACATCATCTTTCACCAGTGTACCCTACATGCTTGTCTCAAGAGCTACCCTAGCCCATTCCTGCACACTGCACTAGCATGTCGTACTTTCTAAGCTATGTGAAGCAGCTCCCTTTTACCTCATTAAAATCCCCACAGAGTTTACTTGCTGCTGCTTAACAAAGTAATTCTAAGGCAATTAATTTTCCGTTATCATTCATTTTGCACAAGCTGTTGAGACACATCCCCTGTGAGGGGTTCCCCTGTGCTGGACAGTGCCCCATGGCTGAAGGAGCTGCAAAACAGCTTCTGCAGAACTTGTGCAGGGAGCAAACTGGGGGGAAGGAAAGAGAGGAGCTAAATCTGCTGTCACCACCTGAAAGGGAGGTATGTTGCCATACTTTCACTGAGTGGTACTGATCAGTCTCTTTACTAGAGGTGAGCATGTGGAAAATCAAATAAATATGTCTGGCATCATAGACCTTTTTCTTGTGTTCTGTACTCCTTTGTATCTGACTATACCCTATAATTATATTCTGTTGCTTTATAGTGTCCAAATTGTACAATTTGACAGAAATAAAGCAAATTTCCATGAATTAAGAATTTGGTGCCATTCAGCTTTCATTCAGTAGATCTACAGCAGGGCAGAGTTCAAAGTATTTCAAGGTCTTTTTTGACCCTTGTTTTCTATCATAAGCTCAAATTTTCAGTTATGTTGCTTGAAAGGAAAAATTACCTAAATTTTTTAGCTACATTACCATTGTTTTTCTGCAATTTCCAATTTTGATTTCAGCTTCTGATGCCAGTGTTAGATTTCTGCATTAATTTTCCAAAATGTGTAGTTTTTTGATCCACTTGTTTAGATCCACTTACGAGTGAATCAAATATGTGTGCATGTGAAAGACTGAAGAATCATCTGTATCCTGCTAAAACTGGAATAGTTCAAGGCAAAGCAGACCACCAACATTTATAAAATACATGACAGCAAATTATAAGATTACTCCATCAAGGGATGTGACTGAGGAGCACATTTCCAGAGGCATTCAGGCTAATACTGTCTTGATTATCTTTAGGAAAAACAATCTGTGGAAAAAACCTCTTCCACTGCTGAGGATATCTTCTTTTAACCCAATAAATCCTTATTAAAACGCAACAAAGAATAGATACAAAACATAAAGTCAGAAAAAAACTATCCTAGGGTAAATTCTACTTCTCTCCCTCCTTGTCCCCTGAGAATAAAGAGATAAACTAGAGACTTTGTAAAGTCTAAGAGGGATTTGGGTGTTGATTTTATAAGGAAGCTCTCAGCTATTCTGGAGGTAGGTGAATAACGCATAAAACCCATATGCGGATATAGTCTTGGTAATAACTGCATCCTTGTGGAAATGCAGCAATGTTGCCACTCTATCAAATGTAAACTAATTAGTCAGTAAAATAAGAAGTTTAATGAAACAGTCTTCACTGGGGACAAAATGGATAAGAAATGAATAGAAGCTACATTTGAATCTTTACATTAAAATCATTGACACTCATCTTTCAGCCGCTATTTATCACTTATAACAAAGAACTTGTGGAAATAAAATATTTGGTATGATGTATAATTTACCAAATATCTTCAGAAACACATTTTAGAAATTATAATGTCCTGGATTTCAGCTGGGAAGGGTATGCTCTGAAATAGCACACAGGTTGTCATTCAAATGGCTTCTAAATATTTTTCTTTTGCCTCCTGGAACACCATACAAGATTTAGTGTTTGGAATTCAGAATAGTTTTTATAATGATGATGTTGCAGTCTACCAAATGGTTTGATGAACTCAGTGCAGAAATTCCAAAGCACTTTCAAATATATAAAGAAACTTAAATCTGGGAAAGGCCTAGGCTTTCTAAATCCAATTTGCATTATAGTTTTGGAACTCTATATTGTTAATAAATGTCGAGAACAAAGACTTGTGGCATAAATTATTTGGCGTAGCTTTAATCTCTTACTTTAAAATGAATTCCTGAATTAAGAGTATGGACACTATTAGAATCAGCATTCAGCACATGGTGTTTATCACACAGCAGGCAATCATGAGACAAACTTTCTACAGAGAATTATGAAACAAAATTGCTATAGTAGTCTTTGCTTATTCTGAATAGACTCTATGATGTTGCTATCAACACACCTACATTGTTGATGCTGTTTTTAAGAACTTTCACTGTTGCAACTTTGGGTATTTTCATTTTTTATATAGAGTACTGTAAATACCCATTCCCTTTTTTTTCCCCCCAATTTCTTCATCTCTTAGCCTTGTAATGTCCTGTATCAGTGAGCTCCACAACTGAATCTTGCTTTGTAAAGAGTGAAATCTGGATGCATTGTTTTCAGTAGCAGTTTGTACTGGTATTACTGTCTCTACTATCCTTTGCTGCACTATCCTTTGCTGTTGCAGGAAGTCAGCACTGCTAGGTATTCTTCAGACAAAAATAAAGGTGACGTATATGGTGAAGATGCCCTTTTTGCAAAGAGTTTATAAGGTTTGCAGTTGAAATGGGAGGTGGGGAGCTCTAGCATGTAAACTGATATACTGAAAGCTTTGTATCCTCCTCCTCATCAGTTCTGTCTTTCTCATCTCCATGGTCATTGCACAAGGGTATGCCCTTTGTCAAGTGAGAGAAGGATCAGATGAATAGAGATGATTTCTCACTTAACCTTTAAAATGTCTTTGGATTCAGAAGTCCACTAAATCTCTCAGCTTTCCTGGGATTAAGTCTCTGTCTTAATTTATTTCTGAGCTCTTTCAATTCTCTACCTGGGCTGTTGTTTATGGATACACTCCAAGATTCATCCTGAAAAGATACTCATCCTCCTGCCAATCTTCAAAAGGGTTTGGTCATCTGCACTGTTTTTCAAAGAATAATAATGGATTTTTACTTGATATAATGCCCTCCAAATACGTATTAGATGGAATTGTGGTTCAAAGAATGTCGCAACTCATAACCTGCATCTCCCAACTTCTACATTTGTAAGCTTTTAAAAATACCTTTGCAAATATGTTGTTTGGGGTTTATTTTCTGTGAAAAGAAAATTAGAGAGAGTAATCTATTCTTTCCTAAAGATTCCTAGATATTAATTTTTGTATATTTACATGTCTCAGAGTTGACATAAGTGTTCTTTCTAGGTTTTACATTACTTTATGACTTCCATTTGATTCTTGGAATAGAGAGTTGTATATTTAGTAAATTTTTTGTAATAAAGCTTTGTACCTTGTTCATTCTCCAGGATATGCTTTTGTATAACCTTGAAAAACCACTAGAATGAAGGAACTGACAGATGACTTCATTTGTACAGTTTCTTTCTTCGTAAATTAAAGCCAGCTTCACCCATAGGTGACAGCAAACTCTTGAAAACTGAAAATGCAGTCAACCCAATGCAAGCAATTAAGTATCAACAGTGACAGCAAAAGCACTCATGTGGAAATATGCAAAAAACCCTAAACAAATATGCAAAAAAGCTAAACAAATATGCAAAAAAGCTAAACAAATCTCAGAAAACCTATGAAAGCTTTCTGAGAAGTGCAAAAGAACTGTCTAACGTGGGTGGGGATTGGATGAGGAGCAAACCTTGAGTTTGAGGACGGCTGAGTATTTCCCTGTCACTTATTCCTGAACTTTGCTCTGGTAAGAAGCTGATCCCCTTCCCTAATGGACAGCTCTGCTTGGTATCTTTCTTTGGAGAGAGCTGTAAAGTCTAACTGCTGCACCTGATTGTAAGCCAGGAGAACTATGGAACGTTATCAAATGCTCCCCACCTTTGCAGAACCAGAATATGTTTGTTTACATGTCAATGCTCTGAAACTGGAAATCAAAATGAACCAGTGGGTTATCACACACATTTCTGTAGGAACTGGTGGGAGCTGTAATCTGTGATCTGAACAAGTAGGGCGTTAGGTAATGAGGGTGTAAAAATCTTGGTCTGATCTCCTGCTTTTTGACTATGAATAGATTATTTTTCAGTGTGTTTTTAAGGAAAACAGGAGAATGAGACAGATAATTCTTTTGACTCTTGAGTTAGTATATAATAATATATATAATAATTTATAATAATTTATATATATATTTTTCTAGTAATTTGGTAATTTGTGTAGTTATTTACCATTTCTGTTAAAACTTTACAATCAAGGAGAAAAAACAAAGCCAATTCTTTACTTTTTTGCTTTTCCTTTACAAACAGGGAGAAGGGCCTTGAGATGCTCTCATCCTATTGTTATTATCAGCAAAATATTTCTTATGAAATTAGCAGCACAAGAAATATTTCTAGAGTGTTTTGTTTCTTTCTCAACAATAATTTTAACTTGTGTTGGAGTAATATTTAAACACATTAACAGTGAAATCTGGTAATTAGATTCAGTCTTTTGTAGTGTGATTTTCATTAATTACATGCTTACTTTAGCCGAGTTATTTTACACAACCCGTGATCTTCCAGACACAGAGGATGAAATAAATGCAGATTAGTTCCTGGAGAAAAAAAAGAACATTTTAAGGGCATGCTTGCTGAATAAGCCCCTACTAAGACTAAGATAGATCACCTCCTGGGCATGGATCTTCTTTCCATGGGCTGGGAAGGGAAGCCAACAGGACCAGGCTTTTTGATCCTCAAGTTAGGGAAGATGAATTTCCTTCTTGGGTCACCTACTGGCAAATGTAAGAAATTGGTGCTGAAGTCCCTTCTCTACCTGGAGATTAGGGATGACATTTCCTAGCAAGGTTTGCACAGGCAAGGCTTTAGTTGTTTCTTTTTTTAATTTTTTTTTTAAATTGTTTTTCTTTTTTATTTGGTGTTTGTTTTGTTCATTTGTTTCTTTGGTTTTTTTGTTTGTTTTTAATAGCAAAGTAATTAACCATCCTCTGGTCAGAAAAAACCCTCAAGCAAACCAAGAAAAGAATTGTCTACCTGAGTTTCTATCCTTTCCCTTCCTCCTTTTCAATAGTAAGGAGATGCTTAGGGGAGTCTGTGGTAAATTCTTACTCTTTGTTGCAGATTGTTCACAGGACCCTTGCAGCGATGCTGGGCTCTATGGCCGCTTTAGCAGCATTAGCTGTTGTTGGGGAGGTAAGTTATCAAACTGTGATTGTTCCCTTTGCTTCTGGCTGTAGTGTCAGCTATCATAAATTTCCATGTTTGCCCAGTTATAACTGAGCACATGGCCAAGCAGTATTTTTTAAGAAAGAGAGATGGTAGGACAGCAACTGGGGTGGAAAAACAGGACAGACTAATGTATAGACAAGGAGAGCGCAAAAAAGTCAGTTGATGCATTTTTGTTCTGGTTTGCAGGAAGATGACTGCAACCATTTTCAGCTTAATCCAGTGTTAGTTTAACACTGTTATTTTCAGTAATGTTAGGCTACCAAGAAAACCTAAATGGAAATACATTGCTTTATACTACCCTAAATAATTACATCTCATGCTTGCATGTTCCAACCCTTTTGTTTTGCCTGCTGCTTACTCCTAGTTGATATATAGTGAAACCTCAGATTGCTTTTCTCTGTTTTTCTCGTAACCACATCATTACTATATTCCCTTAAATTCCCTCCAGTTTGTTCACAGGTGAAGTGGTATGCTTTTGTTCTCTTACCAAAAAGGAAACTGCAGAGTACCATGTAATTTGCTTATCTTTTATGTCTGTAATGCTATGCAAGGAACAACTAGACCAAACAATAGCCTGATAATGACCCACTTAGGATGCCAGCAGTACTTTGAACTAGTAATAATAATAATAGTAGTAATGGCAATAATAAAGAGTCCTTTTTATGTAGCTTGTAGGAACACTTACTAACTTCCATCACAATTTATTTAAATGGTTCATCAATTAAGTGGAGTTTATAAGTCATAGCTAATCACAAGTTAGGTGGCATTCACTCGTAATTGTATTTTTTGATTGCAGAGGCCAAGTATGGTCGAGGTGGTGGAGTGGATTGACTATGAGACACTGGCATTATTGTTTGGAATGGTAACTAAAGCATATCTTTTGCTCTAAATGTGCCAAAATAATCACATTCCATATAGAGTAGTTTCCTCTTAAAACATTTTGTTAATTGTACTTAGACAACTTATGACAAAAATTTGTGTTGTAAGGAATTAACGAAAAAGGATGAAGATCAGACCTCTGAAGGAGTCTTTTCAAATGTTGATCCTTTTCTACATTTTTTTTTTAATGTGTGAAATCATATTGATAACATGCTAAAAACATCCTTGGGGTTTATAAATGGAAAGACCTGTTTAAGGGCCAAGTATTGTCACTCTCATTTATCTTTTTAATTTTGTTAATTCAAAACCTTCCTCAAACGCACTCTGCTGGAAAAGTGGTTTTCTTTGTCTTACTGCTATGTCAGAAAAAAAGCAAGCCAAAAATGGAGAAGTAATATCTGATGAGATTATATTCATATATTATTTTAATCACTTTGCCCAGAGCTATTTGTGGTAACAAGTGTTGTCCAAGTGCTATTAGACTCTAACACAAAATATACAATATACAGAGACAAAATTATAATTATCTGTTTCCATTCTGAGCTTTTCTTTTTACTTCACACTGGTCCTTGCTCCCTGCATTCCCCACAGAAAAAGAAAGCAAAAAAATATTCTGTTGGGAGAAAAGACAGGACAGGAGACTTTCCAGACATGGGAAAATGCAAGCAATTCTTGAAGCCACTATCTCCTATGCTCTGTAGAGCATTACTGCAGAGAGCAAACAGACTTATTGGTTTTTCTTGATTAATGATATAAGGGAGATACATTGAGTATTTAATGTATGATGCCCAATTAGTCACTACAAATAAAATTCAACAAGACTAGTATGACATTAACAGACTGTTTATGTTGAGAACTATATTTCACCATATGATGCATTAACTACAGATATCTGGCAGCTGTAGTGGATATTCTAATATAAGGGTGATTAGATTCTCAAAGCTTTATCAGATAAGAAGTCCATTTGTCAGGATCACAAACTGCTTTGCTTTAGTTTTGAGCAATAATTCAATCAGTTCTATATATCAGTTCCAAGTGATTATATTTTTCTTCATCTTTTGGTAGATGGTTTTGGTGGCCATATTTTCAGAGACTGGATTCTTTGACTACTGTGCAGTAAAGGTGGGTTTATTTGGTACTTATAATTATTTCTAGATTTATCAAGCATTTATTCAAATCTGTCATACCAAGTATGATCTTTAAAGAACCTTTCTAAGGTCACTGTACACTTATCACATTAGAAATGACAGTGGTCATGTTGTAATACTGGAAAAACCTTTGTGGATGAAAGGAAGCCCTTAATGCAATTCTGTTTCTACAGGAGAATGTTAAAGGTACCCAGTAGGGTACACAAGAATTTGGACACTACTAAGCTGAATATTTCACTGATTTCCCCAGGACTGCAGTGCTGCTGTAGCTGAACTCTCTGTTTATGCCTGGCAGTGGAACAGAAGAAATATGGGAACTATCATTAACTTTATGACCACACATGAAAAGCGGCCACAGACTTTTGCACAGCAGCAGAACAAAAGATTACATGAAAAGTGTAATTTGCAGAATAATAACCATAGAATTAGAGAACAGTTTGGGTTGGAAGAAACCTTAATAATCTAGTTCCAATCCCCCTGCCATGGGCAAGGACACCTTCCACTAGAGCCCACTTCCATGAAATATTTTCCTGCCAAATTATTTAGTATTGGAAATGGCGCTGCTGGAGTAATAGTAAGGGACTAGTAAATGCTCTGAGCTCATTGTTGTTGGACTTTGACCAAGTTGCTTTATCTAACATGTTTCAAAATCTAAGATAGGGTGATCTAGTCCCTTAATTTTGCTTCTGTTTGTTTTCCCTAGGCTTATCGGTTCTCTCGAGGCAAGGTGTGGGCCATGATTACACTTCTGTGCCTTATTGCTGCAATTCTTTCTGCATTTTTGGACAATGTTACCACTATGCTGCTCTTTACTCCAGTAACCATAAGGTATTTCATTGTTATGGTTTTGGACTTGGTCTTTTATGGACAGCAATCAGTAGTAGACGTGTGTGCAAAATACTTGTTTGGAAGGTTTTTTAAAATTGTTTAAATGGAAATCAAAACTTCAAATACTAGCACTTTCAGAGGGATGGGTTGCCTTTTGCCTTTGCATTAACATTGAGCACATTTCTGAACCTTGTGAATACTGCCTTGGCAGCTAACTGTTCTGGTTTGTCTTCATATCTGAACTACAATAACATATTGTACCAAATGCTGTCTAGTAGATGAAACTCTTTTCCTGTAAAGTAGGCAGAATTTTTAAATTAAAACTGCCTTATCCTTTGCTGGCTAATATCTATATACAATTTTAAATAGTAATTTATGTTTTAGCGAAGTTATCCCTTCTAATATTAGTGACAATTTTTTTAAAAGTCTATATTTCATCGAACAGCTTTTTCTTGAATATGAGAATCTGAATTTTATTCCTGTTGGTGATCATGTCATTGGGACAGCTACTGGTTAATTGCACAGTTTGAGATTAGATATTTGGAACTTTGAGAAGACCACCATGAATTTAATTACTTCAGATTTCTGTAAATTAATAACACGTGATTTGCAACTACATTTAATCAATGTGAGATTATAAATTACTGTTTAACCTGTATTTAATTTATGTCTGCTCTGGCAAATCTGTTTAATCCAGTTCAGTTTTGGAAAGATCTAGTGTGTTTTTAAAATCAACCTGAGAGATGTAATGTTTTCAGTCATTATCACATTAAAGTACACAAAATTCTATTAAGATATGCCCCATCTTTAAAATGCAGTGTAAAGCAGTAAAAACCAATTTTGCAAGTGACGTTTATTCTGACTGGAAACAGCTCCATTTGTCTTCTGTCCAATTACATTTTAAAGAGATGGCTTTGCCATACCCTAATCAATAATTGTGTTTCTAGCAGTGAGCAGCAGTGGAACTATTAAACACCAAGTTTTCTTTACCTGTGTTCCAGAATATTGTGGATAAATATAATTTGGGAAAGAATTGAAATCCAGAAGTCAATGTAGCATAAAAAGCTTTTCACAGTCAGAACTACTGTAACATTTATTCTGTTTTCAAAGAACCCTAGAATAGTTCAGGTTGAAGGGACCTCAAAAGACCGTTTGGTCTTTCATTGAAAAAGGAGCCTAGATGAGATTATCTGGCACTCTGGTCAATCACATCTCGAAAACCTCCAGTAATGGGGACTCCACCACATTCCTGGGAATGTTTTTCCCGTGGTTAACTGTTTTCACCATAATTTTTTTTCTTATGTTGAGGTGAAATCTCTCCCTTGTACTTATTGCCTCTTGCCTTCTCTACATGGGTCCTTCTGAAGGGAGAGCCTCTGCCTTTGTAGCTACCTTTAAGTAGCACTTTTGTTCTAAATGTATACTAAGTCCTTTTGTTTTATACTGAGTGAGCTTGTAACACCAAAGGGGAAACTCAGTATGTGGGAAACATTTATATTTGAATCACTGTCAAAACTAAAGTAAAATTTTATGTCACCTACTAAAACCAAATAATTGCTTACTTCAAAAAGCTTCATGCTGGGGGTCATTTCTTTTTAATCTTATTGCCATTGTCTACAGATTCACTGTTGCACTGTGCAGTCTCCATTGCCATGGAGATAAGGCTTGCAGAAAATCGTACTGGCTCTATGAACATAAGGGTTTATATTTCCTGTAATAAGGTGTAAAACATGATACTTGTTTCACTCTGCATTTTGTAGTAAGCTGTTAAAAAAAGTAATTGCTACCCCCTTTTGGCTGTTGCTTATTTTCAAGATACTTTGTTATTGGGACCTGGAAAAGGCCAACAGTTGTACACATGAGGAATTATATAACCAGGATAAACTGAGGAACTGTGATCCTGCCATGTAGCTAGATAACACATTCTGATGGTTTTATACTTTGGGCTTAGCCATTTCTTACTTACATTAGAGTTCTCTTTTCAAGATATCACTAGGTCCATCAAAAAGAAAGAATCACTAAAGAAAAGTTTAGATTATATATTGAAATACTGGGAAATCAAGCAGCAGTGGAGTTAAAATTGTGGTCTTGTACCACAATTGATACATTTGAGCCAGCTGTAGTACGAGGTACCCTTTAACTGAATGATTTCGAGCTTCTGAGGAAATAGTGTACTTTTGCACAGTTATTATTTTCCGGAGTTTTTATGTGCTGACATATATGCCATCTGACAGTGTTTTTTCTGAGTTTTAAATTGACACTCTCGGTGATTGTATAAGTGAATCAAGTTAAGCTTTTTTTTTGCAATACACTCTTTTCTCTCTGAAATACAGGTTTTAATAACACAGACTTAGGCTAAACAAGGAAGCTCAGCTCTTCCATCAGGGAAATGTGTGAGAGCAGTACTGAGAAAGCATTCTTCCTAAACACTTCCCCCCATCTTCTATGAGGTATAGAGGACAATAATTTAAATGTGGCCTCCATCTTTGCATTCTGCATCAACCTTTTGATAAGTTGTGAGGAGGAAAGCAGTTGTTTCTTACTCCAAAGTGCTTGGGTGTGACTTTAACTTTTGGCCTTTTTTACCACAGCCCAAGTTTAAAGTCAAACATGTACTTCAGACAAGAGTGGATTGTGTGGGTGTGTGCATAAATGTAATTTGTGAGTTGGAGTAATCTTTGTGAAGATTACTCTGTGTAAGTGGACTCTGAGTTCAAATGGATTGTGAGGTTACTGAGTCAACCCCAGTGCTTGTCAGAGCCCTTTAGTTGCTTCTTATTAAAGAAACATTTTACTTTTTCTTATCAAAGCAGCATCCTACTAAAAAAGTATTAAATATGTTTGAACTGCTAAAAGCACTTTGAGAATTTTTTTTAACCATAAGGAATGTGTATTTTCTGCTCTTGTTTCGTTGCAAATAGAAATACTCATGATCAAGCTTTAGAGAAGGAGGAAAATAGGAGCAGAATAAACTGGATAGACCTAGCCTGAAAGCTGAAATCTCTAATAGATGATTCATGGCTAATAGGCAGCCTGCACAATCCTCTACCACTGCTTCCCATAAGAAAGTTAATCACTGTTGCTGAATGCAGAGCCTGTGGTTGACCAGAATAGTTTTCCACAGGTCAGTGCAGCTTAAGGACCATGGTTTCAGAAGCTGTATCACACTGAACATTTGAAATGCTATTTTCTGTGTAGTCCGACTCTTGTAATAGTTGACTACTTTTAATTAAATGCTTTTAAAAATGCATCAGTTTTGTAGGCATTAATAATTGCATTTAAAATGAAAAAAACATGTAAGTTTTCATTTATATTGTTATAATTACTGTAGCACTATAAATGCTTTAACAATATAGACACATTATGTTTAAATGCCATTTGTCTGTGAAATGACTGTATTCTGTAATTTTTGTGCATTTTAAGATTTAAGGTAATTTATGCATGGGATAAGAAGTTAATTTCATTATCTTTACACTGCAGGCTCTGTGAAGTACTTAATCTTGATCCTAGGCATGTCCTGATTGCAGAAGTAATCTTCACAAATATTGGGGGGGCTGCCACTGCTGTTGGGGATCCTCCAAATGTGATTATTGTTTCAAAGCAGGAGCTGAGGAAGAGGGTATGTACTGCAGTAATTTGGCTACTAGAATTAAGTTGTGGTGTTGAATTATGCAATGTTGATCCTTGTCTTCCCCCAGACAGCCATATAAACAGAACATAATCTACTTTTTTTGCCATGCTATTTCTTTCTTAGTAGGATCATCAGACAGAAGAGAGTGATCTTTTGGGGACAAAATAGTGATGAAGAATAGACTTTTTGATCTGGACTGAGAATACCAGTTTCTGCTTTTTGTTAGTGGTGAGGATTTACTTATCAATGGCAAAGTGAAGAAAGAAGCAGAACAGTGGAGGGCTGCAGACAGGGCAACAAGATGGAAAAAACCAAAAATGTGAAAATGAAGGTGAAAATCCATCCATTTTTTAGGATAGGTTTTCTCTCAAAAGTGAAATATGAGACATTTTATAGAGGCTGCTTTGCCCCTGGAGAGCCATGACACACCTGAGGCACTTGATCCTTCAAGCACAGTCCAAGGGGATGTGAGAGGGGAGGTGGGTGCTTCTCCTGTTCAGCACAGGCTGCAGCTGGCTCCCACCTCCTGACAATGTTTTGCTATCTCCAGGCTGCAGTGACAGATTTTAGCTTCCAACACTTGGCTCTTCCATTGTTTGCTGGATGTCTGGTGCCAAAGGAAAGCTATGGTGGCTGGTGCTGGGTGGGACTGGAGGACACAGCACACCTGCCGGGAGGAGCATCCCAGTTCCACCATTTCCTCCCACCCACATAGCCCTCTCTGCCCTGTGGGCTGGCTGTGGCACTGCTGGCAATTGTTTGCAGCCCTCAGCATCTGCATGGAGCTGAGTTTGCTGAGTTTTCTGTGCTTTCAACTATCCTTGCTACCCCTGAACATGAGGGCATCAAGTCTTCCTTTTGCCTCTGGCACTTGCTCCCATCTTCTTCCCCCAGTGTTCTGGGGGGCAGCGGGGAACAGTCTGCTCGGGATACAAGGGACAGCTCCTCCTGGGATGGGGCAGATCTGCCCTTCTCCTCACCCTGCATCAACACCACCAAGCAGTGCCATGGAAGGGGCAGTAATGTAATGGGCACATCTATAAGGACACCAGGCATGTGCTTTCTGTTTTTGGCCAGGTGTCATAACCCACCCCCCTTCCCCCACAAAATAAAAATTCTAAAGGAATTTAGTCTTAATTGTAGTGGGAAAATAACTGAGCAAGTGGGATGAGGGAATTGTAGTACAAAATCCTAGGTTTATTTTTTTTAAATTCAGAGTTGCTTATGTTTATATTGCTCTATGAAAGAAAGATATCTTCTAATTAACTGAGCGCACTCAAGTTAATTAAGTACTGTCCAGGTTGGAAAAGGTCTTTGAAAGTTTGTAGTATTTAATAAACTGAATGTTTACCATCACAATATTTGAAATGTGCTGCAGTTGGCTAGTGTGGATGGTGACTTTGAAGACTATAATATTTATTGTTAGCTGAGAAATTGATAGCTAAATTTTACATTTTAAATATGAAATCTGTGCAACTATTTAAAACTTCAGATCTAAAAGAGAATAATTAGCACCTGCCATGCAGGTAATTTTCATAAATACTCAGAAACTCATCATTTCTATGGAACCTTTAGAAGTGGCTATAAACATGGGAAATAATTAAGCAATCACAATTGAAAAGAAACAAAGTTACATTTTTCTCCTTTGAGAGATTGATATTTTTAGGAGGACTCAGATGTATAAATACCCTAGCAAATATGACATTATAGCAAATTCTGTATCTGAAACAAGTACAAAAATCTTTCCAGATGTTTCCAGTCTGGATTATTTTCAGATCTTTTGCTGCATCACAGAAATAAGCACATAATGAAATAGATTAAGTTCAACACAGGGCCATAGAATTTATGCTGCTTCTTTTCTATATTCTCAATCGTTAAATCTTTGTATATAAATAAAAGAGGGTCAAAGACCTATCCTTGGCCCTGAAACAGTGTCATGGTCTGGGGTATGTCCTCACTGCTTAGGGCTCACCCCTTCCAAAGGAGATTTGTCTGGGAGAGTGCTGTCAGGGGTAACTGGATAAAGCCAAGAGAGAGGTCAGAGAGAGATCTGGACCATCTGGACTTTCACAGTTTGAGCTGTTGAACTAATAGCTGGAGGCCCAATTTTGTCCACCCACTCCAGCATGCTCTCTTTTGATCGGAAGGAGAAATACAGACATTGCTGTCTTGTTTCTGAAACTACTTCTGTGTCTAAAATGCATGGAGAGCCTACTACATTAGTACCAAGTAAAATTTATTTTATTCCTTTCTTTGGTTTTTTTTTCTTGAACTGCTTCAGAAGTAGAAGTTCTTGAATGCATTACTGAAATTTTAGAAACAGACCTTCATGCAGAATATTTTATAGTTTCTATTATGATGTTTTCTATAGAAAATACTTGCTTTTTACCTCTTTTTAGCATTATAGTCATGTTTTTGGACATTCTAGGAATTCTAGGAATTTTTTCCACTTGATATTGTTGTTGAAATTCTCCTTTTCATTCTCTTACACTTCCTTCTCAGTGTCATTTTTGCACAGTAAGTATAGGAGTACTTGGGCAACTGCTCCTGCAGGAAGCTGAATAGTGAACTGCACTATGTAGATGATTGGGTTTTCTACTTTATTTATATGCTGTAAGGAGGAGAATTTTACCCATCTTCCTGAACTTTTACAGCTGTACAGCAACCTCTAAAAGCAGCCAAGTAAAATATTATGCAAGTTTACATTTTTGTAGGAAACCTTGGCTTTTATATCAGTATGAAATGAAATGCAGCCTTGTTACTTTGGTTGCTGTTATAGTGTTAGAAATGCTTTACTCTTTGTTTACTGTGGTGCTGGAGAGACTTCTCTCCATAGGTTCTGGGGAAAACTCATATCATATTAAAATATTTTCTTTAAACCATGTTTGAATAAATAAGGTTTTTGTAACATTTTGTTCATTAAAATGTAGCAACAAGTCTCTTTGCTTGTCTTGAGATGCAAATGAATGTCACAAGGATTTTTTCTTTGTTGCTGTTAATTTATAATCCTGACATATTCCCTACCATCATGACTGGAATCAGTGGAACATTTGCATAATTTGAGAGGAAGATTTGTTGTGCTCTTGCTTGTTCTTAGTTGGAGTTGGAAGAATTTTCACAAAACAACATTTATGTTTTGATTTTAGGGAAGGAAAAGAAAAGCAAATGGAAAACTTGTTCAGTGAATATAAAACATTTTTAAATGTTTTATTATTGTCAGAATATTACCACTGAATGGTCACTGTTAACAAAATTATATTTTTATTTTGAGGAGATATGGGCTTCAGACTTCACAAACTCCATGTTTATATGCACAATAGAGCATGGTCCAGTTGGATATGGTCCTTGCTTTCAGAAGGGTTGGATAGCAAATCTGTATTTGGGAACTTCACAAACTTCTACAATCACACCTTTGAGATCAGAAGTTGCTTTGCTCTAAACACAGGCTGTGATTCCAAGTTCTTTAAAGAAAGGATGGCAAATAGGTCTCCAGAGCAAAATAATGCTGTGAACATAGTGATAGTGAACATGTGCACTGGTGTACCCAGGCTAAATCTGCATAAAGGAGGTAGTGATAAGGGCAAAGGCAGTTTTAGCATATGCTGGCCACTGGATTATATCCTTTTATTTACTGTTTTTGTTAGCGTGTGATAAAGCTTGTTCTGTTAATCAGATGTTTGCTGAGGATTTGGGGGATTTCAGAATACCACTCAGAATTATTCCTGCCGTTTAACAGGAATTTCCTGGAAAACTGAGAGACACCAGGTTTTCCTGTGTTGCCTTTTAGAGACTTTCAGCCTTCATGCTGGAATTTAGCATGATGTGATATCAGTTTGTTATATGCAATGAAAAATTGTGGTACCAAAAAATTTATGAATGAAAGTAGGTACTTCTGAAAAAAAAAAGAGAAAATCCTATCTATGAATCTTTCAAAGATATTTCAAGCACTGGTAAAATGGATTTCCGTAGCTTAGTAGTGAATTTTTGTTGAGTTTGCTGGATACAAGCTTGTTAAAACTTTTAATCAATTTGTAGAATTCAACCCATTCTGTCGATGTTTTGTTGATCCTTTTTCTGAAGAGAAAATTAAACTTAGGTAAAGTGCGTGAACTAAAATGTATGGGCTTATATCTGGTTTCAGATTTTTTTGCTAACTATGCATGTAGTAATCATTAAAGAGCATAATGCAAGACAAAAAAAGGAGGTTCATCAGTATCTCAAATAAACATTATCTTTATGTAACTGGGTTAGACCATCAGTGTTTTCTGGCTCAGAGACATCATGAGCACCTCCCTTGAGAGACAATGCAGATCTCAGTCACTCAGCAAGAAGGGATATTTCAGCCAGTGCAGAAATAATAAATTGCTGTTGCTCTTCCTCATTTTATTAGTTTTAAAATATTAAGTAAAGAGCATTCTGGCTAGAAACACAGTACTTGCTGCTCCCCAAATTGCTGCACCTAGCCATAATTTTTGCTTTCTCATTGCTCTAAAAAGGCAGATTTCTTGTGGAAAGGTCTGAATTACTAGAATTTGATTTCACATCTCCTGAAGCAATGAAAAAAATAATAATCAGGATGATAGAAAGCTAGTGTTTTAGGAAAACAATATTATACCTTTTCCTAATATGAAATTGATATATTTGACTTTGCATTTTAAACTATAAACTAAGGAAAGATGCTCACTCTGTTTCAACTCTGAATCTGTAGGCAGTGGAATCTTTAGGCTGTTGTCTTGCTAAAACAAAATCTTTAGATTTTCTGTTAACTGAGGAACAGGAGGAATTTGACACAATCATCATAGCCTCAAGTAAGGGACATTTGAAGCATGTTTTGAATTTATCTCGTAGATTGAAATCTCCTGGAAGAAAAATATTTCTTGCCTATTGTGCATGTCAATTCTATTCCAGTCTATTGTGCAGGAAAAGAAAATCTTTGTGAAAATGACTTTTTGTAGTGTGCAGTAGACATGTGGAGCACTTAAATGTTTTTTTACAACGCTGAATCTTGGCCCCGGCAGTGCAGAAGACTCAGGAGGTATAAAATGTGCTATCCACAGCCTCAAAGGGTATGAATGTAGACTCTGTGGAGATGCTGCATGTCTTTTCTGGGGTGTGGGAAAGGGAACAGGGCAACTGATGAAGCAACTGTGCCACCACCTTGGTATCCTCTGGTGCATTGTTGATATCTGTGGTACAGAGAAAACCCTTTAGTCTCTTCAAGTTCCCCAAGAGGCTGCGAGCTGGCAATACCTGGTGTGAAATTGGCCTTCTTTTTTCCTGAAAATACATTCCCTGTGCTGCAGAGAGGCAAAGCACCCAGCCCAAAGCACCAGGGAGAGCAGCTGTTTCCATTTCACTGTGAACCTTGCTGATATCAACCATGAAAAGTGGTGCACTTGGTAGTCCTCAGCCTCCTCATGGCCACAGGGCATCAGTTGACCAAGGCTAGTGATCATCAGGATTCATTTTCACTCACTGGCTCTCATGGATCAGTGCAAGGAGGTAACAGGGAGGCAAACCAGGAGCAAAGGGTGGGGAGAGAATTGACTCCAGTTTTGTATTGTCGCTGACAATACTGTCATGCAAGCTTTTTCCTGAAATAGGCACACTCCATGTTAGAAAACAATTTGTTTCAGCTGAATTGGAAAGCTGTTCTGCAATAGGAGCAGAGCAGCATGTTCTCTTTTTCACCAGGGATCTTAGAGATATGAAAGATCAATGTGCTGTTATTATGAAATTTAACAAAATCCTGAATCTCAGCCAAGCTACTCACTTTGAAAAGTTTGGGTATGCTCTTGGATAAGATGCTAAAAAAATCTAGTAAACATTTTTTTTTTCTTCTTGTGATGGTGTCTGCAAATCACTTTCAAGACTTATCTATGTCAGCTCTTATGTCATGAAGCTGTGTTAATCCTGATTTTCTTTTTAAGGGTATTGTGATCTCCATCTAATTTCAAGTCTTTTCAACTATGAGTCAGATCTGAGACCTCCTTCTTACCCTCAGCATTTTAATTTTCCTTCTAGGTTGAGGTGATTTTCTTCGTTGAGAAAATAGTTTTATGGGTTTCAAGTGATGTATTTCTTGTGTTGTATTATTTGAGAAGCTTCTGCATTGTGGCATTTCAGGAACCAAGCACAGTGTTTTCTTCCTCTGAAACTGGTGTGATAATAAAAATGTAAAGAGACTTTGTGTTTATTTGCAATAAGCTTCTTCCTTAAATTCAAGATTCTTTAATATGTGATATCACATATTTAAACTAGGGAGTTACCAAGAATTCTTTGTGTTCCTGTTTATCTTTTTCACCTTCTGCTTTAGCATTTATCTTTATTTCTGAGTATTTCTACAGAGAATTTCTACCACCATAGTTGGCCCGGTAGCTGGCATCCTTCTTCATGGTGTGGGCATGATGTGATTGCTGCCAGCCTAAGAAAAGCTTAATCTCCACTGCTTTTTTGTAAAACTAGTCTGAGTGCAAAAGTAATTTTCCTTGTTCTGGTAATTCTGTCTTGAGTATAATCTGACCACTCCTAACTTCTTTTTTGTTCTTCAACCACCTGTTTCCCAGTCATTTTTCTTTCAGGGGATAATTCTTTTTTCCAGTGAGGTTTAGGCCTTTCTGTTTTGGCTGGTGTATCTTCAGTGTTTTTACAGCTTAAATAATTTTGGCTTCCCACCTCTCTTTGTGCCATTTTAGAGACAATACAAAACTGAATAATGATTTTGCATACTTCCTGACTTGTTTAATGGCGCATTGTCAAAGTTGAGAAATTTCTAAACTAAAGCCAGTTCACCTTTCAAGGTTTTAAGGTTCTTATCTTTCTGGCCAAATTTTTTTGATTTTTTTTGTCTATAATATTAGAGCCAACACATGTATAAATTAGGTTTATTGTCAATTTATTGTCAGATGTTGTAGTTAAGGAAATAAACATGGGTAATATGGACTTTATGTACTTTGGGGGCAGGTCTTACAAACACTGAGCCTTTGCAGGATTTCTTTTTTTTATTCATTATTATTTGTAAATTTCCTAGAGCTATGAATGTTGTTTTCATCCCTCATAGAGGTGTCTCCTGTAGCTCTGAATCTTAACTTGATGTCCAGAGGCCAAACTTTATAAAAACTGATTTGTAAAATCTGTCTCACAGAGATGTCAAACATCTGAGCGGCTGACCTATTGTGTAGGCAAACTGAATGAAAGTACATTATTTTTCTTTGTGATATCACTTCTTTTCTGTCCTATTCTTAAAATAATCTCATTCCAATTCCTGAAGAGTCTTCCTTCTGCTTTCATAAAAGCAATGGCTGTAGCTAAGTTACAGCAAAAGGCCAGTGAATGAACAGGTATAGTGTCACCTTTTAGTGTCTGGAGAGTAGAAGAGTCAAGGAATCTACTATTAAATAGCAAGTAGGGATGACATACCTCAGGAAGCTTAAACATGTATTTTAATAGGATCAAATTCTAATTCTAGGTCTGCATATTTATGGTTTGAGATTTATTTGACTGTCTGCAAGCTATGGATTTTTTTTGCCAAAGAGAACCAATCTTTATCTGGCTATGAAAGTTCTTTATGACTGTCATCAGTTTCTTGTGTCATGTGTCTTTTTATTATGCCCTGTGGTGCAATAGAGAAACTTTTTCTGCCTTTTTTTGAACCAGAGACATTTCAGCTAGGAAATTTCCACATAAATTCTTTTAGCTTTTGACAATACAGAGGAACACACATTTAAAGCAGTAAGTTCTCAATAGTCTTAACACACTGGAGATAGTATCAGCTGCTGTAGAAGGGAAGCTGTTTTTAATATGCATTGGAATTACTGAAGGGTCCATAGGAAACTCATAGTTAAAAATCAGGAGACAATAGGGACATAGAGGTGTGTCACAGGGAGGTCAACTAACTTTTCTGAGTCTCTGGGAAATCAGTGAGTGCTCTGAAAATTCAGTTGGGACAATCTGGGCTATCCAGGGCTTGAGCCATGCTTTATTACAAGTGTCACAAATCTGCTCTGCTGGAATCACTAGTTCAGATAACCTCTGTTTTTTGAATATAAGACAGTTCCTCACTACCAGAGTACTTAAATGTGATCCTCCTTGGAGCTTCATGGGTAACTTTTAGACAGGCAAGTTATGGCTACTTCAGAAAAGCCCTGCTCAAAGGCTAACCCTGATCCACTACAATGTGTGCAATATGGAACAATGGAATAGCTCAATTGAAAGGGACCCTAGAGGTCATCTAGTCCAATGTCCTACTCACAACATGGCAAACTTCAAAGTTTTAGGGCAAGTTGTCACTATTCATTCATATTGCTTGAAAACAGTAGCCTTTTAATATGCTCTGCTTAACCCTTTTGAGAACCCCTTCATGAAAGGGTTTAATTGTGCAAAATAGAAAGAAATTTGTTCATTTGTTAACCAGAAAGAAGAACAAACACAATATTGACATACAATACTTTTATTGTAGAAGAATGGTTCAGATAGCATTATTGTAAACATTTCTGTTGTCACCAGTTTAAAACAAAAGCTGGTCAGTAAAATTCAACTATTTTTGAGACTTAGAGTGAATTGAAATGAATTTACACTGATTTAAGTAAGAAGTGAAAGTTAATGGTTCAGTTTGGGTTTTTCTACTGTACACTTCAGGAACATGAGGTGTGTTTCAGAGTAACTTGTAATGCAGTGTTTTATTTCTCTGAATTAAATTGTAACATGTCTTGTCTCCTTGAAACAGATGAAATACAGCAGATACTGTACTTGGAACTTACTATATTGCTTTATATTTATTAATATACATAAAGCTGAGTACTTTCCCCTGTAGGTAATATAGAAAATAAGTGATTTTTAATTTAGGTTTTTGTTTTTATTTTCAGGGATTGGATTTTGCAGCCTTCACAGGGCATATGTTTTTGGGTATTTGCCTTGTTGTTCTGGTCTCCTTTCCTTTTCTCAGACTTCTTTACTGGAACAAAAAGCTCTACAATAAGGAGCCAAGTGAAATTGTTGGTAAGTCTGAACATGAAAAGAAGTTATAATTGTTACACAGAATATGTGTTAAATGGAAACTGTGTTGTACCTACTACAATGTTGTCTTCAGATGGATGTGCCCACCCTCCTTCACTCTCTGAACATTAAGTTTTCAACTAATAATTCAGACTTTATTTTTAGTTGTGATATTTTCTGATTTTTAGAAGTGGGTTTTTTCTGGTGCTGAGATTGAGGTTTTGACGTGAATTATTAAATATCTTACAAAATTTGCAGGAATACTGTGCGTCATTTATTATAGCCATAGGCATGAGTACCAGGATGTTCTGTGTTGCAACAGATAACATCTGATCAAGGTGCTGAGTTCACAACCTGGATTTAGAAATATCCCAGGTTTCCCTTATGACAAACAGTGCAGTGATGCATTCTCTCACTGCTGGTTTTCTTCCACTGAATTTTTCAGCAATCTTTTACTGGTCTGTGGTAAGTGAAAGACATTTCATCAAAGCAGAACTTTTCAAGTCCTCCCCAGCTTGCTTCTTTGGCTCTTCCTACCCTAAATTTCCCTGGTGCATAATTTCTACAATTCAGTAGAACTAAATCTATGTCTTTTTATGTCACTCACCTCAGTAGTATCTAAAAGTCTTGTTAAAGCTGTTTCAATGACTGTCGACTGTGTCAGTCCCTTTTTGTCTTCATGCTTTTATGGTTTTCTATTCAGTCATTTTGAAGTTTTTATCATTGTTCTAGGGCTTCTCTTTCACTGATGAAATTTAATATTAACTCCCAAATGTTCACAATTTCTTTATGAGGTAAGGAATATTTCACTAAGTATAATTTCTTAGCGAGCTTTGTACAAAGACAGTTGAGTATAAATGTTTCTTCTCTGGGATTGATGCTTTTTCACTTTTCACTGCAGAAGACTTTAGATCCAGGCTTCCCCTGACCATGCAACACACATTTTAATGTGCTGTACGATGTCTCTAAACCTGTGTGTGTGGCATCTGTTTATCATGGAGAGGACAACTTTTGGTACGGTTGATATATCATGGCTTCATTTGTAATCTGTGGAGAAAGATAAGTGCTTTTCAAGACTAATGGAGCTGTCTATGCTAGAACAGATACATTGCAGCCCTCAAAAGTTTACTTTTCTCTTATAAGGAGAGTCCAAGGTGACTAACTGTGGCAGAGACTTTCATGATAGGTACCTCATTTAGGCAAAAGGAGAAGTACCTGTAGTGCCTTGCCTTGTTCCAGGAAAAATTTGCTTTAGGATTAGGGTTTTATTAAAAGGCAGAGTGACAGTCCTCTCCTCAGTAGATTATACCATGCATCTCAAATCCCATCTGATAGAAAGGTCAGAGAAGAAATTTCCCTGCTTAGGAAGAACTTCTGAAGACTTTTAGTTTTGACATCGGTGTCTATTCAGCACCAGTTGCACTCATCTTACCTGTTTGTATCTCTAAAGGCCAAAGTCTTTCCCAGAATTTAGATAAAAATATTTTTGAGGTGTTCTCGATATTTTACTAGCTAACTGCTTTCTGAGACAATTAAGGAGAATTTCCCTTTCTCCTTTACATCCATCTGGTATGATGTAGGCATTTTCATTTTAAAACAGCTGAGGCTTTCTGCACCCTTAGAGGCCTTATCCAGAGAGCAAGAGAAATAAAGAAATTAACTCAGACCCTAACATGCCTAGATTCTTTCCCTGTGACCCTACAAAGCAAGGTTTTTCAAAAAGCCACCAAGAAAATTAATTCTCCCAATTGTAAACAATATTGATCCTGACATAATAGCATTATTTTATACAAATATATTTTAGAACATAGAATTGCTACTTTTTTCCTTTTGGCCATAAACTTTTAAAGCTTATGTTTTTGATTATTAAGAAGTAATGTATGAAAATTTTAAAGATTAATTTAAATGGTACAGTTTATTCACTGACATAGTATTTTTGCCAGTGAAACACTGTAGCAATGAAATACTGACAAGCATATTTCCCTCAATTAATTTCTTGATAATCTTTGTTACTGGCACCTTACTCTGTTCAGATATAGCAGTCTCCTAATCAGTATACCATGCGTTCTTGTAATCAGGTGCCTGTCCTTTGCTGCAAACCTAATCAGGAGTCGCTCAATTAGAGCAAATGCTGACGAGCCTCTCTTTCCATTGAAAATTTGTGTGAGAGAGAAAGAAAAAGAGAGACCAGTACAGCTCCATTAGGAGATAGCTGTCATGGATTGGATTTGCAGAATAGCCTCCAAGGTGCTTCCAGGGGTCCTTTCATCTCAGGTTGAAATGGTTCTGTGATAACTTCAAATGGCTTGTTTGAAGCAGCTGTTTTAATCAACTAAATACCAGTCTTTCCTCACCTTGCCCTCAATTAGCAATTAAACAAGTTATGTGAGATTTAATTGGTATATTATTCTCCCCAGATTTTTTTGTCCCCTGTGCACCATGTGCTTTAAGGCTTGTTTTCTGCTGCTTTATGATACACGGATTATTTAAATGGATTAGCATGAATTTTAGAAACAGACAATGCTCTTATTATGAAGATACATTTTTATATTATTTTTTACACTATTTTACCACTGTCTTTAATCTGTTGGCTTTCAGACTGAGCTGCAGCACCTCTGCCACAGTAAAAATACCTGTTCTTTCTTCAGGAACCACTGTCTACCTGCAGTGGTTTTAAGCAGGGCAGCTAACAAAAGAAAAAAAAGACTGAAGAGCTCATGCACGAGAGAGAAAATCTAATGTTTATTAAGAATGAAGGGATTTTTGAGGACTTTTTTGAGCATGTCTTTCAGTTGATAAACCTGCTTCTTGTTCTGTGTGATGCAGCAAAAGATGCTAGGGCTAGAAGAGTAAGCTGAGTAAGGTTTAAAAAGTATGTATGTATCTATACTTTCACAAAAGAATATGTAATGCATATAATATCTGCTTGCAAGAGGAATTAAATTTACTAATTAAACTCCCACTCTGAAAACCTGAAACCAAAGTTTTTTCTTCCTGTAAAGGTTAACAATACATTATTTAGTCCCTGGGAAGCATGACAATACACTATTAAGTCTCAGCTGTCAAACTGTGGAGATATGGACCTCAGTGTTTGGCAAGGTTGCTATCCCCAGGCGAGTGGGTGGCACATGGTCAGATGACAAATATTATTATTGCCATTTTTTTGCCAGGGAGGAAGAGCTTTCTCCTAGCACAACTTCTTTGGTACCAGCTCCTCATTTCTCCTTTGTTGCTTGCTCTTTGTTCCAATTTTTTCACTCTCTGAAAGACAGATCCACCCTTTAAGAAGGAAAGGTACTAGCAGGAGAGGGGGGAGCATGTTATTCCCCCTGGTGTAAGTCACTGTCTGCAGCATCTGGGAAAATACCGATGGTAGTACGAGAGTCAGCATGTAAAGGCAACAACAGAAGGAATTTTCTAATTAATCATAGTCATATGTAAAGTGCTTAATGTGTGAAAAACAGTGCTGTTTCTCCCAGTGGGAAATGTGGTAACCAGATGAGAGAGCAAATCTGTTTCTTTCTTCCACGTGAAGCTCTACAGATGTTCTAAAAGAGAAGAAATGGGAGAGGAGGAGGAGCAAGAACTGCTGTGATGACTTGCAAGAAAACGCCAATACTTAGTGTCAGGCACTTCGAAATGCAAAAAGGCCACATAAAATAATAGTTATGTGTAGGGCCACAAGGACACTGCAGGCACACAGAGGGCATCCAGGATAAGGTAATATAACATCAGTATGTGTGCTGCTCAGAGTGAAAGAACAGTCCTTAGTTCTATTTTAGTTAGTAATATATTTGTAACTTTAGGAACCATTTCTTCCTACAATTGGTGAGAGGTACATCAATGACATAGCTGAATTAAATAAATTGACAAATCTCTGTCCTGAGGTGCATCTGTACCTATGTAGGTACTTTACTAACTGCCAGTAAAACGTAATTGGTATTTAATGTGATGTTGGAAGTAGTGGCCTGTCCACACTTGGAAGTTGGCTCAAGTGAGGAAAGTAGCAAGCAGATTACGAAGACAGTAATGTCCAAAGAAAGGAACATTTCAAGATGTTTTCAAGAACTCAACTCTAAACTCAGTCTGGGTGAAAGTTTTGCAATATGCCCTGCACTCTACTGTCCTCACTCAAGATACTAAATTTCGTTGGAGTTTATGGGGAATATTTTTAAATCTTGAAGAGCAACGTGGACAGTAAAATGAGGATTAGTTTTTTTGTGTATTCTCTTTTTCTCTCTTCTCTGCAATCCAGCTGTATATATTAATACTGAATAGTGAATAGCTAACATTTTATCTGTCCTACTGTGGATGTTAGCATGCTGAACTAAAAGGTGCAGCTTTCTTATGAATGCTCTTGGTATTTGAAGTAATATCTTTACAGTACATATTGTGTCTTTTATTTGAAAGAACAGTAAGACTTTCAATCTTAAACAAACTAGGTAGTTTTAATGTCCCTTCAGACACTGTGTTTACTCCTTTTTGGATAATCTATCAGGATCCACCAGGGCCATGGCTTTATGTTTGAAAATACAAATCAAAAGCTGTCTTTTATTATTTACACCTCCCGTAGTTCTCTTGATGATCAGGAATGAAAAGAAGTGTAGCTATTTACTTGCCACAGACTGAAGATTTTTATATTTTTAAATATTTTAGATAATTTTATGCTTTAATTCCTGTCTATGTCCTCTGAACTGCTTTAGAGTTGATAGAATATTCTCCTTGGAAAGAGAAAAACATTGATCTGCCTCTTCTTGTCTTCAGATAATAAAAATAATATTCTGACATTGCAAAACAAGGAGAATATGACAATCTCATATTATTTGCTTCATGCATCGATGATGTAGCCATCATAAGAAGGCAGCTGTAATATTACTTTTCCTGTCTTATGCAGATAGAAGGTGTAGTATAGTATCATTCTGAATCTATAGAGCAGTGCTTGACAATTTATTGCACACATTTTTCATGGAAGGAATGAATACAGCAAAATCACTGATGGGAGGTAAAAACTAAGTCAGTGTTAGCTCCTGTTTCTTTCACAGCATTTGTGCCCCTTATTTTTGTATATGGACCTCAGTTGTGAAAGGGTTGCACAGGTGTACAGAGGTTGGCAAGACACAGCCTTTCCATTAACAGTGCTTTGGTGAAGCTATGACAAAGCTTTTCACTTTACTTTGATGGCTCTGAAGTTCATAAGATCTTCCTAATATACAGAGCTTCAAAAAACAATTTAGTTCTATGTAACACATTATCTGTGTTTATTTGCTGAAGAAAGCTTTCACTGTGATGGTGTTTCAAATACAACTGTAACCTTGACAGATTTTTAATTGCTCTGCCATTTTCATTTATCAAAGTGTGTTCAATGTATTCATCACCATTTTTACTTCCAAACCATTGATAAAAGTTATGGTGAGTCTCAAGTATGCCTCATTATTTTGCTCTTCATTTTGTCCTCTTAAAAGCATTAGAAGAGGCTTTATCTTTTGAAATATTCCAAAGGACAGTTGTTCTCTCGAGGCTGTATCTTTCCATGGCTTTTTTTCTTTATCCTGGGGCATACCATCTCTAAGTGACATTTTTTCTAGTTTAGAATGGGCATCAGCAGTATTTGTATTAAGTGCAAAATGTTTGTGATTGGACTGTATCTATTTGCTTTTGAGCAGAGTATAGTGAATTTCACAAAGGGGTTTATTTTAAGGGAGACTTGTAGTTTAATGGAAGACATCAGCAAAATTGGTTTTCATTGGCAAGTCTGGCAGTCTGAATGAAAATTATTTGATAATATGCCAGAATTATTTTTCTAGATTTCACACCTGAGAAAAATTTTCTGAAACAAATGACAGTAGAATTTTAGATAAGTGCACACTCAAAATACTTGACATGAATTCCTTGTGCCAGAAGGAAGTACTGTAAGCACATTAGGCAAATGCTAATGAGCACACAGAGAACCTAAATACATTCAGATTCCTGCTTTTAAAAGATGGGGAATTGCAGTAGAGGAAACTGAGGGCAAACCCACAAGCAGTGAAATAAGTTTATGGCTCTAAAGTCTGACTTACCCAGAGATGAGAACAGAGCCCATGTCATCTGAGAGAGATAGATATCCCACCTGTCATTCAGGAACAAACCAACTGAAGAGTAACATATATCTTTATCAACCATCCTGAAATGTTAAGAGAAATCTAACCCACCTTAATATCTGTGGATTACTCCATCTCAGTCCCATGTGACCACCATACACATACTAAATTGACTGTTCCCTCATAAAATCAGGGTTAGGCTTGTAATCTTGTAGATTCTTTTAGGTGTGTTGCAGCCTGCTCCTGGCTCTGAAGATGACTCCTGGTGGGTAGTTTAGGTGTTTGAAATTATGAACTTTGTGATTTTCTGCCCAGGTCCAGCCGCTCTGCTTCAGCATGAGGATGTCCTGTAATTCCTGTGTGATGGATGCAATCCCATGCTGGGTAGCTGAGCTGGCATCAGGTGTATTTATGACCAAATGGGGCCTCAGATGTCACACTGAGTTGAAAAGCTTATGTAAATTCTTTGCACTGCTTTATGCAGCATTGTGCACATTTCTTGTGTTCCTTTGCATGCATTTTCCTGAATAAGGCAAAACATGTTTTGATGTAGTTTTGAAAACCCTGCAACATTTGTACCTATACTTACCTTTTTCCACTGTTGATCAACTGGACTATTCAAAGGAGTAAAGACAAGAATATTTCAGGGGTTTTTGTTTGGTTTTTTTTTTGTTGGTTTTTGTTTGTTTGTTTTCCTAGATTTAGACCCTCATGCTTGTGTCCTGTTGGGGGATGTTGCCTCCAGGAGAGAGGCATGAGTGTTTGAGCTGGAATATCCCTCAAGGTGAATTTTTTCTACTTATAGGTTTCACCTTTTGGATTTAATTTCTGCACTTATACAGTGGAGATGACCGTCTAATAATGCTTGGCAGATTGGTTACATAATATCAGGGGTTTAAAAATTATTGAAAGTTATAGATATTACTATTACTAGTTAAGCTAGAATTCATGATACTGAATTTGCTTTGCAGTTAACATGTAAACAAAAATATTCTCATTCTGAGAATTTGGCTAAGAAAAAAAATTGCTTTACTGAAAATAGTTCTGCACAGTAGCATGTGGAGAAAAAAACTAAACAAATATTCAGATGAACGTGCTTTGAATGTTGTTAGATACAGCCCAGCACTGCCAACTTGTGTTGCTTGCAAAAAGATAGTTTATGTAGTTAGTGCACATGCAAGTTGGAAATTGTCATTTAATGATAATTCTTATCATCTCATCAAGGTTGGTCATGCTCTTCTGAGTATCTTCAATTAACAAAACTGGCCTTTTCAGATTCTGAGACTGGGAATTAATTACACTCAGTTTTTGAGGATGTCTTCTTTGTTATTGGCAGCTGGGTGGGAGGGAATGTGTGATTACTCAAGTGAAAATCAGCCTGACTATTAATTGTCAGATTGCAGAAATAAGATGCAGTTTTCAAATAAAGAGTATTTTCTAAAATGCAGAAAGTTTTTCCAAACTGTCACTGTCACTATTACAGGATGTAATATTTGTGGTTTCCATGGCAAAATATGATCAATAACAAAGTCAGAACAGATTAGCAGCATAGGGTTTACATGTTTGAGGAGCCTTTACTTGGTCCTATATCTATCTAACCCAAAAATTAAGATTTTCTTGGAAATGGAGCCTTTTCTATTTTCTTGTTGGAAATAATAATGCTAGGTATATTGTTGTTGTGCCTCGTGGGCTGTATGAATGTATGGCATTCACCAAAGTTTTAGTATCATAGTCAGCTGAATTCTCTGACTGAGCTGCAACTCTCCAGTCTTCTTGTGCTCCAGATCACTGCATACTAAGCTTAGCTTTGCTTCTATCACTTTGGCAGCTGGTACTACAGTTGCAGGCAAATGTTACTTTAGCTACTTTAATGACAAACTGCCGTGCTACAGATTCACCATGTCGATTACTAGCAAAAGACCTGACAGTGATAGGTTACATTGGATAGAAGGCTGATCCACCATAAAGCTAGCCCTGCAAAAACCCTGTGATTCTATTCAGTGGCAGCCAAATGCTGCCCTTGTGCTGTCTTGGCTGTAATTTCAAAGTGGTTGATAAGACTCTGGGGTTGTGTTAAGCCCTTGTCCCTGTGTAACACAGTATATCATAAAATATCAGGGGTTCCCAAACTCTGGGCATTGCTGCCTAAAGGATTTTGCAGGTATAAAGCGGGAGAAGTATAGCAAGGTCCGAAGGACTTTGGCCATGTCAGTTGTTTCTTACTGCAAGGTTCTGCATCATTTTTCCTTCAAAAAAACCCTACTGCTAATAAATACGTATCACCTGATGCCACGATGGGCTATTAACAATAAGAGTGCACATGAAAGAGAAACAGGAGAAAACATTCCTTGGGCTGACCTAGAAAACCTCTGCACAAATCATTACTGCAACAGGAGTTGTGGTATGGAAGATGTATCAACTGTTCTGATTTTCCAAGTACAGTTTGCTCTGAGGTAAACTCCACAGCAGGTCAGATGTTCACATCCTTGGGATGTTTAGAAAATTAATGACTGAGAAATCAAGTATGCACTTGCTGTACAAAAAGGCATGATCAAAGCCATGTGAAGACACACATTTTTTAATGTAGATCACAAAACACCACTCCAACTTTGCTCAACCTGGAGATTAGCCTCAGGGCATCTCAGTTGTGGAACAGGAATCTGCAACACAAGTCATGCTGCTTTCCACCCTGTGGGTTTGTTTGTGACATAGACACAGTGATGATAAGTGCCTCTTTCTGAAGGAGACAAGATAGAGATTCTCTGTGTGAAAATAACTGTGGAGTACTTGCATCTCCTTTAGATGGTGAATGATTCAGCTTCCCTCTATCAGCTAAAAACCCTTGGTGAAATTTCACTTGGAAAGGATCGGTAGGAATGCTATGGCAGGATGAACAGATGTCATCAGAAAAGTTGTTGCAGAAAAGACAAACTATAGGGAAGTAGAACAGCAAACTGGATGTTCATGCTTCATGAGCGTTTGCCAGAGAAAAAGACAAAACCCACTCATTCCCTTGGACTGATGACAGTTTCAAAGCTGCAGTCATATTCACTCAAAAATCACATAAGAATGCAGTACAGAAAGGCCTTTTTTCCCTCTGTGAGTGGAAAATTACTGCTGTTATATCTGTGTGTGTCACAAATATTGATGAAAAAATGATGGCCAGAAGTCACATGGATCCTTTGATAAGCAAGACCTATCCATGTTGTAATATAATTTTGTACCAGGTATGCTCCTGGCAAGAACCATCAAATATATTACAAAGGAAGGTGTAGATTGGCATATTTTTGGAATATGTGGTTCAGATATGAATCCCCTTCTTGGAAGAATAGCTTTAGCTGAGCACTAAATGTTTAACCACCATGGAAGGTCACTGGACTTTTGACAGTGTGAATTTGTATTCCAGGTCTTACGCTGTAAAATTTAGGCAAGCATTACCACTTTGACAGATGTGTGTGAATCTGTAAACCATACAAAATGTCTGTCAATTGCTGTTCAAATCCCTTTCTTCTGTGTCAACCATGCAGACTCTGGATACACTTTTGCTATTGAATGCTTGAGCTTTGTTGAGTCTAATTCCTTCTCTTGGTCAATCTTTACAAGATTCACTCTGCATTATCATTATGAATACTTAGTTGTAAAGGAAAGTGGGGAATTAAACATGTTTAGTACTGTCTTTGATAGCAGATATCATCATCCTTTAGAGAGTTGCAGCATAAAATGTTAACATTGCTGCCTACATCAAAATGTGTTTAAGTTTTTCTTATGTAACTAAATAATTTAAAAAATAAATAGTTCTTATAGCTTGTTTACATGATGTAAGGAGTTCCACATCCATTTTCAGAACAAGAGCAACTTGCTGATTGAACAGAGGTCTTAAGACATAAAACCTTGAATTCTTGACATATTGTCTTCAATGACATGAAATTTGAGTGGAACAGAAAAGAAGGGTGAGAAAACATCCCGTTGCTTCAACAGGAAACATCTGCACAGTTCCTGAATAAATATTCTGATTTTATTTCTTTAGTGTTTTCCTGTAAAATTCAAAGGGGTTTTCTGGCATGCCCAGTTTAATATCCTTCTGGAACAGGAGCACATGTTTTTTGGTCATTCTCCAAGGCCTCAACAGCACAGGGAAAAAAATAATGAAAAAGGATTGAAATTTCTGAGAAGATTCTAGAGTCTGATTTCAAAGTGTTAATCAGTCTGAACTTACACAGGATCAGATATTGTTCAGGTCAGCATGAAAGTGATGGTCGCGATGTTTACACATATTTTCAGTGCCCAAGGACTAAATCTTCTTAGGAAACCTTTACAATACTATTAAACATAAGACAGTGCCAAATTTCAGGTTTTCCTCACACAGATAAAATTGCTTGTATAAACATAGAGTGAATGGAAACACACTGTCTGTTCAGAATATCGTGAAGGAGCAGTTGCTGTAATTCCTCACTATACAGGGAACTAGTATCTCTTAGTAGTATAAAAATGTATACTGACCGTTTATTTTCTGTTGAAAAATGAATGTGCTAAAATTTTAGACCTAAAGCTTCTTGAAGACCTTTGCAAACATTTGAAGATAGTACTTATTTTTCCTTGAAAAAGGACATTGTGGTTAATTTATTTAAAATTTTGAAAAATTTCTATTTATTTTTCATTCACTTCAGCTCTGCAGAATGAATGACAAAAGCAGCTTCCTGAATGGAAATCTGTTGGGAAACCATCCCAATAACTTTGACAGCTTTGAGTCCGGAGTACATTACACTTATTTTATCCACCTCGGGTTTCGTGCGTTGTACGTCACATTGAAGCAATTTTGCTTCTTTTCAGAGCTGAAACATGAGATCTACGTTTGGAGGCTGACAGCTCAGCGCATTAACCCGGCCAGCAGAGAGGAGACTGCTGTGAAATGCCTCTTGATGCAGAAGGTGTTGACTCTGGAGATGCTCCTCAGGAAGAAGCTGAGGACGTTTCACAGGTAAGCAAGGACCAGCATGTCCCACCTCCCCTTCCAGGGATCTTCACTGGGACAAGACCTGCATTCCTGGCTCTGTCTTGATCAGATGGATGTTGGGGCAGATAGGAAAAGCCACTCTCAGCCTCAGTAAAACACAAAGTATTTTAGGACAAAACTAGTGTGTAAGGCCTGGAAAATATATTTATCAATATGACCCAAAATTAAAGGCCTAGAAATTTCATGCAACTTTGGTTTAAAAAGATCACAAATCTATCACTACACTTTTCCTTACAGTTCTGGCTTCAGCACCGTATGATGCTGTAGTTTCTTTTTTTTTACTGAAAAGTTCAAATTCTCTTCAGTGAATGGATGAGTTTGAAAAGCATTTCACCAATGAATTAGTGTGTTTTACAATTATTTCATAATCAGAATTTCAGTGTGAACCTGAGTGCAGACATAATTTTATATATGGAAAAGAAGTTTACATGAACTATAACTAAAAGAATGTTGACCTTATTTTTTAAGATTCTGGTAAAACCAGATGTTATGCCATGGAATTTGATGACTGAGAATAACAGTGATAAATATTTTGAATGTTAATTGACTAAAGTGAAACTGGAATAATAAGTTTTAATGAATAACCTTGTTAAAGAATTTGAGTAAGAAAATGTAAATATGATTTCTCAAACTATTCCAGTAATAAGATTGTTTACATAATTTTTGCTGATATTGTGTATTTTGAATTGAATGACAGTATTAATAATTCAAGACTAATAAGGCTGTTAAAATAGCCTCATTTTCAAAAGATTTTAAGATTATCAGTCTTGACGGTATTCTAAAAAGGACCCTTCTGACTTACAAATAAAAATTGTGTATTTAATATTAAAAATCAGGATTCCTTCATCACAGCACATTTACAGCAATATAAAAATTCATTAGCATTAACAACAGTGACCCCAAACTGCAAAGCCCAAGGCTTTTTTCTGGAGGCCTGACTGCGCCAATAACAGAGTGAAGTTACTCGGATCTTAGAAACTTCATTATAAAATGCAAATGTGAAACATATGTGTCCTGACTTGCTGATGTTAGCACACAACCCTTGTTTTATCGCAGCGAGACACACACATCTGCTCCTGAAACTGTTAAGGGAGCTACATGTTGCAGACAGTCAGATCCTAAGGTCTGTACCCTGGAGTCCAGATCCTTCCCAGACTGTGGCTTTCTTCATGAGCAGAGGGGTTTGTGTATTAGTGGAACCTGTTACAAAAGTGGAGTCTTAAGTGAATGCTTATGTGAATTCTGCTGCTGGATGTAAGAAGGCCATGATTCCTTTGTGGTATGAGTTACTCCACATGGAGAAAGAGGTGATCTGTATGTGATGGGAGGGATTTATTCCAACACTCTTGGCAGAGCCCTGATTTCACTCTGGAAAAAAGTAGATGTCCTTTTCTTCCAGACAAATTTCACAAGAAGATAAAAACTGGGAAACAAATATCCAGGAACTTCAGAAAAAAGTAAGTAGATGGCAATTTTTTTCAGTATTCATGTAAATAAAGCTATGCCTTTATTTAGAGATAGTGCTTAAAATCTAATGGAAATTTAATAACTCTCCCAACAGTCAAAAAGTTAGCAGCAAGGCTGGTTGGCTTTTCAGTCAGACAAGGTCACTGAACCATATAGTGAGGTTTTGTACTTTTGTTCCTTAGAAAACTATATCTTGAAAGAATCAATTAATGATTCAGCAGTGTTTTCTTAAATTTTTAATCCAAAGCCAGAAAGGCTCAGGGGGTGTCAATAAATTGTTTTTAGCCATGATGAATGATAATAGAGTACACTCCTGCTAATGTACCCAATTCTAATTCTAATTTAATGCACTTTGGTGACACTACTGTTTTTATTATTCAAGTAGGGATAAACCACTTGATAAATCCTGTTCTCTTAGCTGTGCACACATTAACACTGTCTAAGTCTTTATGCTGAAACTGAGTAGATGGAAACTCTGTAGTGGGATTAATGTCTCCTAAATTTCTCCTAAATTTAATTATCTAAGTGTCACACTCTCTCTACCCCACTGGCATCACTAATGAATCAGGCCTGTCTCTGAGAGCTTGAGCCCTTGTTTGGACTCCTTGAGGTGCAAGTCCTTGGCTGGGAGAACCCTGACCCAGGTGTCACACCAAACCAGAACAAACCCAACAGATATTCCTTACACCCCTTTCAAGGCATTCCATAAGAGACAAACTTTTTAAAGAACAGATACTTACTTGTGTTTTAGTAGAGCTTTAAACTATGTGAAACAAGAGATAAACTTGGTCTGGAAGAAAGTGATTCCTTGGGGTGGGAGTGAAAGCAGAGACACGATGGAAAGCACTGGGTCTGAGGGCACACGGAGATTGGCACAGGGAAGCAGGAGCTGAGCACAGAGGTGTACAAGCTCTGTAGGATGAAGGGCTTGGCAGTACATGAGAGTTGTAAAGGAAGTGTGAAGGATTTGGCCTCTAGAGTAGTTTATAGGTTTTCAAAGCACACCTGAAAAAAGCAGGGTGATTTAGTCCCAGATCACAAAATCACAGAATGCTCAGAATGCCCTCTGTGATAGGAGTTGCATTTCAACCCCACTTCACTCTGGAATGAAGTTGTGAAGGGGGTGGCTGAATACAGTTGAGTGTGTGCAGCAGGTGCTGGATACTTGTGTCTCTTAAAGCCCCTTGGACCACATAATCATGGTTTTATATAGGTATGCATAAGGTACACACCTATATAAACTATTCAAGTAGTTCTGTCTTTCTTGCTGAAGAGGAATATACAATGCACGGACAGCAGTTTGCGCTTCACAAATGCTTTTCTGAGTTCTATGCATAATACATAGCTTCTTCTTTAATACAATTACTAACTTTATTTTCCTGTCTGTCTCCAGCACAGAATAACAGACAAAATTCTTCTCATCAAATGTCTGACAGTGCTGGGATGTGTTATTCTTATGTTTTTTCTCAACTCATTTGTTCCAGGCATCTACCTAGATCTTGGTAAGTTTCCTAGTTTTGTTCTAAGTAAAATAAGCAACCTCCCTGAAAAAAACCCAGTCTTATCTTTCTGAGTCTGGATCTTTTCAGAAAGCCATTTTTCATATGTCTCCGTCCTCACAATTCTACCAGGTTAAGTAGCAATTTCTCTGGGAAGAGAAGAACAGGTTTTAGAAATTCAGTCATGTCCCAGTTACCCCAGGAGGAATAACAGAGAGTGCTCATGACTTCATTTTCTGGACTTTCCAATACTGATGAGCTGACTAAACATTACAGAATGAGCAAATTTGACCATGGCATCATTTGCACTGTTTGAGTGAATGACCAAGATACATTAGAGAGATCAGAAAGTAATCACTCCATGGAAGAACAAAGAAGCAATTTGGCATTATTTCTTAAGTATAGAAAACTCTTCGTATAATTTACAGTCTCCATTACTTTGTCACCGTAATAATTCATTTCCCAAAATAAAAACTGGAGGACACTGTATATGGTATATAGTGTATATAGTAGCTATATGAACACTTTCTATATATAAATGTGTATGTGGAGGTTTTTATTCAGGTAGTTGTATACCTGTATGAGAACAAGCTCCATGTATTCTGAAAACAGAACAAAATCAAATCTCACATTTAACTGAAAGACAGTCATAAAATCTTCCTGTGCATTGGTCAATCAAAAATGAAAATGTTTTTTTTGGCTGCTGGGCTCTTCAGGGTTATGGAATTTCAGATACATGTTTTTTCATGCCATCTGAATTTACACACTGTGTACTTCTATCTCAGTGGCTGAAAGATAGAACAGTCTTGAAGAGGAAGAGCTCATAATGAATAACTCAATAATCTTATACACAGAGATTACATCAACACTTATTTTTGCTGTGCAAAATATAGAGACAGTTATAGCTCTACAGTGGTGATCAGGTTGTAAGCAAGACCTTCTGTATCTGCTGCTGACAGGCTATTTGCCATGGAAATGGGCAGTTTCAGCCCATGAAGATTATTGTGTGTTAAGGAGTTGAAAGGTAAACCAATGTATTTTAACAGCAAAAGTGCTACGTTAATAAGGTCTGGGAAAATGCAGAACCTGAAAATATTTTAATGCATTTGAAGTCATGGTGGCTGAGAACGTAAGAAAGACCTTCACATTAACAATTTAAGAAATCAATTTGCACCCTTACTTTTCTGTCTCAGATAAGTGGCAGTGAACCATGTAGGACTTCTTGAATTAAGCCAAACATCTCTAGATGTTTTTGAAAAGCCAGACAGTTAAGAAAGACTAAACAACACTGGTTGTGTATGCTCCTGGTAAGATATTTTTTCAAAACTGCAAAGGAGTTGGAGTCAATGCTAGAAGAAACATAGTGACTATTGATCATTTTCTTTTGTCCTGCTTTATGCCAGTAAAATAAATGGAAACAAACGGAATGTTTGGCAGTGTAGGTTTCTGTTATTCAGTAGCTGAATAACAACCTTGAAAGTAAATAAGGGCTGTATTTGTTTTGTATAATTTCTCCCTGTTCTGCATTCATGGCAAACCTGTCAGATTAATGAATAAATGTTACTAAAGCATACACATAATTTCTACTAAAAATTAACGGAACCTGTAAACTTGTACTAATAAGTTTACAGGTTCCATTAGTTTACAGGTTCTTAGATTTGTTTCCTGAATTCCACTATCTTGATGATAGTTGTCACTTATTTATCATTACTGAAGTAGAGCTGCTGTGAGGCTCTATGGATCTTAGTCCTCCAAAGCACGGAAATGTATTTCCTAATATACACTACATCATGTACTTTGCTGGCTTGGGTAAATTTGTTCAATATGTTTTTGCTCATAAAAATGGAAGTAAATTGCCGTTCAGTGTTTAATTTTCTACCACAATAATGGTTTATACAGAGGCTGAACTGTTAGAAATCTAATAACTTTAAATTGCATTTGGCAGAGAGAATTAGAAAGATTTTAAAATTCTTTATCAGTCGCAAGCCTTGATACAATTTTTTCATTATGAACTTGGAATCATTAATATAATTTGAAGGTACTGACATTTTAATTTAAATAATAAAATTTGCATACTTAGCTGCCTTTTAAAATGCAGAACTCTTTCCTATTCAGTTTTCTTGTGCCTGTTCATTAATTTATTTTGTGTAATTCTATTAAATATCTATGTTAATTAAAGATTAGTATTGTGACTTAAAAAAACCAGATACTAAAACCTGTAAGACTCCTACATTACTTACATTTGGCCCCAAGAGATTTTTTTTTATTGATAAAGCATTGTTAAAACATCTGAGAAAAGATGACAAAGGATGAAATTAAAGCCCCTTTGAGGATTGTACCTGGCTGCTATTTTAACTTTATCTTTTAGACAGGCATGTCTAGAGCTTTGAACTATATTAATATGTCTGAAAAGATTTTAAAAGTAATATAAAGAAAGATTCTGTTGAAATTGTAAGCCAGATTTTTTGAAGGGAGGGTGTTCAAAGTGACTGGGTCAGAAAAAATACCAAAATCAATTTATAGCTTATTTCCTTCTGCTTCTGTGGGGAAGGTGCTTTCTCTTTGCTTTGGTTTTGGTCAGTTCAATGAGTTGCTGAGCTGCTGTGAACTTTGTGCTGTTCCTTCTTGTGTCTGTGAAGAGGGACCCATTATCTCTGTGGCCCTGCTTTTGTCTGCCCCTCTCAGTGCTTTCTGCATTTAATGCAGGCAGCCTGCTCTTGCAGACCCCCTCGCTCTTGCTCCCTTCCACCTCTGAACACCTCTTTCCCAGGGCCAGGCTCACTAGTTTCTGAGACAGGGGAATATCTGCTCCTCTTTTGAAAGGTTGCAACAAGCTCTGTTGCTCTCATATTCAAGGAACAAGATGAAAACCCAAGAGTAAAAACATGAGATAGCTCCTGTTTCAGAGAGGAGATACTGCCTCAGTTTTGGCTGCATGCTGCTGGAAGCTGGGATGGAATGCCAGGACAAATACAATTATGGTTTTGCCTTATTTGTACATTGATTCCTGCCTTATTGCCACCGTTTTTCCAGTCGAAGGCATGACTCTTGCAAAGGCAAACCTGTGGTGTTACCCTCCATGGATTTTCTCATGTTCCTTTAATGAATTATTTAAGCAAAGGGACGGGGAGATTTTTTTGGATTCACTAAATTGTTCCATAATTAAGGACTGCCATTTGTCTTCTTGAGCTGTCTTGGATTTTTTTATACTTGTACAGAGGAGTTGTTTCTTTATGCTACTGTCTGATCCCATTCTGGTATTTTTGGTACCATGGACATCTGTGATCAGGTTCATCATAGAGCTACTCAGTGTTATTGAGGAGTTGTTTTATAAAATATCTGACAAAAACTATAGACCAGTTTAATAAGCTGATGTGTAATGTTTTAATGCTTAAGAAAACAAAAAATCCTGGTGAGACAGACTGCTATTAAGCTATAAAAACTAGTGAACAATCTAGATTTAAGAAAACACAGGCCAGATGCCAAGAATGACATTAAGTTTAGCACATCTTATGTTTTACTTCCTATGTCAATATATCCTCTTTGTGAAAAGTGCACATTTGGTCTTTAATTTGTCACCAAAGCTAACTTTTATCTAGAGATTAGCTAGGTCTAGGAAATTAATCAGTTTTAGCTGATGAAAGCTTCTAGGTATTGACTCCTAAGTAATGGCTCAAAGGATACTTTATTGTCAACTACATTTAGAGCTGTCACAATGACTCTTTTCTTTGTCTCTATTTTTTCCCCCATTTTTTAAAAAATTATTATTTCATTATTTTAGAAAGCTTTCTAACATGACTTGATAAACTAGGCAACCAGATGCAAACCTTGGGAAGCAACATTTGTGGACCTTTGCTGTGGGGCTGAAAATACCATCTTGAATAATCTGTAGTTGCCTGGAAACTCCTTCACATATTTCAGTAAAATAAATGGCTTTGACCTCCAAAACATTTTGATTATGGTTACCTTCTCTGTACATGGCCGTAGGCTGCTGCCCTCAAAGTCTACATGGTCTTCTGAAGCTTGTGATATTGGGGGCAAAAAGGGGAACATCCTCTGTATCTAGAGCTGAGAATTTATTGTCAGTCTAATAAAAAGTCATATCAGTGCAACCAAAGCAAGCAGTTATTATTCATCTTACAATAATACTAACATATAGAGTCTAAATTATCTAATTCATGCAAAACAAAACTCATTAACAATCTGCAGTATAAACTGTTATGAAAAACCAACCAAGCAACCAACCTTCTCTTTCCCCCCAAAAAAACCTAAACCAAACTCCTCCACCCAAAAATCCACTCAAAATCCGAAGGAACAATACCAGTATCATCTCCCTTTTTTCCCTGTTGTTAGGATCACCCTTCGATGTTCTTCAAGGTGTTAAGGGCCACACATTTAGGCTGGGAGGAGTCACAACATAGTTTTGCTGGGATGAGTAGAGGTGACATGTTAGGGGTTACCCCTCTTTGCTAAGATGTAAATAGTATTCCTGTTGATGGTTTCTTACTTCCTGTGCTTGAGTCCATTTCACCACATTTTTATATATTTTCTGAAGCTTTACACTTTACTTTTTCAAATTTGGTTTTCAGCTCTACATTATACCTGATTTTATCATATGAGCTGTGTTGTATGTGTGTAAGATACTTTTTTCTTGTGCTTTTTCTTATCCCTAAAATGGGTTTTGACCATCTCGTAGGTTTGCTCTGTCATCTATAACTAACCACTGCTGAGTTACTGATAAATCTGGACTCTTTTTTATCATCTCATGTATTTCTTTTAGCTGCAGTTACTCATGGACTCTTGCCTGTGGCAATTTCTTTCTTCCCTTACTGTTTTCCATTAATGATCCCCCTATATGAAGCTGTAATGCTGTTTTCCATGACTAAAGTAGTTTCTTTAGCTGCTGATCTGACGATGGTAAAATGAAGCAATGTGTTGTAGCATCTGACAAGAGCATCCAGTCCAATGGAGAAAGACATAAGATTAGAGCCAAGATTTTAAGCTGTCGTCTTTGAAAGGCTTCAGGCTTTTCTGAAGACTCTTCCAGATCCTTGCAGGTGTGCTTTCTGGGCCTGCTTTGCAGCCCTTTTCCCCAGGTGTCATCAGTTACAATTGCCAGTGGAGTTTGATGTATCTGTCCTCTTTTAGTGCTCTTAACCTCCTTGCTTGTGCTTAATCCATTTACTCTGTTATCTGTCATGGCATGTGGTGGTGTTGGTTTAGGTGGTCTAGTACTTTTACACTGAGTTCAAGAAGAGCTTTGCATGGGACTGACCTGCTGGCCTCTGATATGCAGCACAGAGATTTGATCGCACTATGAAAATGCAAGCTGTTTTTTTAAAATGGGAATGGATATAACTGTATCTGAGAGACTTCGTCTAGCTTTGATTCATAGTCATGTTGAAAATATTCCTGGTAGAGTGTACATGAACATGAGTTAAAAATAGGTTTGACAATAATTTTTTAATATTAAGAATGTTGGGATGGAACTAAATCAATGTAGTCAGCATTGACTTGGACTCAGCAAGTCTGTTCCAGATGTTAGTTATTCATCCCTGTTAGCATTGCTTGTGAAAATATAAGAGATCAGCTTTCCAGGATCCTTGAAGTCTTGATTTATTTTAGGATAGTTTTCAAAAAATTCTGCCTCTAAATTTCATGGTTGTCTCTACAAACAGGTAATTATGCATGTACAATAACCCCTGTCCATTCAGCTGCCCATACGCTTGACGAGAAAAAACCAAGAACCTGTAACAGCTGTATCTGCTAGTGCAGCCTTTGATCTTTATTGCTCGCTTATAGAGAAGTCGACCTTTCCTTTATCTTGATATTTGCAGCTCCTCCAATTATTTTTTGTTCACAGGAGTCAATAATGCTATGGCAATAGAGTGTGTTTGTTTGCAGTGACCTTTGCTGAGAGTACTCTAATTTTTCAGACTTAGGGATTGGTGCGATATAGGCAGCTATATATCTGTCAGCTCATATCTGGAGATGGAGAGCCCAGCTGTAGCAACGTCTAACCAGGGTTTCTTTCTTGCAGTGTTTTGTTTTGAATGCCATCCCATCCCATCTCTTCAAGAAATTGTGTTTGGAGAGTTAATGAAGTTAGGTGTTGGCATTAAAATACAGTGGTGAATATGATTTCACATTCTGACTTCATGCTATTACAGCTATTTAACAAAGTCCAGCACATCATTTCCTAAGGCACATGTGCTGATCTGGGATTACAGAGCAGTCAGTTCTTAGCCTTCTTGTTTTATGCAACTCTTCTGGTTTTTATTGCTGTAATTACATTGTATCAGCATAGGATCCTGCTTCTTTTGCTTTGCATGGGGTTATGGCTTCCACCATTCTTTTTTTCATATTCTTTTATTCTTCTTGTATTGTACCAAGTATGTATTGCTGTGGTGCAAGTCTTGGACTGTCATCTTCACCGTTCTGTCCCCCAAGGAGTTGCCTTAAACTGTAGTGCTAAAAATAGCAAAGAACATAAAAAGATTTCTGTGAAGCTAAGCCTGTGAAAAGAAACTGTTCAAAAGACCAGCAAGCTGCTTTGTGTGAAGGTAACTTTGTATTAAAAAAAAAGAATATTAGAGATAAAAGAGCACTTACCAGTGGACAGCAAGTACTTCTTGGAAATATTCAGCAAGATTTCAGAATGTGTATTTTCAGGCATGCCTGATAAAATAAAACAAAATTTGAATAAACCAAAATACAGAACATTTTCATTCCCTTTCAGAACTACTGATAAAACATATGCAATGAGTAGAGCAAGCACTACTGGAAGTATGTCTTTGATTTAACTCTTTCACCCCAATATTTTTATAGGCTTGTATAAGAGGATGATCAAGCATATACTACATTACAATTACACCGTACTACGTGAAGGACTGGCATATATCCTTAAACTACACTCTGACAAATAAAGAATTTTAAAGAGAACAGAAAATTAAAATCATACTTAGAGAAAAAACCTATAAAAAAATCTGTGTGTCCTTCCCATTGTTTGCAGATGGGAATTCTGTATTTTCATCTGGCAGAAGCTGGTCTAGATGGTTTAAAAATATATTATTTCTCAACCACTATAAATGCGTGAGCCTGAATATTGTGTAGCCTGAATCATTGTTGCTGCTATTAACATCTCCTCACTCTTTCTTGTCATACTCACTACTGCTGCCACATAAGTTTGCTCTCTGTCCTTTGGGGAAGCCTGGTATTTACCCAAAGACTTGTCAAGACCTCTTTAATCATTTATATTTGAGCTAAGTATTCTGGATTCTTTACATTGTTCTTTAAAAGTCAAGTCTTCAGACTGTTGATTGTGCTTCCTTCTCTGCCTCAGATATCCTAATGGGTATGCATCTTACATGGTATATTCTCAGGGTTTACCAGGGATGACAAGAGCAGAGGTTGCTTCACAGAACTTACTATTTATAGCCCTGCTTCTGTATTTCAGTGGGCCATGAGATTTAGTTGTGATACACTGTGTTCCTCAAGTCTTTTCTGCAGGACTATTTGGCATCCAGTTGCTTCCTATCTTGGATTTTTGGTTTTGTCTCTTCCTGCCTAAATGTATTATCTTGCACTATCTTAAGCAGCGTGCTGTTTTGCCCAGGCCAGCATTGAGATCATGCAATGTTATCCTGACTTTGGTTTTCAGTTCAATCATCTCAAGTGCCATTTCAGTGTCCAGAAAAGTGAAATTTTTGTGTACGCTCAGTCTTCATAAATGCTTCACCCCAAATTCTGTGCATATAAGGTGAACATACAGCATCCCCATTTTCACTTTGTTTGGAGAAAGCTTGTTATGCTTCTGTGCTTCTGACCTGCTACTAAGAGGTGGTAGGTCAGACAAAATTACTTTTGCTGAGGAATGCAAATTCTTCCTAATGAGCATTTGAAAGGTCTAGAAATTACACAGTAATTTTTCTCCTTAATTTCTTTCTCTTTCTCCTGCTTACCTCCAAATCCTAGACTTCTACTTGATTCTATTAGATTGTTTTATATTTTCACGTTCTTCTGCTTGATTATTTTAAAATAAGGAGTTTTCTTGTGTAGGATTTCAATTGTGTTCTGCTCATCAAGAGCTAAGTATTATTCCAAAGCTAGTTTTGCCTGCTGGGTATGAGAAAAGCAAAGCACTCAAGCAATTTCTACTGTCCTTTTTTCTGACACTGGGCAGAAGACATTAAAATCTTTTCTTATGAAGAATTCATTATAAATTTGCAAGATGCATTTTATAATAAAATTTCATTTCCTTTTCCCTAAAATAAATAGAAACTTTCACCCTCTTCAACAGGTAGAAATAGAATTTAGATTCAGTTTCTCTCCAAGTTCTATTTCTGGGACATCGATTGTTGTGAAGCAGAGACACTAAAAGGCAGTAAAGGAAGTGGTCTTGGAACTGTAAATGGGTTTTGTTTTCACTAGAGTAATGAGAAGTTTTTAAAAAAATTATTTCTATTTCTCTTCCTCATGGCTCTCTTTTGTAGTCCAGAAAGCTAAAACAATGAACAGAGAAGCCAGTCTTTAATGTATCCTAGTAGTTTCAAAAGTCTTTTTAGTGAACAAAAAAATGCCAAAGAAATCCTCTCCTCTCCTCTCCTCTCCTCTCCTCTCCTCTCCTCTCCTCTCCTCTCCTCTCCTCTCCTCTCCTCTCCTCTCCTCTCCTCTCCTCTCCTCCTCTCCTCTCCCTCTCTCTCTCTCCTCTCCTCTCCTCTCCGTACTGTTCCCTCATGCAAAGCTGCATGCTTGAAGCTGATGTGTGCTGATAACACTCACGGTACCAGAAAACGCCTGGCTCCACCCACCTCTTCTGCAATTCTGTAATACTTCATTAGCTTTGGTGATTAATTGTTATCTCCGTACAGCATGTTCAAGTTGGTTCATTATCATTGGAGACAGAAGGGTAGAAATAATACCAAGATATTTTCACAGATTGTAACAGAAATAATGAGAAATTCTTTAATTCTTCACTTTGTTGTACATACAAAATGTATGTGATGAAATGCAATGTTGTCACTTAGGATTTTCTAAAATAGCAGTTAAAATTCTGCTACTTAGCTTCAAATCAGCACATACCTACTTTCCCTTACATATTCTAACAGGAATTGCCATCATCTTTATTTATTTTTAAGTGAAGTGACACCCACTGTTTATTAACAGAATTCAGAAAACAGTCAAGACAACAGTCAGAAGAAAATTAGGCAGTGCATTTCCATAAACCTTTTCTTTATGTTCAGACTAAATAAATTTAATTTTCATGAACAGATTTGCTTTTTTTATAATACAGCAAATCAACTTAGCTATTGAAAAGTCATGCTAGGTAGAACTGACAGTTCTCAATTTCCTCTGCTGCTTTGGGAACTCTATGAGTTCTAAGATTAATGAACCAGAGGGATCAAACTGCTCTAGAAAGAATTTTACCTGTGCAGAGGGAAAGTGAGCCTTGCTAGGACAAGAGATTTGCTATTGCATTTTCCAGCTGATTGTGCATATTTTTTTTTCCTTTTCTCTCAGTTACCTAAATAAGCATATTAAAACACTCCAGGATGTACAGAAGGATCATATCTGGAGAGAGCCTCTTTTGCTCTAAGTTTCTCTTCTTTTCTAAGGAGAATTTCCTTTATCTTCTAGAGCAGGTAGCCACTGAGTCTTCAAGGTCTGGGGGAAATCAGACAACCTTTTGGATGCTACAGAAACCTTCACCATTCCTAAATACCTAAAGGTTCCTCTGTGATCCAAATCCATTGATTATTGGGGTAACCCAACTCTGTCTTATTTGTCTTGTTTTCTCTTTTATATTTTATTTTAATTTGAAAGCAGAAACCACTCATCCTGTAGTATCAGTCAACTTTTACTGTTACACTCAGAGCAAAAATATGGCAAAAATCTTTGAAAATCACAATACTGTAGCTTACATGATGGTAACAAGTCTGTGAAGTGTAAAGCATTGTTCTCTTTTTCTGTCATGCAGGCTGGATTGCCATGTTGGGAGCCCTTTGGCTGCTAGTGCTAGCAGACATCCATGATTTTGAGATGATATTGAACAGAGTTGAGTGGGCAACCCTCCTTTTCTTTGCAGCATTGTTTGTTCTCATGGAGGTAATATTCTCTGATTCTAAAGCCTGAATTATTGCAAATGATTTAAAATATGAATTATGTTCCTGGAGAGAGGCCTCCTGCTATTTCAATTCCATATTGTTGATCAAGTGTAGTTATGGTAATATGGAGTGGAATTGCAGAGTGTGAAAGTTAGTTGGATACCTTTAATTTTTAAATTTTCATTATAAATTTGGTCTCATTCTCTCTCCGTATTATGCATTAGTTGAATGTATCTGACACAATCATTTTTGTATCATTTAAATTTCAGTTTCAGGGTTTATTGTTGGTCTATGTGTGTAGATGTTTTATATGTATTTATGTGTTTGTTTACAATTATTTATACAAATGATAGGAAAAATAATAGAACAAGATTAAACCAGATTTGAAAAATATTTCTAGTGCTGTCTGCTACATGCTGGCTACCAAATGGCCTAAGATATCTCATGGGTGTGTAGTTTGAAAGGAAAATAACACTGAATTTCAGTTGCAATGCTAATTTACAGATATTCAGCTCTTGAAATGCCTGGATATCTTGCTGTGTAGTTTCTGTGTGTTTGTTTGCTTGACAGCAACCATGTCCATCCATGTTTGTATCCCCTTTTCTTCCCTATTTGATGCTTTTGTATAGTTTGAGAGAGGATTTATTTTTACCTCAAATATTTGTATATTTTTGTATGGATACTCACATTATTTTTTAATTAGGCTTCTAGAATGCTGACTATTTTTCAGTTGTTAATTGTTGGGTTTGAATGATGTAATAACATTGTAGAAGCATGACTGGCAATACCCAATGACCACCAACTCTGCCATGGCTAGTGGATAGTCTGAATGAGAAGCCTGGGAAAAGCCTGAGATAACAAATTTGCTCATATAGCCTCTTTCCTCCCCTCTGCCCTCCCAATAATTGCAAAGATCCCAAGAATTTGGAGATTGGAGTCTCTTAAAAAAAATCACCAGCTGTAACAGGGATAACATTTGAAGCAAATAGAAACAAGAACCAATCCAACTAACTCAGATTAATGCCAAAGTGGAAGTCAAATCTGGTAACCTCTGAGAAGATGTGTGGAAACTCTGGTTATCATTATGAAGTTTTCTGTGAGCTACTAAGTCTAAAATTCATCAGGAAACAGTGATTTATCGTATGCTCATTAGAACAGGCAATTTTTAGTTCTCCATTTTATGAGGCTTCATATACCCTTGCATTTTCTAGTTCTTATGGGCAATCAGTGCTGAAGCCATGTTTATTTTGTCTACTACTGTTTTAACAGTTTATTAGCTGTATTCCCTGATGTATTTAGTGCTTGAACTTGGATTGACCGGCTGTGATTTGAGTGCTGTGTGACTGCACTCAAATACCATAGTAAAATACACAGGAAGTTATTTTCCATTTGCTGCCAGACTTTGAATACAACTATTATAATTCACTGAACTTCATTTTTATGTTTTCTCAGGTTGCCAGTGAATAGTTTGCCAATGAAAGAATATTTTTCCTGGCTCTCTAGAATAACAGCAGTTTAAGGTCATGAAAGAAAATTGTCTAGATAATCAAGGAAAAAAATGAGAGACATTTATTTCTTCCCCACAATGAATGACAAAATGTTCTATGTATATAATCACTGCTAATTTTTATCTGAATCTGTTGGATTAGTAGGGGACAGTCCTTTCCAAGGCAATTTTCTCTCCTTTAAGCTACCAATACCAGGAAGAAACTTGTCAAAATAAAGATATATGTTGAAGTATAAGAAATCTTTCTGTGGTCTAGGGCATCCAGCAATTTTCCGCTCGTATTGCTCACCCTTGGTGATCCTTCAGCTTGGATAGTTCCCAGTCTGAAGCTGTTTTCTACTGCTATAAATGTTCTCTTTCCTATTACAAGGCACATCTAAAAACCTGTGTGGTACTTAGACTGCAGGTCATTTTGGAAAATGTGACCACAAGGGAACTCTTGGAGGTTCTGCCTTTGAGGATCCATCAGTACAGTCTGCTGTGCATCTTTTACAATATAAAACTTGGAAATCCTTTGGAGCTTTCTTGTTTTCTATTGTGTCCCCTGGGTAATTAATCTTTACAACTGTCTTTTTAGTCTTTATCCACAAGTGGCTGTTACATGCTATAAAAGTCCTTCTGGTTCTTCTGTCTCTGTAAAATAAGTCCCTATGCCCCTCAGGATTACAGTTCTTTGTTCAGTTATATAGTAGAAGTTGGCGTGTTACCTTTATTCCTTCAGGCAGAGTTTATTTACAGCAGTCACCATGACATACTGTCCACAAGAGGATTAATGAAAATTTTTATGCATAAATAAGATTTTGTTTTAAAATGGCACAGGATTTTTTTCTGCAGTAAAGCTCTGCTGTGAACTGCCACACAGGAATCAGTATGTTTGAAGACAATTAGTGCAATAATGCTTACCCTTCTTAGAAAACACAGGAATATCCAGGAGACCCTCTGTTCACTTCACATGCAGGAGAGGACAGTGGCAGGGTACTAATCGCTGACTTGAACTTAGGTGCTTGCAGGAGATTAGCCTGGAGATCATAGAGACATCCTAGAATTATTTATGTGATTAGTATAGTCACCATGTCTAATGAGATGGGCTACCTGCATGCTCTCCTGCTGGAGTGATGTGTGTGTGTGTGTGTGTCCTGAACATCCGTTTTTCTTGAGTTTCAGAGTGAATTTTGAGTGTTACTGAAAAGTAATGCATTCTGTTAGTAGATAATTAATAAGACAGCAATATTAATAGGGTTCTAATTGCTGACAACTATCTGTTTAAAAGTTTATTTTGAATTGTGAACATGAAGCAATGATACAAAAACTACTGCTGTTCATTAAGAATATTGCTTTTACATATGTATAAAAAGTCAGTGTTACAACCTTTGAGTTGATAAAGAAACACAGCTTAGAAAGAAAATGGTAACTTAAAATCGCCAACAAAAATTAATTTCTTAGAAAACTTTCTCCTGGGAAGCCAAAGTAATGAAATAAATATTCTTTTTTTTAAGCGTAAGGGGTATGTGCATGTATTTAAAAGTTTTGCTGCTTGTTTTCTGCATGCTGTATTTTTAATTGGAGACAAACCTTTTCTTGTTCAATGTACTGTTAAAAGAAATAATATTTCTGGGCCACATTTAGTACATGGTGATACCCAAACCACTATTATTCCGCTGATGTCCAATTAAGCTTGCAGGTACAGGAATTGCCAATCTGAATGAAAGCACCTTAGTCACTGACAAGCCACTGTTCTCTACCACACCACTCGATGCCTATTAGGATATTTGTCTGCATCTGTCATGGAATTTGACAGCATGCAAGTTTAATGCTTTTTTTCCCGCTGCAGTCTCTGAAAGGCTCTGTCTGACTGCCAGGTGTGGGGGTTATATGGAGTTGTGTTGTGTGAATACTGACTCCTGCAGCTCTGTAAGGGACTGATGTCAGTAAGTGAGGCTCTGCAGCTGACTGATTCTTTTACTTGACAGAAAAAAATGAAAGCAAGCCAACCAGCATGGTCTAGACTTAACCAAAAATGATGTGGTTTTCTCCCCTGAGAAAAGGAGAAGTCATCAAATAGATATACCTTATTAAATCCGAAAATAGTTCTTCATTCTTCATGCCTCCCAGAAAAGAAAACAAATCCAAAGCAAATTAAAGGCTAGCACTCATGAGTTAAAATCACCCTTTTACCTTGTGGGTCAAGGGAATAGTTCACTGTCTTTGGGTGTGAAGACAGTCTGTATTCTGTGTGCCCAAGGAGAGATCAGTTAGTACAACTAGGCTGAAGTCTTCCTATGTCTTTTCATCTGTGGTAGCACCATGGTTGTAGGGGATGCTATCTAAATGTCCTGTACAAATGGGAAAGGTTCTGACAGGGAGGATAGAGCACTCTGATCCAGGCTGTTCTGGGATCCAGTGCTAACAGGGCTCACCTCCTTAGTTCAGGTGCCTCACTTGGGCACTGGAGAGATGGATTTCCTGCTTTTCAGATGCTACTGCCAATTTCCATTCACCTAAGATCTCTGTCCTGGTTTTAGCAAATGGATACTGGTTTTTGTAGTTTCTGTTGTAGGTTTTTGGGAATTTTTTTGAATGGGTCTGAGAAAGCCATAAGACAGAAACATAATTTGTTTTCCTTTTTCTTCATCTGAGACAGAGCATGAGATGCCTGATTTCATCTGACCTTTGAAACATGATATACTTCTATCTGTATTGTGGGTTTGAGGAAGTTAATTTAAAATCAGTTGTGTTCAGGTTTTCAGAAGGCACATGTCCGCTGAGTAACATTATCTTTAAATCTCAGTCATTTTCTGATCCTGTGTCTCATGCTCTTGAGTAATTTTACCAGTCATTTCAGTACAACCAACTCACTTCTGCAAATACAGCCACTGATTTCTGCTGTGTCTTTTCTTGCCTAAAATTAGTTCTGTAGAAGCTACATGAGTTGAATATCAATATCTTGTAAATGGGAAGAAATTGTTGCATTTCCTTATATCCAGTGAAAAAAAAGTAAGTACATCATACACTTCATTAGTTGATATAAATGTATTTTTTCCCCAGGCTTTGGCTCATCTGCACTTAATAGACTATATAGGAGAGCAGACAGCTTTGTTAATAAAGGTATGTTTAAGATATTTATAATTTTTTAAAAGGTAAGAAAAATACTTTTACTCCAGTAGAGCAATAATGAATACTTTTATTTTGAATTTGCTGTTAATGATTGCATTCCTGCATCAGTAATATCAAGAAAGCATGTCATACCTTAGCATGGGTGATATTTAATATGTATATATCTGTCCACAGCCCAAATAAACATAGCCATAAATGCAATAAAGAAGCTTTTCCTGAAGTCTAAAAACTCCAAAAATGCAAAGGTGAAAAAAGTATAAACAGCTAAAGGTCAAAATTCACAGTTAAATGGTGTATTTTTTGTGTGAAATCTGAGTATTAGAAATATCAATCTTTGTACTTTTATTTGTTCAAGTTTTCTTGGAAGAAGAACTGTAATTGTGTTACTAAATGTTAGGCTATTTTATCTAGGATGCCTTTCCTATCTCAGAGCCTAAAGGAATAATAAGTGTCAAATTAAAACTGTAAAGAACATGCAGTTGTGCCGTGGGGGACACACAGAGCAACACTGATCTCAGAGTTATAATTTTCTCTCTCCCAATTGCAGGTGGTTCCTGAGGATCAGCGCTTGGCCGTGGCCATCATTTTAGTGCTCTGGGTGTCTGCTTTGGCCTCCTCTGTGATTGACAACATCCCCTTCACAGCTACAATGGTAAGGTCTGTGCTGTACTGCACATCCTCCTCCAGGTGCTGGCAAGGGAGCTGAGCTTGTTAATTACAATTTCCTCCTGTTTGGGGTGTTTTTTGTTGTTGTTGTTTGTTTGTTTTTGTGGGTTTGTTTTTTTTTTTTTTTTGAGCTCTGCTGTGATGGAGCTTACTTTACCCTCTGAGATTGAATCAGTATTAGAAACTAACTCATACTGTTAAGGTATCTAGCTGGCCATTGCTTCCAGCAGCTGCAGGTAGCTGTTGCAGCAGAGCAGAGACACTGTTTTGGCTGCATCTTTGCACTTTACCCTCTTATATCCACATATACACATGAAAAATAAAATTGTCTTTTTGATGGAAACTATCACTATTACTATCTCTAATCACTATCCATCCACTGCAATCATGTGCTGAGTAGTTATGCTAATGCTTTTTTGACTCCTGAACCTTTTATTGCTACCTTACTTTTACAATTAGTTTAAAAACCACCAAATTATGTTAAGCATAACAAATGCTTGTCAGCAGCTGAGCTTTAATATCAGAGAAGTATCAAATTATAACAAATTAGGGCATGCTCAGATAGGTTTATTCAATCAAGTTCTCTGTTTAAAGTGTGATAATTCATTCATTATACTATAATAATGTTTCATTGTTACAGCTCTTTCTCAGTTAAGTATATTTTTTCTTCACTTTGTCTGTTATTGGATAGTCATATCCATCTTAACCTGTACCAAGGTATAAGACACTTCTTGTAGGGCATATGACAAATTGGGCAGATCTGTAGCTACTCTATATATGTATATTAATATGGTATTTTGCTTTGATAACCGTGGCATTTCCTGTGAAACTATATTGATTTAACCACAACGGACTGCAAGCAATAGGCAGGAAAGGAAAGATTTGTTTGGGATGAGTCACCTCCCAGTAAATGCTTGAGGACTATTAAGCAATAATGCAGAAATCTTAGCTTAGAAAATTTTTGCTTCATATCTAGTTAGTCTATAAAACTTTACTTGGAGCAATACCAAACAGCACCTACATGTATACCATTGAAAGGAGTATGTTCTGGGAAATGGGACTGAAATGCAAGAAGCCTTTGGGATGCCTGAAGACCATTTCTTTTGTATCTTTGAGGGTGGCAAATACAGAGAGACAGGAAGGGATCCTTGTCAACATTTTAAGCTATTTCAAATTTATATTTTTCCCATTCTGTTCTGGGATGAATCTAAGAGATTGCTAGAAATTTTTCTTTTTTTTTTTTTTTTAATTGGCAGATAGAAGAGACAGAAAGAAAAATGTGTGCATATTCTCACCTATGTAAGAACAATCATTAACTGAGGTGTTAAGGCGTTAATCTGCTACTTAGCAAGCTCAAGTTGAGATTAGTCTAGTTCATGATAGGCTTGCATTTTAGTCTTTGTTGTTCTGCATTAGAAAATACTTACAAAATGTTCCTAAGTAACTAAGTCCCAAGATCTTCAAACTTCCATTTAAAATTATTTTTGTTTCTTTTGTACTTTGTTCCTACTGTTAAAACAAGGAGTATTTAGTTTTGGAAGGCTATTTTTTCCATATATGTGCCAAAGTTATGAACTTCTCATGAGGAGTGTTGAATATATTGAACCCAACTCTTTTGTGGAATGACTTTTCACTAATCAGGGACTTCTATATATGAGTTTGGTTTGACATTCCCTAGCGATATTGGAGTATGGGGTACCTGCTATGACGTAGCTGTGAATGATCCTGTCCTTTCCTGGGAAAAGGTTCCAGCTTGACAAATAAGCCTGCACTCATAATAGCGAAAGACAAATGTACTGAATCCCTTCAGGTCTCCATAAGTTTCCTTCAGGGGTGAGCCAATGTCATGACATTGGGTCAATCTCTCTTGTGTTTTTCATTAGTCATAGCTTTGATGGACCAGGTATTGGCTAAGGATGTGGAATCCATTAAGTTTCTTCGGATACAAAAAATCTGGGTGGTTTCATAGATATCAGCTGTGTTCTCTGGCTGAGGAAAGAGTGTTTGGAGGATGACGTCACAGACCTCTGCCTACATTGGCTTTGCCACTGACCAGAAGGAGTTAAGGGAAACCAGTCTCATGGGGTAATGGCTTGTTTGACTTGCACATGAATTCCTTGAATATCATGCAGAGATGATGAAAGGCCTGGTGGCGGCTCACAGTCAAGGATGCTAATAATATAATTTCTGCATTAGGAAGACAAGTATACCATGATTTTTGCCACATGATTCAGGAATGAGGCAGTCTTGTCAGTCTCAGTTCTTCTGGCTGTGAGCCCCCAGCTGACTGTGGAAAAAATTACTGCAATGGCAAGGGCATCTGGAAAGTTATATTGTTTTGTTCCTTCAGGGGCGGGGAACTTCAAGAGAGTTCATGCATGAGATGTCCCCAGTACTCCCTCTGTGCTGCTGGATAAGGTCTTCCACTCATCCCCTAAAACAATATGCAGTGCGTGTCATGCAGACTTGGAACAGGGAGAGGAGATGGGCTGCACAATCAGTGAAGTAATTGAGAAATTGATTGAGAGGGGGCGGTCTTCTTTGTGAGGTGACTGCCCCTCTGGGCTGAAGGCACATAGATGTAAATTTCCAACTCTTAAAATTTTCTGTTATGTGTGTTTTGACCCAGGAACTACCTGAGAAATGGAAGAAATACAAAATTCCATTAGAGCCTGAGTCTTGACTTAGGTGTACAGCTGAAGGGAATCAAAACAGAAAAACCTGCTAATAGCTCTGTAACTGTGATGTTATGTTTCCTTTAAAAAATCAAGTTGACATATGGTTGTCCAAAATTTCCTTTCAGTTTCTATGTTCGTTTGTGTATAGAAAAAAAGAAGAAAAAATATTAATGCCTACTTAATGACTCTCGAGACTAAAAGTTTCACTTTATCTGTGTTTGGATAAATTTGACTGCTTCATGTAAAGTTTCAGATTTGACAATCTTAAAATTTATAGCTGACCCAACAGTCAGTTAACTTACATTAAGAGGATTTGAAACATGGAAATTGTAGATTGATATTTTTAAAAAGGGAATTAGAATATATCTGAGCCAGTATTACACTGAATTCTAGGAAATAAACTATTTTATGAATTGAAGTAATGAAAACTAAGAAAGAAAATGGTTTCCTAGAAGAAATTCTAGGCATTTTAAAGAGATCTATGTGTCTATGTAGACAAATTAGGATTCTTCCTTATTCTAAAACACAACATATTATCTGCAGTCTTAAGAACACAACATAAATATTTTCAGTTATTTTAAGATGGGTATATTTTAAAGTGCAAAATACCTGTGTATTTAAGCAGAGTGAACATATTGATGATTTCCAGCAGCCTTCAGCAACATGGAGAAGATTTCTCTCTACTAAAAAATTCTGAAATTATTTGAAATGCCTTGCCCTGAAAATACCTTTTCAGTGCAACACTGTTGGTCAAATTCTTCTCTGCTCTAGAAATACAAGGGTAAATCTGATGCAACCCACAACCAAAAATGTCAGTACCATATGGAATTCATGTATGGAAGTTGCTAAACTGAAAACAGAGGGCAGAACACAGCACATTTTTTTGCTACAGAGGATGCTGTACAAAGATAATTGCCTACAAGAAACAATGGAATGAGTTTCTGAGTGCACTTAGCTCATCATAGGTTGAGTACTTTTATTGTTTCTGTCTTGCCAAAATTCTGTTTTTTGTTAAATGAAAATAGAGCATTGGAGCTGCATGAAGAAAAAACAGTTTTCAAATTATCTTCTAATTCCTTGTTTCAAATAATTCATCCTATGTGCAAAGATAATGAACTGCCCCAAAACAAGATGAAGGAGTTGAAAATTGCCCAATGAACTGTAATCCCAGGTTTTTTTCCTTCCGTTTAAATTGAAAAGTGAAGATTCAGCTCCCTAATTAAATAGATGCCTGCATGAGTGAGTGTTTATTGCATTTCCTTGCATAAGCATGCCTGGCAATTGTGATAGCTATCTGCAAGTGATAGGAAAATCAATCATTTCTTGTCACCAAGTAAATGATATACTGTAAAAAGTATTGTAGAATTATAGAAGAGACTATTTCACTTGGAAGAGACATAAAACAATTATCCAGTACAAGTGCCTGAGAAAATCAGGACCAACCAAAAATTAAAGCCTGTTATTAAGGGCATCGTCCAAATGAGTCTTAAACCCTGACAGGCTTGGGGCACTGACTCTCTCTAGGAACCTTTTTCCAATGTTTGACCACCCTCTCAGTAAAGAAATGCTTCCCAATGTCCAGTCTGAAAGTGCTATGATGCAGCTTTGAGGCATTGCCCTGTATTCCGTTACTGGATCCCAGGAGAAGAGCTCAGCACATCCATCTGTAATTCCCCTCCTCAGAAAGGTGTAGAGAGTAATGAAACCACCCCCTCAGCCCTCTTCTCTCCAAACTGGATGAACTCAAAGTCCTCAGCTGTTCCTCACGGGACATGCCTTCCAGCCCTGTCACCAGCTTTATTGCCCTCCTCTGGACATGCTCAAGCACTTTCATACAGTCCCCCAACAGAGTCAACAGCATTTCTCAGTATAGTATCATCAGCAAACTTGCTAATGATGCATTCAGCTACTGCTTTCAGATTGTTAAATATTCAGATAAATATTTAGAACTGAACTGGCCCTAGAACCCTGAGGAGCATCACTGGTTCCTGGTCACCAGTCAGCTGTAGCTCCATTCACTGCAACACTTCAGGCTCTGCCCTTCAGCCAGTTCTTCACCCAGTGCATTGTGAACCTGCTCATCCCACAGCCGGACAGCTTGTCCATGCTGTGAGGAACACTATCAAAAGCCTTACTAGCATCCACAAAAAACTACATTCACTACCTTCATGCACAAGGAGGATGACTTTATCCTCGAAGTATATCAAATCCATTAAACAGGACTTTTTCACTGTGAACCCCTGTTGGCTGTGCCTGATGATTGTATTGCTCTTTAAATGCCTTTCAGTAGTACACAGTACAATCTTCTCTATATTTTTTCCAGGATCTGAGGTTAGACTAACATATCTGTGGTTCTTTTGGGATTTCTTCTTACCCTTTCTGTAAACTGGAATAACATTAAAGCCAGCAGGGACCTTCACAGGTTCCCAGGACCTTCACAGGTTCCCATCTACCTTTGGTAGATGATCAAAAAGGGTTCTGCCATAACATCTGCTGGCTTCTTCAGTACTCTGGTATGAATCCCATCATGCTCCATAGAGTTGTGAACATTCAGGTGATCAAACTGGTCCTTTTAGTTTAAGTGTCCCAGATTTTGAGTTTGAGAAAGACTTTGTGTGAAACTCTGTGAGCTCTGACTGTATGCAAAAGGCTGTGTTGCCAGCAGCAAATCTAATCTATGTTACCAGCTAAAAATCTAATATATATAGATTTACCTGAGAGTTGCCTAAAAAATACCCAGATAATCTTGTATCACGAAAAATTCATACACCAGGAACTTGGCTATTATATTTCTCACATTTTAATTTTTGAATGGCCAGGATTTTTTCGTGTTGCATATCCAGCTTTCATTGTCTGCAGAACAAATGTATTGATGCTCTATTGATGTTCTATGTGTCATTCTGTTAAACCTCTGATATTTCTCTTCCTTTATCAACAAGCTAAACACTCAGTGACTTTCTTTGGCAGGCAGACTTACTAATTTTTAAGGCCTGGACTTTCCTAGTATTTTCATTTCAATAGCAAAGAATTTCTGCCCTTAGAATTTTAAGTGATGTGATGTTATTACCAGTATGCTCTTTACTTTAATTGACATGTTTTATCAGCTATATATGCTGAAGCCATCTGTTTATATTTTTCTTTTATTACCGGAAGTAAAAAGACAGCCACAGTAAATCCCTGTTTTAGCAGAGTTTAAATACTATTTCCTCAAAATAAAGCAACAAACAGTTTCCGCAAACCATCTGGCTGACAAGGTGACTTAGTCTCTGACAGGTCTTAGTTAGAAAGTAAATAATTTTTGTCCCACTGTTTATTGTCTCTAAAACTGTGGGATGCTTTTCTCTTGCAATGCTGAATGTTTCACATGCATATCATGTTCTTAATGCCAGCTTTATTTTTGGAATTTCCTTGCCCTCTGCCCTTCCAGAGTAATCTATGATGTTCTGCATTTCATGGCTTGGTAAAAGTGCAAGACTAGGCTGCAGCCATCTGCAGAGACAGAGCAATCATCAATAGTTTGGGAAACTACAGGTTTTTTTCTATTAATGCATAATCTACAGTTTTCACAGAAGACATCTTTGCCGCCGGCAGTTCTTAGCAAAGTGTGTGTTGTGAAGTCCCATGGTGTAGAGCAGCAATGAGACCCTAAAATAATGGCGTGAATTGCTGTTTCATCGGCATTTTCCACTAGACAAACCGGACAATATCATAGGAGTGTGGAATGCTTTAGGTTGGAAGATCTTAAAAATCATCCAGTTCCAACTCTCCTGCCATGGGAAGGAACACCTTTCCGCTAGACCAAGCTGTTCAAAGCCCTGTGTGACCTCACCTCGAACACTTTGTCCATATTGAAGACAAAAGTGTTAAATGGCACCAGTCCCAATATCAACCCCTGAGGAATGACACTTGTCAATGGGCTCCCCTTGAACATTGAGCCATTGACCACAACCCTTTAAGTATGACCATCCGGCCAATTTCTTATCCACCAAATGGTCTGTCCATCAGATCTATGGGTCTCCAATTTGGGTGATGGCCATCAAATTTGTGAGGCATCATTTGCACCTAGTTGCCATGTTGGATGTCATCAATCACTTCCTTGTTTTTGATTTGCCTTAGCATACTTTCCAGGAGATTCTGCTCCATGACCTTGCCAGGTACTGAGGTGAGACTGGTGGGCCTGTAATTCTCCAGGTCTTTCTTTTTCCCTTTTAAAAAATGAGGGTTGTGTTTCCCCTTTTCCAATCAGTGGAACTTCACTAGACTGCCATGACTTCTGAAATATGATGAATTGTGGCTTAGTCACTTCCTCAGCTCGTTCCCTCAGGATCTCATCAGCTCCTGTGGACTTGGGCACCTTGTGTTTCCTTAGATGATTTCAAACCTAATCTTTTCATACGGTAGGTGGTTCTTCATTCCCCCAGTCCCTACCTTTGCCTTCTGTGACTTGAGCAGTGTGTCTGGAGCATTTGCTGGTGAAGACCAAGGCAGAAAAGTTATTGAGTACCTCAGCCATTTCCACATGTCCCAGATAACCAGGTCTCCTATTTCCTTCTGGAAAAGACTCACTTTTTCCCTAATCTTCCTTTTATCACTAAGGAAGCTATAGCAGCTTTTCTTGTTGCTCTTGCTGTCCCTGGCCAAATTTAATTCTATCAGGGCTTTAGCTTTCCTAACCTGATCACTGGCTGCTTGTACAACCTCTCTGTGTTACTCCCAGGATACCTGTGTTTGCTTCTACCCTCTGTAAGCTTCTTTTTTTCTGTTTGAGTCTGTCCAGGAGCTCCTTTTCCATCCATGTAGGCCTCCTGGCATTTTTGCCTGATTTTTTTCTTTGTCAGGATGTGCTTCTGATCTTGGAGGAGGTGACCCTTGAATGTTATCCAGTGTTTTTGGGCCACTCTTGACCTGCTGAATTCTACTGCACTGCACAGCTATAGGACCTAGTAACTTGCTTGAGTTACTCTTCTTGCACAATGAGGGTGTGTGTGATTACTTGTACAAGTGCTGCCTTTGACAAGCAGAAATAGCTGAGAGGGTTTCACTCTTCGTGAGTCTGTTGCTCGTCCCAGGAGGAGATGCTTTCTGACAGAGCAGCACCAGTGCTCCTCCTCTGGTTTCCTCTCTGCATATCGTGTGCACTGGTGAGGTGTGGGCCATTTTTTGCTCTGCTCTCGGCAGCTGTCTGGCAACAGCTTTAGGACTGACCACAACAATAGGAAATGTTGAAACACTGAATTGTTTTTAAATAAGTGTAACGTAATTTTGGATTGCATATCATGTTCTAACTGTGACGGTTTGAGAGAAATAAAGTTTGTGATGAGAAATGACATCTTTCCTTACTGTTTCATGCAAAAAAAAGACAAGATGTTGGGCATGCTGAGCCTTCTTTAGGCCTTAAAATAGAAATAGACATCTTCAGGCAATCTAATATTTAAGAATAATTGTTTAGAAATTAGCTTATCTAGGCTAATCAATGAGAGGATTTAAGAGGAGGAATGGGGGAAGGGTTGTAATTCTCCATAAAGCCTATATATTGCTCCATACCAAAAGAACACACACAGTCAATAAAGGTGAGCATCACTCAGCCGTCAAAGAGAAAACATTTTTCAGGAAGCAGAAGAGATCATACCCCTTGAGGGTGAGCTATGAAATACATTAAAATGACAAATTGGAGGATTAAAAGTCATAACTCTATTCACTACCAAAACTCCTAGACTCTGAGAAAGCATTAATTTTAAGATACATCACAGTTATTTTCTCAAATCTCCTCCTGATTCATGTCTTACTGTTCCACATTATTTCATTGTTTCTCTTTCCCTTTTAGTCCCATAAACCTCTGAACATGTTAGAAACTGGAGAAAAATAGTGTCACCTCTCCCCTTCCCAATAACTTTCTCTCTATGGATACTGATGATGCCATTCTTTCAAACCAAGTGGTTACAAAATTACGTTGAGTTCAAACCATTTTTCCAAACTAAGCTGAAGTTGTTTAACTTTGAAGAATGTTACTAGCTGAGAACTGGTGGTAGATCTGGCTAGAAAGCCTGCCTGCTGTATTTTTGGGTTCTATCCCAATTGCCTAATGAAATCTATTATGCCTTCCTACAAATATTATTTCACTTTTCAGGTTTTTTTTTTAATTTTGTTTTATTTGCTAAAGCAATTAAATGAAATTCATAGAAATGCCTGTTCTGGTTTTGGCTGGTATAAAATTAATATTCTTAGTAATAACTGCTACAGTGCTGTGCTTTGGATTGACTATAAGAATAATATTGATAATTTACTGATGTTTTAGTTGCTGCTAAGTAGTGCTTATCCCTAATCAAGAACAGTTCATTTTCCCATGCTGTGCCAGGGAACAGGAGCACAAGAAACTGGAGGGTGGGTGAGGGGGCATAACCAGGAGAGCTGACCCAAACTGGCCAAAGGGATATTCCATACCACAGAGTGACACACTCAGTATATAAACTGTGGGGAGTTGTCCAGTTCTCACCAATTGCTTCTGGGGGATGGGCTGGGCAGCAGTCAGCAGGTAGAGAGCAATTGTATTGTACATCATTTATTTATCTTCCATTTTACTCCGTTTCTGTCTCTCATTTTCATTAATATTATTATTATAATCATAATATTATTTATTATCATAATAATAATTAATTATTGTTATACTAGTTTTTTCAATAATTAAACTGCTTTTATCTCAACTCTCAAGGTTTAATGATTTTTCCTGACTATTCTTTCACCCTAAGGGGAGGTGTGGGGGAATATGAGATGGGAACTGCATGGTGCTTAGTTGCTGGCTAGCATTAAACCATTTGCAAATATTTTCCAGTGAACTAAATCCACATTCTTTGGTAAATATAATGTTGAAATAAGAAGTAAAATAACTCTGATCTGCTTATGAATTCAGAAGCCTGCCAAGTGGAGTTTTCTCAATTTTCCCCTAATAGATCACATACTTTTGATTACAAAAAGGATTTGTAATTTTTTGGTTACTGAGTCCTGATCTACAGCCATCCTCACTGAGTAGTTCTGGGCATCTTTTGCCATCATCTCTAGCAGGAAGAGGAGATACATCTTTGTCCTTTAGATATCAAGAAATGAAAAGGGAATTGATTTGTAGTCACTGTCAGTTCCCTGCAGACCTAGAAGGGTCACATGGAAGGCACTCAAAACCTGAAGACTGCCTCAGTTTTGTAAGCACTACTCATGTCAGGCTTGGCCTAATGTCAACAGGTTTTCCTTAGCTATGGGACTAGCACAGTCAGTGGGGAAAAGTTAGAGACCAAGCATAGGATGCAAAGAAACTAAGAAAAACGAGAACAAAAAAAATTCTTCCTCCTCCCCCTCCCCATTAGTCTTTGGACTTACTGGTGGTTTAAGTTGTTCCCTTTAATGAACTTATGTTGTGCTGATAGTTGGACAATACCTTTTGATTCTCTCTCTTTTCTTCTTGAACCACAGATTCCTGTACTTCTCAATCTGAGTAAAGATCCAGATGTTAACTTGCCTATGAAACCATTAATCTTCTCATTGGCCATGGGTGCATGCCTTGGAGGTAAGATTTTGTGAGAAAGCTGACATAAGGTAACAGCTATGCAATTATAGCATGTATAAATTGGCACAACAGGTTCAATCATTTTACTGTGCAAGGCATATGGAGGGCCTGATTCAGCTTCCTTGACTTCAAAGCACTCCTGGATGAGAATCCCAGTCAGTTGCTGCCGCTACAATAGGATTTTTGCAGTCTGTGTTTGAAGTCTGTATCTGCATAATCTACAGACATACAAAGAAACAGTCCAGATGGTGCTTATAGGGTTCTGATATTTTGTGAGAGAAAAGACAAAGATACATTTGGCTTTCATAACAGAAAGCCATCATTGCTCATTGAAAAGATGCAGAAAATGTATAATAGCTAAGATCTGAATGCTTGATTCAAAATCTGCTGAAGTCACTGGAAGGTTTTCTGGCTGGTTTACAGAAATTATTTCAGTATCCATTTGCTGACCTACTTATCACTCTTCATTGTAAGGAAAATAGTTTTGAAGTCTTTGGCAAATCTACTTCTAATAATGAATCTAATAGCCATTCATCTAGTGCCCAACTTGGTGTCACCTGGGATTTTATGTATTGTCAGTACATTAGCACAAAACAAGGAGATGTTTTCATGACTGTTATAATTTATTTTTTTTATTAAAAAGGTAGCATGTATATACTATAGGCCCTGGATTTTTATTACAAGAATAAAAAAGAATAGCAATCCAGTAGTTTTAAAATAAATACATACAAGATTTTTTTTATATTTTGGAAATAGCTTGTGAAGATGTTACAATACAACATTTCTATATAGCAAGTCCACTACATGCCATTAAAATATGTTAAATGAGAAATTAAGTTAGTATTCTTTTTCACTACTTAGAATTTCAATGCTAATTAAGTTTTATTGGCTGTGTTTTGATACCTAAATATTTAGGTAGTTAAGTTATATAAAGTTAAAATTAATAACATGTTATTCCACCATAGATCCACCCCTTCTTCCCCTCCATGCCCCTCCAAACAGTTCCTGTGACTCCACAGGGACAATTAAAACCAGTTTTGTGTCAATACAAGTTCAGGTTTGTTTATTCAGCTAAGTGATTGCTAATACAAGTGACCTTAATACCTAACAATGATTATAGTGATGTAATTTACAGATTGAACTTTAAGAGCATGTTGCAAAGGCAGGGCAATTTTACACCAGTTATTCATTTGAGGCATATCTCTTTGTACTCATCATTACTCATCATTATATTATGACTTTAATCTGTTTCTCTTTAAAACTAGTGATTGGAATAATCAGCATATCTTCATATAGATGTTTGCCATACAAATATTATACTCCTTCACCTTTTGATTTGACTCAGAGTTCTTAGAGGTCATTTCCAACCTAAATGACACTATGATTCTGTGAATTTGTTGATCATTGAACATACTCTTTGTTTCATTAAATTTTCAGATTAAAAAAAGCTTTTATAAGGAATATTTATAAGGAATATAAAGTTAGTCAGATTATGCTGACATATTCTTAGTGGGGGGTGCTTTACCAGCCTTGAAGCCTTTACCAGTGTCGGCTGATTTTCCTAAACTATCAGTTATCATCTTAACCCAAATTCCTTTAATTTGATTTGTTGAAAGGCTGCCTGGATTTTGAGACTTCTGTGTGTATGCAATATGAGACAAAAGTAAAAATATAAACAGTACCATGAGAATGATTTGAATTAAAGAGATTAGAGATCCATAGGAGGTGTTTGGTGTTCAGATATGCTCCATACAAATATTTGGATAAAAGTTTAGATCATTATTAGCAAAAGCTTAAACTCTCCCAATTTTTCTCCAATAGGATAAAACAGAGCACATGCTGAGTTGGACTGGCAAATGTCTTCTAAGGAGTGTTAGCCTGAAATTTAATATGCCTCTGATTTTCTATTGTCAAAAAGCTAATGGACAGGAGCTTATTGTTGAAGAATAAGTGTGTGAAAGCTTTAGCTTTAAAAGACCCAGCCTTGAAAAGTGAGGGAAAAGGGGCTTTTCTTTCTTAAAAAATGAAGTGTTGATGGTCCTTGAAGATTATTTCCAAAAGAGAACTCTCATCATCCCTGAAGTGTGTAAAGGAATCCTCAAGGCAGGCTAATGCAGTTGCAGAAGGAGTAATGACAATGATATCATTACTGCCTGCTGCTTAGAGCAAAAGATTGGATCTTATCACTGCTTATGCAACCAGGGGAACTTGGCAAATAAGATATTTTGTAGAAGAGTCTTATGAAATAATGCATTACAACTACATATTTTAGGGTTAGCTGTTTACTACATAATGCAGAAATTAATTTCTGGTAATTTGATAATATTTCTGTACTTCAGGGTAAAAACTGCTAATGTGTATGTAAAGGGAGCACCAACATTTGTGCCTATCTTGGAAAATGCCAGTCATTTTCTCCTAAAAAATTTCCAGTGGTTACAATTACTTTTTTCCTATTGCCACAAAGTGCACAGGCAGCTACATATTTGGAAGATGATAAGATGAGAAAAGGCAGTAATTTTCCTTCATTGCTTTAGTTGTTGTCCTGGAAATGAAAGAAGGATGGAGTCAGCCTCAAATAAGCTGAAAAGACCTCTGATGATATAGCTGCCACATCTTTGTTCATTGTCTCCCAAAAGAGCTGCTACTGCTAGATTTCTGTCTTCCATGGCCTAGTGCTCAGACAAAAGGAGCAAAGGAATATCACATAGATTCTCCTTGTTCTGTGAAATGTGTCTCTGAAGGTGAGAAGAGATGAAAAATCCTGTCTCTTAATCAAGAAAGCGAAGGACAGTGATGACCATGATGAGTTGCTGGTGAGAGTGTCACAATTTTGAATTCTTTGGATATTCCTCATAGTTGGCCTGTTCTTTTTGGCAGAAATCTTCTTGGTCAGGTCAATCTTACACAGTAAAGAAATAAACATGATAATTTTCCAGGGGATCTGGTTCTGGAAATGTAGATCTGCATTTGTCCCAGCTATCTTTAAGAACATAAGTTTTAAGTTAGGAGTCTGGCTGCCCCAGGCTCCATATTTGGTGATGGAGATACTGCAATGTCCAAGGTGTTTATTAATGCACTGAAATTTCCGATGATCTCTGCAGAGAACATTGGAGCCTCTCATGCGACAGAGAGAGGTTCCCAAAGACAGGTGAAATGAATTCAGGCTTTTGGGCCTTTTGATTAGTCAGATCTTCTGGATACTGAACCACCCTATTAATTCGCATCTTTCTGGGCTGACTAAGTATCCGGAAAAAAATTGTGTTGCTCATGAAGTTTTTTTATGTATGATCTGCCACTATTTCAATTACATCTTAAAAATGAAGGGAAAGAAAACAGAAAATATAAAAGGTACTAAAGGAAGTAAACAAGCAAGAAACTTCTGGGGTGTTCTGATGAATCTGTATCTGTATTACTTTTGTATGAGAGACTGACTAAATCTTCATTCATTAATGTTTTGTATTCTAGTATTTGATGGAATTATAACACTTTGGAGACTGAGTTTTATGTAGATCTTCCAATAGTGTCTAGGGAATGCTGCCCTGAAATTCTGGAGAGCAAATGAAGGTTGCTAGCTACAGCAATTTCAGAACAAGAGGAACTTTAATTTCCCTTTTTATATTGGCTCATGACTTTTAAAAGAGCATAAAATAAGTATTCAACTTAAATTGAGTAAGTGTACAGTCAGAAATTCACCTGTTAAGATTGTTCAATTGTGTAGAACTAGACTATTTACTGAGCTGAGAGGTAAGAGCTAAGATATTATTTGAAGGGTTTTTTTACATGTGACATTTAAAGAGCTGGCATTAACTCGCCTTTTTATCTTTTTCTCTTTTTTTTTTCATGATTTATAAACAGTATGCTTTAAAACAAAAAAGAAAAATATCAAATTAATTTTTGAAAGTTCCTACCTTCTGAGATCTCAGTTGCTAGCATAGAAAAGTGCAAGAACTCTGCTGCAGTGACTGTTAATGTGGTCCAGAGGGAATAATTTTACAATGTATAGTTTTTCACTATTTTCCTTCTCTGTATATTTTCCTGAAGGACAACACCTGAAAGTCATTATTGTTACAATTCTGTAGAAATAGGCAGTTTCTAGGATGAATTCAGTTGTGCCATTCTTGCCACATCACTCAGTTGTAGGCTCTGTGTCAAGACGGGAGATAGGAAGAGAGGATTGCTGGCACTTTTCTTCTAACCTTACAGGGTCAAAACCTAGGTGTGAATAAAATCCATTATCCACAGGACATTGTGCTAATTACAGCTATTACAGCTATCCCACAGTGTAGCTAAACAGTGGGATTTCTCCCAATAGTCCAGTGCTGTAGCTATTCTGCCTCTCAGCAGCCCTCCTTAGGTCCCTGGTGCAGACGGGGCCTTGCACGGTGGAGTATCACTGATTTTATTACTCCTGCCAATTCTGCTCAATAAAATCCTAAACTAGGTTTAAAGCTTCAGATGCACTGAAGGTATAAAGCTAAAAAATATTGTTTATATTCATAAACCAACCCTCCTTCTCTGCAATATGAGGAAAAGTTATATCCTTCAGAAAACATAAAATGTAATAAATATATGACAATTAACATTATGAAAAATGTTGCTACTTTACTGTTCTTTTATAGTTACAATAGATCAAATTTGTATAACACTTTTCAATTTAAAACATTTAAAAAGTATACCAAAAATTGAATGCATGGTATAAAAATGTAGCTGTTATTTAGGAGGAACACTATTCAGCTTTGGCTTTGAACTTTACTGTTGTATAAAATGTGTAATTGAATCCGTAGGAAAATTTTTTAGTGGAGACGATATACTTACTTGAGCTTGATTTTAACCAGGACATGAATATTGGAAGTTCCTACTGGTTCTAAAAGAATCTGTTAATGACAAGAAATCCTAGGGCTCAGTTCTATGTCTCATGGGCTAGACAGTCCAGATTCAGAAAAATATTTTTTTATCGATATAAAATTCAATCCAAATCAAAGGGTGGTATTGTAGGGAATGAGAGCTATCTTTAAAAAGGTAAAGGATTTTGCTGCTCTTGTCCTTGAAAGGCTGGCAAATCAAATAGAGAAATGTAGGAAATATCTCAGTTTTTATTTGAAGACCCCAGAGCAGTCTTTAGCAGCATTGTACCTTTAATTTGTGCTTATCTAGAAGCATGTTTTTATATGTCTTCCACTAATATCTAATTTTCTGAGTGTACATTGCACTGTTTCTATGATGTTTGCTGAGATGGAAATTAATTCAACAGTGGCTGCTGTCCGTTAAATCGTAGTACTCTTTTCTTATTCATAATGAAGAGCTCATTCAGATGTTACCTGAAAGTTTTTGAGTTTTGTTGTAGTGTGAAAAACATTGGGTATAAGCACAAGGACTCTTTTCACTCAACTGATACCTGAGAGCCCAAATTGTCCTCTTGCTGTTTTCTGTAGCAGCCAGAATCTGTAACCTCCTATAAAAATCCAGTTGCTGTTTCCCTTTGCTCTTTCATGGCATTCAAGCTCTGCGTCATCTTCATGCTTTTTCAGTGTGAAGTTCTTAAAGCCCAGAGTGCTGAAAAGTCCTTGGTGTGAGACCCAGGCTTGTTTCCAGACTCCCTGCAACTAGAGGATATTCTCTAAGATTGTCAAAGATTGTCCTCTGGGATATGAAAGACATGCAGAAGAAAATTCAGAGCCTAAAATGTAAAACCAGCCAAAACTGAGTGTGTTCATTTGACAAACATATCTTTGCCTGTATGAAGGCAATATCAGAGACCAATTCAGTTTTAAGCTACTGGCTTAATATGGAAAATAACCCCCATATTGAAACTAGTGTATTTTTTTCAGCAATGATATTTTTCTAAGCTTGGAAAGAGTTACCTTGGCAGACATGCATTTTACAGGTGTATGCATGTCATTAGGGTGAAATATGAAGCATGTGGGGTAAAGGATGCTGTTTCAACACTGATGAGGATTTATAGTTTGGATGGTAAGTCTGAGATTTTAAAATGGAAATAAGACAGCTATGTGTAATATGTAATACTGATTTAGAAAATAAATTTGTACCAAGCACCAAAATCAGTTTATTATAATGCTAGCGTTACTGATAACTTTGAAATGCTTCTATTAATGGATTTCAGTCTGTGTAAAATAACTACAAGCTATAAAGTTCTGCAAATTAGAGATAGGATAATGATCAGACATGGCATTGAGGATCCTACAAAGTATATATGGAGATCTGTTTAATTTTCCTGACTTGCTTTGTGCATTTCTTCATCATAAATGACAGAAGGTTCTTTCCAGAAGCCTTAGCCACTTCTGTTTTAAGAATTACATGGAATAGGCAAACAGATTATGTTGTATCAGTGAGTTGCTGCAGTATGAAAATACAGACTCTAAATAGCTGTGTTACAAATGGATGTGGGGGTTTAGATAAGCCCTTGCCTTTTCCCAAGCCTCTGGCAGCAGGCAGTAGCTTTATTGAGGTGGCCAGCACCCCAAAACCCACTCTCGTTTGCAAATTCCTTAATAATGGCTGATTCAATCTATTATAGAATGAATTATTTATTTAATAGGCGAAAAAATAACAGACATAAGACTTAAAACAAACTAATACTACACAGCAAGAAGGACAAAAAGGAAACTACTAGTAGATATATACACTGCAAGGTTAAAGGTACCTATTACTGTTACAGCTAGCGAAGAAATAATGTAACTTAGGTTTGAATGTATCTTACCATCCAATTGTTGGTGGGCACATCGAGATCCTTTCCCTCAAACCCTGGGGAAGTAACCATGAAACCTGCATCCAGACTTTGAGGAGAAGTTTCGAACACTTTCAGGGTGTAAGAGGCTTCTGCCTCTGTGATAACTTGTGTGTCTTTTATAGTTTGTAAAACAGTGTCTCGTAGTCAGGAATATTTCTTTTATCTCTTCCCACATCAGCTCTCCAGACTAAGATGTTGATTTTTAGCCAAGGCCTGAGCCCTTTTGGCGCCAGAGATGACCCCTGTCTGGGCCTTTTAGCCCCTGGGTTATCTCTTTATGCACCAACTGTCTGTGGTGGGGGAAGGGGGGTAGATGTCCTGCCACAAGCTGTCAGCAGAAGAGGCATATTCAGTTAGAAGGTAGCCCTTGGACTATCAGAACAAGGCAGGGAAGCTACAGCCAGACTCAAAACATTTCAGTGCAGAATATAATACTGGATTATCTACTTTTCTTCCTCGGCAGCCACTTTCCAGGCAATACTCCCTCTTCTCCATCTTGAGGATGAAAAAAATCTTGGGTTCCAAAATTCATATTGGTTTATATTGACAAATCAATATGGCACTAAGGAAAGTTATAATCATGCTCTAGATATTGTTTACATAGATATTGATAAATCTATTTAGCACAGTTAGCTTCAAAGTACATTATGGTAAAGTTGAATAATGTACTCTTATGCCAGGTTGCTTTATATAAAACAGTTTTTCAATATTTGATCCCCATTAACATCACATGTGACAAAGCCATGAAACTACGTTGACATAGTTTTATCTTTGAATCTAAAAATCAGAGATGCAGCATTAAAAATATGAAATATGTGCAGCATTAAAAGCACTAAATGAAACCTACTTGAATATGTGTCTCAGGGCATAGGGGAATGGCATGTCAGACTGCTGGCACTATTCATCATTATAATAGTTTATTTTACACTTGCACTGGGTAGGTTGACTTCGAGGAGAGAAGTGGCTTTAGTGGTCACCTCAGGTTTTTATGTGTTTTTTACAGATGTCTGGATTTCATAGAAGTTTATGGATTTCTTTAGGTCATTAAAGTAACAAGCGCAGGATGCTCAGCAACTCACCTTAGTTATTTCACACTTCTGGTGAGAAAAATGACAAATTTAAATTTCACCTTTTCCTCTCATAGCAAAAAAGAAACAATGAGCATTCTTTAGTGCAACTCTTACACAACTATCCTGCTGGTGGTGGTGTAGTGGTGAGAAGTGGTAAATTTCACCTGATTGAAAGCATTGGATTGAATGCAGTTCAATGAACTTTTTTGATAACTAAATTCAAAACTTTCATTCATGTTTTTTCATTTTTCCCCCTATAATGCCCATGTTTATGCATTTATGTAAAAATATGCCAATCAAAATGTTTCCAAATCAGTAAAATAAAAAAATGTTGGTATCATAAGACTGTATTTTGCCACAAATAACAATATTAAATGTGTTCGTGCATGCCTATGGCTTGATGATCCTTTTAGGGACTGCTAATGGTTCAATTTGCCTTGATTCTCTTCTTCATTGACAACAAAGTTTGATTATCTGGCTTATTGCTTTTTACACATAAAAAATATTAAGTTATTCAAGTGTTGCCTGTTATTAGAAGATATTCAAGACTTGTGGACATTGAACAGATGAATATAAATGTGGTTTTTTTTGATTTTTTGTTTTTTTAATGAGGCAAATCTGGATTACATTTTGTGAAACTGAAAATTTATTAAAGCTATGAAGGCTGTTTGCTATAAGGCTAATAAAAACCAGAACTGGTCAGTGTTCACTTTGTCAGATGGATTTGTTACATTTGCTCAGCCTGTGCTTTAAGTGGAGAAATGGAATATGCTGTGGAAAGGAAGCCAGGCACATCAGTCTACCTTTATTTTACAATGTGAATTATATGGGAGACTGCACAGGATTTTCTTTTAGAAATGGATTGTAAGCAAGGAGCTGACTTCCTTCAGTAACTTTTGCTTTGATACTGTAATATAATGGTTTCATTAGAGCAAAAAGCAGGGCTGAGAATCCTAAAATTATTCATGACTCTGCAGGAGACTCCTTGTTTCAGAAAGAGAATCCTTGTCTACACAAAGCAGAACAGCTGTTCTGTGTAAAACTGAGCCTGTCACAGAGGCTTGTTAAAGGCTAGGGAAAAGCTGTTCTCAGGGCTTGTGCTGGTATGAAAATAGGGTAGTCCTTTCACTTCTGCATTAGCTGACTAGAGATACAGGAGAGAGAAAATGCAGGTCTCTTGGTTGAGCACAGGTATAGCTTGTTCTCCACTATCACAGCATGTGGAAGGGAAATGGTCTCTAATTCTCACAGCAGAACGAACTTTTCTGTCAGCCATCTGCCTGGTTGTTACCCAAACTATTATCTCTTTATATTCAAGGAAGTTACTGTTTATGAAGGCTGCTCATGCTAGGCCAAACAGCTTTATTAGTGATAATCCCTTCCCTTTGATTTCTCAGGGCTTTGAGCAATAAACAGTAATCCTGCCAGGCACTTTAAGATGATTCTCCAAGCAAGCATATTAACACAGCAAACACAAGGGTTAGGCTTGCTCTTGAGGGACAGTACAAAAGGGACTCCTGAGAACTAACAGCTTTTAGGTATCATAGATATGCTGTTGACAAGTAAAAATCAACAGCTGAGGATGAGGCTTGAAGTGACAGCCCACACGTTATTGATTCAAACTCTCTTCCTATTCTTGCTATGATTCTAATCTAATTTCCCAACCCCTTCTTTCAGTAGGCATAATTAGTTTTCCCAGCATTGATTTCAGTGTGTTGCAGGTTATAGTGACTTGGGCAAACTCTGTTTCCTGAGGAAGAAGCTGTCTGGGCCCATGAGAGGTGCATTGTGTGTGGTGTGCAGGGTCTGGGCTCAGATTTGGCAGTCTCTGAAGGAGTGATGCAGCAAAAGGCAATAGCTGAACACTGGGTTGTGAAGAACTAGCTACAAATGGAAGCAGAAGGCTGGAAGAAGCAGGGCTGGTGGATAGTGCAGGTATCAGGCTTTCCAAACCTTGTCAACACCTTCATGCTTGTGGCTCTAAGTCACCTGGGGATGAAAAGGCATATTTTAATGTGTGGGGCTTGGATATTTCTTGATAGATTTATTCTTAACTAAAACTCTTTAATACTGTCTTATACTTGGTGTTGATTTCACATTTCCTAAAGATATTAAAAGTTATTGCCTTGAGAAGTATCAGAAAGTCTTATACTACCTTTTCTAGACAGTAGCAGTCTGCTTTGTTTCTGAAATGATTGTGCAAAGCTGGGGAAGCTCCATGGAAAAATGATTATGATCTGTCAGGATTCCTCTGTCATTTTGTTCTGTGTAGCATATGCAGCTAATTAGAATTATTTTTTTTCATTAAGAAAAAGGTCTCTGTTGATTTCATGCTTATGAATTATTAAACATAATTAATATTGACAACACTGCACATAGTATGTCAAGAATAGAAGAAAGAATAGATATTCAGAATAAAATGTATTACTTCATAGATATCGCATACTATTGACATTAGAAATAGAACATTTAATTCGCTGTAGTTAATCAGTTTCTCAGTAACCGTCTCCCTTGTGATAAAAGGTGAGTGGGAATCATCAACAAAGTTACAATAGGAGTCCTCAAAACAGATTGGTTGTTGCAATATTGTTGTCTGATAGAGTTGACCCATGTGTTATTTTGTTTTGATCATACAAACAAGCAAGCAGGAGCCTTTTTAAGCTGAATTGTTCTTAAGATTGCAGGTGATGTGAAGATGAAGTCAAGATTGGATGAAGTCCTAAAATGCTTGTTCTTAATTTGCATCCATCAGAATGAATTTAATGTATAGGTTTCTGTGTACATTAACCTAGTCTTGAGTTTTCCATGATTCAGAGGGTCAGGGTACTGCTGTTTCACTACCGAGTTAAACCTGTGCCATGGAGACAGACATTCCTGGGAGGTGAAACAAAAGTTTGCCTCTGTTGTTAATTTGAGTGCAGTTCTTTGAAGCCTGCTGAGCCAGGCTAATTAAATTGCACACACGCTGCAAACAAATGAAAAAGTAATGCTGCTCCTCACAGATAACATTTAAGGTGACAATTTCTTCTGAAGTGAAATTTACTTGGGGAAATCAATTCATTGCTGAAGCAGAAACTCTTTCCATAATACTTCATTATTTGAAGGCATTACTATAGCCCATACAGTATAGGAGAGCTCGTGCTGTTTGGAGATCTCTACTATATCTAGTCAGAGCCATGGGACAAGCGCAATTTCTGTCTAATTTCTTTAATTTGAAGCCAGAGCTGTATTCTTTGTCTGCAGTAACATCACTCTGAGAGTGATGACTGGTTGTGCTACACACAGAGCAGAAATCTCTTATGAAACGTTTGGATGCTGTAGACTAGTGATTAGTTTGAAACTGAAAATTCCTGAAATGTTCCTGCCTGACTCCTCTAATTAAATCAGCTGTATTCATTTGTTTTGTTTTCACATTAAGCCACGTGCCTTGTGTCTTGGCTTTCTCATGGCAGGAACTACCAGGACAGCTGTTGTTCCAAGTTCAGTTTTGTATTTTTAAGCATGCATTAAAGTAATTAGGATATACTTTGAGCACAGAGAGAGAGAGCAAAGGAAACGACCTGCCATGTTCACAATGACCAGTGATAGACACTATTTTTAAAAGGTTTCTGTTCCTCTTGTGACGTTAATCATCCTTTTTTCTCCACATCTAAAGCACATGTGGAGGTGATTTTCTGTGTATAAGAAGCCGAGGTTACAAATAATTCTTGGTGTCTCACAAGGATGACCGCAACAGTTTTTATGATCCATAAGGATACACCCTTGTATTGATGTGCAATTTCACCAATATCAGCAGAACTCCTCAGAGACAGGCAGAACCTCTCCACTGAGCTCCACTGAGGTCCTTTGCAATGTCAAAGCCTTAAAAACAGAGTAAGTAGGAAGCAGGTCACCTAGCATAGATCCTAGGGGAACAGAAAAGAAAGGGAATAAAAAAGCATAGAGGTAGAATTAAATATACAAAATAAAATATCTATTTGGGACTAGGGGGAGTGGGAGTGGGATGTATTTCTCATCTCAAAAAATCTCCAAAGCTGCTGCGTCTTCCTTATTCCATAGTGGCATCTGCTTAAGAGCTGTTTGAGGCTGCTGATGGAAAAATAAACCCAGTCTGTTGCTCTTAATTGGGTGTTCTTTAGACCACTCACCTGAGACAATAGATACCTTTCTTCAGATCTCTACTCCAGGGTGAAAATCTCAGTTTGCTGCCTAATGGATGTTGATAATAATTGACCATTCTGGAATAAACAAGAATCATGCATTTTCTTTGGACTCAATTGGAAAATCTTAGTCATACCAGGGATTTTTATTGGAAAGCTTTGGCTTTCATGAAATCAACTAAAAATAATGATAATAAAACCTTGAGTGACTTTTGGTGTTTAGTTTTTTTCTCAAAGTTGTTCTGTCATTAGAATGACCAGTCAAAACCATCTGAATTATAGCACTTCATTTTTTTTTTTTTAATTTAAGAGTGTTCTATTATTTTTAAGACTATTTTTAGGCATCTGCTAATTTTATGTGCACTCTCAGGTGCAGAAGGCCATAACAGTACTGTGTGTGAATACTTTTGGAGGAATAATTCTGCCTTTATTCTGAGATAATTTTTGGTACACTGGTCTCTAGGTGACCTGAAACATTTACTGAATCAAAACAACTAACTGGAGCATTAATTACATTATGATCTGTTTCTCTCAAAGTCAGACCAGAAAAGTTTCCATGGAGCTAAAATTTTTAACAGAACTAAAGTAAGAAGAGTAACTACATGCCAACACGAGGAAAGGAAGACTTGTGCTTAGAATAATGGATTGTTAATGTAGTGATGTATGGCAAAAGAGATGACTTAACAAAGTATAAAAAAAATTCTCCTAGATTGTTACCTCTTTTGTTCAAAACTTCAGTTAAAGAAAAGCATGTAGGAGTCACTGTCACTTCCTGAGTCGTGCCTGAGATCAGAAGCATTTGCAGAAGCCATCTGCTTTGTGGAAGTCAAGTGTGCAGCATGTATAAGTCTGAGGTATGACTCATGGGAACAGTATAGAATATGGGTTGGTCTTTCTGAGCTCCGAATACCTGACTTCTGTACATTGCCAGATTGTTGAAAGTTTAGAGAAAATGAAGAAATAAATTAATTTCTGGAAAAGGATTGGGAGAAAGAAGTGAGGGTAGATGTGCATTATAAATGTGGCAAATTATTTTTCTTTGATGTGTTCCTCTCCTGTGGGGGCTTGTATAAAGTAATTTGGTGAAGTTCACTGAATAAAATTATGTTCCCTTATTTACTGAAGAACCATGGCGATTAGGTAAACAAGGTCTGTGATTCTTTTGCCTTAGGAGAGAGGTGTGAAACAGATCCATTCCCCTCCATTGTCACACTTACTGTGTTTTAAATTTTAATTAAAAAACCCCAAACAAATCTTGCAAATTAATTATTTTATATATAAAGAAAATGCTACATTCTCAACATCAAGTTGGCATAGGAAAAAAGGCATCAGTTTTTCTTAGCATCCTCAAACTATCTCATCTTTTCTTTTTGCCTCATGTGATGGCACCTTCTACTTATGTAAAACTAAAAATCAACAAGTTTATCTGAATGCAGGTCTCTGGTGCTATTTTGACAACTGTTATTGGTGCTGTGTTCCTTCCCTATTTTTTCTGGCTTATGTAGAACCAGAGAATCATACCAGGCTTATATTTCAAAGCATGCAGCTATTTATAGGGTGTGGATATATTGACTGTATGTTTCTTTACAGGCCTATACAAAAGAAATTTATTTTTCATTTGTAACGAATACATCTTAGGACTTTAACACAGAATAAACAGAGGAAGAGTAAGAAAGAGAGCACAACTATAAACCAGTCTTTGTTTTCTGAACTGCAGGTAATGGAACATTGATTGGAGCATCTGCAAATGTTGTTTGTGCTGGAATTGCTGAACAGCATGGTTATGGCTTCTCTTTCATGGAGTTCTTCAGGTACAATTTTAAACTTCTCACATTAAATCTGATTTTATTTTCTCTAGGCAAACAATGAATCTTCTAAGGAGAAAAATCTAAAGAAAGGGTATATAAAATAGACTTGTGTTCCTAATTTCATTTTGGCAACTGAAATGCAGGTGGAAGACAGATCATTTTATTTTTGTATAATGTTGATAGAATGCATGAAGCTGGTGGGAGCACAGTGGAACTCCAGGAGAAACAAAGCCTCAGAAATTCCTGCTTTGATCACCATCAGTCTTCAGCTTCGTAGAAACTGTCAATTGTTGCTTTATTGTTACATACAGTTTAAACCTAGCTTCTCATCTGCACATTTTCATGGATGTCCTATCATCAGAAAAAACTGGAATGTCCTAATTTAGACTGAGTTGATTTTTACTCCATGATCCCATGAGTAAACTATTTACCTTTTGACCAAGGGACTTTTGCTTAGGAACTATGAATGAAAGTGTGATGAGAAGCCAGTAATAACTAGTTGTTGCTTAATAATTTTTTCATTAATAATTAATAGATTTTTTTAATAGTGGAATTTTCTTAGCAGGTCATTCATCAGCAGGTTTTTAAGGGGCAAGGTGTACTTAATGCATACAACAGTTTAATATTTTTCCAAATACTTCCAGTTTTTGAGACTGTGGTTAAAAGATGTAAGTGGAAACTGGCAAACTGAGGAAACATGAAGTGCAAATTTCAAGTGTAGCTGATTTAGCTAAAACATAATTCCTTGCTTCTTTTTTCTGCATATTTAGGGCCAAGGATACTGTTAATCTTACACAAATTTATTTTTTCTCTTTACTTTCTTTACATGGTTTATTATAGTTTCTCAGCTCTATCAGCTTTCTTCTAAACTGTTTACCTCAAAGCCCTCAAACCTGTGTTATTAATATGATTAATCATACAGGATTTTCCAGAGCCAAGCTAATGATAAGCCTAAAAGGAAAGGTGGTCCAAAGTGCTGTTGCTAAAATTCAAGCTATAAGGATGTGCTACTTATAGCACAGTTTATCTCTTCACCCACAGTCTTTTTCTGATATGTCTTGGAAAGGCAGATGCCTATCAAATCAAATCAAAGTCTTTGTTGTCAGGACCTTTGAGGCTGCAGAACAGTCTTACGCAATACACAGTGATAGCTAACAGACTTCCTGGAAGTCACGCCCTTGTAGGAAAAAGATGGTGACAAAGCAATAATGGGCTTGTGGATTGCTCTGTTAATTTTTCCCAGATTTTCACCTTGTCATTTGGAAATTGTGTCCTCTATGTAGATTTTGCAATGAAATGTTCTTAAAACTTCTGTGAGAATGTCTGAAGAAACAAAGATGTAAAGCCTGGCTAATCTCCTCAGCAGTGTTTACTGGAACGCTGCGACTGATGACAGTACACAGATGCTCTGAAATTGCCTTCTATACATGTGCTTTTGGTGGAAGTGATTACTGGGAAAGACTGTAGTCATTGTGAACAGAGATGTGAGAACAGAATCCACAGTGGTCTCAGGGAGATAGCAATGGACATTAATTATCAGAAAAAACATAAAAGCCCACTTTTGCTGGCTGTCTTTTAATCACGGAGCAGGCAGATCATGAGCTTCTTCAAAATTTGTGTTAGGAAAATGTTTGTTTCAGTCAAATTTTCACAAATTGAATATATTTTGAGGCTTTTCCTGGCATCAAGAGGTGTTACGTATATCCCTTGAGGATTTTGATTTTGCTTACTTTTATATATGAGGTTGCCTCAAAGTATAAAGTGAATTTTCTGCATTTCTTCCCCGCTTGCCCAGGATGACTCAATAGGTTTCACATCCCCATTGAGGTGTCCTCTGCAGTGCTTCTCCCATTAGAGACACAGACTCTTACACTCTCATCCTGCAAACCCCTGTGAGTCACCAGAGAAAAATCATGGATACCTTGTGTGGGGAGATGATGACCCTCTGCTGACTGAATTTTGTTAATATGTCTTTATATCAGCCTGAGCTGAGGATGTTCTATCCTTCCCAAATGTCTCTGTGCAGGAAACCCATCCACATTTGTTTCAAGTGGTGCCTAGGGTCATACAGCAGAGTACCGCACTTCCAATACACTTCCTTCCAAGCTACATGCTAGGCCAAATCATGCAAACGTGTAAGGGGGGCCTTTGCTAGAAGCAGCTTTTTTGAAAACCATGTTTTGACACAGTGGTCTGTGAGAGGAATTCCAGACAGGATTGATAAGCATGTCTGGTGAGTACACCTTGATACAACAGAGGGGGAGATTCTATGGAAGCTGTGGGATCCTCATGGTGAGAGGCACCATGATGGCTCTCTGTGCAGGGAGAGAAAAAGGCAAGAAACAGGCTCCTTGCTCTGTGAGAGGGTTTATGGGCTCATGGCCTTTCCTCTGTGTGTCTTTGTGCAGTGGTATTTGGCACAGTTTGAGGTTCCTCTTCTCTTTCTAAGAGAGTAGCAGAGGCAGCACAGCAGATTTTTTATGCAATGCTATTCTGCTGCCCAGTCAGAGCCAGAGGTGGCCAGGTGTGATAACTTGCCTAGAATGCTGAGGTCTTACCAGTTTGATGTGCTTCTCTCTGGAGTGCCTTCATCAGAAGAAATCCTGTGCTGGGGATGTGTGTGACTGTATGAGCACGAATGCTATAGTCTTTCCACAATCTCTCTAGCCTCTTGGGGAACCTCCCCCTCTGGACAACTAATTGCTTCTTTCCCTGCATCAGGAGCTCTACTGCCTCAAGGACCTGGTCCTCCACAGATGGATGTAAGGGGAAGACAGGTCTGGTGCCCCATTCTCACCATCCAAGCAAGTCAGGCCCATGTGCTGGAAGTGCTGTGCCTGTAGGGTGGTCCTGGTACGATGGCATTTAGGTGGGAAAGATTATACTGAGAAAGAAGAAAGAAAGGAATGGGGCTCCCTCTCTGTGTGGAAGCACCTTAAAGCCGCCTGGTGTTCAGAGTATGCTGCTGGTTGAGGAGACACCTGGTCACATCCATGCATGCCTGGCTGTGAATGTGCTGGCAAGTGTCACCAAATATCTTACCCAGTATGCATTCAGATCTTGTTCCCTTCTCTGACATTACCCATCAACACATGTAGAAACCATTTCCGTCTAAACAGTGCTCACAGGGGAAAGAGCAAGATTGCCTATGAGAAGAGATCATTTGGTTGCTATGAATTCTACTTGCTGTTTCCACACCTTGTGAGCTTTTTTGATTATTCATTATGTTCCACTGAAATAAAAAGATTCACATATCATTTAGAATATACAATATTGTAATAAGTTTAATTTATCCCCATGAAAATATTTTCATCTTTGAATCTGTTAGACATGGTGGTAGAAAAACAAAAAGGCCCTCCTACTGGTACATCAGCAGCAAAAGGAAGAAGAGGGGACATATGAGCCTCATTGAATGGTTAAAGGACCTGCTGACAAAGGGTGTGGAAAAGGCAGAAGTTCTCAGTGTGATGAGCTGCACAAAGTCCTGCTGGAGACCTGCCACTAATGCAGCTCCCCAGGCTTCTTATGAGTCCCAGCGGTGCCTTCCAAGCTCAACCACTTAGGGATTCAGCTTTTAACCAGCCCCAGATATCTGAAGGTAAATAATGAGTGACTGCCACTGGATGAGTCATTTGGAATAACTCAAATTCAAAAGGAAAGAAAGCAATGTTATGATAAAACCAAAATTGAAAGTCATAAGAAGAGCAAGCTCAGAATAACAATTTCCTTTAAGATGTTCTTGTATTTTTTGAATCAGTGCAGCCAAATTATGCTCTTGTTCAATTTTGAAAACTTCCTCATCAAACTGTACTTATCTTTCCTCCTGAAAAAAAATATGCTAGGTACACCCTAATATTTCCTTATCCTTCTAGTAATTTAGAAGGCCAGAGCTGAACATGATATCCCAGTCACAGTCCTCTTATTTTTTTCCCCATTTAAAAAAGATAAGATTTAGTACAGAATGTGGAGCTATTTGCCTTTTCTTTTTTAATCTAGGCAATATCAAATTCCTGTTCAATTTGATATTCAGTGTCAATCCAAATCTCTTTCAGTTTTTATGCTACTTACATGAGTGTGATTATATCTGTTCTCCCCTCAAATTCTTATACTTTTCCTACATGGTGGACACAAAGACAAGTATTTAAATGGTAGAAATAGAAAGAATTGTGATTCCGTGAGGTTTGGAAAAGGAGATAGAGAGCAGTGGGATATTTGTACGTGGTCAAGAGTAAACATTAGAACAAGCAAACATCAGTGCAAACGAATGATCATTATGCCTCTAGACAGAAATGCAACTATTTTCATAGTCTTGACCCTGTAGAAAACATCAGATAGGTTAATAATATGAAGGTAATTGCTCAGAGACAGCATTTATAAGTAAGCAGAAGGCAGGGAAAGATAATATTCCTATTATGATTTTAGTCTAGTTATCAAAGAAATATTACACATAAATAAGAGCTTAACATAAAGGAAAACCCCAAATGTAGGAGAGGACTTTTCTCTTGGCAAATAGTCAGATAAAGACATTGTAGTCTTGTTGCCTGGATGAATTCTAGAGGTTAACATAATGATTGTATATCAATGCAGATTGTAAAATAATGAACAGAGCTTTATTTTTCCCAAGGAATAAGATAAATAACATTGTAGATGTCTCTTTTAATCTAGATGCTTCATTTCATAATAGTTTTAAAAATTTTTACTAACATATGTCTGAGTCTGTTTGCTGCCATATAGCGTTCTACTAGGTCAGACCACCCTGTGGAACATGAAAATGATGCACAGAAATATTTTTGTTACCAATGAAAAGTTTGAATCCAGCTCTATAACGTAAGAAGTTCTCATTGCTGTAGGGGCTTTAATTAGCTTTTTTTTAACTTGCAAATACAATCTACAACTTGGCTTTAATTTTCTCAGTAAGAAAGGCATTTATAAACTTACGAAGACAGATACTATTTCAAATATAAAATAACTTACGTTCTTTCATCCTATTGTCATTCAATACTAACCACTCCTCTGTGTCCATGATATGTGATGTCAATAGAAAAAATGAATCACAGATAAATGATAAACATATTTGACAAAAATATAAAATGTGTATTATGGGAAATACTCCAATTTTATTTCAACCAAGTTTTGGCTCTCTGTGCCTATATTCCAGTGCTGTTTATGGGAGGAATGGATTGGATAACTCCATGTAGTAGGATAAGAATGTGGGGGAAATTATTTAATACATGAAGAAATCAGTCTGCCCAGAGGGACAGGTTAAGAGCCTAATGTAGAGTTACAGTGGTAAGGTTAGCTGGATATAATCCTGGAGGCATTGTGCATATTTTCAGGTTTTCCATTTTTCTGTCATTGCCCTCCCTTCCTATGCCATTTGCTGAGCTGAATTAATATTCTCTGTCTTCTCTGGGAGTAAGAATAATTTGGAAGTGTCAAAAATATTGGTTTCTGATAATAGCTTAGGAAAAAAATTGGTTTTATCATAGGATTTGTTTTGTGAGGTGTTCACAGCAAAAATATTTTCAGTAGGATATCCAATTTATCTATTTTTTGAGAGCACTCAGATGCAAAGACTGTGAAATAGGATTTCCCATGAGAACAGTCATTCATGTAAGTGGGAGGACAAATATGATGTTCTTTGCTACCTCCTGTGTATCCTATTTACACAACTTACAGAAAATAATGCTTTTAAAAACCCCATAAATGTCTCTACTGTGTTATGTGTTGGACAGCTGTAATCCTTTTCATTCCTGATAATTTAGTGTCTTTTTCCTCCTATTTTCTTGCTATTAACACCACCTTATGCCACAGTAATGCTGTTCCTCTTTTAAAGCTGATTCTGATAATAATAAAACCAACTCTACATTTTGAATATGAATTTTGGAGATGGAGACTTCAGTTGAGAAATGTGGTATCAAAATAATCAAATTCAATTCACCTATGGACTTTCTGATCCACTGAGCAGCTCCAGAAGATAGAATTTGGGGATGTTCAATGTACCTAAGGAAGATTCAGTGAACTGCTGAGAAAAGGTTTAATGATTATGGTGCAACAATTATCTCAATCTCACTTGCCACTACTCTTCTGATCAATAAGGAGGAGTAAGTGGTCATGGGTTAAATGTTGATAATTGACCTGATAACCGAGTTCTTCTGTTCAAATAAGTGTAAATGCAACACTTGACTAAAGCACTCTCAACAAACATGCATTAATACATGGGCAAGTCTGAGTTTTTCACAACTTTTCGTTCATAAAATTTCTATCCTTAAAAATCTGGATCTCTTAGGTTTACTGAAGCTTGTTTTTACATTCATCTCAATTTCTTTACATGTATAAGAAAAATATTAGAAGGGTTTTTTATTAGCTCATTTTAATAATACATTTCAAATGCAATTGCATATGAAGATCTGTAATTATCAGACTTATGGAATGGAGTTTAACAAATGTAACCTAGATTTTAACATCCTGTTCACTGTTATGATAGAAAGGGTAAAACTATAGACAACTTTCAGCTGATCACTCAACTCAGTAGAAAGGTAGTTCAGCACATATTCATCTTAAATTATTAGGTTCTAAGCTGGCTTTGTGAAGAAAAAGACCAGTTTTCTTTGAGCTCTCCAACAACAATCATTGCAGTATTTTAAAGCATCAGTGTTGATCTAATGACTGCTCTCAAACAAATGTTATACTGACATATGTGGCAGTTGAATAAAATAAATGATGCTTATTTTAAGTATTTTCATAGCTTGCATCATACCCCATGAAAGTAAATATTCCTGCAACTGCAGTGCACACCATTTAAAAAATATTTCCTGAGTTATGGGTGGTTTGGTGTTTTTTAATGTTTCTTCTGATTTTATTTAAAGTCTGCAAACAGTGTAAGTGGAAATGTGAGTGAATATGGATTTACCTTTTTTATTTTTAGAAAAAAACTATGAAAAGCAGTATTTTCAGCCTTTAAGAAAGAGGATATTTCCTTTTCCAAATTGAAACATGATTTATCTTTACCGTGAAGTTATCATGGAGCTTAAGTATTTCTATGTCTTCTGAGTAGAACTAATAACTTTGAATTGTTTGGCCTCTGGACATACAAGTATTACTTTTTTTCTCCTCTTATTGCTGTGAAGTGTTTTGGATTAGCAAATTAGTTTCCAGTAAAGAAATATGGGATTTAAATACTTGTCGTCTCACTCATCTTAAAATAAGGCTATGTGATTCAGGTATTAAAATTTTAGTATGGTTTTAGCCTTTAAATTCTGTGAAATGTGTGTGTTTTGTCCTCTAAGGATGAAAACGGACATTTAAAATGCAATTGTAATGATCCAGTGTTTTGTTGGGCTCCTTAGGAAGCAGTGATCCTGCAGGCATGCCACTTTAATATTATGGGGTAATATCATGAAAGTAGTATTTAATCATAGGATCATAGGAAAAAACAGATTCAGACAGGAAGAGACCTTCTCCTTCCCACAGAGTCACAGAGTCTGTTGGCTGCCTTTGGTGCTGGGATTCCCTCAGGCTCACACAAAGATCACCACCCCAGAGCCTTCCTTGCTGAGCTGCTCCCTGGTTGCTCTGTCCCTAGATGTTGTTATTGCAGGGGCTGTTCTTCCCCTTGGGCAGGATTTGTCATTTGCCCTTGTTGGAGTTTAAAATGTCTGTTTTTTTCCAACACTTTTGTTTTTCCAAGTCCTTCAGGATAGTGGATAGCTTCTACTTTTTCAACCAATGTGTGATTATAGTCAAGTATTCCAGTGCAAATTTGCACAACTGTTTTGATATGGTAATATCCATTATTAGTAGTCCAAATGGTGCCAATGTAAGAAGAAGACTGTTTACAAGAATCTATTTGTGTTGAAATGACAATTTTGATTCACTCTCATGTGTAACTCTTCTTGCTTGATCCTCTGTGTTGGTCTGTTTTAAAATTAAATAAACCCTAAGTAGACCTCAAATAATTTTTAATCAATAGATCTGACTACACAATATTGACATCAGTTAATTAGGTGAGGTTTTGAGCAAGGAAACAAATAATAGTGAAATGTGATATATGCAACAATATTACATAGTTTAAAGGTATATATATTAATAAAAAGTAAAATGTTCAATTTGTATATTTCTCATTCAAAACATTAGTTGAACACTGGTTCATAAAATCCTCAGTTTTGAGTCTTTCTGAAGATTTAGAGATTGGTTTAAAAGTGATTATAAATAGTATAGTTTGTGCATGTATGTATCCATGAAACACACAAAGAAATTGAATTAAAATTTTATTGGCATACATTTTGAGTTCAGGTCAGTAACAGTCAAAAATGAATGCTAGTACCTTGGGTAAATAAAACAATTGTAACCCCATACCACCAGGACTGTGGAATTACTATCAAATAGAAATATTCCATTTTTTAGAGGGAAAAGAAAGGTAGCAAGCTAAAGAGTAAACATAAACCATATCAATCTAAGGTCCAGACTGACTTTTTTGATGCTAAAAAAGTTTGCATGCCATTTAGGGAGTCTCATATATAATTTCTGAATTGCCTTTTTGGATTTCAGAGTATCTTTCCCTTACCCTAGCATGAAGCTACTGTTTCTAGATGCCTATGAATAAAAAATATCACATATGAAATTCAGACTATCTCCTGATATAAATGGTTATGAAAAAATACCGAGAAAAGTCCAAGCCACCCCTGGCATTCCAAAATCTGCTATTTTGCATATGTACTAACTCTCCAAAAGCTGTGTATTGAACTTTGCTTTTGTGGGTTTCAAGAAGGTGTAAACTGGGGAAAAGTCCGTGCTAAATGGGACAGTGACGATCTGTGAAGAAGGATGGGGTTTTTTTTGGTTTGTTTTTTTGGTTGTTTTTTTTTTGTTTTTTTTTTTTTTTTTGGCAAGTCAGTGGTTCTTTGGAACTTAGAACCTTTGAGTTATTCAGAAATTAATAAACTTGAAAGATTAAGCTCAGGAGTATTAAAGGACAAGCTTTAAAGAACACTGGTCTTTACAAGTGAGTAATGAATGCAATTCTAAAAGCTCTTCCCTAAATGTTTCATGGATGCCAGCTACTCACATTTCTGGTGTATTTGCTGGTATACCTTTTATCCTCCCGAGCATAATAATGTATGTATACATAATATGCATAAAATTATCCATCCAATTCTTGTAGATAGTTTTAGTCTACTGGCATTACATATCACTAAATTAAGTAAGGAAAAGAAATAGACACATGAAAATAGAAAAACTGTTTTGGATTACACTGTAACCAGAAGATAATTTAATTTTTCTTGTTAAGCTGAAAAGCAGGATACTGATCCTGGTTTATTCTGAAAAGCATATTTACATCCAGTGTGGATGGATGAATTAGGTCTCTTACTTGAGAATTTATGATCTCACTAGTGCTCCTAATAGATATACAGGTTATAGGAGTGATCATGTTTAGAGTATTCTGTTAGAAATTATATGCCGTGGATTTTTTAAGTCACAAACTCTATAAAGCAATTTAACACTTTAAAACAAATCAATGAACAACAAGGAGAGTGATAAATGTAATATATATCTATATTTTCTTAACATGGACCATAACCCATTCTTGGTTACCTTTTATAAGTACAGGCTACCAGCTGAATCAATACCTAATAACTTCCCAACAGCACTTGGAATGAAAATAATTTTAAGAGTAATGATTTCTAGATGTTTTTGGCAGTGTCAGAAAGCAGATATTCTGCTGTGTTTGAGCAATGCTACTCCTTAGAAACTATTTTATGCAAAGGATTTCAAGGTATCTTGGATTATCTCTTCCTTTGTAGAAGAAAAGTCAAGAAATTCTCCCTCAGTTCATCTGTACCAGATATCTAATTAAGTTGATATGACCTGTTGGGACAGGGGAGAACTTTCAAGACTTTATATTAATCTATTATATTTTACAGTGTTAATCTTCACTGAACAAATTTTCCCGAGCACACTTGGAGAACATTATGTTCCAAGCTTTGTATTTAAAATGCACAGGAAGGATTTTTCTCTGTGTACATACTTACAGTGATATTGAGTACAGAGGGAGCCTGGAACTTCTAGACAGGTAAAATTTGGCAATATGAACCCTTTTATTTTCTATTACAACCATGATTTTCTAATTTTACTCCACGATCAGGACAGATGGCAAGGGGAAGCTAGAGAGCAGGAAGGGAAAAATTGTGTTAAAAAAACTGGGAGCTATGCTCAGGCATTCTGGAAACATGAAGGGACAGCCTTCACACATTTCTTCTTGAAAATACTAGTTCTTTCTTTTTCCTGAGAGTAGAAAAGGCAAGGACATCACAACAGTGTATTTTGGCTCCTCTTTACAAACACTAATCTAAAGTATTTTGAAGAAATGTTATCACATTTTTAATAATAGAACAGTATACTCATTTGCTTAGCTAACTTCTGGCCAATGTTACCAACTTATAAATATGTGAAGGCTTTCAGCAGAGTTAGTGACTACTTTCTACTTGTTCTGTCTTCTCCAATACTCTGTGGTACTCCTGTGCCAGAACTTATCACCAGGTTCCATGCAAATAGAAAAAAAATGCATTAGTATAATGTAATTTGGCTTATTTCCGATTATGGCAAACAAAAATGTTATATTGTTTTCATAAAAAACACTATTAACTTCTCTGGTTCATATTTTGAAATGATAGGCCAGCTGCAAATCTAGAAATAAGAATAAAATTGTATTTTTTTGAGTTCTACAAAAACTCCTTTACTTTACTTCAAAGGTCCATGGTGTAGAGGTGAGATAACACATCACCCCTTGGTCCTTGAACCTGAGACTCCCAGTTTGATAAATGGGTTAGTAGCTGACTTTTAGCATGTGAAGAGGATATACAAGTTTTCTGAAATAAATTCCTCTTTCAAGTTGCAGAGTTATAATGATCATTAAATAAGTGAATATTGTAGTAAGAAAGATAATATTTATTCACGTGTAGAGTTTTTTGTTTAGACTACTCAAATGTTTTTTGCTCTTCTTGTTCTAATAATCTGTAAAGAAGGGTAAAGAGAAGAAATTTTACTACATATAGGTGGGTGAGGTAGGTTTTGGGATGTGCTTTGTGAAACTTTCACATGATTATTCTTTTTAAATGAACAGAATAATATTTGAGGAAAATTTTCTTGAAGTATCTCTAAAGCTCAGGACTTTATAGCAAGTATGATTTATGCTGAAAGGTGGATCTGAAAAACGGAATGTCTGCCCCAAAGAGTAGTGTAGTGCTTCTTCAGTGTCTCTTTAAATAGCAGTCATGTAAAAACTGGAAAAATGAATTACAAGAAAAATCTGCAGAAAACAATTTTTCACTGAGAGGTGATGACATTTAAACAAAAAACTTTCTTTGCTGACATGTCTGGCCATGGGGATTCATTTGCCACTAGTAATATGGGTTGAAATCATGGCTGAGAATATTCACCTTTCTAGCAAGCTTTTAAAAGGCAAGTAAATTACCTCATTTTTCATTTCACTGCATTTAATTTCCACCAAATCCTCTAAAACTGGTCTGAGGGTTCTGTATCTAAGTGCACAGAGTTTCATTGTTAGATAAAAGATATAATTAAAATAATTGTTATCCAGTTTTAGGGGCTTCTGGACTGAAAATAAAAAGACTCTGTAGTTGATTAAACTTCTACAGTAGAAGGCAGGAATTAATTTGTAGCCTGTTTTGCTTTTGCTTTGGGGTAAATATGCTTTTGTTAAATGCTAAAAGGCACAAACTGAAGGTCATATGTACCATTATGCTGTTAGGCTTGTCATGAATGTGATTTAAATTTTTTTTTTTAATGGAGCCTATTAAATCAGAAAGCAGTTAAAGAGGTCAGTGCATTATTCTCCAAGATAATTCATCAATGTCAGTGGTGCTAACGAGAATGTGGGCCATGTGTCAGGAGCTATTGTGTCCATGTCTCTGCTCCGTTGTGGTCTAGCACTCATGTTTCATTGCAGATCTTACAATAAAAGGTTTGATGGTGCCTTACCTGAACCATAGGTAAGTCAGTGTGAGAAGAAAGGAGTGCCTACAGCCTCTCTTGAATGACCCCACTCTTATGATCATGCTGGCTGATACTGCCACCTTGTTTTGCTAGCTAAGATTAGAGTTATATTTCTGGCAAGAAAAGAAATAGAACTGAAATAGTTATTGCTGATTGCTTCCACCATGTCTTTGAGTTAACAATTGTGTTGAATTTCTTTTTGTTGCCGTCTCAGTATATCCAGCACATGGAAAAGGAAAGGCTTTGGATAGATGTGGTGCCCAACTGACCTAGGTGTTGTGTAGTAGCTCTATGTTGTACAAGGGGGAAAAGATCTAATGCAGAGTCTTAATCTTAGTTATTTTTTTAGAAAATATTAATAAAAGGAGATGTTTGACACGAAAGTGGTAAGCTAGTGATACATTTTGAACTACAGAGGTAAAACAGAAGAAATGGAACAGATACATTAAAAAAATAGAAGTAGTCCATGCTTTTGTAAGTATAGTTTTCTAAAATGTGCAAATTACTTCTGAAATCACATCAGCTGCTGTGCCTTGTCCACCTCTTGCTTGGTTCTGCAAGTTCAGACTGGCTTTCTTTTTACTGGAACTCTTTTGGGTATGAGATAATCTTGGTTTGCCTGTAATTGGGGTACAAGTAGTTTTCTCTCCATGTTATTTATTATTCTAGGACTCATCCATTTCTTCTGATTGACATAACACTTCAGTGATGTACAAAGCCCTTTTCCATCCCTATGATTCTCTGGGACAAAATCCATCCTTGTCAGGGCCTTATAGGCAGTATTGTCCTATAGGTTAAAAGGTGTGCTCACAGGGAACTAAACAATTTGGCTGTTGGTGTTACTTGGTCTTCAGTGGTATCTGGTCCAAAACTGGGTAACTCAACGTTTTGAAATTAGCTGTGGGGTTGCAATGTGTGAGAGAGCTGTGTTTGCTGTCCTGCAGGCTGTCAGGTCACATGGCCGTGTAGGCCAGTGCAAATAGCCCACCCCTAAAGAAGAAAAATATGAGCTAATAATAATTCTTTAAAATATTACAAGTTTTCTGTGTATAGACTTGTGCATGGGACAAGATTTGCTGGAATTGTTCTTGTGTTTTTATACCAGTTTCACAGCTATTTGTATTTAATGACTTCTACATGCTTAAGTTATTTTTTCACCTATTTTCCAATTTCTCTGTCAGAAAGACTGGCTACTGCACATGTTTCTCTTGATCTTACCCTTTTTGCTTTATTCCTGCAGGCCCTTCTGGGGAGGTTCTAAATTGATGCCTTGTGCCTAAATCCTTGCCTTTTGAAAACCAAATGCAGAAGCAGTATTGAAACACTGTTTCTTAGTTTGTTAAATTTCTGTGAAAATTTGCCTTACCAGAGTGCAGGCTGGACTCTTTGAAAATTTGATTGCTGTGCTTGCTATTCATAGGAACCTTGTTTACTGATTGTTTTTTATCCTGACTGAGAATTAATGTGTCTTGAAGGGGATTCACTTTGAAATATACTGAATTACATTTTTGCTTCTCCTAGTGTAGCGAGGAGCTTTTTAATGGTGGAAAGTGTGCTTTTCTCAGCAAGAGCAGAGTTTTGTAATGATAGTGATAAATTAAATGTTAAAAGAAAGAATGTGGGCAAAGTAGCTATGAATAATCAAACCAGGGAGCAAGAAAAGAAAATTGAGAACATTCCAAACCAGCAAAGGCCAAAACCCAGTGTGATTTAAAATACCTCAACAACAAAAACAACAAAAAAACCCCAGAAGAATTGTCTTGTATTTCTTAAATACAATATATCAGTGAGGACTCTTTATAGTAGAGGCTCTTTGCAGCGTTTGGGAGAACAGTCAAATACAGGTCTTTTCTTTTGCTTTTTCTGCTTTGGTGAGAGTTCACTGTAATCAGTGATCTCTTTTATTTAAATTTGGAAGACTTTGGATTGTTGTTGATATTGATATTTCCATGTGCTGTTTCCATTGATTATTGCAGCCAGCATGTGGCCGTTAACATATTAATAATATACAATATTTTCTATATTTTCATAAATAAAATTCATGAGATTAAAAGAAGTTTAGATTATGTCTCATTTTTAGACCTAACACCATATTAATTATTTGGCCTAGTGGATAATGTGATGAGAAACATAGCAGTATTCTCTTGTATGCATAGTCTGTAACATTTTGTTACTTAAATGTTATATTTTTTAAAAATTGCTTTTATTTATCACATACGTGGGAGTAGAGTAGTGTCTTTGGGATCTCTGGGCTTTCATTTTGAAGTTAAAGCCTGCCACCTACAAATTGTGCCTGTTTGACAAGAAAGGTTTTCTTTTTGAAGGTTTTGCAGTAATATCATTTTGACAGATTGATTGTGTAAGACTTTATGTTGCTCTAATAACTCCTTTTTAATGGGAGAACTTTAATTGATGTCAGACTCAAAAGTTCAGTGACAGATAAAGTGTCTTCTCTTAGTTAAGAGGTTAAAAATAATTGACACTTTTACATGCACAGAATAAACTGCCATAAAAATATTAATTTCTATGTCTATTCTGATAGAAAGAGATAGAAACAAGTTCAAAAGGAGTGGTCAACTTTTCCATTAGTTTGGTGATAGTGAATGGGATTCTATTAATAAATACAATAAACAACCATTACTGAAATTATTAAGAAAAGCGTGGTAAGCCAGTGCTTGTCATAATTACTGTTGCAGGTGGGGTAGAATTATAGGTTTTGAAATCTCTAAGTTTTCTGATTATGCAGAAAATTCAAAAATACTTTTCAGAAAAGCAGCTAATTTCTGAACTATTTTAGTGTCAAAAAAATGATTAAACTTCTTTTTTTAATGCAGATGACTATTAAAAAAAACCCACCCTTTGCTAAAATACACTGCTACCTCATTTGCAACGTGTTTTTCTAGCATTGAGAGCGTCTGGCTGGGGGAGCCCTGGAGAGGGGTGAAATGGGATCCTGGGCCATGAGTGGAAGGGAGCTGCAGGAAGGCTGTGCAGAGACAGGGTGGTCTGTGGGTGCCCTCAGTGCCTTGGCAATTTGAAGTGTCATTGAAAATCAGATGAATTCCCAAAATGAGCAGCATCTAGAGGCTGTTCTGCCTGGTATATATGGGGTCATCAGACACAGCACAAAACTCAGCACACCTAAACTCGTAAGTGTGAACTATATGATAATATTTTAAAAGGGGTTTAGCCTCATTAGTGGCTTTTTAGGTCACCTTTGAGATGAACTTTCACCACAGAGAAGTTACAGATTTTTCCTGTGATGATGTTACTCCAGAACTTTCTGCATTTTCCTCATAAACAGCAAGACAGCTATTAGAAACAGGATACTTGGCTTGAAATGTGACTCATCACACTCGAGTTCATCCATGTAATTCAGCCTGCTCATTTGTATTCCTTCTGCGTTCAGTGAAGAGGAAAGGGAAGAATTGTCCTGACATTTTGAAGGGATTTCCTGAGATGGGGGAGAATTAGCTTCTTGAAGTTGCATTTTTTAGCTGACCAGAACCAACTCTATGCTGTTGTGTCATAAAGCTAAATAATGCACATTGCACCTTAAGTAATGCATATATATCTATATAGTTAATTTTTAACAGCTCTTAAATAAAGGTTGCACTGTAGCTCATATACTAAAGAAATACTGATGCATGACACTTGACTTTTACTACTACCTGATTCATGAGAGTTAAAGGGTAAAACTATCAATTTATGTTGAGAGATTTAACGGTATTTATACACAAATGTGGATATGTCTATGAGAGCCACCATGAATGAGAATAGTTATGCATTAATGTAGTGTATTTAATTAAAAGTTAATATTTTAAAATTTTAATTAGCACTTTATTTGAGAAAAAAGTAAATAAAACCTGCATAAATTTTGAAATAATTTAGTCTTCAAACCACCCTGATGCAATCTTCAATTATTGACCAATTCAAGCACTAAATTTTCTTGGTATTTTTTATTCCAGAAAAACACAGAACAAAAAGTGAACGAATGCACTATTTTAATATAATTTTTATTCTGGACAATCTTCAAGAAACAAAAGTATCTTGATTTTCAATAGAGCATTTTACCAGAAGATGGGCTTCAGCTTGAATTACAATACCAGATTTGAAAACAGATAATTGCCTAAGCTCCCAGCTGAGCTCCTGGTGTGGATGTAACGCTTTATTCACCTGCCTAAACACACTAAATTTTCCACCTTCCGCTGTGGGAACTTTGAAAAAAACCTCTTTCACATAGAGTTTTCATCTATATGTGCCTGAATCTGGAGCTGAATCCCAGAATAAATTTCTCATAAGACATGCACTGATATTGTGCAAAAATTCTTCAAAGGAAAATGCAAAAGAGGAAATAATAACTAGGGCAGAAACATATTAATAGAAATTTTGTACACTGAAAAAATATGTACACTGAAATAATATATGCACTGAAAATTTAAGACACTGCAACCTATTCATCTACCCTTATTGGTCTCTGCTCTCTTTTCTTGTCCTTTCCTGTCTCTCTATTCATATCTCTTGCCTTGTTATTTCCAGCCCAGTGGCATGTAACCTTTTCCTCCCACACACAGATGTGTGAGAATAACAAGAAAGGCATAGACAAGGCACAGCACTACCCAAGCTCCTGAATGGCTCCTAGGTCAAAGGTCAGGACTTTTCATCAGGATCTGGCTAAGTCAGGTTAAGGTCTATAATTCATCTGGCTATATAAGTGAGAGGGACTTTAAATGATAACCTCATTATTTAAACCAACCACATGCTGTTTTGGAGCCATTAGTGGTCTTGTTATGACTTTTTGCATTTCAGATGTCAGGTGGCAGAGCCAGGTGTTCTGGTGAGCAGAGGACAGAGATGAGGGCTCTGTCCTTAGGAAGGCAGGGTGGGGATGGGACCAGGCACAGCCGTGGTATCAGCAGAACTGGGTAGGTCTCTTTCCCTTGTATTGTTTTCTCTCCATATACTCTTTCCCTCCTAACCATGGAATAACTGCAAAAGGGCAGTTCACAGTGAAGCGTAGCCACATGCTGAACAAGATCTGATTCCCTGGGAATATGGTGATTTGAAAGGGATTCTTCTACTGTGCCCTATTGATACCTTCTTGGTGAAGGTTGTGCATGTAAAGATACCCAGACATTGTATTTCACTTTACATAAAATATATATGTGCAGGAAGCAGGCATCATTTGTCCAGTATATTTAGGAGGCAAAAATAGAAGGACACTGATTTGTTTTAGCATTCCCAGATGTAAAGTATATTTAGTTAACAAACTACAATTCTTTATCTGTCAGCCATTTAGTCTGCTGGAAATAATTCATAGCAAAAGTTATGTGTGCTTCACTGATACTTTTAATAAATAACAGAATTCATAGAAGCATGATGCGTGTTAGAAAGGAACACATTCTGCCTTTATATGCATACAGTTATGTATTCCAGCAGCAAAGTTGTTAGGGATTTAATGACATTTAACAGTAAAATTATCAAAGCCTTTTCGGTCCAAGAAGAGAATATCGACTATTGTCTGGTTATTTCTCAGAGGCTTTGTGATGTAAAGTGTGCTCTTTCTGTACATTTACCATGGCCAAGACTGGTTACAGGTAGTTCAGGATCACAGGACTCATTCCAGGTTGTGACTACGATGAAATTTGCTTTTATTAAACCCAGCATAACTAGAAATATTTCCATAAATTTTCAAAATTGATGAAAAAAAGTCTGACTCTCAAATACGAAAAATTTGAAATTAACAGCAAGTCCATTCAACAAAAGCTCTGGTGAAAGTCAAAGGTAAATCTGAAACCTTATCTTCTGTTCTCATGACCTTATTCATATAGATTACATGATATCATTTGTCTTTATAACTCAGATGCATAGCAATGCACAGAAATAAGAAAAGTACCAGATCCCATGGCTGCCCAGTAATATGCCCAATTTTGTGCATTAAAATAAAAAAGAGATAGATGGGTTAAGTACTTTGCTAAACTGGAGCAAAAAATATAAATAAATGCATTTTAAAAATTCTGTTCCCTACACAGTGTGCTGGCCACATCAGTGAGATATTTTGTTCAGTAGGTTTTTCATAAAGCTTGCATTTTTATAGTGATTCCTGGAGGAATATTTTAGCTTTGCAACATCTTCAAACAGCCTCCTAAAATGCTCTACAAGAAAAAGGAGACTGTTCATCAATAAGAGGAGCATTTCCTCATGTAGTAGTTTTCTTGTATGTCATGGTTGCTGTTGCTAGTGCTGACTCTTAATAAAATAAATCTTAAATTTGCAGTTTAGCATATATAATTTATTATGTTTGTCTGTTTAGCCAGTTTTGAGTTTTTTTAAATCTTCTTAACATTTGCTTCAGCTGAAAAGGCTTCCACATACCAGTGTTCACAAAGTATGTTTTAATGTCTAGGTGCTGAGCTGTTTTGGATTACCAAAATAATAATAATCTGAAATGAAAACATCTGTTCTTTCTAGAATCTTTGACAATAACTTCTGTTTACATTATGAGCTTTGAAGGCGAAAATATCCTTAGAGAATCCATTGGAGATATTTATATATCAACTCTGTTTTATTATTTCAGTTTGGCATCTCATTTCTTAAAACATTGTATTTAATTAAAAGCAAAGTCCTTATTTATAGTTCCTTAGCTAGAAATAAAACAGGACTATTATGCTAGCAAGAAATTAATAAATATTTTAAAATAATTTCATTAGTACAGAAGAGGATTTATTTTCAATTAACATTTGATTCAAGAAACGTAATGACAAAGTGGTTAAAATTGAAACTAGCTTTCCATTTAATAGCTGATTTTGATAACTGTCCTAACATACCCATACTTACTTGAATTGGCCCAGAACCTGCTATATTTATATGAAGATACAAGTAATTTAGCAGTCCAGGGAAAATATGCCACAAAACCTTTGGTCTTCATGCAATTCAAGGGCCACATGTCTATATCACAAAAGATCAGGGAGTACCCGGTTCACAGTAAGCACATGAAAATTCCTGATATGTAGAGTTGTAAAATGAAGACATCCTTGCATAAAGAGGAATCTAAATATCCAAGTTTGAAAGGGTTTAAAGGGTTGTTTATTACTCTAAAGATGAGTGGTGAATGGGACAGCTTTGCAAGTATTAGATAACAGTGGGGACATTTGGATGTGGTGACAGTGCGAGAGGGTACACTGGTCTGGCTTCTCTTTCAATTTTGCTGCCATAAAAAGGTGATTTTTGACAAAGAGACAGCCTCTGCTTTTTGCATCTTTATCCAAACTCATATCGGGGAGAGGGCATGATTTAACTATAAAACATTGGTAAATCGACATAAGAACCTCCAAGTTCAACTTTCTCAGTCTATTTAAGCAGACCATACCATTTTGACAAACTCTGATATTGCTCATGCCTCTTTAAAGGATGGGCATTTATGTAGCAAATAGAATTCCTTCTAATTATACTGTTGAACAAGGAAAAATATTTCCTATGCATTTTAATGATATTTCCAGAATGTCTTGTACATTTGTTTTATCTCTTCCTGTGAAAGGACACATTTTTTCTTAGTGCAAACATTCAGAGTATCACTGTAGGCACTGTAGGATTATGTACAGAGCTTGTGAGATGGTTCAGTAGCGTGGTGTAAGCCAGGAGGTAATACTAGAATTCTAATGCAAGAAATTATCTTCTGACAGATGCAGCTGCACCTTGCTGACAGGCATTGACAAGGCTGCTTGTAGAAAAGAAAATGGCTCTTGGGCCTTTTGTCTAGCTTTGCAACCCAAATGACCTGGTTAATCTAACAATATTTGCACCTGTTTGTTGCTGATACCACCTTTTTTTTTCTTTCAATGCTTGTTTAAGTTAAGTTGAATTCACAGAAACATGCATTACCATGTAAGTTGCAGGTGTATAAACTCATGTAACAGGTCATATCCTCAGGCTGTAGGAGCTATCTATCAGTTCCTGAGGCTAGTGTGATGTTTAGTAGCTAAATTGCTCTTGATTGCCAGGATTGTGAACTGAAACCTTTTCAAGGCAAAATCTTTCAGTATTGCAGAATATTTTCTGCAATTCTCTTTTTATGTTCTTTTGATACTAATTCAGTTTTTGAAGTCCGGTGTGTTTCTTCTGGTAAGACCTGCATTTGGAAATATACTGTGCTTCTAGTTTGTGCTGTGCTAGCACAAGGCACAGTTACTGTGCAGGTAGTTTCATGAGGATGGCATTAATGTGCATGTTCTCAACCTACTCCACCTGGGTCTGTTGTGCTGAGTTTTGCACTTGCTGATACCACAGATACAAGTTCTTGTCAAGGCACAGCACACTTATTAAGGCAAGGCAGAGTAAAACACTGATCGAAAACATGGTACCTGTCCAGCCAACTTGTAGTCTGGGTATAAGATTGCTCAGTAGTAATGAACACAAAGAAAAGGCTAATTTAGGCTACCAAGACAAACCTAGGCTACAAAGTTTAACCTGCCCTGTACTTCCTGTGGTGGGGAAAAGATGAGTGGCCTGTGGTGTGGAAAGTTTCGTTGGGGGCATTGACCTGAGGAGTGCCATTCCTAAAGCATGACAATCAGTTTTGCAGTAAAAGATGATACACTAAAAATGATCATGGAGATGTGGGAGAAAGTACTTGTGAATGGCAAACAGAAAAACACTTTCTCTAAAGAAAGTGAGGAAGAATCTGGTGCAGATAAATAGTGGCATTGATTAGAAATGGGGGATCCTGTGTTGGAGCCGTTTCTTTTCTGTTCTTCATTTGTTATCATTCATATCCAGCTGTAGCATTTTTTGTACCTTCTTCTTACCTCCTTTGCATTTTAACCATACATAAAGTGTTTCACATACATCAGATATCTGGAAATATTTTTGGTCTTTAGTTTGCTTTGAAACCAGTTCTGCCTGGCACTGCAGGTGGCTTCCCTTCAGTGAGGAATAATTGACCTTCTGTGATTTGTGTCTGTATGTGTGAGAGCTCCCTTGTCATACTGCACTTGTTCTCTTTAGGGCAGAAATGTTGCTGCATGTTTCAAGGACATAGCAAGCACAAGGTTTGTAGAAAGAAGTAAACTCTTTTATCAGATGACTTACTGAGTTTAGGGGGAAAAAATGTGGGAGTTGATCTGAAGTTAGATAAGGACCTCAGTGCTCATATATGTGTATATATACTTATCTCTTTCTGATAGCTGCACGAATTGCTGCCCAGTTCAGAGTGCCTCAGTTTTGGACACCCCAAGTTCGGTGATGTTAGTCCAGCTGAGAGAGAAACACAAAGAACTGTAATGCTGAACTGCAAAGAAGATGTCTGGTACTATCAGTTGTGCCAGGGCGCAATGAAGAGGAAGCATACTGATAAGATGACTTTACAGGCAGTTTGGGGCATCTCTACCAGGGCTAGGAAGCTTTTTGGGAGTAAGCTACTAACTTGAAATATAACAAATGGTGATGAGGGCTAACACCAGGCTGCAGCTGGAAGCATTGCGCTGTGAATAAACAGTGGTGTACTAGTCTGTGTAAGCTGACAATGCTTGTGCTTTTGTAAGACGAGAACTAGTGAAGGGATACAAAGAGAATCCTGCAATGATAAAACTTTTGGAGCTGGAATAATCCTTGGTATTTCTTGAAGTCAAAGAAAACAACATTGAGAAACTGGGGTAGGAGAGCCATAAGTTAACATTTTAGTTATGTGAATAATCAGGAAAGAACAATTAAGCAGAACTAATCCAAGAGCTTTAGAAGTAACTTGAAATGTGAGTCCAAATGGACTAAAATTATATGTGAGGATAAGGAGTACAGTGATAGTGCTATGAAAAAGGATATAAATGGAAAGATTTGCAGGGCTAAAAAAAAAAAGAGAATGGTGCTGGCTGGCATGTGGAGTAAACTGATAGCTAAACATCAGTAAAGACCTGCCAGAGGAGTGCACTGAACTTTGATTTGAAGAGAGTGAGGTTAAATTTATTGGAGAGAACAAGATCAGTGAATTGTCAGCACAGGAAGACTTTGCTAAATTAGTCTGTGGTGAAATTACCCGGAGTGAGAGGCAAGGGAAGTGGGAGAAGAGGGTCAAGAACAGCATCTCTTTGGCAAGAGGACACAGTGACACACATGTGAAGAGAGATCAGTGGAAAGCTGCAAGATGAAGAGGCCTCCAAGACCAAGAATAGTACAGGCAGAGGTGTCAAAACCAGTGACTTGCCAGGAGAAAGAGAAAGGAACATTCCTTCTAGTTTCACTTAAGAGGTCAGTGGAGGGGACTCCAGTGAGAGTGATTTTGTTGGCAATAAAATGAAATGTTCCATTATTATCAAGTATTTTTAAAGTTTCTGTCACTGGCAGAAGAAAAGAAAAAAAAAAAAAGAGCCAAGCTGAGGCTTGAAATGACATCTCCTCTTGGTTGTAGTAGTTTACTTTACAGTTTATTGAGGAGAATCCTGGTTTTTGGTATATATACACTAACATGGAGGAAAACTACATGACCAGCATTAGATTGTGGTGCTGACCCCACAGGATGATGTGAATATTGCACAAGATTTATGCTCTTTACGAGGAGAAATAGGCAGAAGGTAATGTATAACTTTCTCATTGGCCCTGCAGGACTTTTTGACTTACAGCCAGAAATGCATGTACATGCATACCAAGGAAAAGAAGCTTTATATCTGGTAAATTGACATTTAAAAAGCCATTGGTTAAGTCTTCAATCACTTCTCATGTTTACATGGCCTTCGCTATTGTCTCATTGTTCTATTCAGACTGCAGAATAAATATCTTCTCAGTTAAATGGTTACTAAGATTGTCCCATATTTTCAATATTGTAGCGCAAATCTGAGTACATTCTTCTGACACAAAGTATATTTAGTCAGTGTATATTCTGAAGTGCTAGCAATTAGTATGTCAATGCTGAGAAGAATTTGAAACACTAAATATGTGCTGAAGCTTATCATTAAATAAATTACTTCAGGGACACTTGTGCAAGTTTATTTCCATTGTAACTACCAGAGCACGGTATATTTGTTGCAAACTTAATAATGTAGTTGCATTTAGAAAAAGTCTTCAAATACATTCTTCATCTTTAATAATTTCAACCAATACATGCAAATTGGTCACTTGTTCTTTATATTTTGGCAGATATTATTCTTCATCATAATAACTGGAGTTTTCAGGTATGAGGTACACTGATGGAATATTAATTTTTGGCTTTGTGAGATTTCTGAACAGTATTTAGAATATGTAACTGTTCAGAATAAAAATTTCATGCAGAAGTATTATCACTTTGAGCCATGATTACATGTTATTCCGTACTCTAGCAATGTTTTCATGTTCAATAGATATACATCTGAGTTGTAAACTGATTAAAATCTTGAGGTCTTTGAACTTTTTAAGAAATTATTCATTAAGTCATACAGCTTTTAAAAATATTTCAGAAAATGGAACTTCACTTTTCTAGTGCCTGTTAAAGTCTGAAGTATATGCTGTGAAGGTAACAATAGCAGCACACTAATTAAATCATGTTGAAATTTAAAATTAAATTGTGATAATAATTTTTCTTTTTTATATAAGTGAATTTTAGTTTTTCTGTATAACTTAAAAATTCCTTAGGAGTCACATGAAATTTCAAAATGTATGCTAATTCATGCCAAGTTTTAACTTCACATTTCTTTCTCTTCCCTGTTACCTTCCCACGCCTATAAGCACTCTGATAATAGTGGAGACTAGCACTATATAATGGAAGCACATGCAAAGCTAGAGCCCTTGCTTTAATCCTTCTTGAGTCATATCAAGTTATCTCCTAGTAACAAGTATGTTTCAGAAAAACAAAATTATGCCTTTGAAAAGCTTTTTGTTCCTTTCTTTTCATCAAATCCTAACTTTTCATCTGCTTTCCTGTACAATCATACTGCTGTGAATATGTCGCTGTGTTTTCCACCTAATAACTTCTAAGTGTGCTTATCAACATCAGACACTTTCAGCAGGGGAGAGATTGGTGGGGAAAAGGGGCTTGATTTCTCAAGTATAATTAAAATCCCTGAAATGTCATCAAAGATGGTGGCTGGGAAGAGGAAAGAAACCCTACTAATATTCTCGCTGAGGGAAAGAGCAGTCTGAGGCCAGACTTCTTTACACAGTGAAAAAATCCATGTAGGTGAGCATCATTATAAGTTACAGAAGAAAGGTTTCTACCTAGACAGAAAGTCAATCAAACTTAAGACACAAATAGATAGGAAATAAGGATTCATTATTTTCTAGTGTTGATGGAGCTGCTTGTCAGTTAAGGCAAGATTCATCTCACCTCACTTTTCCATTCTGCAGTGTTGATATCTTTATTTCCATACTTGGCTCTCATTGTAGTCACTGGTGAGAAACAGCTCTTAGAAGGTCATTCATTTCAGAGTACAAGTTGTGTGCTCAGGAACAGGGTTTGAGCTTGCAAAGAAATGGGAGAAGATAGTCCTGGTCCAACAAACTGCATGTCCAAAGGTGTGGATAAATGAGTTGGTGGGAGCAGGGAGGAAAGGGAGCTTGAGAAGGGAAGAAGTCCAGGCAAGCAGAGGTGATTGTAAGAAGGGAAGAATCAATGAAGTGCTTGCTCATTTACATGCTTTTTGTAATTTGACTTGGACAGAATAAAAGCCAACAATTTCTGTGTCTTTGCCACCTGGAAGACGATATAAAGTTCATACACAGTTGTTTGTATTGAGCAACCCGTATTTGAATTCTCACGTGTAATGTCTTATGTTCTGATATAAATTGGTTTCGTTTTCCAAAAAATTCCTACTTTTTTCAGCTTCATTCAGATTCATCAAATGCTAAGTTTCCAGTTAATTACAACATGCTCAATTTGATTAGACAGTCACTATAGTTGCTGAACAAGAGTTTTATTCAAACATTGTTGAAATTAGAAAGTGATTTTCTAATTAAATAGGGTATTTATGCAATTACGAGAATTATTCATTGCTGGATTGAGAATATCTGCTTGGAGGAATTCTGTATCTCCAAATACTGTTTTGCAAAACAATTTGCAAGAGATCCAAGCAAGAAGATTACTTAGATGGCAGAAAGAGATATAAAATCTGGGAAACTCAGAGTATACTGTCAGTATGAAACTTATGTACATTTGCCATATATACCCTGAATAATAAGCCATCTTATGAGAAAATAATAATTTTTCCTCAGCTGCAGCTTTCTTTATCCAATGCTTTATGTTTGCCTGCCAAAGCATAGCACAGACATTTGGAGTCACATTGCAATATAGTTTTACAGGGCATTAAATTTTCTCAAATAATTTGATATTTTTAATAGAACTAACAAAGTGATTTTCCCTGTTACTAGATAATGAGTTAAACAGACTATCCTGGTGTCTCCGAGCACAATCAGAAGAAAGGAGGATTTACTGTTTACATTATTTTCATTATAATGCATTTGAATTTAGAGCTGCTTGAGGGCAGTAGTGCTTTTTATTGAATATAGAAATATTTTAGGAAATAGATTTTTATTTTCTTATGTAAACTAGCCACTATTTTTCACACAAAAGATGTGGTGGTATTTACTGTATCCCTTGCTTTTTTGCTGTTTGAACTTAGCAGTGAATTTTGATAACTTAAAAAAATAATCTTCCTGATTATATTTACACTCAGGGGTACTGCATTAATATAAACAGCAATAATGAAACACTTGAATTATAACTTTCTGATCATTACTTGCAGTTTTTCAGCTTCAATGAAGGTTACTTAAATAGGGCTACTCTAAAGTTTAAAACAGAAAAGAAAAGTTTCGCTCAATAGGCTAAAACAATAATGGCTAGGTAATCAGAGTGATTTTAAATTGATAGTGACTAAGAACTGCTTTTATGGGAGAGGGTACAAACCTTGCTCCTGAAAAATAAATAAAGTTTTGTTTGTTTGGGGAGCTTCTTTTGGGGGTGTTTGTTCCGGTTGTTGGGGGGTTTTTTCTTGTTTGTGGTTTTGTTTGTTTATTTGTTTGTTTTTGTTGTCAGTGTCAATTTTATTCCACGTGTCTTAAAAAACCTAGTAAAGAAAAAGGAAAGGATTAGTCCTAGGAAAGTTTATATAAGAGTGCTGGGCTAGAGGATTTCTGTGGTTGTTTTTTTCTCCTTTGTGGAACTGTTTGACATAAATTACTAAATATTACCAAGCAATTTAAAAAATATTTGGTTTTTTTTTTCTTTTTCCTGTGTTTGTTATTAAGACATTTGTTATTTTCTTTACTGCTTTCTGATAATAAAGGCTGAAAAAAACTATTAGAGGTTCAAAACTAAATGTCATTATATAGATAAATTGTTTTTCGGGTACTATGGAAATTATCTAAAGAATAGACTTTATAAAGGCAAAAGGGGAAAAGCCCCATCTAAATATTCCACTCAAGAGATACTCATATTCTGTGTCTGGCACTGTAAGGATATTAATACTTAGCTTCTGCTTCAGATTTTGCTTCATAATGGTACAGTAGAAATGCATTAAAGTGTGTTACTGTACCTTCTCTTTCTAAGACAGAAAATTCAAAACTCTGTTGACCTTAGCTGGAAAGGCCAAATTCAGAGAAATAAACTAACATGGAAAATGTCTGAAACATATCTGAAAAAATAATCCTGATATTTTAGAAAGTTAATAATGTGTTTCTCTAGTGGGACTTAGGAATGGTTCAGAATCACTTGATTGCACATAAACCATTTGATGGTGCAAGCAGTTCAAAGGACACAAACAGAAAAAGGATGAAGACTGGGGTACATGTAACCTGGGTGTAAATCTCTGACCCAGGCCATCTCCTACATAACTCACTTGTTAGTGAACTACTGTGTTCTGTTATCAGCTAAGTGTAGACCCATTTGCATGCTTGCATTCTTGGAGTAGCAATCCTTCTCTTACACTGCAGAGTGGGAGATAGGAGGATGGAGGCAGAAATTAGTGTAGCAAGAATCTTAGTTTTCACCCACTTGCTGGAAATATGAATATAGTTAATTATCTTCATAACTTTAAAAAATCCAGTGCTTTCATTTCTGTTTTTCCTTCATTTAAGACACTCTAATTCCTATTCCCAACACAGGCCTGAATAACACTCATGATGATGTGGGTTAGATGACAACACCAGGACTAATGTGTCTTTCTCAAAGAAATTTCTGAAAATGTAGTACATTTTTAGGAATTGAGAACTGGACTTTCTCAAGCTCTACCCTATCAGTTGGAAGTGCCTTACGGCCTAAGTCTACCATCTGTAACAATTAGATGCTTCTGATTGATTGATTACAGCATCTGTGAACTGGTCATGTAGCTAAGGCCATGTTTACACATCCTGCTAGTGGTACTTATCTGCCTCCCCACACTACACTTTTTCCATGTTGTCCATCTGTTAGCTCTCCTGGAGTGATCCAGTTGTGGCCTTTCAAAGGTACCTGAAGGGAGCCTATGAGAAAGATGGAGAAAGACTATTTACAAGACCATAATGGCTCCAAACAGGGAGTAGGCTTAGATTAGATATTAGAAAAATCATTACTGTGAAGATAGTGAAACACTAGCACAGGCTGCCCAGAGAAGCTGTGGGTATCCCATCCCTGGAAGCGTTTAAAGCTGGGCTGGATGGAGCTCTGAGGAACCTGGTCTAGAGAGACGTTACCCCTGCCCACTGCAGGAGGATTGGGACTAGATGATCTCTAAAGTTTCTTCCAACCCAGGCCATTCTATGATTCTATGACTCTATGATTCTATAATTTTCTTTCATCTCATTAAAAATGTCGGTATGTATCTGTGACAATCCAAAGGTTACATTTATATATGATTTATTTTTCTAATGCTTTTTATATGGGAGCTTTAACAAGGTATGGAGTGGATGCACTTAGAATAGGATTCATGTAATTTAAGTTTGCTAGTGCACTTAAAAGTTGACCTGTTTATAGAAGTTTTCCTTATAAATGGCATGTAAGAGCTCAGATCTGTGTCTCCTCTGGGGTAGAAAGATCTGTACACTGTAGGGCACCATGATGGCAGTGAGGGCTTGTGAGGCTCCATCTGCCCCCTCATTTACCTGTGGTTAACATTTCATGGTGGGTGGTAGGGAAACCTCCATGTGCACCCTTCTGGAATGAAAATCTTCACTCTCTGCTCTTCTCTTAGATGCTGCAGCCTGTAGCATAAGGTTAATGGTGGAAAGTTTACTGGCCTTACATCATTAACAGCCTTTTATCAGGAGGCATCTGCTGAGTTCATAATGAAAAATAATCATTAGTGTACAGGAAACATCCTTCTACTGCTTTATTCAAAGCGCAATTACATTGCTCCTTTGTCCTGGTGAACTTCTGTGCATGAGTTCTCTATGATTGCATTGTGTGACTCAAGAATGGGAATCTAAAAGTGGAGAGAAAAAGAAGGGAACAGGGTGGAACACACTACTTTTTAATGCAACATCTGGCTTTTTAGCAAAGTCCAGGGCTTTTAAAATAGTTGAGTGTGTTCTGATGAAATTATTAAAGAATGGGCTGATTAATCTCTACCATAAAATGTCATTTCCTTTTTTCTTGTGCTTTAACCAAAATAAAAGAGTGCATTTGGAAGAAAATAAAACCTAAGAAAAGTGCCCCAAGGTACCATTTGTGAGGGTTGGGATTAAGAACGTTAATGGAAATAACATTCAACAACTTCCTTTCCTAAATCCTTGCTTTAAAAAGCAAGATAATAAAGAGTTAGTAAAGGTTGCTTAATTTGAAACATTTTGGATCTAAAATAAATCACAGTAAATTTCTTCCATATCCATTATCTTGGTTTTTTTTAGACCATGTACAAATACAATGTAGTCTAAAAAATGGGCAGATACAGTTTGTTTCAAAAACATACAAAACATTTTATTTTATGCATAATTTCTACAGCAGGGAGATTTGAGCTATAAAAAGATATTTTAACAAAAACGTCCTTAAGACTTGAATTTGCTTTTTGCAAGGCAGAAAAGCATATAATTGTCAGAAGTGAGTTTACAATATGTTAACTGTCTCATAAAATACAGAAACTGTAACTGCAAATATTGCAAAACCTATTTCAACAGTCCTAATGCATTCATTTTTGCATAGTAAACCTCACTAGTTTTGTATAAATCTATCTCATTAGTAGAATATTTGTATCAGAACCATTCAAACAATTCATGAGAACAAGTGCTGTCAGACAGGACGTACTTCATTGATTTTCTCTTCTAGTTGACCATGATGATTTTAATCGTCTTAAGCTCAGACTCACAACCACATCTCATCACACAGATATGTGGGAGAGGAATAACTATGGCTTTCTCAAGAATCCAAACCAATTACATATATTTGCATTTCCTAGGCTTTGGAATGGTGCAAAGGTTTCACAGCAGAACCAGAAGCCTCAAATTGAGGGTAAAATTTGTTTTGGGATCCACTTAAAAGATGTGGAGAGCAAATATACTGCTAATATATTATGATAGATCCAAGGGTGACATGAAGTACTGACAAAATAAAAACGAACTAACAGATCATCTTGAAACTTTATGCTGCACTTAATCATGGCATGTCATACTTCTTTAGGAGGTTACGAAGTGAACTAATCTGTCTGTAGAGAAGATGTTCCCTTAATAATTGTAGAAACTTAGAGTCCTTTAGGTTGTAAAAGACCCTGAATGTTACCAAGTCCAACCACTAACACTGCAGAGCTCACCTTCAGGGGTGGTGACTCCATGCTTCCTGAGCAGCCTGTTCTAATGCCTAACCGCCCTTTCAGTGAAGAAATTTTTCTGAACATCCAACCTTCCCTGGCAAAACTTGAGGCTATTTCCTCTTACCCTATCACTGCTTGCCCAGAAGAGACCAACTGACACCTTGCTACAACCTCCTTTCAGGTAGTAGTTGAGCAATAAGGTCACTCCTGAGCCTCCTCTTCTCCAGGCTAGACAGCCCCAGCTTCCTCAGCTGCTCCTCACAGGACTTGTGCTCCAGCCCCTTTGCCAGCTCTGCTGCCCTTCTCTGGATACAATCCAGCACTCCAATGTCTTTCTCGCAGTGAAGGGCCCAGAACTGAACACTGGATTCAAGGTGTGGCCTCACCAGTACAGGGGCACAATCCCTGCCCTGGTCCTGCTGGACACACTATTGCTGATAGGCGAAGGTGCCATTGGCCTTCTTGGCCACTGGCCACACTTTGGCTCATGTTCAATGGCTGTTGACCAGCACCCCAAGGTCCTTTTCTGTGGGATAGATTTCCAGCCACTCTTTCCCAAACCTGTAGCATTGAATGGCATTGTTTGACCAAAGTGCAGGATGTCCATCTGGGTGGATCCAGCCAGCCACACAGACAAATTTATCTGTATTATATTGGTCTTTTCAAGAAAAAGATCGCCACTAGTTCTGTGTGTTCAGGTTTGTTTCTGTACTTGAGGTTGTGTTCTTCCCTGGATGTCTGCAGGATTTCACATTTTTCTATTGGAATTACATATTTATTTTTAAAAGGAAGGCCAGTTACCCTTGTCATCTAACAATTGTCATGCTGATTTTTAAATGATCAATTACAGTATCCTTTTTTTAGAAGTGATGTGTTTTCCAATTTTTTTTGATGGTTTTTCTTGCTGGGTACTAACTTAGCATATATGAATAGGTTTTGGACAATTTTCAGAGTCACTTATTCTGACAGTCCTCTATTTAATCTCAGTTGCACCACAGTGACCTAGACAGAGACTGCACCAAATATTGTATTAGCAGTCATTTGAAACTGCCAGGTGGAGCTGGCAGACCAAATATTCTGTCAGAATTAAAGCCTGAAATTTTTCTTTAGGTAATCAGAATTTTAGAAGGCCAAGGAAAGGCCCATTGCTTGTTCTGAATATAACTATGCCAAACACCTCTAGGTGTTCATCTCTAGGAGAATGTTCTAGACTGTAGGACGCAAACCATACCACCTTTATATTTTCTTGCTCAGGATCTGATTTTCCCTATCTTAAGTTTACTCCTGGCAGTAGTTCTATGGAAAATCTTGGCATAGACTCAAACAGATAGAATATAATGAGAAATTATTATAAATTTAGCAAACAGATGAAAATAGAATTATAGGCTTTATTCTGTTTTAAATTTCTCAGAAACTCCTATGTATGGTAACTAGTAGGTAACTACACTGTAATTTTTATGTCATTCCAGACTATAGGAAATTCACAGTAATTTAATGTTAAATTAATGATCACTTGCAGTTTTAGCCACCTGTTTTCTGAGCTACAGCAGCTGTCTGGATTTGAAAGGGTTATGGGCATGAGATAAACATTTTGAATATGTTTTCTTTAAGCTGTCTAGAAAGTCTATACTTTCCTTTCAGATAAACTGGATCAATATGTCAAAGACCAGGAATGATGGAAAGGTTGACATAACTGAAGTGATAGGACAGTTATAAGGTAGTCTGCATTGAAAGGAAGGGAAAGAAGAAATAGTATGAATATTGTTGTTATATCCTTTTGTTGAAAAGAAAATTACTTTGCAAATTAAATTATGACATTCCATTAAAATATGTAACTTTCCTTTTGTTCAGAACTAACCTTACATATGTCCTAAGCATGCCCACACCTGAGTCTCTTTTTTGAGGCTGCTTTCAGAGCCTTTTAGATGTTCTTTTAAGAATGAGCTCATGTTTATCAAAATTCCAGAGCAAAATACTGCATGCAGTCAGAGACTGTCCAAGATTGGGAAGAATTATCTGTCTTCTGTTCTTAATTAAATATTTTCTGAAGAGATGTCAGTCTTCAGGTGTGTGCTTATGCTGTGTTGAATAATAGAACAAATAAAATGTGAGAATCACAGGGTGGTTGAGGTTGGAGGTGACCTCTGGAGGTCTCTCTCAAGCAGGACCACCTAGAGCCTATTTCCCTGGACCATATCCATGTGACTTTAGAATACAACCAAGGATGGGGACTCCACAATCTCCCTGGGCAAACTGTGTCAGTGCTTGGCCAACACAGTAAAAAAGTGTTTCCTGATGTTCAGACAGAACCTCCTGTGTTTCATGTTTTGCTGACTGTCTCTGGTGCTTTCCCTGGGCATCACTGAGAAAGGCCTGGTGCTGTGTTCTTTCCACCATCTCTTCAAGAACTTACACACATTGATGAGTTTCCCTCTGAGCCTTCTCTTCTCTTTAGGCTGCACAGTCCCAGCCCTCACAACTTTCCTTGTGTGATTGATGCTCCAATCCCTTAATCATCTTTGTAGCCCTTCACAGGACTCTCTCCATTATGTCTGTGTCTCTTGTACTGGGAAGGCCAAAACTGGATCCAGCACTCCAGGTGTAGCATCAGTAGTGCTGAATAGAGGGAAAGGATCACCTCTCTTGATCTGCTGCTAATATTTTCCTAATGCATCCCAAGATACCTTTAGCCTTCCTTGTTGCAAAGACACATTACTGGTTCATGTTCAGCTAGTGTCCACCACCTGTAAAGCCCATGCCTGTTTCTGCAAAGCTGAGGTTATACCTCCTATAGAACTTGTGGTGTGAAACTGATACAAATTGAGAAAAAAGCAAAATTTTAAGCCTGGTGAAACTCTACCAGTGGAATTTAAAATTAAATTGTGCATTAAATTGCAAATACAAGTAGGAGTAGACGTTAGATTTTAGTCTTTTCAAACTCTTACCACAGTCTACCACCAGGATTCTTTCACTGCCCGTGGTTTGGTCTTGGGAAATTTCTGCTGTTGCTTTTCCACTGAGAATTCACTGAAGGTTCCTCATTTCTTTGGAGATATGCTCCTTCCACAGATTTCCCCACGGATGCACAGGCTGTGCAAGTTATGAGCTGTCAATTAAGATAGTGCCTGTAGGTGAGGTTTTCATGCTTGAGAACATCTTGTATTTTGTGCACCAAATCAGGCAGAACGGGGCATTGAACCTGGGTCTTATATATACTAGATCCTGCAGGCTCTTGAAGCATCACAAAATAGAGCTACAAGGTAATGTAGGAGATCATTTTGTTCAAGAAAACTCAATTCTGGCCCCAAAGGCTTCACTATCATTATTTAGCAAATAATATTGGATAAACTTCTAATCTAAGAAAACTGTGATATTCACTTCCATAGAAGCTTATTAAAAATGGAATTTATTCCCAGAATAATCACACAGTGGTTTGCTTTTCTCCAAGTTAATATAGGGCCAGAAATCTTGCAGTGAGACTGAATTAGAAATATCTAGGTCGTTTCCAGTGAAAAGGTTCAAGTCTCTTGCTAGTTTTATACCCACAGCTGACTTCTAATACATATCTCACACTTACGTTCACAGAGTTTCGTTTTGTTCATTTCAAATTCTCATTTTGATTTGCTAAGAACATGCTGAATTCTGTTCTCCACTGAGTCTGACATCTCTCCCACGCTGGGACAATTTGCAAGCTTTTCGTTATTGGATGGCTGAAGTTATTAATAAGTAAAACTTTGTCCAAGACAAATCCCTGGGGCTCTCACTTGAAGTAGTCTCACTATCTCACACTGAGCTAACATCTGCTTTTCGTGTATATTTAAGCTGGGCGATTTCATTTAGATAGCAGTTTTACATGTTAGCTTTTAATATGAAGAGGAGGAGGGGGAAATGTGGTGACTGCTAAATCCTGCATCCTTCCCTTCCTTGTATCTGGCCTTGCTTCCTCTCTGCAGTGGTAAAACCTCCCTCAGCTGTCTGTGGAGAGCTGAGGGGCACCTTTTGAACCATTCAGGCTCTGTGTATATCCCTATCTGCAGAGAGGAAGAGACAAGGAAGGTGCAGTGCAGGATGCAAAAATGTATTTTTATGTCAAATATGGTTATGAATATTTATTATTAATCTGAAGTTTTAGAACATGAAAGGTTTTGATAACTTCTAAACCCCACTGATCCTTTTCCCTAGACAAGAACAACAGAATGATGTGGTCCTTTTTGACTCCAAGGGGTATGCTGGAAATATGAGTTACTGGAAATATTATTTACTTTGTTGAATATGCATTGTTGGACTAAATATAACCAAAGAAAATATTTGTAGCCATACATTGTGTCATATGTGGCCTGGGACAGGAACTTTATATTCCTTAGGGAAGAGCAATGGGTAATGTAAATAGCATGATCCCATGATACCCCAGGAATCGATTAACTCTGCAGTAACTAACACTTACTGACTGAATTTATCTCTTCCTGCTCTGGTACACAAATTCCACATTGAATTTGATCCAATTACATTAGTACTCAGGCCAGCGAGCCTGAAATTCAGACCTCAAGTTGTGGGGTAATTGTCCATGCAATGAGAATAACAGCTTTGCAATTGTACCCTATGCAAGCATCCACACTACGTGCAATGAGGTTCCTTCCCAGGCCAGCTGTTTCTGGCTCCAGCTACACATCTGACTGGCACTGTGACAGTAGTGGTATGATCTCAATTCCTGCATGTGGGCCTGCATAATTAATCCATTTTCTTGCATGTGGCTTCTCTAACTTTGAGCAAGCCTTTTTGTTCTCTTTTCAGTGGTCAAGTAGCCCTTGAATGTTTTTGGATCCTTTCTTCCCCTTGCCAGTTTTCACAAAGGCATAATTTTGCCATTCATTGCTGAGCTACTGTGCCTTCTCTAGGGAGGTTTGTTAGGTTGCATTAAGGCAGATTAAGATCTGCTCTGTCTCTACTCTTCCCAGTGCCAGCTCATTGCTTGCCAACTGCGAGGTCAAGAGATCTGTGTTTTCTGTCAAACAGCAGCCGCTGTTCTTATGAGCGCTGTAGCAATCTCCAGCTCACCAGTCTGTCATGTAGATAGAGCTGCAGGGAGCTTTCATTAGATACACTAAAGGTTGTAGAAGGGGGTTTTAGCCACCCTGTTTTATTCCTATAGCCGTTGCTGGGTTTCCCTTTTTTTTTTTTTTTTGTCCTATCAGGACGGTTCTATCTAAGTGAGATTAGGAAATGCTACAGATCAGCTTGGCTGACAGAAGGACAGAAACGGTCTGTGAAACAGCTGGCTGGCCAGGAAATTAATTATTTTTTGCCTTTTTTTCCTTTTTTTTCTAAAATAACTCCAGGAGTGCGTTAGCTCTGCTGTTTTACAATATTATCAGCTTGATCATAGTTTAGTGTCTGAAAAGTGATTCAGTGAAGAAATGAGTAATTCAAAAGCAAGGAACAGACCAGTTGGACTGGAAAGCAACATTTCTCTGCAGTATATTTATGCATGTTCATAAGAACAAACCCCCCTTTTTCAGGAAATATTTGAAAACTGTGGCAGTTCTGTGACCCTTTCCAGCAATTTTTCACACCTTTCACCATTCACCTTTTGGACATAGCTGGCCCTTCTCTCTACTCTCATTTTTTTTTTTCCCAAGTCCACATGGCAGCTTAACATTAACATTAATAAAGCTTTTGGAGCCAGAATAGCCATAATGATTCTTGATGCCAAAATGGCAGGGAAGACCAGCATACCAGGTCCAAAACCCCATAGACATGGAGGAGAAATCCTCTGGAGCCAGGCATGGTGGGAACTGTATTTCTGGGGCAGCTCTTGCAGGCAACATTGGGTGATGGACACAGGAACACTTCTTGGACTAAGGAGACAGGGCAGCTTCTTCAGAGGGATGTCAAGGACACAGAAATGAGGTCATCTGTCAGTCTGACTGTCTTCCTTTTGTACATATTCTGTCTTTCAGGGGTTTCCTTTCTTCTCTTGGATTGCGTCTGTTTCTATAGATGTGTGACATGAGCACACTTCCATACTGGGTCAAGAGTGACTGTGAAGCTGGCATTATGGACAAACTTGTTCTTTCCTAAATAATTCCAACATATGTTTTAGCATGCTTGTGTTAATTTATTTCCTAGTTATTCTGCAAACTTTATAGGTTAGGGCTGATTATTTTTGTGCTTGCAGTGACCTTCACTGCTGGTAGAATTCCCTCCTCAGTAACTCAAACCAATGACTGTTAAAGGTGATATCACTTCTGATCTGCTGGGCACATCTATGCCTCTGCCAGTCAGCTTTCCAGAAAAACAGAAATGGAAGAAACACCTCATGAGGATCTCATGAGTTTAGGGTAACGTTGCAGCTGCAGGCAGAAAGCAGACAGCAATGAGCAATAGAGAAGTTTGGGTTTCATTTTATGCAAGTGGTTTCATAGCCTGAGGAAGTGGGGACCCTCATTTAATGCCCCAAGAGGTCTCTTCCAGCTGTAGCTTGCTAAAGGAAGGAGCTATTCATTCAACCAAGCTCAGAGGAGAGTGTCCTCCTGTCCACTACAAAATGGGCATCTCTCAGTAATCTCTGTCAGTAATGGCAGAGGGGAAAAGGCTCAAGAACTTCCTAAGGGCAAAGTAAGGCAAAAAGGCACAATTAATATAGCCACATGTAGTAAGTTGGTCTTAGTTCAAGAAAAAAGAATTAATAAAATGCTGAACTTCAGAGCGTTTTCTGAAGTTTTATGGAAACTCTTGTCTGAATTTGGTGAAAGAAAGTGCATAAGGGTATCATTTGTGAAATGGTCATTTCTCATCTCAGCTCTCCTTGTGATTTTAGTAACATAAAACAAATGAGTGTGATCACAGCAGTGCTTTTTCACAGACCCCTGGTATCATACAGTAATGCTTTTGAATTTTCAGAAAACTTCTTTCTTTTCACACATCTGAAAGACCTACAGATTTAGCCATCAGGACTTGGCCAACTCCACAACATCCTTTTCACTTGTCTGTCTCCGCTGTCTGTGTTTGTCAGTCTAAAGAGAACTATTAAATCTGAGTGTTGTCTGAAAATCTTTTTCTGTGGTGAAAAAGAAATGGCTTTTTGGGTAGAACAGCAAAGTTTTAGCAATTTTACAAGTGCCTGGGGTTTATTTCCAACAGTCTGTTAATACTCAAGTCTGTTAGACCTGGTGAGAGGTATGGAAGAGGAATGCTAGCTGTATGTGACTCAGATCAACAGGGAAACAATTTAATGAGTTTGTTCTATGTATTGTGTTACAAAGTGCCATACCAGGATCACACACCTAATCTGAAGGGATGCACACTTGAAAATCATTTCTAATGCTGCACAATTTTTAAGAAATATGATTTTACCTGTATAATTGCATGTTGTGTGTGTGGAAAAAATCTGAAAAATGCCAAAGCAACAAGGCATGTAAGATTCTGAGACAATGTAAATTGAAAGAGATGTCCTGAAACCAATGAAAAGATGTGAATTTTGACCTCATATCTCTAAGGCTGGAAATAGAAATGTGATCTTGAATATAAGACTGTTATATGCTCAGTACATCTCTGCTTTTGGTACTGCTATAAACATATTTTTCACTTGGAATGTGTAGGATAATTAAAATATCCTTTTTGTAAACTGGTTGGAGGACAAGCTATAGTATCTTCATTAATCTTTATTTTATTGTTGTTCCAGGTTAGGTTTCCCCATGATGATCGTGTCCTGTACCATTGGGATGTGCTACCTTCTTGTTGCTCATGTTGTAGTAGGTTGGAACTCATAGTAATTTATACTTTCAAGACTCAGATAAGCTTCCTCTTTTGTTTAGTTTATATCAGAGTGCTAAGAACACATATGAAAGGAAAAAGATATGTTAAACCTCAGCATATGGTATCAATCAAAATGAATGTTGGCATAAACATCAGATATGGTCATTCTTAACCTTTTGTTTTATGAACAATATGCAGAACTAGCCAAGCAAAATTAGAAGAAACCATATATTTCATTATGAATGCAATTACTGTGCAGATAAAAAGGAACCATCTCAAGGGGATATGCTGTGCCTGAAAGTTTGTATTGACACAATTTGAGTATAGTCACAGATGAAAAACTCATTCACAATAGCAGATGTTCAGTAATTTCTTTTTAGGGCTTCATTTTTCTTTGTCAATGTATTTAGCTATTTGTATGAAAGTAACTAATATTCAAGTTGTAATAATTGACAGTTAAGCAGAAAATCTGTACACCATGAAGGATGTATCATTATCTACATTAAAAATAAACACATGTCCTGAAAATGTGCTGTGGAAGGAATTATTATTTTGGAAGCAGGATTGCATTCCCTGGAGGCTTTGTTTTTCATTTTAAAGCTCCTAAACAGTGCTAGGCCACCTCACTTTTTTCTTAAAATAAACTAATCCCACTCTTCTTACAAAGGGGCGAACATAAATAGTGATAAAGCATCAGACATCTTCCACTTAATCATTAATTCACTTGAAGGAATGCTCTAAATATTTTAATAGGTTAATACACAATATAGAAGAATGAGCTCATACTTTGGCTTTGATTTCCTTATTTCTGGTAAAAATGTTTTAAATCACATATCTTGTTTTGTATAATTGGCTGCCACAACAGGTCAAAATTGTCATTATGAGTATTAAGTCCTGTGAGGTATTCAAGAGCTCAATCCCCATCTTCCAAAACCTTAGTGAGTTTGGCCTGAATTAATGGTGGGTGTGTATTACCTTGAGCCAGAAAAATTGGCAACCTGGTGAGTGCAACACAAGTGGATGAAGCTGAATTACAGGAAGCCAGTAGAGATGATCAAATGTGGCTTTTCCTTCTGCTTAGTCCTTGAGATAACGAGGTAAGTGAGAAAGAAGCAGTATCTCTCCCACAAAAGTGAGATGTAAGATTAATTGTACATCCCATTTTACTCACATATTGGTTGTATCCCTCACCAGGATTTGTTTTAAGCGTGAAATGGGATATTAAGAGGCCAGTGGAGATGAGGCTCCACCCCTGCTAGTAGATTCAGAGACAGCAGTGAAAATGTGTGGAGCCAGAGGGGAAGAGCTGCCTCCACTAACCCCAGAACTCTCACCAAGACTTCCATCCCCACCCATGCTCAGCCCCCTGGATCCGTCAAGTCTCCTGTGATGGGGCTGAATTTTGCATCACTGTTAAGAAACCTCGAGGCTGCGCTAACAGTGGCCATCTGTAGAACAGAAGATCTTCTCCCAGAACCAGCATAACTTCTGTTTCCTTTTATATATATAAAAAAATCAAAACAAAAAATCCCACAAAACCACCAAACCCCAGTGATAAGTCTGGATCAAACAAAACAAAACAAAACAAAACAAAGAATAAACAATACTCCTGAAAGATACTCCTTCAGACAGTTTTTCTGAAATTGAATTTGGCCTGTCTCACTCTCAATGTCAAGAGCAGATTACTATGTAATAACTGGAATTCTGTTTCAATTAAAGGGACATTTATTTTAATCAGCTTAACATTGATCTCTGGTTTAAAATAGTCACACAGTATTTTATAGCCCTCAACATTTCTCACAACGGGGCAATATTGGTGCAGTCATTGATTGCTCAATAACTGTTGTATTAAGCCCTAGAAAATGCAAAATCAGCTTCTGCTAAAAGGTAACATTTTAAGTTTTTTTTTTTCTTTTCTGTTCCATTAAAACACTCTTTGCATACAGAAGTATAAAAATGAGACTATGGTCACACAAAACAATGTGCTAATTATTTTTAATTGTGCTTTGTAAGGAAAAAAATTAACTAAAACCATACCCTGCTTCTGAACCCCTGAAACTTTCCTGCAAATTCTGAGCAATCACACCAGCTGGCACAGAAATGCATGTCTGCATTTACAGTTTGCTGGATGGGGGAAAACAGAAATGCAGCAAATGATATACACTTATTCATGTCAGCAAATATTTCTGAACACTTTGGTGCAAGAGAGATCTCACTGGCTTCAAGAGTGCTACATCAACAGGACTCAAATGGGATTTTCTTTCTGCTGTGTTACTTGTCCTGTCAAAAGAAGACAAGTAATGCACAGGGAGTACGAAATCATGTTGATAACACTTGTAGGTAACCAAGCTTGAGTTTATTCTGCTTCAAGGATTTTTTTTTAATGACATATTGTTTTGCTGAGGATTTTCTTCATAAAAGCTGACTTTCCTTCCTTCAACAATCTTCTTTCCTCTTTTGCGCAGCCAGGAGCTCAGTAAGACCTTAAATGAAAAAGCAAATTGTAAAAATAAAATAAAATTGTTTGTTTACCCAGAGCTTTATGTGAGTGTAATGAAAATTATCCAGGTGCTTCAGATAGTTTCAAGGTAATGAAGTAGACTTTTCATTGCCTTCCATTATAGTCATCAATGTAATCTGCACATCAAAAGGGCACAATTACAGTGGCTACGTCCTTGACAAAACTAGTGTGCAGGATTCCATAAATATGGATTGGATCTGAAGAGTGGGTGGAGTTTATTTTTCCAGTGAAATTCTCTCTAAATAACTAAATAAAATGTTAGTTAAGTAATGAATAACATAGAAGTGTATTATCCTTAGTATGCTTGTGGCTGATCTCAGAGGATGGTTTTCTCATTTTCACTGACATCGCATTAGGCTATTTGATGATGTTTGTTTTAAGACATATAGTAAATATAAATATATAATTCTCTGAGATGTATTTGCCCTTTCTGAGCTGTGTAAAATGCAGTAAGACAGCAACATATGAATTACAGCACTACTAGGCAATGTAAGCCATACTGAGTAAAAGAAACCATCTCCAGCAGATAAGCAAGGCAATCACTGAAAGTAAGGAGAGAATCAGGGAGATACTAGAGCTTCACCAAATGTGAGCTATCTAGCAAAGAATAGCACTGAGAGTGGCCAAGGGTCTGCTCAGCCCAGCATCTGTCCCTGGCCATGGGGCTTAGCATCTGCCTCTTTCAAAAGTAGAGCACACATAAAATTGCATCCTCTGTGACCCAGAGATCCCTGAATGAGAGACAGCACCTTTATTACATTGCAGCCGATGGATTGTCCTTCCACAAACTTATCCAGCTCCTTGCTGAACCTGTGTGAATTCAACATCTGTCTCAAGGAGTTTCACAGATAAACTCTATATTGTGGGAAAATTATTCCAGATGTTTGCTTTGAACCTTTGCTAATTTATTTTTATGACACCTCTCTCCCAAGGTCTATTTTTAGTCTGGACATCATAGTCTATTTGTTCAGTTGCTGTAAGGAAATGTTCTCATGTGTTTGCTCATTCCCTTTTCCATCCTCTGAAGTTTCACTATGCCATTTTTGAGTTGAAAAGGTGAGAATTATCAACACTAGCCAAGACACCTTGGATTTACACAGCAGCCTGCTGATTTCTTCTGATTTTCCATTTTATTCCCAATAATTGTTAAGATCACTTCTTGGACTGTTATTGACAAATAAACTGAGGAATATATTTTTATAGCAGAACATCTCACAATAACAAGCAGCATTTCCTGAGTGATAATTATTAACTCACATTGTTTAACATGTAAAGTTAAGGTCAATTTTGCTCCTCCATCTACATTACTTTACAACTGCCCCCGGTGAATATCATAGAAAAATGTTTCCCAGTTGTTTGCTTTTGCTAGAGTTTTTTGTAATTCTTTACTATTAACTGTGTTCTTCTGAAAAACCCTTAGACTTCCACATTTAACCTTTTACGTCAAACTCTAGACCATCAAAAAATATGTTGACCAGAGCAGAGCTAATCTGATTCCCTCTAGAGCTTCATGGAAGGGTCATGCCCCTTATACTGTGGTAGTTTAATATTTTTAAGAGCTGTTGGACTGGATGTATTTAATCTCTATAGTAACTACAGGTCAAATCAGAATGAGTTTAAAAACTGGAAATGTTTTTCTCCATGGCACAGTGAGTTCATGAACACCTAGCTAGCAAGATGTTTCTGAAGTATGATTCAAAAAATGTTTCTCAATTCTATTAGGATATTAGAACTAAACTGTAGAATTTAGAAACAGCCAGCTGTCTTGAGAAAGATATGATTTATTCTTTGAGAAATAAGCCAAGTGCAGATCATAGCTGTAAAAGGAAACTTGCCTAATTGTTTCACAACTACTCATAAAACCTTATTTTAGACCATGCTAAAGTTTCTGGTACCATGTCTGCATTAACACTAAGTCTAGTCCTAGAAAGTAATTCTGGTTTCCTTAATAAGAGGTGAAATAAAGTTTATTATTTCTAAGAAACCGAATTTAAAAGGTACAGTTAGAAATGAAAATTGCTTGACAACCCAGAAAGAGAAAAGTCTCATCTAAGAGGTCAAATATTATTTACAAAGTATTTTCAAAAATTGTTTTCAGACAACTGGCACTGCAGACTTTCTCCAGTGACTCAGCATTATTTTAGATTTAGTATATGGGAATAGGTCCAGGAATAAAAGGCTTCTATTTCCTTCTGTGTTGCTGTCTTTTTGTGTAACTTTTTATAATCAATGGATTTGTTCACGTATTTGTTTCCTGAATGTGTCCAAATTTCTGAAGTGCTTAATAAAGATAATTTTTCTATATGGATGCTTTGGGTTTTGCAAAAGAAGTAAATATCATTGAACACATAGTAAAATATGCAGTTATATGCAAACACCATCTATTGTTTTAGATAGTAATAAAAATTGGAAACATCAGTGTAACAGCTATCAGATGGTTGCTCCCTACATTAACCCCCATTAAAGAATTGATAGGTTCCAAACAGCAGAATATCAATGGCACCTGAAATGGACAGAAAATAAATATGCTAAGCATAAGCCTCTGTGTTTGTTCCAATGGGATGCTAGGAAAATGATTTGGAACTAAGTAAAAAAATAATGAAATAGCTGAAGCATTAAATTAATATTTCTGAAGTGAATTTATGATAGGAAATCCTAGCAATTCAGAATAAGTGCTAACCAGCTCAGATGAAGTCAGCATGTGATGACCTGAGTGATTTATTAAGGACAACTGAAAATCAACAAGTGGTGATTTATTGAAAGTAGGATTAAAATCTTCCTCCATAGATGCTCTAAGGAGAAAGCATGAGCGAGAAACCTTTCTCCACACACTTCTTATTGGGGGGAATATTAAAGGATTAACAATATCCTAGAGCTACTCAAAATAATAAAAAAAAAAAGGGGTTTTGCAGTATGTTTAAATTTGACCACATACTGTTATTTTCTCTTTTCAGGTTGCTGTTGCAACTTTGATAGGCAGCAGTGATTCATTAGCAGGAGTTTCACTTAGTGCTTTGCCTAATGAATCAGTAATGGAAAAAAAGCCCTCTCAAGATGTGGTCTTGGCCGTCATTACTATTATCCTGGCTGGAGTAAAAGACTTGCTGCTATTTTTAAGAAAATCAACACATACTGGTTTGTCCATGGTCTATGGGCTGCCTAACTGTACAAGATAATAGGAGGAAGGTTGCTGCAGAGTGCTACAAGGGACATAATCCAGTATTGAGTTCCAGATTTCTCTCTTTCTCCTGCTTCCTTTCATGCCTCCTTCTTTCCTCTTGCATTTATTGTCCACCAGATTTTTTCCTTTCATACATATCTGCTATTTCAAACCTTATTCCTTGTTCATTCACACTCTGTCAAACAAAACCTTAACTTATTTGTTTTTCCTGCCCCAATTTTCTCCAGATGGCATCTGTCTACCTATCCTTATTAAAGTTTATGAGGGAGAAAAAACCCCTCTCACAAACAATGTTAGGGAAAATAGGAAAAAGGGTTATTTCCTAATGTCAGTGATGTGCATAATCTCCTTCTATTAAATATATACACCTAATATACTTTCCACTGCATAACCTCTTGTGTGTGTTTCGAGCATTGGTCACAAAGATCATTACAGACACTGAACTGAAGAAAAAAATCACAGCAAGCCTTACAGTGCTGGGGCTCATGAACATAAATTGAAAACTTAAGATTCTCCTCTAAATGACTCAGTAGTGTTAATGGTTAAGGATGTTTTGTTTCTTTTTATCTGTCCTGAATTCACTTTTGAACTCAGTTGGCTAGAGGTTATAGCCAGTGAATTAATTTATTAAGCTCACAGAGTGCCTAAGAAAAGGAAACCTGTGGAGTACATAAGTATTTTTTAAGGTTTTATAAATGAGGAGCAACTTACCAGCTGGATAGAAATATATCAAACTTAGTGCTGCTAGTTTGATTATAGCACATAATTTATTCAATTTTGATCCAGATTTTTAGTGGTAGTTAAAGGTGTGAGCAATGAAATCTAATTCATACATTTTCTGCCTTAAAGTTATGTGCATTTCCTTAGGCACAGATCAGTCCATGATCTCAGGAAACACATGACTGTTTATTTTTAAGATCTGGTTGGAAAAACAGCCTGGGGGATTAATGCAGGCAAATACTCTGACCTCTGAGCAAAATGTTTATTAATAGATCCACCAGCTCTGGTCCCAAGCAGTGTGACTTGACTGGCAAAAATTTATGTGAGGAAATTTTTCTGTCTTGACTTTGTGAAAATGGGGAGAAATATTAATGTCAGGCTGAGGAAGGATATGAATAATGCACACATAGGTTTTGTACCATACCAGCTGAAGTCAGTGAAGAGTCCAAATGTAATTTGTTTGAGCTCAAAGACCTCAGTTAACTACTACATATGATATGATGTGTGCACATGCATGAAATGCATGGTGATTGCAAGAAAAATCTTGTCAAGATACATTCTGGATAATAAATATTGGCATTACAGGCAAAGTTTTCAGTGCTGCCAGTAAATAAGGCCACTTGACAGTTCAAGATATTTATCAAGAAAAAGTTTAAAGGAAGACAAATATTAAACACATAATCACAGAATCCTTTCTCCTGCAATAAAATACTTCCTGTATTCTTATTTCCACTGTCAGACTGGAAAAATAAGAAGTTGGTTAGATTTTCTCCACAGCAGGTTAGAATTGGAAATTTTTTTCTAGATAAATACTCCAAATTAATGTAAATAGTCTATATTTAGAGAAATGGAAATATTTTTTGCATTTTAATTGCTATAAACACCTTTAGATAGCAACAAAATCCAGAGAACAGCTGTCATATATATTGCATATAAACAGATAGGAGATTTTTAAATATTTGAATTTGTAAATATTTTTATTTTAGATTAAGCATTTGTTATAAGAGTTTTTGAAACCTTTACAGTAAATTTCCCCTAATATAATTACATTTTGCACAGATTTTCTGTGGTGAAATTAGGCACAATTTTTCTTCTTTTTATTGCCCTTGTAAAATATCTGTTAAACTGGCATCTGTGCACAGGAAAAAAGTTAAGATTTAACCCATCAACAAATTTTTCTGTTGATGAGATAGATATATGTAGACAATGTCTACACTTCCTGCATACACAAACATTGAAAGGGTTTGCAAAGCAAGCACTCAGGAGTTGGAGAACACCAAAATAAAAGTTACACAACCAAGCTTAGGTTTGTTCCTTTGTGTTTCATAGATAAAACAGAGTCACCTTTGTGATAAATGGCTGCAATTATTCTCTTTGTGCACTGTTTCCTGCATAAGTCCTCCTTGGATTTCAAATGCCTACATGTTTTTTGTCTGTTATAACAATTAATAAAAATATCACAGAAAACTGGACCTCATACAAAGCTCAAGTAGGTTCATGTGAAACAGTTTCTCCCAATCTGATGTATTAAGCATATGTTGTTCAGAGAAAGTCCTTAATTCGGGAAAATGTTTTTATATAAAAATATTTAAATGATATTTTGTTTCTAAAAAGGTGTCTGTGCTCTTGAATGGTGAAACACTTGCTTAACTGCTTTCCTGAACTGGGACTTAGACTGACTATTTAAGGTTATTAATTTTGGTTCTACTACTCTGACCTTCAAAACTTCGAGAAAGGGAATGGGTTTGTCCCTGAAAAGGTGCTGAACTACTGAAATGTTTATCCAATTGCCCTGTTTGTACATGCAAATCTGAACTTGGAGGTTTACAAAATGATGTGTCCCCAAAGGGCAAGCATTTAATAATATAAACATATCTGTACTGAGAAGTGGGAAGAGCATCCATATTTATGCCTAGAAAAGCCTTCATAAAATCTTCAGAAATCCATGGGATTAGTGGCAGTGAGGACAGTGAGAGAGCCAAGATCCAGGGTGACTGAGAAAGTTCAACTTCTCAAAAAAAGTACAGCTGAGGATAGCAGGTTGTCTGATGAAGATGGTATTCTTATTATGTTAATAGCTTTTGTGCTAAAACAAAATCTGCATTAAAGTCCTAGATTTTGTAAACAGGTTGTCAACAACACTTTTTATGTATTCACATTATGTTTTGGCTTATTATTCTTAGTAAAACTGATGCCAGCTTGCATTACAATCTATTGTGGAATGCTAAACACATCTCAGTGATAGAACATAAAGGGATTAATACAGTTTTCTCCTCTATAAGGCTAAGCAAAACATTTTATGTACCATAAATACACATTTAACTCTTCAATATGCTTAAAAGTAAAAGTCTCATAATGGCAGGAGGTAAGCAGCACTGAAGATGCTGCATCTCTTATTACAATTCAGAGGATGACGGAGGAAAGGGATGGCAAGAGATTTTATGCAGCAGATGAGAAGTGAGAGTTTGCAATCTCCATGCCATTAAACAGGGCAGTCAGAGTCAGACCCCCTCTCTTTTCTACATTTCTGGTTATTTGGTGCCTGGCACCAGGGTGTGAGCTTTTCACTTCTGTTGCCGTTATCATCATTATGTCTCGGAGAGATGAATTAATCAGAGCTGCTTCAAACAGCGCAGCAGTGATATTTACTTTGGTAATTGAAGGATGACAAAGCTCAAGGAACGAAATGAAAGGAGAGGGGATTTCTTCAGCTTTGCTCATAAGCCAAACTTACCCCTGAGGATGGAGCCATTGATTCTGACCTGAGACATGTCTGTACCTGTATTTTGATGGCTCCTCCTCACAAAAGACCTGATGTAGGACTGTGCAATGAATTCTCCTGAAGTTAAATGGAGCAAGAATTAAGACTTTGTCATTGGTTGGCTGTTCAAGAGCCTATTCTGACTGGTAGTATGAAAACAACACCTCCCCTAAACCATCCTGTGGGTCACAGATCCCAGTGGCTTCTTAGGACTGCTTCATTTCACTGTAAATTATTCTGTTTTGCCGGAACTTTGTGGTTTGTCATTACCTTCAATGACAACTGAAAACATCTGCTTGGGGCAGCCAAGGGGGCCATTGCAGAACCAAAAGCAAAAAACAACAACCATTAAAACAGCTCCCTGGAGAAGACAGATGGAAGGGAAACACCAATAAACTCCTGGCTGCACAGCTCTCTGCTTCCTGGAAAGAAATTATTTGCATCATTTTGCCTGTTGGAAGGACCTGCTCTTTGTTGTTGGTGTAGTCATAGAGGCCGGTGGGAGTGGGATGAGGCCTCATGGCTGTAAGCAGCTGTCAGCAATAGTGTCTCATAAGGCAATTTCTCTCCTGCTGCGACTGATGTGGAAGGGAAAGGGTAACTGAAACACAACCAAAAAGCCTGCAGGGTACCTTACAGTTGTTTATGTCTTTGCAAACAATGTTAGGTGGGGTTTAATACTGATTTTGTGCAAGCATAGCTGGTTGTGCAAAGAATTCTCTTGCCACCCATCAAATCTTGTGCATAATTGTCTCTGTTCTGTGCATGCATTTAGGAATGGGTCAGTGCAAACAATAAATAAAACCGAGGAGATGTGAAGGAAAAAGAGAATTCTGTGATGTAAGGATGATCCATAGCAATATGCCCATGTCAAGTCTGGAAATTAGTCTAGCAAGTGTAATATGACAAATGGCTATGAACTTGGTAAATAATTTTGAGGTAGTACTTTCCTTGCACAAAATTTTGTGCAATCCCTACCTGAAATCCCTTCTCCTTTGAAGAGATTAAATGATTCCTATTTATTCTAATTCTAACTCTTCTGTACTAGAATATTTTGCTGTTCTGGGTGTTTAGATGAAACTCTGAAGTGGTCCTGTTGAAAATTTTTGCTAACTACTCTTTTTCTCCCCATATAGCAAGATTTTTTCATTCCTCTTGTCTATTTTTGAGGAGAAAAAACCCTCCCAAGTCTTCCAGCAGCTTTCTCATGTATACAGAATACAGAATAAATAGGTACCTCTTTAATGCCTCCTAAAGAAATGATCCTGCAAGCTAGCAGCTTGAGAAGTGGTGTAGATTTGTGCTAATATTAAATGAAACTACACTTGGAAACCTAAGACATGAACTGAAATAGAAATTTAGTTCCTTTTCTAGAAACCGAGAAGCTCTTTTGATGGAATATGCAATCCAATATAATAACATAAAGGGACTGATGGCATCTACAGACAACTCACAGGGATCAGAGAAAGCTGACACATAAAGATCTACTTAGAGGTTACCTTCCTCACCCTTAATGGTAACACTTCTGTGACTCAAAATGCAGAAGGTTCATTCTGAAACCCTGGCTAGCAAATTTCTATTGTGCCTATGTTATAAAGCATGTTTTCAAGACAAAGCAAATGAGATGTACCTCTCCTTCTACCCACACCTCTGAGAAAACAGCTGGTTAGTAAGCTGATGGAGGCAAAAATCTGTCTTTCCATCAGTATCTTTTCTCTAAGAATTAATAGTTTGCTTGCAACTGCACTGACATACACTTGGCTGTGTTATTAATGAGCTTAACTCCACTGATTATGCTTTGTTGTGGAAATTTCTGCAATACAGAGACCTTTCCGATTCTGCTGGTCTGTGTTCATTAACATATAATACACTGAAGTGTAGCCCTGTCACTTTAAGACTGACCTACTGAGGAGCTTGCTCCAGATTCCTGGCTCAGGACTGGTTTCTGGGATGATGCACCTGCACACACTAGAAATAAAACTGATGCTCTCTATCCACTTGGTATGAAGAAGGATACCATAATCACAACATCTCTAGCTCTGCTTTGTGCTGTTTTGTTAAATGTGATAAATTGATATAAAAATTCCTTTTAGATGTGAATACACAGTAGAAGAAAACCAATTAATTAGAACTTGGATTAACTGAGCATCAGTGTTTATTGTGGAAGTGGTCCCTGCTGCTATGTAGAAAGCCTCAGTCCTCATGAGTCTGTGACTAAAGGACATCAGACTGAATCACTTAAGTAGTCATGCTGACAGTAAACATTAATGAAGTTTGCTTTGCATACTAATAATAGAGACTCTGGTCTGTATCTTGTGAATCTTTGTTATCCTCTATCTAAGAAAACAAACCAGCTGCAAAAATATCACTAGTAGGAAGGGATGAGCATAACAGTTACTGCTATCCATCTGTGCATGAATTATCTGGCTTATTGGATCTACCAAGATGCTCTTGGCATGCAAACGCTGGTTCAGCCAACTTATATCCATTGTGCCCCAAATGCAGTGTAATTGCCATGAAACTCAAGAGAAAGGAGAATTAGTTTGTGCAGCAGTCTTGTTCTCTTTGAAGTGATTAATAACTGCACTTGAAAGATGTACAAAACAGACAAGTATCAAGTTACCTCTCCAGGGTCCAGCACTGACTGTGGCAGATCCCTGCACAGTGTGCAGGTGGATATTTTTGTCACCTGCTTTGGACCTGAGCTCACATGCAGCGAAGAGGACTGAAGTTAGAAGCCCAAAGCTTTAAGTCTTCCCTCAGAACTGTAACCAGGTGTGTGAGGAGGAAATGAAATTGCCTTAACTGACAATAATATTCTCTGCAAAGGAAAAGATACCCTTTTATCAGAAAGCCAACAGTCGAAGTCTGTATCTGAGGTGTCTTGGCATGAGAGGATCCACGCAGGGACTGGAAGCTTTTGTTTGAAAGCTGAATTTATTGTTTGATTGTAGAAGTGAAACCTTTCTGCAATAGAACTTGAGGCTCCATTAAAAAGCTTCTCTGTGGCTACTGTTGCAATTCCTTATCTCTTTCTTTTCCAGCCTGATGGTTGTTTTGCTTTTGTGGCTGTTAGCAGTATTCCTGCCCTGCAGATTTTCCATTTCTTTTTGAATACAGTCTACAGATATCAACACATTAAGATTTACAATACATGTGCAGTAGCAAGGCTTTTCTAAGCCAGAAAAAGTTAGAAAGAGAAACACAGATAGCCCTACTTTGGTGGTTCTTGCATTCCCATTGGAAATATTTGTGTGCAGTGTTTGACAACAGAGTACAAACCTTTTAAAAGTTTTCACTAATTCATTCCAAAGAAGCATTCACAGATTCACAGTATTAAATTAATTGTGTAGGATGCATTGCAGCAACATGGTATTTGTGTACAAATATTCAGCAGCTATGATGAAAATTAATTCCAGGATAAGATTAATCTACATATTCATCTTCTTCAGTTGTGTTCAAAAGCAAGAACACTTGAGAAGCAAAGTTAGATTAACTAGCAATGTATGAATATTCTGGGCTTGATTAACTGTTTTTAAGACTACTGTTTTTTCAACTGAAAAGAATCACCACAGCATTGTTCCTCTTATCTTGTACTTTTTAACAATGGCTGGCTTTCACGTGTCTCTCTGCAGCCTGGGTTTTAAATTTGTATCTTATTTTCTCTTGACAGTATTTGTCTTTCTTGCCTTATTGGTTCCAGATAATTATTTATACCAATTTTACTTTCAGATTTTTGTAGCCTTGACAGCTTTGCCTACAGGGATATTTTCCTGGTTTGCCATGCGGTTTCATAACCACCTGTCTGTTCTGTTGAGATCAGGCTCTTTAATAATTCTCCTGTCTCGACAGTAAGAGGTAACTCATGGTGCTACACTTGTACAGCCCACACTTGGGGGTGCTGCCAGTCTTGAGCCCCTTACACTTCAGAAGTGGAGGCATTTTTACTCTCCTGCCCCTGAGCACAAACTCTTTTAGGTATCGTGACACTGAAGTTTTAGCACCACCTTAATTTTTATTTAAATTCTGTGTCAGGAAAGAAAGGAAGAATTTGGTTCTTCACAGAAATGCTCCTATTACTGCTTAAATTCTGTCATTGCTACAGCAAGATCTCTAGCTCTGATCACTTCTAATGCCTGAGTGACAAACATAGACAGCACTAAGTCCCTATTATTCTTAGTCTACACAGTAAGGAATGTTTAGACCAGAAAATAGATGTCCTTCTCTACACAATGTGCAGTACTAAGGAGTTCTAAACAAGTCAAAATAATCTCTCTGGGAATTTTCTAGCCAAGTTGGAAAGTGCACAAGGAGTTGCCAGACCTACAGACCTAGCAAGAACCCAGCACATGAAGACAGAGATAGCATTTTCAACAAGTTAATTCTACCACTACTTCAAACATTTAGAGCATTTAAGTTGGAAAAAAAAATTAATCATAGCTTTGTTTTGCTTTCTCTTCCAAGAAAATGGCAAAATGGTACAGCGTCTTTTTTTTCTGATGGCTTCACACAGTTCCACATAACATTGACTGAAACAGTCATTTTAAGCCCACTGAATTGTAGCACAGTTTTGTAGAAATGGCATAAACAAGAACAAAGTGATGAGTACAGGTAGATATTTTCTATGGGATAAATGATTCAGAGTAAATGTGACAATTTAATTCCCTAAGATATTCCAAAGTGCCCTTTTCTCTTTTTCCTTTGTTCTTTAGATTTGTTTTTTTTAATTTGAGAAGAGGTAACCTTTTTTTTGTTGGTTTTTTTTTGTGTGAGACTTGATCTTGGCAAACTGTGATTGCAGATGCTGGCAGAGAAAGGAGTCACGGATGGTGTTGGAGCCAGAATCAATCACCAACAAAAATTGCAATTTCCACATGTCCCAGTTGCTGTTCAAGGGCAGAGAAGTCATACCTGTGGGAAACTGCAGCTTGCTCTTTATCCACCACTGTGCTGAGACAGCCAGTGGGCAAATACTGGAGACATATTGGTTTTATAGAAGTGGTAAATCCTTGGCTCTATCAAAAATAATGGAAGTTTTGCCACCATATTTTAAAGTGCAGAGATCTGTTTACTCTTCATTTCTGTGGTGGTGCTGTCCTGCCTCCCTCCCTACCAAGCTTCTCTTTTAATAAGATAGTTCTAGAATCTCACTGGACTGGCAGTCTGGGGGGGCTCACACTCCAGCCCTCTGTATGGAGTGGGTTCCCTCACACAGTTGCTGTCTCCCTTGGAGATGGGAAAGCTCCCTAATACCCTGCATTGCCTTACTCTTAGAGACATCTTCATGCCCCAGGGGATGCTTCATGCCCTCTCAGAGCTCAGATGAAAAAAAAGACATTTCAAAGTGGGAATACACAAGTGGCTGGGCTGGTATAATGACATTCTGCTGGTAAGTAAAAATCTTCTGCAGATATCTTGTCCAAAAATTGTGTATGTATACAAATATGTACAGATATATGTAAAAACAATGTACAGATGTACATATATTTATGTTTATACTCACATATAAAATAGCGTTTTTAACCTTTTCCATATGGAAGCACCCCCCTCTGTCCCCATGCTATGCCCTGGCTGCTGTTAGCATGGAATTCAGGTTGCAGTTTGCATCAAACAGCTGACTTACAGAGAGCTGCCAAGTATGTCTCTGTTGTGATGTCCATACACTCAGATGTGTATGGACAATGACTGGAATATGGAGTGAATTGCTATTATTTTACTACTTGTGTCCTTACATTCTTGCATTTTTTTAAAGGCCTGAAGCATATGTTTCACAATCCCATTTACTCCCATTAGTGCACAGACATACTCTGTTTCAAATTGACTTTTAAAACAGATGTATTATCAAATCCATTTTAAAAATAGTTTGTACCTACCCCAGGGAGATCTGGAATCCTTTAAAGCCTGCAGCAATTTACATTCAGAAAAAATGTTCAAGTCAAGCTTTATCAGCTCATACTGTGCACAGTTTGGTGTGTTCAGAGTGGATTGTGAAAAAACAAGAGTTTTGTGACTTGTAGCACTGTGAATGTAGGGCTGATACAGTGTTTATGATAAAAGAACAGGTTCTTTCTCTTCAGAAAAAGGAACAAAATCAGTGTTTTGGACCTTGCATCCTCTGCTTGATTAGAGGTGTTAATTATTTCAGCACAATCACTGTCTGTGTTCACAAAGTGTGGTCCCCTCAGGACTGCTGTGCTACCTCTTATCAGCAGTCTTTGAATGGCACCACTTGGCCCAGCTGTAGCTGTGCTTTGCAAAGCATGTCAGATGGGGTCAATAGATCTTTTCAGCTCCTACTTTACAGCCATGTATCTGCCTGAGTGCTCTTTAGTTATTTATATGCTTTGGGTAACTGGGCATTACAAGAGGAAAAGTCATTTTCCTTCTGCGTGTTTTAGTCATTCACTGTTCCAGCCTTATCTTCCGTTAAGGTTTAGAGAACTCTTTTGGGATAAGAGCAGGAAAGTTTGTGGGGTCATCTGCAAACCCACTTATAAAGATTTCCACTGCTTTTCTGAAGGAATCCTAGATGTGTCCCAAAGGATCAAGCAAGGGTTTTGAATATCAAAGTCCTTGAGCTTCTTATGGGTGCAGCTACTTGTTGGCAAAAGGAAATGTGTATTTTTCCTAAGAGGAGATTTTTCAGCCTTTAGAGTCAACAATGTGGTTCATAAGCTAGTGGAGGGAACAAAAGGAACAGAGGTGATGGGAAACCAAGACTTTCGAATCCATATGATATCTTCAAATGCTGCTAGCTTTCTGATGACTTCTATCCATCTTCAAATCTACAAGATTTCACTCTCACTGTTTATTGAGCCAAGCCATTGTTGACGTTACCATTCTTCAACATTGTTTTCTATATTTCCTCGTGCCGAGTAATTGCTCTTGTACCTTTGTTTCCTTTGTTTATCTTTTCTGTAGAACATCAGTTATCCTGAGAGAATTCTTTATGTTAGTGGCAAAGTTATGTCCTAGAGTGGATATTATAGATATATTTCATATCTGAAGTTGCCTACCATTTTTTCATCTCAGAGAACAAACTCTTCTTCTTTGGCAACATCTTCTTTGAACTAAGCTTTTGTGAGTTTTCCTGCACCCCTTAGAAGAGAAAAATAAGGTCTAATGTATTTCCTCCTATTCTGTCGTCCTGAATTCTTGTACTGCCAGGTCATAATTCTAAAGGAAAGAAATGATTGGCAAACTAAAAACAATCTTAAATAGTAAATTTTAAGTTAAGGGAGCAGCACATCAAGCTGAAACACAATTCACGATTGGCCGCACACTGGCAAAAATTTCCTTTGGTGGTCTCTTGCTGCAGGTCCTATAATTCAGACCCTTTAACAGTTTCAGGAGCAAGTTTGAGCTTTTTAAATAATAGTTTTCAAGAATGATAATTGCAGACCTGTCATGCAGTTGGGAATGCTGCAGAGAAATTCAGTGAAGAAGGGAGACTTGTGATTATCAGGAAAAACTCGTTATTGCCTCTAAGGACAGTTGAATTAGAAATAACTGTTCCATGACGTGTCAAGAGAGCAGCTGGAGATCAAGCACAATCTGTAGCTGAAATACTTGAAAGGTGGGCCGGAAAGCAGAAAAATGGCTTTTTTGCATTTTCCTTTCCATGGTGTGTAAGATTTTTCAAATAATTCTCTTTCATTTTTTCCTTTTCCTTTTTCTTTTTCTTTTTCTTTTTCTTTTTCTTTTTCTTTTTCTTTTTCTTTTTCTTTTTCTTTTTCTTTTTCTTTTTCTTTTTCTTTTTCTTTTTCTTTTTCTTTTTTTTTCTTTTTTTTCTTTTTCCTTTTCTTTTTCTTTTTCTTTTTTTTTCATTCGTTCTATACTTTAGATCAGGTACCTGAAACAATAATGCTATCCAAAAAAATAGTTAGCAACCAGGTCCCTTAATCCATTTACCATATTTACTGGCAAAAGCTCTTATTTGTGTGAGGGTCATCATCTTTTGGGCCTTTCAGAGGCCTTATCAACAAACTTAGAGGAAACTGAAACCATTTAGTAAAGCAAGAAAGAAGAGAGAGTTAAAACTAGAAGCAAGTGAGCAATCACAGTTACTTTTAGCATGGACATGAGCAGTGTTTTGTAGGTAATATAGTCCAATAATCTCTGTTACAAATGAAAACAGATGTAAGGGAAGGTCTTTCTGTAGCAGAAAAACATAATCTCCCTTCCTTTTTTACTGATTTAGGAAAACAGGAGAACAGATTTGGAAAGGGAAAAGCTTTTTTAACTTCTTGACTAGTGGTAGAAATGACATCCTATAGGCTGTGTGTAGGAACAGATTCATTTGCTTCTTACAGGGTTGAAGACTGGTGTGCTAGGGAATCTGTTTTCTGTCCTCCCTGGCTGCAAAATCACTCCCCTGGAGGCCCATTTGTTGCTGTTTTGGATTTTCTTCATCTGGTTCTGCCTGCTCTGCCCCCATCCCCCAGCTTTCTGAAGCACAGCAAACTTCCTTTCCTTCACTTGTAAATTTTGCTATGTGTTTTCATCACTCTGTGTGGCAGTGTTTTCATATCAGAGAACATCTTAGACTGCCTTGCCATTTCTCTGAGACTTGCCAAGTCTTCTCACTGACTTTTATCTCCTCTTTCTTCCTTCCATCCCTATCCGACTCCAGGCTGTTCTTTCACTTAGAAAAGGAAAGCCACTGTTTGAGACCCAGAGCCTGGGATGTCTCTGACTTGACTGTCATGCCTGTTAGTCAAATTTCAGTAATTTCTTTGTTAGAGCATCTTGTGACAGAGGATTTTTACTTAGGAGAATCAGTTATCCAAATTATCACTGCATCATGTTTACGTTGCTCCACCTCCTCCCAGTACTGCATCTAGACTATTCCTTAATTTCATGTTCTTCAAATAAAAGAAATAAAAAAGAATGCTTCAAAACCCAGAGGCTACATAAAAATTTCCATTTTTCAGAGAGTGTTGGCTGTGTTTCTGTCTTTCAAGCCTGCACAAGTTCTGCTGACAGAGTAGTGATTTAGTGGATTGCAAAGAAGATTAAGAATTTCAAGGTGCTAAAGCAAAATAGTTTAAATCTTGCCTAACTGAAGACAAAGAAAGAGGTTTTTTTTAAAACTTGGTTTCCATCAAATAATTTAACTTTTCTGTTTCCCCAAGTATGCCATATCTTTCCATGTAAATCACTTTGGAAGGTGGATGTGCTCATTCAGGTTCAGCAATTTCAGTGTCTCCATCATTCTGGTATCGGTGACATCAGCTGATACCAGCAGTTTTAGTGCTGAAGAGCATTTAGGTACAAACTGCATCTGACTGGGGATAAATGGAAGTTTTCATACAGTCTGGTTTCCCTAACAGAAAAATGCTTGAGACAGGAACTAAAACTCTGTCTGAAGAGGCTGATCTTTATCCAAAGAATACAAACAGCATCTTGAATTTCCAATAACCTCCTGAAGAAAGAAGCCTGATCCTGATGTAAATGCTAAGTAACAGATAATATCTTGCTGTCTAGGTCTTCAACACAAGAAACTTACAAGAAATAAACTCTTGAATAAAATTATTCAAGAGATTAGTTGCAAAATTATTCAGCTGCTTTTATTTCTGAGCAGATTATGATCCTGATAGTTCAAAGTTGCTGAAAAAAAAGTAGGAACAAACTCATGCTGGAAATGAGTAAGTGGTATTTCTCAGATTTCTGGGAGATGGCATGCACAGTTGCAGATGAAACAACAGATTATATCACACTAGCAGGTGGGTAAAAGCAAAGCCAAGCCCAGTGAAAAATTTGAAAGTGTTATAGAACCTCTCAATCAGTCGAAAAATTTTTCAAACTATAAGGTGCACATTAAGATTTGAAGTACAAACGTTCTGATACCCTGTTGGGCTATCATTCCCCCAAGCCACCAGCATGTTATCTCCATAAAAGCTAGATTCCAAAACTGGTATTTTTCCAGCTGTTTAGCTCCATGGACAAACAGGACTCCTCTTATCACACATTTTAAGGATAGGCATCCTGCAAATGCAGTGAGTTTTTTTGGCCTACTGGCTCAGTGACTCAACAGAAAGGAAGAGGAGGTAGAACCTAAGTGAGAACTTGTCATGGTTTAACCCCAGCTGGCAACCAAGCCCCACTCAGCCACTCACTCACTCCCCCATCAGTGGGATCGGGGAGAGAGTGGAAAGGGTAAAAGCCAGAAAACTCATGGGTTTAGATAAAGACAATTTAGTAGGGAAATCTGCACATTTAAGCAATGCAAAACAATGAATTGATTCACTGCTTCCCATGGGCAGGCAGGTGCTCAGCCATCTCCAGGAGAGCAGGGCCCCAACATGCAAAAGGGTCACTTGGGAAGACAAACACCACCACTTCAAATAACCCCCTCTTCCTCCCTCTCCACCCCTCTCTGTGTAGTGAGCATGATGTAGTATGGTTTGGAATAACCCTTTGGTCAGCTGGGGTCCCCTGTCCAGGCTGTGTCTCCTCCCAACCTTCCAGGCACCCTCAGCTTCCTCACCAGTGTGGCTGCACAAAAAGCAGAAAAGGCTTTGGCTCTGTGGAAGCCCTGCTCAGGAATAACAAAAATGTCTCTATTAACAACCCTGTGTTCAGCACAAATCCAAAGCACAGCCCTATACTAGCCCCTCTAGAAAAAAATTAACTCTACCCCAGCAAAAACTAGCTCACAACTTCACTTTATATATAAAGTTTATATATAAAGTTTGGACTGAATATTTACAACACAAAGAAATACATGATGAGCTTATCTGAGCTTACCTTTTGCATGCTTTTCTGATTCAAACTTCTTTAAGTTGCACAAAGACAATTGTAGTCCTTCTCAGCTGTAAGAAATGTAATTTCCTTGTCTTTATTAAGAAGATTTATGAAGTTACATATTGGGACTCTTTCTTGCTACTAGTCTTTTCCATTCCTTGGCCTGTTACTACTGTATGACATCATACAGTGTGCTATTTCATAGCAAAATTATTCCACATTAAGTAAAATATTTTAAAGTATTGTTGTGAAATCCCATTATTAATAATTGCTTCATTTCTATTCAAAACAACAAAAAACTAGTGATTAAGAATAAGAAATAATGAAGTAATAAATGTAATTAGGTATGGTCTGCATTTTGCCTGAATCAAAATAATAATAAAGAAATATTTTGCATCATAATGAATCTTAGGCCTTTGGGCAAAGATCTGTGATTAATACTATGTATAGGTTTTATTCCTCTTTGTTTTGTCTGCCTCATGGCAATTTGCAGTTTCAAGGGAGCTACCTAATCACTGCCTCAATTTATGCTTCTGTAAAACAGGGGGTATATTACCATGCTTAATCCATTTTTATACAGATGAGTGATGAATCCTGTACAAATTTTCTTTTTCTTTTGCTGGCTCTTGGATAGACAATATGGGGGTTTTTTTCTCAGGTTTTCAAGAGGAAATTTAGTGCTGGGAGAAACTTCTGCTGTAACACAGACCTCCCTCACCTGAGCACGGGTAGAACAAGTTGCTGTATTTCCTTTTCTTCTGTTTCCTTTCCTTTTTGTCAAACATAGGCTTGCTGGGCACCTAGAACACAACCAGCAGATGCTGCTGGGGCAAGGCTGGAAAGATGCTGCTTTTGGCTACTTGTTTGGCAGACACTGTATGAGTGGTAGAAGAAGATTCTTTATGTTTCCTTGCTGCAGTGATCTGAGAAAAAAAAAAAAAAAGGCAGAGCAGGTATGCAGTGCTTGAGCTGAAGGAAATAAATGTTGCTGGCTACATAGGGAATCATGCATTCCTGAGCCCCAGCTGGTGAGCAGGGGACCCTTGTGATGCCATTTGGCCACCCAGCAGCTGACATACCTGAGGAGGGAATCACAGGATCTTTTGGGTCAGAAAAGACCCCTAAGATAATCAAATCCAATCATAAACCCAGCACTGCCCAGTCCATTGCTAAATCATCTCCCCAGGTGCCATAGCTACATCTCTTTTAAATATCTTCAGGGATAGTGACTCAAGCACTTCCCTGGGGAACTTATTCCAGTGCCTGATCACCCTTGCAGTGAAGGAATTTTTCTAAATATCAAATCTAAACCTCTCCTGCCACAATCTGAGACCATTTCCTCTTGTCCTGTCTCTTGTTACTTGGGAGAAAAGATAGACAATTTCATCCTCCTCTTCCCACCCCTCACTACAGCCTCCTTTCAGGTGGTTGTAGAGAGGCATAAAGTCACCCCTGAGCCTGCTTTTCTCTAGGCTGAACAACCCCAGCTCCCTCAGCCACTCATCATAGGACTTGTGCTCCAGCCCTTTCACCAGCTCTGTCATCCTTCTCTGGACTTCAACACCTAAATGTCCTTCCTGGAGTGAGGGGCCCAGAATTGGACACAGGATTCAAAGTGTGAATACTAGAGCAGCAAGAATGACACCAAGTCTGCAGACAGCCCTGGAAGTGCCTCTAATGTTCTGTGTATGTTTTGCATAAAGACTGATTGTCCTTCTACAATGTTAAAATTAATTTCCTTTTAATAGTATCATATTTAATTGTCACATAAGAATCTTATCTGGGTCTAGTAATGCAACAAGTTCCTTGGCTAGCATAAAATTAGACTTAGTCTATTTTTTTTCTGTTTAATAGTAAAGGGAGAATGAGCATAACTTTTGTGTCTGTATGAGGTGGTACCTAAATGTTAGGAGGAAAACTTAATTCACTGGATCTGACAGTCTGAGAGAGTGAGGCTGCAGAAGCTCCATGCCCCAGGTCCAACCAGCAGTGAAGCTGAAGATGCATTCCCAATTAGCACAGTTACACAAAGCACATATGTGCATCATGATATGCATTATATACATGCTGCCCACACAAATCATAGGCAGACATAAGAACACTCACATGAGAACAGGCAGTGTTTCCTTTGTAAAGCAGCAAGAGTGCTGTAGAGAGATAATATAACAAATTTTGAATGTAAATTATTATTCAGAAATTACAGCAGACTCTGAGGACAAGCAATTCAAAAACTATGAAAGCATTCTTACAATGAGATCTAAAAAATAGCAGTTTATTTCAGCTGGAAATAAAGAGTGCTGAGGAACGAAAAATGTAGCTCTTTTCATAAATTATAAAACACCTAATTCTAAATCCAAATTCTCTCACCGTTCCACTTTGGTATTCTGTAGTTATGGTCCTCAGTGGAACTATATAATCAATATTTATGCTTGACATACAGAAATAGGATTTCAAGGCAGAATGCAGAGCTGTAAAACCAGAGCATTTTCAAAGCTCAGTAAATACTAAACCAGTCTTTACACTCAAGCTATTGTTTGTGTTTCTAGAAAAACTTAAGAGCACTTAGTGTTTTTTCTAGTGGTAAATTGTTCTTAATGTTGATGACTTGAAGGCACAGAATGTGGATGCTGTTTGCTAATATATTTCTTTTTAGTAAAGCTGTGTTTCATAGCAAATTCTTGTGACAAATGCTGTCTATTTTTTTTTATTTGGAAACACACTAAAAATGAAGTTTAAAACCACATGGGTCTGTAAGCAATGCACCAGGAAAAGTCTATCAATTCAGTATTCTAAAACTTTTGTCCACAACCTAGAAATGTGGAAGTGCTTGTTGGTGTTTTACACTTCAAGTGTGCTATATATCTGTAATAGATACATAAATAGCAATTTTTATAGATATGGATATATAGACAACAATTTTTACAAGCCAAAACACTAAAGGATAAGAAACATCATACCTTTTTTCCTTATTTTCTTTCTAGATGTATATTTTGACTCTTTTCTCAATGATCTAGGAAGATTAGATGCATGAAGCTAACACAGTACATTTACTAGGTGTAAGAAATCAAGCATTTAACAATTAGGATATACTGAAATGCCAGTATAGCAACAGAGGTGATATTTTCTATCTCAATTTGTCATTTGAAAGGTAGCTCTTACTGTGGTGTTTCTGATTAAAATGTACCAACAAAAAGAAGTTGAAGTAGGTAGAAACTGACAATTTTGTCATACCTCTATCAAGTGTAGCAGCATGTCTTTTGACTTTTCTGACGTGGTAAGACTTGATATCAGAATCACTCTTTTCAGTGTATAAAATTACAAGTCTAGCTTCTGCATTTCACATCTGAAAAGTGGTGATGCTCTTATTACTTAAACTATGGTTTTCTTGCATTGCTATTTTTCTTCAGGCACAATAAGAGGAGTTCAAAAGGCCTCTAGATGCATGTTTTGGTGTTGTGGATCTGAGGAAGAATCAAACTTTTTGGTGGTTTTGTGTCTATACTCCTTCAGTTCCCAGGAAATTATATTACCTTGAAAACAACAAAGCCCTAAATTTTTTCTAAAACATTTATTATACGTTGAAGAAAAAGCAATGAAACAAGATCTAGTCTAATTTCTTAAAACTCTGAAAACAAAAGACTGTGTTTGTAATTCTGTAAATTCCCACAGATTGTTGCCAGGAAAAGAAAACGTGCAGAGAAGGGATCTCATTTGGAAGTGACATCGCAGAGATCAGAGGCACTGAATGGCTTTCATCTCTGCCTACAATTCACTTCCTTTGAGGAACCACATATGTTCAAACAAAAACATAGGCCAAATTAGGTTTGTGACAGCCGGTCTCCTGCAAATGTACATCATCTTCAAATACGCATTGGAGAAGAGAGTTTAAATTTGTCTGTGAATCCTAATCCTCTCAGGATAACATCAGAATTATCCAAACACTGTCACAGCCTCTAGGTTAAGTAACAGCATCCAAACCTGAGTACATCTGTCAGTGGCAGATTGCAGCTAACACCATGCAATTGGCACCATGCAGCCAGAGGCTGATTAGAAAGAGCCAAATGATTTTGCTGCTCAGTCCTTTCCTTTTGTTTGCTAACTAATTAATGTATACATTAAAAAAAAAAAGCATGGAAATTTCCTTGTTTGCACTGAAATAACCTTCAACTGGGATATATAACTTTCTGCAGGTTTTGGTGTAGGTGTCTACTGTAATTTCTCAGGAGAGTAGCTAAATGTGTTTAGACATAACTTATTTCAGTTCTTCAATAGCTCCCTGCAAGATCCTTCTTTAGTTTATAGATGAAATTTATTACTGGGCACATTTTTCAACCCAACGAATTCCCCTTGACAGTTAAAAATATTGGATGTTTGCTATTTCAGAAGTCTTCTGTTTAGCTAAAGCATTTGGACGTTATCTACTGTCCTCCTACTTTGAGTCTTTCCTGTGTCTAAACAAAGATTTCTCCTACACCTAAATCTGCCCATCAATGATCAGTTCCTATTTGGCAGACATCTAACTTCAGGAGAAAAAAAAAGCATTTTAGATGGGTATAAAAATATGATGCTGATAAAAAAAAAAAGCTTTATAAATAGATGCAATAAAGATATCTGACTTTCTCCTTTACCACTAATGATGGGCGTGTTTGCTCAAAGTAAATATGTACTATACAATAAATAAAATATATGATTTTCCTTATCTGAGAAGCTGCAGGCATTATTCCCTCTCATGGATGAACAAAGAGGAAAACCAGAAAAGTAATTACATTCTGCCACATGTTAGCACTCTCCTGCTTCATTCTTTTGCCCTCCAAAGAAGACAACAAATAGGGGAGGTGCTTCAAAGATGTTTGTCTCCTACTTCAACATGGAACCCATGTGAGAGATTGTATGTAGAATAGATTACTTTTGGAAAACTAGTTTTCCTTTTACTACCATGTACATGTATGTCTCCAAAAGCCATAGCCATTGACCAAACACTGCAATGATTCACCCCATCCACCCTCAACCCATGCAACCTCTCAGGACACATCTGGTGTACAATTCTCTGGCAGAGCGGTCACAGGGGGCTGCACCCTGACCCAGACCCCACGTCTCGCAGCATTTCCTACTGCTCTCAAAACCATCTGTGTTCCTCCCAGCGAGGCAGGCTGTGTATTCTTGCTGTTTTGGGTTTCCTTGAGTCCTGTGAGGAGCAACCAACTCCTGACCTAGCTGTGTCTGGAGGCCTCTTGAAAGCACAGTGAGTTTTGGCAGGTAAGGAAGAGCCCATCCTGTGTGCAATTGGTTCCACTCTTCCTCACAGGGCCATTGAGGATTTTTCACCTCTTCCCACATTGTGACACCAGGAGTCCCTTACCGAAGCATGACTTGCCCTCAACACTATTGCTCCCTCCAGAGTGAGAATGTGCTGTTTCACAGGGAGGATGCAAAGGCTACTTTTGCTTTGTACCAACAATTACATAGCGTGTCTGCAGATCAAAGCAGTTGTTTGTTAAGACCTGAGAGATGCTTTTCAGGGCAGTTTGTTTTGGACTACTTGTTGCTTTCTCGGTGAACTGCATGCTGTTCAGGAGTTGGAGTGCTTTAAGAGGGCACACTTCTAGTTTACTTCAATCCATGAGTAATGTAGTTCATGCACTTTGGTGACGCTCCATCGATGTGAACCAAAGCACAATGGGGAAATCTACTTCAAAAATGTACTTCTGGTGAAACACCAAGATGGAGTCAGAGAAATCTGGAAAACCTTTGACTGGAAATCTGATATGTGTGATTTGCATGTTATATGTGTTCCACAAGCCCTTAAATATCCTTTGTCTAGATACCCCAGGCCCTCTCTTTAGTTATTTTGAAAGAAGAATGCAGACTATAATAAACCCATTGAATACAGTAAGATATTTCCTCAGAGTGACATTTTCCATTGGCAGTGAGTAGTAAGACCAACTGTGCAAAAAGAATTGAGATAATTCAGAAAAGGAGAGAAAAAAAGAAGAGAAGGGTTTGTTGAATTCTATTTTGCAATAGAATACTAAAAACTAAATAAATATTTAGCTACAGGAAATTGTTTTACTTCCTAATGCACACCTCATAATTTTATGAAGGACTGAGTGCACTTCCTTACAGAAGAGCTTCACACTGAATGTTTTGCATATAAAATGTGCCAAGCTTTTCCAGAATCAGCCATTGCCACTGCCTTTTCCTTATCAGACCACAATGAAGCTGCGAGAACATTAACATCTGAGCTGTACTAGTGTTTGAATTTCTGATTTGGCCACTAAAATGAAACATTTACAAACATTGAAAAACTCTTTCAGAATAAGGCTTTTCACTTACAGCTTGTTACAGGTCACATTGCTAAATAATCTTTCGTCTCAGAAGAGAAAGAAAATCTCCAAGGTAATTTAATAAAGGTCCTTGCTGCAAAATGTCAGTTTTAATCTCTGCTTGTATGAATATTCATTTTACATAAAGTATAACAAGATATACTCTGCACTTACCTGACATATTAGGTGTCTTTGGGGAGGGTTGAAATCACTGCTCTGAATCAGGCAGAATGAGGATTTGAATCTGGATCTCTCACATGTCTGACCAGTGCCTTGACTCACTGAGCTGGACTTGGGGGTTGTGGGAGAAGGAAGAGAGATGACAGCTCATTTGCCTGATTTTTGTGGATGGTATCACAGTCCTGACCCTTAAAGCAAAACAGCAAGAATGGGATGCAGATGTTTATTATTATTTGGCCAAAGCCAAATATTTATCAAACAAAACACATTCCCCACTAATCTCCTGGTTTCATCTGGTAATTACTCATGTGAGAATGCAAAACAAATTCCCAAGATCAGTCCTACACCACTGGTGTGAAGAGTAAGGACATATTTCCATCCACTATTTCACTCACAGATACATCTCTTGGAAATAACTGATGAGCAGAAAGTCTTCAAATGTCACAGGCATGCTGACCTTATGAACCTCTGTGTCTAAAGAAAATGAGTGGTAGCATAGAGCAATTAATTCCTCATATAAATGGAAAAAAACATGTCTGTGACAACCAGAGTGATTCAGCAGCAGCAAAGGTCTTGCAGTGTGTGCTGCACTGGGCTTTCCTAAACAGGCACTTAATATTAGTGCAAAATCACATCTGGGGAGGTTGCTGGATTTTGCATGTCAGCACAGATCATGTAGTATATGAGTTTCATATAAAAATTCATCTTTTTTTTTTTGTTCAACCATACTGCATAAAAAAACTCCCCCTGTCATGCAAATAGCAGCTCAAACATATTGCCACAGCCCCCCTGAAAATATTGGTTTAGATTGAGATACTCTCAGTTTTAGTTAAAACTACTTTTTATTTCAACCACTTGGAACAGTAGTTACCTGAGAAAATGGGGGATAGACTGTAGTTTTAATGTTTAAAAATTCCGTACATAAACAAAATTACTCTTACAATAGGGAGCATTCTGGTTTCCATACAACAGACAGGTTGTTTACAGGGGTTTTTTGTTTGTTTTTCTTTTTTTTGTTTGAATTTTTTTCTTGAAGGCTCTGCTTTAAACTCATCCCAGGGTGTCTGGTCAGTTGTTACTGCTGTTACCTGAATGTCAGTAAATGAAAACAAAATGTCCTTGTGTTCAGTGCAGCTCACAGTTGGGATGCTCTTTGTTTCAGAAAAGGGAATGACACATGATCTCAGGATGTGGGAAACAAAACATTACTCTTTCTGTGTCACAGATAAAAGAACTGGCAAACAGACAGACTGGGTGACTTGCTGGAGCTCACATGGGATCAGCAGGGAGAGCTGAACTCTTCCAAAAATATTCTGGTCATCTATCCACAAGTTCATGCCTTTCCAAAGAGAAAATTCAGAGGAACTTGTGACCCAGGAATCCAATTTCCAACTCTGACTCACTCATTTCTCTGCTAATGATCCTCTGCACTCCAAGTGCCTGGCATCATCTTGCATAGTAAAAGAGCTAAAGATGGGAGTGACTTTTAATCCTCCTGGTACTAGAGTCCTTTAGCAGCTCAGGGGTAGCACCTCTCCTGCATTTCAAGAAGAGAGGGGGTTGTTTTCCAGGGCCTTCTGTGGTAAGCCCAGCCCAGCCCAGCCCGTCTGACAGGGAGCAGGGGCTGAGGCAGGGCCAAACCAGCCTGGACTGCTCCTCCTTTCTTTCCAAACTTGGTTGTATCCTGACTGGGTATCAGAACACTACCTTGGGTTTTGGGTATTATCTTATTACCCTTTCTTTTCCTCCTTAATTCAAAATATTGTGCCTAATAATTTTTGACTTACATTTCTTGATCTCCCTTACGATGTCCTGAACTTGTGTTGTCAAAATCTTTTGCAGTCTAATCAGTACACACGGATCGTTACTTATTTTATCTCTGAGTATCCCATGACACACACTGCTTACAGTTTACAAATACTGAAAAACATTCAGAGCATCTGGAATCTAAAATCCTTCCTGCATAGCATAAACTTTGCCATGCTGTTATTTTGCAGACTGGTGCTGAGTACTCAGGCAAGATGAAGAATGGGGTTAAACATGAAAGCCCCAGACAATGAAACTAATTAGGCAGCTAATTAGGCTTACACTACCTAGCTCAATACTCTCCACCTCCTTGCACACATATGGCTACAGCTGGGGGAAGTCCTTCTGTCAATCCTATCACAGAGAGGCTAAAAGTCGTGATAAGGCTTTACTCAGAATGACGTGGTAAGGGGCTAATTAATTTTTCTTGGCATTAAGCGAGAACCCCATGCCTTGTTACACTTAATGGCAAAGGACAAAGTCCCAGGAGTGCAAACTTGGTCTCTGTTCAAAAGGATTATCTGAGCAATGGGATAATCCTCACCACATCATCTTGAACAAGGCTTTAGGTCTGGATTATGTTTGCAATGTAATGCAATGCAAAACGATGATACCAGATCAGAGAATCTGGCCCATTTTGTGTGGTGAATGGCAATTCTGCCTATTGCCACAGGGCATCTGTCATTTAATATGTGTATACATACAAAGAGAAGGGGTTTTGGTTTTATTCTTGCTCATTATGTAGAAATGCACAAAAAGCTTGGCCGTGGTACAATAGCTCTCTTGATCCATGGATGGCAGTAAGAAAAATTAGGCTTCAATTCATGAAAAAAATTGGGGTGAGCAAACAAGATTCCAGGTAAAAACTCTGTTTAGTGTAGATACAATTTTAGAGGACGATTTGACCACTCTATGCTAGATTTCTTTTCCTAGAATATAAATCTTTTATTCAGAAATTTAACTGGACAAATCATAGACATTTCATTCTGTTACTGAGAAACAATTTAAGAGATGTCCAAGACTCAAAAAAGATAGAGATTTATTTATTGATTTAGTGTTTTAAATTATGCTTAGACAGGTTTCCCCCTTCCCTCAAGTTATAAAAGTTATTGCAAGCCAACCAGAACCATTTACTTCATTGCAAATCAAAGTGGAGGGGTTTGGTATTTTTTGTTCCTTGTTATTAATTGCAGGGGGAAATTATTTACTGCCCTTATATTTATTTTTTTTTTAATATCTCCTCCTGTCTGTCATCAGGCCATGGCTTGAGGTCATCTAGAATGCTGCTAGCTAAACATATTCAACCTATCTATGACATCTCATTTTTCAAAAGCAAACCCAAATAATCTACAGATACTCAGATTTTGCTATTTGTATTGTTCTGTTGGATCTGCTGAGGTTGAATTAAACAATTCCTTTCTGAGTGATGAAAAAAAAAATGAAAAGTACTAGTGCATCAAAGCTCCATGCATGATGTTAGATACCTCTTTGTTCAGAATGACATTATCCCAGCTGATCTGACCTACAGAAAAGCTTAGAGAGGCTTCCTGATCTCCCTTCTGTGACTCTCTGACCCTCAGTGAGGCTCATTTCTGTTTGTGTCACGCTGTTCTCTGCACCTTTAGGTTCTGCAGGACACAGCCTTCCTGAAAATGCCTTTGGCTCCAGCCCCAGGATCCCAGAGGCAGGGTGTTGTACACTGTGGGGCGGTGCTGGTCACTGACATTGTTCATGTCAGTTCCTGACCTGGAGCATTTTTAAGGACTGTAAGTAATCAGGTTAGGTGTCTCATTTAACCTGTTTGTGATTTATTGTCTGTCACAAAATGTGCCCAGCAGGATTCACAAAGTTTATAGCAGGAACAAGCACCCCAAGTGGCTGACTGAGTATGGCTGGGCTGGGAGGGATGGGGTTTGCCTGCACAATGTTTTCTCACAGCACAGACAGCTGCAATATCTCAGCTCCTTGAGCCCTCACAGTCAAGTGTAAGGTGCTATTTATGCTGAAAATGATGTCTGCAAGAAAGGTTTTGAGATTTAAAATGCTCCAATTTTTCCAACTTTTGTAAACCCGAGCACATAAAAGTAAAACAATACTTTTAACTGAAGATGAATAGACAAATGGAGTGGTGGCAGTTGGAAAATTATGGCAACATTCGGTGTTCAACTAGCTCATGGGAAAGCACCATTCCTATCTCAAGTGTTTTACAATATCCTGTAGCTACCCTGAAAATTAAAACTGTCAAATAAATTTAAAGCAGGCTTTTATGCAGTAGCCTGCAAAATGAACATTGTCTTCAGAATCGTTTCTGGGACATCTTCACAGAAGGGAAAGTCATTGGCTAAGCATTGTCCGTTATAATAATGAATAATACATATCTGATATATAGCTAAACTAAAATTCAGACAACATGATACAGGAAAAAAACAAGAAAAAGGAGCATTTGTCATGCCAGAGCAATCATCTCCTGTGAGAAATCTGATATCTGAGTTTAGAGGTGCAAGGGCTTGAGAATAACAGCAGGAGGACGACGAAGAAAAAATATCACCACAGCAGTTTAGGTGAACGATTGCAGAGTGAAAGACTACAGAATTGCAAATCTGAGATCTTTAGCATTACAAAGGTTAAGGCACAGTGCGACACAGGGGAACTTGAGGCATTTGATGAGACAGTCATTATTCCTCAAAGAAAGAAAGGCAAGATCAATAGGAAAATAAATAGACCACTCTGCAGCTTGACAGGATTTTACAAGATCCTCTAATTGCTTAGTTTCCTCCCTTTGTATCTTTCAGAGAAATAATGACACCTGGCTCTGTAAGTCACTGCTAAGAAGCCAGTTTGACAGCTTCAACTGAGGAGTTTAGATTTTAGCTTAGAGCTCCTCCATGGACAAGATGTTACGGCGGAAAAGGAGGGAATTGTTAGGTGGATGGCAAATATGCCAACAGCTATGGTTGATGGATATGGAAGTGGAGCCTCTTTGAGGAGATTTGGAACCAGAATAATTCTATGCTTTTTAGGGCTTGCTGACCTGGTGATGCTTTCATGACTGTTATCTGCTGACATGCAAAGGTGTCTCCTTCTACTAAGTGAGGGTCCCAGCTGTTTGGTCAGCCAAAGCTTTACCTGTAAGTAACCTCAGGCCAGCTCTTGCAAAGCCTCCATCCTCCTGACCTCTGAGGGCACACCAAAGAAGGGGACTATTGGAGTATTTTTTAAGTCAGAGCATCCTTGCTTATCCTGTTTTGTGAAAAATATCTCTGAAGAGAAATCCATGTTTAGTTGCTTAACATAAACAGCTCTAATGGGTATGGAAGCCAAAAAATCAGGAAAGTTAAATAAGATTGAATAAAAGAGGTAACAGCCAGGACTCTGTAATGCTCTTTCTTCACAAAGAATGAGCACCTGGCAAAGATTTCTAATCTGAGGAATTTGGTAGAAGATAGAGAGAGTGGTTTCTCTGGAGGATGGTGTGATGTCCTTGGTACAGACTGTGGTGGTCCCTGGTAGTGTGCAGTAGATACTGGTGGCGTTTTCAGTATCTGGAAATTGAAACAACATTGCTGCTACTTCTTTCTTCTTTCAAGTTCTAGGAGTTCCCCTACTATGAAGTGAAGGCAGGCAGTTTTATTTAAGAGTAAAAATTTTAAAACTGCAGTCAGCTATGCATAAATTGCCTAAACACATGCTGAAACTCTTGATTTCATGGCTCAGTGCTCAAAGTTTGTAAAAAGAAGAGTGACAACTGCATTGAAAACCCTTGAGAAATGCTGGTCTTGAATTGCATGTTTGGGAATGACATTAATTACAAAATAGCCAGGCAGAGAAACCACACAGAAAGCTGTCTCTGACAATGGGGTGAATGCTCCTAATGGCTTTGTCACACAACCTGTGTGTTTCTACATCTAATCAAGTTGATTAACAAAGTGACAGATTAACATGTTCTTCTGCCTCAAAATGCAACCCAAACATTGCTGCACAGCTCAGAATTGCACTCCTGTGACAGTGTTTCTTTGGGGCACTTGTTCCTCTTGCATGTTTAGCCCTTAAATGAGACATTGCAACCCAGGTATACAAACTTCTAAGGGATAAAACAATTATGCCTTAGCCAACACACACAAAAGTTAGCTGTGTTTACAAAGTTACATGGTTTATTATGCTTCCCACCCAAATAAGATCCTGAAAAAATGTTTGCAGGCCAGGTAGTCATTAGTCAGGAAGAGGGTTGAACTGTTTTGCTGCATGGCATGGATTCTGCTCCTGAGCCGCTACCTTTCAGCATTTCATTTGTTTTGGGTTTGTTGTTGTTGTTGTTGTTTTTGGTTTGGTTTTGGGTTTTGTTTTGTTTGTTTGCTTTATAACCTTCCATGGCAGTGCTTTCCTTCTTGAATCCTAGAGCTACTAATGATCCTGTCTCAGCATTCTTACCTGTCTGCAACTTTATCTTCCTTATCTTTGCTCTACAGACTTTTTCACAGCTCTTTCTCAAATAGAGTAATTAGAAGTCTGAGCCAAGGTTGTGCAACTCAGCCACATCATTATGGGGCTTCACATTCCTGGCATGCCCGGGACAAGGTCCAGAGGGGTGAAGAGGAGAAGTACATCACCTTGCCTTTCATATTCTCCACCAGGAAAAGGACAGTGAAGCAAGGAACAGAAACTCCAGCAAAGACTTTCCTATATGCCAAAATTTCACTTAAACACAGCTTCTAATGATATTTGAAAGAGCTTCTGAGGTAAATCCTGACCACTTTCAAGACAGAATGGTGTTACATATATTACTTTGTACTAGAAATGTGATTCTGAAGTACAGGCGCAGAATGATTAAAAAGATAAGGAATGATCCCCACATGTGAGTTTGAGCTTCACAGGCCTTCTGTGCCCTCCTGGCTCAGGCTAAGCCTTTATAAAGGTTATCATATGAAAGAGGAGATATATTTGACCCTTAGTGTTTGATTTGTCTGTCAATGCCTCAGGAAAGCGAAGACTCTTGTGCTCCACCAGTCTGTCAGTGTCCCATTGGAAGCACCCTGCACTGAGCAGCCCTGCTGGATCAGAGGGTGGCTCAGCTGGCTTGCTCAGGAACACACACCAACAGCCTAAGGAACATCCCTCAGTGGGTCTCCTGCATTGAGTATGTTACCTGCTGCTGGTGATGGTCAGCACCTGTGAAGGACTCACGCTAGCAGTTTACAGAATAAGTTTCTTTAAGTTTAAATGTTCTAAATTTAATTTGAATAGAAAATTGTGACAGGTTAAGGTTCAAGGATTGCCAGTGATGGTATCTGACTCCAAAAATTTATTCAAAGCAATACACAAATAAGTTCTAATCCCCAATTCAGTGTGAATAGAGTATGGTTCTTGCCCACCAGGCATCCCTATGAGGCAGAAGACAGGTTCAGTCCATCAACTGATCCCAGAACTATCATAGAATTTTTCTGGGCTTCTCCCCATTCTCTACCTATTTTTATACTATATTTTCTGTTTAGAGCTTGAGTGACTTTAGTCAAACATACCTTTGTTTGCTGTAAAATTCTCACCTCGGTCTGAAAGATACAGTCAAAAAATATAAACACATGCACAGTGAGGGGTGGTTGTACCTTGGAGGCAGGAAACTTTGGGATGGAGGTCAATATTAGCATGAGATTATAATGAACCAAATTAATCTGAGGAGGGTGTTGTTGGCTCAGCAGCAGGACATCTTCTCCTATCTCCCTCAGTGCTTCGTGATTTTTCAACTGCAAAGTAGCACAAATTACCATCTAGGTCCCCTCCCTTCAAGGGTTTCAGCAGAGCCTGACTGTGCTTTCTCCGCCCTCTCCAGTCCATCTCCCTTAGCAGGTGCTTACGGTTTCAGATTGTGGGTGTGGGGAATCATTGTGGAATAGGTTTCCAGCATGCCAACCACATTCCGTCCGGGGGGTAGCAGCTGCATTTCACCCTATAGTTCCTGTACTTCTGTTAGGATGTGAATATAACTTCTCAGTTTCCCCTAATTTTACCTCCAGCCATCTTTCCACAAAGATGATAGTAATGTCTCTTCTGCAGAATTGTTTCTGGAATTGAGCAATATTTTCAACCTCACATAAGACCAGAGACTAATTTAGGTTAGAAGAGTGCTGGCTTTAAAGCTAGATCAAATTGCTCTGACCCAACCACAAAAATTTGCTAGAATGGTGATCACACAAAATCTCCTGGCAGGATAACTCAGTATTTGATGATCCTTACTATGAACACTGTTTTCCTTGTTTTCAGTCAAAATTTTTGTGGGGACCTGTGCCTGTTTTCTTTTTTTCTTTGTAGTGTAGCAGAGAAGAGTCAGTCCTCCCAAAGAGAGAATATGTACCAGTTACAACCATGGGCAACACAGACTCCACCTGGAGAAATTAATTTATTACTAATCAAGTCAGAGCAGGACGATGAGAAATAGAACCAAATTTTAAAACACCTTTCTCCCACCCTTCCTTGTTTTCTAGCTCAATTTTACTCACAATTTCTCTACCTCCTCCTCTTTTGGTGGCATAGGGGATGGGGAATGAGAGCTGGTGGTCAGTTCATCGCACTTTGTGTCTTCCTTCCTTTTCAGGGGAAAAACTCCTCACATTCTTCCTGGCTTCACACAACTTTGATAGACAACTAGGTATAAATCTCCAGTTGTTATGCACTGCCGTTATTTCCTTCACTGGTTTTAATTCCTGTTTTCCATTGGTTTTCTCCCCTCGCTTTTGGATGCACAAGAAGGATGCAAACGAAATCTGAACTTCTTTCAAAATTGAGAGAAATCTGTAATTTAGTCCAGTAGATTCTTGTCAATATTCCTTCAGTATAACAAGACAAATTTCAGGTCAGAAAATGCAGTGAATGAAGACTACACCAGTAAGTTTCATAGTTTACATTGCTAAACATTAGAAAACATAAAAAACTTCAGAAATTACACAAAAACCACAGGATCCTTACAACACAATAGTTTGTTTTGCCTTTATGTTCATTTTGGCTTGTAATTTGCTTAACAGCTTTGCAGAGAATCGTCTATGTTTTAATAAAAATGGTTAGCAAATATGTCAGTGCACTTAGATTGTCTTGTTTGCATGGGCAACGAAGCTGAAGGTTAATCTCATCTAATCTAAATGACGCTCACGTTAGACTTTGCCAGAGAGCTGCAGAGTGAGGGATCCCATGCCTGTGTAGCAAGCCTGCTCTTACCTCCCAGATTTCTTAAAAGGGGCATTATTTCCAGATGCCTTATGCTTACATTGTATCCTCAGTTCAACTCCAATATCAGAAAGCACTTAACTGTTTTCATCCCTACCTCTGGCTGTGTGCACAGGCAGCAGCAAGCTGCTTGGTTGTCAGAACATTTGATGTGAAGGGCTGGATTTCCACTTCAGTGCGTGAGATCCATCCCTCTGCCTCCTATTAACATTAATGGGGATCCCTTCACTAAATCCCCCGCAGTACACTGAAAATCTCTTCCTGTTTATAACTCAGGGTCATGTTGTTTTTTCTCCCTGGATTGTGTCCTGAGGGGATTATTTCCATTTTTATGCCCACGCTCTCACACAAAATAAAGATGATTTTAACATTTTCAGGCAGTGCAATTTGCTTTTCATGAGTCTCTAGGAGCTTAAAGATGATTAATATGTTGCAGTCCTAATTTTCCTCTATAGCTGGTCACACCAAGGAACAGTTCTTCTGGCCCCCAAATAACAACAAAAAAGAATAACATACATCCTCTTAGATCTCTTTAGTTTTATTGCAATTTGCTTCGAGACCTGAAATCCCAATCTGCCTCTGGTCTGACTTGGCACTTTGCAAGACTACACGGTTGTTCTTGTGTTGGCCATGTGCATAGATTTTGCTTTAATGTACTGTTGGGGATGCTGAGAAATTTTAATCCTTGGAAAGCATTCACAAATTCCATAGTATGTAAGTAAAGTAGTCCTTCTGTGAAAACACTGTGTGTGCATATGAGGTGAGTGACTGAATTGTCTTTGCAGCTGTAGGGTTGTAACAGTAAACAGAGAGTTACTTGGGTAAAGCTGGTCACAGCTGTGTCTCAGAGTTGCATTAAGTGTTGAAGTGGGAAAGCTGTGAAAACATCAAGGCGTAAATGCTTTAAAATATGCCTGAAATGTCTAGCAGGACCACAGAGCAAAGAGAAAATGCTGTATTCAAAGACTACTTTTATAACAGTAAACAAAATGTGCCTAGGAGCAATCATGGGCATTGATTGGTACTGAGTGGTGTTCATCTCCAAAGAAACTGTATCACTCTCCTGCCCTGGTTTCTGTTGGGAAAGTTAATTTTCTTCTTGTATAAAGTTGCATTTTGGATTTAGTATGAGAAAAATGTTGATAACACATTGATGTTTTAACTGTTTCTGAGTAGTGCTTCCTCTAAGTCAAGGACTTGCCAGTTTCCCAGGCAGGCAAGTAGGTGCACAAGGAGCTGGGGGGAGTCATGACCAGGACAGGTGACCCGAGCTGGCCAAGGGGTCTTCCACACAGTAGAACATCATGCTCAGTATAGAAACTCATGGAAGGAGCCTATTGCTGTCTGGGCATCTGTCAGCAAGTGTTGAGCAACTGTACTGTGCATCACTTGCCTTTCTTGGGCTTTATTGCTCTCTTTCTTTTGTTTTCAATGCAATTATTCTTATTATTTGTCTTATTATATATTCTAATATTTTTGCAGCTATTAAACTGTTCTCATCTCAACCCATGTGGTTTACTCTTTTTGTCTGGTCCTAGCTGGGGTTAAATCATGACATCTCCCAAAGCAGTTTTGCCTGCCTGCAAAATGTATGTGTGTGGGGAATGGTCCCTCCTATGTGCTAACTCCTGAACTACGCCTGGGAATTATTTGTATCACACTGACTGGTTTGGACCAGAACAAACCCAGAGTTCCCTTATTTAACCATAAAAAGGGCTGTGCTTCTTAATCCACTAGTATAAATGCATTCATACTCTTTGCACATTTATGCTTGCTAGTTTAAATAACTGATATAAAAAAAGTAGTGAAGATGCATCAACTCAGACTTTATCTGAGGTAGGTGCCAAGGTGCAAACTCTTGACTCCAGGAACTGATTCAATATGTGACCTTCTAGCAGCACATGTTGACATTGAAATTATCCCATCCTTGTTGCTGTTGCTGCCCCTGCTATCTAGATTAAATCTGCCACATTTGTTTTGTGGTGTGGACAGGCCATATGTTCCTTAGAATTTAATTTCCATTTTAAAAATCATTTGGGTGTTTAGCTGCCTTAAACTTCCTGAAAGTCAGCAGAGTTAAGGTCACAAAACACTTGGCAAACTTGTGCAATTGCTGCTCAGTGCCTGTCACAGGCTGGCAGCCACGGGACCAGTCCTGCAGCTTGCAGCTGGCCCTGGAGGACGATGCCTGGGCCATCCTGCTTCAGGGCAGATTCTCATTGTGTTGACACACAGGGCAGCCATAGGATCCCATGGTGCAATAAGCAGATCTCTGTATATGAGTTACATGCCTTTTGTCAACCTGCCCTTGCTCACCTTGGTTTAAATCATAGCCCTGTCCTACTTGAAGCAGTTTCAACCTACCTGCCTCTCACATACAGTGCCTGGGGCTGTAAAAAGCTTCTTAGGTGAACTTTGCAGTCTGCCTTAATCTCAGTGTCTTTGATTTGATGTGCAGGCTAACTAATTTAAGGGTAATTGGGATCTGCTTACATTACTCCACAGGCACAGCATGGCTCTCAGCAGAGCCACACATCAAGAGAGCAAACAGGCCTGCAAACTGCTGCCTCTGCACCTTTGGATACTTACAGAAACTCGGTTCATTGCTCCTCTAATATACTGGTCTGTATCTGTAGGTAAGAGAAAAGGCTTGTCCTTTCCTGGCCCAGTCCTCCCACCAAGTACAGTTTCCACCTTCAGCTCCCATGGCAGGTCCCAGGTGGCTCAGGCATGATGTCAATGTCAGCTGTAGCCTGTATTTCCCCTGTTTGCTGCTCAGGGCAGTAGATGAAGAGCAGTACATTCAGAAAAAACATCACAGCCATACTGAAAATGTGGCTGACTCACCACTGGCTTATGAACACTACCAGGAATCTCTACTAACCATAAGTGGCTATGGCTCAGGATTGTGGTTCTTCGTGAGAAAAAACCACACACTAAAACACTCTTAGTTCACTGCACTATGAAAAGCATTAGAGCTTGAATCAGAAGGGAGAATCCTGTCAGCTGAGGCAAATTCATGTTCCCATTAATACTAAATATAATTATCCTGGCTACTGGTAGTTCTACATTTTTGAATAAGGACTGATGTAGCCTGTTTCAAAGCAAGCATACATTTTTAAATGGACAAAAATTATTTAACAATAGGAAGTTTTGCTATATTTTTGCATGAAAAGCATCTCTATGTGTCTTTACTTGATGATCAGCCAAAGGCTCTAACCTTTCTCCATTCCAGACAAAGACTCGCACTTTGACGAGGGGAGATCACATATAGGCAATTTTTATTCCCCAATTTAAGAGCTAGGTGGTAGCAATTACCATATGTGTTTTATTGATTCCCATATTTATTTTAATGATCTTGGAGCCAAATTCATTGTGAAAGACTGAAGTCCAATCCCCTAAAAAATCCCCCAAACCAAGTCACACAGACCTTTCCTTTTTTTCACAAGTCCATGCTATGCATCAAAAATCACATTTTTGAGATTCATTGAGTATGTCCCTGTGGCTATTTAAAGGCACTGGTAATTCTGCAGTTATATTGGTTATTTATCATTGTCTTTCAGCACTTCAGAGCAAAATTGTTTTCTTTTTCTGCACACTTTTCAAAGGATTTGATATCAAGTTTTTAAAAAATACTAAGGGGAACATATTTATGACAGCCATATCCTGCTAATGGACATAGAGATGCATCCTCAGGGAATGCTGGAGCTTCTTTTAATTACCTGCACAATCAGGGTCCAACTGCCTGAACTTTACTCCCTTCTCATTTTTCATTCAGACTGTATTCCTTTGGGGCATACTCATTGCACTCCAATAAATTACATTTGTCAATCTATTGCAAGCAATGTTTTAACTCATGGGTAACTAGGGCTCTGTCTGTGTTCAGGTGCCTGCTGTGGTGCTGAAGAGGACACCTGCTGTGGTGTTCAGGTGAATTGAGTTGAGCTTGAAGGTAAATTGTGTTGATGAAGCTTGGCTAGGTCTAGTGTCAACAAGGAAACTTCAGAGTTTCATCCAGGCGGTCCCACCTTCTGTATGTGACAAGGTCCTTTGCCCCCTGTGTTCTCTGTGTTTGTGTTTTTTCCTTACAAAGGTTCTTCAGATGTGTATTTCCCAAATTTCTTGTGCTGTGTCATAGCAAAGAAAATAGGAGCAGAGATACAGGATAACAGGCAGGTAGGAAACATTTATACTCCAGCTTACTTACCCTGTATTAATATGTTCTTTACTACTCGGATTTTTAAAATTTTCTTGTGGCAAAACCAGAAAGTTCATTTTTTCCAGATGTGAGTCTAACACTTGTAAGGTATCCTTTTGAAGGGACTAAACCCACTGTGGAGCACTTTTTGCAGGTGAGCACTGTAAGAGATTGCTTAGGGGCATAACTAAATCTTTACTGAAGATCTTTAAGAATATCTGCTATGAATGTCATAGGTTCAGCAAGCCCATCTGGGGCGGGGGGAGGAACTGAGTGACCTCTTGGGGTGCCTTTGTAAGTCAGTCTTAATTAAGTTTTGTGTGACCTAAAGTGAAAAAAAAAACCGAACTCAAATCCATAAGGAAGATACAGGACTAAACCCAGGTTTTTTCCTCTTTGGTCTGAAAGTCAGTAAAGCACAAACCTGAAGGAGGGCTGTACTTATTCCTCAGCTTTCAAGTGGACATAATAAGCTGTGAGAAATTTATCAGAATCAAATACTACCCTTACAGTACTGCATAGATATTAAAAATTATGGCACTGAAGAGCTGGTTACTTCCTTCCCAGTCACTCTGTTTCCAGCGGCTTTAAGATGCTCAGGGACCATGTTAGAGTTCTTAAGTGAGAGAAGAAGTGCCTACTTCTTTTTCTTCAAATACTGGAGTTCTGACATTAAGATGAGACACAAATCACAATATACAAGACAGATTTTTATGTCCCCTTCCATCTTGGAAGACTAATTTAGCTTTTTACAAGACTGACAGAGTACTATCCACATAAGGACAGCAGATTTGACATCTCACAGAAAAGGGATACTTCTGATTTTTTCTAGGGTATAGTGCAAGGCTGTCCACAGATTGTCAAAGGCATGTATTTGTATCAGTTTTTCTTGCTTCAACTATTTCCATAATTTTTTAATAGCTAAGATTTACTTGCTTTCTTCATTAAAATGCAGAACTTAGGGCAATAAACTCAGAAAAATGTTGCCAGTACTCACTGCTTGTGCTTCTAATCCTTTCTCAGCATGCTTGAATGAGCTCTGCTTGTTCCTTCTGTCTGTTGTCATTGTTTGTGCTGTGTTTTGGTGGAACAGGAAAAAAAGAAAAAAGAAAAAGAGGGAAAACAGGTCACAGCTGTACAAAGGAAATGTGTGAAACAATTGCACGTGAAGTACCACTGAATAACAAGCTAATTAAATTTTCCTGTATGTTTTAACTTTATAGAATAGTATATATTATAACATCTTTCTGGATATATTGTCCCCATCACTGTAATGGTGATGACCTCACAAATATTTGGAAATAGGAATAATTATGGAATGCTATTTCTCACAAATATATGCTTGGTGGAAATCGTGAAAACAATAATTTGGGCTTCATAGTCCATCTCTGACAAGGAAGACCTATAGCATGGGCAGTGACACAATGACATTTCTAGAAGGTCAGGTGTTCCTGTGGGCTGCTAAATGAATTTTGCCTCCACTTTGGAGTGATTTGAAGCAAGAGTGTAATTAACACCTTTGCCTCTTGATTTCTGGCTTGTGATATAAAGTCCCAGATAACAGAATACTCTCTGTAGGTAAATAATATATACCTCTAAATTCCCTAGATGTTTGCTCTTGCTCTTTGAAAAAGAAAAAAAAATGCTATTTAATGAACATGAGGTTGTTTGTATTTATTTTACAATGGAAGATACAAGGCAGTGGAGAATCTGATTCCTGATATTTTCTCTATCAGAGACAAATCATCCGATCTTTTTCATAGAAAGTGGAAAGGGGTAAATCTCTGAAGAACTCACTGAAGCAGTAATAAATTTCAGTGAACAAAACTGTGCTATACCAATAAAGAAATTATTTCTTTCTTTCTTTACTCTTGTTATGGACAATTACATGAAGGACAGAAGTGTTGTCACTGGACTGATGATCAGTTTTTTCAAGTTCTTCTGGAAGCTACTTTGAGTCGTGCTGATACCTTCTCTTTGATTATCATTGCACTGACAAATTTTTTGACATATCAGGGTTTTCTAATGAATCTGGATATGTTGCTTATGGATTCCTATTTTAGAAACTGATTCATTAAAGAATGTAAAAAGCATATTTTCCTTGCATACGCTGAGCAAAATCTGTTACAGAAACCATTGATAGGTGTAATAAAGAAAAGAGCATTTGCCTTCATTTTAACCTGGACATGTTTGCATAGGCTTGAGAAAATGAATTTTGCCATTTCTGTGCATCCTGCTCTATGGTCAGACAACCTGGTTGTGTCTGATTTGTAACAGGGGGTGGTATTAATAATGGATGGTATTAAAAACTAAAGGTTATTTCTAACACAGATTTATCAAGAGTTACAGTAGGAAGCTATGATTTACTAAAATAATGCATTAGATGTTTCATAAAAAGCCTTCAGTGGGAGGTTAAATATATGGGAAGCCTACACTGAATCATTCCTTGGGAAGTAGCAACATTAGGACACCACAGAACAGCTAAATGAGAGTAATAAACAAAGAGAACTCAACTCCATGATTTTGATAGTGGGTGCTTAGGAAAAATGAGCAAAATGTATGCCTCTCTAAACACTGTCAAGGATGCAAGCTGATTTAATCCTGGTGAGTTTTTCTTAATAGTAAGACTGATGGATCCTGACAGATCATGCAGCACATCTAGAAAGCAAATGAGGAGTCATGCAGAAGAATGGTCACATACTTGGACAACTTCAATAAGAAGCACTTAAAAGCTCTTAGAGAGTCTTGTGTGGAGGTTAATAATTTATAAGAGCCTATCATGAACTAATTATAATTATAGAAATAACTTCATTATTATTTTAACTTCTCAAGGAGATGGCATGCTCTATTTCTATGCTATAGCTCCCCTAATTGTGTGTGACACTTGGTCTGAAATGAGTACCTTCTTTGAAGATCTGGACTGGTGTGCAGGCCTTGTTCTGGCCTTTGAACTCCATAAGTTAGGATTTTCTTTAAGGACAACTGTAGTTTTGTTAAAACATGGGAAAAATAAGTTTGAAACAGTTAATTTTAGAAACTTTTTTTCAACTAAATTAGGCTTCTTTGATTATAAAATTAAATAGATAATTGTGTTCTTAGGGGAAGAATAGCCAAAGCTAAATGCATATTTCAATTCAGCTATCCAGTAAAAAATATATGACACCTTATGTAAGGTTTTAATCTTCTTTCTTGTGGGTGTTTTGCAGTGGACTCTTTCTCCCTCCTAGCACCCTCTCATTAAAAACAACTCTCTGTATTTATAGATGTTCAGAATGACTTTCAACCAAAGAGAGAGGTCAAGGAGAGAGACAAAACCCATCCATCCATCCATCCATCCATCCATCCATCCATCCATCCATCCATCCATCCATCCCAAACATATCAATCATATCAATCATATATTGTGAATTAAGAATTACAGCTCAGTTTTGTTAGGACTGCACAAGAATGTTAGGCCAATTATTATCCAAACACTGCATCTGGATGAACAGGTACTCCAAAGTGGATTTAGATTAAACATGCAATGTACAGTTTAGAGTGCAATGATCACTTCTATTCATGGCTTTTAGGACAAATGAGTTTGTCACTTATACAGGCATTTTTTTATAATGACATTAGCACTTTCAGCAGGTTTGAATGTAACTGAGACACTTGAAACAATCTGTGTTGGCAGAGTGCAACATACTCTCTGGTTCATTTTAAGTATGCATCAATTATTTTCATATTTACAACTGTAAAAAGTTTTCTATGTTTAAATAACTGTTTAGACTTCCAATGGCTAAATTCACCACTTGCCAGTGATATCAGCTGAAAAGAAAGAGTTTTTTTCTTTTTAAGTTGACAATAATATACTTGTTGTTTTGTGTAAACTCACTTCACCCATCCCAGTGGTTCAAATGAAAATATATTACTGGTTTACCTTGATTATTTACAGAAAAATTTGAATTTATGTAATTCCTGTAAACCTTGTAAGTGCCAGCCTGCACTCTGCTCCCCCTGAGGAGCTTGCTAGATGACCTGGTGCTGGGTGTGAGAGGGCCACCATGAGATGGTCTGAATCTGCTCATGGTCATTTGAAATCCGTTTCTTGTGACAGTGCTGCTTTACTGTCTTCCTAACATGTCCTTCTGCCTCTCTCATAAGCTTTCACCGTTGCGCCTACTGGCCTAAACTTCATCAAATCAGGTCAATAATTATTCTAATCTCCTCTTGGATAACAGAATCTTCATTTTCCTACTATCTTACCATCTCCTTCTGTACCTTTTCCAAATCCAGTTTATATTTTCCAATGATAGCTGGCAAGAAATGTATTTAATGAATTGCTTAACCAGCACTGAAACAGCACTTATTTTTCCCTTACTGCTCCTAACATCTTAATACATAATTTCTCTTAATTATATGTAACCTTACATTGATTGCACATAATTATGGTGTCAGAGACTGGACTATCCAGAACTCTGTCCCTGGCTCTCTTCCTACTAAAGTCCATCTTCCTGCCAGAGACTGGGAGAGGAGGTGTGAAACTCTCCTGTATCTTGCAATATTTGTCACAGAATCACAGAGCAGGTAAGATTGGAAGGGAACAAAAGGGGCCATCTGGTCCAACCTTCCTGCTCAAGCAGGCTTGTCCTAGAGAACATTCAGATCGCATCCAGACAGTTCTTGAATATCTCCAGGAGTTCCATGTCTCTCTTGTGCTGGGGAGCCCAGAATTGGACACAGAACTCCAGATGGAACCTCACCAAGGCTGAGTAAAGGGGTAGAATCACCTCTCTTGACCTGCTGGCAATGCTCTTCCTGATGGTCTCTAAGACACCATTGGCCTTCTTGGCCCCAAGGACACCCTGCTGGCTCATGGACAACATGTTGTCCATAAATTAGTAAGGAATGAAAGATTAAGGAGAACTGCAGCATATAGTTCTCCTGGAAAACTAAAGCTGTGGTGATAAAAGTAATAAAAAAATTTGTTTAGAAAACTGCAACTTAGTATCTTCCAAAAATCTCACAGCTGCTTGAAAGAAACTTGAATAATAACTGCAGGGAAAATGGGAAAAAGAGGATGCAGTAAAAACAGTATAATGATCAGTTGCTAATTTTGGTTACTTTTTCCATTGGCTCGTTGACCCTGTGCATATTAATCACCATGCATTGTATGTCATAATAGCTAAGAAGACCAGAATTTTCTTATGTTACTGTTTTAGTAGGCTTTACTGGGTAATGTCTTAATTCTTTGGAAATCAGTAAAAATCTTTCTGTCGGAGGAGTTTTACATATATTTTTTTCTTGCCTGGTTAATTGTGTGTAGCACAAGGAAAATAATGCCACCTTAGCTAGTTATATTATGACTTACAAGTAATATTATGTTCCACGTGGTGATTATCTGAGGTTCTGGTGAAATGGATGGAGAATGAAAAAAAGTATATTGATCTTTCAATTAGACTATTTTTATTTGATAGTTATGGCTTTTCATTCAAAGTTGCACAGAATAACTACAGGTTTTTGTGCCCTGGAGACTCATTAAGGATGTTTCAGTAGACACTGCTGCAAATCTGATATTTAAATCTACCCTGGACTTTAGAATGATATTCTAATTTATTCAAAGTCCACAGTTTCCAGCTGTGTGCAGTTTGTAAGCTGGAGAATGCATACTGTAAATATATTCAGAATAAAATATTCCATAACGGACTTCTGAAAAATGCTGTAGTCCAGTAACAATAACTCCTTTCGAATGGTGAATCACTATGCATGTAAACTTTGCATTAGGAGTGTATCTTTTTCATTTTGTGTCTGTGAATTGAGAAACTTTAATGAGAATGATGTGTGCGCTGCAAAGTTTTTCTAGGCCAAATTTGTCTTCTTCAGAAAGAATAGAAACTTAGCCTTGATCCTTTAGCAGAAATTATAGATATAGAATAAACAAGATTATACTCACAAAGCAGAAAGATGTTTCAAACTGTAAAGCCTATGGTAATATATCTGCAACCTCTGGCCAAGCGCTCAGCTCTGGTGAGTTCCTCACTCAGACAGAACTTGCTGAAGGCTCCTCAGTGGTCTAAGGAGAAACTCAGCAAGGAAAAGCTGTTATCTGGCTAGCACTGAGAAGATACTTCATGAGTTAAGGACTGGGGCTGCAAAGTAACCATTTCTTGAATCCAGTGGTTTAAACTGATACTGTTTGTGAGTTTAGTGATAGCAGCTTTCAGACATACCAATTTCTCCATCTCAATGTATTTCCTGTAGCACCTGCTGACCTGCTTGCTTAGTTTAACCTACTTCTAAGGCAGGCTCAAATTCCTAGATGAGCTTCTCAGCAAATGTTCACATACCACATTAGAAAGAGCGAATATCTGCTCTCTGAGAATGCACCTTCTAAGTTTAAATCTAAAATGTCTTTAGTATTGATGGAAGAATGCACCTTTGTGTTCTGTCACTTTTCTTGAAAGCTTTTCTCTAGAGCTCTAGACAAGCTACTCTCTGTGATCTTTTTCAGCTTGAGCAGTTCTGCAAGGTTAATTTAAAAAATGATCCAACAAACTTCTTTTCTGGAATTCACACACATACTTCAATAACTGGACTTTAATTAACAACTGAAATAAATAATGCTGACTATTATTTTTTGCATAAATTGCCACCTTTTTTTAGCAAATTGTCAAAGAATGGAAGAATGGCCTTGTTATCAGTAGAGACAAAAGATATGGTGGGTCCCCTGCTTTGTACAGAAACTACAGCAATAGTAATTACTGGTAATGCATGAAAAATACATATCAGTTTTAGAAGTCAAAAGCACATAATGGAGCAAATGTTCCTAGCTGAGGAATGTGATAGTTGCTGCGATAGCTGTGCTAATAACTGTGCATTGGTAAGTTCCTACCAAATTTTCCCTCTTATCAGTTCTATGTGAAATATGAACACTTTTCTTCCTAAAATAAAGCCAAAAAGATTCTAATTATGTTCTTTTGAAAGAATATGTACACGTTAAAATGGCCTGGGGGGCCATTTTAACCAACCTTGTTAATAAAGGGGTATCTCTACATGGAGTGTTTCTGAAGAGACACGTTATAGGCCAGACATGGACTGGCTATTATCCATAATGTTGCCAAGCAACTCTTTCTTGCATTCTTAAAATTAAAATTATTTATCTTTCGTTTTGCAGAGCAATAGGGTTGAAAGGGAAGGAGGTACAATAAGGCCTTCAAGTGAAAAAAGGAGCTGGAACATGGTTACTTATTCTCTGTGTAATTGAGTAACACATGAGCATTCCTGTTCTGCAGCACAGATTCATTTACAGTGGCCATGACTGTAATGTGTGAGCAGGTGTGTATATCAGATGGAGCACACCAGTGTTTCAAATTACAAAATATGTTTTTGGGGCTTTTTGAGGGTTGCTTTTGGGGTTATTTTTTGTAATCACCAAACTGTTCTGTGCTAGAAGTTACCTATTATGCTGAAGAGGGATTTACAGTGCTGATAACAAGTGATTAACAAAGCAAAGACAAGAGCAGCTGATCACTCCTCATCATCATCATAAGACACTAGCTGCGGTCCAGAGGATTGGCTCCTCCACAGCTACATGAAAAAAATCAACTAATGAAGTCCCTGGATGAGGGATAACACACTTATTCCACTAGAACTTGAAGAGAGACATTTTCTTGGCTTGAGAGGAACACAGGTTTCCACAGGAGTTTGGGAAATCTGAGAGAGTTGGCATTATTTATATGTAGCAAGTTGATCTCTTATGCTTTTCTAGAGGCAAAAAACTATAAAGAGACCCCAGAAACCCTCTAAATGCAAGGGGACAAGTTCAGATGTAGATTGAGACACTGAATTTCAGGAACTGTAGCTGTCTCCATGTGACACAGATGTCTAAGCTCCTAGGATGAAGTACAGTGGATCCACTCGAGTGACATATCCATCTCATCCTCACCGGATGGTGCAGATGACAATGTTTTAACACCTGAACAGACATCTTTAGGCTTCTCTGTCTACTGTGACCTTGTTAAAGACAACTACACGAAAGTATAGATCATCACTGATGATTATGAGAACTTACATGTATAGCACACAGGCTGATATCTATGTCTGGATGCCTGATGCCGTCTGAAACTTAAGCTTAATGCTCCCCACGTGTGATAATTCACTTATCTAAGTATTGGCACATACTCCTGTTTCAGCTCTTTGGGGGTATCCATCTGGCTGCTGTATGCCAGGACACAGCCCTATGCCCACAGCCCTGCCATTTCCACAGGCCTCACCTGCACATCTTGGACTCTGTGTGATCTCTGAAATGATGCTGGATGTCTTTCTTTAGGCAGAGGTCTCCACGGCATTCAGTGCTTTGCTCCACGTATACCCTTGTACCCATTCCCTAAGGGTCCAACCAGTGCAATCATAAAGCAAATGGTTGGATTCATCTCATCATGTTTCAGAGGTTTCAAATGTAGAAGCAGGTTTCAGTTCCCAGACAGAGCTTTCCAGGACTATTTCAGATATCCAGTATTATCTGAAATTTCTGCTAATTTCTTCAGTCAAGTATCATGCAGGACCTACAGAAGGATAGGTCTTGAAACAAGGTCAGATAATTTGGCAGATTTTAAATGGTAATAAGCACCTCTTTTTAGGTAATTGAATTTCATCCCAGGTGTCTATATCTAGACTGCCCACCTCATATTTCTTTTATACTCTATAGAGGGAAACAAGCCCCATGAGGCATGATAAAAATATAAAATCCACATATAAATGTTTCTTTTGCAGAGCTTGAATGCAGATATGCATTGTAATTGTCTAAAGCAAGGCAAAATTAAGGTGGCTGGAGTTTCCTACTCAGTTTCACCTTAACTGTAAAGCAAGGATGTCACTAGAAAATAATGTTACATCTGCATTCTGTTTTCTGAGGAAACAGTGCTTAAGAAGAATAATCACATAATGTGTACATTTACAACACCAATACCTACAGTTTGTTCAAATCTATGTGTACTTTCATGTGAAGGTTTTTTAAAATGAAAAACATAGACTAAAAGTTTGCACAGGATGTTTTCAAATGCAGCTCTAGATCTATTTACCTTTATAAAGAGGAATAAAGATGTCTGAAGAGGTGATAATGTAAGAATCACCTATGGTTTTCATGACTATATAAATGTTACTTTGAGCCAATTATGCACTGGAGAGGTTAATAACCTCTAAAATAGTCAGCTAATAAAGCTTAATAGTCTAAGACAGAGTGACATTTCTTATACTGACATTATGCCACTGTTCTGCTTGCACTGTTGGTAAAGGTGAAAATTATTCCTGATCTCATTCCTCTAAAGTTTGTTTCTGTGGTGATGTTTAAGCAAGCATCATTAGTGAGGCATGAAGTGAGAATAAGTGTGAAGCAGAGTATTTTTACACAGTAGATGGCAGGATTCCTGGGTCTAAGGGATTGTCTTGCCTGAATGTTATCTAATCATAGAATCACTCAAGATGGAAAGGAAACAAAAAGATAATCCAATACAATTCCCAGCTCCTTGCAGGGCTATCTAAAAGTAAACCATGCTAATAAAAGTGTCATCCAGACACTCTTTGACCTCTGGCGCTGTGACCACCTCCCTGTGGATCCTGTTCCAGTGACAGACCACCCTATTTTATTCTTACAAACACTACAGCCACATCTGAGCTGGTTTTCCTCAACAACTTTTCAGTTCTGTCTGTTTTCTGCAAAGCCATACAGAAAGTAATCTCAAGTTAACGCCTTTTCATTTGTGAAGCTAAGCAGAACATTTCTACTCTGTCAGAAACTGTTAAAGTATAGAGGGGACTTCCATGACCTTCTGTGATTACAAGCTGGAGACCCTTATTGCATTTTGTTTCCCGTCTGGCTGAGTGAGAGGAAAATTACAGCTACAACCCAGCTGGGAACAAGATCCTAAAAGGGAACAACAGTGAGAAAGGAGTGTTAGTGTAATAAAAGTTGAGAAACACCACAACAATGCAACCAATACAGTACATAGCAAAATTAGTATTTCTAAGAAAACCTTCATCCACTGGCAACAGAAAAATCTCTGACATTGTTTTTTTGTGCTCTGAAAAAGAAGACCAAGGGATGTGATTGATTCCTTTACAATTTATTTGAAATAGGTTCTTAGTCTGATTTATAAAATACACCACATTCTTTGAGTTGGGCTGGAACTGAGTCTTAATTAATGCCAGTGCATCTTGTTTAGAAACATCCTGGGGCTGGAAAGCTTCCTTATATTTTATTTAAATATTCCTCTTTTTGCTCATTATCCTGTCTTGTCTTCATGACTTTAATGAAACATTTGGATGTCCAGTAGAGATAATAAATTGCATGACATTTTCAAATGCCAGTATAATAAACATCTCTGGAGATCTTGGGTGTTGTCATTGACTTGTCTGAACATAAGAAGAATGAAAAGCAGCTGCTCTTTACCAGTTACAGCCTATGAACAGATATAACCTGATGGACAGCAGATATACTATTCTCCTGACTGTCAGGTAGTACAGCTTACCTAGCTAGACAGTTTTCCACCAAAATTACTGTAGGTAAATCTCACAGAGTTCACCTTTCTTCTCCAATTACTTCTTCCAAGTACTGTAGGTTATTTCTCCTGGCTTTCATAAATCCTAGTTTTCAATACTAGTATCTTTTTTGGCGGTTATTTTTTTTTTAAATTTTTAAAAAATTGCAGGGTTTTTAACCCTAAACCTATTTTTTCCTTATTTTTTCTCATACCTCCCTGATGCACCAGAGCAAGATTTGACTTCTCCAGCCTGGGCTGCTCAGGTGCAGGCATAAGCAGCACAGCCACTTCTTCAGGCTCTAAGAATGAAACTTAGCCTCTCTGTTTACATTAATTCCATTCCTTGGACTGTAAAGATGAGTCTGACTTCCCATAGCAAAACATGACAGAATGAAAAGTAAAAGCTGCTCATCAGAATAAGCATCATGTTGTAATATTTTTATTAGACAATATTGCAAAGCAAAGGCCTTTTACAGGAGAGTTGCCTCCAAATGTCTGGAAAGGATAGAGGAACTGTTGAAATGCTTAGGAAAAAGCAGTTTCCAGGGCTTTCTTCTGATGGATATACTACAGTGATGCTACAGGTAACTTAGCTTTTCCAGTTTAACAACCAGGAATGTCTGTCAGTTGGTAGAGAAATAAATGTGAATGAAACACAGAGTGGAAATGTGAAGGAACATGAAGGAACCTGTCACTTGGCACAAGGGAGTAACAGAAATCGTAAGAGCTAACACTGAAAAGAAAGCAAATTTAGGGAAATAATGCTTAAAAAAAGGTTCAGGTAAAAGAAAGGATTATCTCAGATACACTTTCCCTTCACACTGCTGCAGAAATATTATTCTAATGAAGTCTCTGGCATCCTTTAAAAGCACAAAAATTTATTATTATTATTATTATTATTATTATTATTATTATTATTATTATTATTATAATTCACTGAGAGAGAAATGGAGCAAAGAGGTTACGTGATCCAGGACAGCAGCAGAGGACATTGGCTGGGAGGATGAGACTATAATTTGGAGTACTTGGATTCCCAACAGATCTCTCCCTCTTATGTCTGAAAAACAAAACAGGGAGATTTAAAAAGAGGGCTGGAGATAGTGATGGGTATCTCCTAACAACCAAGTGCCCCTTTTAGAAGCCCTGCTCATATTCTTTTTGCATAGTTTCCTGTTGACAGCTGTGTTTCTGTTCAACCTGACACTCTTTTTGAGAATATATCAGTTGCATAATGAAGTACAGAGTAGCAAGAGGAAGACACAGACCTTTTTTTTTTGCTCTTTTGTTAATCATAGCCTGTTAACTGCACAAAATTTCATCATACCATTCAACTTCCCAGGTGGGACTGGATCTTGGAACAAGCAAGTCAAATGCTATTGACGTCAATGGATTCACAGACAAAAAAACCTGTTGTGCGTTTCCCCCCTGTGTCTAGAAAAATGTTTTCTTCAGGACAATATGTGTTAGTAAGAATCGGGATAAATTTTACTAAAATGGCTGTGGGTAAATGCAGAAATTACACTGGTTAAAAAAATCGCTATATCATGTTAATTATGTTAAACATTCTCTCTTTGAAAAAGTCTGGCACACCACTTCTGTGGTGCAAACCAAATTTTGGGAAATAACAATCTATTATGGGAGCCTGCTGTGTGTATGCTGAGTCCAAATAGTGAATCAGGGAGAGAATGAAAAATCTGTATTTTATACTCCTGTTCTACAAACTGCCTCCCTAAAAGCTCTTTTGGCTTTTATTTATCATCCATGTTAGACGATCCAGGTGAGGTTTTTTTTTTTTGGTTGTTGGTTTTTTTTGGTTTTGTTGGTTTTGTTTTGGTTTTTTTTTCATTTTCTTTATTTGATTACACAGTTACTTTTCATTCTGTCTGTTTAGTGGGGTGACCTCTTTCCATCATGTCCTAAACTTTGGGATTCCCTTGTGCTATTCATTGATGAAAAGACAAAGCAAGAAGACAGAACTCTGTAAGTTTTCCACATTAGAAAAATACTTCAGTTCATGGAGAGCAGAACTGTCTGGAATAGATAAAATCTAAGCAGATTAATTCACAAGTATGTTTTGTGGAATTTTGCCGCTTTTCTCTTTAGAAAAGCAAACAGCTTTATTTTGCCTCTGGAATGAATGCAATGATTCTGCTTAAGAGTTGAAAAGCCTAGGTAATTAAAATACATCAAATTTGAATTTTTTTTTTTGTATGAAGAGCTGCATCTTACGGAGTTGGGATTGAAGAATCTATCTGCAAAGTAGTTTTAACTGCTTTTTAACTTAAAAGAAGCGGAAAAACTCTGCAGAGGATGTCCCCCTGGAATTCAAGGAAGGAATGAAACCTGTGTGTGTCCCTGGTACCCTCCCAAAAACATTACCTTTTGCATCCAGAAAACTTCCCAGGGTGGCAAGAAAAAGCAGAATCATGGCTTATAAGAGTAACTGTTTGAGGCTTAAAAATCAAGAACCTTTAGAGTTTGCAGTTGTTAGATAACACAGGCACTCCTGTAGGCACTGGGGAATATGGTGCACAACAGCCCAAGCTGGGTGTGCACAGAATCAGATCTTACCTCCCCGCTTGGTTTTAGCATCTTGTGGGTATAAATGCACCATTTAACTCTGGACCTGAGTAAAGAATTATTGATATGCCCTCTACATGGGCTGCTAGCTCAAACATGAAACTACACTAACACAGAGATACAGCTGTCAGTCTAGAACCAGTTCCAGTTCTCACTCCATCTCCCTGAAAGTCTTTTCTTTGTGAAAAGCAGTAGGTAGGTACAGGTAGCTCATTTTGGTCCCCTCACATCTTCTCAAGGCACAGTTTGAGCCATTAATGAACACAGGTCTTCTGTAGAAATAAGCAGATGTCTCTACCCAACAGGACTTAATGCATTCCTCTTCCCATCACCAGTGCCAGAATTCTAGTCGGAAACTAAAATAATTAATTGATACCTCTTTATAAGTGTCTTTCTTCATTTCATCTTCAGAGCCACATGAGTTTGTATTGAATTCCCATTGTGCAGAAGAAAGACAATATAACTCAATGGTATCTTGATCTTCTAGGCCCCATTTCATTTTCCTGCAACTTCCTCTTCACACTCCCAAAGAAAGCGCTAATAATTCAAATACTGTTTTTGTGACTATTTTTAATGTGTTATGAGCTCAGATAAAAGGTATTAGCTCTTTGAATTTTTCTACCTTGTTAAGAGGATCAGAGGACTTGCTTTGGCACTGGCACTTGTCAGCTTTTTAGGATTATTGGCATCAACTCTCAGATTAGTAGTCTACACCTTTTGCCACAGACCCTTCCATATACTGCTTTTATCAGAAAGTATTCTAATGCACAATGCCCTGTCTTTTGCTCTTACTTTGCCTTTCTCCTTCCTTTTTTAACAGGACACACAGTTTTCTATGTCTTCTTCCAGCCCACCACATTCCTTCTCCTTTCTGTGCTGTCACATCTTTCCATTTCCCTTCTGCTCAACTCCTCTGCTCACTTCCCATGATCATTGTAGTTCACTTCCCTGTTTCCTGTCACTCCTTGTTATCTGCTATACCTTTCCACTTACTAAAAATGGGATTTTGTGGGCAAGCTGAAATATCTGTAGGCTTAGATATTGCCTTAAGTGATGCCTTGATACTGTGAGCCTACTGTTTATCAATATTTGCTGTTTTCCAAGTCCTGCAAATTGCCACACTCCATGCCCCCTAAATTCCTATATACATGGAAGATTTTCTTTATATATACACACTCTTATTTTTTACCTTTTTTTCTTTTTGGAATACAGTTTCAAGTATTCAAATATCCTAATCAAAGGCAAAAAACATGCCAATTAAAAAAATAGTACATTCTCATTTGATCACTTAGTGATAGGAGCAGGATATTAAGACAATGCCCATTATTAAAAATCTTATAAGATTTGGAAATCTGGCAATGTTGTTAAGCCTTGAGCAAATGTAACTGTTATTTTTTTTTCCTTTTTTTATTTTCTTGTGAAAGTGGGATGAATATAATTGAAATATAAATTTTAAATGAAGAGAAATTTAATCTGAGACATAAGATTTAGCTTTGATTTCCCTGTGTGGATCTTGAAAAAGTGTCTTGAATAAATGTTCCTGTGTAACCTGCTTTAGGTGACCCTGCCTTGGCAGGGGAGTTGGACTCTTCAGATGCTCCTTCCAACCCTAATGATTCTGAGATTCCCTGATTCTGTTATTATGAATTAACCACTGCTACCCTTGCTATGTTAATGTGACATGCAGATAGAGCACTTCATTGTGACATGGCAACACTTCTGTACAATCTCATATAATAATATTTTTTCTTATGAAAGCAACTTTGATGTTTGGATGCTAATTTTGTAACTATTCATCAGCTTTTCTTCATACTGATTACACTTTAATACATACCAAAATTGTTTCCAGGCAAGTACTAATTAAAGCTATCTTTATGGACAAATAGGAGAACAGAAAGAAAACCAGTCTGAGTATAGAGTTTTGCCTTTAACCGTTTCATATACATCTGGGAAATGTCTTCAGGGTTTCATGAGGAAAATTTGATAGCACTTGTCTGTATTGCTCTGTTGTCGGAAGCACATTAACATTAACTGATTATAGTGTCCTAATAATATAAACACATCCGAATTAATATCCCTATTTAAGTGGAGGAGAAACAGCTAAGTTTCACAAAAACTACAAAAAACATGATTTCAGTTATTTCAGACACATATTTTGCTCTTCAGATTTGAGAAAAACTTGACCTTATAAGACAAATTTGAAATACTGAGAATGTTGCCACTCCATTCAGAGCAGGAATGGCACTGGAATAGGATTTTTTTGCACTGCTGAAAGCAGAAATTCTGCTTAGTTTATATAACTTAATGTATCATCTCAGATTTCATCCTGGTTTTAAAAGCATGTGTGGCTTACAAGATTCTGGTGTGTAGCTGTCTCTGTGTCATTTGGACAACTTTTAAACTTTAGATCAAACTCCTTCATGCTGACATTCCTACAGTTATCAAAACAGGAGCTCAGGTGGAGAATAGACATACTTTATTTTGTTTTCACATGGAAGAAAGGCTAAAATAAGACCTCAGGTCTATTTTCTTATCATATAATCAATAGGATTTGCTATATCATTTGTTCACCATTTTACTCTGTGTGGTTTTTCCAGGACTTTTTTATTCTATGCTTTTCTGCCTTTGACTGGTACACATAAATATCATTGAATCATAGAACCATAAAATAAGCTGAAGGTATCCATCAGATCATCAAGTCAAACTCCTGGCCCTGCACAGGACACCCCAAGAGTCACATTATGTGCCTGAGAGCATTGTCCAAACACTTTTTGAATTCTGTCAGGCTTGGTGCCATGACCACCTCCCTAGGGGATCTTGTTCCAGTGCCCAACCACCCTCTGGGGTGAAAAATTTTACCTAATATTCTTTAACCTAAACTTCCCCTGACTCAGCTTTGTGTTCTTTCCTTGGGCCCTGTCACTGGTCATAAGAGTGAAGAGGTTGGTCCTTGTCTCTCCACTTCCACTCAGGAGGATGATGAAGACCACTGTGAGGTCTCCCCTCTGTCTCCTCCAGGTTGAACAGACCAAGTGGCCTCAGACACTCCACACACTTTTTCCCCTCAAGAACCTTCACCATTGTCATGTCCCTCCTTTGAAAGCTCTCTAATAGCTTAATGGCTTTCTAAAATCATAGCACCCAAAACTGCACACAGGACTCAAGATGTGGTCCCCCCAGTGCAGAGCAGAGCAGGACAATCCCCTCCCTTGCCCAGCTGGTGATGCTGTGCCTGATGTCCCCCAGGACATCCTTGGCCCTCCTGGCTGCCAGGGCACTCCTGACTCATATTCAACTTGACAGGACCCCCAGGTCCCTTTCCACAGTGCTGCTCTCCACCTCAGGTGTAGAATCTGGCACTTTCCCTTGTTGAATTTCATATGGTTGGTGATTGCCCATCTCTCTAATTTGTTGAGGTCTCTCTGCAGGACCTTTCTGCCCTTGAGGGAGTCAACAGCTACTCCTGATGATTCAGTGTCTTCATCAATGAGCATGTCCTTAGGTCACACGCAGCTCAGCAGGTCTTACACACAAGGTATCTTAAATTAGGCAGGCGTAAAAGGATACCATATGAAGGGGACTATTTGCCTCTTCTTTGTGCTTTTGAGTGACATGAAATTCATATTGGCAATATCTTTGCTCCAAAGCTATGTTAGTGTTGGAAAAGTGATTTCAGCCATGGGAGCAGCCAGGTTTATTCTGTACATGCGTGTCTTCTTGATGCCATGGCTGGATTGATATGGACAAATGGGCTTGGACAATCAAATTTGCCTGAAGCAGGCCAGTCCTACAAGACTTGGACAGCCTAGAGGTTTCTTTAGACACATTTTTATGGTTGACTTTGAGTCTGCCTGCCTTTTATGCTGTTGCTTATGCTCAAATCAGTAAGTAACTGGCAGTGGGCAGGTTGTTACTGCAAGTTTACAGGGAAGCTTGAAATGAGACACCTGAATTTAAATGCTGCCAGTGTTTTAAGACTTGTGGGTATTTGCTAGAGATAAAATGGAAATACATGGAAAGTGTAAAACCTTTGCAATTACCCATTCTTGAGGGGAAAACGGTATTTATTTTGGCCTTTAATTCAGCTATACAGCTAAACTCAAAATGAAGAAAAATCTTAAAGGAGCTTAGCCTTGACACAGACTATCTGAATTTCAAGAAGGGTATACATGCGTTTAAGGATTTTATTACAATGGAATGACAGCATGCAGTAGGATTAAACCAATATTTCTCCTGGCTAAAAATGTAAGACTCACCTTAGCAAGGTCATGATATAAAAATGAAACCTCAACAAGTTTTTCTAAACAAATGAGATGAAACTGGAAAGTGGAAACAGGAACTAGTTGTGTTTAGTGTGTGTCTATGTGCTATGATCTGAGAGAAATATAAGTACATGCTAGGACTCTGTAAGGTGATACAAAATAGGCCATGAACTTTGAATAATTTATGTAACTTATAAAAATGATAAAATTATTTAATTATATTTTTTTTATTTGATGTTCCAATTATTGCTCGAAAAAGTTGAAGAAATAAACAACCAGCTGAAAGCCTTTAACATACTCAACACTATCTATATATATCTACTTTTTCTACTTTTTCATCTGCTATAGAAAATTAATCTTTTGACCTTCTTTGGACAGACAAATTCAGTGAACCTTAAGATTTCTTTCATCTTTAGCTCGAAGTTCACATTCTATTTCTGCCAAAATTAAGTTAACTGAGGATGTGTATGATTCTCTAATTACCACAGGTATAGAATATTTTCTTCTTCATCCAATAACTTTTTCTTTTCTATTTGTGTCTGTGGCAACAACTCTTACCTAAATGCTAATATGCTTGGGCTGGTGCAATTATCTGGAAAAAACCAAAAATAAATATAATCAATACATCTGATACTGGCAATGGGCATGGGGCTAAATCCTTGAAGGTATACAGAATTCCTGAATAATCCCCTTTTGTCAATATACTCTTGTTCTCAGATAAAATCACCCTAACTCAGCCAAGGACTTGACACTTATGAAGTCCCTCAGCTCTTAAAAATAGGGCTTTGATGAGATAAAATTCATATGCAGAGCTTGAGCTGCCTCTGTGTACATAAACATATCTGTCATTACTTTAATGTTTTATTGCTTGCACTTCAGATGGTGTCCTGGGTTTGTCATGAGGATTTGTATAGAAACAACCCTAGAGTAAGCCATATTTAGCATTATTTATTAGCCAGACCTTAAAGCAAAACATCAAATAGTACTCTGATGTGGCCAGTAAAATCACAGCAGAAGAGTACTGGGATCCCCTTCTCTTTTATTATGTGTCTTTATATAGTCTATCAAATTTTCAGTGGCAAAGCAAATAATTTACATTAGTTCAGTTGCAATGCCTTCATTTGCATGTGTGACTGTAAATCTGAAGGCACTTTATTTGCATCCTGACAGTGAACCATGTCTTTAAACAGTTTACTGCACTGAGACTCCTGCAGAACTATGTCAGTATTTTCAGACCCCTGAATATGTAGATGTCCTGCACACATCCTGTACTTACTGAATGGATGGACACTGAATCATGGCAAATGTGTTATGTGAAACTGCACAACTTCAACACACACAACTCACTTAAACAGGAAAGGTAATTTAATGATTATCTTTTGCTGAGGTGATGATGGACTTCTGAGTGGGCGTTGATTAAATATTTGCCTGATTTGCTGTAAAGATTATGAATTTACATAAATTGTTGCTGGTATCTCTTTGCTTGCTTTTTGTACATTCTTTTTAAAAAGGTTCTCTACATTAACCATCAGTTATTTCAGAAAATAATTGCAGCATCGTTACACTCATATTAAAACAACACCTCAGTAAGAGAGCTCTAATGGCCTGCTGTCTTTGCTAATTGTGTTCACAAGCATTGTGGCTTTCAATATTTTCAGAACATTTTCTCACATGTTTAAAAATACAGGCCAATATCTGTTTATCGGGAAGTGTCTGAGATGGTCAAAACAAATTATTTAGTTCTTTTTAAAGTCACAGATGGCTGTAGGGCAAACAACCTGTGTATTAATAAGTGTCCTGTTCTGAGCAGCACAGGGTTAATTTTTGCAGGAGCCAAGAGGAGTAGTAGCCAGGAAGCAGAGGTGATTCTATTCCACCTCATGTCCTTTCCTGGGGATGGGAGAAGAGGTCCTTTTTGGGTTGGGGTAGCATGGTGACAGTCTGATATTGCTGGGCTCTACATGGAATAGTGGTGAGCACTTGAATATGGATCATTTGCCTCTCTTGTACATTTTTGCTATTAGTATTGCTGCTGAATGCTGTTCATTTTCTTACCTCATTGCTCATTCCAGTAAACTATTCTAATCTCAACCCGTGACCTTTGCCTTTTGTAACTCCAATTTTCCTCTCCAGCCACCTGCAAGGGAAGGGAGAGGGAGATGGGGGAGTGAGCAAACAGCACGTGGTTTGGAGTAGTTTCAGCGCGAACAGTAAATTGAAGAATACAATTCCTAAACAGCAACAATAAATTAAAGGGAAGGCTCAGAACCTACAAGAATAAACTACCTAATTTCTTTCCTATAGTGTGCCACTTATCTTCAGGTGAGATGTTAAGAAGAATAATAATGAAACTAGTAAAAAAAAAGCAATTTTGTTTGCATGGTGTATTAGCCCATTTTTCTTGCTGATTTTCTGCAAAACAGTTTTTTTTCCAGTGAAAGAACAATGCCAATTTGTCCTTTGATGCTTCCTGTTCTGGTCTCTCCTGGTTCTTATATATTGCAGCACTGCATATTTAACTTTTAAACAAGATATCATTTGACTCCTTTTATTGATGAGTTTGCTTGAGTCTATTTGAAAGCTGTAGTGGAAACATGACTCTAAGCTAGGTTGAATTAGGTTTAAAAAAATCAGTATGAAGATGATTTATTTTTTTTAACTTTACATTTAGCAGTGTAAAATTAATTCTAAGATTAGGTTAAATATTTGAAAGTCGATTATAGGTATAAGGATTTGGAAAATCTCCTTCCATTAGCTTAAAGCTACAATTCTAACGTATTTTGTCTCCAGATTGTCCCTACATAAATGACTGCTTAATTCAACAATTTTTTTTATATTAGTATTCCTGTCTGCTACCAGCCTAAATTCTGTGCAGGTTGGTTTTCAAAAGAGTAATTGTATTATTGATACCAGTGTGAATAATCAAATGGCCCTACATTGTATACAATCATTAATGGAAACAGATGCTATTCAAGCCAGCAAAAATGCTGAGACGTACAGGAGTGCACTGAGAGACAGAAAGCTGAATAGTTTATCCTTACAAGGGAAAGAAGGCTATTACTTTGAGAAATTACATCTCTCCTTTCATTCTCTCTACTGATGCAGCTCCTATTAAAATCAAAGGAAAGGCCCCTGTTGGCTTCAGTGAGAGCAGACTGGAGCTTTGTAATAGCTGGAATAGTCTCTGAAATAGAATAAATCTTCCTCTCTCATTACTTCAGAGCTGGCTGAATTGTAAGTCCTGAGTTCTACTGTCATCTTCCATGCCATGCAATCCAAAATATCACCAAAGCACTTGTACTAGCTCCAATCTAGTACCCAAGCTCAGCATCTCAAGAGGAATTTGTGCTATGGGCAAAATGCCAAATGGGGACACAATGGATGGGACAAGATTTATGGTGCTTTCTAGTTTAATTCAAGGCACAGCTTCCAAGAGCTGGGGGCAGGAGAAAGAGTGAACCAAGGGTAGGTCTAAGTAGCAAGTCCGTTTTTTGTGAAATTAAAGAGATAATTAGGAATAAAAATAAGAACCAGACTGAGGAATGGATTACTGCTGATGCATAAGGGAATAAAAAAAGGAAAAGACAATTTGTTAGTATGTGTTCATCTTTATATAAAGAAACTACTCACAAGTTCCAATATAGCACTTTAAATACACACTGCAGTTTCAGTCAGTTCCGGCTGGAATAAATCCATCTACTCTCAAGTTTGCAGAGTTAAACTGATGTGTAGTTTTTTGTTGAGCCATGTACTAAAAAGGAAATATTTTTAAGACAATAACACACACAGATTGCATAGAAGAAAAACAAAATATTGCAAGTTATTGCTAGTTACACAGAATAAGAAACAGCAAAATGCACCATTTGGGGGAGGACTAATAATTACAATTCTCTGACCCATTGCAGCAACACAAAACTAATTCAGCACTGAATTTTAATTCCTTGGGAAAAGATAAGTGAAGTGGGAAATATTCACTAGAATTTGTGCATGCATATTATTTCTGCACTGCACTGTCAGCTACCCTATAGTGTTTCTTGTAAAAGGTGGAGTCTATTACTCAGGGACTCCTAAGAGTCCCTGAAAACACTAACAGAACAGTAGGTTTTGACAAATTTATATATTCTGCTGGAAATACCTTCTATGAAGACTTTTTATAAGAATAAATAGAAAGACCCAGGAACAGAGGCAGAGGGTTAGACTAGATATTAGGAAAACAGTGGTCAGCTATTGGAACAGGCTGCCCAGGGAAGTGCTGGAATCATCATCCCTGGAAGTGTTCAATAGGTGTGTGGATGTGTCACTCAAACAGATGGTTTAGTGGTAAACATGGTGGTGCTGGGTTAACTGTTGAACTCAATGATCTTAAAGGTATTTTCCAAACTTAATGAGTCTATGATTCCATGACAGAAGGCTTTTTTCTGTAAGTTTTCTTCCTACTCAATTATTTCAAAATGCATTATTTGAGGCAATGGAGCAATTTAATAAATTAGAATTCTTGTAAGAGTAAGAGCAGAAAAAGTGGGATCCTTGGGCTGGAAACTTGACATATAGCAATTTCAGAGATGTCTTATGTTGAATCCACTTGTTTCTTCAGTATCTTCTACCAGGAGCATACGAGCAACCTGAAGTTGCTCAATGCACTTGTCTAGAGAACCTGGGCATACAGGCTTGGTGTTTAGGTTGCCATAAATAAGTGGGGGGTTCAAAAACTTGATTTTTTCAGCTCTCATTCTTTCCTGAGCTCTTTTGTGGAGGTTGCCCTTTACATTTTAATGCTGTTGTTCACATTGTTTGTATTAAGATAAAATACAGCAAATCTTAGAAAACAGTACTTGTGAATCACTTGTGCATCTGTTCTCTGATTTTTATATTCCTTTTATGAACTTTATAAGTCTATAAATTGGAAGCAATCATGACAACAACAACAAAAAGAATAAACAGATTACTCTTATGGAAATTTCAGTTAAAAAAAAAGAAGAAAAATGAATGCATGGTGTAGTCAATCAGGAAATATTATGTTAATTATTGTAAAGATAACAGCTGTTCATACTCTTTAGATTATTAACACCTTCTACACTCCAGCAGGGAAGCATCCCATGCAACACTGATCTTCCATGTGCAAACAACTTCATAGGGAAGTGGATGATACATTCTTCTCTCTGTCAGAACAATAGGTGAGCAACAGCAGGCAGAACAGAAGTTTTATGACTTTCAAGATTTTGTTAATGTCATTGGCGCTGCAAACTGTACAAGACATATGCTACCATTAGAAAACCAAAGTGTTTCTTATAAAGCAAAAATCACATCCAGTCTTTTATACATAAATGAACTACTGGATTAGACCAGCTGTTACTTTTTTTTTTCTCTTGGTCTTTATCTGATTAAAAATGGTAAACCCAACATTATTTCTGAAGTGGCTTTGTGAAAAGATTGATTTTTTGCTTTATAAATCAAATCTGCAATGAAATTATTGTGGCACTCACTCCTTATTTTCTGGATTATGCTTTCAGCATATTGATACCTTAAATGTTCTGCTCATGTTATGGCACAGGACAAAAAAGTATGTTATCCTTCCCTACCAAGGAAAACTGGCTGTGATATGGGCAAAGATGGAACAATGTTTTATCTATAAAAAATATGACTTGAATAGTAAAAAAAACCCCACACTAATCCCTGTAATGTAGGATTTGAAAATAGCGTGAAGTCCAAGAAAAAATTACGAAGTAAGTTACACGATTAGAAAGTTCATGGGATCTCTGACATACTACACTTAGAGTTTAATTAAAGTGAATTGAGACATTTAAAAGTTATAAAAGCCATGACAATGAAGAACAAACAAACCTAAAATTATTGAACTCCAAAGAAAATGGGATTGTCACATGATAAAGCTATCCCTTAGTGTTATGCTGTGCTTTTCCTGTGGGTGAATCACAGGGCAAGCGAGGCACTCTGGGTGCCTGCTTTGGCAAAGCTGTGGGCAGGCGTCTGTCGTTTTTGCTGATAACCAAAAAGATTAACAGTCTGTGACCCTCACAGGTTGTGTCCCCCATTCCCCTTTGCTCCTTGTACTGGAAAGAATGTCCAAAATTGAGATTTTCCACATATTTATTATATGGGCAAATCCTACCTAATTCTGTTCTGTCAAATTGCTCTCTATCTGCTGTTCTCTCCCCTGCCCTCTTAGAGAACTGTTCAGGTGCCTGTGCTATCCTGCATCATTTTGTCTGTTGTGGGGCACCCCAAGAGCAGCTGAGCCAACAAAAATCAGGACCAGTATCTCTTGACAAAATTACTACTTTCTGAACAGATTGCTTTTCATTTATTTGCATTGCTCACAAACTTCCCAGCTTCTCTGGTGCTTCTGGTCAGCCTACAGTTAAGGGACATCCTTAACAAGGTGAGTCACTCTTGATGAATCAGATCTGCATCACTCTGAAGCATTGAGGTGCATTTTGCATCACTGCAGTTGCGGTTTGATGTCAAAGAACTGCAAAAACCACAAATTATCCCCTCCCCTTACCCAGTATTCATGTACAGAGGACACTGTGACGTGTACCTATCTATCTTTTTTTCTCCCTAGTAAGTACTCAGGCTTTGTTATCTCAGAGAGATATTAAGTGCAACAGGCTATTTGCTTGTGTGGATAATAAGCTGTTCCACAGCTCATCTCAAACAAGAAGCCACCTTACTTCACTGTTCACGGGAAACCAGGAAATTAAAAAGGGTTTATTTCCTAAGACCTTGTTTTCTAACACCTGGAAAAAAAAGTCTTCACACTCTCTGTGGCATAATACAGGCATCAGATGTAGACAAGCTGATAGTTGGCAGCAGCATACTAGAGTTGGCAGGGCTTTAAAGACCCTCTTCATAGAGTACAGGGACTCTGGATCCCAATGTGTAAGAAATCAGACAACGAAGGCTTGGCATGGTTAAGTCAAGACCTGCTCATCAAACTTAAGGCTAAGAAAGAAATGCACAGGCATTTCTTAAGGCAATGAGAGCAAGGACAGGTGTCCTGGAAAGAGGATGGGTATACTGGTTCTTTGTGTAGAAATGGAGTCAGGAAGGCCAAGGCACATCTGGAGCTGAACTTGGCAAGGATGTAAAGAGTAGCAGTTATGTAAGCCAGAAAGAGAAGGCCAAAAAAAGTGTAGCCCCCCAGAATGAACATGACTGACAAACTGGTAACAATAGGGAAGGCTGAGGTACTCAACTCTTTTGCCTCAGTCTTCAGTGGCAGCCTCTTGTCCCACACCTCTCAAGTGGATGGACTGCAAGGTAGGGACTGGGGAAGAAAAGTCCCTCCCTCTGTAAGAGATCTGGTTCATGATGATGTGAAGAACTTGATTGTAGATAAGTCTATGTGACACAGCAAGATGCATCCCAGAGTCCTGAGGGAATTGGATGATGTAATTGCCAAACCACTCTCTATGATATTTGAAAAGTTATGTCAGTCAGGTGAAGTCCCAGGGCACTGGAAAAAGGCAAACATGACACCCTGAAAAAAGGGTAGAAAGGAGGGCCCTGGGGTCTCACCTCTGGGTGAGGTGCCTGGGAATATCACAATACAGACCCTCTTACCCTCCTAGAATAAGGTGCATGGAGAACAGGGAGATAATTCAAGACAACCAGCACAGCATCATCAAGGGACAGTCTTGTCTGACCAACCTCGTGACCTTCTATGATGAAGTGACTAAACCAGTGGATAAGGAAACGGTGATATATGTTATCCATCTGCTCTTCTGTAAGGCCTTTGGCAAGATCCCCTACAACAGCCTTCCCTCTAAATCGGAAATATATGGATTTGATGGGTGGACTGTTTAGTGGATGAGGAATCGTTTGAATAGCCACATCTAGAGGATAATGGTCGATGGCTCAATGTCTGGATGGAAACCAATGATAAGTGGTGCCCCCCCCCGGGGTCTGTACTGGGACCACTACTGTTTAGTATCTTCATCAGTGGCATAGATGAAGGAACTGACTGCACCCTCAGCAAAGATGCAGATGACATCAAGTTGAGGGGTGAGGTTCACACACACCGTGGCCAGTGGGGCAAGGAAGGGGATTCTGCCCCTTTACTCCACTCTGGTGAGACCCCATCTGGAGTGCTGCATCCAGCTCTGCACCCAGCACAAGAAAGAAACAGACTGGTTGAAGCCAGTCCAGAGAAGGACCATGAGGATTATTCAAGGAATGGGGCATCTCTCTTATGAGGAAAGGTGGAGAGAACAGGGATTGTTCAGAAAAGGCTTCTTTGTGACCTTGTTGCATCCTTTCAGTTCCTGAAAGGGGCTTATAAGAAAGATAGGAACAAACTTTTTTAGGGTGTATTGTGACAGGACAAGGGCTTAAAAAAAAAAAAAAAAGAGGATAAATTTAGATAAGATAAAATTAAGATATTTTTTACTGTGAGGGTGCTGAAACACAGGAACAGGTTGCCCAGCAAGGTGGTAGATACACCATCCCTGGAAACATTCAAGGCCTGGCTGGATGCGGCTGTGAGCAACCTGATCTAATGGAAGGTGCCCCTGCTTATTGCAGGGGGTTCTTCTGGGTGACCTCTAAACCCAAATGGTTGTATGATTCTACAATTCTAGGCTGACTTTACCAAGCTCCATTTCTGGGACATCCAAATCAAACCTAATGCATATTTCCTGATAAAAGGACTTGATCTGACAGACATAATTTTCACTGTTTCTTAAGTGTTCCCTGTGTAGAATCTCGAGCTTGTTCCCTATGGACTCCTTCTCAGACAATGGGTGCTTTAAGAGCAAAAGTCATTTTGGCAAATGGAAGTACTTAATTTAGGCTGAAGTGAAGTGACCCACAGAAATAATTCCACAGACAATAAGGGGAGAAAAGAGTAATTCACTGAGATTCAATGTCTATATTGAATTAGATTAATACCGTCGTTTGTATTTAACTTAAAGTAAGCTTTGTTCTAATTTAGTTGAATATTAAGATACAGTGCAAGTGCATCAGCTTGTAATTCTATTTGAGCAACATCCTGTACATTAAGAACATCTTTAATGAATAAAAACTTCCACAGAGGTGAAATTTTCTTAAGTATTGACTTAAAATCCCCAGTCAATTCTTTTTTTTTTTTTTTAATCTATAGTGAAATTAGAAACCCTGCCTCCTCTGGTTTTACTAAAGGACAATTCTATATTAGAAACCTTGGCAAAGTTTATTTTGTTCTAGACATCTGAAGCTCTGTTAGAAAAAGTTTTAAATCAACCCACTCTTAGAAGCTTGCTTAGATATTAAAAATCTCCAAAATTCAATTTAATTTCCTAGCTTCTGTGCCAAGGATTATGTGGTGCCTGATTTTTGAGTCTAACTCTTCCCTAGCAATTACTGTTTTAACTGGAGTGTAAAATTAGGCATTTCCAAAATTTGTATCTATTGATTACAGTAGTGAAAAAGAAAAGGGACAGATAGCTCTTGAAGAAATATTCATGTGTAAATATGATATAGACATGTGATGTGTGAACAAAATACAGAAGGCCAAAATAATGTAAAGCTACTCATCTTTCACATTTAGGATTGGAGGCATAGGAACCATTTAAAATAGAAATTATTTTTTATATACACTAGGAATGTACTATACTAAACCTAGAAGCATATGTGGGATCTTTTCTACATCTGTGGATAGGGTACCAATACCATTCAAGATTTTCCTTATAATTTAATCTGTGGTGTTTATGATATTTTTAAGGTAAATATCCAGATGCTTTCTAAAGGATATATACATATTTTTTTCACTTTCGATGGTGGAAAATTGGAACATTTAATAGAAAAAAAATCTATGTAAATGTAAAAGATTCTATTTAGGGAAATTTTATTATGTTATATACAACTTTCCTCTTTTTGTAATCACTCATGTAACAAAATGTACACATTTGATGTAAATATTCGCATGATCACCCCAAAACAAAGGAAACATCCTATCCTTCCATCCTTTTTGATGAACTTGTGTTCTAATGAAAATTTTCTTATTAAATGTTGTGTTCTGCAGGTCATGTGGGGGCTACATCAGGAGATTTGCACTGAAACAAAACCTTGACAAGAAATCTTGTGGAATAAAGAATGTGGGGAGCTCTGTATGAATCAACATTTTGTCTGCTTCCTTATCCAGCAGGAGCTGAAAAAAAATCTTCTCAGGTTAGCAAAGATTGTTATGAATTGTTTTTGTAACTCATGCTTTCTTTTACTTCTGTTTAGCTTGGGTTTTCTGTTTATGCATATGAAGCCTATTTTCCTGATGTATGTGGTAACATTCTGTTATTCCATGGGAAATTGGCTAAATGTCTTGAGAAGCCTGGGATGGTTTCCAATATTTGATGTAATTAGGAGCATCTCAAGTTATGGTTGTTTTTTGCATCAGCGAAAAACAGGAAAAACATTTGCTCTTAGCGTTTATTTAATAATCAACTCTGCTAAATGGTGGTGAGTTTTTAAAAATTATTTTCCCTTTCTTTTTTTTATTGTGCACTGCTCTTTTTTTCTGGTTTTTTTGGTTTTTTTTTTGCTGCACAAGGACATTGTATAATTTCCTGAAGGAGAGTGACACAACATAGCTTGGAAAGGTCTTTCATAAAACTTATGTAATCTTCTGTGCGTGATTTCATGGGATTTGGACCAGTTCTGGAGAAATGGGTAATCTACTTGAAGGAAGTGGTAACTTCCACAGCACAGCTGATGGTTCATTTGCTTTGCTGATTCACAGAAGGTGCAAGCTAATCAGAAGAAGTGATTCATGAGGTACAGCTGAGCAGAGACATAATCTTCTGTGGGAATCTTAATTGCCATTTTGTAGCTTTTTCTCTTGTATTTTAAACCAACAGAAGAAATTGATATCTCCCTGCAAACTCACAGGATTCTGGGGGACACCATGAGGAATAACTGTAAAGTCTTTGTGCTCAACTTCCTGCTTCATAGTTCTCCAGTCAGGCCAAAGCTAAATTTTGCCATCCTTCCTTGGCAAATGAGGATGTAGAGAGACAGTCATTGCTGGTTTTGTGTGAGGTATGACCTCTAACTCCTCAATCTAGCAATATCTCCTTTGCTTGGAGGAGATCTGGAACCAGAAAGCCTCCTGCCTTCACTGATGCCAGCTTTAAACAGATATTTATTGACAGGTTCCATACATACATAAACCACATGTGCATTGACTCGGCAGTCCACCCTCCAGGATAATTTACAGAGGCATAAAGGCCATGAAGGATTTTTCTAGACGTTGCCAAAGACCACACCACATCTAGTCTTGATCCTGGGAGCTCTGAATGTGTCTGTAAACCTGAGTGAACCCTCCTGGCTACTCATTTTACTATGCAGAGCAGCTTTGCAAGCAAGACTGTGTAGGTCCATGGAAGATAAATTAGCTAAATCTCTTCCACACAGAGCAGTCAATTGCACAGTCCTTGGCTCACTCATCCAGGAACTCCTCCCACACAGCTCTCACATCTTTTATGGGGAGAGCACTGAAGAAACATTCTGATGACAGAAGTGACATCTAAACAGGACTGTAGGATGAGGCTTTTTTTTGTCTGGTTAATCAGATGCTGCTGCTCTAGCTAAGAGCATGAAGGAACAGATTTCATCTCTATCCAGGCTAGGACATAATGGTCTGTATGGGCAGGTGACTACCTGGATGGAAAACTGTTTGGATTATCAGGGGTTAATGTATTCTGCCCTGTGTGGATGCCTGTGGTGAGTACTGCAGAGGTCTGTCCTGTTTAATGTCTTTGCAATGACTTGGCAGAGGTGCTAGAATGCATTCCAGTGGAGTTTGCAGGTGACACAAAGTTGGGGGGAAACATTTGATAAGTTCAAGGGTAGTGTTGTCTTCTTGGTTGGAGGAATGTGCTGACAGCAAATTAAATGAGGACAAATGCCAAGAACACAGCTGGATCCTGTGTTCAGTTTTTGCCTCCCCCAGTTATGAAAGAGAAGGCTTAGTGGAGACCCCAAGCATCACGGGGCTGGAGTGCTTCCCCCACATGGAGATCTGATCCTATTCAAACTGGAGAAGGCATGTTTTTGGGAACATTTAACAGTTCTCCCAGTACCTATAAGGAGTTATTAAGGAGATGGAGCCATGATTCTCAGAATGGTGCAAGGCAGAAGGACAGCAATGGGCATAAGTTGAAGCAAAAGATGAGAAACTTTTTTCCTGAGAGTACAGTCAGGCAGGCAGTGGAGAGGTTCCTCTGATAAGCTGAATGGTGACCATTTCTGGAAGACCCAGTTGTGCAAAGTCCTTAGCAACCTGGTCAGATCTCATAATTGACTGTGCTTTGGCAGGATTTTAAACTAGCTGGCATCCCAATGTCCCTTCCAACCTGAATTTTCCTATCAGTGTTATGACCTTCTTCCAGCAGCTTCCATTTCTGGACTGTTTTTTAACCAAGATTTCCTAGGTTGAAGCCTTTCCTGAATGTTTAGAAGGTAATCAGTTTTGATTTATGTTGTTTCTCACTGTCCTCCTCTGTGAAGAAAAGTGTCTTCTGTCATTGGATGAAGAAGAAAAGGGGAAAGTAAAATCACCTGACTGTTAGGATATGCAACATAGATCCCTATATCTGGACTTCTTGTCTAGACTCACACTGTAACTGATAGAGAGAAATGTCATTTTTGGAATTACATCAGTGTCATCTGAAGGCAGATGTCTAAAATACATTGTCTGAATCATGCATAAGTATATTTTTCTCCACTGGCTATATTGGAAGTTTAGGTGAATAGCTGAATTGTAGCTGCCTATAATATAGCTGCCCACAGAGTTAAATGAGATGATTCGTATCTGAAATGTCAGTAACTACCCACCACCCTTCCTATCTGCTCTGTACACCGAGAGCTGTATGACAGATGGAAACCAGCTATCCCCCGAGATCCTTTGTCTTTGCAGGTGGGTGCATATGAAGCCCTGTGGGAATAATTCAAGGGTAGCATGAATCTCTGGGCAAAAATGGCTTTTTCCATTGTACAGAAACCACAAAGGACTGACAGTGTTTCAGAAAAAAATTTAACCTTGATAACAAAAATGACAATTCTTGCATGCCTGTCTTCATGATGTGAATCTGGTAGAAATAGTCTAGCCTTTCCCCTGTTTTATATTCGGTAGGTGACAGCACAAATACAAGGAAATCGGCATTGCAATTATGTACCTTAATCCTACCAGTTGAATGATAATCCCAAATTACTCCTTCTGCTTGCAGAAGGATAAGGAACTCGTAGCTGATGTACCTCACATTTCAATGTATTAGGTTTGTGTGCAGTTCCTCTGAGTACTTTCAGTAAATGAAAGAATTGCGTGCCAGGGAGCCTGAGCAGGGTTGCAAAATTTCAGGAAGGGGAGAGGAAGACAGTTTTAAGACTGAGACCTGAATGAGCTTTTATATCTCTTATACACAGATGTACACACAAGGCTGCAAGGTACCTGGGTCATGGGAAATTAAACATGCTATTTCTGTCTGACGGTCCTGGTGATTAATGTGCAGAGACCTCTCACATCTCAAAGCATCAGCACATTAATCTGATCAATTTGGGCAAGTGATGTCAGTTGTATAGAGTAATATTTTACAGAAGCCTCAAATTTGCAATGTTAGGACTGTGTTAATTTACTGCCTAAGTACAGCAATAGTTTAGAAAATAATTCATTTTGGCTTTGCTAAAAACCATACAAGTTCCATTTCTGGTTAGAAACTTTTCCTGACTATATTCAATCCTATAAGTCAGAGCAAAATATTTAATCCTTTTGGTCATGTTCCCATTCAGTCAATGGTAAAAACACAATTTTGTTCTTTATGTTCCTTTCAGCAAGTAGTGTGTGACTCATGAATTTACTTTTTATTACTTGATAATATTTTTCTGTCATTTCCTCCCCTCTCCTTTCTGTGTGGTTTTCTGTGAATGGTTTGTGGCAGCCACAGCATTTGAAATCAGATCCATTCAGGCCAAGGATACATACGGGTTTTCCTCTTCCTAATTGAATGAACATATGACTATCAGTACGATGTGTACCTGAGAGAAAAAATTATTGAAGTTGTCAGCACATAAGCAAGGAATATGGAACAAGTTTAGAGATTAATAAAGGGTATGTGGAGATTTTTGCAATTTAAACCTTTTTCTTTTCTTGGTCAAAATAAGACCAACAACAAAGCTTCTGGCTCACTATTAATAGAACTTAAGTGTAATTTTTCATAAAAGTCAATTAATTAATTGTATGTGAGCATAATAAAAATAGAAGGCATGATTCTGATTCTGTTGATAAGGAAGATTTTTGTCATTGATTTCAATGAAATCAGGGTTTTGCATGAGGTCTTTAAAACTTTCAAAATGCAACCAAAGGAGCACACATGCAGCACACATAGGAGGGAAAAATACCCTGTGGGTTGAATTAATTTTGTGCGTGTGTGTGTGCAATTAAGTGTGCTGAATCTTGCAAAAGTAAATGATTTATTCACACAGTTTTGCGTAGGTAGAAATGGATTCTGAAGAAATATTTCAAACTGTAGTTTGTAAAGAAGATTGTGGAGCACTGAGCAGAGCTTGTTTTGATGCTTCTAATATAAGAGACAAACTTTCATGAATTTGGGAAGGGAATGAAAAGAATTATGTCAGCAGATGAAAGGTAATTAAACCTAAGGAGCAAAAGATGTAAAACGCAGTTATTGTGTCAAGTTCTCAAAGCTGCACACAACTGGGATGTGTGTGCTGTTCCTTAAACTGCAAATATCAAAAGAAATAATTGGCCTTGTGATCACAATGGCAAGTATCTGAAAAAGACACACTTCTGTTCAGACTGAAGGATATTGAAAAGGTCTCAGAAATTGCTTCTTGATACTTAAACAAGGCGGCAGGGTTACTTAAAAATATCTGAAAAGGAAACAAACTGAAACATTCATTTTGGGGTAACTTGCTGTTAGCAGAAAGTTTATTCATGATAGAATAAAGGTCCTTCTTCCTTCTATATAGTGTCTTCCTAACTCAGCTTTCAGGGTATATTGAGGGAGAACACTTAAGATCAAAACCAGCAAAAAAGACACATTTCTCATATTTGAATTTGATGATAATTCTTAATGTCCTGAAGAACTATTTGCACAGGACAAGGGCTAATGATTTTAAACTAAAAGAGGTTGATTTAGATTAATTTCCCAGACAGATGGTAGATGCCTCATCCCTGGAAACATCAAGGTCAGATTGGACAGGGCTCTGTTACCTGCTCTAGTGAAAGATGTCCCTGTTCATTGCAGAGGGGTTGTACTAGATGACTTTGAAAGGTTTGCTCTAAACCAAACTTTTCTGTGATTCAATGAACTCCTGGCCTCAGAGCAGTGGGTTCTAAACTTAAGGTGGATTTAAAGATCAATTGAAAAACTTTAGGTGTAAGAGTCCATTGTGACCAGTTCTGACTCAGCTACAAATAACTGCAGATGTTGAGCCTGTTCTTGAAAAGTACCTCTACTTTTCCTAAATATATTTTTTAAAAAAATTGTTCTTTCTTTCTGCTCCTCAGTATGTGCTTGATATTGGACTAGACAGAACTGTCCAGTCTGACCAGAACTATCAGTCTGACCCCACACAGCTCCTGCTGTGGTTAATCTGTGTGTGCTCTGTGTGAGTTCCCTTTCTCTTAGATTGAAAAAAGGGAATGGTTGGCTAATCCTGGAGATGTTCACAGTATGTCTTCCATGGGTTTCCCAGCAGATTTGCTTGAGTTTAATGGGAATTTCACCAGAAGAAAAAAATTGTGGCTCTGAGCTGAATGATTTTATTCAGCAGATAATGACGACTATCTAAGTTCAAAGTCATGATTTCAAACAATTAATTTGGTACACAAGGAAAGAAAGGTCTTTACTTTCTACTGTCCTATGTTAAAATTACTGTTCACCACTACGTAGTACTTGCCTGTTCTGTACAAAGTAGAGCTGTAGAACTTCTTGGGTACTAGGCTGGCACTGGGGTAGGCTACTGGATGGGATGAGAGTTTCAGCATTTCCTTTCCATTACAACAGTCACTCCTGAATAATGAAATAATTGTCTCTGCTTGCACCAAGATTCAGGTTGCTGAAAGAAACAATAAAGTTGTTTTCTCCTAATTTGAGAGGATGTTAAGCCAAGAATTTTCTTTGGCGTAACTGGAGTCTTGAGTTTTCACCTCTTTTCTTTGTAAAGGAAGTCCCCACAGTTTTTCTGTCACATTCCTCAATGATTTTATCTGATCCCTTTATCTGCCAATAGCAAATACTTCTGTAGAGACCAGTCACGTCAGGATATTAGACTGAACTTTTTAACACAGGGCTAAGCATTGTTCTCTAAAAGAGAAAATTAGATTCCTTGTGATCAGGTGTAAGTATCAAGGATCATGGAAATTCTTGAGCTTTGACACTAGATAGGTGTCTTCTCAACTAATTGCTCCAATATTTATTCCCCTTTCAGCTGATGAAGAGGAACAGGTAATTTTAATGCATGATTAAGCTACTATTTTAGGTAACTCCAAGAAGAGTTCAGCAACACAATTTTTTCCTTTGACTAGGAGAAACTGGTCATCACTAGTTCCCATATAGTTGATTCAATGTAGTCAGATAAGCCAGTACCTTCCTCAGAAATGGTTTCTGCCCTCCTTGCCACCTGCGACCCAACAAGCAGGGCTGTGTGCCTTGCTTTGGAAAAGCCAGGTGGTTTTATAAAGCAAGCAGATGCAGTGATCCAAAAGCTTTGTCTTTTCATCAATTCAAAACAAATCCCCACAAGAAAAGGAACAACAACAGCCTTATATTGATGAAAATTACACCCATCTCAGCAGTGATCATTCCAACTTTTTTTTCCTACCAAAACCTAGAAAAAAAAAAAGCTGAGAAAATTTGTTCACATATTGAAATCAGGGGTAGCTGTTTCTTTCCCCATGAGGTAAGTGATACTTTTTAATTAAAAGTTATATGTGTTACTTTTGTACTTCTCCCCTAGTAATTGATTCACTTTTAAAATGAAATTTATATTTTCAGATAATCAAACTATGCAGTTATAATGTAATTGCAGTACTGTATATGCACAGAAAAATACAGTAATTATTAGAATTTTCCCTTTTAGGGTGAAAAAAAAAGATTAACATGGGTAGGAAACCCATCAATTTGTTAATTTAAATACACACCCCCTCCCCAGCTGCCTGATTAATTTAGTCTGTGGTGCTCTGGACCTCTGGAAGTCAGAAATAAAGGATCAGTGTGTACTGGGGGTACAAGTGACTTCCATATCTTTGTTTTTAGTATTTCACGAAATCCATCCATTCTAATGTACTAACAAATATGAAAATTTACTCAGCACAAGCAGAGCTCCAGCAGCACTGGGTTTCCTCCTCCTACCCCACGCCTACCAGGCCAGAGGACACTGTGCAGGACACATAGAAGCTGCTGGACGTTTCCAAATCCCGCTGTACACATTTGCACTTATTTATGCTGATAGATAAGAAGAAATTAAATTGCCTCTAGGTGAACACATATTTTGTGGAAGCTGGAAATAATAGGCATAAATGGTGCTGTGGGCTTAAAGATCCCATTGTTCTACCTGGAACAAGGGCTTTTTGAACATCTTTCCCCTAGCAACCACAACACTCAACTCCACATTGCTCTCTGAAAAGTCCCAGGGTGCATTCCTGTTTTTTCCGGATCCTTTTAATCACTAATCCAGCCAGCAGCAAGGCAAAGGGCAGGTTTAACATCCTTTTCCAAACAAACCATTGATACCCTAAAATTAACTACTGAAGCTGCCTCTGCCAAGTGAAGGTAAGGAGATGAAAGACTGAGAGGAGGAACATGAGACAGAGTTGTGGCTTTGATCTTCTTTATGCACTCACATCAATTGCATGTGGATCAAGAGCACCACAATAACTGCACTGGCATATCCAGTTTGCCCACTGCAGCGTGCCAGGACACTGTGGAGTCTGCCTTTTCTAGAGCAGGTCTGCTAGAGCAGTCCCCTCAAAGTCTGAGTGAGAGCTAGACATTAGAAAAGAAACAATTACACTAGCATTCCTGTCTCCCTCTGTGAGAAGACACACTGCTGAGACACCCTCAATACTGTGTGCAGCCAGAGGAAAACATGTCTTCTTTATAGCACCAGAGAAAGCAGATGATGTTGCTGTCTGCAGTGTGTTTATTCCTCTGCAATTCTTCCCATTAGCCCATGAAGACTGAGGGCCTTTGCTTTATACCATTAAACACTATTTACCCCACCACACCACGTACTGCTCATCAATGACATTTGCTATAGGAAGATGGCTCTGTCCTAGCTTTTGCCATTTTTCAGATACTGAATGAGTAATAATTTGTGCATTTGTGTTTTCAAAACTCCTCACCTTGTTGTTATTCAGCTGGCTTTCTCTCTGTTCTCCCAAGCAGCTGCTATGTTCTCCATGTGCCTGCCTTTGTCACTGCTCCTTGCTGTTGCACGTGGCTTTGATGATTCCCTCCTATGATCTCCCATCCAAGATCCCTGACTCCTGCTAAATTGGCTGCCCCTTCCAGCCATTGCTGTGATCTCTGGTTGTCCTGCAGTAAGTGCTGTGAGGGCTGCCTGCCTCATCTGGAGGGGTTCTCTACAAAGAATAATTGTTTACCTGGAAACAGGCAAATGGCATAATTAAGGCAGCAATCTTTCTGGGCATTAATATTGAACCAGGCTTTGGCACCATGTCAACAAGCTGTGTTGCCTGGTAGTATTTTCTCGCTGTTTTGTAAAGCTAAATGATTGAGTATTATTAGTTATTAATGAAACTTTTCATTTTACATCACTTCAAAATTGGGAAGTTTTAAATATTCCAAGTGCTGTTTTTATTTCTCTTCAGTTGGACCATTAAATAGAAAAATTAATTATTTGCACAGTCCTACTGAAGACAATATATGTTATTCTCCTTGCATTATCACCTGACACAAACAACATTCCTTTACTATTCTATATTTGGCCATGACGGCATTCATGCACAGCTGGGAAAAAAAAATTCACCTTCTTAATTATAAATATCTGCAAATATTAAGGGAAAGTTGGAAGAGAATAATTAAAAGCCCAAACAAGAATGATTACTGAGAAAAGCAGTGCTGGTTCTTTTAATACAATACAAAGGCCTTGTTTTGTAAGTAACTAATACACAATGAAGAATATTCCTCCCTCAAAAGCTACCACAGTGATGACTGCAAGTATTCAACTGGAACATGCAAAGGCTTGATAATGTGAGGCACAGGAAACAAGAAGATAAGGCAAAATAATTCATAGCTCTTGCTCAGCTGAAGGAGGAGCTGAAAAGGAGAGCAAAGAGCACTTATCTGGAGGATGCATATTAGGACTTTCTGATATCCCTATGCTTGGAAAAAAATAGATTGCAAATACAACTGTATAGCTGCAGTTCTTATACAAGATGATAAGAGCAAAGAAAAAAGGACTTCTTTGGAAAGAACAGTTGTCCACCTTAAATGCTCCAAAATCTGAATTCTGAAGTCCTTTACAAAGACAAAGATAAATTATATTATATATTCTTGTGTCTGAGACTGCTAAAATAACGTTTGGGGGTTTTAAATTGTTTATGCATTTATAAATATGTACTTTTCATTTTAGTGTTTTCAGGAATGGGCCTGAAGTCAATTTTAGTCATCAGTTTTACATTTCACATGGAAACAGCAAAGAAAAAATTCTTCTGAAGTAAGAAAATATGTTTTTGAGAACAAAGAAGTGGGCACAGAGACTCCAAAGCAAAAAGCCACCTGAAATTATTTCTTCAGTATTTTTATTTTGATTATATCTATTACATATTAATTTATATTATATATATATTATATAAAATAATATAAATATCATATATATATATTTTGATTATATAGTCATAGAATGGCTTGGCCTTAAAGACCATGTAGTTCCAACTCTCCTGCCGTGGACAAGGATCCATTCACTAGACCAGCTTGCTCAGGGTCCTATGCAACGTGGCCTTGAACAATTCCAGGAAGGAAGTAACCCCAATCTCTCAGCAACCTAAAGTTCCAGTGCTTCACCACCCTCTAAGTAAAGAATTTCATCCTAATATTTAAACTAAACCTAACTTCTTTCAGTTTAATACTATTGTCACTATTTGCCTATCTAAAAAGTCCCTCTCCCTCCTTTTTTCCTGAAACATCTCAAGGTACCTGCAATGAGGTCTCCCCGCAGTCTTCTCCAGGCTGAACAATCCCAGGTCTCTCAGCCTGTCTTTGTAGGAGAGGTGCTCCCACCTTCTGAACATTTTCCTGGTCCTCCCCTGAACTTGCTCTAAGAGACCCACAGTATTTCAGGTGGGGTCTCATGAGAATGGAGGGGGAGAATCACCTCCCTTGATTGCTGGCCTCTCCTCTTCTGATTGACTATAATTCCCAAAGAAAATTTTCCTGGAAACAGGTGAATAAAATGGCATATTTTCATTCTCTAATAAGATGTGTGATACGTTATAGCATCATACATCCAGAGAAGGCTTCAGTGAACATTCTGCAATAACATCTAGGTGTCTGTCCTTCAGAAATTTCACTAGACAAATGTGTAATGTGTGGGGTGGGTTGCTGGGCGTGCTCTCTGAACTTATGCTGTGAGGACATGATACAAATTGGACATTAACTGAAATAAGAGTTCATGTAAAACAGAAATCAGGAAGGCTGACTCGTGTACAGCAGTGGGGGCACCTTAACTGCTAATTTAAAACTGCACCAGATATGTTCAGCCTGTGATGATGTAACAATTGACTAAGTCATATAACACTGAGTTGTTATTGACTGCTGTTACTCATACTGGGGTCCCCATCATCATTGGAATGTCCTTTGCAGTGCTGTCTATTAACCCCTAGTCACTCATCCAGACTTCAGCCTAGATGGAGCATTTTGGAATTGATTCTGTTGCTTTTCAGACCATTTTTAGGGTTTTTTCTCCCAATTTTCAGGATCATTGCTGATCTCTCCAAATCCTCTAGACCAATTTTGACTTTTAGAATTTGATTTAAAGCTTCTTTCAGTGAAGGGAAATTTTTCTACTATCTTTAGAAAGAATGCAATCAGAATCTTTATAACTGGTTTATCTCAGAGAAAGTTTACCTATGTCAATAAATAAATATTATTTTGCTAAAGCAGAAGAAATCTGCTTTAGCAAAATAATTGAACTTTTCCTACCAAATGCAGCTTAGAACAATAGCATCATTTATAGAGGGAGTTATTCTGATGGACTGCTTATCTCAGAATTAGTTCCTATCTTTCCCTTTTCTTTTTCTGTGTTATACTCTGCTGATTAATTTAGGTGGGTTTTGATATTTTATAAATTTGCATTTATAGTCAGTATTTCATTGATTGTCCCATTAATAATTCATAAAATGCTAAATTTATTGATCAATATAACAATTTTATAACAAAATACTTATAACTAAAGTATAATTAGTAATTATTAATTAGATTGCGAGTTTTATGACCCAAGCTGTACATTTTTTCTGTTCCCTGTATGTGCTCATGACAGTAGAAGGTGGCTGTGCTACCGGGGTGCTTTGATATTTCTAGTCCAGGTGCTTTAGGAATGAGTCTTACAGAGCTTTTGATACAAGTATGTATCTGAATAAATTTTTCTTTCTCTGCAGCTAGGACATTTATCTTTGTCTCACAGAGGGGAAACTTCAGGTATGTCTGGTAAAATTCCAGGGCTGAATGAAATGATCAGCCTTTAAAACTAACCTCAAATCATGACCCGAATGTCACACAAAAGTTTTAGGGAGTGGAATTTCAATGTAATAAGCTACTTTTTAAAGGACTTAGGTTTTTTAAACGCCTTTTGTTACTTCTGAGCTCTTTGTCTTGGCAATACTGCAGAGTGAAATTTTCCCATGAGAAATTCTACCTCTGTCAAAGGGGCTGACGAAAAATTTTTTGAAGTTGTATTTAAAATCGGTGATGATTAGTGTTCTGAGCAGAAAATCATAAACTTTAGCAATGAAAAATTCCTATTATACTTTCTAATTCATCTTTTGTGTCGCAGTAACATTGTTCATTATTTCAGATCTACTGCTGTGGTTTATAGTTTCATTTAAATGTGCCAAATACTAAAGCTTCCACTACTTCTAAGTTATTTTTCAGTGCTTTACCTGATAGGTGTCACTGAGGAAACAGGAACTTTCTCTTTTCACAGATTATTTAGAGAAATCCTCAAAAGACTCTCTTTCAAAGAAAGAGTTTGGGCTGCAAACAGTTTGGCAGAGTCAAGGAGGCAAAGTCACAGTGTCAGCGTGTCCAAACTCTGGAAGACCAAGCCACTGTGAACATACCCTTCTCTCAGTTAATACCATGTGATTCTCAAAGTATACATGTATCTTTGCTCCCTGCAGTGTCCTTCTGATCTCTTCTTGTGTGATGAATGATGACTAGACAAGGGTATGGCACAATAGGTTCAGGAACTACAGCTTCCAGGACAATTATTTTTAGGTGCTAAGGAAAGACATTCAGGACTCTGCAGTCAACTGTGTTTCTATTTATAATCAGCACCTTTCTTCAGCCAAGCACTCCAGTTTAAAAGTCAATTGATGATTGATGCCACATAAAGATTTCCTCACAAGATCATTACAACCTTAAAAGAGTGCAGAATTTTTGTTTAGACAAGGGATCTAGTTAAATCCTTTCTCCATCCAGAGTTAGATTAGACCAGTCGTAAAATATCATCTAGCTGCCGCAACAGGATGTTAATCCTTTAAAAGCAATCACCTGTTGTGTGTACATTTTACTCCCTTGCCTTTTGTTACTCAGATAATTCCTCCATACAATGATGGCTAAGTGGAAGGCATATAAAGGCTGTGTTTATCTCCATGTTTATGCAGAATTTCCCCTGAGAACCATTGCTGTTTGTGCTGGAGCCTCCCTTTATTTTTTGCTGGGCCAGCACTAGGAAAATAGCAAGGACAAAGTCTAATACAGTATGTTCACCAGTTTTAAAATGAGATTCACCACTGATAGAAGCTGGATTTCAAATGTAGCAAAGGATTGCATTGTTCTCTGCTGTCTACATGCCTTCAAATGTGAAGAAGCATTTATTTTGCTTCTCTGCTTTTCAAACTTCTCTACTTTTCTCTACTTTTCAAACTACTTTTCAAACTGCTTTGGAGAGTATCAACTTCCTCTGGAGTCTGTCAAGCCCTCCTACCCTTTCATTAATTTTTGTGTTCATGATCTCTTGAAGGAAGCTTCACATACTCCTGAGCAAGCAATAAAAGGTTACCTAGACCTCTGCAGAATTAATTTACTTTCCTTGCTGCTTTTTTCCCCCTTACTTCCCCCATTTACAATTACATTAATTACGGGCATATAAAAGTAGTCTGTCTCTTTGACATTAATTACCTGGGAGTGAAGATTAATGAACTCTGTAAAATGTTCAGTATTACACATTCATAAATGGCTAAGAATCTGCATGGGTCACCAGTATAGTGGAAATCAAGTAATGGCCACAGAAAAGTTTCCAACTAGTAGTCAAAAGAAAAAACAAATAAACAAGCCACTAAAAACACTCCCAAGAAAAAAAAAAGAGGCATATTGATGAACAAAAAGCTATGCAACGTGAGTTCGTAGATTAATTTCTTGTACATTGTAGTCATTTCCCACCAGAATAGGTAGCCTGTAAGTCTTTTCTTGTTTTGGTTTGGGCTTTTTGTTACTCTAATGAGGCTTAATTTTGTTAAAAATTTGCTCTGGTTTCTCACCAAGCTCTAAGGCTTTTTCTTCATATTTTCATTTCTGTACAAAAGAGAAAATCTACCACTGAGCCAAACAACACTAGCATTTTATGGCAAACTTCTCACGGTTTGCACAACTGTTTGACCTGAGATAAGACATTGAGACTGCTATAAGTGGTTTATTAAGACGAGAGCTGCAGAGTAGATAGGTGCAATATTAGGAAAGTTGGGGAAAAAAAAAAGTGCTGTAAACATTAGTATGACCAAGAATATTGCGTAATTTCCTTAAATCTACCCTGTGTAGTCTACACTGTTCCTGATGAGATGAAGTCTTCCATTAGGCAGCCTAAGAAAATTGTACATGTGTACATGTACATTGCCTTCCACAGGCTTGTGTTTTATGCTTGCAGCTGATTATGGGCATAACTGTTTCCAGGACTAAAAATTTAATTCTTAGTGGACTCCATTCTAAAGTGCTAACTCACTGCATCCATACTGTCCTTAAGGTTCTCATGAAAGACTTTTCTATCTTCCTCTGCAAAGTCCATTGTAGTTAATTACTTATATTTCTGCAATTCTCTCTCCTTTTGGATGACTCATTCTGTAATTGATAGACATTTTTCAGATAAAGTGTTCAGGAAAATTATGCTTGAACTTAAACATTCTTAGGCTGAATTGTATGGTTTGGTTTAGCTGTACAGGTCAAGTGCTCCAGTGCGATTACTCAGAGTGCAAATGAGTCACTACTTACTATCCTATTGCTCATCATGAATTCCAGAATAACACTGCTTCTTTGTTATGGGAAGGAAAAAAAGTCTTTGAATTAACTTGTACTCAAATGAAACTTTGATCTCAATTATATGTATGTGGTAGCAAGGATGAACATTAATTATGCTCTGAAAGTCTTTTGCCAGGTTAGGCCTAGGATCTTTCCTACAAGTACAAATCCACTTTTCCGTCATGGGTAGAGGTGCATTTGGTCCAAGCTTTCTAAAATGTTGAGTATCTCTATTTGTGAAAGCCAACTTGAGCTACTTCAAAGGAACTCTATTTTAGATAGGTTGTGCAAGGAACGTGTTTTTGAATATGTACATCAGAATCACTTTATTTCTTTCATACTGGATGCCTAGAACTATCTCGAAACTTAAAAATTGATAGATATGTGCTTTCTTTTCCCTCCAGCATTTAAGAAAAAAAGACAATTATACACAGTCTAGAAAAAAAACCTCAACACACAAGATTTTTTTTTCCTTCCCTAGTTTAAGAATTTAAACTTTAACTCTTTACCTCCTATAGCAGTAAAAAGTTTTCTCAAACAAAACAGAAATCTTCACATAGTCCATTTAAAAATCCCATTTTCAGTATTTGACCAAACTTTCTTTCACCCAGGGCTACAGTTATGGCCATCTAGCAAATAACTAAACACATGGATCAGCAAAACTATCAGTGTATTAGCAGAACTGACTATATGGAACACATATAGCTATAAATGCAGTCATTGCCTTTACAGTTTAATTCAACCCATTTAAAATTCAACTCCTACAGTCTAGCTAGACACATGGATCTTGAAAATTTCTTCAGGTGATGATTTCTCTGGTTCACATTGGAGCAAAGAAGACACTGCAGGAAACCAACTCCTGAAATCATATTTCAAGTGTAACTTTAATCATTGAAGAATAAGAATATTAAAAATGTAAAATGAAACTACTTTGAAAGACAATATATTTTTATTTGTTGTCTTGCACTGAAGAATTATTCCTTGAATGGGTATCAGCAAAAAAACAACTAACCAACCAAGCAATCAAAATACCTCAAAGCCAAAAACCCAAACATTTGTTGCTTCATAAATCCTGTAATGCTGAGGTTATGTATCAGAAATAGAAATAGGAAGGGCTTGATTTTTTACTTAAGTCCAATAAATTCTTACATCAATAGTAACTTTAGGAAAAGATTTATTTATAAACCTCTAGACTTGTGACCCAATTAAGTCAGCCTTGAGCTGAACTGATTTTTATGTCATTCCAGGTATGTTTTCTTAATAAACACCAAATATATACTTAAGAAGTAATGTGAACCTACAGAATACATTTCTGGAAAACGATATCTTGTTTGGGTGTTTCCTCTGAGAAGATTTTGTGTGTTTTATGACTTTATATCTGGCAGTTTAAGGATTGTCCTATGTGAAAAAAAAACCAGCATGATGACTTTTAATTCATGGCAGTAAAGAGGGTCACCAGAGGGTACTTACTCTGTGAGACCGAGATTTTTTTCCCAAAGTTAAAGGCCCAGGTCACCTATTCTGACCCGTAGTGTGTCACAGGAGATTCATCATTTACAGATTGACCTTCCAGTCACCATTATTTGAATAGTGTGGGTAATTCACATGTATAAGTGTTTATGTGTACCTTTGCAGAGTTCATCAGTATTCATATGGCAGGTGTTTTTCCCCATTTCAGCCCAGCATCTGTCTGATCAAGTCTGTCTCAGCATGATAAAGCAGGAGAGTGCATATTATGTAGGTGGTGTAGGTACAAATGGCAGAGGAATGAAGCTGGCAAGACACTGTGGTGCTGGAAGATGTTCCTTACAAATGATTGAACCCCTCTGTAAAAAATCTCAACCCTCTCATACTCTATTTTCCTGTATCAATTGTGATGCAACTGGATAACTTTAAATTAATTATGTGCACAAATACTACTGTAATGAGAAGGGTAATGGAGTGGGTCCAGCAGAGGACAATGAGGATGATATTTGGACTGGGACATCTTTCTTATGAGGAAAGGTGAGGGAGTTGGGCCTGTTCAGCCTTGAGAAGAGACGACTGAGAGGTGACCTCATTAATTTATATAAGTCTAAGGGGGATAGTGCCAAGAGGAGGGAGCCAGGCTCTTCCTGATGGTGCCAGTCACTAGGACAAGAGGCAGTGAGCAGAAGCTGATGCACGGGAAGTTCCACCTGAGTATAAGGAAGAACTTCACCATGTGGATGACTGAGCACTGGAGCAGATTGCCCAGAGAGTGTGTGGAGTCTCCCTCCCTGGAGATATTCAAGAAGTGTCTGGATGCCATTCTGTGCCATGTGCTCCAGGGTGTTCCTGGCTGAGCAGGAGGTTGGACCAGATCACCCATGTCAGTCCCTTCCAACCTGCCCCATCTTGCGATTCTGTAATGAAAAGGACATTTCTGAGACCACAAGAGGCCTGTAGCTTATCTTGTATAACCACTGCACCCTGCCCTAACACACTACTAATTAAGCAAAGAAGAGAGTGAAGATTGTATGCTTTGATTGACTTTTTTCAGCTACTTTCACTCTTATTGTGTTTACTCAAAATAATTAAAAAGCTGTGTAAGACCACAGAACTGTGTTTTTATGCTCGAATGAGCAAATAGAAGCAACAATTGTTTAACTTGGCAACTATTGTGTGGCAGTGATGAATGTGGAAACAAAGATTCAAGAAGCAGGCACCAAAATGGAAGTTCTTTTTCCATCTATTTGCCTCTTCATTTAAAAGAGGGGGATGTGGGGGCATGGCATCAACAGAAGTTAACTGGATTGTCTTGAATAGGAACAATATGGCTTCTATTCATTACTCTGAGGGCTCTACCTTTGCTGTTTGTGCAATGTGAAGAATATTGGGAGCCCATCCTTGCAGAGTGGGATTCCAGGAGCCTGTGGGTTGTGCTGTGTCCAAATGCATGAGGTTGGTTACCTGTGCCTGGTTAGCCATGCAGCTAAACAGAGGGATTGGTGATGAGGGCTCACCCCATTTAGTCTCACCACACAATGGGAATACCTAAAGCTCTCTGTAGTCTGAACTCATGCTCTCTGAGCTATCTAGGAAGGAGCCAGATTGAACCTAGATGCTGTGTAAAGATTTAGCCTGAGACAATCAGTCTTGCTGACGTGTATCCTGCATAACACCCTATGACTTCTGTGTCAAAGCTAACTTGTGTCTGGCCAGCTTGGGGTAGACACAGGCAGAGAAGCTGTGTCTGCCTACACTATCCACATGTGTATATACATATATATATATCCATCCTTCCATAAATATGAGAAGGAATAAGGAATACAAATGTATTGCACTGTTACAGTAAAATGCATCCCTAGAGAGCACAGTTGAATGGGGTGGATGTACTGAGTACAACTGACTCCATAGAAGTTTCCTTCAGGCCTTAGTTGTTTTTTTAATTGCCTTTGGAAAGCAGCTGACAACCAAGGAGTGCATAGCTGTGGGACACCGCTTCTTTATATCATTTGTCATCCCTCTTTTACCCTCAGAGACCTCTTCATTCATTATCTTCAGTCTTGCTTAGCATACAGCTTTGGAACCTCATCAATCCCAAAGACATGTTGTCCATAAACTGGCAAAACAAAACCACTTTCAAATATAGATTGAGTTTAAAAAATCTGCCTGCTACGTAGCCCTAAAAACAAATATGAAATCACTGCAAAGATGAACAGCCTTTTATGCTCTCACCAATAATACTCCAAAAATGTTTTTGGCTCTCCTTGTGGGAGCACACAACAGTCCTGTGAATCCTGCGGGGACCCGATTCTTGTGTTGGCTGCAAAGAAAGGAGTTTTGGATGCATTTTACAATAGTTAAAGAGCAGCTCTTTTTCAACCATGATTTTTACTTTCACATGTTTTAAGGTTAAAATGACTTTTACAATTTCAATTTCTGTGTGCAAATATTCATCCAGCTTTTGATTTTTGTCAGAAATTCAGATGAGGATGACATTTAGAGGTGGGATTTGGGTGTCCAAATACAAGCATGCATCTAGCATGACTTGAAATGCTCTTTGACATCTTGGGCATCCAGGTTGGCAAATAAGCCACAGATCTGAACTCTTCTGGAGCAACAGTTCTAGAATATCTGAGAGCACATTAACTTGTATGATGTATGCAGCATCCATCTTCTTGCTCTCAGTGTAAACCTCTGGATTCTCTAGATAGTACCTAAGTAGTTAGTACTGATACCAGTATCTGTACTCCAGATAGTTAAATTGATTGAGTTTGAGTTTTTGTGGGGACTTTTTGTTTGTTTTATCATATGAAATATGCTTTTCTGGGTGATTTTTGAATGCATATGTGATAGTGGAATTATGGGTGGCTTAAATCACTGACTGAATTGTCTCCACAATTAATTGTTACTTCCAAGGTGAGACCTATGGTAGTACATCATTGCCTGTTTCAGAAGTCACATGTGCTGTTTGTTTGCATTGCTCCCTTGTATCCATTGTTTGTTGTACCTGTGTGTTGCTTTATCCCTTAGGTAATCTCAGTGCAGGTTTTTGCAGTGTGCTGGAGAACTGTACTTTTATCTAGTGAAGAAAGGAAAATCAACAAAATTATACAGTCTATGTTATGCAGCAGTGGCCACATCAGCTACTCTGTACATACGAAGCAAAACCATAACAAGGATATCAGCACACAGCAGTTTAGTTCACAGCCTGGAACTGGTGTAAGAAAGAAGATTGACTAAAGCACTGATACTGCCCAAACTCTCAGAAAGAAACTATCTCTTTCCTCCCCTTCTTCTCCCTTATCTTCCACATAAACAAACCTATCAAAATATGAATAGATGACCATAAGACATAGTGGGAAAGTGCAAAACATAAACAAAGAACAAAGATTTTGGGAAAGTGAATTAGCTGAGAAGAAAAAGAGCAAGTTAAGCATCTGCTCAATAGAAATGGAAATACATGAGCAAATGACAGTAAAAAGGTCAGAGTATTCATTCTCTTCTTTTGCAATAGTCTTCACTGAAAAGGTTAATTTTAGTCAGGTGTCTAGCTTAAAACCACAAGCTAGATAACACAAAAATTTACCCTATATCATCTGAGTGATGTAAAGTCTTTCAAACCTGCAGGTAGGTACTCTGGAAAATCTGAAGGAGCTGGAGCTGAGTTAAGTTTCCAGAAGACGAAAAAATTGACAACAAAAATGCCTGTCTTTTTCAAAGGGAAAGCTCCCCCCTCCACTGTCCCAAGACAACAAACTATGAGCTTAGGTACTTTTCATTTTTGCAAAGATATTGCAACAGAATGAAGTAAACCTTGTGTAAACACCTTGAAGATAAGAGAAAGAAAACTTTTAGGAAAAACTTTGTCAAACATATATCAAACCAATCTAATGCAGCCCAGTAACACACTCTGTGTCACAAAGGTTTTTATATCAGTACTATCTATGATTTTTGAAGACAAGCTAGGAAGATACACAACAGGTCTTTGTTGGATGGGCTGCAGTTGGAAAACTTCTTGGACAATAACTTTTGAATATTCACTGCCAGGACTGAAGAATGTATCAAAGGGAAATGATGCAACTCAAACAGGGCACATTTCCTTGAGAGCAAGAGCCAGGTGTGACCTGAAGACAGAAGCTGTAGATTGCACAAATACAGGGTAGAGAAAAACAGGGTAGAGACAACAGCTTAGTGAGTGGCACAAGGGATTACAGAGACATATAAGGCAAGTATGAAGCAGTATTGTTTTGCCACTTGTCATAAAAGGTGTGTTCTTGGATGGATAGGCAGAGTTATTTTTTGTTAGAGACATGAAATAGTTCTTCCTATTCGATCCTGGTAAAATCTGAGTGGGTTTGTGAGAAGTCTTTATTACTTATTTTCAGTAAAATATGCATAAATGGAGAGAATGCATAGCAAGCATGATTTAGCAAATACTGTGAATGAGAAAAAGCTAATGGAAGCCATGGAGTTTTTTAGTTAAGGAAAGATATAACTTAAGGCAGACACAGGATCACTTTGCAAGAAATTAGTTATAAAGAGAAAGGGAATAAAGTCTTGTCTGTATTTTATGAAGAAAAGGACAAAAAGTCACAAGTCTTTAAACATCCATCAAGACTGGTAGAAGTATAGCTGAATCTGCCTTGGGGAGTGATGGGGAATGGATGATCTAAGCGCTTTCCAATCCCATGGTGTGTGAACTATAGCTCTGTATCTATGTCTATATTAAGCAAAACCAGTATTTTATTTATCGCTGATGGTTCAATTCTTAAGTACTTCCATTAAAAGCAAGTTTTTCAAGCATAAATAATTGGCATATCTATGAAGCATGCACACCTACTTTTTTTCATCTGTCTTAGAGAATAAGTATATGAATTGAGTAAGTCATCATTCCCTCATCTTATCTCAGCTAGACATGACCAGAATCAGTGCAAGAACCTGAGTCAGGTCTTTAGAAAGGCTTCAATTATTTTGGATTGATTTCATTTTAAGGTGCTACAGTCACACTGTGATTAATGGGTCTAGTCATGGTACAATTTTTCAGTAGAGCTGTCACAGACAGTCCATTTTTAAAGAGATTTTGTTGCTGATCGAACAAGAAAGAAATTAGTTATAACTGTTGACATTTCTACATATATTTGCCCACCAAAGCTTCCTACTGAAACAGAACAGTGTTACCAGCCCTTTTGGGTATTTGGGACTACATTCTTGCCCTCACACACTACATTATGCTTCACTGAGGCAGTTTCAGCTTGAGGGCTCAAAATCTCTGTGTTGTCTGAGTCAAAATGGGTACTTGAATTCAGAGTGCTTATGTGTTCAGTTACTGAATATAAGGTATGGGAATTTTTCAGGATCTCCTGCTGGAGCACCACATGTGGCATTGGGAAGCTGACAGACAGAAAGAGAGAGGGGTCTCTGTAATCTCTGCTCTGTTCACTCACAGGAATGTTTAAGTCCCTCCCCCAAATCGAAGAGAAAGCTTTTGAACAGAGTTGCATCTATCTACTTATCTGTGTAGATAGACATTTATTTTACTTCTGTGTCATTTATTTACATGGATAAGGTCCTTCTGTCTGCGGCTTGAATATTCCCAACTGAGCCATGCTCTGGCCATTCCCACAGATAGTTCATTCCTGAAGCAGTGCAGGCAGACAAAACCGTATTAATATTTGAAAATTTCAGGAATTGTAGCTCAGTCTGTACCGATTCTGGGGATGGTCCTGAGCCAAGTGCACTTGGCCTTGTTGAACTTCATGAGATTTTTACCTCCTTGATCCCCTGGAGAACTCAGGCCTGGTTTGTTCAGTAGCAGTGTTATCAGTGTCTGCTCCAAATAATTGATATGCCACTTGGCGGGAGAAGAAAAGGATGTGTGAGTAGCATGTATGTTATTTGTTTACACCTTCTAATTACTCAATAAAGCCTAAGATAGGAAAAGGATTTAAACTAAATCTTTGTTCTTTCAATTTTGAGTTAGCCTAAGTGGGGCTTATCTGCTGAACTCTTGACTTCTGAAAACTAGCTGGTTATTCAGACTCTGTAGAAAAAACAGAAAGGGTGTCTGATGAGGGTAATTTTTCTTATTTATCTTAGATGCCTGTCCTGAGTTGCAGTGATTTTCTCTGTGAAAGTATCCACAGGTTGACATTGTGGGATGCCAGATGACTGACCTTGTAAGCTAAAATTCTTGAGCTAGGCACACATAGCATCTGTTCAGTTTGTACTAATTTTTATGTCCTTTTTTAACTCCAACAGTCTTGGTTTGACTTTTTTCTCTTTTTATTTTTTATTTTTCTTCTGGTGCTTAAATATGTTTGCTATTCTAAGGTTCTCCCAAGACCTGCATTATCCTGGAATATCAGTTGGGTAAGTTCTGTGGGATAGCAGAAATAGCATCCCAGATGAATCATATCTGACATACATTAAAATTATGCAGAAACATATAACTAAATTATGACTAATACAGAAATGACACACTGTCTGACAACTCAGCCAAACATAAGTCACTGCCTATAAATGGAGATGCTAGAATCAGCTGAAAAGCAGTTAACTGTTCCAACCTGAAACAACAAAACCCATCTTGGTCTTTATCAGACTGGATATAACACACAGTGGGTATGATTGGCCTGGGTGTGGACTAGGAGAAGCATGAGCTCTTGGCCAGTGAGAACTGTGGGTCCCTGTCTGCAGCACCAACTTAGCCTCTCCAAGGTGCCCAAAGTGCCCTGGTCCTTGCCAAACAGGGAGAAGAAATTCTCAGGCTTTAATGTGGAGGTAGATCTGTGAGGTTCATAAATTCTTACTGGCCCTGCAAGGAGCAGGACCATAGTGCTGAAGGTGCTGTGCTAATTAGCTTTATCTGAATTAATTAAAAGACTCATAAACTGAACTCAATCAAGTGGTGCTTTTGCCTCCAAGTCCTGGAAGACGCCATTCTGGGGTCTTTGCACAGAACACCATTAAACCTCACAATAAAATCCTTCAAAAGGCAGCAACCCAGTGCCAGTCTCTAACTTCCTCCAGTGCCACCAGAGCAATCTGCACTCGAGCTGCACAGTCCTGCAGAGTGATGTTGTCACAGGCAATGGTGCCATGAGGGGCAGATGCATCGAGGTGGGTCAGGGAGTGTGGCAGTCCCAGCAAGAGCTGCTAGCACTGGGACAGCACTGGTGCCAGTGTGGTGACTGAGGAGTGCCCCCAGCACAGCTGCCTCCAGGCAGCACCAGAGACAAAACCTGTGGCTCTGCTCTGCTGTTTTATCCTGTGTGTTGGTCTTGCTTGGCTCCAAAGGAAGCAGTTTTAGCAGCAGCAACGAGCTCTACCCTCTCTCAACTATTTTTAGCTCCTGAAAGCAAGAAATTAGTCTTTTCAAATGCAGTCACACAAGAGCTTTTCTTATAAAACTTCTAACTAAAGATGAAAAGGATTAAGGATATCATTAAAGTAAAGGCTGAACTTAATACTTTATATCATCAAAGCCTTAACCATTTTCATTTTCTTCCTTTCCTCTGCTACCAATAGGACCCTTCCAGGTTTTCAGTGGTAGTTGTTGCTGTAGAATGAAGCAGACCAAAACTCTGCACCTTTTTTACCTGTTTGATGCTGTATCCAGCTTTTGTGCTATGTCTGTTGTGACTCTGGTCCCATTGCTTCTGTTAGAGTTGTCTAAGACCACTTGCAAATCCTGGAGCTGAACCTGCAGCTCTCAAGGTACATTGCAGCCAAACACAGTTCCCTGTAGTCATGAACAGAGCAGCATGAGGAGGAGGAGGAGTATTTTCCCAGAGTTATTCAGAAAATTGTTTATAGGAAGAAGTGTAAACTTTCATTGTTCTCCCAAGCCAGTTCAGAGTCACTAACAGATGATATCTGATGTGCTATGGACTAAATTTTTTGAGATGACTTTGAAATTTCTGGTCAAAAAATGAGAGAGAACACCTTTGGATAAAATTTTATGAAATCAGAGTGCATTCAAATGGGAATTTGAATGTTCAGTTTGACAAGCAGCAGACAGAAGGCTTCAATTATCATCAAAGTTTGCAATGTGTTCTCTGAAGTACCACAGTGGTGCATGTGACTTCTGAAATTTATATTTGCTCTTTCGCAAGTAATTTTCTTCTTTATTTTCTGAAAATCAGTGTTCCTACTACCTCTCAGGGGTGGTATCTTCACAGGGCAAGGACAGATGATGTTTAAATGAGTTCTGTGCAGCAAGTGTGGCAGAGCTTATTATTATTCTCTCACAGGGTGCATTGGAAAGTAACACTCAATAAAAAGGACCACAGGAAGTCAACATCGAGTGGTACTTTTTTATTAAATATGAAGCATCTGTGGTTTACACAAATTGGGACAAATGAAGCTCAGTCTTATAATTTGTCTATTTCTTTTGAATCCATCACAGAAGACATTACAAAGCTGCTTGAGGTCCTAAATACAGACAGACATTCAGATCCACCATGGGTGCCTGATGCAGTGCAGCATCTAATCTCCAGGTGCCAGGTATTCAGGACTCATACGGGGGTATGGGGTGTGCTTGAATAAAACAGCCCTATCTGGGACTATATGTGCTTTCTTTAGGAATTCTAGGGATTTTTTTTTTTTTTAACTGGGATTCACCATCCTGTTGGTATCCACAGTCTCACTGGCATCTAACACATAACCAAGATTTTTTTAAAACAAAAAATGTTAAGTGTCATATTAAATTCCATCTCCAGACACTTAAAAACGTCTAAGAATGTAGGTGAACTTACAATATGCACCTTTTGAGTAAGATCTTTAATCTCTGCAGACAGTGGGGATAGAGGTAATGCGTATGGAGAGCTGTTCAGTTCAGAAAATATGACTTAAAATGTAGTGAGGTAAACAGGTCTCTGTACTTCAATGAAGTGTGATTTACTTCTAAGCTGAAATTAGTTGCTCACTTGTAGATGTCCAGTGCCATTCTGGACAGCTCTGAGGCATCCTGCCTGATCTCCAGATAACGTTTCAGGATGTGTGTGACACTCCTCAGTCCTGTGTCACACCTCCTTTCAGCTCTCTCAGGGGCTCATCCTAGAGTACCAAATGTAGGCAAACCACTCAAGCTGTCTCTTGGCTACCACAATTACTTAAACAGCCAGGGTAAAAATCATCTGCAAACGATTAGATAGTCAACTAGCATCTTGTTAGGAGCTATGGGAAACACCCCTGGGTCGCCAAATGCTGTCCCAAAGGCTCCATCCCTTCACCCCCACTCACACACACAGATATTTCAGAGGCTGTGAGGTATATCATATGGCACTGGTTTTCTATGTTTTATTGGTTGTATGATCCTGGTTCATATGCTGTAGGCTGACATGACAGAAACCTAAATCTAGAGGTCTGAATTTCAATCTGAATCCCACCTGAAGTTTTTGTTGTTTTATTTCTTTTTTTTTCAAAACCTGGATGACAGGAGTACCAGTGCTGATCTTTGAATGGAAGTGCTTCCTTCCCATTTCTGTTTGGCTACCATCTCTGATCCTCCCTATCCAGGTTATTGTTCTGGAAGGCAGAGTTTTGTATTTTGAAGAACTGGAGTGCTGTTCTCCCTGTTCTCCATGTTCTGCTGACGCAGAGAGTTAGCTGCAGGCTGCAGTTTCCACTGCTGTACACCTTGGATAGGTTGTACATCAGATGACACTACATGCTGGCACTTCACATGGGAAGCAGTAGTTGGTGGCCAGGGTTTTCCTCCCTGTTGAAGTCCGATGACAACTGGGAGGTGAGGAACCTGCTGGTTCTGCAGATATTTTCTATTACTGCAGAAAATTCTCTGCTGTAATGGTGAGGTGGTCCATTGAACATGTGACTTAGTGGTCTTCCACCTTTTCCAGTTAATCCTTCAGAAGAGATCAGGAGGAATAACTCATTGGAGCTGCTGCTGTTTCAGTGTCTTTGCAGGCTCAGCTGAAAAAAAAAAGGTGTTTGAAAGTATTTGAAGTCTTTGAGGAACATTTTGAAACTTAATTTTCAAAATGAAGGCTAGACTGCAGTGTAATCAGTTCAGCCCAGGGGTGAGATATGCAACTGAGAGTTATTAAAAACTGCACTGTTTCAGTTGATTGCAAGATATATTAGGACATTTTATAAACCTGTAAGTGTCTTCAGGAGTTTCAGACACTTTGTGAAGAGAAAAACTTCTGCTTGGAACCACTAGCTCAGTAAGTGTGAAATACTTCAGTCAAAGCATCTCAGACTCATCATCGTTCCCATGGAGCCAAAACAGGTTTGTGCCTATCCAGAGCTATAGATCCTCTGAGCATCAGGGTCAGTGTCTTGGCATCCCACCAACAGAACTGCTGTGGGTAGGAGAATACTGAAACCCCCTGCAACTGCTCTCATAAATCAAAGTTACAGCTATTTTTAGGCAAACTGACAAGAATGTCATTTTCACAGAACAGTTGCTGGCTCTGGGGAATTTCTGCTTCATAGGAAATTTTTATAAAAAGTTGTTTTTAATCTGATTTGAATTAGGATCATATGCTGAAAACATTCTTGTGCACTGAAACTTCTTTTTTATTGGCCATTCTGTGACAGGAAATCGTACTGGAAAAGGGCACTCTGATTACAGTTGAAATTAATGATACCTCTGCTTTTACCAAGCTATGTCTGCAGTTACCAAGCTCTTAGAACCAGTGTGTATTCATTCATTCATATTGGATAATTCTCTCCTGTTCATCTTATTAAATCCCCCAGAGTGAGCCATAGGTAAAGTAATTAGTTCCTTCCCAACTGCACATCTAAAACCATGTATTGAAGAAAAAGTGACTGAATATGCTTTTCATTAATTTCATTAAAAGTAATAAATAAGCAGGAATCAGTTCAAAGAGGACACGATACTTAAGCCTTCTACGAGTACTTCCAATCACTTAAGACTTAATAAGCACAGATATCAAATCATGGTTAAAATGAAATCATGTAAAAACTTATCAGAACATTAGCAGTAAATCCTCAGATTAGTTAAAACCATCAAACGAACACTGCAAATAATCACTCCTGAAACCTAAAGCAAGAATTTCAGGGAGATAACCATTCATTGAGTTCCAGAACACGATGTACTGCAGCCGTGGCGTACATCTTTAACTGGGTAAATATTTTAGCTTAAAAAGAAGTGAGAATAAATCTACATTACAATCTTAGAAGTCAATTAATGTTTTCTTCTTGGAAGTTCACCACCAAATACACATGCTAATCAGCTTGCTCTTTCTCCCTTCTCTCCCAGGGATTATAAATGTTACAGCATGTTTTGATGAGCATATATTTCAGTAGTTTTGTCGCAGATCCACCACTGAAAAAACCCTAGGAAAATTGCAATGTTTGTTTGGAAGGGAGGGTGTTCTAGTTTAGCATTGAAATATTCTCTGGTGCTTTCCCATGCAGCTACTGAATTTATATAATTTTTAATTATCGGATGAATACAACCAGGGATATAATAAGCCCAGAAGTTAGAGATCAACCTTTTCCTCCTCTTTTCGTTGCTGTGCGCCATAGCCATTGGACACAGATATTTTTTGTTAATTTACCGGAATTCCCAGAATTCCTAGTAAGGTTATTTTTACTTGCACAATGGCCATCTACCAATAGGTGGCATCAGAGGGGTTCCTGCATCAGACTCCTCTCTAGTTTGATAGCGGAAGGGAGTGATGTGAATTACTCCCTGGACTTGGGATTTCGAACTTTTCTGCAGAATGTGGAGGTGGGGCAAACAGCACCTGTACATTCAGCTCAGGAACACTGAGGAGTGGGTTTTCAGTTCTGTTGAGTGGCATGACTGCCCTGCAAGCCCAAGCTCTGCAGTGGAGCAAAAATATCTGACCTGTTCCAGGATTTGGAATTTAGCTGCAGATTTTGCCCTCAATAACTTTAAGACATCAAAGTCTTTTACTGAATCTGGCTCAAGGCAGTTATTAATGAGGTTTACCAAAACTATCAACATTGTGATGACCATAGAAAGCTACATAAGCAATACTGAAACTCTTGTGTGAACTTATATTTTAAGGGAAAAATAATTTTAAAGAAACCAAAGCTGCTCTAGGATAGGTATTTATCCAGACCTGGTGCACCACTCAAAATGAAAGTGAATTTTTCTCTCTGTAATGTTTCTCTCACCAAGAAACCGCCCAAGACCCACAGTCCTTGAAAAAAAATACTTGAACTGAGAACAGAATGACTGGGTTCAGGTGGGAAATTTATATTGCATTGCTGTCACAGGAGCAGAATGCTCTAAATACAAAGTATGCCATCTTCATGAATAATAACAGCAAAGAAAAAAAACTTAGTCCTACTATACCAACCTTGATGAATGACATCTGGCACTGTACAGATGTTAATTTAAAGACATCTGATGATTTGTTCCTGACTTTTTAAAAGAATTAGCAATCATAAGGCAAAGAAGATCACTTAGCATTTACCTTAAAGGTTAAGATGTATCTTAAATGTGAACTGCAAGTACTTATCTAGGAAAGATTTCTGGTGGAAAATGATTGATAAAAAGTAGCAGACTGAGGCAGACCTTTCTGACCGCAAACATTTCTTAATTTAGCTAGACTTTCGTTTCAGGCTTGATTCTAGTACTTATCCAATCACAGCTCTCAGTCCTCAGTGCCAGAGTGCTATTCTCAAATTACAGTTGTCTGAAGCAGAAGACAGATGGGACAGATACCTCTGCAATGATGAGAGAAGTGGAAATGCTTTGCCAAAGACCAGCTTCTTCCCTGTCGTGTGAGCTGGAGCATGTGCTAGCACAGATGGACAGAGTAGCATCTGGAATGCCTTCAACTTCCACAGAAGATGCTCTTCAACTACCAAATGTTGCATAGCTGTTCCTAGCTTTTAGCAGATAGAATGGTGCACCAGGACCTGGCAGAAATCCTGCTGCTTCAGGTAACCTCTCAACTATGTTTTCCCTGCCATGATCTGCCACCAAAGTGAAGCCCCATCCCTCTGGATGCTTATGGGTCCCCAAAGCAGCTGCAGCCCTCAGTGGCAGACACTGAGATGCTGTTCCTTATTCTTCAGTCAAAAGGGCCACATACAGAAGACGTTCCTGCTCTTAGGCTTGCTTTAGGTGATAAGGAGGTGCTGTTAATCCTTCTGAGTGATATTTGATGCCTTGGAGGCAAATCCCCCAGATGCTGATTACAGCCATGTAATTTCTTTCTTGTGTCATTCTGCAACAAAGGCTTAGTAGTGATACAGCTACCAGATGAACTAAGATGTAGATTCAACAGCCAGGAAAATGTAGATTTAGAGCCAGGCTCAAAAATAAACATGTATCTTCTTCTTTTTTTTTCCCCCCCAAGGTATAGTGGCAAAGCAGTTTATATTTGTCAGATTTAACTGAAAGACTGGTGAAACCTGTTAGAAGAGCAATGGCTCTGGGTACCATTGAAATAAAAGGCATGAATTTTGAGCAGCTTTGCTGCAATGTTTAATGAACAGATTGTCCTAGGATTTAAAATGTTATTAATTAAGAACCTCAATTGCCATTAAGCACTGTTTGTCTTACTATTATAACCATTGCCTGTAAATGGTATCATTGCTAAGAGTCATGTTCCATGCCACACTGAGTCAGAATATTTAGGAGTAGAAATAAAACTAAGTGGTTCAACCTCCTCCACTGGTTAGAAAGAAAACACAGTTATTATTATAACAATGACAGCAACAAGAAAGGACTGCTAGTCAGGGTGGTTTTAAAAGTATTTTTGCTTCAAGAAAAAACCATTATGAAGTCATTAATAGCTATTAGAAACTTTCGTAATTCAATTTTATAGTAACACTTGGACATTTTTCTGCAGAAAGAGTGGTAGAAAATGTCAATTTGCTATCGCTCAGTCATTTTAAGCCACAGTTCCCTTACCACAAAATTTAGCTCTTGGCCACACAAGTATAAGGAAGAGATCTAACCTTTAAATTACATTTAAGTGAGTATCCTGTGGAGATAAAACAGAAAGGAAGCTATAAAATCCAATACTGATAACGGATTGCTGGACCATTTTGTTGCTCCCCAACAAATTTTGAAGCCACCATGATATTGGCAATCACTTGGACAGTTACTACTATCTGATTGCTATTTAGAGGTATATATTTTCTTATACCAGAGAAGGTTTAAAGAAGTTAGTAACAGTCACCTTTGAAGTGAAGTTGGACACAATTTTAAACAAGAGAAGATAATAATATGGCTGAAGGAGTGAGTGTTGGCTAATATGTAAACCAAAGTAGTTAGATCCTACTAGAGCTGTGCAGAGATTCATCTTTAAAAGCATCAGGTAGCCAGGAGACATATATAAATTATCACAGATCTGCAAACCCAGCTTTGTGCAGTTCCTGTGTCTCAAACCTGTAATTGTTACGGTGTGTTCCTTGTGAAACAGTGACCACAACCAGAACCCATGCTGTGACTGCATTATTTCACTGGTCTAGATGCAGTACTAAAAAAAATGGAATGAATTTCTTTTTAATTTACCTTGAGAGGAACTCATGAAAGATTTCCACACCAGGAGTCTTTAAGAAACCCAGTGAAGGCTCTAACTCAGAATAAAATGTCAAGAGATAAGGCAACAAATAAAAAAAAATATTAATAAATTCTAAACTCTTCATGGTGTTCACCCAAGAGCTCTCAAAATGTTGAACATCTGAACTGATGCAAAACTTTAAGTTTACAATTGCTTCTGTATTACAGTACCAGGCTGCTGCAGGGCCACTTTTGGACAGTGCAAAGTTGGGTGCAATGAAATACTGATCAATAAGTCTATATAAGGAAGAAATTATATGTACTAATTACTTGGGAAAAATCACATAGATTTTGTATAGGCAAGTGCCGTCTAACAGAGCTGCTACAAAAAAAGGAAAAAGATGGACAAAGGAAGAAGATGGACAAAAAAGATCTGTTTGCTACATGTATATAATTTAATATAAGCATTTTGACTAGATTTCTCTCCAAAAGCTCTTTAGGTTATAAAATAAGGTAACATGCCCTCATACTGATAAAGGGGAATAAATGCTTGGGATTCAGACTTAAGGAAGTAATCAGTGAAAAAATCTGTTCAGGGTGAAAAAGTTAAGGGTAAAGCTAGGTAAAAAGATAATGAAGAGTGGCAGATGGCTCTAATGGCATGGCATGGATGATAAAATAGCAGGTGAAAACTGGTACACATAATACATGATCAAAGCTTCCAGGAGAGCTGCTGGGTAGGCAATAACTTAAATAGATACAGACTACTCACCCTGAAACAGAGACAAGTGACAAGATGTATATGATGCAGGTCTATAAAATCTTCACTGGCAGGGTCAGGGTTATGGGAAACAATTCCCGTATAAGAACTATACAGCCTTCAAGCAAGGCATCAGGAACAAAATTCAAGGGTGAAAAGGAAGTGAGCCTCCAGATAATACATGGTTAAACCAATGGTTACAGCAAAGTACTGAGGGTACTAGCTTACAGTTCTTTAATGAGTTATCAAATGAAATTATGGGAGAAGATCACACAGAATGATCTGAAATACAAAAACCCCACCACTCCTTCTGATGCTCCCTGGTTGACAGATTCCTGCAGGGTTGCAAGGTTGCCAGGAATGAGAAGAGGGAGTCAAGCAGCAGTAAGTAGGCAGGCACTGTCCCATCTCAGGAGGTGGTGACCAGCCTGCATCATGCCAGGCAATGTGCATCAGTACTGAGTGATTCAAAGGTGTATATAACACCAATACTTGAAGATGCAGATAAGTAGCTACAACGACATATTAATATGTTCAAATAATTTCAGTATTGCAAGCTATTCTACCTTTATACCAGCCTTTGATCTATTAGCATTTTGTTGACCTCTGAATTTCTTTTCAGTGAGTTTAATATGGAAAAAATCCCTGTGTTTCTCAGACTGGCTTACAATTGAGAATATGGAGCTTTTTTATGTTTAATAGTTGACACAAACTGGAATGAAGAGTGTTCTTTTGAAATGAACAAAAATCAAGAGCCTTTACAGAGTCAAAGACAGACTGTTGTTCTCCCATAGATAATCACTTTCAGAAAACCCTTGGTAAAGACATGGTAAAGTTTGAAGATATTTTCCAGACAATATTACATTTTTATTAGATTTTGTCAATTAATTTTATTCATCAGAGACAAGAAATAAAATGTTTCTCCAACTGGTTGCTTCTATTTGCAAAAAATTAGCAATCTGGAAAGTATGTACTGAGAGGAGAATCTTTGGAATTATCTATTAAAATCTTTGTTCCCTAATAGTACATTTTCTATTCAATTAGTTTCCAGTGATATCAAAAATGACATTTGCATGGTTTTTTTGGTGAAAACATAGACCTAAGACTAACAGATTTTCTGACCTAGGTTTTCACAGACATTTAGGCTAAATCTTCTGATGAATAAGGATAGGGTAAAAGCTGCAGCAGCTCCCTGTTGTGACTGCCTGAATCCTCCTAACACTCATTTCCACAAAACAATTATTTCTACAGACCTGATCTTCTCATCTTCAGATTTGGTAGAATCATTCAGCACATGCTTTAAATGTGTGCTCAGTTTACTTTCACATACTGACTTTTTTTTGTGTTGCTGTTGGTTATATTTCAGCTGCCTTTCACTGGTTCTCTCTTTCCATCACTGAAAAAGTGGTGCCTTGTTATGTCCTTACCTAACAGTCTCTTCTTGCTCTTGAAATACTCATCATACACTCATATGTTTTATCATCTGCTCCTTTTACCTAACTATTCTGACACCCTTTTGGCCAGTCATATTTAGAATTTTAAAATCTGTTTTCTCAAATTAATGCTTTGCCTGTAAATGCAACTAAAATTAGAATTTCAATCCTAATATAAAATGATGGCTCAACAAGAAGAAGAGGAAGTTCTAGAATTACAAATAAACACTACAGCTTTTAATTAATCTACTACTTAATTCCTGATGATTTTAAAAGTGCTAAACTAGTCGGGCACTGAATAACATATGTTCAACCACTGTACCCAGGCTCCAAAGACATTGCAGCTGCACTGTGAAAAATACAGTATGTGGGCTCTCCCCAGATGCAAATATAATGTAAATGCAAATTTATACAAATAGAGGCTATGGGCAGACTTCTGTGTGCAATCTTATTTCCTCCGATTCCAATCAATGTGATTCTGCTGGATGAAAATCATGAATGGTGGAGCCATTAAACACAGAAAAAAGGGTCACCAGCACATCTGACCTCCACAGCGCTGACAAAGATGAAATGTGACGGCAGTAATTCTGGATGCCACAGGATTGCTGACTGCAGAGACTTCATGGCTCATAATAACCCTGAGATACACCATTCCTTTACAGCATGAAGGAATTCCACTAAGTCAGATTCATCAGGATCCCAGTCTCAATGCTCCTATGCAAATGGCATGTGGAAAAAACAATATGGGGAATAAACAAGAGGAGATATAGACATGTGCATGCCCACAGGGCTGTGATCTTTTTGGCATTACGGAGACATGGTGGGATGGCTCCTATGACTGCAGAGTTGGAATGGAAGGATACAGGCTCTTTAGGAAGGACAGGCAGGGGAGATGAGAAGAGGGTGTCACCCTCTGTGTCAGTGAGCAGCTGCAGTGCATGGAGCTCTGCCTGCAGATGGACGGGGAACAGACCGAAACCTTATGGGTCAGGATTAAAGGGAGGGCACAAACAGGTGACGTTGTACTGGGGGTGTGCTACTGGCCACCAAACAAAGAAGACTGAGCAGATGAGGTTCTCTACAGACAGATGGCAGCAGCCTCACATTCAGGAGCTCTGATCTATGTGGGGGACTCAAGGACCCCAGTACCTGTTGGAAGGACAACACAGCAGGGCATAAGCAATCCAGGAATTTCATGGACTGTGTTGCCGATAACTTCCTTCTCTAAGTGATAGAGGAGATAATGAGAAGAGGTGCTATGCTGGAACTTGTTCTCAACAACAAGGAGACACTGGTGGGGAATGTGAACTTCAACAGCAGCCTTGGCTGCAGTGACCATGAAATGGTGGAGTTCAAGATCCTTAGGGGAGCCAGGATGGTGCACAACAAGCTCGCTAACTTGGAGTTCAGAAGAGCAGACCTTGGTCTCTTCAGAGAGCTGTTTGGTAGAGTGCTGTGGGATAAAGACCTGGAGAGAAGAGGGGCCCAAGAAAGCTGGCTAATATTCAAGGATCAACTCCCTCAAGATCAGGAGCATTGCATCCCAAGAAAGAGGTAGTCAGATAAAAACTGGCTTGTGTGAATGAATACGGAGCTCCTGGACAAACTCAAACACAAAAAGGAAGGGGATGGAAGGAAGTACAGGTATCTTGTGAGAAGCAGATATTGTCCAAGCAACCAGGCATCAGGTTAAGAAAGCTAAAGTTCTGACAGAATTACATCTGGCTAGGAATGTCAGAGGCAACAAGAAAGGCTTCTGTGTGCTGGTAATAAAAGGAGAACTAGGCGAAATGTTGGCCCTTTTTGGAAGGAAATGGTGGACCTGACTCCCTGAGGTATGGAGAAACTGAGGTGATCAATGACTTTTTGCTTTGGTCTTTGCTAGCAAGTGTTGTGGTTACACCACCCAAGTTGCAGAGGGCAAAGGCAGGGACTGGGAGAATGAAGAACCACCTGCTGTAGGAGAAGATCTGGTCTGAGACCATCTAAAGAACTGGAAGTTTCACAAGTCCATGAGACCTGATGAGATGCATCTGTGGGGTGGGTCCTGAGGGAACTGGCTGAGGAAGTGGCTAAGCCATTATCGTCATATTTGATAAGTGCTGTGAAGTCCCCATGACTGGTTAAAGGGGAAAAATAACCCCCATTTTTTTAAAAGGGAAGAAAGGAAGACCTGAGGAACTACAGGCCAGTCAGTTTCACATTAGTACCTGGCATGATCATGGAGCAGACCCTCAGTGGAGTTCTATGCTGAGGCAAACAGAAAATAAGGTAGTGATTTGTGACAGCCAACATGGCTTCATTTTGTGCAAATGGTGCCTGGTAAATTTGGTGGCCTATGACAGGGTTACAATGTTGGTGGGTAAGTGAAGAGCAACTGGTGTCATCTGCCTGGACTTGTGCAAAGCATTTGACACTGTCCAGCACAACATTCTTGTCTCTAAACTGAAGAGACACATATTTGAGAGATCAAGAACTTTATGGGTAAGGAATTGGATGGATGGGCACCCTCAAAGAACTGCTGTCTATGGCTCGATGTCCAAGTGGAGAGCACTGACCAGAGGTGTTTCTCAGGGCTTGGTATTGGGTGTGATGCTCTTGAACACCTTTGTTGGTAGCATGGACAGTGTAACTGAGTGTAACCAGAGTCACACTGACCTCCAGACACGCTGGATGGATGGGACTTGAATGGGCTTGACAGGTGGGCCTGTGCAAACCTCATGAGGTTTAATGAGAGCAAGTGCAAGGTCCTGCATATACAATCACAAGTGCAAATACATACTGGGCAGAGAGTGGACTGAGAACAGCCCTGAGCAGACGGACTTTGGGTTGTTGGTGGACAAGAAGCTCAACATGAACCAGCAATGTGCACTCACAGCCCAGAATGCCAACTGTATTCTGGGCTGCATCAAAAGCTGAGTGCCCACCAAGGCAGGGGAGGTGATCTTCCCCCTCTGCTCTGCTCTTGTGAGATGCCACCTGTAGTACTGTGTCCAGCTCTGGAGATCCCGAGATAGTGAGTTAAAGTGAGTCCAGAGGAGGGCACAAAAATAATCAGGGGGCTGAAATATCTCTTCTCTGAAGATGGGCTGAGAGTTGGGGCTGTTCAGCCAGGAGAAGAGAAGGTTCTGGAAAGACCTTATAGCACCTTCCAACACCTAAAGGGAGGCTGCAAGAAAGCTGGAGAGGGATTTTGGCAAAGACAGATAATGTTAAAACAAGGGAGAATGGTTTCCAAATAGAAAAGGCTAGGTTTAGATTATATATTAGGAAGAACTTCTTTATTGTGACAGTGGTGAGGCACTGAAACAGTTTGCCCAGAGAAGTTATGGATGCCTCATCTCTGAAAGTGCTCAAGGTCAGGTTGGATGGGACTTTGAGCAACCTGATTTAGTGGAAAGTGGCCCTCCGTTGGGTGGGCTGGAACTAGATAATCTTTAAGATACCTTCCAACCCAAATCATTCTGTGAATATTCTGTCATGTATGATAAGACCTCTGGTACCTGGTTTTAAATTCCTCCATTTCCCCCTTCTGACTTCTGTCTGATCAGATCTGTTAGATAAGCACCTCATAACATTCTGTGTGTAAATTTTACATATGTGAAGAATTACTGACTTCCCAGACACCTACTGATTTCAGCAGCTGGCCTCTATCAACTATACTGCATGGCTGTGTGATCAGTGTCATTGTGATGAAAGTTGTAGCGTGACACGAAATGTCTCATGATGTGCAGATAAACCAGATTGGAAAGTGCATGAATTCTAACAGCATTAATAAAATAGGACAAAATGATTTGCTATTGACTGTTTTATTGATCATTTCTGCTCCAGTGATTTAGCTATAGAGTACACTAGAAGCTAATTATTTTCTTGTAGCACTTATAATGCTAATGACATATGGACTGCTTGCAAGCAAATTGGTTTTATGCACTGAAGTGATAGCACAATTGACAGGCACCAGTTCCTCTAACTACCAGTCCCACAGAACATCACATTAACTTTAGTAAAAGTTCATATACATGCTATTTTTCCCTATAAGCTGGTTTATGCTAAGACAATAACATTGAAGTGTGAGTAACTGAGTGCTGGTGAATTTTAAACTGCCTCACTTTAATTTTTGTCTTCATAGTCCTGGATTTTCTCTTTCATATCCTTAAAAGATACATGTTTCTGCAAGGCTTCCTAGAAAAATATTCTTAGGGAAAAAAATCCAAACTTCAAACACACCTGAATAAAATAGCAATATTTTTGTAATTTAACTAAAAATTAGAAAGGCAAAATGTCATATGCTTTTTTGGGTTACCTGTGTTTGTCTTCCAGTGATCATCTCCCTGCTTGGACATCTCATGTATTTTAAAGAACACTTAAAAAGTCCAGCTAGCTGATTCTCAACATTGGTGTAGTGTTTTCTGTAAATAGTTGTCAAAACTGAGAAAGACATTGTCATACAGGTATACAATAGCATGACCATCCAAGGCAAGGATCTTGTGGTTACACTACCTGTTCATAGGATTGAGGAATAAAAGTGAGGAAATCTCAGCAAAACCAAGGAAGTCTATTTCCCCCTGCCAATGGATCTGTTAATTTCAGTTGCAAAATACAAGATTCCTTAAAGGGAGAATCTGAGAGTCCTTATCATGAGAAAATGCTTCACATCACCTTTCAGAAAGCAGGTTGACACTGAGATTTCTGAATCTGGATTAAAACCTCCCACAATCAACACCTGCTCAGAGAAATCTGTTCTGGATAGAAGATAAGAGAAAGGACACCTTCACTATTTTGCTATCTCCTAGACAGAAAAAACAGATTTTCTGCATAGACGTACTTAGCATGTCTAGTCTGCTGTGGCAGGGGGAGTGTTAATGGTGCAACCAAATCCAAAAAACAAAGTCAATGAACTAAAAAAAATCAAACCCTGACATTAACTGCTCAATAGCAAAAATATTGCTTTGAGCCTTTGGGGCTGAAAAGTGGCTGATCTTAATCATTCAGCCAAGAAACATGGAAAGGGAAGGCATAACATAGATTTAAAGAAAATAAAAATATCAATGGGCAATTTAGGATCACCTGAGCCGTGTTAAATCCTCAAACCATCTGCAACACCTTGTGCAGTCTTCTTCTATAGACAAGGAATGTTCTAAAATATTACATAATTGTAGAAATATTTCAATTGTCTCTTGCTTAGAGGAAACACAAAACTTTTACTGTTGGCAACAAGAAGGGGTGGCAGGTAGGTCTCATGTCAGAGTGACATCACTCAAATATTTTTACTACCTTCAACTGATACAGTGTCAAAAGAGCAAAATTGTATTATTCTACTCCAAGAGCCAATTGTGTGCTGCAGCTTCCTGAGAATATGCCAGTCATGGCAACGGGTTGCTCACTGCACATTTTTGTCTCACAAAGTCTCTATGATTAACTGTGTGGCACATCATGCTTTGAATCAGCCTTTTCAGATAGCGTAGATGTTTACTACCACAAGGTACATGGTACATACCATGGTACATACCATACCTTTGGCACTTCCATAAAGCAGCCCTGCCACAGGTCACAAGGGAGTTGTGCATCTCTGGGCATTTCACAGGACAAGTGAATTGAGTGGGCTTACCGTTTTGTCTCTCTTGATGTACACTGAGGAAGCTTTCTATTTGGTTCTGTTTTGGCACAAGGCATTCATGCTGGAGGAAGGAGAGGAACTTTATTCTGCTTCTTTAAGCTGTAGTAGAAGCACATAAAAACTATTAAGAGGCAAAGGAAGCTGAAATGCTTAGACAGAGAGAGACAGCAAACTGATTTAGGTAGATTCCTTAATTAGAAAAAAAAAAACCAAACCCATTCTATGTTGATAGGGCTTTTTGCCTCATTTTCCCATTAAAAAATGTTATATTATGGGAAGAGGTTTTATCTCTGATTCATTAGCCCCAGAAAGTGCTGAAATACTATTTAAGGTTGTCTTCAATGTTTTAAACAGAACAGGAAAAAAATCCTTCAGACCAATCTGCATCAGAACACCAGTGTATCCTCTGAGGTATTTCCAGCTGTGAAAGGCAACATATATTGCTATCATATTCATCTTTGAAAAATACAGAATTCCTTTGTTACCCATTTAAAATTAGGTCATGCTGCAGATATTCATAATGAACTACTTCTACCCATTCACATCACAGTTAGCACTTTCTAAGCCTATTAGAAGTTAAAGAACAGATGCCTCCTTTATACGTCCCTGTACAGCTGATTTATATTAAACAATTAAGGGACAATTTCATGCAGCTTACAGCATCTGTTTTGTTGGTGAAAGAATAAATATTGCAATCAACATTTCAGACTGATGGTTTTTCCCAGGAAGACATTAATTTCCATCACTAAGGATCATCATTGCAAAACTGCCTCAAGCTTCGTTTGACTGGCAGCTTCAGAGGTTTGATCAAGAGCAAGGGGAAGTGAAAAATTTTGTGGGGCAAAAGCATTATTCTTGGGGGTTTTGAATTTGTTGACACTTGAAGTCAAACTTACCTGCAGGAAAGACTTGTTCTTTTCAGGAGTTTGTGCTCAGCTTAATCACCCAAGTGCTACTGAGCTGGGGGCTTCAGCAGCAGTGCAGTAGCAGTTGTCAATAAATCAGACTTCCTTTCCATTCCATTCAGTGTTGGGTAGCACTGGGAATGAGAATAATTGCATGAATTTCAGCCAGCTCCAGCTGGGGCTTGCTTGGTCCCCAGCCCCACCATGCTGCCTGCCAGGCAGCAGGCAGGAGCCTGTTCCTCCTGGAAACCTCAGTGCCCTGTGCCCTCAGACAGGCAAATCCTCTTCTGAGAACAGCCTTTCACATTTGGCTTTTTGATGCCTAATCCTCATTGGAAAACCTATTGCAAATAACAACAGCAGCAACAATAATAAGGAATAGGGAAAAAATGCAGAGTCTGTTGTTACCACTGGTTTTATCAAGCCCTTGATTTTCTATTGAGTCATACTCTCAATCATAGCATGCATGCATTATTTTAAACAGTTAGTCTATGAAGGCTCTTGCCATTATCATCACAATTTTGGGGAGCTTTCTGCTCAAAACCTTTTTGGACTAAATGAACTGTCCATAGAACTCAAACTGTGCTTGGTGGTAGTATACCTGTTATTTTTCTTAAATGTCAAAAGGGGTTTTCCTGGAAGCTTGTGTTCTTTCAGTATCTGTCAAAAGATTAGACTGCTATCAGCTTAGAATTTTATCACTGAAGTTGATTATGTTGTCAAAATTTCAGCATCTGACTGCATGCTGTTTATTAATAATTTGTTCCACTTCAATATTATGTGCTAGGATGGTGAATTTCAGCAAATAATATGCTTCTTGTGGATGTTCCAGGCAAGCAGAATTTATACAAACTTGGAACGGGGCATTTCTGGTGAATATGGACATTTGCAATGGGAGATGTATCTTTCTCTCACTGCCTTACAAGCTTCTTTATTAGGATTTATAGTTTTGGAAGTAAAAAATTGACTGGGAATATGCTTATCTATTGCAGAATTAGGTGATAAATCTGATCCAAATACTGCTCATTCATTCAAAGGATGACAATAAACATTACTCATTCAAACGGTGCACTCTAGCAAACTCTATTAAATATTTCAGATTCCGCTCCACTACACTAAAATGAAGCACAATAACTTCAACTATTTTAATTGTTCTCTCTGCTACATAAAAACTGGGGGGTTTTTTTGTGGGTGTGTAAACAGCAGGCTGTCAGTCTTATTGCAGTTGGCAAAAGACTATTTCTGTTAGTGAATTTTTACATATTTGATGTCATGCCAAGATAGGATAGGTCATATCTCTCACAAACAACAAAAGATAAGAATTTTAAAGTTCAAGAAGCACATTAAGAAATATAATCTGAACATTAGCAATTCACTGTGGATCAGATTTGTATAGGTGTGTGTGTTATGTTCTGAATATACAAATTTTGCATTTGCTTTTATGTCAGTGCCTTAAAGCAGAAACAAAACAACTGGAGTTAATCAGTATTAGCCCCAGCATAACTAAGAGGACAATTTAGAACAAATCTTGAGAAAACAAAACCCAAACAACTAGCTTTTCTTTTTCATTTTCCCCTAATAATTTCATTATTACCCTTTCTTGTTATAACACATCTTATATTATACATACATGGTGAAAATGCTGAAAACCTCTCTTTTATCTGGTGTCAGAGATTCCAATGGATATAAAATCAGGTTTTTATCTCTGAATCAATCAAGGGAGAACTTAGCATTGTATGGATATTCTTCTTTTCCCCACTGAATTCTTTTTTTTCTTTCAGACATGTGAAGAACAATTTTATTTTTTTTCTCATAAAGGAGAGGGAGAATAAGAGAAAGTGTGTTCATTATCACAAGTTATATGGTGCTATGAATATGGTCTTAGTAGTTAAGGGAAATTCTGGAGCACTGACAGTATTAATGACTCCAAATCAGCAAGAGCTCAGTGTCAGTTATAAATAGTTGAAGCCACAGGGCATCATTAGATCACCAGGTCTGACTTCTCAGTAACACAGGCACTACGCCTGAGAGACTTGAGAGGGGGGCCAGTGCAAACCTCATGAAGTTCAGCAAGGCCTAGTGCAAGGTCCTGCATGTGGCTGAGGACAATCCTAAGCACAATAGGCTGGGCAGAGGATGTATTGAGAGCAGCCCTGAGAAGAAAGACTCAAGGTGTTGCTTAATGAGAAGCTCAACATAATCTGTCACTGCACTCACAGCTCAGAAAGCCAGCTGTGTCTGGGCTGCATTAAAAACAGCTTAGGACAACCCTGCTTGAGCAGGGAGGCTGAACCACATTACCCACTGTGGTCCCTTCCAACCCTATCCATTCTGTGATTCCATGATTTCCCTCTGAATTGTAGAGCTGGTATTTAGCTAAACAGAAGTTTCATCAGGCCTTCAAAAGATACTTTAAAAGATGAAGACAGTGCTATCTCTCTCTTTGAAAGTTTTGTTCCATATCTTCAACTTGAAGCTTTACATATTTACATGATTTCAGCTGGGCTTTTACATTTTTATTTCTTTCTGTCCTTGTTGCTCTGCAATGTTTCAATGCACCAAGCAAAGATCCCTTCTGTAATAGGGACTAGGGAACAACTTCTGCATTTTCTTGGGCAGGGTGTGGAACTAGATGATCTCCAGATCCAGGTACCTTCCAAACTTGGGCATCCTCTTATTCTATTAAGTACTTCCATGTGGTAGGACTGGAAAAGGTTTTATGGAGCACAAAGGGAAACTCTCTCAGCTCAGCCACAGTTACACGGATCCACAATCTGATCTCTGAGTCTTTCTTATGACTCAGGTGAATGTTTTTGGAGAGAGTCCATTGACTATAAACTGAGAATGATGAGACAGTTACATGGTCAGATGGAGACTATTTACCGCAGTGCTTGACATTCATCTGTGAGAGAAAAGCTCACCTATGGCTGCTGTTTGTTGAGCACACTGCCATGGGACAGGCAGGGGTGGCAGCAGTTCTGCAAATAACTCTGTGAATCTGAAGTCACTTTTCATATGCTATGCAGAAGTGAATTCGTGGCTTTCTAAATACAACTTTTGACTGTTTGCAATCTCACAGGACTAGGTGAGATTTTGAAATATGAGATATTCTCAAACAATTATACTGAACTGCAATTTCCTTTTTCCTAAATAGGAGAAGTCCAAAAGGTCAGTAGCAATATTTTTTCAATGAAAGTGTACATAAGGCCAGAGCAAGGGGAGGAATGAAGGAACACTGAAGGGAAAACAGAGTTAACATTTCATCTTTTGGTTGAGCTGTGAATTTCTCTCTCCTTCCAAAAAATACAAGAGAAAATCAAAATCAGCAATAACAATATAAACCAGTCTAAATGAAAATAAACCAAATTTCTGTCCTCCTCCTTTTTGCTCAAAATGACACGAGAGAATTCATATTTCTGTCTTAAGAGTCACAGATGTTCCTAATTCTCAGCAGGTTATTACTCACACAGTAAGTCAGCAAACACAAACGTGCAGAATATGGTGGAGCATTATTTGCTACTTATTCATGGTAGCTTGCTTTAGGAGCATTGTTTCTGAGCTTATTCCTTGGACTCATTTGTCAAGAAGAATTAAAAACTGACTAAAATTTAAGTAATAAATACAAGAAACAAGTAGTTTTTATAGAAATTAGCTTGATTTACACGGGGTTTTCAAAGTCAACTGTATCCAAAATCGGTGGGCAAAGATTTATCTTCCCACTGGAGAATGGATCAGGAAAACACTATCAGAATTACAACTCACTGGCATTTGACCTATATGGCACCAAAATACTGTAGAGTTCATTCCTCTTAGCTATGAATTAATTGTAAACATAGAGACCTGAGATCCTTGGTACCTAATGGAGTGAAATTGGCACACTCAGAGGCACAAATGTCCAGAGCAGTTATGGAGACACACACTTGAGTTCAAAGGTTCACCCCTGAGCACTACAGGCTTTCCTCCCTGTCTCACGGGGGAACTGAAGGCGACCAGATCAGATACCTCAGATGATTCTCAGCCAAAACAGTGTCATTCCTATTTTTCTTCAGAATTTCTAGGATAGAAATTCCAGGATAAAACTAGCATTTTCCTGCTATTATGCAATATGACTGGAATAATGAAATAAGGTATTTGAGATATGACAAGATGTAATTTAATTACTAATTACACAACTGCATGCATCTTAAGAAACTGTATGGATTCCCATGAATTTACCTACTTTAATTTGTAAGAACACAGATTTTTGTATAGGATACTAATGTACTAGCTCTTGGGATGAATTTTTATTGTTCGTTTTCAATTCATTCTCATGGATCAGAAAAACCCTACAGACTGCCTTTGCAGAACTGTTATCCAGCTGGTGCTATAGCATAACACAGCATAACATAACATAACAATGTGACACAACATAACGTAACATAACAATATAACATAACACAACTCTTAGTGACTTTCAACCTATGCAACTCATAGTTTATTTAACCTCAAATTCTGGACTCTGAAGGGAAAAAAAATAACTGCAGTTGGAAGCCCAGGTAATAGCCTACTTCAAGTGTGATACGTTGGGACCATAGTAACAAATCCCCTTTGAATCTGAAATCTGTCTTGTAAGCTAAAAGATAGGCTATCACATTCTTTGGCACCTCAGGTATATAACAGAAAGAAGTAAGTGTGTGCATTAATTCAGATATATGACAAAGGTAGGAAAATTATTAAGGAAAAAAACAGCTTACAAAGAATGTCCATTCCAAGCATTTTAAAGCTTCTCAGATTACCTAAAATGGTTTCCAAGTTATCCAAAACCACCTCCACAATATATGAAAATTGTCTGCCTATTGTGATTACTCCACTTAAAATATTTCTTTAATCAGAGAACTCTGCAAATAAGTCTAACAGAATGAGTGAAGAGAACTGTATGATTCTTAACATTTCTGTTGATCCCAAAATCCCATATATTCTTTGTGCAGCAATTTCTCTCAATGATATACATCTTTCTTGGGAGAGAGCCAAGCTACAGATACCTGAACCATGACTCATGGACTTTGGCTCAGTGGTTTGAAGGCTTTGGGGGACAAAATAGATCCTGAGAACTGAAGGGCTAAACACAAAATTGCATTTGGGCCACCGCCAGTGCTTGTCATGGAAGCTTTTATTAAAAGACCAGGCCCATATATCTCATCAAAAGACAGAAAAAATCACCTTTATCCAGCTGAGCTAAGTTACTTCAAGTGGTTTTGTAAATTAAATGAGGGAAGAGAAAATGGGAACCATGAGTACATAACCAATGCTTGGGTAACTCTTCAGCCTGCACACTGTTGCCAAAGTGATAAATCTGGGTAGCAAGCAGTTGAGCAGTCAGCAGCTGAGACAAAGACAGCCTGTCCTCTAATAGAAAAGCTCCACTGGATACATACACTACTGTGAAGAAGAAATCAGCGATTTTTAGTGCTCCTAAACAAAACTTCACCAGATTTCCTTGGACTCTCAGGTACCTGCTCTACATCAAGCCTCCTGCAGATTCTGCTTCTTTGAGTTCAAAGGATTAAGAAGTTCACAGTGGCCTCAGGCTTTTAATTCTTGTCAACTCTTAAAAAAATTTCCATTTCTTTCTCTGAGTCTAGGAGTGAGTCTTTTGACCCCAGTAGCTGCTTTTTGTGCTTCACCTGCACTCATCTTCTGTTCAGTTTTTACTAGCAAATACCACTTCCTTAGTTTAGCCATCTTTGCATATAGTAATTATTCCTTGTGCCAACTGCAGTTAAACAATTACAAAACTTTCCTGCAGTGGTGACAGAAATATCAGGTGGAGAATTAATGTTCATCAGTAGTGAAACCTGAGCTCTGTTTAGTGTGCTTTTCTGGGGGACAGGCAATTGCTCTGGATTCCAGGTAATGAGAAGACTCCTTGAGCTCCTTTGAGCCTGTATCTGCAGTATAGACATGATCAGCAGGAAATCAAGAAAGTTACTCTAGAGATTGACAAGCTGTGCTGTGTCTGACTTTGCTCTCAATCACCAGTAAGCCTGGCTCTGAATTTGCAGTGAGCTCCCAAGAGCAGACTATATTCTCTACAAAATCCCCATGAAATTCAGTGGTCAGCACACGCCACATACTCTTAATCAGTCTTTGCCTCCTTACACCATCAGTGGAAACACATTTGGAGGGCAATTTGTCACGAACTTAAATAAGGAGAATTCTCCTTGCAGGCATCAGCTCTCTCCACTGATTACAAAAGGGCTTTGAGCACCATAACAAGAGGCCAACTAGTCCTTAGATGGCTGAAGTATTAATCTTAAATATTATCAGTGGAGATAAGAGATAAGAGATAAGAGATAAGATAGTGTTTCATACAGTGTAAATAAACAAAGTGACAGGATCTGCTAGAAAAAGTTTACTATTTCAAGGACATGAGTGAAGCAGTGAGTAATACAAATGGGTCTGAGTTGATACCAGAAAAATGGTTTGTGATTACAATAATCCTGGGCTAGTGTCTTTCTAAGATTATGCATTATCTTACATGCAACACTGAAGATGATTTTTCTTAGGAAGTTTATACACTTAATTTCTTTGATATTCACATTAAACACATTTCAATGGACAGATGCTTGGTAATACACTTAGGGGAGCAAGCAGTTCTGAAAGCATAGAAGTTTAAAGCAGCTACATTCTATGACACATAGTGGCTTTACAATTTTTCCCAAGAGGAGAAACACCTAACCTCACCAGGACATCCACTCATACATCCCTTTTGCACCTCTAAGTGCTTCTAAGACTGCAAACATGATTTGCAAACTGACTATAAAAGCTGAGCAGTATCCTGGAGATGTTTGGAAAGAATTCTTCTTTGGTATGTCTAGAAATAAATTTTTTTCTTTGTTAATTTACGAAAATTTAATCGGAAGAATCAGACTCCTCTGTGTAACAAAAGAGGATAGGTATTACTGGTTTTAAAATCTAAAGAATTTGGAGTTAGGCCAGAATATAATGAGAAAACAGTGATATCATGATTCCAGTATAATTAGCTACAATAGAGAGTTAATTGCTACGTCATTAAAGTATTATTTCCATTATTCTGTGTTTCAAAAAGGAAATGACAAAAGATGCAGCACAGTATTGCTATACTTTGTAAATACAGTCAGAAATTTTAAAGTATCAAAATTGAGACGGCTCCACTCAAAATTCCATTCATTGTTACAAGTGCTTTTTTCAAAGTGGAATATTCATCTTAAGCATAACAGAAATAACAGATAGACACCTAAATTTGGAAGAAGGGACAGGCATTTTGAAAATAATAACCCAAAGATTCTTATGGATCTAGAATGCAGAGCATCTATGCCTTAACCCAAAGTTTGACACAGAAAATGCCTATTTTTCTTGAGCACAGTAAAAAGCTTCATTCTGAAATGTGCGCCCATCTTTCTTTTTCACATGTTCATATCCTTTTGAAAATAACTCTCTGTTCTGAAGGTAAGAGATATATTTTTCATTCATAAAATTTTATTAATGCTAAATATTATGTTTAAGCTTTCTGGAACCTACACATACAGAATAGGGTTTGCTCACATCAATTCTACTGTGGCCAGGATAATGACTGACAAAAAGAAAACAGATTAAAAACCAGCCTCTGATAAAATAATAAATCAAACACACTCTAAGGAGGAATGAACATTGGACATGCTTTTGCAGGGAGGACACAAAATAGAAGAGGAAAACAGCAGAAATAAAATGCGAGTCCTAATTTTAGTAGTTGACATATGGCACTGTTATAGCAGTTCTGCATATTCTGTTTAACAAAGGGTAAGTTCACACAATCACAAGCCTTGAGTTACTACATATTTGCAGCACACCATTTCTCATCTGATACGGATGTTCTTCTGACACTGAAAATGTCATCACCTACACAAAGCAGCACAACTCAGTCATATGGAGCCCTGTGAGCAAACCTTAAGTGTGCATGCTCCTAGGAGAACAATCAATTGTTAATTTTTTTTCTTTTTTTCTTTTTTTTTTTTTTTTTTTTGCTTTTGAGTCTAAATTTATAAAGTATCAGTCACAGTGTTGTGCTCATGTCTGTACAAAGTAACCGGATCTCACTGTGATCTCACTAAATGGCTGAGATGCATTTGAACTCCTGTTCTCTCTGGAGCGCAGCTACTTGACTGAGACCTTGGACAAAAGTGCTTTTGTCTGTCCACTTGGGGTCAGACCTCTGCACCTCTGTTAAATCCTTGCCTACACATCTCTTTGAGCTGAGTTCACTTGCCTCTGACATCTTGATGGCCAGAGTGCTGTGCTTTTGCCTACTTATGTGTTTTAAGACACTGCTGGAAATGTTTGCAAGGAAGGTGAGACACAACCATTTGTGTTCAGGTGGATACTTCACAGCAGAGAAGAAGAGGTACAAAAAGAGCAAAACCCCTCACTTGACAGAGATTGTTCCTATGCTGCTTCTGCTTGTCATTGCAAACCCATTATGTTAAAAAAATAATGCAAGAAAAAAGAGTTAAAGCGGTGGGGGGAAAATAGAAGCTCACACTGTAGATGTCTCACACTTAGAGGGGAAAATCTGTGAATTTATGCATTAACTATTAATAGAAAATGATAAATACCTTCTGGAAAATTAGGTGACATTAGAGGTAAAGTATACAAGATGGCTATCTAATAGCTGCATTAGCACTGCAGTGATATTTTATACTTTCACGGAAACAGACTTTATAGTCATGTAGCTGTTAGAAGAATATTTATTCCACATCTATTTTACTTTTAGTGAATTGATTTTTTGGTAGAACAATCAGGAGAGCAATATGATAAGATCTAGACAAATCAACCAGAAATATCTATATATTAACAGCAATGGAGAAAACACCATTTTTGTATATTTCATGCCTCATCTTTGTTAAGCTGCAGATTTCATTTGCTCTCCAAGCAATGTTTTTTTAATCTACAGACACTGACTGATCAACCAAAGCATAGAAATTATGCTTTTAATAGAAAGTTCAGTGGGATGAGATACAGGCACATATTTACTTAGATGACTTTTTACAGTGTGTTTGGTTTTTTTTTAAGACTTTTTTCTCCAAAACATTCCAGTTCCTGAGTGTTTGGTGTAGCTACCCAAATGTTGCTTTTGGAAATGTCTTTGCATGAGATTACACTATAATTTCTTACAGAGGGGAGAAAGTGCCACGTATTTGCTGTAATAGTTGCAGATAGCTTGTGGTCTAATCTGGGATGGGAGAGTTAGAGGTGGAATGAACTGAATCATCATGTGTAAACACTTGAGTCTAGAGAAAAAAGCAATCAAGACCTGGTGAATTAAACCCAGGCTGTCATGGCTTTATGTACCCCAGGTTCAGTGGGGGATGGTGGGTTTAGTTATGTTTGTTGATATATATATGTTGTATATTGTCAAAGCTTTTATATATAACTAAATTTATGTGGTATTGGTATTGATTTTTGAATGGGCCTCTGCTCTGATATTTATAAATGCATGAAATGATAATGGGGATTCATGTAGCTCACACTGCTGGTAGTATTGCTGTTCCCATACTTGTGCCACACCAATTGATGAAGCCTCACTATGCACTGCACCTCTCCCTCTCTCTTCTGCCCATGCCCATATCATCAGGTGGTGCTGCCTCCATAAGGACTTTGCTTACAAAGGTAAAGGAAACAAGAGTTTGCACTCATCCTTACTCCCTTCTCTGGTCATAGCACCCCTTTTCTTTCAAACAAAGCACCAGCAAGGAACAGTTGTGCATATGGGACCCCAGAAAGAGTCAATATTGGGGATAGCATCCTCAGAGCAAGAACGACTTTCCCTGGGAAGCAACCTCCTGGGAACAAATCCCAAACACATTTTGTGATCAGACTGTCTAGTACAGAGAAAGCAAAGAAAACAGACCTTGGGTCCTCATCTGTGAACCTCTGTACTCATGCTGATCCTCCATCCAAGGTCAAATAATATTTTCACTTCAGAATTCTTTTTTTTGGAGTGTGTCTCACAAAAGCTTTTGGCAGGATTGCTCATTATGATTATGCAGCGTGTCATCCCAATCTTAGATACCACAGGGAATGAATGAAATCTCAGGAGCTTACTATGAATATATTTGCCTTCTAATCACACCTGGGAAATTGAATAGCAAGGTAGGTCATCTCCTAACTATGTCTTTGACTGACTCAGCTCAGTTTATCAGGACAGTGAAGCAGAGCTATTGGATAGAATGCCTAAACATCACTAGTTTCTTGATTGTCTGCCACAGGTTTTTATGTTAAAGAAGGATTTAGTACAGCGGTTCTGGTGGAATTTTTGCAGCAATAAATATCTCTGTCCCTCAAAACAAGTCTTTCACAAGCATGTGTGTGTTGCCAAAGAAGTGCTTGCCATTGTACCACTGCCTTTTTCTTCTGCCATCTTACTGAGTATATAAAGGTATAAATACATACAAAGATATGGCACTAGTCTGTCTTTTTAAAGACAGCAACAGTGCTATTAGTTTACATGATACACTCAAGGGTCTAATAGATATAAAATAAAACTATTGCAAGTAGCTTCCAGTCAGAAAGAACTGAGCAGAATTATGATTATCTCTTTTTTTTTAGGAGGAATCCTTTTCAATTATTTGCAGCACAGATTGGCACTTATTTATATTGCAATGACAATCCACTGTGAGCTCCTTTTTAATATATCTATTATAGCTCTGGGCCTGGTTTTCTCCATTACTGCCTTTCTAAACAGTAATTTCCAGTTTTCTATCTCTGCCAACTATTTTTTTTCCTCATAAATATGCTACTTTACATTTATCTATTTTAAGTCTCATTTATTTTTATCTTCCTCTGCTGGCTTGCCAACTACTCTGCAGCACTGCTATACGCTCCTTTGGATGGACAGCAGAAATTCACAGCCATTATCATTAAACAAACTCCTTGTATCTTTTCACCTTTTTTATTTTTTCTTCTGTTTATTTCCGTTGTATGATTTGCTTGGATTACAATTCCTCATCACATTCATTTCGTAATGACTAAGTATTTAACTGCTGTTTCACTGCCAAGATCAACCAAGGCCAGCATTTTAATACATCTGAAAGTCACTGATAAGGGCCCTGAAACAGACATGGGATGCCAAGCTGGATTTGGATCTTTAGCTTCTCAAAATGTAATGCTGTACAGAACTGATGTTTGATTGCAATCCCCACTTTTTGAGACAGATTAAATATCTGACTCAAAATGAAAAAGAGAACCTTGCTTAAAAATATTTCTGTGAGTTACAAGGCAAATTTATTATTTTCTATTTATGTCTCCTTATTTTGATATTACAGGCACAGAACTATTGGGAAAACTGGTTTCAACCTAAAAGAAAAAAAGATTTATCATTGATCTATTTGGATTTTGTTACAGGCTGATTTTCAGGCTATAATTCAGATAGGGGAGGAATTTTCATGCCTCATGTTACAGATTGTATACAAATTGGAAGAAAAACACAACCATCATTAGGTACATGACATGTTGCCAATTCAGAATGGTCTCAGTCCCACAGTTCATCCCGCAGAACACATCCAGTTGTTCTCCCTATACATGAATGTGTTTATTTTAGACCTGTCAAAACATTAAATTGTTATTAAGGAAATGTCACAGATATTAAATAAGTGATTCATGACCAGACTTCTGCTTTGTGATTTTCTCTTCTTTCCAGAATGTATGTACTACTATCAGATTCATGGGTTTGGCTATTACCAATTTGAAAAAATTGCAATAGGAGATAGAAAATAAAATTGCAAATGTTAAAAGCGGCTTTTATTCTACTTCTCAGAATCTGTCAATTTTTTCTGCCTGTTTGTAAGACTTTTCTGGTTAAAGCCATCTTCCTGGTCCCAAGGAATTACTACAACAATGTGAACCCAAACAAAATGCCAAACTGCAGGGAAAAAAAAAAGTGCCTGGGAACAAGAAGGAAAACTCCCAGAAGGGTTTCTGGAAAGCACTGATGAAAGGCCCATGAATTGGAAACTGTATTTTGAGAAAGTTTCATGCAGATACTGAGAACAGAAACTCTTTTCTCACAGCTGCTGGAGAGCTTACAGCTGTCTGTCAGACCATTATACAGGGAACAAGCTGGTGCTGCGTGAGTTTCCTTATGCTTGGGACAACCTACTGGAAAACGTCAGAATTCCCCATGTGCCTGAAGGAGGAAAGAGAAGACACAGGGTACCATAATCTCTCCCAATTCCTGCCTGGGCTTGCAGCAGGCAAGAAGGCAGAATGCGCATCGGGGGACAGTGGAGTCTGAGGGAAAAATGCAACAGGGGTTTCTGCACCAGACAAAGCCTCTTTGCAGTTGCACTTCCTCCTGCTTCTCCTCTCTGCCATTGCTCGGGTTGCTCCTTGCTCTGCTCCTACTTAAGCGACTCAGGTTCCTGTGGCCAGGCAAAGGGGCCATTGCAGGGGTGCATGAGGTGCCCTAAGTGGTGTCAGGCAGAGGCAGGAGCCCCACGGCTAAAGGGCTCAGGTCTTGTCACCCCCTAAGCAAAGGCCTTACAAAGCATTTACTAAGTCACTGCTCATGTAGCTAAGTGGCAAAGAAATATTTGGCAACACAGACAAACAAAGGAAAAAAATAATCTAATGACGTGGAGCTGAAAGCGGACACATCCAGAAAGCAAGTATAAAAAACTTCAGAGAATAATTATCCACAGACTCAGATGATAACAGTTCCATTGAACCGGATAATTCATACTATATTTAAATAAAGATTTGGATTAATCCTCCACAGAGTAATGGTCTGCTCTGATTTCATAATTTTATTTGTGAAGTCCAGGGAATTAATCTGTCCTTTCTACATTATTGTAAGTCTGGTAGGTTAAATTTTATATGCGTTTTTTTTTTTCTGCCCCTCAGGTACTTGATCTCAAGGTCTTCCAGCAACTTCTTGCAATTAGACCTAGACTTTACTACCCTGTATACAAAAATTCTGTCAGAAAATTCTGTTACCCAGCTATGCACATCTTTGAAAAGCTCATAAAACAAGTTAGAACAGAATAGTCAGTGCCACACTTTGAGGAGCCTGAACACACTTGTGCTCTCTCTTTGGAAAAAAGAGCATGGGCATAGTTCACTCATTTAAATAAGAGTTTTTCTCCTTTTAGATGGTAATTTAGTCTTTGTTTAAAGGCAGGGGAAGGTCTGTTCTGCATCAGGCTTGTCAGGGAGCGATCTCTGTTTATGACAGAACAGTGGAGGACAGACCCTCCAGTCAGGAGCATCATTACCCCACTACTGCTTGTGCCTCCCTTCTGGGAAGTGAGAGACCCTCTTTGCCCTGCCCCCTGGCCATGACATCGATGGGATGGAACAGTGAAACATCTTGGCCATGCCCCTACAGCTCCAGGCTCCACCCTCTCACGGCCACTGCAAAAAATTAAACCTGCTCTTGAATGAAACCAGGACACAGAAGTACCACTTCTCCGAGGCTGTAGGACTTACTAGTGCTTAGCTGGACTCTTGCAGGAGTCAGAGGAATTGCTCTGGACCAGAGCAGGATCACATTTTCCTAAGGACAGGCCTCTTTGACTTCGCCTCCACATTCAAGCACTTGCACACAGACACACAGATTGGGCTTTGGGTTCCCTCCAGCCCAAACCTGTCTATGATTTTATTGTTTGTTCAATTTACAGTGAGCTCTTAAGGAGGAGAAACTGAAGGAGATTTCCGTGTAGCTGGAAAATCCCCATCTTTTAAGGATAAGTAAGGCTCTGCTGAGCACTCTGTTTAGCCCTGAGGAAGGCTGAGTTCTTTGCTGGCAACAGCAAACCTGATTTATTCAGTAATAACATGTTCCAGGGTAGAAATATAAGCCAATTCTTTCATATCAGGAGAAATATCATATTTCCCTTATAATTTTTAATTCTAATGGATCCCAGTGCCTGAATGCAATCAGTTATGTAAGGAAGGGCTGGTAAATTTTGACAGAAATAGGCATATCTCTGTTCAGAAGGAGAGAGTCATTGATGAGCTTCCTTTAAGCCAAAGGAAACTAGAAAGAATAACAGAACATTGCAGGGAACTTCCTACTGGCTTAATATGCATGACATGTCAATAAAGACCTCACTCCTCAGTCAGACAATAATAGAGATGAAGAACTATGGAGTCCTTTTACGATTATGCCATTATTCTAGAGCTTTTCTGGAAAAAAAGTATTACTAGATCGTGTTGCAAGAACAAAATGGGCAATAAGTTTTAATTTTTTAGCTTAAATTGAGTAAGTAAAAATATTTGAAAACTTTCTGTGCTAGCTCACTGACACATTTTGCCACCCAACACTCACATCAGTGCTAAGGCATTGTATGGAAATATATGTTCATTTGTGTGCTGGTTTTGGCTGGGATAGAGTTAACTTTCTTCACAGTGGCTGGTATAGGGTTGTGTTTTGGACTTTTGCTGAACAGAGGGTCGATAATAAAGAGATTTTTTTTTTGTTATTGGTGGGCAGGGGTTACACAGAGCCAAGGCTTTTTCTGCTTTTCCTACTGCCAGGCTGGCAAGGGAGTTTGGTGTGCATGGGAGGTCGGTAGAAGACACAGATGGATAGGTGACCAAACTGACCAAAAGCATTTTCCATACCATACAACATCCTTCCCAGTATATAAACTGGGGGGAAGAAGGAAGTAGGGGGGATGTTTAGAATGATGGTGTTTGTCTTCCCAAGTAAACATTACATGTGATGGCGCCCTGCTCTCCTGAGGTGGCTGAACACCTGCCTGCCCATGGGAAGCAGTGGATTAATTCCTTGTTTTGCTTTGATTATGTGCATAGCTTTTGCTTTCCCTATTAAACTATCTCAACTAATGAATTTTCTAGCTTTTACCCTTCTAATTCTCTCCCTGAGCCTGCTGGTGGGGAGTGAGCAAAGCAGCTGTGTGGTACTTGGTTGCTGGCTGGGGTGAAACCATGGCAATATGCCAGACTGAAACATGAAAGAAATTAACTTATATTTCATTTATGGCAAGCAACAAGACAAATAGTAAGTGTATGACAAGTTCCCAGATCACATGGTCATGCTTTCTCCAGTAGAGCTTGTTGTCACAAATTGCTATAGTTCTGCATTTCTAGATGTAGTGGCACTCGAAAACAAAGGCAAGTATTTTAGAAAATTGGATAGAAGAGAAGCTAAGAACAAGGACTTGAAACAATGCAACATTTACATAATGTATGCCAGAAACTTTTCCTTTATTAAAAAATGCTTTCCAGATAAATAACAGGCGCTCAAGACAGCCATTATTTTCCTCTGCAATCATCCTTTCATGTAATCTATAAAAGTATTCTTACAGGAATAATTACAAAGTATTCTGATGACTACTATTAACAATCAACTGAATTGCATTTCAGAATAGTTCCTCTCAGATTGTGACCATTTAAAAACTATTGTCAACATATGCCCAGAAGTTTGGAGAGAAAATGCACTGAGTCTGCAAGGGAGGCATCAAAAAGGAAAGACTGAGCCAGATAATAGACTACTTGGTGGACAAGGAATTGGCAGGCTGCTTACATTTAAGAGACTTGCAGTCATCTGTTCAATGTCCAAGTGGAGACCAGTGATGAGTGGTACCCTCAGGGGTAGGTTTTGGGACCAGCTCTGTTTAGCATCATTGTCAGTGACTTTGGCAGTGAGACTGAGTGCACCTTCAGCAAGTTTGCTGACAACACTGAGCTGTGTGGTATGAGCGACACACGGGAAAGGAGGGATGCCATCCAGAGGGACCTGGACAGGCTTGATAAGTGGGCCCTTTGAGCCAGCTGCTCTGGTGGAAGGTGTCCCTGTCCATGGCAGGAAGGTTGAAACTAGACGGTCTTGAAGATTTTTCCAATCCAAACCTGTCTATGGTTCTATAAGAATTAAAGACAGAGCTGCAAAGCTACCTTTATGAACAAAACGATGAACAAAAGGATGAATGAAATGATAGAATTCAGGCTCATGGGGAAGTTTTTAATTTTCCAAGATTTATGAGAATAATCCTTGCAAAACCTCCCTAGAAAGAAAAGATAGGGTAGACTTTTCCAAACTACTTTTAAATTTTGGAAAAAGATAGGATAGAACAGTAGTTTAAATTACCCTGTTTAAGGTTATCAGCAAAGGTTACTTTGGGTTGCATTACAAAGCATATAATACTGGATAGTTTTGCTAACCTCTGTCATTAACTGTGAAAACATTTGGCACAAGAAATTTCAAAGCTGGCAAAATCAGTGTGTGGGTCTTCCTTCCCCCCCTCCGAATCTTTTATTTTAGGTGTATTTTCATACTTGGAGACTAGTAGCATGTAGAAGTGTGGAAGAAAGTCAGTTATTTAAAGAAGTCGAAGTGTCTTACTTAAACCATCATTTTATAAACCTTTGAAAGAGATTTTAAAGAAAAACAACAGATACAAAGTCTAATAAGAAGTTGAATACCAAAGGTAAAGCACTTAGTAAGCTTAAATACCTTTTTACTGATAGCAGATTTTTCAAGACAGGCAATGCAGTGGGTTATTTTATTTGTACTTAAAAAAAGCACTTTGTCTAATGGTCATAGGAAATCCTTGATGGCAACAAAAGAAAATCCAAGGTTAGGAGAGTTGAATAAAGCAGACTTATCAGGACAAAGAAAAGAAAAAAGAAGAAGACTAAAAAAGAGCATTTCGTAAGAATCTGGCTTGAAATTGTCTGTTCTGTAGATGATAATATTTGACTTCTGGCAGGACCAGCCATTTATTTACCAGGAAGAGGAAGCCCCTACTTGCATGGGCACAGGCTGCCAGTTCCATTGATACTCTTCCCCACATCTTTTCACGCTGCTTTTAGATTATTTTTTGTGCTAATTTTTGAATACATTGTGCCCACATGAACTCAGAATGCCCTCTGATTGGCTGCCCATTTCTTTTTTAACAGGAATTAACCATATGGACATACATATATATATAAATGTCAGAAATCTTCATATTACTATGTGAGGAGGGAAAAGACAGAAGGTTTTGCCCTGATCTTTCCTGTTCCTTCTTGAACTTGCAGCAGGTAAAGAAAGCAGAATGGGCATAGGGGGACAGTGGAGTTTGAAGGAAAAATCTGAAAACTTCTGTAAAAGCCTGACCTACAAACGACAACTTAGTTTGGCTGATGGCCCACAGTTTAATTTTTTATGTGTGAGCACTACTGGGGCAAACACAACTTTTTCCTAGCTGTGAGTCAGAAACGTATCCCAAGCTCCTGGGGGCAGGGAAAATTAACATCCCAGGATATCCCTGCAGATCAAGCCTCTGGCTCCTGTCCAGCACCCACAGTAAGGAAAAGGGGACATTAATGAGCCCTCCATGTCCTGAACCTTGTCTGATAGAGCCTTTGAAGGGGTCTCTGGAGGGTACAGCAAGCAGGTTCCTCATGTGCTGGAGCAGTGCTAGCAGGAGGATTGTGATGCCGGTGGGAATACAACAGCCATCTCTTTCTGGGATGTGCTTTGGGAGAGGGGCAGGCATCTGCACACTGCTGGCCCCCATCCTGCAGATCCGCCTCAGTGGACTCTCTGAAGTTCCTGAGACTCATGAGACTCATGCCTGGAGCTGAGGGGAAAAACTGTAATTTCCTTCCTATTTTGGCCTGTGAATATCTGTGTCTGCCTGTCTGGAGCAAACGTCACAACTACTGTACACCTCCCATGGCCTGAGATAGTGTTCCCCCTTTCAAGGGCTTGCTCTGTCCCCTCTGTGACTTGCTGGCTGCATAGCACACACACAGCCTGCCCAGTCAAACCATCCTACATAGCCCTCTCCTCACTTGAGGTAAGTCAGAAAGATTGATCTCCATTAACTATCAAATGAAACTTAGTTACCTACAAAATTGTGCCTCAAATTAACCTGGCCATGTGAGATACTTTTGCAGTCATCCCACCCTGGCACCCTAAAACATTGAAATCCTTTAGCCAATCTAATTTTTTTTTCTCCACTCTTTATACGTTGCCTTGAGTTGTGAGTAATAGAATTTCATGCCATCAGACCAAAAGATTGGGTGATCTTCAGTGAATTTGGAGTGGGCACTGGAAGAAAATTCCCTATCAGTGATACTCTGTAATCAGCTTTCAGCAGTATAAAGGAGAAAATACCAATTTAAGATGGATCACGTCTGACTTCAGAGATGGATGAGGATGATGTGGTAGGTTGTAATAAGTGTGATAATGATCAAGAATGCGTCTCCCTGCCCTGTGGCTTATTCCAGTGAAGACTTCCTCTGACACAGGTAACACTGCTATAGCTTCTTTACAATTACTCCCCTGCTAAAATATCCAAAGATTCTTTATAATTTTGACCATGTTTCAGTAGGTAAGTAGTTAATTTTGATCCCTGAACCATTAACCGGAAAATTTGCAGCAGCTCTAGAGGCAATTATAGATGAAATATGAAAAGCAAAATGACTGTTCATTTTAAACAATTTTGGTACACTAAGGCTAACATTTCTCAGAACTACTTATAATGTTACTCAAATTTACATCACAATAAAGGTTTAAAATTCAACTTGTCTAAGAAGCTGGACTGCTATTTTTTATAGGTGCTTCTTTGGTATTAATTTCCATGTTATCTAAGCACTTTAAAGGAAGAGGTGCACGTGCTGTGAGATTGTTTGAAGTGTGTCTCAAGATACTTATAGTGCATTTGTTCAGAACATAGGACATTTCTGTTTAAATGAATGACAGAGCAAAACCCACGCAGCTCAAGTCTGAAAATAATTTACATCTAAATAGTTGTCTGCCAATTCCTCCATATAAATTACTTTCTTTTTCTTTTTTTTTTTTTTGAAAATGAATGTTATTATGTTCACATATTGTTTAGGCCTAAAGAAACTACGAGATTTAACTTCTTGTTTAAGATTTCACCTTATTCTTTTTATTGCAATCTGTGGTTAACATGAGAAAAGAAATGTGTGATGTTATTGACTTCTTTAGCACCCTAGAAGTTACAAAAGCAGGTTTCATCTGTGCTACATAGAAGAGCCTTGCTACCATATTTCCCCACACTTTTTATTGTACTGTTTCTCACGGTGCTTCTAAGTTAAGGAAATGGCATTGTTTTCACTTTGCAGATGATAGGTTAGGGCAGTTTACTAAGTACACAGGTTTGCAACCTCATAGCCATAATTCCACAAATAATTGAACAATAGAAGGGTCTAAAAGTGCAGTTCTGGAAGTACTATTCACACAGTGACTTGGGTTACAAGGCCCTTATATGACAGTTAGGAAAGGTTTTTGCACCTGAGCTGGTCTCCATGACACACAGGCTGGTCTACAGGAAAAGCTGGTGCCTTAAACTCTGTTATTTGGGGCCAAAGGTCACCCTGTGAAACTGGAATGCTGCACCTGAAACCCTTTTCTGTGCCCAAATCACTAGCTTCTCTTGCTGGTCTCAGTGAAATGCTCTAAACTGATCTTCTCTGAGGCATAGGAGATGCCACAGAATAACATGGCTCATTGCAGCTTTTACTTCAGTGGACACAGACATCCCCTATGTCCTGCATCGTGTTTGTCAGTGACGTGGGCTCTCTGGGTGCTGAATCTTGCTCCAGTTGTCTTGTTTCTGTTTATATGAGGTGACAGAAGAAGGCATTTCTAGGGCATTTCATTACAACATGAATGTCTGGGGCTAGATTCAGTTGCTCACACATATGTAGCTAATGCCATTTGAGACTCCCTGGGTTATCCAGGGTTTTCTTGGGTCTCACAATGTGTCCTACTGGAGACCTGTGCCTGTCTGGAGGCAACTGGAGGCAAGGCCCTATTGATACAGGGTGGTTACATGTGAGCAAAGGATTTCTATGCTTTATCTGTGCAAAAGAGCAAAAAATTTAAAAGAGGCTTGTTCTTATTTATTTAACACTGAAGGGAGTTAAATGCCTCGATTAGATTTAGCTGCCTGAAAGTGAGATCAATCTCACCCTGCGTATGAGAGGTTTTATTGTAAAGTTAGGTTAACAGTAACAATTTTTAAAAAATATCAGATCATTTGTTCTTCAAATGCTTCCTGCTCTGGGAATACTGAAGCCCATAGATGTTTTGTAAGTCAGTCTCAATATTCACAGCTATGAAAAAAACCAAGGGTTTAAAATTAAAAAAAGCCTCTCAAGACTTACTGATCAGCTATATATGTAATTTTGCTGTATCATTAGCTCTGATAATGTAACATGCATATTTGTTACATATATTGTGTTTTCTCTGTTCACATATTAAAACAGCAGGATTATAAAGTATGTGACTAAATGTGCAATAATTTATACAGCATTAAAAAACCCTTACATACGTATTAATATGCAAAATAATTCAATAATTTAAATGTTCTCTGGGATTAATGAGGGGGCTGGAATAATTTTTCTAGTCTTAATGCAACATTTAAAAAACACATAGCCCCAGAACTAGGATGCTACAGAAGGAAGTTAAAACACCTTTCAGTTTAGCATTTAATCTGAAAATACTTTACAGAATAATGAAATTCTAGTATTGCCTAACAAATCTGAAATTATCAAAGAGAAAGGAGAAGGACTCTCAACACTGTTACAACACTTGACAATGAAACATTCTCACTGAGATGCAAATGTATTCTTTTGAAAAATGTTTCCAAGTGCTGAAGTACTTACAAATTTTTTTATGTGAAAAGTAATCACTGGGTCTTCAAGTATATTCTTTTCAAATTAATTCTGAAATTACTGAAGTGTTGGATTTGTATTTCCTTACCATTTATAGGGCATGAGCTGAAGAACAACAGTGAAAATGCTCCATACAGTTCTAACAATCTGCTTCAAGTTTGACTTGTAGAACCTAAGCAGAAGGGTAGGTGTCCTCGGTATTTTTTGGTCTCAGCCAACAAGCACATGATTGATGCTGCTACCAACCTGCCAGCTCACAGAAACCAGTACTTACACACACTCACCTGGGTCTTTCGTGTTAATTTCATGTAGAATGTGACAGGGAGAGGAGAGGAGAGGAGAGGAGAGGAGAGGAGAGGAGAGGAGAGGAGAGGAGAGGAGAGGAGAGGAGAGGAGAGGAGAGGAGAGGAGAGGAGAGAATTCACTCTATCCAGGAAATGCATGAAAACTATTTTTATTAATCCTTGATGAGCACTACTTAAACAAGGAGTGTTACTGTTTTCCAGAGAAAGGGATGTAGCTCCTATATTGTTTATTCCAGAGGAATGTCAAATTTAGTGCTGTGGTCTCCTCACATTATGAAAAAGGGGGAAACAGTAGAATACAGACCTACTGAAGCTGGCTGAGAAACAGTTACACTGAAGCTGGAAAAAAGGCCACCCTTTGGCAAGCAAGCTTTAATAGGATAAATGAAAACAGCAAGTTGCCTCTGGTGAGTCACACTGAACCAGCATTTAAGCAGCAACATCCATTGTCTATTTCATACAAATTTCTGTAGCAATTATGTCCAGACAGAAGTGCAGTCATATGCCCTGTTATGCTGGTTACAATGGACACATCCCCATTTGTGAACAGAGGCCAGACTCTGTCAAAAGACTGCTGGATGGTCTGTGAGAGAAGTACAAAAACCCATTCCAGCTAGGATTCATATTCACATGGTTCTGCCAGCTTGGAATTATTCTTCAGATTGTGCCAAGTACAGCATGAAATGCAAGTCAGAAAGAAAGGGTAGTTTACCTCTTGCTGCTGACCATGTGGATGTGAGAATCTAGAGGCTTTGAGGGTGTGCATGGTGGTCGCTTTTCCTCCATTCTTCTTCGGCAAGTGTTTTCCTTGTTTGACAGTATACACACAGCACATGAACATACTCAGTTATCCACTGAGAATATCTTCCTGGAAAGTGGGATGGTCAGTTATTCAGTGGGAGGGAAGACTGTATGCAGATGACATATTAGTGACTTATTTAACATACACAGCAGCCTACAGTGAGATATTTAGCATACACAGCAGCCTACTGTGTCTGTATTTTTAGCAATTACTTTAACATGGGCAGATATTTGACAGGAACATTTCAATATGACTGTATAGCTCAGGGCAGTCTTGATAGAAGGAAAACTTTTGTGACAACATTTAGCAGAGCACAATATAAAATGATTGATGATGGAACTCCCAAGTGACAGTAGTAAAATGACAGAATCTGTGAAGTTGTTCCCCTGAGATCTCATATGTACTGCAGTGTGCTGTATAATATGTAACACTTCACCCTACTTCAGTGTTCCCCATTCAGAACAGCTCATTACAAGTTCAGTAGCAGTAACATCAAAAGCACAAGGCTGTGTGTATTCTCCAGAATATAAGTATTTCCTGTTTCACATCACCTTGTTTTCCTACTAGCTATTGTCTTTTGATCCTTACTCTGTGTAGAAATGGCTTGAGATTATCTAGAACAGGATAGGAAAATGAGTTGGGGCGCTTCATTGCTGTGTTACATAAAACTGACCATGGCTTTTCAGACCACTTTGATTTATACTTCTTTATATAGGTACCTTTGGATATGAAACAGCTGCATGTTATGGTGAAATCTAGTAATATTTGAGCCAATTTTTTTCAGACAGCTTGAATTGGAGAGAGCCTGGAGCTCTCTGCAAAGTGAGTGATCTCATATACCACTCCATATTATCAGAGCAAGAAGTCTCCTTGTACTTGTTCTAGTGCAGCAGTCTGCACAACGATACCACAGAGCACAATGTGCTTGATAAATATAGCAGATACTGCAGACTTATTTGTGTTGGTGTTTTCCCTCAGTTCTTGAAGGAACAGAGACACACATCCAGCTCTGTTCCTTGTAACTGCACTATTGCTTACACATCTTTCTTATGCTATTGTTCTGTGTTCCTCAGTGCAGCATCCGTGTTTCTGCTGTTTAAGAGATAGCTGAGGATTAATCTTCCAGAATTGTAACTGTTTATGTTTGGGCTATACTCCCTTTAGACTCTCTTTATGGTTGGTGAAAAATAAGTTAATTCTTTTTGAGTATGGTTTATATGATTCCAATTTCAGATGTCTTCTTGAAAATAAATTGAGCTTATCAGAAATATCTGTGCCTCTCCATCAACTGTAAAGAGAATTTAGATTACTACCTCTAGTGACAGAGTCTGCAATATTTATAGCTATATTTGGACAGATGAACTTTGCTTTGTCTTGTGATTTTTTCCCCTCTGGTTTGACTGGGCTCTTGAACAGTAGAAACAGTGATTTATTTGTCCTGGATAGCCACCTGCAGTAAAAGTAACTCAAGCAGCACATTACTTGGAAGAGTCTTTCTTTTTTTTTTCTCATGGATCTCTTCTCATGGAAAGAGTTATGGGGCTTCTTTTTTTGATGTGGGAGCACTGAAGTGACAGTGATACCTCTGAGTGTATAGAATAGGGAGCAACACATGAAAATACAGATTACCTCTTAGAACTATTAATGTCTTGGATAATCAATACTTATAAACCTACAGGCCCCTCTTTCTGGAGCTCATTGCTGTCTACCTGGCACATGGCAGGGACGGGAAAAATGCACTCCCAGTTGCCTACATAGAGCTGCAGCTGGCAGCAATCTCCTGTTCTGAATGATGACATGAAAAGTCTGACAGCACTTCGTAGATCACCCACGTGCCCAGTGCCTGTAGTTTGAGTTCTTCCTGGCTTTTGCATTCCTGGGAGTGCTGCCTTGTGTAAGCACTCTATGACTCTGAATTGCGTTCAGTGCCATACATAGGTGCAGTGTGGATGAGTCCATGCTGGGAATTCAGCTCTCCTTAGGGTTTGTCCTACACCAGCCTCTGCTCAGGAGTTGCCTTTTGCCGCTGCCTCGTCTGAGACACAGTGCCATGTGGTGAGGTCCTGCTGCCAAAAGCCCTCTGCCCTGTTATTCCAATAGCTCTGGAGTGAACCATGTGTATCAGCCCCTTCCTTGAACCAGCTGCATAGCAGATGGTACTGAGATTTAATTTGCACAAAGCTTAGTGTTTCTGTTTTGGTAGGTTTCTCCATAGATGAGTGAAGTTAATACTTGTACTGGAATGATCTTCACATGATCATCAGTTTCAATCTGGCTTTGTTTCACACATGCAGAACTAATGAGTTCAGTGCCTCTATTAAGCAAATGTATGTACACACAGAACACAGATAGAGTGGCAACCTTTGAGCCAAAAGTGCTCTGTAGAAATATTCCTATTAAATTAAGGCCTTAACCTTCTGCTAAGCTTTCTGTATTCACCTATCCATACAGTCTCCCACTTGTGAATTGCTGGTTTTATGTGTAGCCAAAGGGGAAGACTTGCAAGAATTTTGTTGAGAACTCATTTTTTTTTACCCGTTTGGATATAACTGCACATTGCATGCAAAACATAAGCAGATAGAGATAATTTTGTGTATGTAACATATAAAAAGAAGATAAAATATATAATTGCTGTCCACCAGTTGCTGAAAAGACTTTGGAAAATCTAGTACACCCTACATTACAGTAAGGGCTAGAAATTTAATTGAATTCTTGTGAGGGGAGTTATTTGCTTGTTTGTTTTTTCATAAACTGAAGTATCTTTGCACATTATAGACTCAGTGAACTACACCTACATCTTCTGTAACAGTGAACTTGTTACTCAATCATGCATTTTCATGTTCAAGGTTAATATTTTTGCCTATTTGCAGCCTGGATTTGTGCAGAGATGTAGTTTGTACATTGCCAACTAAAAGCCACTAGGGTTTTTCCAACTTGCAACATAACTGGAAGTAGTACAATTTACCAATTTGCAAGGGGAAAATAAGATAGGAATGGTGTCAGAAGCTTCTTTTAGGAAGCTGCATAATAAACCTTACTTTTTAATTTGACAAAACTGGGGCAGCAATATACATAAAAAAAATCATTGACATAAATGGCATGTTCAAACTGGGACTTTGCAGTTACAAAAAATCTGTTTCTTTAGATGGCATTGAGAGGTTTCACTAGCAAAGTATGATGTGATTCCCAACATGGCTTATGTGCTATATGCAAAGACAAATTGTACAGAGAATGAACAATAGCGACAATGCCAAAGCAGATAGTTTATATGTTGGTTTTAGTTCTGTCATTTTTCACTATGTATCTAGTTGAATATTTATGGAAGAGGTAACTGGTGAAAAAAATCCTTTTATAGAGTCATAGAAATGTTGATTAGAATGTGGGGGGTTTTCTGAAGTCATGTAGTTCAACCTTATTCTTGAAGGGGACTAACACCATCACTAGGCCAGGATCTATCCAGCCAGACCTTGAAAGTGTCTTTGGTGGAAGCCCCCAGAGCCCTCCCAGGCAGCCCCTTTCTTGCATCTCTGTAACGTGGAAAAGCTGTTCCTCATCTCCAGCCTGAACCTTCCAAGGTGAGACACATATCCCCTGCTATTTTACAGCAATGCTGAGAGGAGGTTGAGAGTTTGGCTTTAATGTCTTTGTTTCTGTGTTTCAAGTAGTTGCAGTTTGCAAGTAGAACATCCCTTAGTCTCAGCTCCAAATGAGCTCTGTTCCTCAGCTCCTCACAGTTCATCTTCTCCACACCTTTGATCATCTTAGCAGCTGTCTAATAGGTTCCCTCTGGTTTTTCAGCATCCTCCTTGACCTTGTGGGTAGGGAGGACACAACAAAATCTGTTATTACTGTTCTGTAGTAACCAGAGCTGAGCATGGGGCAGCAGTGAATTCCTTTGATCTGTGAGACACAGCCATAACATAACCCATTACAGAGTTGTGTGAGCTGTGCTAAGAACACATCGTTACCTTGCATTCAGCCTGGCGATTACAGCATTTCTCACTGGCTCCTTGTGCTGCCCTGCTGGCTCATTACCAGCTTGTATTGATGTGTGACATCCGTCTGCTCTCCTACAGAGTGTTATTGAACTCCAGTTTAGCCTTCAGCAGAAGTGCCAGGAGTGGACCATGGCATGATTTATAGTTCACTGGATATGGTGATACTCAGTTCTCAATTGCACAGTCAATGTGTAGTAATGACAGCATGCATGTGGTATTAATCCTGAGTCCTTGGCTGATTCTCAGATAGATTCCCTGTATAATCAATTAAGAAGCATTGCAACTTTCATTTACACTTCAGCTAGCATGGACAGTGGGAAATAGGGGAGTCGATGGGAATTTGCATTTAACTTTTATAGTTGTCATTGCTTCGAGTGGACAGTTCTATCAAAAAATAATGATCAAAATGTGTGACCCGATATTTATCAACTTTTCTCTGGTAGAAAGTTCATGAGTATCTTTAAAACAAGAGTATTTCATTGCAAAAAATACTGGAAATAGAATCTCTTGGGGTTTGGAAGGGCAGAAGTTCTGGCTGAATATGAACTTTCTTGATTCAATTTTTCATGGGTTTTGTAATGCCTTGACCTACAGTTAAATGCATTAAAACCCAATATTTTCTGATAAAATCTAAGCTTTAATTAATGTATTTGTGATTGCTATCAGTGAGGATTCCTTTTGGATGAACTGTCACAGCCTCCACTCCTATGTGTTTTAAGGTCTCTTTCATGTATTTCATGACACAAAGCTGTACAGGACTCAGTGCTGTTTTCCATCCTGGTCATTACACGTGCAGGAGAGTGGTACCAGTGCCCTCATTGCTCTGAGGATACCTAACAGCTATGCTCTGAGAAGTGCTATTTATGTGCAGAGGGAAAAAAATGGATGTTACAGATAAAAACAAGGACTTTGTTCACCTAGGAAGAGTGAAAGTTTGCTTTTTTCTTGATTTACCTTATTTTTGTCATCTGTTGGACTTTTGACTCCTGCCTGACAACAGCAAGACACCAGAAGACTGGGACCTTATCAATGGGTATATATTTGGCTCCATGATCCATGACACTGTTAAAGTAAGACTTTCTCTGTAAATTTATTCCATTTTGTCACAACCTAGAATCTAAAGCCACTATAGTATATAAAAATGTATGTTTATGGTGTGCACAGCTTGCCCAAGACTGGAGGATGGGCTAATAAAACTCCTGTTGGCCCAGAATTTGCTTACATGAAAAGTTCTTTCTTTTAAGGCCAGTTCAGTTTATTAATATAAATTATTAAGGAAAAAAAAAAAAAAGCAAACATGCAAATAAAAAAGAAAAAAACAAACCAACCCCAAACCTGGCACACATTACTGCATGTGAAACTTTAGCATATACCAATTATGTTGCATTGCTAACAGATGCTTTCCATTTATAAACCACCTTTTAAAATGTGAGGTTTTTTACTATAGCTATTAAATGACAGTGGTCTTCTAATATCAGTCAGTAGGAAAACGTCTATTCCATTTATTCCTTATATTCTGGATAGCTCCCTGATGTTCAGCTTTGCTCATTTTCCATTTCACAAACTGAGTTTACTTTAACTAAAACTGCCAAGCAGTAATTCAGTTCTTAACTAGATTTGTGGTGGTGAGACAGAGGGTAACATAAAAAGGCAGAACTTATTGGCACGATTCATCATCATACTCTATTGCACACTTGAGCCTACTGGGCAGGAAATGTTATTAAATTGAAAGATGTGTCAGAGCCTCCAGAATTTGGCAGGATGAGCACCTTAAACCTCTGGAACGGCCGATGTGCTCAACTCACATTCAAGCTCCCAGGATAATTGCAAGAATATAGCTGGTGTTGCAAGTTAAGGTCTGCAAGGGAGAAGAGCTGGCATTATGTTCACACTGTGACAATGGCATGTGTTAACGACTAATGTATAGAAAGAAATTAGTCATGTCAACAATTATGCTTGCCAGTAGTCCTGGGGTGTGAGGCATAATCACATCTACCTGGTTACTGCATTTTACTGACTGTAATAACAAGGGTCAGATGCTGTTAGGGAAGTACAGAATCTATGTTTATTTTGAGTAGGCAGGTCAGGTAAGTGGTTGTTATATCAGAACATGAATGGGATAAAGCATGAACTGCATGTCAAACTAATAAGTGAAAACAAGGAAAAAGAGATTTCTTAGTGAAAGTTTAATTAAATACTCTGTGTGTAATTGGTTTTTGTGAAATAAAATATCTTCTGGAAAAACATGCCTCAGTGCTAGGAACATACAGAAAGTATAAATATAACAAGCTCAGATAGGGAAATATGTAGGATCATGAGAGATCTGAGAAATTTATGCATTATCTTATGCATTATCTGTGGCCCAACTGTCAGCTCCATTGTTACTAGGGAGTGGAATCCTAAAATGAAGTAGGCATTTCACAGTTGGAGTTAGTTGAGACTGACAGTACTATGGTCATGAATGTACAGAGGTGGGAATTAAATTATATCCAAAGAGCATAAATCAAGAAGACAGTCTTACTTAACAATAAGTGGCTGCTGAAAAAGAAGTCTTGTAAAAACATGGAGTATAGTTTTACCAGTAAATTTCACTGAGTACTGAAAAAATTGGGACTGGGAAAGTTTTGAAGTCAAATTTGATTACAATTTTAAAATTGCAGAGTCTTCACATTCCAGCAGATTATGAAAAAGACACAGCCTATTTCTTGATTTCTCTTTGAATTTTGTAGCATATTCTTCCTAGTTTAAATTAGTCCCATGGATAAACTGAAGTCTCAAATATTTTTGCAGTTTAGTCAGCTCATGCTCACTGTTGAAAATACTTTTAAACTCATTTGAAATTCCTTTCAAGAATACCCTACACCCTATTACAAAGGTAAAACACTATACCTTGTCTCTTAAGCAAATTTTCAGAAATCTGTATCTATTTTGCTAAGCTCTCAAATTCTGTAAGAAAATACAACCACCAAACATGCACACCATACTTGCATTTTCTGATAATGTGTATTTATTTGTATCCAGAAATACAAATGCTGGGATCAAAATACGAATATAAATAGTATTCTAGACGCACGGCCCTACTCCTTGACACAAAGTAAACTGGAATGGATGTGATCAGGAAGGGAAATTCATTGTCTGAGAACTTGAGGAAATGAAGCACATAGGTGTTTGACTTTTCTGATTAGGTCAGTCCAGGGGATCACTGGGATGGCTATCTAACTTAGAATGACATACTGGTACTAGTGCTACCTGTATTATTCAAGGCACATTGGGCACATAGTTGTACTTTCATTTCACTATGACATCACAAGCTGCACTGCTAGCAACAAAATCACACACCCCTAACAAAAACTTAGGAAGGAAGTATAGTTAGAAATCTAAAATTTTGTCTGTGTTCTATAAGAAAATTCAATTTGGCACGTAGTTGGCAGTATTTATTTGATTGCTAAAATTACACTCACTTAAAAAAAATTCCATGTGTTGTCATTGTGGGAAAAAAATGTTTTGAAAGCAGTATGCTGAGAGATTAGATCAGGATTATGTGAGGGGTTTGGTGATGGCCTGTGGTAGCCACAGGTTGGTCCATGATTTAAGGTTGGTATTGCATGTGATTATGGATGACAAAAACATCACAGGACTCCTGAATGACTGCAAAAGAGAATAAGGGAGAGTGATGCTGTAATCTCTCTGCACCAGGTTTCCCACTGTTGTTCAGAGGGAGTGTTTTGTGGTAGCTTATTCTGTTTATTTTTTAATCTTTGCAGCACTCTGGCAGTGCCATCCTTCTCTGGGCTGCCTGTGTAATACTGTCAAATGTAATTATTTTACCAGCTTTCCATGAGTTCATCAGTTGCTTTCATTTTAAGGATCCCATGAGGTCTGTAAGCATGGAATGGACTCTGGAGCATGCTCTGTTTCACATTTGTCAGTAGTTTTAAAAAAATATGCCATCAATATTGTTTTCTCCATCCATTTCATATTAATGTGCAATTTAGAAATTTTAGCATTTACCTGTTTTAGGCCTCACTTTAAGTATGTAAATCACAAATCTCATATTAAGTACTTAAGTTACAAATCTACTCTCCACAAGTTTTCAATCGAAACAATGATTAATCAGCTCCTACAGAATATCATCCAATGATCTTCCTGATTCCTAATTGGAATTTAAACCCCTCTTCTGGTCAATGGTCTTAATTAATGTGGAAAGTTTTGACTCAGACCTAGCAGGTTTTTTTTCCAAAACTTGTAATCCTAATACAGTCTCAGGAACAAGACATCACCAGCTTCACCGTGGAGATTTCATTCTTTGTATTTTAGAATATATTGTGTCAGTACAGCTTCCTGTCTCCCAAGCACTGCTGCAAGAAGTTGTGGAGACATTAGGAGAGTATTAAGGTCTGTATAAACACTAAAGGGAGCACCTGCATTCCCCTTTAAGAAGCTCCACAGGCTGGCTGAGGCCTCCAAGTAAAGTTATGTGGGTGCTTCAATGACACCAGTGGCTGTTGTGTCTCCTCTGACCAGAGCCATTCCTTACCTATATAAAAGAATACCCAGCAAGTTACTGGCTGTATATCAGTGCCTGCTTTGCCTGGTTCATTCCTTGAGAAAGGCTTCCCCTAGATATATGAATAAACATAACCATGTCTTCTGCTTGTCCTTTATAAATAGCAAATGATTAGAAGATCAAAATGAATGTTTTGGTAGAAAGCAGAGAATTCTCAGGTGTCAAGCTCTGAGGCACTGAATTTCATAATGAATTTTATTCTCTAATTTTTCATATATTCTAGGAAAATGCTTGAGGAGTCCAGATGCATACAGACAGTGGCTTGAGGACCCACAACAAAAGAGGAAAAGGAAAAGAAAGTAAAGTCTGTAGAAAGCAATACATCATCACAGATATTGGATATCTCACTTGAGGAATGTCAACAGTAACTAACCAAGTGCTTGAAGTCAGTCACATTCCAAAGTCATTTAAAGAGACACATGCTAGGTAAACTAGATGATTAGAACAGTATTTATCCCTAGTTCAGGACGTAGTTCTAGCTAGACAGGGATGCAGGGCAGCAGGTTTCTTTCAATTATCCACCAAAGGTTCAGCACACAAAAATTTACTCTTTAACTTGTCAAAGCAATTCAATTCAAGCTGAGATAATTTTTTCTGTTGAAACATAATTTCACTTTAGATATAAATCATAGCTTTGGTTTTAGTATCTAAACCAGTGGCCTAAAGTATGAGGAAAGAACTTCTGGATCCCAGGGAAAAAGGTATTAAGGCCACTGAGTCTTGAAGAAAGGCCTTCATTTTTTCACATATATACTAGAACCCTTCAAGAAGAGAGTGTGATGAATCATAAGAAGGTGGTGGGCATACAAGTATATCATAAGACTAATAACACTATACTTTTTTCTCAGTGGGTAAGTGTAAGTTGACCTAATTTTATGAAGGGAGGAAGGATCTAAAATTAACTGAGAAAAAAGCCAAAAAACCTCTAAAGGAAAAAGAACCTCACCTTTCATCTGTGGAAATGTATTCCCAATCCACAGTCTGGTTTCTGCCTATTTTAAATAGTCTTCTGGAACAAGATCTGGATAGTCTTGAGTTTATGCTCTATATTTCTTGGTGGAAAGAAATTGCTGAGTGAAGAAGGAAGGATTCTGCTAAACTGCTGAAGTTCCACTGCAGCCTTTTGCTATTTAAGAAATAAGAAATCTAAAGACTCTTTAGAAAAATAAAGAAAACACAGACAAATGCTCAATCTGTGGTTGACAACATTTAGAATATTAGTCAGAAAGAACTCTAGGAAGGTCACTGGTCCCACTTTCTAACTTTCAGATGAGAAATAGTCTTTAATGTTAAGGAATATCCTTTCTTATTAATAAATGATAAAGGCACTGACGTAAGAGGCACAAGCATTTCACTGTGAGCAAGAAGAAGAAGAAGTAGATGCCTTGAAAAAAAAATCATCTGCTTGTGTAGGCATCTAAGATTATGAGATATGGCTTGCCTTTTCTTACTGCATTATAAGGAAACCAGGAAAGAGCAGCCAATGAAAAAAGTAAAGTCGGTTATGGACAGACTTTGCAAGTTTCAGTGGGCACTTTGTTTTACAGCTTACTAGGTAACACCAACCCTCCAGATGGTGAGGCTAATGAAATTGTCCCAGGATGTGCTTTAAAAAAGACTGTATTTGGCACTTAGTGCTATGGTTTAGTTGATAAGGTGATGTTAGTTCATATGCTGGACTTGATGATCTCCAATGTCTTTTCCAACCTAGTTGGTTCTATGGTTCTGTGAATTCTGTCTGTCCTAGAATACGGAGTCTCCCTTCTCACAAAGCCAGCAGTTCCAGAGCTGCCTTGCATCTGGTTATGTAGGAGACTAATTTTATTAGATATGGTGAAAATTTCTATAAAAAGCAGGTAAACAGCCTTCCCTTCATGAAATGACCAAGTAAGGAGAGTTGTGATAAATTCATGAAGTAGCGTGAGATGCTAGACACAAAGACACATTAGAGCTACAGAAGTGTTTAAGATAGCTATCTGTCTGAGTTATTTGGCAGCATGCCTGCAGTTCCAGAAATAATTTCCTATCAGCTAAAGGCTCATGTGTCACTGCTGTTCCAGCTGATGAATGTGCAAACCTCCAGGTGGATGATTTGGAATTAGCTGTGGGTTAAATTGAATAAGAGGACTGCAACAGATAAGAACTGCAAAGCAATAAAAAATAATTTCTTTCTCTTTTTTTAGCTTCACTACTCATCACTGTCTCTGTGAAGACAGTTCTGGCTTTTGTAATTTTTATCATTTTTATTGGTATGCACAATATAGCAATATACAGTTGAGAGTTGATTAAGGAGAACATGAGAAAGAGAAGGTTATCAAAATGCCTGAGGTGTTTTAAACTACACCCATACTTTTTGATTAGAAAGTTGTATTAAAATTGTGTGGTGTGTGATGCACTTCAGTTCCACATTACTGCTGGACATTGAGAGAGCATAAACCAGCTACAAGTTTTTATACCCTCATTCTTGGAAGAATGGCTGTAAAAAAAGGAGCTGTCAATATGATAGGCATCAGAGCCAGAAAAACTGAGAAGGCTGAATTAAGCAGACCAACTATTTTATACATTCTTAGTTGCCTTGAAAGTGCTGTCCTCAATAAAGAAAAACTATGCCCAAGAACTTTTAACTGAAGGAGAGGATAAGAGGACTGACTTTAGATCCTCCTGGGAAAAAGAGGTGATTATTTTAGAAACCCTCACAATCCCTTCTGCAACTTCAACAAGGAGGGAACACAATGTGAAGATACTTGGTTTTGAGGTTTTACATAGCCAAGTGTGTTCATTTCACTGCTCATTTGGTTTTGCCTTCCTCTGTTCCCTTCCTTGGAAGGGTAAAAAGAAGAACTAAATAACAAAAAGAAGTAGTTGAATAAACGCAAGTCTTGAATATGAAATTATATGGCAAGAAAATGTTCTAAAATGCTAAAATACAGTTCTTACATTTCTCATGGGACAGCACATGAAAATGTTAACGTTTGCCAGTTTGCAAAAGAAGCAAAAGAATTATCTGAAGGTTAATGAGGATATCCTTACTCCTACAGAAGGATATGGCACATAGATGTCTGCAGACCACATTGTCTAGGCCTCGAAAATAATGGCATTTTGCATCTTTCAGATTGTAGAAAGCCTATCTTCCCTGATCTCTCAGCTTTTACAGTGGCTGCCAAAGCATGGAGCAGTAAAGCAGTTAGAGTAAGCCAAATTACAAGGAATAAGCAGAGGAATGCACTGGAACCTGCCAGTCTACAGCCACTTGCCTTGCATAAAAATAATTTTTTTGATAACCCCAGAGTAGAATAAATTACACAGTAGAAAATGTCCTCTGCTCTCACTGTAAGAGCAAAAGGCACTAGTGTCTGAAGCCTCTTTCTTTATTTAGGACAGTGGGAAAAGTTGGAATTATATGTTTCCATCTTCTATTTATGAAAAAAGTCAGAAAATGGACAATATGAATGGATTTAGGAGAATCATTCTGCCAAAGAAGGATCTGTTGGGATTGTCTGCCTTCAGCAGGGCTTATGGGTAGCCATGAGCAGAAGTGTAAGAAAAGCATATGCTCATCATCTAACATGGGAATGTTCCACTTCCCAGAAAATTCACACAGTATGGAATTGTTAAATGAACCTCACTTCACCTGTTGAAGATCTAATGGTGGAAGGCACCTGATTGTGCATCGTTTCTCTCAATACTACCACCAAAATCAATTGATTGTGCAGAGGGTTTGCAGGATCAGCCCCCTAAAGGAAAATGGTTTCCATTCTTTTATTTAGGCTTGGAATATTTCTAGTATTCTTGCAAAATATGCCTGAAGGTGATGATTAAAGTAGACTGATTTATAATTAGAGATCAAGATTTCCAACTCAGATTTAATCACCTTTTTGCACTACTTAAAATATCACTGTCAACCTTAAATTAAGCCCGTACTTCCAAGTGCAGGACACAGGTTTACAGAGCAGGTAATTTGCTAATGGGAGTTAGCAAAATTTTCAACATGTATTTTGAAATCAGATTATCATTGGTTTAGAAGACATCAGATTGGGCAGATTTTTCTAAAAATAAGGCTTTGATTCTGCCTCAACTATTTTTTCTCTGTGCTTCTAATTTGAATTTTGTCAGTCCTTACGGAAGTGATTCCCCTCCACGACTTAAGCCCAGCTATGTTTCTGGTATTTCAGACAAGTTAAAAACAGAAGAAAGATTTTGAATAACTACAATTAACTTTTGTGTTAGTTTTTTTTCCCCAATTAAAAACTCAGTGGGAGAACAGAGCAACAGCAATGACAGACAATTATGTTTCAAAGAACATGACAGCATTTCTGTTCCTTTAGAATTACCACTGACTTAGTTTTTGCTTGTTTGCAGGGTTTTCCTTTTGAGGAAAAAGGAACTCCTTTCCAGTCACATCCACTATTCATTTTTTCATCAAATACTGCATGGAAGAGACACACATTTTTTGAGTTCATAAAAAAATTATCTCCAAAAGAGAAAAGAAATATAATTGCTGTTTTAGGTATCTTTTAACTTCAATCTTTTGTAACAATTTTTCATGCAAAGGATAGTGAAAAGCTATTGCTATTTAATTCTGGATGTATTTTGTTTGCTAAATGACAATTATGTAGACAGTCTGTAAAAGACATCACTTAGTTTATACTGTAAAACTAGTTTCTGAAAAAATGTGTAGTTTAGAGTTGAGTGGTCAAAACCTTGAAAAATAAAAATAGTTTTTCAGTGTAAAATATAGTTGACAATTTTGGAAAAGAATGAAAAAAACCTCTTTCTACAAGTGGTACCTATTTAATGTTTAATCCAAGTATCACAATTGAGTTTCTGTAATGCACTATTCAAGCCATAAGTGTTCATTCTTTAGCTCAAGCCCAGGAAACAACTACCGTGAGTAAATAAGGCAGTGTTTAATGTTATGAAAAGAAGAAAAGAAGGCCTTTGGCACATATTTTTTCCAATTTGGTAAAGTAACTTTGAGAGAAAAAATAAGAATGCATGGGCACACTTTTTAGCAAATTGAAATCCGAAAAAAGTCACATATTCCTGGTGCTATTACATAGTGATTTTTACTCATGGGCTATGCACTATGATCTGCTACAATGACACAAGCAGGAATCTTGTCCTGCTTCAAGTATATTACTTTAGAAATCAATGACCATCCTGTGTTTAATAAGTCATAAAAAACACATTTAAAAGCTTGAAAAACTGTAGAAGTTATGCCTACAGCTGCCTCACAGATAGGCAAGTCTTATTTATATCAAAAGTATAGCTTTCTTCTCTGTCTTTTCTCCTTTAATTAAAACCAATGTGAGGGTAATGGCTAATTCCATGAATCCCAGACCTCTGCAGAAAGTAATGTCCACATTTTGATCCACCAGAGACATTTCTTATTGTCTCTTGGTGATCAAGGAGATCATCAATTACCCAAAACCTATGGTTTCAAGAAAATTTAAATATAAATGAGCGTTTTTGTTGGCTTTGGCTTATTTGCTAGTGCCAGTGTACATTGCTCTGAGTCTTAGGGATATGGCAGCATTTTGAATAAAGTATGGGAATGAAAAATAAAAATTACCTATTTAAACTCTGCCTGAATTGTGAATAGCTTCTACGTGAAGGGAAAATAGTAGAGATTTTAATATACAATAATTATTCATAAACATCACTTACACTACAAATTCAGCTGAATTTTGTAAGAACCTTTTTCTTAAAACAAATAGCAGTTAGGAGAGAATTCTTCTGTGTTTTTATTTTTCAGGAAATTACATATTAAAATTCTTCATCAGGCTCTGTGATGGTGTAGGTTAATGTGGTCTTTATAATTCGAGATGAAACTGTATCCTTGTGTCCTTCACTTTTTCTGCACTTTCACCATCCATCCGCAGTGAGAAAATGCAGCAGTCTTCACTGCTACAGGCAACATTTAAAGATAGAGGTATCCAACCCAGTAGACCAGGTTAAACAGCAGGAAGGATGTAGGAAAAAAGACCCTAGAGTAAGAGTCCAGTTCTAAGATGTCTATGTGAATTCGTCCTCTCCTCCATGAGCCTGATTTACACTCTTCATAACAACAGAAAAAGCTCTGACAGTCTTTCCCATCCAGACATTCATAGACACATGCATCTTCAAAATCTTGCCAATACATGGCATTGTTCAATGTGATGACTGTAGTCGGTGGTCTCATATCAAGTACAGAATAATTCTGAGGAGAGAAAAAATAATGCAACAGTTTGACAAGTTTCCCTGGATGATGCAGATCAAAATTAATAATCACAGCAAAAAGCAATCATTTTTTCACACTTAGTTCACTTACCTGCCAGAATATTATTTGCAAGTTGTTTTAAACACTTGCAGCTACTACATTTAAGATGGATTTTCAAAAGTAAGAAAAAATATCCCCCCTCTCCATTTAATTATACATCCTCCACTTAGCATAGGTGCATTCACTGCCTGTTAACTTTGCTATGATTTATAAAAACAGATATGATCAGCAATAGATAGTGATCATTTCAGTACAAGATTTTAAAATGCCATCCTGAGGCATGTCCCCTTAGTGCTTATCATACTGACCATGCTCAGAAATAGGACATTTGGATGTCATGCATCCTCACTGCAGCATTCATGCTTACAGACCTCTCCTTCTTCAGTGTACTCCCTATTTACGCTTTATCAGCTTTTCTGTCACATCATTTCCTTATTGTACAAGATGCCTTCTCACAACAGTCTTCACTCTCGTTATGCCACCCATTCCACCTTCACAAATGTCACCTCCTCTGCTGACATCACTAGAAAAGGTCCCATCAGCTTTGCTGCCTCTCTGCACCGCCCTGACAAAGCAGACACAGCCCTGTCAGCCTGGTTTTCTCTACCTAAGAGGCCCTTCCTCTCCCTGGGATTGTGCCTGCAGGAGCGTGCTGGTCACAACTGCTTGCAATTAGGAGGATGCTCTGGGTTCTTGCTTCCATACTATACGAAGTACTCCACGTTTCCTGCTGAAGGTGTTAGGGGGTATCTGAAAACTTTCCTGCTGGATGTGAAAAACATTGGTGATATGACTGATGTGCCTCAGTGGAAATTCTTCCTTTTTATATTGACTTAATTTCCTTTCTACAAATATTTTGGTTTGGCATGCTGTAGTATTACCATCTCATTAAAAATGCTGGTCCCTGAGCTAAGAACTTGATGGGGCATCTCTCTGCTTAGATGTTGGCTCTACCAACACAGATAACTACATCTGAACAACTGCCCTATGTAATCCAGTCAGTTACTTCTGGACAAAATTCATTTTATCATAAGTAAATGCTAAAATGTCTCAGGTGCATTCTGCTGTGAACTGCAAGCAGATTTCAGTTTAGAAGCAGATTATTGCAAATCTATTTGTGAATGACTTTATCTCTGAGATTAGATGACAGAAATTACACCCCTATGGTTTTTTCTCTCTTTTGTAAAGTTTTGGGTGGCTTGTTTCAGAGCCTTACAATGTGTTGCCATGTGAATAAGGTCTAAGATTATTGTACAAGCAATCTTTTTTTTGACTCTAGTACTTTTGGAGAGAAAAATCTTTTTTTGACTCTAATACTTTGGAGAGAAAAAACTATGACTAGAGTATTCATAGAGTTCTGCTACACCACTGTGTCATATATTATACATTTATTGCAGGTCTTTATGAACATTTCCAACTCAGGGACTGAAATTTTCCATGCCTGTCTAAAATATTTACGTTAAAAAGAAGAAAGGCTCAGAGAGGTTTTGGTGAGTGAAGATAAAAAAGCGCTCTGGCTCTGCAAAGGAAACTTCCTTGTCTCTGGGGTATTCTGTTGTTGTTTTGTTATATCAACTATCTGCTTCTTCAGAACAGAAGATAAAATAAATTCCCTGATAGTACAGACAGATGAATCTGGTTGTTTTAATCTCTGTCAGGTAGGAGGCATCCTGAAGTGACAAGATACGAGGGGAAGGTGGATGGTCCCATGTTCTCTGTGTCCAGCTGAGCTGGGGTTCAGAGGAGAGTAGTGCACAGACAGTGGGCACCATCCTAGTCCCACCCAGGAAGTCTGCAAAGTCAAGGCACTTCTCCAGGGCCTTGGACAAGGCAGTTCAGCTGCAGCGTTAAACATGCTTAATAATATTATTTCTGACAAGGTATATGTGTGTTTTCTAGGAAGAAAAGAAAAGGGTTGGGATTATCTGAACAGGGATTTACTTAGATTAATAAATTTCACCTTTTAAGCAGCTTGACTGCAAAGCTGAAAGAGACAAAATGATATTTTGAGAGCCAGAGACATTGCTTATTTAAGCTATAATTTGAAGACTTTTATGTATAGACAAAGGTTCTGCTCAAAAACTATTTTAAGGTGAAGAAAGTAAAGTGTGTGTAAAAAACTTGAAAATGCTGCAGATGCCTTCCAAGCAGATCAGAATGACTAATTCTAGATAATTTTTTTTAAACACTAATGGAATTTTAATTATCTTTCCCTATAGCTTTTAATTGGAAAAAGGAAAGTGCTGTTACCCATTCAAAGTGCTCTGTTAACTTCATCTTTCAGAAAAGTCTGTCCAGGGAGTGACAGCAGTAGAAAGTGGATAGATGTAATGCTTGCTGTAATTGCTAATGAGCAGACTTTCTAAGCTATCTTAGGTCTTAAAATACATCAGAGAACTCATGTTTTTTAAAAAAATAGTGTATATTATTATTTGCAAAAAGATAGGCTAATAACATGGATCTAGCAGTTGTAAATGAGAAACTTCAGCATATCCAGCCTAAGAAATGCAGATCTCAATGTTTTAGGTCTTTCTCTGTTCTTATCTGATGGCAGACCATTCAACCAGCTGGTTAACTGGCTTCATGCTTTCTGAATGCTTTATATTTGCATATACTATAGCTGGTATTCCAGTTTCAGATTTCAAACAACTTAGAGACAATTTTGTGCTCTGTTCCAACTTTATTGCTGTTGTACATATTCCATTTGTAGATATAGTACAACTACCCATGTTCAACTTGTGTGCCTAAATTATTTGAAAATCCACCAGAAAGCTTGCTAAAGGTTTTGCATATGCATAAATGAACTTTTTTTTGTAAAATTTAGTTAAAACTCCATAGAAGTTTATGACATAATTTGTGCTTATTACTTTCTCATAAAATGTAGTGAGAAACTTCTGTATTATATAAAGCAGATACACAAAATTTCTGAGGTAAAAATAACAAATAATATTCTATACTTGACCCTTCTCCCTCCCATATCACTTCATAAGTCCTTATAGAAAGAGGCAGGTATGTTCCTATGCCACAGCTGAAAACAAACTGACCTTTTAACAAAAAAGGAAACCAATATTTTTAGTGAAGTCAGGGTAAAGCATAGCACAGCAATACAGCTCTCTCAGGAATTACTGCAAGTAAATGTCAACCATCTATTCTCTCACTGAATAAAGTAACTTACTTACCATTACATGACCAAAACTTACATCAGGTAGCTTAAATAAAGATAACAAAAGAATTATTCAGAAGAAAACATACTTAGTGCTTCACATGCATCTATATTCATTAGTATTCCTTGGACCAAGCCCATAAAACACTTCCTGCAGTGTATATATTCAGCATAACACCTGTATGCTTGAATACTGCATGAAACTTTAGCAGAATGCACATCCAGTTTCCATAGACTTAAAATCTTTATTCAATCCATTAAATTTATTTATTGATCGAAAAATAGGTAAGTGAGCATTTTTTCAGGTATTAATGTAAATCTCATAAATGTTGCATGCTTTCTCACATCTTCCTTCATATATCTGGAATTACATCCTACAAACAAAGATGCTCATGACTTTTTAATTCAGCCCTTCTATAGGATGGCAATTTTAGTTTGATCACTAGCAAGTTCATTTCGGTCTCAAACTTTTGGTAACAATCTTTTGCCTTTTGTGAGTAATGCATTTTTGCAAGAAGCTATTTTAGGTTTAATGGAGTTGACATTGACTAAGTCTATGGCTTTCTAGGCTTTCTCTAATCCCATATTTGTTTCAGCTTTTCCTTCATTAGTTCTTCATTCAATCGTTTTCTATAGCTTTTCATTCAATCCCTTTTTACATCATGACCTATTATTCCCTAAATTTAGGCTTCTCTCTCTTCAATTTCCTTCTTCACATTTTTCCTATTTGGCTTTGATTCCTGATTTCAAATGTCCTTATTTCCTCCATTACACACAATGGCATCCAACATCTCCAACTACTGATCTTGAACACATAATATATATCACTGATCTTGAGTGGTCAACCCCCTTCCATATGTTTACTCTGAGATTTTTTTCTCTGTTAAACTGCCCCCTCTCATTCTCATAGTCAGTTAAGAAGTAAACCAGGCAATTCTTCCTGCATGACTGTTTTAGTTGATTCTAAATAGACTGCTTTTATGTTTTTCTGTGTGTTACACTTGGAAGTTGGTTTTTGGCCAAAACTGAGCCATTTCTAAATCCTTTCTAAGTGACCTCCATTTTTGTCCTCGGGAACATGAATCTTTGTGCTCAGGGCTTAAACCAAATGCTGGTTCCCAGCAGAGACATTGAAATTCTGCTCATAAATATTTCTAGACCTGTTAAGCCATGAAATAGCAATGCATTTGAATATCCATTGATGTGCATTTATTTGTGCAACAAGCTATGCAATCTGTTTCAGTGGGAGCCCTTTCCGACTACGGGAATGGTAATTGGAGAACAAAAAACGTGTAGGCAGGGTTGCTGCTCCATGGTGAGCAGGCTGCTTCTGTTAGGAACAGACCTCACTCAGCAGGCACATAACTGCTCCTACTGCTACTGTGGGTGACTTTTACATCAGCTTTCAGGGCAGATCACACCACTGGGAAAATCCTGGAGGAGTGAAGTGCCATGTGATTACAGGCTACCACTGAATGATTATCTGCTCTCTGAGCTGCACGTGAAAAGAAATTTAAACGCTCCCATCTTACCGACTTTTTCTTCTTAGTACAGTTTGGTTTCCTGCAACTTGAGTAGTAGTTGAGGGTGGCATACTCCATCAGAGCAGCAAAGACAAACAGAAAGCATACAGTCACAAACAAATCCATGGCGGTGACATAGGAAACACGGGGCAATGACTTTCTTGCAATGGTACTCAAAGTTGTCATGGTCAATACTGTGGTGATGCCTGCAGAGAGAAACTTAGATTTAATTTTGTACAATCACTTCTCCATATCACAGAATAATCTTTGGAAATAAACATACAAAACAGAAATCCAGAGTGTGTCCAAGTAATTAAATAATTTCATTTGGCAGTAAAAATAAATGATGGAAAATAACATCAGTAAGGACGAAGTTATTTTGTAAACAAAGATTTGCTCTGTTGTTTATTTTCATCTTTGCAAAAGTAACATTCCCATGCCTCTCAATATGCTTTTCTTCATCTCTTCCGTTTTCTGATCTCATTTAGGTTGAAGATGGGGGTGAAGGAGAGGGAGAGAATGACGAAATTTTTGAAGTATAAAGCAGAAAAGATACTAAACCCAGAAAAATGAAAACAAGAAACTTTGAAATCAGTGAAGGATATGTTCTATTCCACAGCCATAGTGCTCTCAATGAAAAAAGTGCTTTTTCTTATACTCAAAAAGGAAAAATAGGTGGAGGGAGAAAAGAATTTTTTCTGCTAAGTTCTGACCATGAATTCTGAAAGCATGTCTTCACACCACAGCTTCCTTGGGAGTCCTCCACTGCCATTTTCCTTCTGAGCAAGAGATGTCAGTGTTACTTGCTCAGAGTAAGACTTTCATACAAACTTCAGATGCAACATTAACAGAAATAGCCTTTTTAATCCATACAAAGCATCGCTTCTGAGATTTATTTGAATAATAATGAATATAATGGGAATTAGTGTGAAATATCTAAAATAATAAAACCAGTGCTAGAATGAAATCTATGTCATATCAGTTATTTGACTCCTAGTAATTCATACAATTTCTCTTCATTCCTGGGGAGTAGCAGTCTTTTCATTCCCAGCTTGGACTGATGCTTTTAATCATTTGTTATGAACTACATGTCTTCTGATAGAAAAAGAAAACAACTTCTTAATGGCTTGGGAAAAAAAAATGAAGCTTTCCCACAAGTATTTCTCAAGAGAGAACCTTCTCAACAAACAACATAGCCATAATGTAACCTCTCTTTTTTTTTTTTTATAATTAAAATGATGTTTCACAATAGTGCACAGTGTTTGAAATGGCAAGGAATGACTGAAATTGTGCCTTAAAGTTAAATAACTTCTCACTAAAAGCATCCTGGAGAGAAAGAAGTATCTGTGGATTACTTTTGACTTCTCTTTATGAAGGATTGTCCATCTCTGACTTGTAAAGTTTGATAGAAGCTACAGTGATTCACAGGAATAACCTTCTCCATTCAAGCTAACAGAAACTCCCTAGAAAAGCCAGGAGGCAAATGATTGCCTGGGTGTCAACCATGAATAATAATGATTAATTGAATTCCTTATGTATCTATTACCCAGAAACAAACAAAAAATCACGAGTCAATAACCAAGATGAAAGCAATGCTGATAGGAAGTGGGAAGTATGGACTTTGTGTGTGCCTTGGACATCTAAAAGCTACTGGGAAAATATTTTCATTTCCTGAAATCTGTGCCACCTCCCAGTAGAAGCAGACGGGGTTGGCATGATCCAGCAACCTCTCCAGACCTCTCAACATCAGTTCTGCACCCAACTGATGCTTTAAAAAAGCTGCAGACTAAGACCATGCTTAGCCATTCATCACAGTAGCCAACTGCAGAGATGTCCAACTGCAAAGGTGTGAACTCGCTGGCTTTGATTTGACCCTTACTAACTAGAGGTCAATCAGTCTTTCTTTATGGCCCTGACCCAGGCCTTGGGAGTCACTAATTTCAAAAGAACCACATCCAGACTATGACATACTCTACAGAATAAAATAAAGGTCTTTAACTCTTCCTAATCCACACTTAGATTTCTGACACAAATGTGCCCTTTTCACAGGCACATGTATATTCATAGGCTTTCAGGCATTTTACTACCTTTAAAAAATTTCTCAAAATGTATAGAGTTCTTCCAGTGCAATATATAGCATCCTGTTTACCTGGACTCAAATGTAAGTTTTTATTTCCTGCTCATCCTGTGATAGAACAGTTTTTAATTAAAAGGCTAAAAGGAAATAATTAGTCTCTTTTTTTAAGTATATCAGTCATCAACTCAGCCTGTATCCTATGCTTCAAGCTTGAATGTGAAACACCAGCTCAAATTATGCTTGTGACTGGATTCCAGCTCACACCATAAACAATCACTGAGTTTTTGAAACAATGAAAATTCTATCTAGTGTATCAATTTGACATCTAGCACACAGGCAGAAATTTTAAAATGTTAAAATGACTTTATGGGGATATATATACAGAGAGGAAAGAGAAAGAAGGTGCACCAGATGATACAGTTTTGTATTTCTGTACGTTTACAAATCAGAATAGATATATGTATATATGAATAAAATGCAGCACCATTATTTCCAAATATAATACCTAGTTTCCATGCCCTTAGTTCATTTTATCTCTCATGCTAAGGAAATCCAGTTTGGTGAGTGGTTTCAAATGCATATGTCTTGCCAGATGAAATTGTGAAGTCTCTCACATTGTGGAGTCCCGTATGGCAAAGTGAGCTTTGCATCTGTTATTGAAATTCACAGTGCTCATGAACTATCTGTTTCAACAGAATTTTAATATCAGCCAAGGACAGCTCTGAAGTAACCTGACTTCAAAATTTTCAGGCAGAAATTGTAAGCTTACATGTCTCTGTGTAAATATCATTTGAAGACATTATATTCTCTCAGTAAATCCCATACCAAAGATGCTATTTGTTATAACAAAAAGGACTGACTGGGAGATCAAATTATGAAGATATACATAATGCATGAAAACACTCTAATTTTTAGATCATTGGTCTAAACCGTTATTTAAAATTATTACTGCTTGAAATCTGCTTCCTGGACAGCCATATACAAAGTGAGGTGGCAGGAGTTTCAGTGTTAGAAACTCTTTGGTCACCAAGGCTAATTTTTTCTTATTTCCTTGAGGTTATGTTGGTGGCACACTAAAGGAAATATCTGCTGCTTTCATGCATGCTATCACCTGTTCATAAAATTAACTCTCCATCTTTCTAGCCTGGCACCTGTTTTGAGTATTTTCTTGGTTCTCTAGTGAATAAGGTAAAGATGGGATGGCAAGGAAAGCAATGTTCATTTTTTTATTAAATATCATCTGTATCTTTTTTTACATCAACGCATTGCTGGCCTTTATACCCACTGTAAACTTTTAAACTGCTGTTTGATCTTGCTCTGTAGTAACTGCCTGGTCGTATTAAGTATTTTACCCATTTTGAAAAAGTACAGGGAAACTGGATGAAAGCTTCAGTTCAACTTAATTCCCTTCATCTTCAAGGAAAATAACCTATTTTTTTCCAGATCATAACTTTTCTTCAGGGAAAATTTGCTAGGTCCTCTTGACTTAGAACATTTTGAGATAATTTTGATTACTAGAGACAAGCAGAGACTGCAGAGAGACATTTTTTTTTTTTCTCTTTGACTGAAGAGCTGAATAACTCAGGATCGAAAAACACAGTTCTCATCCAGCACTCAAATTTTACTTCAATTTTCCCACTGACTCTTCAGGTGGCCTGGAGTTAGTCTCATTGCCACTCTGGGCCTTAGTACCTCAAAGTGCATGTAAAAAGGGGACTATAATACCAAGTTTTTAAAGAACACTGGCTCTGGACAGTACTGCTGAAAGAATACTCATGGTCCCAAACCCAAATTATTTTTTTTCCCAACATGGAAATATATTAACTAACATTGTTCAGAAAGGAATAAAACCTGTCATTCATGTAACCATGAGCAGTTGCCAATAACTTTGGAAATCATTCTTTAATTTCAGAGAGTGAAATATTTCCCTGGTGCTAGTCCTTTACATTAATGCAGCTATACTTGGAGAAGGTTTGTTGCATGGAGTCTCTACAATTAATTATACCTAATTAGTAGGACAATTTCAGCGGTTTGCCTTTGGCTGCATTACTCACAATTTTACCATGTGCCACTATCCAGATGTGGACGTGTGCTGTTGCTCAGACAGATTTGTAAGTTGCACTATACACACAGGTCTAAAGCAAAATGGGAGCATCTGCTAACTGCATCCTGGGTGTCAACAGACCATCGCCAATTTGGGTGCAACAGGACTCTGTGCACGAAAGAAGTGACCCATATTTACTTGACTTTACTTTTAGAATTTATATTTTTCCCTATGAAATTAAATTCTCAGTTGGAATTTTAGGAGTGAGTCATGATATCCATTGAGCAGAGCCTTGGAAGAACTAATTTTTATGTTTTTATTCCAAATTCAAGACTTCAGTATCTGAATACAATTTTTTCTCTGAACTTCCTTCTGGCTGAGGGGTGAGGTGGAGAGTCACACGTTAGTGATTAGTGCTCCAACACACTTCTGTCTAATTAATTGGAAAAATGAGCTTTGTGGTGTGGGGAACTGCCCTTAGGTACAGGATATGAAAAATGCTTATGGCAAATCAATAATGCAAAGTGTTAGATGTCCTTTGTCTCTTTTCTCTTGTGCATTAAGAAGGATAATCCAACTGCATGCTGTGTGACTCTCTCCATGCATGGGGCTTCAGAATCCCTTTTAAAAAAAGATGGAGAGCAGTCAGTCTTTCCTTGTCTCCCCTGGGTCACCCAATTTAAGATGAAAAGAGTTCAGTTTAAGAGTTCAGCAGAGAAGTATACTTAAGACCTATTGCTCAATTTTCTGGCTATCAGAGGCAAGTCTACACAGCCAGGAACAGGCAGTTGTAAGCTGCTCTCTCCTCATCTGTGTATGGTCTTTTTGCTGTCCCGGAGGTGTTACTGGATAACAGAATAACTGTGAGTCTCTGTGTCCTTCCTGTTGCTGGAGCCACAGTGTACTGGCCCTTTGGCACTCACATGGAGGGAATGAGGATCGAATATTCCTTTCCTGTAAAATAACTTCAGAAAAATGGACCTACATAGTAACAAACTCCAGCAGGAGGATGTAATGAATAGCTGGGAATGGTAACCTCTTTGCTTGAAAACAGACATGCAAACTTTGACATATGCTCCCCTTTTTTCCTAGGCTGGTAGGTTTCTGAATCAGTTCATATTGGCAGATCTAGCAACCACAGTCTGAACTAAGGAATTGTTTTTCCTTTGGTTCTTATATTTACATATATATAATTGGCTGTTATATATTCCCATACCCTTGATGCTGGCAAAACCTGCAGGTTTTCCTACAGGTATTAGAAAAAAATTTTAAGTCTAAGTCAACATTTCTAAGTACATATTAAAACACTATAAAACACTATAAAACATTAAAACACTATTAAAACATTATATTGCCAAAATGCACACACTGGTCCTGACACAAATGAGTTTCTGGAAGATGTAAACCAGCATAAATCTCTACAGTTTATGAAAAATATCAATATATCCAGTGTGACACTTCAAGCATGCAAGCTAAAACACTTTGCAGGAGTTAATACTATTATATCCCACAGTTTTCTGTATATATAAGACATAATGCCCAGTGGGGAAGAGTTACAGAAGGAAAGGAAGCCAGCAGTGCAATTAATTAATTCTTCAAAAATGTCACTAAAATATCATGGTGAGAACAAGGAGACAGACATTAATTCAAGAGTTTCATGCAAAATAGGTGGCAGTGTCATCCAAAGGGTCAGACTAGTTTACTTTTAATTACCCTGTTACAGGAAAAAAACTCAGTGGTCTCAGTAATAAGTAGATCTGGGTCTGCAAGATGTAGTAGTAATAATCCAAACTGTATACCTAGTGGTCTCTTTGAAAGGAAGCTGACATTTTCAAATGGTGGTGGAGGAACATCAGAAAAGGGAATTATTAACAACTTACCTAATGCTGTTCTTGCTGGTGTGGCATCTTTTTTGATCCAAAAAGATACCCAGGAAAGAACGACTGTTAATATACAGGGAATGTATGTTTGTATAGTGAAGTATCCCATTCTTCTACTTAAGTCGAAGTATATAGTCATGACTACATAATCACCTGCAATAATAGCACAAAAAGGAAATTCACATTGTGATGGGATACAGACAGTTGTTCACTGACCTGCTAATATTTTAAGTTTCATAAAAACACAGCATATGAAATATTTTTTAGAATTTCAACAGCATCTGCACAGTAATGCTCACGTGAAATTTAAGTAAGCCTTGCCATTCTAATATTCTTAAGTTTTAGGTCGCTGTGGAAAATATGTATTTGACAGGTAGAGTTTCTCAGCAATCATTCTGGATGAGTAAAGTTTTGAAAGGCATCTTGAATTTCCAGGCTTGGTATTTCTGAATCTCTTCATGGCCACAAATGTGAAGGTACTGTCATTCACCAGATTCTGCAACCACTACACACAAAATCCTTCCTTCTGCAGGCTGTGTCTTCTGTGCCCTAATTTCAGGTCGGAGTGACTTCTGTTATCTTCTTTTGAGATATGAAAAAAGGGGTCTTTATGGCAAATGTAACATGCACACGAGTATGCCTTTACACAAGAGGTCATTTATAGACACTAGAACTCAATGCTGGCATTTCAAAACAGCTGTGGCCATTTGTAGTATTTTCAGAAGGTCAGTCTGAACATGAAGTTTATTGTTTTGCTGTATAGTAAAAATCATAAATTCAAGAATTCAGTAAGAAGATTAGTTTATCTCACATGATACGATTTTTTTCACGGTGTCTCTTCTGCTAACCATTGTAATTTCGCGGGGGATAATAATCTGTCTCTCCCTCTCTCCTCAGCAGAGGCTACTGACCTTATCACCTCTGCCCTTACTAGCAGCTGTCTCAGCCTCATAGATGTTAACTTTCTCTCTCAGACAATCATGGTGAATAACAGTAACAAAACTGAACTGGGACTGATTTCTGTACTTCACTTGTAGGTTGCTTCCATGTCAGATATAAAAGAGAGCTTATATGCCAGAGAATTTTTATGCAGTTTTGTCTTACTGCATCAGATTTGGCCTAATAAATTTGATGGCTTCTTGCTACAAACCTTAACTTTCTAGAGTATATTTGCAGAAGGCATCATTTGCAACAGCTAAGTAACTCTGTCCTGTTACAGCAAACCATTGGAAGAATGAAGAAATTGGAAGCATATAAAGATTAATCCCCCAAGGACTGTACATACAACTCACCCAAGCAGAAGCACAATGGGTTTATTAGTTGAGGAAAATTAAAGCTTAATCATCTAGTAACAGAGGGCATATAAACAAATGCATTTCATACAGTGGAAAATTTGACTACATCTAAATATTACATAGAAAAGAAATTAATTCAGTAAGAGTAACTTTCATCCAAAGCATCTCCAAAGTCACTGTAAAATCAATGAATTGCCATAAGTTAGAAAGTTAAAGGTAAATAAAAATCTGATGGTTGGATTTGGGAATGTGTGAATAGGAAAAGTTCCTGTATGTAAAGTACATCAGTTTGAGAGAGATATATTTGGAAGAGGTTGGCAAGCCTGTGAATATTTCCATAATGCCTCTGTTAGATGAAAGCGTACATTTTGGCAAGAACTGTGAAAACTGTGTGACCACAAGAATCTGGACAGCCATTTCAGAAGCCTTGCCTATAGAGATCACTGCAGTTACAACTAGGACAACTAGTACTGCAATACATCATGACACAGGGAGCCTTGTGAGTTGTCCTGCAAGCTAAGGGTTATTGTCATTCCACTAATCCCCAGCAGTTTTCTCTGTGCAGGGAATGGCAACAGGGAATTGATGTGGGTTAGTAGCCACAGGTTCTGCTGGCTTACTGTTAGACTGGTTTGCCTCACTGAAGAAAGATTTACACCGCATCAACTGAGACCATTTCATAGAAACAGATGTAAAGAGTCGGGTGGAGTGTAAAGCAGTGATTCTACTGACATGAACAAACTGAAAAGCATGGAAGTAATGTTAATGAGTCCAACATTGTCTGTTATGGTAGAAGAATGAGCAAAATGAAATCAAAGACTCTACAGGAAAGGTGTCAAGCCTTTCCATTTCCTTTACGTAGTTCCTATATCTAGAACTATGTGTTTATGGATAAGCTGCCTGAGAATGGTATAAAGTCAAGCATAATCTGCACACCTCCATTGTGTGTGATCAATATGTGATACACACAATTCCAGTACCCACACAGATCACTGCTCCTCTCAATAGTGTGGTCATGATACCCAGCACAGCTGGGTGACAGTAGGAGTAGATACTGCACTGTAAGATACTGGGAAAATCATTGAGTCCCTGTTTCCATGGTCTTTGACAAAAATAAGCCTGATAAACATGAGAGTGGGAGAAAATTATGGCACATTAAATGACGTAGAGAGTCCATCATCACAATTAGTCATTAACTGATTTTGTGTCTTTCAGGCAGGATTCATTTCCTGTGATTTTAGACATCTAGAAGGCAAATTCTACAGATGACCTGCACACTATCACCTCCTTTTTACTCTTAATGAAAAGAAATTGGTACTTTCAATATATGGTATTTCTTATCTGCTTTAGAGGCACATTTTAGAAGCTGAATGTATTTAAAACATTTCCATTTCTCTCCTGTGATGAAAATAAAAGAGTGAGTGGCTGAGATGCAGATGAAAACATGGTAGACATTTCTAGATTATACAAGGAGTTAACAACATGTTAACTTGATTCCATGGTCAGAGCTAAACTGGTCTACTTCTGTGAATATGCTAAAGTTATTTTATTTAAATATTATAACCTTGTTGGTATTTAAAAGGTTATTTTAGTTATTTTCCTCCTTTTTCCAGTTAAAGTTTGTCTTCATCGTTTAGGACATGCACAAGTCCTTCTCTGCTTGTTCCTCTGTTCTCCATCCATCCATCCATCCATCCATCCATCCATCCATCCATCCATCCATCCACTGACCTATTTTCTTGTCCAAGATCCACGGATATTCTCACAATGAAGAAGGCAGACCCAGTCATACAGGCAGCAGCTGTGCTCATGGACTTAGGTCCTGTACCCTCTCTGCTGCTGTGTGTTTATGGGAATACACTGACAGATAATACACCAAGCAATTTGCTTCACTGGAACTCGTGATACAAAGAGGAAGTAAGAGGAGAATTTGCTGGTTCTACAGTCCTCAAACCATGCTTAGAGAGGATGCAGCTCCGAGACCATGAATACTGCTGACAGTGTTTATGGAAGGAAGAAATCACCACTCTTGAAATTCAGAGCCCAAACTGAAAGCACCAGTGTTGTGTCTGCTCTCAGAGGCAAGCATGCTTCTGTACAACTTGTACTGAATGGTTTTTTTTAATAGCTATGGTAAATTAAAATGTTCAGCTAAATTACCACTTCAGTTCTATCCTCAGCCAAGTCAACTTCTATTGAGATTACTGGATTCTTGCATTACATTCAGAAGAGTACATGCTGTGTCTGCTTTCCTTATTGCACTACTCCAAACTGCATGACGATGATGATGACAATGATGATGATTATATTATTCTTCACGTTATTCCTTCCAGAAGTAAATATTCTCTATGTATCCTAAAGCGTTGCATACACATTAAAGAAAAGTATCCATGGTAAATTTATTTTTTTCTCTGTACACACAAAATAATCTATACAAATAAACTCTCCTTTCTCCTTAAAGACTCTCCTCTCTTCTGGGATACAATTCATTCTGAACATCCTGCAGTCATGAGCAACCCAGAGGAGGGAAAAGCTGTGAAGAGCTCAGTGCTTCCTTGCACCTCTGGGAGCATTCAGAGCTCCGCCTGCTGTTACTGTCACTGCTAGAAGGGGAACTGGGGCTCATTGTGTGACAAAGTTCTGCAGTGCAGGCACGATGGGAAAAATCTCCTTCCAAACTGCAAGTCATTAAACCAGTGCACTTGGCTTGAAAGTAATCACACAGTGGTTGCCTAGCAAAGGACCACTGGAATAGCTAATAATACCAAGAAACTCCCTTTTTAAACCCAGAGAGGAGTTCTACCTTTTAACTACTTATATAATATTTGCAGGAAGGCAAACTAACTTTGAACTGAATGATCAAATCATTAGTTCACTGAAATATTGAAAATTATCTCGAGGCAAAGTAGAGCATGATCAGTTTTCTATAAAGGGAGCAAAACGTGCACCTTTAGGCAACAAATCTGGAGTAATTGAAATATTGTAGCAATGCTTCCCATGAAACCAAGATGACTGCTGGCTGTGACCCATAGGACTTATATCAGCCTAAGTTTCTAGTTTGAAAGTAGGACGCTGTTTAGAGCAATAATGATTTTCAGTGTAATAACTGCTATGGATTTTAATGAACAATGTTAAACTGTGGCCAATTTTTTTTTTACTTTTGAAGACTAAGGGTCTATTGGCCTGAAATGTCAGAATTTTGCCTATGTTGCACCAAGAACGGCTCCCTTGAAGGTCAAATGTTTGAGCAGAATGCAATTTGTTATTTTATTTAAAATAAATAAATTAAAATATAAAATTATATACTGTAAATAATTTATTTACTCAGACTATCCTATCTATGTCACATTTTCATTCATCCTTCCATTATATTCTGAGGTTGACAATTAACTTAGGAAAAAGATAAACTATTATTAACTTCACAAAGACTGAAATATGAAGGTACAATGCATACACAGAACAGATTCAGCATATGAATGAAGGTTACGTGCCAATTGTCAATCACTAGAACTGCAGAATAATGCGGAGTGGCAGAGTTTATCAATGTTATTACAAGAGTTTGATTTCAGAAGAAAGCCCTAGTCATTAAAATGAGGAGTCACACCGTGTGCCACAAGTATTTCTTTGTTGATCAGCAAGACCACAGAGACTGAGGCATCTTCCTCATTATCTTAGTAATTCAAATTTACTTAATAGCAAGCAAACTAACTTTTCAGTCTTCAGTGGATTTTTTTATTTTTTCATTTGGGAGCCAAGATAAGACCTTATTTAATCTTGCCATTAATTATTCATGTCACCCTCAACCTGCTTTCTGATCTTTGCTTCCCAAAGCTCCACTTTTTATTTCCTGAGCTAGGTTTCTCTTCTTTCTTAGTAAGCTGAAAGTTTTCTAGTCAGTATGAACAAAAGTTTCTGCAAAATGTTCAGCAGAGAGGTTTATTGGAAGCGATGCATGTGGAATTGGAAGCAAAGCTATTGTGGCAGTGCTGGTGCCAACTGGGAATGTGCAAGTTTCAGGTTCAAGACACGGTTCCAGATTCTACACTGGCTGGAAAGAATATCTCAGTTCAAAGTTAAGAAGAAGCATAGGCAGTGTTACAAAACCCAGCCCTGCCTGTTTAGATAAGGGGGATTGTTCAGCCTGGAAAAGAGAAGGCTTCAGAAGACCTAACTGCAGCCTTCCAGTACTTGAAGGGAGCCTGCAAGAAAAACTGAGACTCTTTTCAAGAGCACATATTGACAGAACAAGTGGGAATGAATTCAAACTGAAAGAGAGCAGGTTTAGATTAGATATTTGTAAAACATTCTTTACTGTGAAGGTGGTGAGGCACTGAAACAGATTTCCCAGTGAAATTGTGGATGCCCCATCCCTGGGAGTGTTCAAGGCCATGCTGGATGGAGCTCTGATCAGCCCGGTCTAGTGGAAGGTGTCCATGCCCATGGCAATGGGGTAGGAACCAGGTGATCTTTAAGGTCCCTTGCAACAAGCCATTCTGTGATTTTATCATTCTGTGATTCAAAATCAGATGGAAGAACTGGCTCTTCACATCTCAGGCATTCATCCCAATACCTCAGAGTTATGCCTAGTGGAGAGTCACGCTATCTCTTACTAGAAGTACTAAGAAAAAAAAATGGCTTGTGATTACTTCAATTACACTGCCTACTACTAATACTTCATCAGCTGGTCTGTCTTCAGAGCTGCTATCTCATCCTAACATGACTTTATCTCCAGCCAGGTGTGGACCAAATTTCAACTTTGGAAAATCCCAAAACTCTACAAAATGGTAGAAGAAAGAGCAAAATGTACTCAAGAGTGGTTTTGACTCCAAAATGAGCTATTTCTAAGACAAAAAAGACAAGGGTGAAAACAGGATTTTGCAGTTCTTTTGAAGAAAAATGTAGGACAAATGAGAGTCATGAAAGTATCCTTAAAAATACATATATAATAAAAATCAAATATTGTCAGATTAGAATGTTTTATTTGTATACTTACGTGTTTATATATTATGTAAGCTGTCCTGCCAAATACAGCTGTTCTGTCTTCCTAGACATGACTACTGAATATAAAGCTTTCCTCCCACTAAGCCATGAGAATCTGTAGCATGTTATACATCTATGAGGTATTACGAGCACCAGAATTGCTCTCAGGATGTTCAGGCCTATTAACTTTAGACATAATGACATTTTCATTTTGCAACATGAAGTATCACTTCATGTATTCTTTGAAATATGGAACCACTGAAAACAAAGGAATTTTAATTTGGTATAAGTAATATTGTAAAATCCTTCTCAAATTGCTGTTTCATCCAGCCATGTAATGAGAATAAAAATGTATGATGTCATGAGCAGACTTTGACCCATGATTACCAGTCCACTTCAATTTCTGCCTTATCATTAGAAAAGTTACACACATAACCTCCATTTGAATTCATTTATCAATCTGAGAGAAAATCAATATACAAATACAGTGCAGCATGGCATTGTCCATTACTCACTATTGCTAAGAAATCTAGCTATTTTCCATATATAGGTTTTCTTTTGTCTTTGAAGAATAGAAGTGAACAATAGCAGATGAAGTAAAAACAATAATAAATTACTATAGCTGCCAATGTCAGTGGAAATAGATTAAGGATCAGAGTGAAAATGAATGTCTTTTACGTAGGAATCTTTTCCTGAGAGGTTTTATTGATGAGTTGTGCAATGCTTTTTGAATGGAATATTTTTTCACGCTCCACAGAGCATCAAATACCTAGCACATCTGAGGATACACAACATTAATGATTCTTGCATTCACTTTGCTCTTAAAAAGCACTGAGAACCCCCAGTTTCATGATACATGCCAATGCTGATCACTTCTCATTTATTTTTAGGATTGAAATTCTTACTCACAAGGGCTGTTGTTTGTGGGAGGAGGGCCATTTGTGTTGCAGTTTGTTACACAGTCCCACAGGACTGGATTTGGTAAGCTTGTAATTCCCAAACCAATTGAAATAGTTTTTAATTAGCCATCAAAAAATCCCATGCTAACATTTTAAAATAAAATGCTTTCTTTTTCTTCCTCAAAATTTATTTTTACGCATTAAATAAAGAAAAACCCCAAACAAAAAACCATTTTTCTTGACCTCATATTCTTTTTGCTTAAGTAAAATTTTAATGAGTTTGGCCTCATCCGCAATCATTGTGACTGTATAGTATTACTATGACATTTTTTATATAATCATGGAATGGAGTAGCCTGTTTCTTTCTATTCATACTGACATTACTCCATGTCAACTGTCCCTAGTATATGCTCTTGTGGGTAGCTTTAAACAGCATCTCACTGTTGAAAGCCCTTCCCTGTTGGTCATGCTGTGTTCTGAAAGTGACTATGGTGATTATTTGGCTGCATTTTCTGCATGGCATGAGGATTTTCTGAAGTAAGCACAGCTGCAAACCCCAAAGTTATTGATGAAGTAGAACATCTTTTAGAAAGGCATCCTATCTTTATTTTAAGAAATTCCAGCAGTTGAGCTGCACTACAAGCCTTGAAGTTCTTTCAATGCCTAGTTATTCTCACTGAGAAAAACAGGCAAGTCTGTATTAACTGAGTGAGCTTTTTAACTGCGACTGAGTCTGCAGTCATCTAGCAGCAACTCAGACCTTGAGCGTTGATCTTTGATAGACTGCTGAAGCATTTTTAGCCAGTTTTGTTTTCCTCATGCAGATACTTAGAGACAGTAATCTACTACCCTTTATCCTTCAAGATAAACACTTATGGTCTCTTAACAAGAGGAATTATTTCCAGTCTCTGATAAACCTTTCGTCTCTTTCATGGACTCCACAACTTCTCAAAATAATTCTTGAACCATCAGAATTATATATTAATTCAATAGCAGCTGCATAAATATAACATATGTAGATAATATAAACCTCCTTCTTCTAGGAAATAATCCTTCTCTGGACAAATATGCAAAGTCTGTACTAGATATTTTGGCCATACCTTCAAACAAGGAGTGTATTTTGAAATAACTACTAATTCACAAGAACTATTACATAGCCTTTAGACCTGCAGCACAATGGCAGGTATCCAATTCTGGAAAAGCAAAACCATTAGGCTTCAATCCTAAGTACCTGCTGCCAATCTGAATACAAGTTCTGAAGTACAGAAATACATATTGTCACCTTCATCCAGGCCTACAGAGCTACCTGACTTGTAGCTACTATTGACCACTCTCTCAACCTTCGTGTCACTTACAAGCTTAACAAGTCTCAATGGTATTATTGTTTCTCTGTCATTAAAAGAAGCATTAAGTAGCATCAAGTGAAAAGATGAAGTATCTCAACAAAAAGTCCTGGTGAATAATGTTTTTTTCTATCTATGTCATAAATCTTTCCAAGAAGTCAAATTTGGTAATTTGATATGTGAGGCTGATTTTCTTATCATTGTAGCTTCTTAATCAAAATGTCATGCTGCATCATGTGAGATGTCTTACAAATGTATATCACCAGAAACGTATAAGCTCAGAAGATGGCACAGAGCTAGTTTGACAGGAGTTCTTTTCTATGAATGAATGTTTACTGGTGTTATTTATATTTCTCCCTACATTTGTATTAATCTATTCCAGGATGAGCTGTTCCATAACTTTGCTCAAGACCAATGCCAGGATGAAAACCCAGTAATTACTTTGGTAATTTTATTTAGATTTCTGAAACTATTGGGAGGGAGGAAAAAAAGTGGTTTTTTTTCCCTCAAGCCCTCAAGCCTTCATCAGTTCTTTAAACTATTACTATCAAGTTATCAAAGGTTATGTTGAGCAAAGAAAGAATTAATGAAGAGATTGTGCTGGGCAAGTAACATCAGAATAGAACAGAAGAGAACAGAATAGATTAGAATAGAATAGAATGGAATAGAATAGAATAGAATAGAATAGAATAGAATAGTTTTGGCTGGAAAGAGTTTACAACAGTCATCTAATCCAATTCCCTGACCACTTCAGGGCTGACCAGAGCTTAAAGTCTGTTATTAAGGCCATTTTCCAAATAACTGCTAAACACTGACAGGCTTGGGCTCCAACCACTTCTTTAGGAAGCCTGTTCCAGTGTTTTATCACCCTCTCAATAAAGAAATCTTATGAATGTCCAATCTGAACCTCCTCTGGCACAGCTTTAAACCATTCCCATATGCCCCATCACTAAACACCAGGAAGAAGAGCTCAGTACATCCCTTTCCACTTCCTCTCCTCAGGAAGCTGCAGAGGGCAATGAAATCACCCCTTTGTCTCCTTTTCTCCAAACTAGTCAAAGCCAAAGTCCCCAGCTGCTCCTCACAGAACACTTTCCAGCCCTGTCACCAGCTTTGTTGCTCTCCTCTGGATGCATCCAAGGACTTTCATATTCCTGTTACATGGCACTCTTTGTTTTCCACAGCAAGTATTGATTACTTGCATTAAAAAGCTGGCAAGAGTTGGTTTAACTCACATGAAATCCATGCACGCTGGAGACAATGCCATTTTCATGAAGAAATAGTAAAGGCAAAGGTTGGGAGTTTCCAAGGAATGCTAGTATTTGCAGAAGGAGCTTTATAGCATAGTTTTCAGATTAAAGCCATCCAACAATATTTCCCACTTCACATCATAGGTAGATAGGGTTTTTTCCTACAAAGGTACTTGGCAATCTGTAACAGATGCAAGCTTGCAATCTGTGTGCTGTCTTATCTGGTAGAATAAAGAAAAATATTGATCTGTATGCAGTCACTTATTCACTTCCAAGACATTTGACAGATGGAGAAAGATAATGCTACTTTGGACTGTTATTTTAGCTCCTTTTTTGCCTACTGAAGCTGTTCTAACTGGATTACTATCATTCTTTCTGGCATTCCAAGCAATATCTCTTTTGTCTTCAAATTTCCTTGATATCACCTTTTCAAATATATATTCATAATCAGGCCATGAGTATTGCCTTTATTAATTTCCTCAGCTTGCACCTCTGGTATAATGTAATGGGTTTTTTTCCCTCATATTCTCTAGTGCCTTTGTTCCCACATGCTGTTAATAAATTAATTTTGTGATTAAAAAAATGCTCCCTTTTTTCTCATTTCTACTAGACATTTTTCCTTTTGGTACTGTCTTCCTGGATTGTCTAGTCATATTGCTTCTGAGTTCTTTTGTGAGGAGTGAAAAAGCCAGCCTAAATCTCATTCAAATCCAACCTCTCATCTGTTCATCTCTATTTATGAATAATATTTTTCATTTCCTAACTCTGTTCTTGGAACTTTCACTTGCTTTCATCAGAAGTTTTATTTTAGTTCAACTAGAAATAAACTTGATCCTAACCTGCAAATAATGTTAACTTAAAATTTTTAAAGTCACAAAATCATAGATTTACCCCAAATCCCTTGATATCCCTCCCCTTGCTGTCTCCAGGGAATTGCTTTTTGTATATTAATTAATTCTCTTTATCCAATATTCTGCAGTGGGAAATATTTAACTCACAGAACAATGATTTTTAAGGGAGTCCTGTCAAATTAAATGCTGTCAGAAAAACTACCAATGCTCTCCCCGTGGCAAAAGAAGAAATCAAGCTCTTTTCCCTAAGTACCATTCAATAGCACCTTTAAATAGGTCTTTTCACACTTGGGCAAGAGCTCACATCTTTTTACATAATCTCTGCATGACCTGAAAAAGGACAAGTGACCACAAAGAACTGCAGAGAGGAGAAAGGACTCCTAAAAAAGGACTTCTAAAGAAAGGTGTGAGCATGGTAAATGGTTCAATAACACAAAGGTGGTGTTTCATTCACAATTCACAGTTGTAGAATAGTGCAACTGTAGTGAAGGATGATATCAATATCCATTGATGCCAGAAGTTAATTAGTTTTTGCCAAACAAAACCAAAAGGTATTCAGTGTAGCAAAGCCAGACCAAACTTTGGATTTCTTTTTCAACTCTGCTAACTTTTTGAAGAGCAGATGGTAATGTCTTTGATTCTTACTTCATAGGTTCCAGTTTTCCTCAACTCAATTCATGTGATCACCTTGAAATGTATGAGTTTTGGCGGGGAGTGGAGTGGCCTTATGTACTTCAATGGATGAATCACCACTCGATGCTTATTCACATGGGCCTGGTTTAAGAGGACTGTACGTCAGATATGTGCAAATTAAAAGAGAACATAAGATAAACTGTGACACGACAAAGTTGGAAAATTCAGCAACTTGAATTAACTGTTTTTAAGAGGAGAACAATTTGTGAACGGCTAAATATGGCATTTATTTTTTGAACTGTTTAATGCCTGTGCTGCTATGGTAGTTAAAGTTCCAGTCAGCAGATAGAAGCAAAGAACAGAGTGTATGATTTAAAGATACTTTTTTTCCCAAATCACGGAATCACAGAATGGTTTGGATTGGAAGCGACCTTAGAGACCATCTAGTTCCAGCCCTCCTGCCATGGGCAGAGACACTTTCCACTAGAACAAAGCCCTATCCAACATGGCCTTGAACATTTCCAGGGATAGGGCATCCACAGCTTCTCCAGACAACCTGTTCCAGTACTGACCATCCTCACAGTAAAGCCTTTCTTCCTTACATCTAATGTAAACCTACCCTCTTTAAATTTAAAGCCACTCATCCTTGTCCTATCTCTACATGACCTTGTAAAAAGTTCTCCAGCTCCCTTGTAGCCCCTTTAGGTACTGGAAGGTGCTGTAAGATCTCCCTGATGGCTTCTCTTCTTCAGGTTGGACAACCTCAGCTCTCTCAGCCTGTCTTCATAGAAGAGATGCTCCAGTCCTCTCATCAACCCCTACTACTACATTGAAATCCTTCTTCCTCTCCTAATGTAATGGATCTTCCCTCTTCAGTCTGCAGAGTCATGAAGAGGTTCTGCAAGGGCACCATAACCTGTGCCTGTTGCTGGTCCTTGCCCTAGCAAGCATCCATTCTTCTGCATTATCTGTGCTCCCAGGGAGGTTTTGGCTGCTTGTCTGCGGGGCTCTGTGTCCACTGTCCTTGGAACCAGCTGTCTAACTCCTCAGCCTCCCTGGTGTTACACAGCTCTGCTGCCTGTTCCTGTTCCAGAAGAATCATCCAAGCTCTACCCACAGTCTGCGGTCCACGCTGCTGCCTCTCCCCTCAGCAGCTCTGTGTGGGTGGAGGCATTGGCCAACATCAGGATAGATGAGGCAGACCCTTTGGGGCAACCCCTGCCATGTCTCCTGGCCCCACCCATGCCTCATCAGCCGCTCTTCTGTGAGTTACCACCTCCTGGCCAGTCTCAGGGGTTCCCTGGAGTTTCCTTGGCTCAGGAAATCCCCTGTGTCTGCCAAGATCCCCTGCTCCACTGCAGAACATGCCTGCACCAGAGCTGCTCACCTCAGGGAGTCTGGGAAAGATCATATTTTAATGCATGTTTGGTTGAAAGCGCCAAGTCTGGTTCATCCATGTGAAAGGACTGAGTTAAAAATTTGAAGAGCTACACTGGTGGAATGGCTATGAAAAGGCTGGAGGCTGGCAGTTCATAATTGTTGTGTATCTCTGGCTGTACTGCTTGTTTTCAGCATGAACAGCCTTCCTTGCTGTGCCTTGCAGGCCTGGGACTTGTAACCACACCCTACCTTCATTAAACAACTGGATGTGAACTCCAGCCTGGTGAACATCTTGTGTTGATGGTAGCTTAATTATTTGGTAGCATTTTCAAAATCTCTTCACTCTACTGTGAACCAGTGAGGTACAGATTTCTAAGTCACTCATGCCATGTATTTACCAGGTAATTGGATGAGTGTGAGGGAGGCTTTAAGCACAGCACGTTCTGGCACCAGCCCACACTGCAGCTCTAGGAAGGCCTTGTTAACACTGACAGGTTTCCAGTCTTGGTGGGATCACTTTGGGACCACTGCTACTGTGCATCTGCAGCATGCAGGTTCCCCATGACTCTGTGCACTCCACAGATTGACCAACAGACACTTTTGAGAGTTTTCTCCTACAAACACTAGTTTTAAACATGTAAACAGAATCTGTTAGTACTGGTAATCTAATGAGATTCCGTAGTTCAGTCAAATTACATCTTCTGAAGAAGAGAGTGTAGGAATGTTTCAATCTTTGGAGGGTTTAGGAGTGGAAAAATGACGTGTCTGATGGGGTACCTGAGGGGCAGCCAAAAAATTTCATTTGCAGTCTTAATTTAAGCCTCTGATTTATATTTTTCTTCACAGCCAGCAGTCTTTGCCCTCAGCTTTGCTTCCACAGATGAATCTGAATGTAGTATGGGGAGAAAATATCACATGCACAAAATGGTAACAGCATAGAAATAACTAGCTGGGGAAATATGATTCAGACCTGTGAGAAGTAAACTCAGGAATTTAAAGGTTAGGGTCCCATTTAAATAGCATATACGCCTTCGAAACCTGACCACACACACAACAGCCATCACATTTAAGACCTACATTGCTTAAGAGCTATTTGAGCAACCATCTACTCTGAGAAAGAAGCATAAATAGGTTTTTCATATATCTCCCTGTCCTGGTTTCGACCAGGACAGAGCTAATTCTTGCAGTAGCTGAGGGGATGCAGCTGTGGATGTGTCTAAGAGATTATTCCATACCGATTAAGGTAATTTCCTAGGGTGGGGGAGGACGGGGCAAGGAAGGGATGGGACATGAAAAGGCAGGACTGGACTCTCTTTTATTTGAGAGGAGATGGATGTTCCTCTCTGGTTGGGAACAACGTGCTGGAAGGAGCAGTGGAGTGGCACCATCTGCAGTTAATGTTGCATTGTGTCAGACTCAGTGTGAATTTTGCACATAAATCACTCTCTTTTGCACACTTCTGTTATTAATATTGTTGCTACTCCTTTTTCTTATCTGAGTGCTGTTTCCAGTAAAGTGTTTTTATCTTAACCTATAATCTCTACCTTTTGTATCTCCCACTGGGCAGAAGAGGGGAGTGAGTGGGGTGGAGAGGGGACCACTAAATCAGGAAGTGCTTCTCCTGAACCATGACACTCCCCAGTAAAAATACTATTTTATAGACCACCAGATTGGTTGCTTGGTTATTTGTACAAGTTCCTCACCACTCTCAGCAACACAATTAACATTCATGATGCTAAGTATGCATCAACGTGAGGGGAAGAGTCAGCTCAGGGAGGAAGAGTAGTCTGAAGTTTTACCCTGGGAAGGGTGCAGTAACCAAGTGTTATGGCTGAATCTGCGTTGACAGCACCTGCTTACTGAACACTAGTTCTTGACATTTCAGTGATTTGCAACATATGAAATATTTAAGAAGAGCATTAGATTAGCTGAGGGTAGAGATTGGAACTATGTAAATAGATGCGGAAGCAGGACCTGTAAACAAGGGGTAAAGTTCCTGTACATTTGCTCCAACAAAAGCATTTTGAGGAAAAAACAAACTGGAGTAGGACCAAACCATTCATTTTATCCTATTTTTTTTGTTTTTTTATTTTCAACTCTACTTGGGTAAAAGGCTACTGTGCCAAGCCCCTACGGGTTTAGCCCCTGAAATTAGGTTTCTCTGGCACTGCCAATCAGTTATGAAAAACTGAGTCTTTGTACCTAAATAAAATGTTAGTGAGTTGCTAATGACAGGTGTAACCTCCTTAAACTGCCATGAAATGAATAGGAGGCACTGCTAAAACTGAAGTGCCTGGAAGAGCCTGAAAGAGCACTTGTCAGGTAAGTAGGTTGCCTTTCCATTAATATTTTAGTGTCTTTTTAGGACAAGGACCATAATATTGATAAGTACCAAACTGAAAATGGCAGTTCACCTATGAGCACTGCCTGAAGTTTTTATTGTTTTTTATGTGTAGCTTCATTTGTTCAGCATTTCCCAGAGATTTTAGGGATGCATGGGTCATCTGTGACAGAACTGAATTTTTTCCAAAAATACTACTACCTTTAACAGCTCTTTATTTGCAGAAATTTCAGAAATATTACCTTAAAAAACAGAAGAAATTTATGCTCTTCTTTATATTTCTTAGTACATTTTTCAACCTGGTTTAATTTAAGCTGTTATTTTTGGCAAGTTTGACATAAACTAATTGCTTTGGCTATTTTGGAAAAAGCTCATTTAAATAACCACAATAAAGAAAAAAACCCAAACCAAATCTCTTCTTATTCTCCAAATATCTCCAAAACAGTTCAATTATGAAACCTCTAACCACTTCCTTCTTCATTTTCTCCTTGAACCAACCTTCTATCTGGTTTATTTCAGTTGGAACTACCTACCCTCAGGCAGTCATCATTCTGTTTCATTATTTCTTTATGATGATTGTTTTTCTACTTTGAGCAATGAGAGAGATGCAATTTTGCTCCAACTCAACCTATCAAACACTTTTTTTACCTCTATCACACTTCCTTTTAGCTTATGAATTACTTTGGAAATTATCACTTCAAAAGTTTTCTGTACATTGAATTTTAATGTTAGAAAAAGCAATTTGTTCTTTCAAATAATCATTAAACACAGCTTTTTGATTAAGCCAATTGGACCAATGAATAATGTTGTCATTTAAATGATTAACCAGACAGAGCAACCCATACTCTTGCAAGATAACATACATGTCTCCATCAGAAATGGCAAACATAATTAGTTCCCATGACCATTCAGAAATATATTCCTATTCTGATAATATATTTTATGATACTATCCATGAATTACTAATTTTAAATGGTTTTAATCAAGGCCTGGATGATTTAATATAGTAGGCAATATTATAAAAACATTTCTGATATGATTCCATAGATGTGAAAATATATAAACTTAAAAGATAACTATTAGGACTCAAGCAATATCTGAAGTTAGCAGCTCAAGATTGTAAAATGATGATTTGGTTAATCTTGGTATCTATATTGGTCCTTGCCCTCCCACCCTCTCAACCTTGAAAGTAATGAACTTCAGCAATAACTCATAATCTTAGTTCATGATTATATGTCCGCTCCATCTTTGAATGGATTTCTACATAACCCTGTAATAATTCAGATTTTTCAGAAACAAAAATGGTGAGTTGGAGGCCAGGAGAGCTGGGGTTATTCCTTAGTACAGACAGTAAGGCAGTCCAGGATCTGGAGCTTCTAATCTGCTCACCTTTTAATTTATCCTACATTTCTAATGTAGGAAAAGACTTGGGTAACTTTTAGCAAAAACAGCTATAAATCTAAATCTAAAACTAAATCTGACATGGTGTCTTTTCAGTTGTCAGCTGTACGTTTTTTTCCCTTGAAAGTCTTTTCTTGAAGAAAACTATTATTCTTTTATCAGGTTCTGGCTGTGATTGTAAAGGGTAATTCTTTACACAGGTTCATGTTAAAACCAGCTGACTACAATGTTAAGAGCTGAAACCTTCTTTTTTGTTCCCTGTGTTCTGCAAGCGTCTTTCAGTGCAGAGCAGTATGTTTTTAATGCAGATTGCTGTGATTTTCCCTGCAGGAACCTATCAAGTCACACAAAGCTTGATGCCCTGCCAACAGGGAATATTACATTTTCAGCAGTTCCTTCCAGATAGCAATGAATGGCAAAGGACAGAATGGTCAAAGCTTTGAGGTTGTTGCATTTAGGAGGTTGTTTGTTCATTTCATTTCTTGATTTTCATCCAATGTTTTGCAAGATTCAATGGCCTCTATTGAATCTCTCCATCTCCTGATTGAACAAAAGGTTCCCCTGAATATTTTCTCTCTTTACTTTATTTGCAGATGGTCCTGCAGCCCTACTGATACCTGAGCTCCGTGACTGTTACCGTCTAAGATCATTTAGCACCTAATTCCAGAAACTGACAAAACAGGTATTTTGCCATGTATGCATAAATGCATTGTTGACAGTGGAGTATTGGTGAGATCTGAGAGCCTTGGACTCCCTTCCAGGCTCTGAACAGCAATGTAGTCTTTTCAACAAGCTTAATATATTCTGCCTCTCTTCAGAACCTTTCCTTGTTCACAGCTCCAGCTTTCTAGCTGGTTTGTGCAAACAGCTCCAGCACTAGTTCACCAGCTTCTCATCCTATTCCCCACCCACTCATTCCTGTTGTCGCCCTTCTCACCTGTGTCCCAGTCTTTCCTACACTGCATAGCTTCATTTCCTATGCCAGAAGTTTTCTTATCCAGCCTTCTACAAACTCCTTTCTTTTTCATTTTTCTCCTCTCATTACCTGCTTGCCTCTCCCTGGATATTAGTGTTCTTGTCCAACCAGTCCTGGGCCCCTGACCCAAGCTTCCAGTTTCTCATCATTTCCGTGCTCTGTCCTCTCTTGGAAACTTTTAAGATTGTTTAATTATTTTATTAATGAACCACCGTGAACAATAATGAGGCAAAATTACCAAACGAGGCATGCTTTTAGGTTAATTTAGTCTGGAGAAATACATGACCTGGAAGAGAGAATTTCTTTCCTTCTGGACTTACAGGACACTTTCACATTTCTCCTTCAGTGTGATCTCCTGATCAGAGGGAGCCTGGACTGGGCCTACAAACTCTTCAAACATAGACTAAGACAAGGTATTCTGCCTGGAAAGCTGTTGGTCTGCACTTACTAACCCTGAGGTGCAGGCTCTTCCTTGCATGCCTTGACTCACATGGTGGCCTCACACAGGTGGAACAAGAACACTTTAAACTTAACTAGCCCTCTTCCTCAAAATTATTTATTTCAATGTAAAGCTATTTCCACAATTCAGTATTATTTCAAATCTTTCTTGGTTTACTTATGGACTTAAATGTTTTGTAAACACAATTTCTTCCATTGGTCCTGGCCTCAGAACAAGAAGCAATGGAGTATTAAACAGAGTTCTTAACTGACCAAAATTGCTTAGAATTTAGCTACTTAAATGGATGCATGGGCAGGAGATTGGACTGTAGTTTTATAAATGTTGGGCAGATGTTCTTATGATTTATATTGTTGGATTATATATTATATTATATGTTGAAGAAAAAAGAAGTAGAAAACTAGGTATCTTCTTGACACCATTAAGTCAATATTTCATGGAAATATTTCCAGGTGCTTAAGCATTTGCACTGTAAGATTATATCAAGTATTAATGATGTTTGGATGGCTGAACATGTTTGATTAATAAAGCTGCTGCTTTTTATTACTAATGCTGGAAATCATCAGAGATCCTGTAATACTAATGATTGAGGCTGCATTTACATGGAATTGCAGAGGGAGAAAACTGTGTTTTATCATAAAGAAAAACATTACATGCTTAATTACACGGACAGTATGATAAAGAGGTTTTTCTAGGTTTTTTTTCCCTCTTTTCTTTAGGCATATTTAATTAGAATTAAATGCAAATCTCGAAGTTTTTATATTGCAGCCGAACAACTAAACCTTTCCTTTCCCTTTTCTTCCTTCAGTCTTCAGTTGTGCAGACAATTTCATGTTCCCTTTTTGCAGTAAAAAATTGCATAAATACACCTGTAGTAGGAAATCAGTACTCTTAAATCCTCCATAATTAGAATGCTCTTGTGCCTTTTTCTTAAGTCATGTAAACTTTAGTAAAATAATTTAAAATATTACATAATGAGTGGCTGTTATTTTTATGTCCCACTTAAACTAATGGAAGTTACCCCACTAAATTCAAGGGAAGACCAAGCATCTCATCTATTTCTTTTTGGTTTCCTGATTCTGGTGGTCCACTATAACATACACCTAAAACAAAGATCACATTCCAAGGAGGTCCCTATGAGTATTGTGACCATAGAACACAATCTATCCCCTAAGCAGTTTGCCAAACTGAACTGACAGCGTGAAAAGTTAGTAGTGTCAGAAGAAAACAAAAGCCAAAACAAAACAAAACAAAAAAACCAGCCAGTCAAAATAAAGAGAACAGAAAACTTTTAAAAATTCAGGTTTTTTTTTTTCTTTTGATAGAAAGTGATTTAAATACCCAGTGTTATTGAACTGAAGGTCTCATAATATGAAGTGGTGGGGAACAGGGAAGACAAGGGAAAAAATAAAGGACCCTGAGGAAAGCAAATCAAGTTGAAATATTGCTACTTTTATCTATTCTATCTATTATCAAACTGAGTAATTTGACTCAGTTCTGATTTGGCAGTAAACCCATAATCACAGTCCCCCAACAGAAGAGGCCTAGGGACAAGTAAGGTAAATAAGACAAAGAGAAAGCCTTTCATGATGCATAATACCACCCTGAACCTTACCTCCCCACTTGGATGTCTTCTGATTGCTTTCAGATGAAACCTGGTACAGAAAAAGGACCACTAAAAGCTAGAGCCAGTTTCCAGCTTTGTTGAATACTTACATTTATGGGCAAGTCTTTTCACCTTTGCTTCTCACTTTGTTGCATCACCCTGTGCAAAATTTACTTTGTTCTGCTTTTGTCTCCTTTTTCCTTTACAGCAGAAACTCTCTCTGACATAGAGGGAATCAGGCTTATTGAATTTCTTTGTCCATGTCCATAAATCCTTTTGAGTTAATACAATCCTGTAATTTAGCATTTCCTCTAGTGCAAAAGCCACTGAGCTGTTTTTCTTAACATAAAAAATCGCTGTGAATCTAAAGTGGGCCCAAGACATTTTATGTGCTGTGGTTTAATAAATCATTACATTAACAGCTTTCTGCGCTGTAGAATCAACCCAAGGTGGAGGGAGAAAAGCAGAAGAGACACAGCCTTGAGACTGTGACTTCAAAACAGAAACAGTCTGATAGACTGCAGAGCCACTACCAGGGAAGCTGCCACTGCCAGATGACACCCCTTATTTCCTGCACTGCATGTAAATGTCGTGTAACCATAACCAACATCATTCATGCTTGCAGTTGAAGTGTTGATAAAAGTGTTTCAAGTTTCTTTGTGGCCCGTGTTTGACCCAAGAAAGCATGATGGTCTGATGCACCATGGAATTGCACAGGGCAGGGAATTCTGTGGAGGTGGGAGTCAGTCTAGACAGAAAGGAAGTGAAACGCTATGCTGCAATATATGGGAAGAAAACCACCACAGCAAGGGGAAATCCAGGCAGGAAAAGGCAACATTTGTGAAGATCCATGCTGATATTAACCTTTCTATCTGTTGTAGCATATAGAAAAGGGAAATATACTACCAAGTATGGAAGAAAATCTGTGTTTCTGAGTTTGGAGCTGGACTACCATCACTCTCCTGCCAGCAGAGTGGAAGCAGGCTATGTCTGGAGATACAACAGCCACCTATGTGATTAAAAAAGTGACATCTGTTATTCCTGTGTTTCTTGGTTGGCATTGTGACGTGGATCATGGACATAAAGGAGACGGCAGTCTGTTGAACCTGTTGCTCCCGAAACGCAGCACTAAGTTAATTTTTTCAAGGACTTGATTCCTGGGAACTTACCCAAACTCTCCAATTGTCCCTTCTCTCACAAATATCTACTAATTATCTGTGATTCCAGCTTTCTCCTTAGAGTAGTAGAACTAGATTTTTATAAGCAGAAATCCTAGATCTTTATTGATTTATTTCTGTTGCATTACAGAACTATTTTCGCATCCTCATATGACTCCTCATTCCAAACACTAATGTTGGCAATTGTTCAGTAATAGTTTTACTAATGATCTTTATTTGAGATCCTTCTCAGAGCCCTGGTTCTGCATTGCTCCAGCTGGATCTACATGTGTGACTGTGTAGAAAAGCTGAAATACAGCCATAATGATGTGTTGCCAGTGAGGGATATTGAATACCCTAGAGCTCTGTCAAACCCACTGCTTGTGTCCTGGTCCCTTTTGAAGGGTGGCAGAAAAATGTGCATGGCTCTAATGCAGCATGACCCTTGCTAGGTGATGGTGTCATGCCTCTGGGTAGGGGAAGAATGGCAATGTCTCTGCTGAAAAGAAAGCACAATGGCCAAGAACAAGGCAGAAGGGCTGTGGCAAAAGGTCAAAGAAGGTCTTATTCAAGCATGGGTTCAAAGGATAATAAAAGCAAACTGGCATAGAAAGGAGGACAGTAATGCTAAGAGAAAATGGTCTTTGGGACAAAGAAGTGGGAAGGAAAACTAGAAAAAAGCCAAGAGGCCTGGCAGCTAGGTGTGGAAAGGCAAGCTGGATTTGACATACTTGAGTCAAATTGGCATAAAACTGGTAAAAGCAGAGATTTTTGATTTTTGACATCTAAACCAGTATAGTGTGATTACAAGTGATTGCTTCTATTCACAGTGTGTCTTAGGTGGTTTTGATCCAGTACCAGGAGGCATAAACTGTATTTTTTATTTGAATCCCATCCCATGATTAAAAGTTTTAAATTGTAACTAAGAAATGCGATGGACTAAAGAACACTTAATCCCCTATTTGATTAATACAACATTTTAAGAATGTCCTTGAGTATTGTTAAATGGTTTGCTGTTATTTATTTATATCTGTTGAATAAATTCAATAAAATACTTGCCAGTACAATTATAAAAAATTCTTTTGTGATGTATTGACAACTATGGCACTGTCTGTGCTTTAACTGGCTGTCAGCTTTCCTAAATAGAAGAATAAAAAATGTCTTTCAGAACAAAGCAAAAGCAAAGTAAAAAAAATGATTTATGAATCAAAAGCATGAATTCAATGAGAAAATCCTTCAGCGATACTATTTTCATTATCTTTCTCGATTCAACTCTGGAATTACTTATGTCCTTCTTTACTTACAGAAATTCAAATAAAATAAGATGAAGGTGTTTTTTGAAATACGTAATGCTAAAGTTACTTCATTTTCACTGCCTTTCACAGTAGCTTTCTGAAGAAAAGCTGAAAATGGTAACAGCATCTCATGTCTATTCTATGGGATCAGCTTGACGCTTACAATAAACAGACAATAAATAAATTTTCTGTATTTTTTTTTTCTGAGTTTGTATGACTTCTAACAAAACACTTCCAAATACCAATTATAGGGTTGTACAAGAATCTTGCAGTCAAAGAGAGATTGCCTCAAGAAAATTGTGGGCTGTGGTCTTCAAAATTCTATCTTTTTTTAGCAATTCTTCCTTAAAGTTATGGTTACAGCATTCTTTAAGAAACTATTAATTCAACAATTTGCAAGTCTTGAAGTCGGATGTTTTTCTTGTCAATTTGTCAAAAACTTTGGGAAGAAGTGGAGAAAATGGGCTTTTATGTACGAATTTAGGGACTGCAAAAAAAAAAGTTCACAAGTTCCCTTATAATGCAATGCCTAACACAGTATTAGTGGAACTGAAACTGTTTCAGGATGTTATCGCTGGTTCAGTCTTAGATAAAGCTACAAGAGTAAATTTTTTCTCCAAACAACTGAGATTAGACATCAGTAGTGCTAATATTTTATAAATTATTTTAAATATAAGGTAAAAAAAGGGCACATTGGCAGTTCAATATCAGAGGCAGTTGGAAGTTACCAAAACCAGAAGCAATAACAAATGTACTGTTTGCCATAATTCTTGAACTTCTCTGGAGTTCCCCTGTCCTAAGAAGATTTGTTTGCCATAAAAATGTCAGAGTTTGGAAAAAAAAATGAATCCAATTAAAGTGCAGTTTTATTTTGTGATAATGGGAAACTGTATTATGTTTTAAGGAACCGTCCCTTCCTAGATGATAGGGTATTTATTAGCATCCTGCAATACTGTCCTCTGCACATCTCACCATGGATCTGATTTTTAAACACATGATGTTAGAGAATGGGATTAAGCACCATTTGCAATGGACTTTGGCCTGAAATGAATTCTGAGGCTATGGCTGAGTTAAAAGGGCTTTTGTCATCTCAGATGACATAGCTAAACCCAGAATTTCTACACCAGTAAGTGACAGTGTAGAATGTCAAGACCAAAACACCTTCCAGCTTCTTTATTTGCTGTTAAAGGATGCTAAATCTCAGCTCTGCACCCTTGCTGGTGCTGCCTGAGGGTGACGGAGGGAGCTTTCATCAGCCCAGTACTGACAGTACTCTTTCAAGGATGCACTTCATCGCCAAGGGAATGATCTCACCACACCATACAGTTTCCCTGCCTCAATATGTCTGGTGATTTCAAGCAGTAAAGACAGCCCAAGTTTGTTCCTTAAAAGTTTTTGATGATGCCTGCCCCATGAGCAGACACATTCTGGAGACAGATTGAGTTATAGAAAACATCAATTAATTCCATGAGTGTTAGCCAGGCATGACCTGAAGTTCAGAGTTTGCTGAGAGAATCCTTGCAGGCATTGTGGGAATCTATTCAAGGGCTTGTTCTTTTTCAGACATGATGCTCAGGATGTGTCCTTAGAAATAACTCTCTCTATTCATTTAAATAAGAGTAAGCTCTGACAAGGTTTTTTCACATTTGAATGTGGTTCTCTTTTTATCTATTGTGTTAACACAGGCAACATTTACCACATTTTCTTCCTTTTGAATGAAACATTTAGAAAAGCAAACAGACGTTCTCTCTCAGTGGAGGAACAGAAGAATAAGGATGAAATAGAGAGTTTGGAATGGGAGTATGTAAATTGGTATTACTAAAACAGATATTTTAATCAATGTTTTTTATTAATAGACATTTAGCAGTTTGGTTTTTTTTCTGGAATGTATCCTAATTAAAAAAATTAACTAGACAGAAACAAAATCAAACCAAAGTACACCAAGACACATGCTAAAACTGCATGCTTTGCTTCATCTTTGCTTAAAGATTTGCGTTATTTTGTCAAGTGTCCAACTACAGTAGGAAGGTGCATGTGAATTTCAATTCCTTTAACATTTGAGATCCTTACGTGTTTCATAGCAACCTGCATCCAGTGAACAATGAACTAGGTGCATATTCCTTTTTCTCTTCAGACTGCAATTCTATGATACTTGTACTTCATTGCTCTAAGACAATTTCTATTTTGAATCAATATCACTGAAGGAATAATTTGGCACTCTGTTTATAGCATGCAAAGGACATACCTGAAGCTATGGATATGAAGAGCAGAAAGAGCTTCAGATTTTTTTTTCACTCTAACTGCTCCTACCTATAAGAACTTTGCAATTAACTGTGATACTGACTTGAATTAGAATGTGGGTGGTGGTTCTGTACTTCTCAGATGAAAATCTGTATATGATACTTGCCTAAAAATAAACTGTCCTCCTTTGATATAACACCATGCCCTGTTTTGTTTGGAGGTGGGGAGGGGAAGCTGGAACAGGGTGTTCCCAAGTCCAAGACAGACTTGGAAGATTTGTACAACCTGAAGGAAACCTACTGCAGTTGCAGACACTTAAAACAATTAGAAGAGGAGTAACTGTGGATTTTTTCTGGTGAAGAAAAATAATGAGTTCTAAATGTCTTGCTTTGGGGAGCAATGTACAGATCTTCAGAATAGCTAAATGTAATCTTTCAAACACCAGTCTTTAGGGGTCATGCCAGGATGAGAATTTTAATTTTAATTTTAATTTTAATTTTAATTTTAATTTTAATTTTAATTTTAATTTTAATTTTAATTTTAATTTTAATTTTCCTCTCCACTGAGGATAAGTACAAGATTGTAATTTCTGAGAAAGACCAAAAGGTTTTGAAAGCAAGCTTGACAAGGAAATACCCCATTACCATGCAGAATATTCCTATAGAAGGAATTGTCTACTATTGTAGTTCATCACTGTTTTATAGAACAAGGTCTAAAACACTGAACAGTTTCACTTTCAAGGCTCTTTGAGAAGGCAGTGTATTCAAGAGCATTTATATTTTCAGAAGCACAAGGAGATTAGCAGATCTTAGTACAAATCACTTGAGTACTTTGAGATCCTTATCCTAATGCCACCTTCCTGTACTCTTGGGATTAAATATTTCACTGCAATGGACCTCTAGTCCACACCTTCAGTTTGTCTCAAGCTGACTATGATTAACTTTTTCTGATGCCATGAGCAAATTTTGGTGTCTTCTGTCAAAACTAATTTGTAAACACCGCAATGCATTGTGACTGCTGCCAGGTGAAGGTTTTGTCACTGCCAAAAGCCCCACACAAGTGCCAAGGATTCACCTCTGGTTTTCTATGGGATGCTGTGGCAGTCCTTGTCATCACAGGCTTACTTACATTTCTGGAATGCTCTCAGGTTGCCTCATATCACCACTTTATCTGTATTTGCTGGAAGGTTTGGAAACTTTCTGAAGGCTTATTCTTGTACTGTGCCACTTCCTTAGCTATCTGACAGCATAGCTCGTATGTGCCAGACTTTCTGGCAGATAAAGGTAAGATGAATATTGGCTTCAGTAGACAGTGGATAAATCCAGCATCAGGCAACTAATCATAGAAGAGATTTTGGCTCTTGCCAGTGTAACTATGAAGCAGAAGGTGTTGACTGAAATGGAGCTGTTATTATGAACAAGACCTGAATGTGAACATTAGCTGCAGAAAAGAGTCCTAGAGCAAAGAGCTCCCATATGAAAGAAATCTGGAAACATGACCCTGATGTGAAGGAGTAAAGGCTAAATTTAGAGAGATCTTGCTAGCAAGTAACCAGTCTGTGTTGCAATTTTTGTTAGCTTTTGGGAAATTAAAATCTAAAAAGACACTTAGCACCTTTCTGCAGCATGTGAATAGCTCTTCTATACTCTCTGTATCTTAAAATTTTCATTAAGATTGTAGATTCAGAAGTGAATAAAATATAAAATATCCTCTGCAATACTGTGAGTTTTAAATTAAGTACAATTTCTGCTTCTGAAAGGCTTTTAGATAACATTGTAGTGACTGTGCGACCCTGGCCAAAGGCCAAACCTTCACAGTTTGCATTAATTTAAAGCTTTTGATTTAGCCAAACATAAATCACCAATACAGCGGTGTGATGACAGAGAAGTAGGAATAAAAGCCAGAGGTGCTGGAACAGCAAGTATAGAAGGTTGTTCTCAGCTGAATAAATGCTCACAGTTCTTATGTAATATTTCCATCCCATCACAGTGATATTAGTAACAGAAATTGTATCAGCAATGTGCATTGCAGGTCAAGATATATTTCACAATTTGAGTTAAAATATTTTGTCAACATTGTGCACCTAATTAGAAGTCAACTTATGGATCCAATTCTGTTTTGTATTTTGTACATTGAAGACACTTGTAAAGCCATTCTGACTGCAGTCATGGTGTCTTTTCCCTGGAAATACTTCCCTCTCTCCCTACTGCTTTAGCCACCATGACAGCCCCTTACTGCCTTTATAAACATAGTTCAGCAGACCAAGGGTTTTACTTGACTGGGTATCATACAAATGGCAGTGTGGCCTCTTATTTGGCATGTCTGGCCACACAATTATCCTCACAGATCAAACTGCCATGACTGCAGAGAGCAGCAAGTGAGGGAGCTGGAATTCTCAGAATGAATTCGTAAAAGCTATCAGCTTACCTGAGTGTCATCTAGGCTGGGCAGGAAAAATGCAGATGAGAAGTGACTGCTATCAGGAAGGCCTCTGCTGCTATGCAGAATTCAAAACGCTGTTCTTTAAAAGTAAGGAACCAAAGTATTTTTCCTAGCAAAACATGGAAGCAATTCCAGTCTTTTGTTTTTTATCTTGTGATCTCTGGTGAAACACTAGGACGTGGTGAGACCAAAGTCCCTATGTCTCAAGTGAGTGACTTGGCTAGTCTTTGTCCTAAATTCTGTAAGGGGTTTACTTAGCTCTTCATACTGCTGTTAAATATACAATCACTCTTTCAAGCTCAGAGGGGAGCTCAGGCTAAAATCCCAAGGTTTGGCTTATTGTTACTGGAGAACAGTCAGCCTTGTTGTCTACCTAGTGAACTATCCTAGAATGGAAATTTATGTAGCTCCAGCAGAAGGGAGCAGATCAGGACTCCATATACAGAGAGGAGCAACAAATATAGCATCGTCACTTGATGAGTGAATGAGGACACTAACTAAGGAACCTTAAGGCTTAAAGTCAGACACATACAAAACATTCCAAAACATGGAACTATCAGATAAAAACATCAGCTGAAGTAAAAGCATAATGGAAAAAGGACAGTGTGTTTTTATTCCATATGGTATGGAAGTCTTTAAAAGGACAATCTGAAGTCCTTTAACAAGGACAACTGAATATTTTTTTAGGGAAAAAATCACTTCCTACTGAAATTTTCACTTCAGAAAATATGCAGGTGAAGACTTGCCTCAAAGCCTTCTACTGTCTATTTTTTGTTCTACTTTTGCCTTTACTGCTAAGTAAAATTACTTCTTATCTCTCACCATTTGCTGCAGTGAGGACCTATACAAAGTACACTAAGCATTTGTCTCTGCAAGGCAAAGTGTAAGAATGAAACCAGTTATATATGCAGTTCTGCTGAACTTACGAAGTGTGGAGAGGAGTAATATTCTCTTAACTCCTCTTATTCTAGTTATCTGGTGCACTATTTGTGAAAAGAAGAGGGAAGGTGTTTTTAGAGCATGTTATACTTATCCATCCTACTCGTTATTAAGTTGAGCTTTCTCTAGTTTCTAGTGACTAAAGAATTACTCACATTAAATATAGTTTCAGGCTTTTGCATTTCAGGATCTGATCCCAGGCCAGCACCAGGGAAAAGTTCCATTAACTTCAGTAGGCTATTGATGCAGTTAGAAATCACTCTCATCAGAAGATATCTCGCTATGAGCTTTATGAGACAGTTTTGTAACAAGATGGGCAAGTACTGGATTTTCAGGGCAATATACGAGTTTGTATTCCATAAATGCCAGTCAAACTTGCAAGCAACGTAGGAAAATGCTTTAATAGACAAGAAGTATTATTAGTAATGATCTATTTATTTATTTATTACATTTCTAATCTGAGTAGCTAATGACAAAGTTATCAGACTATTATATGAATTACTGTAAAAAATAAAAATTGAAGTTTCTCTTAGAAAAGCTTCAAAATCTTAAAAATATTCACTCCTATTGATTGCTATTTGACATGTGAATGAATAACTTTTAAAAGTCAACACTGTTGATTTCTCTGCTAAAAAGGATTTCGTTTGTTCCAAATACTGTATCAGAGATAAAAACTCTGTCAACAAAAAGATTATTGCTAAATCTTCTTATAACCAGGCTAATTTTTTGTTTTCAGAGAAATTGGTATTTACTGTCAAAAAGTAAGTCCTACAATATTCCCTCATTTCAGGATTTCTGCCAAGGCAAAAGATTTACAGCATTATTCTGCTCCTCTGAAAGCAGCCAAAGAATGAGAGACTCAGGTCAAATCCAGGTGTATATTTGGTGCCACACACAAAATAATCTTAAACTGTATAAACATTCTGGATTTTACAATGTTATTGGAGTCCCTTTGCCTCCCCTCCCAATGAAGGTGGTATAGAATAACATCCACATCCTGGCCATGCAAAAAAATTAACCCTGTCCTGGCTGGAGCCAGGACAATGTGATGGCCATGGGGAAAGAGGCAAAGCTCCTGCAATGCCATTTAAGTGAAAATAGACACTATTTTAAAATGGTGCATTGTATTTTTCTGAGTCTGCACTTGTCTACTTCACGATACCATCTGGTTAAAGACAGTCTATGCAGCACAGTCAGCTGAGGTAGTGTCTTTTTAATCCCAATGAATTTAGCATTTGAGGAAAAAGCCCCTCAAATTCACATTTGTTCTGGGAACAACAGAAATGACAAGGGCTCTCTGATGTGTCATCAGGACTCAGTGGGACATTAAAAATGTCAATGACATTAAAACCTGTAACTTTTATAGATATTCATTAAATAAATACCTTCAGAGGAGTTATCTGGCACATGAGGTTGTGACTGAATCAGATAATTAAAAAGAAGTATGCATAGTTGCAATCACATTCAGTCACTGTGGCATCTTGTGCATTTTTTCCATTCATTATCAAGACTACAAAGGCACCAACAGGATCCAGTTGCTTTGATGAGCCTCTCTCTGAGCATCCTTCTTTGTCACTCTTCTTGTAAACTCTTCCTCCAGCTGAGGGGTTCAGCTGCCTGCTGCTGACCCTGGCCTTTCCTTGTTGGTCTGATGGTTGGGATGGGTGGTGGTCTTGCCCTATCAACACGGAGCTATGGGGTGATGACTGGACTGCTGCCTAGCCCTGGCACTGGTCAATCTGGCTCACCTTGTGTGGATACTTCTTGTGGGCTCTCCATGCCTACAGCTAAGTGATCTGGGACCATATGACAGTAAATAGTGAGCAAAGGTGACCATTTTGAAGTGCTTTCTCCAATCAGCTGTTCTTTGCTCAGCTAGTAGAAGAGCAAGTCATGAGCACCATTTCCTCTGGATAAATCTCTGGGAATGTGTTGACTTCTGACAAAGTCAAGGAGCATCAGCTAATGTCAGCCTCAGATTCACCCACAGAATCAGAATCACACGGTGGTTTGGGGTGGAAGGGACCTTAAAGACCATCTAGTGTCATGCCTTGTACCATGGGCATGGACACCTTTCATGACCAGATTGCTCAAAGGCCCAGTCAGTCTGACCTTTGCTGCTCCCAGGGGTGGGACATGCTGCTGGGTCATGCTGCTTTTGATGGAGCCCAGGCTACAGTTTGTGTCCTGTGCTGCAAGAACACACTTGGCTTGATGAGGGCTCTCCTAGTCATCTGGCATTCTTATAAAAACATATCTGTTCCTTCCCTTCTCTGCCAGTAGCTATATGCATACATACATGTATAGATGTATATAGATCTTTGCATTTTCTTGAAAGACGAGTTTGCTTTATTTTGTTCTGTAGTAGTTTTGTACTTGTCATTTACTGGGTACACTGCAACAGAAAATGTACTTTAATTTTGTTATTGGCATGGCCCAAAAGAACTTTATCTAAATCTGTGAAAACAAATATCAACCTTGATTTGCAGCCCTGTGATACAGGGCTGAGAGCATAATTTAAGCTGAAGTACTTTATGAAACAGCAATTTCAAAACATAAAGCACAATTTAGAAGCTGCATGATGATTCCACTAATCATCATCCATCCATGATATGTGAACAAAGGTATACCTTATGGCTATTTATTAAGTTTGAGTATTGATGCTTGGGATAATTCAGAATCTATAAAATGGTGCTTTCTGTCTGGTTCTATATATATAATTTGCAATAATCGGCTATTTTTTTTTTAATACAGTGCTTTTATTGGTGTTTTCTATTTACAATGAATTATCTTGAACTTATTTATGCAAAGGCCCTTTGAATTGCAAAAATCTCTTAGGCTAAAAGCATCTGAGGAAGAATACAAACAATACTTGTATGATGCAAAGAAGTTTTTAAGTAAATGAAAAAAAGATTCAATACCTACAGGGTCTTTGTATTTATCTAACAGTGTGAAAAAAAAAAAAAAAGAAGAAGTGGTTTTAAAAGAATGAACAGACTTTCTGAGGGAGATGTCAGCAGAAAACTGCAAGCAATACTACAACTCCCTCCATGAGTTTTAATTGTGGAGTCCTTCATGATTCTGTTGTGGGTGTTTCTTGGTCTTTGTTTTTGTTCCCCTCCTATGCCCCACCCCACCACCCCCCTCAAGGTTATTTGGAATGTCTAGGACCCAGAAACCTGAAGTTTACTACAAACACACACAGAGTGCTTTTAAAGATGACATTTTTATCTCTCCTGTTGTCCTGGTCACCTTTCCATTGGCTGACTTGCAGTTTTAAATCTGTGCATTTTTCCCGTACATGCAGTTTGTCCTTTCTTTTCACAGGTGGCTTAGTACTCCCTCCACTTTAATTATCTTTGGCAGCCTTTTCTGACATTGTAGCAAGAGAAGTGCTGTTTTTACAGTATCTGAGTGTCTTGCCAGATGGCAACAGGGGAATTTTTCAGTATTTGTGAATTAATTTGATATCACCTGACAGTCAAAACTTTCTTAGGGTTCCGGATAAAGGTTCATGACCATACCACCAGCACAGTGATTTCAGCTGTTTATTGTATGCAATCACCATTTGCAGCAGGTATTTAATTTTTTTGTGTTTGTATCTTAGCATGAAATTAAAAAAAAATATCCTCAGAAGAAAGCTGCACACTTCTTCCAGGTGGCAATGAAGACTTTATTTGGTTGTCAGATTATTGTAAAAAAAAGCAAAGTACACCAGTGTGTCAATAATTTAAGCCACTGCTGGTTCAGTGCAAAAGATGACATTTCTCATATTGCTAATATTTCTGAAATACACACTGTGACACCAGGCTTCTTACTCATGTACCTCTGAAATTGTCACATATTAACATAAAGGTTATTTAAATGTCTGAAAAAGCTTTGGAAAGACTGAAAAAATAAAAAAAGCAGAACACTGCTGAGTCTTAAATCTAATGATTCTGTCATGAAAATAACTACCAACAAAGGACTTAATGCAAATGAAGAAGAACAGCAGCAAGCTGCTGTGTGGTCAGTGTGACCTCTCTTTGTTACACCCAGAACATGGCTGAAGAGGAGCTGAAAAGAGATCCCCCAGCCGGACATAGGAGGTAGCACTGCAGCAGCTCTCACATTATATAGATGTAATTTAGTGAGAAGTAATGGTGTCATAAACAAGCAGAAAGGTGTAAGTCATAAGCAAAAGAGAAGTTAGGGTTTTGAATCCGTCTCTTATTAGTGCAGAACCGGTCCCTGCAGTAGATTTCTGATGCTATGCCTAGTCTGCTTTTAAATGCCCTCTGTAATAGTAGTTTCCATCATTTCCCTTGGGAGGAAGAGATGATGTTTAGTACCTTTTTTTCAGAAACATGCTGCTGGTATCCAGCCTGTTTCCCTTCTCCTAACTCCACCTTATAAGTTGGAATGATCCCCTGTGCAGCACTCTGAACAGTGCTGCTCTTCCTTTCTGTCCTGAGTCTGCAAAGGGGTGGTGGCTGCTGGACCATTATGGGCTTTTACACGGCTCAAAGGGGCCCCAGACAGACCAGAGCACAGGGTGGGAGCCTCATTCTCTGAGGAGCAGCATCAATTCAAGGTGAGTCCTACACCCATAGTGTCCTAGGGGCAGCCTCGGGGCAGTTTCCCTCTCCAGGTAGCTTAAGTGCAAAAATGCCACAGGTCTTCCCTGTCAGAACCTGGCATCTCTTTTTTGATCACCTGCAGCCCCCTGTGGCTTGACTGTAAAGGAGATGTAACACCTGTAAGAAGCAGCTGCTGCCTTCCTTTATCACAGATTGTCCAAACAGTAGGAAACAGCAGCTTTTTGGGTTCCCTAATTCTCAAACTACTTGGCTAGGGCTTTACTTCAGTAAATAGGCATGTGCCAGTGTATAGATACCCCTTTATCCTATTTGTTCACATATATTTAGACACAGCTGGTAGTTACAGAATTACCTCAAATTTTGTCAGAGACATACTGCACTGTGTCCTACCCCCTTCCCTCTGTTTTGGGACTCCTCATGCTATAGCATTGGGAATACTCAGGTTTTTCCAATGTACTTATTTTTTCTCAAGTCCTTGCCCTGGTTTGCTCTTGACAGCAACTATTGTTGACATTCAGTAAATCTGGCCTTTGAAATTACCTTAAACTATGAGTAAAAAATATAGTCTATTTTCTGCTAACTCAGGGGTTTATTTTTCACATCTCTCATATGTTTGTTGACACCCTTCTTAGATATCTGGTGAAATGCACAACTCATTTTTCTAATCTAATAACACCAGGTGACAATCTGACACATACATTTTATGTTGTTTCTTCCAAGTTAGCTTCCACAATCTCTTGACAAGGTTTTTTGGTTTTGGTATTTTTTTCCCCAGTATTTGAATAAGCTTCAGTTTGTCAGCAACTTTCTGTCACTGTGGTGCCTCTAGGAGAATAGAAATATCACGTGGTTCCAGTAACTTGAGTTCAACGCTGCTGTTGGGTTTTGCACTCACAAACATGGGTGAGCAGAAACAGCAATAGCAATTATACAAGAGCATTGTGCCAACACACTCATCTTAATAAGAAGTGGGCACATACTAAAAAGAACAGAGGAAATAGGTTTTTCTTTGCTCCACATTATCCATTCACTTATTTAAATAAGACCTCTGTAAATATGATTTTGTCCTGGCAGATGAAGAGTTTAATAGATTTGTTTATCAAGTCACTGTCGTTATATTGATAATGACTTGGTAATTCTTTTTCATGGAATCATAGAATGGTTTGGGTTGGAAGGGGACCTTGAAGATCATTTAATTCCAACCTCCCTGTTTTCTTGGAGAAGGCTGAACACCTGCCTGCCCATGGGAAGCAGTGAATTAATTTCTTGTTTTGCTTTGCCTGAGTGCACAGCTTTTGCTTTACCTATTAAACTATCTTAATCTCAACCCATGTGTTTCCTTGCTTATATTCTTCCAATTCCCTCCCCCATCCCGCCAGGGAAAGTGAGTGAGCAGCTGCATGTGGTTAAGCTGCCAGCTGGGGTTAAACCACATGCATAGATACTTTAATGATTTGGTGTTTTGTACCTGATTCATTATATGGGAAATTTGCGTTCCTGAGAAACTTGCAAGTAAAAAAGCTCCATATCCATAATGAAAGACAACTTTCACATGTGTGCTGTTTGCAACATTTTTTTCTGCTAAACCACCAGCCTAGAATATTCACTAAAGTTTTAGTGACTTTTCATTACAAAAATTGCTATCCAGCTCTAATAATTCATTGCTGATATTAGTGAGTGGGCCAGGACTAAACAGCAGTAGTTTCACAGATTTATACATTTTTTATCATTAATGTTATTCACGGTGTTTTCAAAAGAGTATCTTAGCTTTGCTTACCTTTTGAAAAAAAATTGTTTTTTTCAAAAATTCAACACCTGTTAAGCAGAAGGTTGATTCTAGCAGATTCCCTCAGCAGCTGTGAAAAGACTTACCAAATGGTAATCATGGAGCTTACTGCAGACATATATAAAATTTAGACATGGTGTAACCACAATTTATCCAGTTCAAATAATGTATTCTATTTAAACATCTTTTTTTTTTCTCTATATTACTATGTTATTACAAGAAACAGCAAGATTTCTGAAGAAATAGAATAGGCATCATTAGATTTTAATTGCAGTCAATTGGTAAGGTCACTAGCAAAGGCATTTATCAACCAAGAAACAGAGTGTCTTTGAATATATTTAGTATATTAAGAAATATACTAAACCATTGGCTGAATGATTAAGTACAGAAAGTGTCTAATTTCACTAGCCTACCATTGTGCTCAAAATCTTTCTCTTTAATTTATGGCGAAGACAGATTCAATGCAGGAGTGGACTAATAAATGAGGAATGAGAATCATACAGTAACTTCAAGTCTATAACAGCCATATCAAGCAAATGTTTATTCCCCAATTTGTGAAGTCACTAGAAGAGTAGAGATTATAAAAATCAAGATAAATTCAATATTTTTGAAGTCTGAACTTTAAAGGTTTTAGTATGAACACTGGAACTTGTTAAAATCAATTTGCACTTGAATGAAAGCAAAACTGGGAAAAATGTTTTTAAATATTTTGATTTCCAGAAAAAGCACTACCATTTGTATCATTCTTACCTGCAGAGGTTTTCACAATTTCTGAAGTATTTCTGAGACCCATAAAATCAAACTGATAGAGTCTCCAAGATTTCTGGTCAGCAGCCTCCACTGAATTTTTCCTCCATCTGTAAATCATTTCCTCTTTAGGATAGCCATCTAGAAATTAATATATATACACACATATTAATATTTTGCATTTGATAAAAAAAATGTTCTGCAAAATATTATCTGCTCACTGTTTCAGTGCTATTTAAGAACATCTAAATTTCAAATTTCTGATCTGATGCTCTGTCTGTGAGTTAAGTGGTATAATTCAGCTACAGTTGCATGGCACACAAAAACAGAGTCATAATACTGGCAAACTTGTGGTTTTTCACAATCTTTGCTTTTTAACAATGGAAAAAATATAACTGGTTCTATCAGAAGCAGATCTCTTCAGAGGTGCAGTTGACTGTCCTAATTGGAGGTCCAGACATAGAAGTATGCTGTTTTACATAAACTCTGAAGAAGCTGTGCAAACCAACAGAATGCAAAAAAAAGGCGAGTCTCTCAGCATAAGACAAGAACAATTGAAAAGGACACGTTGTTTTAAAAGTTGCAATAGGTCTAATGGGGGTGTGCTACTGTAATTCTGAAAGAAACATAATACAATGCAAAAGAAAGCAAAATTTAATTAGCATGGGAATTTTAAAGTGATTATGATACCATATTTCTTCTGAAGTCTGGGGTAATTAAAGAGGCATCACCTGATCTCTACTGCTGGAATAGCTTTTGAAAGTCTTTATCAGTTTAGCACTCAATGGTCATAATTAATTCTTATGCCAATTTTTAATTTCCCTTTTGTTAGAGAATGGCATTTTCCAATCTATGTCCAACAACAAATCTTCAGCAAGTCCAAACCATAATAATAAACCATCTAGAAAACAACAGCCCACCCATGCTAGTTAAAATTAGATTGTTCTCTGATGCATAATACAATCAATTTTTATTCATCTCATTAATATAATAGCTGTAGATTACAAGGCAAATTAAAAGCCTAACAACAATAGATGTTTAATGTAATTGTTGCATCAGTAATTTTTTCCCTCATTGAAAACTGATACATTTTTATATTTGCATTGCAAAACAATCTCTCTGGTCATGGTGCTATTTCCTTGATGTTTTCCTCCTATGAGTGTCTTTTTAATCTTGTTTAAGGTTCCACCCTGCCGGGGTACTGCTGTAAGGTGTGCATGTCCTCATTTATCCCTCTCACTAACACAGCAAGTTCTAATCTAAAAAATGAGTAAAAAACAACGTGTTAATTCAAAATGTCACATTTGTATATTTCCCATCAATGTAAATAAAGAAATAACCCATGAAGGACCCAACTGATTAATAAACACTATTCTCTGTGAGAGCTCTTGCTGCCAAATAGATTTCACTGCCAATTCTGCTGTGCAAGTCTGTGAGATTGACCTAAAGGTTAATTTTTTTTGGCTGGGAGATTATGTCAGAGGATGCAGAAACACAGTGAAAGAAGTCAGGCTTTGCAGAGCCTCCAAGCCATAGCCCTGAATGATGCGAAATCTTCTTGAGTCTGGCTCCTATTTCACTGAGCCCTCTGATCACGTTTCTTCCTCTTCCAAGTAACAAACAGTAAGACGAGGAAATGGCCTCAAGTTGCATCAGGGTGGGTGGTGGTGTTAGATTGAATATTAGGGAATATTCGATGGAGTCCCTTTTCTCAGATAAATTTCACTATTATCATTGCAAGTAAAAATGTTTCAAATATCTTGCAAGTAACAAAGATTTATTTTTAATACATTATTTTAAAGTGGTCCAAAATGAACTTTTTATGTTTTCCCCAACTTTTACTGAAAAAGTTGTGCCCATTAGTCTTGAGTTCAATTTATTCCTGATTTTTTTTACTTTCTTTTTATCCCATGACCACCCCACAAAAAAAAAAAAAAAAATCTATTACACTGTCAGTATGCTTGAAAGCTTGCTATCATATTAACCAAGGCATAGCTGTTTATCCTGACAAGATCAGCATGTAGTCAGGAACAAGTTCATGAGACTCTCATCCTTCAAGAGTTTTCCTGTATTTTTGACTAAGATAGGTCAGATTCAGTTTCAAAGCATCTGCTTTCAGTATTATTCATCATCGTTAAATCCGAAGCACCGCACCTCAGACGGCGATCATGACATTTCAATAGTTCCTTAATCCACAGCCACTGACACCTGCTCTTACAATGATTTGGTTGCTTACATCAAAAGAGAGAAGTACTAGAGATGCAAGGGGAGTTGTTTTAACCTGTTAAATAACTGCTATTATGTTCTGCTCTGGTGCCAGGTGACTGACTTCTCTTTTCAATTATTTAAAAGAATAATAACTTTTATGGAGGAGTAGCACATCTCTTTGGACCATATATCTCCTAGGATTCATTTAACTTACAGAATAGACTGTTTGTGATAGTTCTTCTTTTGGTGATATTCAATATTTCTTGTACCCAGCCTAATTGTTTCTAGCCCTTTAAATATTTTAGAAAATATCAAAACTGGAGACTTCAGTACTTCCACAAGAAGAGATGCAATCTCTGTTGTTCAGCTTCCTTTCACTTTCCCAGCATGAGAAATGACAGTAAATTACCTTAAATTTTTGGCCTTGTAGCTTCAAGCCATTCACACTGAACAAATTTCTGTCAAGTATATTTACCCTGCCAAGTTGCTTTAGGTTATGTAAAAATATTCATACTGCAGTAGGGCAAGCCTCCAGGAGGTCCTGGAGGCTTTCCATCAGGTGCCAGTAAGATGGCAAGGGTGATGGTATGGGAAGAAGACAACCAAGTGTGTGCTCTGTGTTACAGCCATCTGAGTTCTGGCAACCTGCAGCTCAGGATCTTCTCAACTAAAGTCTGTGTCAACAACTACATTTTCCCTCCCATCAATTTACTTGATTAAATTCTCCTACTTTCTGGCCCAAAGGTTGTTTTGTAGGCAGTGCTACAGCTTTTATATACCGTATCAACAACTTTTAGAGACCACCCTGATCATCTGGCTTTTTCTAAGATGGTACTACATGTTATTGCAAAATCAGGGCAACACCAAATTTGATTATTTCTTTAAGAGCTGAAGAGAAAGGATCTATGTAAAGCCTTGTGTTTACTTTTACCAAACATACATAATGACTTTGCTTTTCCACTTTTTGCCATTTTGAAGGTGAAATTATTATAACAGAAAGGTAAGTTGTCATGACAACCTCTGAGATTCTCTGAATTTTCCTGTATTTGCCCTTCATTATTGAAATAACTGGACTCATGTTACCAGATCTTCTCACATCACCACCATATAATTTAGAAGTAGTATGTTAAAGATATTTAAACTTCATGTTCACACTGCTTCACTTTCTAGGGAGACTGATGAGCGCAGAAGGCTCCAACAAAGTGCTGAAAAAATGGTCAAGGCCAAAAATACCACCAGGCTGGATAAGAGGCAATGCAACCATAAGTTAGCCATGAGAATTGGTATCAAGTGGTCCTACAGCATGTCTGCTACAGGAATCAACACTGATGGGAAAATCTCCAGCTTTTGTAGTATGACCATTGATGCCTGTTTGTGCATACTGCCTCTAACCTTGCTTTCCCCAATGCTGTTGTTGATCTGGGTATCTTAGATCAATGCCTGATATCTTTGCTTCGCTTTCTCTTGTGTGATAATGTGGCTATTTTGGGAAGTGAGAAGAGCTGGAAAGATAGCTGAAAAGAGGTTGTGTCAAAAAGGATACAGACCACTTGAAAAGGTAAAAAATTTTCCACAGAAATGCATCCAAGACATGAAAAGACAGGGAGGCATAGAAAAAATAAATAACGTCTTTCATCTATTCAAACATACATTGCCCACTCTGTGAAATATGTTTATTTCCCTGCTGGTTCCCCACACTTTGCATTCAGTTGTAACACAGGTAGACCTGCCTTACAGCAGAAGGAATAATTCAATTAGGCTCCTTCTTACCCTTGCAAAAACTAGTGTGCTTAGAGTATGTGATGAGGACTTAATGAAAGCAGCAGCAAAGCTGAAAATGTGGGGGAAGCATGAAAGAAAGGATTGGTTCTGTTAAGTATCTGCCAGGAGCTGATGCTTGTGACAGGAGTATGTATTTGAAAGAGGTAGCTGGATTCTGAGAAGGTTTTGCATTTCCATGGGTGTTAGATACAGACTCAAAGTTGTTGGGAAACGTGATCTGAAAGGTGAGCTGCTACCGTCAGTAAGTAGTTGGAGTTTACATCCGGGCATGGAGGGAGTGTTGTGGATTCAGCTGTTGCCAGTGAAGGTGGTCAGGAGAGAGAGGATGCTCTACTCCAATTAGAGGCAAGGAATAAGCAGCCCTTTACACCTTACAGCCAGAAACACTTCCCCTCTTTGAATGCTACCTCGTTAACTCTCTTTCAGACTAATTGGGAGACCTCTGTCAACACAGCCTGGGTCAGAAGAGGATAATGAAGTCCACAAATGCACTTTTCTCTGGTACCATGTTGTGAATGACAAATCATATGCTTCCAGAAAATCTCTTTGGGCTTTTTTTTTCCTTGTTAGTAGCCTTTATAATTGCTTCTTTGTTGGCAAGAAAACGGAATTTTAATCCAAACTTCTCGGTGTTTGGATGAAGATGTTTCTCATTGATCTGTTCCTGTATCTGTATGGTGTTTGTTCTCAGAAGGCTTTTAAAGTAGGAGAATCCTGGAAGTTCTCCTATTAAAATTGGCATTACCTTAGTTTCCATGATAGTATGAACTTATTAAGCACAACTAGATGACAGAAAGTCAACTTTCAGTTCAATTAGTTTAAAATAAAACAGAATAAAAAATAGGGTATATGGGCATTATGTCTCTCCGGGAGGAACCCTTCAGGGTAGACTGAAGCAGAAGTAGGGAAAATGAATGGAGACTTTTAATAGGTTACTGAAGATCTATGGAAAACAATACTCATAATTTAATGCATATTGACTTCTCTCTGTCCACTAATGGAGAAAAGAAAAGAAAAGAAAAGAAAAGAAAAGAAAAGAAAAGAAAAGAAAAGAAAAGAAAAGAAAAGAAAAGGATGAGGTACTTAAAAAAGCAGCTATGGTAATAATAATGAAAAAAGATAAATGTGAATGCTGTAGAGATAGCTTTTAATCCTGAAGTGATTTATTTCAGCAGTAGTAGATAATTGCACTTAGGTGATAACTACAGCAATTAGAAATGTTATTCTTTGCCCTGTTTGCTTGCATCAGTAATTGACACCTTATTAACAGTACATTAGCTCATGAAAAAAAAATCAACCAACATCACCATGACTGCAGATTAATGGATCTAATACTGCCCTGAAGTTAAAGGATACATCTCCCATTTAAGATAGTTTTTCTACCTAAAAATGTGCTTTAATATAACTGTGATATCCCTCTGATGAAGAACTAGATGTTTGTCACTATTGTTAACAGTAAAGCTTAATTATCCCTTACCTGGGACTAATTCTCTATTTGATAGAAGTGTAGAATGCTGATGTGATTTACTGATACATTACATGGTAGTTTAGCTTTTGAGAGGAACTTGTGGCATCAGGTCTTCTTTTGGGCCTTCAAAATAGAAAGAAGGAAAAGACAGGTGTTGCTGTCACAGAAATAGTTCCCAAAACAAGGATTTTCTGTGAATCAGTTTTTGTAGGAAGCAATAATTTTCTTGCTACTCATAGACAAATTAAAATTTTGGCTCAGAGAAAACAGAGAAGAGAATAGAAAGGTGAAAATGAGAAGGAAAAGAAGGCAGAGAGAAATGAACATAATTGACTGAAGAGAGAGGTTTTCCTTTGATGACATTTTGAGATGTGGCTTTTCCATGTACTCATAATCTTTTAAAATCTAGCGGATGCATCTCACATGCGGGTGCTAAGATTTTGTCACACCCAGCCCCATCAGTAAAAATTCCCTGTTCTAAGTATCAGACCCTAAAGGATAGGGGGTGTAGTTTAAAATTACCTTAAGACAATCCTGTTGCATCATCATACCTTTATGCTCTACCCTTATGCTCACCAAACAATTTCCATTTTGATTCATTTGCAAGTATGAGTGATTTGGTTTTTGAAAATGGTTGGTTTTATCATATATTGTCCCTGTAATTTAACTTTTCTAGTTTTTTGAAAATGCCTTAATCTTTTCTGAAAAATATCCACCAAAACTAAAACTGAAAAGAAAGTCTCATCTTATAGCCTGTATTGATGTTTTGCTGTACATTTTTATCAATATACTTTTTTTACTGCTGGCTAACAATTTCATTTGGAAGGCAATTTTCAGAAGCCTCATATGCACCAATTGCTTGTGTTCTAGCCAGCAGATTCTTTCACAAATTAATTCACTGCTATCTAAAACACCTGATAAATGTTCAGATTCTTCTGATTTAGCCGTATTTCATACCCATGCCTGACATCATTAACAGTAAATGGGCTGATCTCATGTCTAGCTTGTTGGATATAAATTGTATCTACTCTAAGGCTAGAATTCTTGCACAGATCAGATTACTGAGGACAGAGAAAGTTTGCTTAGCCATGTGCTGTCCTTTTCATGCATTTTATGGAATGGATACTACACCTCGACTTCCTTTCTTTTATGAATGAACAATGTGAGGATCTTGCCCTCGGTTTTCTGCAATACCAACCCCTTGCAGGGAAGAATCAAAGTCCAGAAAGCAGTTTTCCTACCTCAAGTTGTCTTTGGATCAGAATACTTCTGGAAAATGTACTTGTTCTATTCTCCATGTGTTTTAGAAATCTTCTTCTTATAAAGAAATATGCAAGTAAGAGAATATCAGTTTCTAGCTCCCTGTACTTATTTTTCATAGCTGACATAGCTATTTGATAATGAGCTGGTGTTGCTTCACAAATGTGTGTCTTTACAGACAAAGAATAGACTTTATTCATAATGTGGTTCAGAAAACTTTTTATAATGTATTCCAAATTTCACATTTTTATTGGCTGCAAGACTACAGGCGGTGATTCTTAGTAAAAGGAAGTTTTCAGAAATGTACGGCAAAGAGTTGGCCTTTGAGACTCTGCTGGAATTCTGTGCTGCTATTTTGTCCTGCCCTAGATCTTTATACACCATGGCCAGCTCTGCATAGAGATGGGAGGCTTCACCTGAGCATTTGCTGTGCTTCATAGGATTTAGGGTGAGATTCAAAGAGATGGTAGTCTCATATCTCATCTCATCTCGTCTCATCTCGTCATCTCATCTCTCCCTTCTTTTATACATACCCTACAACGACTGAATGATGCTGAGAATTCAAGAACTATGTACTACTGCTGAGAGATCAGATGCATTATTGTACTGCTGAATACGTACATTGAGTTCTGTAATAGAAAACAAACAGCTCAAAACGAATATTTTAGCAACTAAAATATTGTGCTTGGCTGACTGCACGAGCTCAAGTGAGAAGAGAAAAAAATCACTTCTTTTTAGTTTATAACTGACTATTGTAGAACCTCAAGCTGTGAGCAAGATTTTCTCATGTCCATTTCAACATGAATTTTGTGCTGGATGTGCAAATTTTGAGGTGCTTCCCAGAATTTTTGCTGAGATGTGCAATGTCTGAGTGGTTGTATACTGAAGTAGCATCTCAGGCAGATGCAGGTGATGTCAATCACTCACAATTTTCTGTACAGCAGTTGGCTCTTAATTCAGCCTTATGCAAAAGAGGAAGACAGCATTATTACAACAGAGCAGATGAAAAATATTTGGATAAACCAGAGAAAGTCAAAGCTCCTAGCATGACAATTTAGAACCAAACCTGTCAGGGCTTGCTTTGGACAATTTTGAAATCAGAGCTATAAAATAATCAAAGTAGAACATGAACCTCAGTTTATTAAAGGAATATCTGTCAAATCTTTGTTAATCTGATCACATTCTCTATAGCCAGAACACAATATTCCTTTTCCATTTATTTAAGCTGCACTTTTATTGAAGGTGCTTAGTGATAATGACTATCTAAAGCAAGCACTTAAATTTCTTATGACTGGGATAGACAGCAATGCCACCAAAAGGTTCTGGACAGCTGATTCCAAACACCCCAGCAGGAGCTGAATACCATTCTCTAAATGCCTTTAAAGTATCTGTTTTTTTTTCTTACTGATTATATAGGCCACCTCAAAATTAGGGGCAAAATAGCTGTGCAAGTTAAATGAAGTAAATTCCATCAAAGTACTCTAAAACAAATATATATGTTTTGGATTAAAAATAGCCCATAAATGTTCAGTATCAGCTTCAACTGTACGGGATATTACAAGAGAAAATAATCCTGTCTTTACCCATTTAATTACAGTAATTAAGTGTATCCTCCATGTAGGACTACTAAGATTTCCTTTAAGACTATCCTGATGGGAAAGATAACATTGTTTACTTCATGCGTTGCTTTGTTAAGAAAAGTGCTGAGAAAATGTGTTTTGGCACATCTGAATATATATAATGAACAAGCAGAGATTCTGGTGAAGACTCAGAGCTCTAGTAAAGTAAACAACAAATAAAGAGCTCAGGAAATGGAAGAAAGTACAGCTGTGAAGTTTTTTAGTCCATGCAGGTGGGGAGGAGTGGAGAGAACATAATTGAATTACATGTTTCTTCCTCTCATTGACAAGTAATCTATCTAATCTTTTTATTTGAACACTTGATATGAAGGGTTTTTAAACACTGAAAACTTGTTTTGTGTTTCTCAGAAAACTTCTTACTTCTGAGAGTACCTAAGGATTATTCTAAACATGCTTAATCCTTATCTTCCAAGTGCTACTCAATAATCAGTATGTGTATGTTAAGTATGAGTGCAGTTAAAAGAGGTATATCTATTAGCTGTATTTCTAAAGATGGATAGGAAGGCTTTGTAAAATAATAATAATAATAATAACAAAAATAACAATAATGTATAGATAGAAAAATTCGTATTCACAACTTGAAGGTAGCTCATCCATCTATTTATCAGTGTCCAACCTCTTGGGTTAGAAACAGTCTACAGTCTATCCCCCATATAGAAATTTTCTATCCAATTTCAATCACAGAAATTATTGCAGCTAGATATTTAACTTACATAGTCCATAGGGTTTGTGACTAGCCTGAACTGTACATTTTCAGACCCATGAAAATGAAAATTTAGCTACCAATAATGTTTTTCTCAATTGCAATGAAACCCATTACAGGCTTCACAGAAGCTGCATCAGCCAAGCCCATGGTTTTACAAAAGCCATCAGAAATATACTATTCTCTATCAATACAGCATTAATGGAAGCAGGTTATGAATTAGACTTCCATAAAAGATTACTATGACTTCTATATAGATCTTCTCAGAATATATCAGGAATGAATAGCAAAAGGTAAAACAACAGAATGCTCCGAATTCAAAAAGTTTTCCTCAAGTACTGCCATTTCATAGAATAAAACAATTTGCAGCATAAATTCAAAACTAAACCGCAAATTTCATTAAGACTGAGATTAAGCAGAGTGAGCTTTTAAATGATACGTGGAATGACCGGGTTGTTGCTGTTGAAAAATAAGCCTATACAAAGGACTAATACCTCTGTTTCGCATCACAGTGTAGCTTAACATGTGAACTGACATTGAAAAATCAAAATCAGTTATTTATGGCTAATTTCTTCTAATCAGGGGGATTTCAGTCTATTTACAAAGAAATTAGTTATTAATGTAGGTGTTATCATTCTGGATGCAGATTTATTGTCATTTACACACCTTTATAGTCACTTGCCCACACACTAAAATTCACAAAAATTAAGATTTGTAGCTCTGTAAAGCAAAGCGACAAAGAAATTTCTATTTTTTGGTAATATTTTGCTAGTTTTCTAGTTTTAGCTCTGTAGGACTTGTTTGCACCTTATTGGCAAAGCATGCAAGGCTTGGCAACCAAAGACAAATGTTAAAATACCTTTTCTATCTCATAGTTATAAAAAAAAACAGTTTCTGAAAAGGTCATGGCTAAAATGTCATCTACCTGATCACAATTAACAGCTCATCAAAAATTATCTGATGGAATGAAATTTCAGATGAACAGAACAAATTGTTGATTTTGGCATATTTATAGTCACACTCAAATTAGTGAAAGCACTTTGCTTTTTCCATTTAAACACCAGCAACAGTGTCATGTTGAATTGGTAAATGAATTCATATTGCATTCGCTGAATTTGGCCTTCCACTTCTCTGGAAACATTTATCAATGTCTTTGTCATTTACTTTCCAAGCATCTCAGGGCTGTTGCTTCTCTGGTTATTGCCTCCCCCCCACCTCAGTATTTGTATCTCATTTGCTCTCAGGACAGGGCTGATGGAAATTAGCTGATACTCCTGTATACTACAGCAGTCCAAGTATCCTTCATGTCCTTTTCTCACCTTTTGAGATGCATGTATTGGTTACACTGATCTTTCTGTGATGTGTCTGGGTATCTCAATGCCTTAACCTCTTATCCAGGCATGTTATTTCAAGCACATGAAATTTATTTTGCTTAGCCTTACTTTAGCTTAGCTAAAACATTCTTGCTAAAGCTTATGAGCAGTCATGCTCTATTACTGTTCTCTCCAGATTCCCAGAGTGACTGTAAATCTCAGTATTTTACAGTATACAGTAGGGTAAAGTCTGAGTCTCCTGGGAGTTTATTTTGCAATTTCTGGTCCCAGACTCTAATCATGATCTAAATCTCCTCAGATGATCCATTAATTCTCTAAAATGGAAGAGTTCTGGTGGAGGTAGAACTGGAGAAGGCAGCTCACTGATCCTTTTCCCTGATAGAAAAAAGGTATCAGCTGTGCTTCTCTCATGCATCTCAATTTTCTTTGTGGTGCCCTATTCCTTAGTCCTTGGGTTCATGGATAGCTTTGCCTGTAGTTAGCCAATAAGTATCAAGATCAAATTCTTCAATACCTTTTTGCAGAAACAGATAAAATCTGAAATAAGTCTACACACCTACCGTACATAGTTTTGTGCTGCTTCATTTTCTGATAAGGCTTTAAAGCATTAGAATTTTGTATCAACATACAATACAACTGCCTGCAATAGTTCTGAATCCTCCCGAGCCTACAGCTCCCCCAGGTCCTTCCAGGGGGTCAGGCTGCTGTCATCATGCAAAATATTGTGGCTACAAGGCTGGTCCAGGGTGCATGCCTGGAAGTCTAGCAGCTTTGTCCCAGATAAAGGTGATTTCTGGCCCTTGGGTGACTGACAGTGAAACAGCCTGTTCTGTGGCAGTGAAAATGACAGTCATGCCAGGTTCACAAAGCAGTTGCCAGGGTCTCTCAGAATCATTTGTTCCTGCAAAATGTGTGCTCCTGTCTCTGAAAGAAAATATTATCTGTATATCCAACTCATGGAAAACCCTTTCTAAAAAATTTGGTTTGTGTGCTTATATTTAGAAAGTAAAAAAAGACAAAACAATACCATACCACCATTATAAAACAGTGAGACTCTTTGTGCAAGATCCTATACATGAAAATTTTTTCAGGGGGGAATTTTTGAAATAGCTCAAATTTCAGTTTTTTACCAAGTTTGTTATTGTTGTGCACTCTTGTTACTTCTTGTATCCCAGCATTAGTCTGAACACTGTTCTGAAAAGCACACAGCTATTCTAGGCCCTATATAAATCATACTGACAACTATTAAAAAAAATCCCCAGACAGAAAATCAAAACATCAGCAGCTTTTGCTTCATGTGTCTCTTGGCCAAGTAACAGTAATTAAATCTTTTTTAGCTTGGTTTGCTTAGGAAATGGGGCTTATATAATTACATTCATTGTCTATGTTTATATGCATGTTATCTGTCCTTGCTGCAATAACTTTTGCACCCATTCCCCAATTTTATTGTAATTAGACAGAAGAAAATAAGCCTCAGATGTTATATAGTCTTTGAAAAGGATCTCCCAAATAGGGGAGACATTTTGTTATAATGCTGCTCAAGGAGGAAAAGGTTGCACTCTTATTAAGGACCAGAGAAAGGCCACTTTCAAGTCATGTGCCCCTGGGATATCAACCTGCTGCTGTCCTGCAACCAAAAATGCTTCTGGACACTTCACTACTTCAGTGAGTTGAGAGGACTTCCCCCAGGAAAAAAAAAAAGGGGAAGGAAACAGAGCACTTTCTCTTAAAAACGTATGAGGGTTCATCCAATCCTAATGACACGTGTGTTGTGGAGCTCAAAGTCTCTGTTTGAAGTCTCAACAGGTCTCCTGACGTAATATACCACTTCCTTTGTGTTGCATTCATCACATATTTCTCCAGCAGCACTACTTATTTTAGCATTCCTCCCAGATGCCATATTTAATGGGCCTTAGACTGCTTGAATGGCTTTGCCCAAGGACACTGACAAGTAGAGGATTTCATCCTTCAGCCTACCAGCAGGCAAAAATCTGTCATCACAGAGGCTTTCTGGACACAGCTTTCTGCTTCTCAGCCATCACAGATTTTTCAATTGCAATGTCTGGCTTTGCCATGGCATGCTGTTGTTTCATGCTAATTACATTTCTTTGAAGATGACTGCTAATGTGCCCCAGATCACTGTTAACACCGGGTCTTCTCCAATCACATTACATTAACCCTGTTGGCTTTCTATCTTTATTTTATATATCAGTCCTGGATTTTTTTTCCTGTCCTATAGCATTCCCTTTCCCTGAAAGCATTTTGGAAGATGTGGATGTTTCAGTCATCTCCTTTTCCCCTCATCTTTCTCCTTCTCTTGATGGATTAAAACCTCAGTGCAAGTGATCTTCATTCTGCCTGCCTGTTCACTGAGGACAGTGTGCTGAAGATGTTGAAGGCAGCTGTGGTTTGACATGTCCCCAGGACAGGAAGCCCAGCTCCAAAACACACAGCCCATGTTCCAGTGGAGAGAATCCTCACAGAACCACAGGGTAAACGCATTCAATGCAAGGGGATCAGATGGTTGGTCCAAATCTTTGAGTTTTTTATGAGCTTTCCAAGGCTCTGGAACAGGCAAAAGGTTCAGAAGAAACTTGCACTCTTCTGCCCCAAACAGAAGACTGCTGCTGACTTTGTCTGTCCTAGTGGTGGTGCCTCTCCTTGCTTTCCAGTAGCAGGCTTTTAAAGAAAGGAAATGAAGATGACATGAATCAATGCACAAGTGAAACAGGAAAACAAGGAGAGCCTTACAGCCCAAAGTATGCTCTTTGACTTATACTAATGCATGACTACAGACACAAGGAGCACCAATTTTCTCTTTGAAAGTGAACACCACTAAGAAAGGAACAGAATAAGGTTTCAGCTGGCATCTAAATATGCTGAAAACCTGTGAGCATCTATTACAAGATTTCTGAATCAAAAAAATTTTAATTTTTTGGAAAGTAAGAGCTCCCTTCCTTGAATGATAGGCCTGAAGCTGTTCTTAAGTCTCAGTTCTAGTAACAATAAAAATATCCTCTCTCTGACAAAAAGGGAGCAGCTTCACTACCCAATCATTAAAGTAGTGTATTCAGTTGTACAAAACCTCCTCTAAAAAATTGTTCAGTTTCTTGTTTCCTTTGAAAGGGGTTAGTGATGCCCAGGGCTGCCTGCACAGCATCCCCATGCCTTTCACAGAAAGGTCCCCACATCTTGCACAGAAATTACATGACCTGTGACAAATCCCACTCGTTTCTGCAAAAAACTAACTTGGCAGCCTAAATAAACATATGCACAGAATAATAACTGTCCTGGCTTTTCAGCTGGCTTGGGAAAAGAAACTTTCAAAGGAAGGAAACAACTGTCACACAGCAATGCAAACAATGTGGCAGCCCTCCAGCACTGGAGTAACCCCTTCTTGTCAGTAGGATTCAGTGGATTTCCATTAATGATGTTGTGTGTTAGGCAAGTAGGGAAATGAGGGCTGAAGTTCACACTTGTTACCAGCAGCACAGGCACATTTGAATGACATATGAGGTTGCTCAGCCTCAGAAAACATGGAGCTTTTCCACAGGAGACTAGGATGTAAAAGTATTTGTCTCCACCTCCACTTTATATTTCTCTTTCTTTTTTTTCTCTAATCAATAGACATATATAACTTACAGTGACTCACCCTTCAGTTCACCACCCCCATGTCTGGGTGCAAAGAATCAGAGAAGTGACATGCTGGGGAACGGGGTGAGAAAGAGAAATTTTCTGTGCCTTCTCTGGTGCAGTGGGAGAGAGAAGGTGGGATGCACTCCATGCTTCTTTTCCCTTTTGCTGCACAAGTGTGGTGCCCAGTGTTTTAAGTGTTTATTGTTGCCTTTATAAAATTTCAGTCTCTTTCTCTCTTCCTGATCACTCTATATACAGTGCCATTTTCTCTGTAGTGCCTCCTGTTGTACTACTTAACAATTTTGAGTCTAAAAGCCATTGTATTGTTAAAAGACAAGTATATATTTCTCATGTTTCCAGAGATGTTAATTAGCATGTCATAGACACTAGATTAGCTGCAGTACTCTTCACTTCAGAACATGAAGGCACAAATGAGAGGACACTGTGCAAATGTCCTCCCTCTATGTAAAAGACAGTCATAGCTTGCTCTGTTTTTTATTTTTTTTTTTTTCCTGGTGGCGCAGATGCTTCGGGTGGCTGGAGACCCCTTAATCTTCTTCTCTTTAAAAAATGCTGTCCAGTGTCTGGAGAATTACTTTGGGCCTATATTTCTCCTTTTTGATGAGAATAAGATATTGGTAAGAGTAATTTAAAGGAGTTTTTAATGGCTAGAGAGGACCTGAAGAGATTTCATGAGGCATGTTTCCTTTATAAGTGCACAGAAAACTGATTTAGGACATAAGGAAAGGTAGATGTTGACACTGCTGCATAGGCTGCCTAGCAGGTTTCTTCAGCTGGGTGCTGTATGTTAGTGTAATATGAAGTACATTTTAACTCTAAAATGGACTTCAAAGTCTAAGCCTTAATGTTGACTGCTTATAGCAGAGTTTGTATAAAACATGAGCAGATCAGGGCTGAAGGGAGAAATTCCTTCCAGTTAGCCAAATACTGCTAGTTTTTCAATTAAAACTCCATTTAAGAGGGATCCAGTTCCCCCATCCTTTTGGCTGAGAAGGCAGCCACATCTACTCCTGATTAAAATCTGCTGTTTTCTGACACATCAGGTATGTTGGGGGGGTGCTCCCTGTCCCTGGGGTGGAATACAGAAACGTGGCTGTGCTGTTTGCTCTTGCTCTCCCTATTCCTTCTTCCCTACTTGTGCAGGCAACTTGCCCAGGGAGCCTGACATTAATTTCAATTTGAATTACTACAGAAATCACTCAGCCTCCATTTCCAGGGGCTACAATAGGATTCCTACATAGATACAGATGCTTGATGCAGAGGAAGTCCACATGCCCATCAAATCTATACCATCATGATCCTGATGACTGCTGAAATATAAAAAAATGCAGCTGAAGTCAAATGCTGTGGTAGCTGACATTTATAACAAGCACAGCATGAGCACAGGCTTCTGAATTCCCTTCCATAGCTTTATGACATGAACATTACCAAGAAAAGGGATTTAGTACACAAGCAGTATGGAAGATATACATCATATCAAATCAGTATAAAGATAACAGAGTCCATGAACTGCAATGATTGACTTCTCTAATCATTTTTCTATATATTTATGTCCTTCAATTACACACAATTCTTTATTTTTTTGCCTTAATTTGCATTTCACTGGATATAAATATGGCCTAATATGTTTTAAATAGGATACCACCTTAGTAAGTCTTTCAAATGTAGTGCTTTGCTGAAACAGATTGACACCTAAATTAGTATTCCCAGTTAAAATGGTGATCCTTCCTGTCTTGGAAAATTTAACCCAGTTAAAATGGTTCCTGTCTTGTTTGGAACCAGGTGAGGTGGCAACGGAGATGCACGGTGCCAAATTCAGAAACTCCATTACATTTGAAGGGATTATCATTGCCTGCATAACAGTTGGTTACAGTGAGATGTCAGATATTGTTTGAAATAAATAACCTGGCATTATGGCTTGGCGTGACTCAAGACATTACCACAACAATTAAAGTTTCCAGGTGATCTGAGAAGAATTCTTGTTTCCCCCTTGCAATGTGTAATTGGATTAACCACTTTTAAGAAGAAAGCACATGTTTATAATAGAGAAACAGGTATTTTGGGAGGGCTATATAATCTATATAGCTCAAGGACTAATTTTGCTTGATTTTTTTCATGTCTAGTGGTATGTGGTGTCACACAAGACATCTCATGTGTGGCTACTGATGAGGTATACCCAAGACTGGGAGCCATGTGACAGAATGCCTGTTAGGAATGCCTGTCAAGGCAGGCTAAAGATGATTATCTGTGGGAAAGAATGGCTTTTCTCCAAGACAACATAAATCCCATTCATCCAGTGTGTCTCTCCAAGTTTTCACATTCTTATGGTCCTTCCCCAAAGAGCAGATCTCACTGAAGTGACTTGTTACTGTACAGCCACAGGGAGCTATGCAGTTATTCCAGATCTTTCCCTTTAGGAGACTCTGGTGTGCAGCAGAAATGGATGGTGTTTGAAATCTTTGTTGTCAAGTGTCCTAATTCCTTTATCTCTCACACCTACCTTACAACTCAGTGATGATAATCTAAAACATCTCACTTTACCAGGAGCTTATTTGGTATCTGTGATTCCTTGCAATAACTAATAATTGGCTGGTAGAACCTTGTCACCTCTTTGCTGCTCCCCAGTGTAATGCACATGAGAGGAAGACTCTGAGTTATTAAAACAGCTTCCCAGGGTCTAAATTAAAGCTGCAACAACTCTAGAAATTCATTGAAAACGCTGCCATACAAAAGGCTGCAGCATTCAGAAAAACAAACTGTAATCAAATGAAATTTTAGAACAAACAAGAATGGGGAAATCAGCCTGAAAATGTAACAATTCCATTACAAAGTGCACTGTCACCTGAAACAAGGTGTTCATCTCCAGCTGTCCTTTTTAAAAATGCCTGAGAATAGGAAGAGGTGAGCTATTGGTGGGATAGCTGGATTCAGAAACTACATTTGTATGGAGAGATACTGAAAACTTTGGGACAGTTTATTTTAGGAAAAAAACCAAAGAGGTGTTGACAAAGGCTTTCAAAATAATGCATGACATCAAGAAGGTGGCATGAATGCTTCTAGATTTGTCTCCATAGACTAAAAAAGGGAAAGAGCTTGCTATTAAATTCAGAGGGCAGAAAATTAAAAAAGGTAGAATTATTTTTCAGTGGACAATAAAATTTATGGTCCATTGATGATTATTATCAAAAATATCATTAAAAAGCCCTCCCAAAACATTAAACAAGCCTACAGTTAAGACACCATGATGTATACATTAAAAGTTTAAAAAATTAAATAGGAATTGGGAAAGAGAGAAACCCTCATCTCCTTTCAGGACATCTCAACCTGTTCATGAGAGTATTGGAAAGAAAGGTCTTAGAATCTTAGGAGGAGTGATGGGGTCAACTATGGAGAAAGGCAGAAGGGCTACCATAGCTGCTTCCAGGAAATGTGCCAACACTGATGGGTGCATGGTCTTCTCCTCCTCACAAGACTGCCAGTTTTGGCAGTGCATTTCAGCTTGAGGTTGAGTAAGATAGCAAAAATCAAGTCTTGTCCTTTTATCACCTGGTTAGCCTCTCATATGTCTCTGGCTGCTGCATCATTAACTTGGGGAACATAGAGTTGCTGGATCTAGTGGTGCTCACTAACTCTGGAAATTATACAGATACTGGGCCAGCCGCGAAAGAGCAGGAGTGCCCCAGCTCTCAGAACAGCCTGGTTCAGGGGCACCTTAGTGTGGGAGCCCAGAGCAAAGGGGCACAGGGAGCCTTCAGTAGGCACTGGGACACAGGGGAATCGCACTGTTTAACCCTGCTGAAGGGATTGCATTGTCACAGCAGTCCTGCCTGGCAGCCCAAGCCTTCTGAGGGGTGGACAATTGCTATCAGTTTCTGTTGTGTATCAGTTGCAGCAACAATTGACAGATGTTGGCTGTCTTTCAGGACTCTTTTAAGGAGCAGCAATTTAAGGCAAAAGTGAGACAAAGAGCCAGCACAGATCAACCTGTGATATGACCAAAGTGTTGGTCCAATTCACACATGTGCAGGATCCACAAACCTCACACAGACAGCTTCTCAAATTATCAAAATAATTTAATTTTCACTGGCAGACTTTCACAGAAACTTCAGGTATGATCTGTTGCAAGAACAAGATGCTGGACTAGATTTAGTGTCCAGTTTGATCTACCAGTGTTTGTGTTTTCACCAATGGAGCTTTTATGTAAATAAAATGCTCCACTTCTGCTGTCCTTGCACACTCATCAGGTGTGAGCCAAAACAATTTCCTTCCTTGCAATATTAAATAGAGTTAAAAGGTGAGTCCTTCTCCCAAATAGCTTGAAGACATGTTCATTATTTTAGTGTTCTTCACACTTTGCTGATAACGCATTTCTTGTTTATGTCTGGGAAACAAATATAGTCCCTTTTGTCATCAGTCTTAGATGCTGCTACAGCAGTGCTGATCTCTCTGCCCTGGATGCCATTCCAGCAACTATGTTGCAAACCATGTCATTGCCTCAGGACCTTTATATATTTGCAAGGTCAATTGCTGCTGAAATGATGATTACTCTACAGCTGCTGTGTATAAAGAGGGTGACAATCACAGTGGCCTTGAGCACTGACTTTAGGAGGTGGCTAACATCCCATTTTCTGCTCTAGGCAAAACTATAGTTAACCAGAGCACTGTTCACTGGTATGATCCCAGAGAGAGAAAAACTGAATAGCTGTCCTGTGATTTCACCTCTGGTATTAATATTAAACAAATAATGTATCCAGAAAAAATCTTTAGAATTAAATCTTTCACAGACACAATGTTGATCCTGGCTTATTCCTTTATTTCTTCTTGTATAATTCAAATAGAAATCTCCTTACTGCACATTTTCATATTTGCAGCTCGAAATCAAAACTGAATTCCTTATCTTCTATGGAAGAATGGAATCTAGTTTCTGCTTTATAAATATAAAACTGCACAAAAGAGAGTAATAAGGCTTTGAAATTCCTCAAGATAGGTGCAATTCTTTATTGACACTGTCTCCTGTTCTGGAGAGCGTGTAATGTCCTCTACAAACTGCCTTTCAGCCCTGGTCATGGGAAGCCAGCCAGGGACTGAATCCCTCTTTTGGACACAGACTAGCAGGTAAAGCAATATGGAGGAGAAAAGAGTAGCTGCAGATCGTCCCACAAGGCCAAAATCAAAGTCAGAAAAAGTACTGAGGCCTCTGATGCCTTGAGCCACATTTGCTACATTGCACAGCTTATCCTAAGGGATTTCTGGATGTACTGCTGTATATTCAAGATGGTCCTTCAAAATGTTCATATTGTTAGGGTAAGCTTGTTTTAAGGTCCATACATTATCCCAGTATATATTGGTTTCTTTGGCCACTGTAAAATTTGCAAACAGTTCTGTCTGTAAATGACCTGAAAATCAGCTTAAAAGGCAAAGGCCAACAGCATCACCCTCATTCTTTAGTGATGTTTCTATCCTTTTTTACAGATAGAACAGCACTTTTTTTGTGCTTAGGGTATCTCAAAATGTAATGTATATTTCAGTCACAGAAACCTCGGCTTTTTCCAGTCTTTTCAATGACTGAATCTGAGGAATTTACGTAATGGTAATACATAGTTGATTAAACTTCACTCAAATAAAAATTTTAAAAAAAGTTATCAATCATCTTTCCTCAAATAACACAGGAGAAATAACATATCTTCATAACTGAAGAAGTAGGTTCCTCCACAATTTGGCACTTCTTGCTGACTTATTTTTTTTAAAATCAGCATTAAAAAAAAGAAGGAAATTTTTTTCTCATCACATTGTGTTCTAGCTGTTTCTTTAACAATCTACTCAAGTTATTAAGAAACAAGCAAGCCAAACCCAGATGTCATGTTCCACTAGTTCTGGATGTGGGGCCACACACAGTGTTTCACAGCCTCCTCCTTGCCGGTGCTGCGAGCACAAGGAGGATACAGCACTTGAGCAGACCCAGGCACCTCCAAGCTCCATCTAGGATATTGTCCCACATACCTAGTTAAACTTCCTTATTTATTCCAGAGTGCCTAAATTATTCAGGAAACAGCCCAGTTTCTAATCCCATCAATGTGAAAGGGCCTTGAGACATCCCTGAAAGGTTGGTAAGCACTGCTAGCACTGGTGGTGTTCACCAGCCAGGGGCTGGTGGTTTACACCATGGTTCCACCTAGCAGAGATTAAGGAAACACATCAGTTGCTGCTACTACCTTCTTGCAGGGTTACCTGTAAGATTTCCTCTCAGAGCTCCTTTTCCCTGAATGTTTCCTGGGAAGAAAAAGCTAAATCTACACTTGAGTTCAGAAAGAAGGAAAACCAGACAAAAAGAAAGAGCCACTCTGGGAATTTTATGAGAGACTTCTGAATGTGTGGGATGCCTATGAAAGCAACTGGCATCTGGCCTGCTTTTCCCTCTGTGACAACTTCAGAGCAAAAGGATACTGCAATAATGAAAAAAATATTGATAGCTTTTCCTCAGTAATGAATTAAAAGTTTTCAGAACACAGCAAGGAGCCTGGCATAATGACATTGCATTTTTGGAGAAACGTGGTTATTACAAAAGTATTAAATTATTTTTCAATCAAATATTTCAGACACTGAAACACATAAAGCAGCTGGAAAAAAAAATCAAATTCGAATTCTTTCTTTCAACCCCGGTGATAAATGGCTTTCTTCAGGTTCTAGGAGATAGATAAATTTAAGGACAGGCTTTCATGTAGCCGTGATTTCTGCTATCCTTTCAGCTAGGGCTCAGGAATGCCATATAGAAGATAAAATTGAATTTCCATGAGAGGGCTGGATGACTCTGGAAATTGGAAACGGCACATAGGGCTGTTTGCCTTTGTAAGTCGCTGGTTCAAACAGAGGTCAAACTGTGACCGAACTTTGCTCCTCTCTGATGGTGGCTGAGTACATGGTCCGTGACATGGATCAGCCCTTCCCAGCTGCTTTCTGCATCCTTGCAGCTGGCACAGTCCCAGCTATTTTATTTGCCAGATACTGCAGGGCTATGGGGACAGTGCCGGCAATCAGGAGGTCAATGACTTCTTTGTCATTGCTGGATTTTTGGTCTTCCATCTGACCAAGGTGAAGCTATACACTTGGCAGAATAACAAAACTACACTGCTCATATTATACTATTTCTATGGCTGGCAGAGGATTTAACTCTCTATGGCTGTCAGCTGAACAGTTTCCAGTAAGACTAAAAATAAATATAAACCAATGCTCTTTACTCCTCCCCATACACAGTATATTTCCACACATACTAAAATCCCCAACCCAAATCATGGCTAAAGATACTTCCACCTCCCTGTATACAAGTTGATCTTTGAAAGACTATCAATCATTTCAGTGAATTGTAGATTATTTTCCACTGAACTGATACAGGACGGGAAAAATAAGTCTGTTCTTTGAAAACTGGAAGGAAGAGACGATGTTAAAAAGGCTTTTCTCAACTGTGCTGCTATCATTCTGGAAAAAATCTGACCATTGTAAATTCTATAGTTTTACATTTTTATGCCATGGAACAGTATCATATTGAAGGCATGAGAAATGCAGAATCTGTACTGGAATTGCTATTCATAGAGGGAGAATAAAATGTTATATGTCTTTGAATGTCTTCTTAAGGAGGCAAAATGAGATTTGGCTCTAAAAGGGAGAAATAGAAAAAGGATCATGTACATTCTCATCTCCCTTCACCTTCATCAGCCCTCACCTTGAGTTGAACCTGTCATCCTAAAGAGCCTGCTGCCCACAATTCCTGTCTTACTGAGTGTATGCACAACACCTTGGTGTTGAAGGTTCTTACTACCTTAGGTGCTTTCCACATTCTATTTACAAGATCACCAAACTATAGTTCTCCGTGGTATTATCACTTTGCATAGATCAACATGAAGTCAAAATCATATTTCTGTGCCCTTAAATTTACAGCTGTCAATAACAGTGGCTATATCAATGATTGGTTTTTTGTTTCTTTTGGACCATATCAGCATTTCATTCTGCTTCTGTTATCTAATCAGCATGATGCATCAACTACAACAACGTCATTAAAACTGTAGTTCTGGCAATTGGAATTGCCTGAAATACAGCAATGCAATAATTTTCTATATCTCCTGCTGTCTACAGATACAAAACGTCTACTCTGTTTAGAAGAACAAAATTAAAGGGCATTTGGTGTTTCTTTGGATAAACTTAATTTTACATAGAAATACCAAAACAATTAACAAAAATAGTTGGAACTACTGTCACAAGTTTTAGAGAGAGCAAACCTCCTATGGATATCCTGGAGGAAAAGGCTGTAGCAAATAAGAAATACTTGGAAATTTACTACCATCTATACAGAACTGATGCTTGTTTTTCAGGCTGTGTTATTTATAAATAATTTCCACAGCAACTACATTTAGGCTTAGGGTGTTTCTTAGTTTTAATGCCAAGTCCCTTAATAGTTTTAATTCAGAAAGTCCCTTAAAATAGTCAGGATTTTTTTTTTTAATTTGAAATTCATTAAAGCTTTTTTTAAAAGAAAAAAAATCATGTAAACATGATTGCTTTTCAATCCAATAATTTCAAGCAGTCCACATCCTAGATTAATTAAAAATAAAGATAAAAATAAAGTTGTCACAGGGTGAAGTATATGCATGTGTATTATTTGCAGGAAAGACAAGCTTCAGTATATCCCTAATTTTCAGTAGATGAAGTCCCTGGAGTACCTTCAGGTTAACCAGAAGTCCAAAGGACTTTGTTACACATTTGTGTGGGTCACAAAGCAATATTCAGATGGAAGAGATTTTGCAAAGATTCAGCTGTGGAATAATTCAAGCTAGAACTTTCCCTTGGAAAAGCTTAAGACCAACTTCAGCAGGATGTGATCTTTCCCAAAACACAGATCTCAGTGGAATCACTGATCAGAGTTATTATTGAACTGATCACACTCATGACACTTCCTACATATAAATAGCTGTAAGTTAACTTAAAAGAATAAATATTAATTATGCAAATAGATATAAATATTTGAGAAACATCTTAATATATTTTAATGTGTTATGATTAATAAATTATTCTTGATCATCAGAAAACAGTCAGCCTAATGACATGAACCAGTACATTTAATCAGCATTTCACAACAAAGGAGGCAAGAGATTTGGAGATATACTTCCAAAGTTTTTCTACCATGATTTTTCTAACAAAATCTGTTTGCTTCCCAGAGATATGAACATGATTAATGTCTTTGTATTCAAATACAGTTTATATAACAATAAAAGCTTAATGTCAATGCACATGCAAACTGGCAGGGTTGCAGCTGAGACATTAGATTTCTCACTTACTTTATTTTCAGGCATTCAGTTGGAAAGAAAAAGCAGTGCTTAGCTGACTATGTACAAAAAAAAGGTGTGCAGTTATTTTTCCCCAAGTAGAAGTTCTCTTTTAAGCACAATTAGCACAAAGTTTTCATCAATTATTACAAGTAGCATACTGATATAAATAAAAAGATATGAACAAATGAATTATTTTTAAAAGCAAAAGCTATGTTGAAAAGTAGGGATCTTCTTGTGCATTAATCATCATGTGTCCAGTTATTCAGTCATGTACTCAAAAATATGCAGAAAATCCCCACTCTAAAACTTAAAAATGCCACTGTGAGTCTTTAGTTCAACAGCTAATGTCTTAGTTCATGGTTCTAGATTGCCTATCAAATGCTTTAATCTAATTTTGTTGACAAACATCCATTTTCGTGGTCTGCTGCCCAAACAGCTCCACTTACTGATGTTTCTCTTGCTGAACTATCCAAAATTATAATGAATGTAAATAAATTCTGTGCTGTTGATACAAATGCTGGGGCAAATTTGCTGTATAAGTGCAGGGTACCTTAAAGGACAGCAGCAGACTCAAAGAATATAACTGATGCCAGTTGTATAATGTGTGGTGATATTAATGCAGGCTAATTAATGTCTGTGGGTAAACACTGACTTTTACTAGGTAAATATATGCCTTTCTTCACTCTAACAGTACACTTGGTCCTTAATTCTGTGCCATACAGATATAGATTAGATATAGATACAGATATAGATGATATAGATATATATAGATAAAGATGATATAGATATAGATATAGATCAGGACAACAAATTTGGAGCCTAGTGCTCCTGGAACATTGATAATTAACCCACACTGTTCCTGGCAAGCAGTAATTGGCCTTGAAAGCATCTCCCTTGATTAGGACAGACTGAGCAGATCTAGCCTGTAGTTTCTTGACTGTTTAAATCTTAGCATTCATTTACTATTGCTCAGTATTGCCCTGCAATGGAAGGAGGAAGCTGTGCATTTCTTTGTTCTCTGTGTGTTTAGACTGTGAGCAGCATGGAGTGATGGCAGCACTACCTGGTCTGTTGCAGCCCATTAAGGACCAGCACCTCCATCCATTGTAAGGAGCAGATGAAAAGTTTTTACTGCATTTTTAGTGCGGCCTATGGTTAATTACACTGATGTATTGGTCCATGAATTGCTCAAGGACATCTTGAACCTTTGAAAGTAAATAACTAATTGATTATTCAGTGGATAAATTAATAGATTATTTGAATACATAGAATTAATTAACTGAATTAATAATCTTTCACTTAATATCTATATTCATCTTCAAAAGCATCTGGACTCACGCAAACATTCCTCATTGCAGAAAACTTTAAAATAATTACATTTTGATTGAAGACAAAATGCATCAGTATTTTTTATTTGTTGGCAGGGATTATAATAACAAAGACTTACTTTCTGAAGGACAGAAAGCCACGTAACATCAGGAAGGGATATTTAAATAAAGATAATAAAACAACTTTGTCCTCTGTGGGGAAATACTACCTAAAAACTTTCTGCCACTTTCTTTTCTCTGTTTTTTTATTTGTTTGTTTGTTTTTCTTTGCATGACACCACCTCAGAAAAGATAAGTTTGTCGTTTTTGAACAATAGGGACCAGGTGGTACAGTATGTTCAAAAATCAGAAAATATGTTTTTATCTGGTGTAAGAAAGCATCCAAGAACATTGCAGTTTCGCCAAAGCAGCCAAGATCCAGTGAAATTTTTACCTAATATTTCTTGGCCTTCTTTAGGAATGTGTTAAAAATTCTATTTATTAGTGGAATCTGCAAACAAGCATTACTCAGGCCAATGAAACATTAATTATAAATACATCTTCTGCCAGATCTAAGCATTGGATGTTTATGAAATTTATTTATGCATGTAGGGCAAAGACTGTAAAGCATAAAACTAGTCATTAACTTGAATAGTACTTCTCTCATGTATTTCATAACATTTTTCAATTAATTGAAGTTCCTTCTTATGAAGGGAATGATCTCTGTGGAATCTGAATCCTTCACCATCCATTTTTCTTCCCTTTTTCTTCAGGGCTTGTATATTTCTTTTGCATATTGAAATCCCTTTTTTCTTCAAAATATTTAGGTGCTTATATAAATGCATGCATATAGTTATTCCATTTATTTTCAATGATATAATAGTCTGAATGAATATTGTGACTTGAAAATTAGATTTTGTACATCAGAGTCACTGGAAGGTTGTGTTAGTTCAGATAAAGAAAAACTGTCACTTAGATGGAGAATCAGGCTTGTTATCTAAAATAAGATTTCCCACAACAATTGTTCAGAAGTTAAGCTAATATTTAAACCTTGGGGAGAAAGAAAGTATCATTATGTCTATTTCTTTATTTTACGGCTCTATGCTTTCTCCCACCTTCTGGTCTCCAGCTAGGATCATGAATGCAAAAAGGGAATGAAAAAAGCTGTTCTAACACCACCTGCTCAGCAGCAGAAACCAACACTGCTCACAGCACAAGCACAGCTGCTGCTGTAAGAGTTTCAGCACAGGTTTACAAATTGATGAGCCTGAGGTTTTGGGGACTCTCACTTTATAATAACTTGAAAAATTATAGTAAAGTTCTCCAGTTTCTCTGTCAATGAATACAGTCTACATCTATATGAAGCCAGCCATCTGCTGTCAGGAAATATGTAACTTGTACCTAACTTCTCAAATGAGGAATAATTCGGTCTGAATTTAATCTGGGGTCATTAGGCAAGTTTGAGGTAAGGCCAAGGAATTGCCAAAAGAAACAGAGGTAAGAATATGTCCAAGTTTTTAATATTTTTACTTAGATCTTTATGAATCTCCAGCTATTTTGAGAGATTTCTTTTGTAATCCTCCAAAGCCTATGTCTGTCTGAATGAACTGGCATGGAGAGTTAAGCTGTGAGAATGTTAGAAAGTTTTTAGTAATGGAGGAGCTGGGCATGGAAGAGCAGCAGCAGCCCCAGAGCCTTTCTTTGGGGACCACAGACAGACAAACTGTTTGTTCCCAGGGCATGAGCTGGAGAGGAAGGTAACGGTCAGTGCTGGAAGTAATTTAGTTCCAAGAAAATTCTAAAATCAATCAAGTGAAACACAATTTGATTAAAATGTCTCCTTGTCTGGAGAGTGGCTGGGCTCCTGTGCTAAAGGCACAAACTGGGTTGAATATTTTTCTAAAGTGAAATATTTCAAATAACAGTGTTGCCTCACATCAGACTTCTTTAGTCATTTCACACCCCAAACATGCACTGGTTCACAGTTGTCCATTCTGTCTCCCAATTGCTCTCCCACACAGATGTAAGGTGCAGTGTGATTTGCAGTGCTGGAAGTCCATGAGTACCACCCCTACTACAACTACTCGTGTTGCAGGACGTTTCATAGGCAGTGAGGCGAGGAAGTTCAGGGAGCTGTAGTGTTCCAATACAGGTATGTCCTTGTGAAGCTCTGTTTGAAAGACTACAACTCCCAGAATATTCCACTTTTTCATTAACTGCTGCAGAGACTTTTGTAAGATGACACCTGCTGCAGGAAGAAAAAAATTAAATAATGCCAGGAATCAACTGTTAGTGCGTCAGAAGAAATTAGGAAAGCAAACTTCTAAACTGATACTCCAGAATCCATGCTGGATTAGTTTTAGGTGGCTTGAGAAACCGAGATACAGAGGACTTCATACAAAGAGAAAAACAGCAATACAAAAATGATTGTTTGTGCTTTATGGAATGTCCTTTTCAAAGTTCCAGCTTAGCACTGAAAAGGGTGCTCTGGATCTGAACTGGAGTTTAACTCCAAAATAAACATCCTAGAAGGCAATATTTGGGGCAGACATAAATACAGTCTGAACGGGAGAGCTCAGCAACTCTATGGACTTGGGGATATACGTCTTATCTAGGGAGCTGTTCAGCAACAAGAGCACCCCATGTCCCATACAAAAGCATATATAACATCTTTTTATTTAAACACATTTTTATATATAATTTGGTCTTACCAAATCAGAAAAGTCATTTATGCAGCACAGTTAACAGTGCACTTGAAAGGGGACTAAAGAATTGGATCAACTTCCAGTCCTGACCCCCAAATATTCCTACGTGATTATTTTTGCAGCTGTGAACTTTTGTTTTATTATTGTGAAAACCATTAATTGAGGATTAGCTTCCAGCATATGCTAAAAGTGTCTGTATCTTTCAGTTTCTTACCTAAAAATGAGTGTTACCAGACACTCTAGATGTACAGCACATCTAGACCATTTCCAGTAATTTCCCAGGCCAAATATTCTGAAGACTGAATATAACCCATGCCACAACAAAAGTAAATACCTGAAGATTTACACTCTAATACTTTCCTAATGTGCAACAACATCCCTTAGAGAAGTCGGAAAACGGCCCAGTAAAAAGTGGAAGCTGCCACATATTGTAGGTCTATGAAACGGATTATTTCGAACTGGGAATGCCTCTAGCTTCATATTTTATTCAGTATTTAACCTAGGACAGAGGTAATTTCTCAATATGCATGCCAGGCACACTGAGTTCTCTACAACTTTTAGTCTCAACAGTTCTTTGGATCAGCCCCAGAGTTTCTGTGTGCATCCTGGATATTATATTTCTGTGTGCATCCTGGTGTTAACCCTTCTGAGAATGGAGTTCCTTTGTTTACTTTATTACAGAGCAGTGGCTTCTGCTCTCCAGAATGATGCACTGCAAAAACTGCATCAGTGGCACAGTGATAATGATAGTGGCCAACTGTCCTAGTTTCAGCCAGCCAAGGACATGAGGGTTGAAGCCTGGAGCAGGATGTTCTTATCTAGGTCATTATTCTATAACCTCATCATTGCTGGGGAACAGAAATAAGGGATTCGCACTTCTGAGAAGAGGGCATGGCTTCTGCTGGAGGATAAAGGTGACATCCAGAGGGATCTGAAGCCAGTTTTGTCCTTTCCCAGGGGACAGGGTGGTGAGAGGAGCAGTGAGGTGGTGTTGATCCCAACTGGAGAGTTTGCCAATGTTTTGTTCATTGTCTTGGGCTTGAGGGAAAAAAATTGTGGAGGAAGCAGTGGAATGGTGCTGGTCATGGTCATGTCATGGACTTAGTGAGCATTTTGCATATAATCACCCTCTTTTATATGTTGCTGTTATTACTATTGTTGCTGTTACTGTTTTGTTTTCTTATCTCATTGCTGTTTCCAGAAAATTGTTGTCTCAGCCTGTGACCTCTGCCTTTTTTCTCTCTCTTTCAAAGAGGGGGTAGGGGGACAGAAGTGACTGCATGGGGCCTAACTTCCAGCTGAGCTTAAACCACAACACCAACTCATGAATAGTTTGTTTACTCTTGACTTAAACTGACCGAGAAAAATATGCATACCACTAGATTACAAGATTATCATAACTATGAGACATTCAGAGAATGAGTATTTGCATTTTCAATTTGGAAGAACATCTGGAAAGTCAGAGAAGAAATACTGTATGGATTACCATGCTCCATACTTTATTGTAAATAAAGTATTACAGGCTATGTACTAAGGCCTGTAGCCTATGATTCAATTATGCTGTTAATGTCTGGCCTGTAGTAAGGGACTCCTGCAACTGCAAAGAGGGCTTTCCAAGCATGCAAAGGAGTAATTGTGCTTCTGCACATCACACAGAGATGTGGTGTATCTTCCTCAATTGTATGAGAACCCCTCTTTCAATAGCTTTCTTATATGGAAGAAACGATAATGAATAATTCCATGTTCTTCCTCCTCCCCTCATTAGGTTTGAGGGGAGCAGAGGCAGCTATTCCCACTTTGTCCTGAAAAGCCCTACAGCTTTACCTTGATCTAGTCTTCACAATCTAACAAAGCTTTATGCTTTTCATTGAGTGATCTTCATTTTCCCTGGAACTTAGTTGGAATTGGTCTGGGTGAAAACTGGAGAGAAATCTCAACTGTAAATCTTTTAAATGTGCTAGCCTTTTAAAGCTAAGAATCAGTGAAAACAACAGAGTAACATTTCATATTTTAGGATTAAGGATTCCACCTTAATACAAATACAAAGCAGGAGAAAACTTTGTGTGCATGTGTTACAGTGTATTGGTGAAGGGCATGGATGGTTCAGGCCTTCTGACTGGAAACTACAAGCAAGCAGCAGAGATATTAAAGTGTGGGTCCTGAGCTCAGCTATATGATGGAAGGTTAACTTTTAGTAACTTCTCTACACTTTTTGCATTTACAAAATTTTACCAAAATTGGAGGCACTTTAACCTTCTTGTGGCATCCCTTCATTGTAAGCTAATGTTTTCAGAAATACAAATGCAAATCACCTAGGACATCTTTAGTTCCCATATACATTACAGCAAGGAAAGAAAATAACTTTGAAATCGGTCTACGTATCTGCTTTCAGAATATGATTTTCAGAAAGGAATTTAAAAATACGAAAGAAAATATATGATATTGTAAATTCTTAGGATCTCAAGATTAAATATTATTCAGATTCATTTGTCTCAATTTAGATATCCAAAGCTTAGAAAACTTATCATCTCAGCTAATCATCTGAGATTATCCAGACAAAATTTCCATGTGTGTTTTTACAACAGGATTCAGCATATTCTAACCGTTTTCTAACATGCATTGTATGAATCACATTCTGGAGGTGTATATTTTCCTCTGTTTACAAGTAAGGGAGATGGATCTCATCCTCAGAGTCCAAGAATTCAAAGATGACAAAAAATTATATGTTTAAATTACATTAGTTATTTTTATTCTAGTTCTATCTGTTCTCTACACTCTCAAAACTTGAGACAGTGCTGGATACAAAGCAATTCAGGTGTATTTTTGTAGCAATTTGGTGTACTCCAGACTCTGATGTATGTAAATAGTCTGGGGGAAATCAGAGCTGATAGCAAAACAAGGAGCAAACCAAGCTGATGGTATAATCACACCTGCGAGTTCACTATTACACTGTCCTGTAGTCCTGCACCAGTGGGATAAAAAAGGGCCTAAAGCCACATCAGATGCCACTCATGACGTTACTTTTTTGCAGGGATTACGCACGCCTTGTTTGGTCTGAGAATTGCACAGAGCAGAAGTTTGGTATGTTTAATTTGTTTCCTGCTTCTGTTTTTAATTAAAGGGAGAACAGAAGGGACAGAAGGTGCATGTTCTGTGTCACCTTTTGCACTGAGTTTTCTGTTATCTCTTTGTTCCTGCTGTCCTTACTCCCTGGCTATTTATTTTGTTAACAAACAATCTGCCTGCAACTAGGAGTTTTTTTAATTAGTATTACGTCTGATTTTAGTAGAAAAGCCAAAGAAGAATGACCTGTATGTAGAATAAATCCCTTTTATACTCAGCTCTGCAATACATCATTTAATGCTCTATTTCAAATCACTTGCCATCATGCACCATAGCCATTGTAATGGGAGTAACAGTGTTGCTGTATAATGGGTAGAAGAAGTGACATTTGCAGTGGGGATGGCTTTACTTCGTGTGGGTGACATATCCATGCATCCATTCCACCATACTCCAAGTATCCATCTGCCTGTCTACTGTTACACAGATACAGATACCTGTATCTGCACTGCTTTATATTTCTTTCTTTAAGCCAACCAGTCTAGCTTTTCGTGAGAAATACGTGCAATTTCTCATGCTGTTGATTAGCTGACATTTGCACAGTACCTAATCTGTTATGATTAAGTGATTTGCTACAGTGTGCAGAAACTGGAACTCTGTGCTAGAGAGTAACATTCAGTATCTTTACTGCCAGAAATCCAGATGTGAGATTGCCAGATTGCAAGGGAGAAGATAGAAAAAGAAGGGTTGGAAAAGGCAGAATGCGGGCAGAGATTAACACTGGTGAAAGACAATTTGATTTTAAGTTAAATTTAAACCATGTACAATACCAATTGTAATTATAATACTGCTTGGTGGAGGGGGATGGCTTCTTGTTCACCAACTGAAATTCATTTTCCACTCTGTATCAGATCAATAAGAATTCTGGCCTTCTGTCACACTGCCGACTTGCTGTGTTCAAAGAAAGTAGCTGTGGAGAGTCACCAATAAACCTGCCTGTTGAGAAATGCTACAAAATCTCTTAACCCACACATACATCAGATATGGGTTTTAACACTTCGAATTATTGAATACTATCCAGCAGTTGGAGCTTAAAATTGTCAGATATTAAAAATATGCTGCTTTATGATGTCTTTCTGATGAAGATGATTCCACAAGTCCTATTTGTTTGGGAATTACTAGTATCTAGGAAAGTTCAATGGATCAGATTAGTTGGTCTTTGAATAAATATTCAGCCAAGTTTAGCACTGGAACAAACTGAGCCTACTCTTAAGATATAAGTCACAATCCTGTATACATTTTGATAAAGAAGATTTCAAAGAAAGATTAAAAGTAGTAATTTCCTTCTTTCATTGCATTTCTTGGTAAACATGAACACGATCAGGGTGGATGAAATATCAAGCAAAGTGTTTCTAGGTCACGTACAATCATTTTGTCATTTTTTTAATAAGCCAAAAGGATGGAAGAACACAAAACCACTTACAAAATGTAAAGATATGCTAAGTTAAATGTGATCATGCTAAATTATCCACTTAAAGGAGTCAAACTCCAAACAAAATCTAAACCCCAAGTTTTGTGAAGTTTGACTTTTTAAATATGTTGCAGATTTCATATTTGCATTTGATGAAAATGCCTAAATGTATGTGTCTGCAATAAACTGTCTTTTAATATAGGAAATACTGTAAATATATAGAAGATATGAAGAGTACTGTCACTGCCAGTGTTTCTATACGTACATTTTTTTTAATAGCATGAAAAAAATTAAGACATTTAATCTACCAGTATTCTACACAGAGTATTTATAAGACCTATGATTGCATTATTTCTTCATTAACATTTAGGCTCTTATACCAAGGGGAAAAAATGTCTCAGTTAAAGCTTTCTACACCTAATCCTTAATCACAGGTCAAGTTTTCTTCACAAAATTCATACAGAAATTTCTCTTGGTTCTTCTGGCTACTTTTTTGATCAGTCCATCCAATGAAGTTAACATATTTTTCAGTTATTGTCTGCCATCTCTTGGTAACTGTTTTAAGGTAACAAGCCACCTCCATTCATGACTTAAATAACAGATATGGGGTGTTTCAGGAAAATGACCCCATTTTTAAAGAACACTCAGATATTCATTGAATTGTGGGTATTTGGTGGGAAAGAGAAAGGTGCACAGTGCACAAATGTTGTCATGGCAGTATTTTTTGATAGAAAACATACTCCTTCAGCTTTATTCTGAGAAAGGAATATGAGAGTTGAAAGACAAGTTTGCTCTTTCACATGAACTGAGCTTCTTCAGTGAAGATGTGAATACAAAGTGAAAATAGAAGGTTGAGCAGCCACTCCAAGGACTGCAGAGGTTTGGCTGTTGGTCGGTACACTGGTTTATAGAAGTATTCCTCTTTGAAGCATCTGAACTTACTTTATAACAAGTTCCAGAGTGGATTGCTTCATCTAAGGGTAGATTTGATCCTTTCCTTGCACAAAGCACACAGTTAGCTCTGACAGACAGCACTCCACTATGCCAAAAAACGAGCAGCACTTTTCACTAGTTGCAGTGTGTGATGCTACTGTGCAAAAAGACCAGATAAGAAAAGGCCTTTATTACTTAAGAGGTACAGTCCTCATGAGAATCCAACTCATTTCCATTGGCTTCACTGACAAATAATGTTTTAATAATGCATGGTCCCGATAGCACAGTAAAGCTCACACAGAAAGGAAAGACAGAGAAGGATTTTTTACCATGAGCAACAGAATAATTTAGGAATTTCCAACTCTGTTTCTCAGTCATACTGAAAACCAGATTTTGTGAAGATTCCATTTCTGGGGAAATTAAAAAAGGCAGATGAGAAATATTTTTGATGTGATGCCAAAATGAAATTGCAGGATTTGAAATGGTTAGAAAAGATACCCTAATTTCAAAGTTGTGTACTATTAGTACCATTGTTATATACTTGACAGCCTCTTTCGTTATTTTTTCTGTATATTTCTTCAACAAACATCCTGTTCTAAATCCTTTATCTATGATAAAGGATGCTTATTTCTATCTATATCTGTGATCTTAGTGGCCTGAGGAAATCAGTACATTCTCAGTGAGGAGGTTTATCAGTCTGCTTAACACTTTTGGGGGCAGTCAGACCTGTACAGTTAATACTACAGTTAAGTTGCACAAGGAACAAGAAGAAAAGAGTTTTCTTTCAGCTTTATGTCACATTCCTAACATCTCTTTGACAACACAGAAGTAATTTCTACAGTAACTACTATGCTGCTGTACAAAAATTAGCAGTGTTTGTGATGAGACCTTATTTTCTCTTTTTCTTTTATTAAAAAAACCCCAAAACTTCCAAATGGTTGAAAAAGAGAAAAAACCACACCAAAACATCTTGAGATAACAGGGCCTTATCAGGTTATGAAACTGCCCTGGAGTTTCAGATCAAATGCCATTTGTTTTTTGGTTGGTGAGTTATGCACGCAAATACTTTTCTCTTTCATCATACATAATGACATATATGGCATATATTATATCATATTGAAGTACAAAAAAACCCTTTTGCTAAATGAAAAAGAATTTCATTCTTATACAGAAAGTCTTCTGTATTGGAGGTTGGGATTCCTTACTTAGAATATTCTGAAATTTTCTCACATTAACTGCAGTGGAATTCTTTGGTGTTAAGAATAAAGACAATTACCTTTTTTGTTTAAAAACGTAATTTGTTTAAACATTAACAGAGCAACCTGACTCCAGGCCATAAAGTAAAGAGAAGAAATAGTGACTTCAAAGTCATAGAGTCATAGAAACATTAATATTGGAAGGGATCTCAGGAGGTCCTTCAGTTCAAGTTCCCTGTTCAAAGCATTGTTAGCTTCAAAGTTAGATCAGGCTAGATCAGGTCCAGCTGAGTTTGAAAAATCTCCAAGAACTGAGATTCCACAGCCTCTCCCACAGCACCTGTTCCTATATTTAGCTACTCTGAAAGTTTTTTTCCCTTACACCTAGCCAGGTTTTCCTTTGCTGAAACTTAGAATCGTTGCTTTGATCCTTTTGCTTTGTGCTTCTGAGAAGAGGTTTTCCTTCCCCTCAGCCTCCCCTTTATCCAGGCTGAACAAACCCATCTTTCTCAGCTTCTCCCTTAGCGGCCTTCAGCTGGACTTTTTTCAGTTTGCCGACATCTGCCTTGTTTTGAGGTACCCAGAGCTGGCCTCACCAGTGGGGAAGAGAAAGGAACAACCACTCCTTGAGCCGTAGGGAAGACCAACCAAGCCACTGTCTGGGGAGACTGCCAGGTACACTGATCCCTACAAGGCAGCACTGGAGTTAAATTGAAGCAAACCCTATAAGAAATGTTGTTGGGTTTAAAGCCTGCAAACTCATGGATAAACAAACCACAGGAATGGAGACACAGGGTTCTTCCTGAAATTTCTTGGTGGCTTCCTGACAGTGCAAAATTTCTTGTCACCTTGAGACTCCAGTCTCCAGAGGTACTCAGATATATCTACTGAAGAATCACAGTAAGGAGCTGAAGACATTTCACCCTGCGCCTGCCCATATAATCTCTTTCCTGCATAGTGCCACACTTGAAACAGGGAAGTAGGAGGAGGCACGATTTCTCTGCACCTATTTAAGTATGCAGAGTATTCACTTAAATTCCTGTTAGAGAAGCAGACATTGAGATAAAAACAATCTCAGCAATATTCTCAAGAAGACATTGTCCAAGCCCTTGTAATTTTGGGCTGCCTGAATCCTGCTACCTTTAGTAGCTGCTTTAACCATGTTTTAGCCCTTTTTCAAGAAGAACCAGAATGGTGTTACTTTTACTTCAAGACTCATTTTTCTTAAGTGGTAGGTAAAACCTCCTTTTTATACCTCCTGTATATGCTGACAGATTCTAGATGCACTTTTTCAACAACATCTTCAATTACTCAGCTGTCAGTGAGATTCAGCAAGGTTTCAAATTATTTTCTAAGACCAGCTGGAGCAACTGTTTGCTGATTGTTTATCTAACTGCCATCCAAAATATATATCTTACACTTATGTACAGGGAGGTTTTAAATTAAACAGATGGCAGTTCCAGAACAACCTGAAGGTGGTATTTCTTCTCCAAAACATGGTTAAACTAGGTAAAAGATGTTGTAGATACTAAAAGGTTTCATAAAGTTTAAAAAGCCACAAGAAAAAGTCTAAAACAAAAATGCATTAAAGCTATTAAACACAAAGATACAATCTTTAGCTCAAGATGTCCTTGGGCTAAAGAAATGGAAGAGATAGGAGAGTGCACAGAAGAGAAAATACTATAACTTTTCCATTTTTATACTCTGAACATTTGGTCTTGGCTACAGTTAGAAACAGGATACAGAACTAGAAATTTGGACTGGTGCTGTATGGCCTTTCTTATGTTCGTATGCCAGCTGCTAAGTACAATACAGCAGCAGGAATAAAAAAGCTGTATTTCTAGAGCCCAAAATATCTGGAAAGATATTAAAATCTCTGTCCATGTCCTTTTTTATGACCAGTCTCATCCATGGCTTCTGTGTGTCATGAACAGAAAATCAGTGAAATTTAAGATTCTGCACAGAATATTTTATTCTGAATCTGTTTCCATCTTTACAGAACTAATCACCTACATCAAGGGGCAATTTATATTGCTGGATGCCATGGGTACAATCTAAGAGCCCTTTAGTAAGTCACTTCTGAGCAGGGTGTGACAGCACATTGTGCAATTACTGTGTGCCCATTTTACTCATGAAAGTCTACAAATAGAAGACTTTTAAGGAATGTTTCTGAGATTACTGTTAGTAATACTATCCACTATTACAGAGTTATAAAAGGAAGAAATACTAAATTTAGAAAAATGAATTAATTTCTTTGGTTAGGGCGAGTGTGGGACGGAAATAGCAAAGCTTACCTAAAAGATCCCTAAGCTACATGCTTGCAAGTGGCAATCCTTCCTTACATGTGTACTAAGGAATCACAAATTCCTTGAGTCTGGGTCAATCTTTCTCATCAAATCCATCTTATTTTACAAGAGCAAGAAAGCTTTTGCTGTGCTCCTGGGGATTATATCTTTGAAATCTGTAGAGGTAGACTTGTTTCAGGTCAATTTTATTTTGCTTTTCCCTCCATTTCTTTTAAAACTTTGCTTTCAAAAAGCTCTCCTAAATTCAGAAATCCCTATTTAATACATAACTGCTGATGGACGAGACACTAATACATTATTTATTATTTACATCCTTATTACATGCTAGCTTCAACATCCTACCTTTGTGGGTGTAAGTGCTTCAATGAGGCATTGGCATTTCTCCTGTAGTTTTCTATTTCATGAAAAGTCTACTTGCTAAAAAAACCATAGTTCAGTGATCTGAGTGCCTACATTATGTAGGATCAGTAATCTCAATCCAGTGGATTTAACTGTAGCCTGCTAAAGTATTTCTGAGCTTTACATTCACTCTGGGGTTTAGCTGCTGTGTGACAAGAGGGTGACTTGACTAAACCCAATTTAGGAATTTCTTGTAAAAGCTGATCCTTTTTACAACAGACAATTCAGGGAAAAAAGGCTTTTTCATAACCAGCTAGAATCCTCAACTCTATTTTACTCTACCTGACAGTGTTCTCTCTGGCAATGCAGTTTGCTGCAGAAAGCCTTGAGATAAAGTAAGATTTCTCCTCTAATACAAAAAAATAGGAGTAGGAGCAACAGCTGTTGGTGTTCTCTGAACATTTTCACAATTTTTTCCTTTAGACTGATTTTAGTCTGGTCTACAGTGTAAGTGCCCTTTCACAGTCAGGGTGTGTCTCTGATGTACTGCTGGAACACAGCTCCCAGTTCATCTAAAAGGAATCTCATTTGTGAGCCCTGAGCCCACTCCATGGCGTGTCCAAAGCACAGCAAGGGGAGGCAAAAGGGAAAGCTCCACTGGCCTGAACCAAAAGGCTGATGTAACACAGCCATAGATGAACCAGAGCAGAGCACCTAAGCAGGAAAGCAGCAGATGCTGGAGGATGTGTGTTGCCCTGCTCAGATGTCCAGTTTGCACAGGAGAGATGCAAAAACCTTGGAAACTGGGAAAGGCAGCTTGGCTCTTTCTGCTCCCACTACATACATGTGCTCTGAGTGCAGCAGAGTCTTTGCTCTGTTCTGGTTGCCCACTTTGAATGTACTTTTAGCAAGAATTTCAGGGAGCCCGACCTATACTTGCATACATTCTTGGGAACTTGAAACGCCCTGACTTGCCAGTGGCTTCCTGTGAGTATCTGTCCCAACAGAGCTTATTAAAATGTTTTAGTAAAGAAAGGATTTATTCTACTGCATGCTTATTAGTATCATTGGGAAAAATCTCAAACAGGAGCTCATACAACTGTATTCTAGTTCTGTTTCCATTTTTTTCAGCAATTACTTGAATCATGGCTTAAAAAAAATACCTTCAAATTCTGTAAATGATGTCAGCTTTCAAAAGAGCTTCAAACACTCTGGATTAGATCACAGCTCAAATTATATGGTTAAATTGGAGACAGGGTCAGCAGAGTCAAAAATCAATGCAATGAAACTTGCTAAAAATAAATGCATTAACTGTGTAGAAAAAGACATGAACACGATTCAAGGCCCGTGTTTATTTATTCACAGTGCCTTTCTGAGAAGTACCAACAAGCTGAAGAGAGTCCTTCAGAAAAGTAGAGAGAAAACAGGTTCAAGAGACATGAGTAAATTATGAATAAATTTGATGGTTTTTGTTCTGAAAAAAAACCAAAAAACAAACAGTAAAGTTCTACTAAAAGTTGCTTAGATTGTAGAATTTCCTCTTGAAGGTTTTTTTACAGCTGATCAAATAAACTTCTGTTAAGGTTTATGAAAGTGTCCTTGAATCCATTTCAATGCAAAAGGGACTGGATTGCCTCTTGACATCTTCTGCATCTTTACATTTCTATGCTTTAGTATTATGAAGCACCACTGCCTTTATAAAGAATGGAGACTTGGGGACACTCAAAGCCTCCGTGCCACCAGAAGCACTCCTGTTCAGCTATGAAAAGGTGATACTCCCAGTACATAAATATCTGGAGCTGTTAAAGTGTCTGTGGGAGTAACCACTAAATAGGTATCAGTTTTTTACTCCTCCTCAGAAGTAAGTTCACTCATAGAACTGGTGAAAGAAAAAAAGAATTCTTTTTAGATGTACATTTTGTTAGAGTTACTGTTAGCTGATACAGGCTTTTCCAGGGAGAACAAAAGGTTTGTAATTTACAGCACTATTCATAAGATGCTGAGTCAGAGGAGAATATTTGTTTGGAGAGTGGCTAACAGAGAACAGATCCAGAAACAGATCTTTGTCATTTGAATCAACTTCATTTCTGAAGTTAAAGGTAAGTATTCTTTCATAAATACCCAGAGAAAAAAATTTATTCTACTTTTTTTCTTGGAATCTTTTTTATTCTGACCTAGCATTTACTGTCTGAGTATTAAAATGTTAGGAATTTGCAATGGAGAAAAATGTCAGGAAACTTACGACTTTGTTAAAGAAAACATTTTTTCCCTCTCTATCTCTGCAGTGAAACCTTTCTTTCCTGAACAAAATATCTTAGCAATAACTCCCATTTCATAAGAGATGTGAAGTAATCACAGCCAAGGCAAGGATGACTGATTGTTTGGTGCCACTCTAGTTGCTAATCTCTGGAGGGACATTCAGGCTATTAAACAGCGTGTCCCAGTCTGCCAGCATCCCTGCAGCCAGCTTACCAGGTTTTGTGTTTGCCAAAGTAAAAAATGCCTTACAGGGCTCTGGCAACCAGGCAGAATTGCCATGGTAACTGGAAAAATGGTGGTAAAACATAAACAAAGCTCTAATAATACTTTAGGAATTATTTACCTTTTTATCTCCAGTATTCAGTGGTATTGCGGTGGCTCATTTGTTAACTATTTCGTGTCTCATAAACAACTGTTGATATTACTTTGCCTGCAAAGTCTCTTGCTGAGCTTTAGTGTCCATGTTAAGCAGATTTAACTGGTACACTTTCAAAAAAAATATGTATCAGTGCAGAAATTTTACTCAGTTTTGAGCCAATAAATGTGTACCTTTTTTGTGATAATTCGATTTTGAAACCAGTTTAACCCTGCCAATCTTGATCACTTACAGGAGCATAAAACTGAAATAATATAGAGCAGGCTGTCCTAAACAAGGCAAAATTCCTTAATCTGTGATTTTGCTGGTTCCTGCAAACAGTTTTAATTTGCGCTCTCCACTTTACAGTTTGGTGATGGAAATGAGAGAGTACACCTTTACTTTTTGTTGTTTTATTAGGTACCAGACTAGTTCATGATCTCCTGTGTTTGAATTTGTGGGGCATGTTTATTTCTAAACACATCTAATACATAATATCTTGGAAGCAAACCTGGGGAATTCACCCACTATGACCACATACACCCTTTGAAGAGGCACCCTTGCTGCAAATTGTGTGGAATATCCCTACTTAAGAGCAACATTTCCATCGTCCCAAGGAAGAATATAAGCAAAAGTCTAGTGACAACCACTGCAATCAACTGTCAACTTTCTATAAACACAACTACATGACACAATTACTGCAAATGTTCCCTGTGAAAGTTCTTCACATACTGCACATTCCAGTTTTAGCTCCAAGAGCTCTGTAACACTTTATTAAAAACAGACCTCAGAGACACGTCTTAAACAAGAACAGAGAATATTACTCCAGTAAATCAGGTTTCAAACTGTTTTGCAAAGCAGTTAGGCATTAATGAAATTGTTCCAAAGGTCACTAGGTTTAGTTCAATTTCCCACTAAGTGGAGATGAGAGCTCAGTGAATAATTAATAGCAAATGATTGAATGAATTTCACCTTTCCCTTATAGTTACAAGCTCTTTCAGCAAGTCACCATAATCTCAAGGATGTTCTGAAATCATTGCCTTGCTTGTTTTCTAATGCTTTCTTCTCATGTTGTGTTTGAGCTGATCCATCTCTTGGCATTACACTGATAGAACCCACAGTACTTGGGACCTGCCATGTTCCCTCCCCTCTCCTTGCACTGGAAATACAAGCCAGCAGCAGTACACATTCTGTACCCGTGGTAGAGTGTCACAGATTATCAAACATACCTGAAGGACGAGAACTAATCATAGAAAAGAGCTAAGAATTTACAGGGTATTTATGAGAATTTTATATTAAATCAGTAGGCCACAGGATGCAATACATTTGTTCATTGCTCATTTTAGTAGGAAAAGGTTAAAGAAGGAGGCAGATACTTGAGGGGGCTTGTCTGCAGCTTTAAAGTCTAAAAAAAGAGTGCTGTCACTGCATACCCTGTAATCAATGTTTTTTAAAGCTAAGAGAGCAATTCAGCTGAATGATAAAACTGCTTAGCACAGTGATTAAACAAAGAACATGCAGTATCTTAAGAGCCGCAGCCCATCAAAATCAACAACTCCAGACATCAGCAGAGGTTCCAAAAGCCTTATGATAGACTGGATAACCATATAGACAATAAAAATGCTTCTTGTGAAGGAAACGAGGTGCAGCCTGTCTCCATGCACCTGCAATAAGTCATCAGGAACATCTAACTCTGTGAGTCTTAGAGATGTCATTATGACATAAACAGAGTGTAGATTTTCTTGGCTGCACACTTTAAACTTTAGTATTATTCATCTGGATTTCTTCCTATGACACCAAATTCAGTGACCAGTTTTGGTGTTATATCACATTTACCATTTTTTTAAAAACACTTTCACTACAGCTTACCTGTGATACAAAATATTGGCGGGATATTTTGCCAGGAAATTTTAGTGTTTTGCAGATTAAAAAGGTTTTTGTCCTTGAGATACGATATAATTAACTGTACTCCTCAAACATGGAGTTCAGATACTACATTGCTTATGCAGGGATCAGTGCAGAGACAGGGCTGATGGCTCTCCACATGCAGGTGTAGGACACATCTTTGTTCTGGCTTCTCTGGCTTGGCTGCCACTGGCACGATCATCATATTAAAGTTAATGGCAACAAGATTTTCCTCTCACCATTGAGTGACATTTGCTTTGCTATTTCAAATGTGATGATACCAAGACATTTGGTTTACAGCAGGCAATAAAGGGAATACAGTCAGCTCCTGATGGCAGACTAGCATCTCCCTATTAAAAAGACCATTGGAATAACCATGAGGAAAGGAAATGTAAAATGGGAAATGTAAAAAAAGGAAAGAAGAGTAACTTGTGAAAAAGAGTAACAAACTCCTTTTTTTTCCTAACAAATGGTTTCTTCTTTCTGTTAGACTGCAACTCTTACATATTTTGGGGGAGTATTTTCTGCTGTGGGAGCAATTCCCTAGAGCTAGCTATTTTTATATAATTCTTTTGATGTTTAATAACTCATGATGTTTTTTTCTCAATGTCTAGATGCATGGCTAAGTGCTCTTTGAACCATTCATATTTTTAGTCTCTAGAACACCTGTGACAGAGTTTAAAAATCAGATTTTATAAACAAAAGTCAACCTATCTGTTGAAAACCTGCCTCCCAATTGTTTCACTTGATGCTCCTGAATTCTTACATTGAAAGAAACAGAGAGTAATTTTTTTTCTTTTTCTCTGGGCCACTGATCATTTAATAGCTATATCTTATCCATCCAAAACTGTGATGACAGCTTTCCCTAACCTTCTGTGATTTCTTTTTTTTAATAAGCCTGAATAATTTTGTAGCATCCACAAATTTTCTAACCTCATTATCCATCTCTCTTTCCAGGTAATTTACAGATCTGTTAAATAGGAGATCTCCCTCTGAGACCTCACTGCTAACCTCTCCTTCCTGTAAGATTCAGCCACATTTCTGGCTGTGTTTGCCTTGCCCTCCATACTTCAAGTTTAGTTTCAGAATGATTTCCAGTAAACCCTTCTAGAATATTTTACCTGAAAACATCCATCTTGTTTTTGGCTAACAGGCCTTGTGACTGAATGTAAGAGAAAATGAGAGTGGGAACTTGCAATGGAGTAGTGGTTTATGTTTTATTTACCTAAATCTTCTTTTCTAATTGTAGATTTATAAGTGCTATGCTGTAAATGTTCAATGAGGTAAGGAAAACAGCCTATTACCTATGTGAATAAGGAATGTATTTGGCCTGCTAAAGAGTTGGTTACCTAACTAACAGGACAAGGATGGAACAGTACTGAGACAAGTAAAAGTAGGAATATCTCTGATTAAAAATTGTATCTGATTTTGTGTCTGAAAAACAACTTTGACAGCTGTGAGCTAGTTTTACCCACAGGTACGTTTGTGCCGTTGTTTGCATTTGGAGTGTATTAAAGAAAAAAAAAATCAGAGCAGCAGCTGGGAGGAAGATGATTAATCACAGAGGGAGCTAAGCCTAACCCCCCTGTAGAACCAGCTTTCCCTTAATGCACAACCTTGTTCATGCTGAGCAGTATCTTGCTCTGCGAATCATCTCTCCAAGATTAATGTTGCCATTAGTTTCAAAAATGAAGCCCCACTGAAGACAGGGAGGTTTGCAAGGCACTTAATCAAAAGGCAATAGGATTATATGTTTCCCAGTCAAAGTACAATCAATCCTAGACTATGAATGGCAATAATTTGTTATAAAATAGAAAATAAGGCTCACTACCCATTTTGAATCATTTTGATGCTCCTATTACCGCTTCTGTCCCTGATTTAGATTCAACTTAATGTCCTGAGATCAAACATTAATTGGTGCAGAGCTGATTCAGAGCTGGATCAGATTGCCTTAACTCTGGGCATCAAAGGTGCAGGGCAGTGGATGAGGGGCACTAACAGTTTCAGCCATCTGATTTTAACTTGCCACCACACTTTTGCCAAGGCCCTCAGCATTTATCTAAGCTGTGCTAATGAACCTAGAAGCAGAAGCTAAATATTCCCAGCTACCTTCACTGCAAAATTCCTCTTTTCAGTACACCCAGCTTTTTTTTCCCTCTTCTTTGTTTTAATTATTTATATTTCTCAGCTCATCCCTTCATTTACTTTGGGAAAGCACCAGATCTTTATCTACATATTCTGAAACTTCCTCAGCTAAGGTCCTTAAGTATGCACAACTGGAGTCAGCAGGGTTACTTAGCTTCTTAATACAAGCACATACTTAAGCATCTCGATGAACTCTCTGACTTTGTGGGTAAACAACCTATATAAGGTCAGATCTTTGATTAAGCTGGAAACAGATTAAGCAGTTCACATCTGTGTCATAACGACGTACAAATGCAGGAGAAAATGTTGGGAGATCTCGGACTTTTTCCTTTGAATAAGGAATACAGCATTACTGAGACATAGAACAGGTGAGAACTTCATGCAGTTGGGCTTTCCAAGGTTCTGTCATCTCCTTTCCCAATGATTTATGGACTCACAGATCAGTTTCAATCAAATGTAAAAAAGCAAGAAAGAAAACATATGAAATTTACACAAGTTTCATGAGCCAGTAGAAACTACAGGTCCATGGCTGGCTGTGTCCTGCACACTCAAAGTAAGTCTGTGTCTCCCACTGAGTATTCCGAGGTTTTGGAGCACAACCTGAAGCTCTTTTAGGTGTTGGGGACAAAGGAAAAACTGTGTTGAAAATGGGGAAACAATAGCTCCTTGTCTCATTGGAACAGTTTGTTACCACAGGTGTCAGAACAGGCTGCACTTAAAAAGCATGGGCATGTACAGTACTTGGCTTGCTAGCTCTATTTTAACATTTGTTACAGGGAGTGATCTATTTAAATCCCTTTCTTTTTCATTAATATTTTCCCTAATTCATCACAGGACTTTAGAGATAACAATATGATTTCCCTGAGTAGAAGCTACTTCAGGGTTTTAGATGCAATTTTTTTTTATTCCAGTTGAAAGAAACCTGGCATTCATTCCCTTTTGGCAGTTAGTGATGCTAGAAGAGCTACTTAAAATGCCTTGTTTAAAGATGCTGGTTGTTTAACCTAGGCAGGATGCCAGGTGCCCACCAACCTGTTTTATCACTCTTCTCCTCAGCAGGACAGAAGGAGAGGAAAATAAAATGCAAAAAAGCTGATGGGTTGAGATAAAGACAGTTGAAAAAATCAAAAGCAAAGACCAGATGCAGAAGAAAAGGTAAACAAAATATTTCTTTTCTGCTTCCCATCAGTAGGTGATGTCCAGCCACTTCCCAGGAAGCAGGGCTTCAGAAGGCAGATGTCATAATGCAGGATGGCCCCCATCCTCCTTCTCCTTACTCTGAGTTCTTACTGCTGAGGAGACATCACATGGCATGGAAATGTCTTTGGTCAGTTTTTGGTCAGCTGTCCTGGCTCTGTTCCCTCCTAAGATCTTGCCCACCCCCAGCCTCCTGGTGAGAAGGAAATGTTGAAAGAAACCATTGATGCTGTGCAAGCACTGCTCAGCAGTAACCAAAATACTGGTGTGTTACCAACACCTTTCTATCTAACAGTACAACACACAATACTGTGAGGTTTGCTTTGAAGAAAAGTAATTCTGTCTCAGCCATACCCAGTGAAAACTATCCTGTAACTTTCCTGGGTTCCCATGATTCTTTGTGGAGGAAGGTTGATCAATAACATTTTGTGGTCTACACTGGTCACGTATCAGTGCTTTCTAATGCTTTATCTAGTCTAGCTGTAACTGTTCTCTGCTTCCACTGCAGTCATTTGCAGCTATTGTATATGACAGATATGCATAACAGCTGTGCATATTTTCTCTGAAAGCAAGTGCAACAGCTCATAGTTGTAGCTCAGGAAAAAAAAAAAACAAACACCAAATCCAACAAAAAAACCCTCTGTAATGTAGCTTTACAGCAAATTCCACTGTTCTCTCTTCACTGGTTATTCAGCAAGAATATCCTACTTGGAAATCACCTCCTGTGATATTACCCTGTGGAACACTAATACAAGGCATTAAAAAATATTTGTTCATTATCACACATCAGATCAACATCCTTGAGGGATTCTGTAGAGACAAACAGCATTCAAACAATTGTCTGTCATTAAATGACACCAAAAAGATTAATATATTATGAAGGAGACAAACTACATGCATTCACTATCTTCATAATCAGTCAGAGGATGCCTGTTGAGCTGGAGTATGCACTTTATGATATATGTGCTTTTATTTAAAAAATATGATTATTCAGCTTTTCCCAAAAAATGCCAGCTATCATGTACATGCCATGAGCAGATGGCAACCCCAAAGAAGACATATGTATGCACATATGCTTTAATATTTGTATTCACAGATAACTTTAATATTAAAACCACTCTAATCCAGAAATTCTATTCCTGCATTCTGTGAACATCAGAATGTGTGATTGCTGAGGACTTCTAACCAAAGAAAACCCTACTGAGAAAGCTTTACAGATATTAATTATGCTTGCACATCACTGAGGGAGAGAGAAAATGAGTAATTCCTTTTACAGCCCATTTACAACACTCAATATTTGTCAAGCAGCTCCTCTTGTGACTCTGAGTTTGAGACGAGTCAGGCTGTCAGGGCTGTATTGAAAATCTGTGCTAGACAGGAGTGAGACTCTTCCTAACACAAATTCTGGCAACAAAAAGGACAGAACACAAGACTCCACTGGAGTCCATAGGTCTAGCTACATAAAAGTTATTAGAGGAAATACACAGAACGTATTAAAAACCATGGGAATAAAGTTATCTTAAAACTCTCTTCCTTAGTAGTTTTTTGTTTGGCCATTGCTTTGTGGTGTTTTTTTCTTTTCCATTCACACACTAATGTAAAGAAGAAAATGGGAAAAGTGGAAGAGAGTGGGACTGAAGGAAAACTGAAGGATCTCTTCCTTTGTGAGGCAGACTTTTCAGCTTTTAGCTGAAATAAAGTAAGGTCCATCAAACAAGAAGGCAAACATCCCAATTACATAACATGACATGCTGATAAGGAGAGCAACGGCTACTGATTCTGGAAGCAACTGTTTGCTGTATGTGTTACTGTGCTATAAAGTACTTAAGGTCCAGAAAAAATAAAACGTAAACTTGCTAAAACAATGGGAATTATCTTCTCAATTTATTTTGAGCTCAGAGCAGCTCAGGTATTTTATTACATTTCCTTCAGTACATACCTCAACAAATAAGCAACATATATTCATTCACCAGGCTGACAATAATTAGTTGATCACTGTGGTATTTGACTGGCTTCACAAAATCTAAGCAAATAATGAATATGACAACAATGAAATATTGAATAAGCAATAATGAAATATGACAGAAAACAAATGACAGTCAGATATATTCAGATAACATTTCTTAGGTAACAGATATGAAAATGAAGACTAGATTTAGTGTGCTGGGTTTTACAGTAAAAACACAAAAAACACACTACAGCTCTTTTTCCATGTAAATTTTCACTAAGAGATGATGTTTTCAATTTCAGGATGAAATAAATGATTCCATTTTGATCTCTGATGAAATGTGAAAGGAAAAACCTCTTTCCCTTACTTCCATTAAAACTAACATGAAGTCCTTAATAAAATAGGAAGATTAGTATATTAGTTTTCCTCAGCAATCTCTCCACCAAGTCAGCAAGAACCCTCACCAGCTAATAAATGATCCAAGGATAGTAACAGTATTCTCAGTACAGTAAACTGAAAAATAAATACCAAGATAGGAGTCCTTTGGGAGGTGACAGCAAATAACTGAACACAGAACTTCTGTATTTAAAATAAATTAAACGGTAATTTTTAGCTGAGTCTGTGTGGCTGAATCTGGGGGAGTGAGAAATCCAAACAACAGAAACCTATCAGCCTTACTAACAGTATATAAGAGAAATTATAACTGCACTCACTTTTTCCATCTTTTGATTGCAATATATAGTTGTTAACCTATGAGACAGATCCCATAAAGATGCTGCTGGGGGATTCTCAAACCAGGCTGGAGGTGATTTCCTGCAGTTACTGCCTGTCCAAAAGGAGTTATACTCTGCCAGTGGGAAGGCACAGCACTGCAAAGGAGCAAGACGGTGTTAGTGTCTTCTGAGAGTGAGGAGCAATGGTTCTCTCACAAGGTCCTGTGGCAAAAGGGACTAATCCCTGAAGGCTTCTTGCTGCCTTGTCTCTGAGCATCTCATGGAGTAACAGCTGAGTGCCTCATCCCCATGACATTATTTATGTGCTTGATCATGGGATACTTTCAGGTGTCCAGGCCCATCTTCCTACTAGACCAAGATCTGACTGCTCACCAGCCCCCCTTACCCTCAGTTTTCAGAGAGAGAAAACCCATGGCTATAGAGAGGGCTCCAATAAAATGTTGAGCAAGTCTTCTGGATTACTGAGCAACCAAAATCCTGGGGACACTGTAGCTTTCCCCAGTGAGGAAAACTTGATGCAAGTACCTAGAGATAAAAGTATGAAAAATAACATAGAAGAAAATTTTTGAGGAATTCATACATCATAGCGGTGTCAACAAAATTTCACCCTCAGCCTCCTGAAAGTTATTGACCAGATCCTTTGATATCTATGCATCTTCAGGGCACAGAGTAGAGAACTAAGCCTTCAGCTGGAAATTTAAAGTTAATTTAAGTAGCAGCACAGAAACACAAGACCCAAATATACAGTTGTCAGTATTCAATGTATCTGTGTTGGTACTGACTGGATGGTCATGTTCTCTGCCTGCCCTCTGCCTCCCTTCACCACCAAGAGCCAGCAAATGCTTGTGCTGCTGAAGTAAGTTTTTAATCCTTCCTGTGTACTTTAAAGGGAAATAGGCTTGGTTATATCTCAAACCTTATGTTGCAATCAATATCAGTAGTGGTTCCTCTTAAAGTCCAGTTGACTCTAAAGGCTGAGAGACAATGTTTGTTCTCTCCCAGCTGTAAGTACAAGGAAATGAAATGTGATTTTAATGCTTTGACTATTTCTCTGCAAGTAAAGACATACACTGAAATTGTGTGTTTGTATTTATTCTCATCACACATCAGGTTTGCACATGCATAGTAGCAGCAATGCTCTTGTTCCAATTTGGTTTGTGTCACTACTGTGACTCTTAATGGATGTTTTGTGCATGATGTTCCTGAATATTGCTTTCAAAAAGAAGTTTTGCATTTATTTGGGCTACAAATCAGAGAAGTTTAGCAGAGATGTACAATATAATCAGAACTGTTCATTTATTTCCGTAAGAAATCAATATAAGAAATCCTTCAGATATTTTTAAAAAGAAATAAACTACTATAAACAATATAATGCACCAAACTATTGACATTATACTTGCAGGGCTGTAAGTGAAAACTACAAGTTATTCTAGAAATAAGTGACAGATCAGTTTTATTAGTTCCAATTATTAGGCTGAATCACTGGTAATTTTTTTTTTTTGTTTGTTTGTTTGTTTGTTTGTTCAAAGATAGTCAGAAGTAACAGTCTTCTCAGCATTCTTCATACCTACTGTTTTCAAAGCCTGCTATTTACCTGGGAACATTTGAGTAAAACCATATTACTCCATAAACAGGGGGCAGCCCTGAGACCACTGAGCACTCCTGTGTGACAGCAGGCTGTACACCAGGATCTCCCCTTGGGCAGGGAGACCTCTCAAATATAGTCCTTGAGGCTGAGAGAATCCTTGTTCACTTAGTGAATTTGGAATAAAAGCACATACACTCTGCTATTTTAGGTAAGTGATATAAAGCATTGATTGCACATACATAATCCTTTGGACATAAACCATTGACCAAGTCTGGGATTGAGTCTGAATCCAGCTGCACCTAAATCCCCTTCTGAGAAGGAGTTTAGAATGCAATTCCAAAAGGTGCTTTCATAAAGTGCTTTCCGAACCTCATGATTCAACAGGGAGATATCCCTTACAGTTCTGTCTGACCCTGTTCTCTATGCAGTAAATACTCCTTGCCATCAAATCCTGTTAAACCACTGTCACAATTTCCACTGAACTTTGTTATCCCACCGGCTTATATCAATAGCATATATTGTTGCTAATCTCTTGAGAGGGAAGTGTATGCATGCAACAGGAAGTTGTATGTATGCATGTAGTCATATAATGTTGGTGGTCTGCACGTATTTCCTATGCTGATATTAAAGAAACTTCTTCAGAAAATACTACTTGCATTTACAGGAGCAGCAGTACAATACAGGAAATTAGAAAGATCAGAAACAAATGCAAAATACAGTGCACTACTGAAGTTTGTAGGTACCTCTCGTGTACAACACCTTGCTCTCAGGTACTTAATCCAGACTCCTACCCCTGGGCATGTTTTTTGCCTACCAACACTGCCTAGCACTGAAATTGGCACAGCCAAGTAAAATTATAATCCACAAACAAGAGAGCTGCAAAGACTTTAAGCAGCATGAGCACTATGTAACTGCAGCTGAAGCTTTACCTCACCCCTCCAAGCATGTCTCCTTGCTTCACATGGGTGGAAGAGTTCAATACCCAGAGACCATGGCAATTCAATGCATAATGGCAGATTCTCCCTTTGAGACTGGTAGTGGAAAGACGGTGCTCCATTCAAACCAGCATAGCTTATTCATAGCTAATGTTATCTTAGTTAGACACAGTGATTAATTAAACACAATGATTAAATGCAGTAATTAAATCCACTAATTAAATAATTTTTGTTTATCCATTTTTCATTAGTGAGTTTCAATCCTTCAAAATATCATTGTAATTGAAATTATTTGTTTCAATTTAGTCACAAATAGTGAAATTCACCAAAGAGCTAAGAATGGAAGTGCGTAAATTCCATTCCTAACTCCCCAAAGCTTTTTCTTATCCCTGTGTAGTGCAGGAAATGCCTGAATTGTTAAAGTGCTTCTTTAATCTCCATTAGGAGGCTGACTGTGTTCCAAAGGTGGCTTGGAGTAAGAATACCTAGATTAGAACCCAAAACCACTGCAAAAGAATATCTTCCCGCTCCTCATTTTGGTGGGCATATTCACATCACACCAAGTCAATACGAGGATCAACTATCAGATTCACATGGCATCTAGGTGAAGAGTAGTGGGAAGTGAAATTCAATAATATTAGTTTATAAGATAAGAAAAATTGGGGGAAAATTCCTCCCTCAGTCTCTAGGCATCCAAATTCCCAAGATTCATTAACTGCACGATTGGCCTGTGTTGCAAAGTTAGATAGATCAGGACTGCAATGCCCTCTGGTAAGGACAGGTCAAATATAACACAGGATTCACTAGATCAATCAAGACCTGCTATCAGGGCCTGTGGTAAGGATTGTCTTCATCTTTGTTCCTACCTCTTCTTTTGTATTTTTCCACTGTCAGCATTCTATTGTGTGGGAGGATTTAAAGTCCTTGAAGCTGAAGGAGGAATCAAACCCAGTGCTCTCATCTCTAGGGCAAAAGCTGTTACATTCTCGGGATGAAAATATTTTTGGTCTGTACCACTTGCACAAACCCTGTGTAAAGTTCTTCAGACCTAATTCAAAAGAGACTCCAGGGCAACAGTATCATTTTCTGAAGTCCTGAGTAAGATGCCCGAGGACTCAAAAGAAAAGCATTCTTTAAACATCCCTATCCTTATTTTGTCTAGCAGTTTCCAGCTCTGAGTATCAGCCTGTGGGGATCCTGTCAATCTGTACCAAACTACCTCTATATAGGGTATCAGACTGCCTGGACGTGCTCTGGATAAGATGCCTCATTTTAAACTTAAAAGCACATTATTGGATATAACACAGGTTTGAGATGTCTTGTTAATTAATATGGAGGTACCTATGCATGGTGTCAATAAGAACTGGGAACACTCCTCTCTCCTAAAACCATTCTCGAAGAAAAGGGGAATTAATGAAACTGTTCCTGAATTTTTATCTCCCTGAAATTCTCCAAGCAAAGCACCTTAACCTTTCTCAGAGGCTCCTGTTCATAAACAGAGATTTCCTAGAATCTTCCTGAAAGGCAAAATGTTATGGTTTTCCTTAAGCTGTGATACATGAATTTTTAAGTCACAATTCAATCTCCATCCAACAAACAAGGGTACATCCTGGTTAAAAGTTTGTGGGTTACCTCTGTGCAGGAAGACATACTTGGCCAATTTCTTACTTCCTGTTTTATATTTGTTAGACCACCAGAACTCAAGGGGTAAATGAAGCTTTAAATTACACAACAGATTCACAAAACAGGAAATTCTCTTAATTCTAAAATGATTCCATGTAATAACACCATCTTTTGCTAGCAGGTTGCCAACTGTGAAATGAGAGCTGGGGTGTAATTACAATAGTCATGACAGGAGAAGAAACAACAATTGAAGAAGCAATAACAGCCATGACAAAAAGTGTAAAAACTCCAGAGAAAAATGCAAATAGTAAACAAACCAAAACCCTACCACCACTCCAAAGCATCTCCCTACCTCCATCCTCCTCCCCCCGCCAAAAAATTCCCCACAACTCATCATCAGATATCTAGGGTCATACGAATAATCCAAAACAAAGACACATCATTGTGCAGTATGTCTACTGCACTGTGGTATGTGTATAATCATGAGCATGGCATTCTCTGGACCAACATGTTAAAAAATACAATTATGTCTAAATAAAGTTAATGGGCTGGAAAATGGCTCAACAGCTTAAAATATCTAATGACTTTGAGAGCAGCTTAATTACAACTACATTAGTTCTAGGCTCATGCATGTACTCATTTATTGTAACAGCCATGAAAAAATATTTGAGTCTCAGTACAGATTTTTTTTCTAGAGGAGCTTTCTCAAGTAATTTTCCTATTTCTTTCTGATCTACTTTCCTTTAAAAAATCCTATGCTCTAGCACCAAAAAGGATCAGAAGTTTCAGCTGGTTTAATCACATAGCAGACACTGCAATACGGCAAGATGTCCAGTTGTGCAAAGCTCGGAATTAAAATAGTTAGGAGACGCAATGTACCAATGGGCTGGTTCTCCAACAGAAAGAGAAAAAGTGCAAGGGCAGTAAAAGCTGTATCTTTCAAACATTTATCAGTGTTTTGCTGCCAGAATAGGAGGCAGTGTTCCACAGAAATCTATCATCCTGGATTCAGTGTTACTCAGTATTTTTACTGGGAGAAAAGAAATAAGCTTAAATTAAACTTTCACATGAAATAAAATTCAAAGAAAACTGAACAAACTGGGGAAATGGTTTGAGGAAAACAGAACATAATTCAATAGGAAGTAACACAGATGCTGAACTTGTGATATTCAGCTCTGAGGTGGATGGAAAAACTGCACTTTTACTTGAACTTAAAAATTTGCGAAGCAACTGGAGAAAGGAATAACAAGAACAGTCAGAAGTAAACTGGAACTGCCTGTTTAGAGAAGCACATGGAGGGCACAAGAAAGCCAGGTAATTTCAACTTTGTAAAAAGCAGGTATAGGGCTATTAAGTCCATCTCCTGTATGGGCAAAACTAAACATAATGACTTTAATTGTACTAGAAGAATTCAGTCAGATATCATGAAAAGAGAAAAGAAAACCTAATCGTGAGGACAGTGAGTCATGAGTACAGCCCTACCAGGCAGGCAGGTTCCAGTCTCCACTGATGAAAACACTGATGAAGAACAAGCTTGCTGTGTGTTCCTGATGTCATCAGAGCCCTGGCTGGGCTTGACTTCGGACTTCTCTGTTTTCATCAATAACCAGAAGCTGCTGTAAGTTTATACTTATTTTGGTTTTTGTCTAGAAGGAAATACATCCTCCACAAAGGAGGCCTTGAACAATGCCTTTAGCTTTCATGGTGATTTTCTGCTCAGTTCTGGGGTGCCTCATTTACAGGAAGGGAGCTGCTTCTTCGTTTGTTCTGGGTTTAAGAAATAAGTACTCAAAAAACAAACTAACTTAGAACAAAACAATCCAACAGAAAAAAAAGACAAACCCATTATAATATAAAGGGGGGAAGCAAACTGATGGATTGTTCTTGTCAGCTCTTTGTGGAAAGGAATAAGTTTAAGACAGCTACAGGAACAGAAAATGAATTGGCACTTCACACTCCAATATACTGTGAAGCCTCATGAGCGCTATTTTTATTCTTCTGATATTGCCACTAACACCATATATAATGGAGACAAACTCCCCCTTTTTGTGGCTTACATGAGTACTGAGTCCTGGAGAGAGCACTGATAAAGACCACTGTATGAGAGCATTGGGTGGGTGCCCATCCTCTGGATGTGCAGACCTACTGAGGTGTGACATGGCTCCTCTCTGCAGTACCAACACCTGGCTTTCTATCCTTCAAAACCTCAACTAAATAGGATTTCATTTGTTCTTCCTTTCTGCACGCGGAAGGTGAGGTGACCACAACAGGGTGATCAGAGCCAGCCTCTCAACTGTCACCAATTTACTTGTAAACCTGAACTTGGATAGGAGGAACATAGATGCATTTAAAGTACAAACACTTACCATGTTGTGAGCCTCATCTTTCCTGCACACCAGGGAGACCAAAACCCTTTTCAAGATATGAGAAGCGCACTTCAAGTGAATACTTGACACTTGCCCACATGCTGACATCAGAGCTCACACACCACTCTGGTGTAGTGCTGACATCAGTTTTAGATCAACACTTGAGAGATCAAATATAGCTTGTCAAACAAATATGAAAGCTAATAACTTTAAAGTAGGAAACCTTAATATTCAATATTTCATTTTTGCATATTTTAGGTTTAGTGACACTATTTAAGTTTAGGATAATACGAACATTGTTGCCATGGAAATTTAATTTGTAAAGTTCCCCAATACACTATGAATTAAATTATACTAAGAGGCCATGGTTCAGAGATGGTAACTCTTCTGGAATTTCCAGATGTTTTTAAATAAAAATTTTAAAAATCTCATTATGATTATTTCTTTGCTGTTCTCGCATCCAGACCTGGAGAAGCTGCAACACAAGAGCAGTTTAGACCAGCAGAGGTCAGGTGGCAACCACCCTACAGTATGCATGAAGTCCAGACCTATGGGGGCTTTTGTTCAGCAGGCATGGGACAAAGGAGGAAAACATCCTTCCTCACACTGTTCATTTATTTTCATCTAGTAATGCAGTATTTTTACCTTGGTTTAATAACTGAAGTTTAATAACTGAAAATTAATTAAAATACAATAATAATGGTAAACAATAATGGCTAAAAATAATAAGAATAATAATAGAAAAAATAAGTGAGGCATAATGCAATTGCTCACCACCCACTGGTGGATGCCAGATCCCCCTTCCCGAACACAGATTAGCTTCCCTTCTGGGTAACTCCTCCCAGTTTATATACTAGGCATGACATTCTACTGTGTGGAATATCCCTTTGGTCAGTTTGGGTCACCTGTCCCAGTTCTGATCCCTCCCAGTTTGTTTTTTCTTTGTACCTTCTCACTGGCAGAGCATGAGACAGGAAAAGACTTAAACACAGCTTAGGCAAAAAACCAAAACACCAGTATGTTATGAACACCATTCTTATTCCAAATCCAAAACACAGCACATTAATAGCTACTGAGGAGAAATTATCCTAGCTGAAACCTGGACAATGGGTCAGATCAAATCTGATTCCAGGCTGCTGACTTTAAGGGTCCAGATATATTGGCAGGGACTCCCTTTGGCTGTGTGCTATAATGCCATGCACTATACAAAAAGTTTGTGTAAACGAATTACTGGGAACATTCCATATTTCACTTATAATTTGCATTGAACTGTATTTAAGGGAAATTAATTTTTACGTAAACAAGCCAGCATTTATAGTTGTTTAAATAAAAATGCTTCAAATGCATTGTACATAGGAAAAAGCTGTAATAAAATGTGTTCTGAAATGAAAGATAATTATTAAAGAAATTTAAACATAATTGTTAAAGAAATTAAATATTATTTGTACTTTGCTAATCTACCAATTTATATCAGACCACCCTAGCCAAGATTTTAGGTCAACTGATTCAGATCTTGTATCACAAATTAAAATACTGCATCACTAGGTTAAAAAGTCCTCTTTTTTACAGGTTCTATTCAGTTTGACTAGAAATTGATTGGAAAATATAGGTATCTCACAGAGAAGAGAGGCTTTTCTCTGAAGTTATGGGAGCAGTTATATCTGACAAGGGTTAAGTTTCAACCTTCTGCAAAACTTCAACAAAACTAAATGTTCCCCATTAGTGGAACTAATGCCAGAATGATTCAATCTTCCAAACTCATCCTCGCTGCTTAACTGCCAAAGCATTTTTCTGCCTTCCAGTACACATGACAAGCACTGACCGGCATAACCCCTACCTAAATAGTTTCAAACACAGAAATAAATAGAATGTTACCTGAAATAATAAATAAATAAATAAATAAATAAGTGAAGTGTTATTTAAATCAAGCATATGCTACCTATTTAGTCTTTTTACATATATTTATCTGCAGTGAACTATCAGAGAGACAGTTGTAGAAAATGCCTGACTATGGGGATGCTCCAGTTTCTCCCTATTTTTCCACTTGCTCTCGCACCCTCCTCCTGATTTATGCATCCCTGGCCAAGTGCATCTGCACCAGCACTCTGACCTGATCAGTGAGATGAACCCATATCTGTGTATCAGCAGCAGGGTCTGGGAGACGTGGCAGAGAGAGGGAGAAGTGACAGGCAGCTTAGGAATTTGAGAGGGTGGAAATTCTTGCCATGATTTTGTCTGCTCAAGGTCTCACCACATGAAAGCATCATCCATCTCAGTACAGGACATACATGCAGGCACATGAGCCAGCTGGCATTTACATATGTGGTGCAGACACTGTGGCATTACAGGAAAACAGACCTGACTCTCAGAGTTGGTTATTACATCCCTTCTTAAAGGACTAGCTATTCACACTCCCAGCATTACACATCATAAAGTGCAACCATGATGTGTCTCCTCCAAAGCCTCTTCTATCCTCTCTGTAAACTGCCAAGAAACCTTGGCAAAGTGACTGCCTTCATTTGTTTATTTATATACTTTTTAAATATCTCAGTTCTAATTAGAAGTGTGGGAGAAAAGCTGAAAGCAGCAGGCCCTCAGGTGCTGCTGAAAGTCATCCCTCAGATGAAGTAATGGAGGCCATATTAGATTTATATCTGGCTGGAGTCACTCCCTCTTGGGAACATTAACATTTAACTTCCATCACCATACAGTATACACTGATAAAAGGCTTAATACTTTATTAACAGTATTTCACAAAGTATCTTACCACACCATTACATGAAGCAGACAGATGCTTTGTTCCATCAGCAGAACTACCTCTGGCACACAAGAGCACACTCACATAATTTGTCCTGATTCTCACTGGCTGAAACAGAAAGCCCTCTGAAGTGGGTAAGACAGGGAATCTTTCACCAAGTTACTAGCCTAAGATAAAGCATTCGTGTGTTAACATGTGTCTCACTGAGGTCAAGAGGAGCCATATGAACACAAGAGTGCAGAATTTGACCCATCCAGTTCTTCATTTTCTTGGGAGACAGCACTGGCATGCAATCATGGTAGAAGAAACACTTATATTACAGGACTGTACTTTTTCAATATCTTTGCTTTTTATTTGACTCCTTCAGTCTTTCTAAGGATTTTCCTTTGTCAAAGTTCTCCAAAAGAGAAGGTCTCTGAGAAGGTGGATAGAAAGGACACTGTCTGCTTAGAACTTCTCTTATAAATGCATGAATAAAGCACAAGACATCTTTGTCAGCTAGGAAGTTCTGGTGAAGTGGTGCGATGTTTTTCATTATTTGGAGTGAATAAAGGCTCTTTTGATGAGATGCCACCTGTCACTCTTCCTTAACCAGCAGGTAGCCATTCTGACAGCACTGTGACAGCTGAATCCAGAACCTTTTCTTTTATATAGTCTCCAAAATTCAATATAAGCAATTCTGTGCTAAGATCTAAAATTCCTTCATCTCCTGTCATAAGTTATGCTTGAATTACAGTTCATGAAAACTTGACACACAGTTTTCAACTATCCAGAAACATTCACTTTTCTGACTGCCACATTTTCTTAACTTATATATAAAAATCTGTGGGGTTTTCAGTTTTTTTCTTTGGTTTGCTCCCCACCCTCTGCAGCTTAACTTTTTCAGTAGTTTAAAGAAGGTTGGTTTTTAAATTATAGGACATCTCTATATAAATTAAGGAATATACCCTCATCCCAAAAGCAAAATAACATTTAAGTTATTAAACAGAAAAATGCAAGTGAGGTCTCGGTTAGAGTTATGAAAATAGCATAATGTAATCTTAATTTTTCCTGAACATCACAAAATTAACTTAGTAAATTCACTTATAACTGTTCTGACACTGGGATAAAATGTTATGCTGTTCTTTTTGTAACATTTGTACACCAAGAAGCTTTGCTTTCAGCTCAAAACACTCTACTGTGTTGTGACACAGTGATGTACTGCTACCTGAGCTCCCTGACACCATCACTTGCATTAGTGAGCTTCCAGCCCACGTACAACAGGAGACACTGTCACTTCACAACATGAGAGAAACCAAGGGAGCAGGAATACACCTGATCATCCTTGTTCTACAGCAAGGACATATTTTTATGTGATTAGACTACTTGTAAAAATTCAACCATCTTTAACTGAGTTTTAATTGCTCAAGACTCAGCTTCATGTAATGTTAATCTTTTCCACTTAGAATATACTTAATGCTTATTAAAGTTCATCCTTTGGCACAGGAACTGAAATTAGCTATCTAATTGTCTTCCTGCAAATTTGTGTATTAATCATGGATTAATGAGTAGAACACTCAAAAGCTGTCATTAATCCATTTTGCTGTACCAGTCTGTATGCTTGGGAAACTTGCAATTTTTCTAGCATTACATGTAAAGCTCAAAAAGCTTTCTTTAAAAAACACAGTAGAATTGACATTCTTGTTTGAAAGATCTTTCCATGAGGCAGCTGATGAAATACTAAAGAAGGCTTGGACTGCACAAATATTACATTTAGTAGGAAAATCCACTACAGTGGTTTCTACATTCCTATTAGATAGAAGTGCAGGCGGAAAAAAAAAAAGATAAATCTAGGGATACATACCACGTGATGGAGAACAAAAAAACTTTATTCTTCCAATCAGAATTATTTCAATTCAAATAAACACTAAGCCACAATAACGACATGTGTCTCAGCTGTATAGATAAAATTCTATGGAAAAATTAAAGTTGTGATCAGTTGTGATCTGGTTTTGTTGCTCTTCCACCTGCTTAGCTCAGTGAGGATGGAAGGGCTTGATGTGAGGTGAGAAGAAAGAGCCCAGGAATCAGATGGATAAATTTAAGTTTCTATTCTATGCACAAAGATCACAAATCCTATTGGTGTTTTTTTTATCCCAAGACTAGATATACTCCAAATAGTTTCACAATAAGATGGAATCATGAGGTCAGTGGTGGTGTAATTCCGTAGCTTTAGGAACCCAGTGACAGCACTAGTTGCTAATGCAATTCCATGGACCTGACAAAGCTACTGAATTCACAAAAGACAAAAGGGTTATCTACAAATAATTTGACTGAAACATGTATTTTTTTAAATGTCTATTTGCCAAGTTGAACAAACAATACACTGTTTACCTTCCTTGAAATTTTAAGCCTCATGGAGAAATCAGGTTTTCGGTTTAGATTGGTTTAAATATTGCACAAACCCTTATCCAAGCATTTTGACTCCATTTTATAGCTAGTGTAAAATCATGCTTGGAGTAGTTTTCTATGTTTGTAAATTTTTTTGAAGATCAGGCAGGAATTAAACACAATGTATTTTACATAAACCTAATATATAAGTATAATTGTATCAGCCATATCAAATATGTTCCAAATTATACCACCTGATCCTACAAAATGCTCAGTTATGTAGAAAACCAGTTAGATTTATTCTTGTTTATTTTATGCACCTATGCTTATTTTAATTCCCTTAATCTTTAAAACATTAATCTATGAGTTGGCACAGTTTAAATGGATTTTTACAACAATTCAGGGAAAGTCTATATTTTAGCTTTTTGTAAATATACATGCTTCAATTGTCATGAAATTTGCTTAATAGTTTGTAATTTGTGGCCAAATGGATGGATGATGTTCGAAAATTTTTCCTTATTAAAAAATTCTTTGTTCACAAAATCACCACTTAAAATCCAATTTCCACAGCATTTAACAGCAGCTTCACTGTAAAAAAATATTCTGCTTCAAAGATGCTGAAAATTTGCTAAATCTAAATAGATTATCTCTAACTCCTGGCAAAACATAATGCTTGCAGATGAAAAACAGCAATTCCATTTTGTTCTATACCATTTGTAAATACCCACAATTTTAAATAGAGATTTACAAATTATTTTATACTACAAGTAATCTAGTTTTACTTCTGCTCCATTGCTAATAAGAGTTGATGGCACATACATGATGGGAGAGTGCTACAGCTAAGACAGTCATGATCAAAGTCCCAAGGCAGAAATCAAGACAAGAAATCTGTGCCTGATTCATTTTAACTCATCTAGGCATTCTTGCTTAGCATTTCCCCTGCAATAATCATCTCTCAGTGCAGCAAAGTTAATCTAAAAAGGAGGTATTTTTATCACTAAATACACCATTGTGGTTAATTTATCTAACACATCACTATTAACAAAATTTTACATTTTATGTGCCTTGCTTGCAAATATAGGAAGTTATTTTCATTTAAGGTTAGAATAATGTAATCTAACAATAAATAAAATAAAACATTCTTTAAATATTTAGCTTTCCAAAATAATCGCTTTTTTTCCTTTGAAAGTGCTTAGTGTATGACATTTACAAACATATTGATTCTTCTCTAGACACACAGTGAAATATCCCTCTCTAAATTACCATGCAGCTCCTTGTTCTTGCCTCTGTCTTTTTTTCAGTCAATGTCAGGACCATCATGTGTTATACCTGAAATTTCCTCATAAACATTTCAGGACATAAGCTGAGATCCCTTGGATGCAACATGTGTACAACAACAGTGTAAAACTAAATTACTATGTCATACTGAGCTATAAGGAATGCTTTATTTTGCCATTTTGAAATTAATACCTTGGGATTGAAGTGATCAGGTGGCTTGCTCCAATTTGGACTCCTTTTCAAAATATTACAGGATATGTAGAGTAAATATTCAAATCTTGGACACTCTATAGACACTCAGGTCTATAATTATACAACAGCTTGAAAGAAACTTGCAATTCAACATAACGAAATGTGTATTTTTCTTAGATCACAGCCAATATACTCCAGTGACAGTTCCTTAAATGGAAAAACTGCAGCATGTCCAAAAGTGAAACACAATTATTTTGCTACATTTTTGAAACAATGTAATGAAACATCTCACATGCTTACTTTAGAAGACAGAATACTGTTGCACAAACTTAAGAATCACATATTATGATGCTCAAGCAAGCAAACCCACTAGAAAATTCAGATTATTGATACGCACTGAAAATTGACAGCAATTTTGTGTCCTCTCACTGCTAACAAATGTTCAATTCAGCCAAGCTTTTAAGGTAATCTTAACAGTATCTGAATTTTTATACTTATGTTACTCAAAGAATGATCTGTCCTTCGCTAAAGCTTTCCATACACCTGTAGCAGACCTAGGTCCATCAAGTGCAACATTATTTTATTTATCATGCTCCATTGCATTAATCCATATGAAATTATGTTAAAAAGTGATAGGTTGTGAATTCATTTAATATGGCTTTCTGCTGAAAATTATTTAAGAAGCAGTCCAATGTTTCTTGCTAGACAAGTCATTGACATAAAGACAATTTCATAGCACAGCCACGTAACTCTTCAGCAATGTGTGCTTACTTTTTAGTCTTCAATTGTTTGAGACTGCTGTCAAAGTCCATGAGCATGTCATGATAATATGAGCAACATGAAGCTTAAGCCAACCAAAAAAAAAAAACTTAGGTTGAAGTATTGTTGTTAGGCAACAAAAGTAATTTATTTGACTCAGAGTATTTTAATGGCTCACACACTCTCTTTTGAAAATAAAGTCAAAGTCCTGATGAATGTAGTAGTAATACTTTTTGCTCTTTCAGTCAAAGATTACATATCCCATAACATCCAGGAAAAGAAACTTGGCAGACAAATGTAGCTTCTTCAGTTTCAGCAGATTTTTTTGTTCATTAAAGTAGCAACAAGGAGATGGAGATAAATACCACCAAATTATCAAGATTAAGTTCTTCTGAGAATTGCACATGAAAAATGCTGAACATAGTTCAAGATGTGACCATAGATTTGGTACAACACTGTTTTCCACGGCATTCCACAGGGATCAGTTCAGTTCCATAACATCCCAAGGGAATATGACACTTTTTAGGTAAATTGATGCAAATTCTATTAAAATTTATTTTGGTTTTAGCAAAAAACTTGGTTTTCTGCCTTTCTTTCATTCTGCAAGACAAAGGGATAAATAAATATGGGTGGAGGTTTACAGATGGTTGATAACTACAGGAGTTGCTATCTCAACAATAGTTAATCTGTTGAAATACATTAAGATTATGACAGAAGTTTAGCTTACAACTATCCAGACATGAATCTACATTTGGCCATATGGTAAATTTAACACATGGAGGGTGGAGGAATGATTATTTATAGCATCTAGCTTAAAATGTCTGATTGGTAGTCTCTCTAAGCAGCCTACATAGCTCAGGTGCTCTGAATCACCCTGTCGAAGAGCCAAATTCTCTCCATTGACTGCCTTGAGAGTCTTGTCTCAGATGTTTGGTAGTTCAATCAGATTATGCAAATCTCCCCATTCTCCTCCTCCATCTGTCCCCCACACACATCTATACATACAGCTCACCCCTAAGAGCTTTTAGAGAGGATGCAGTAATGGGAGAACAGCAGGCTAATGCTGCACAGAGCCCACAGGACACCTCAATGTTTACTGCTTCAGCTACCTTGTCATTGCCACTAAATGACACAACACAGTTTAATAACTGAAAGGAAGATGAGTTCACTCAGAACTCAGAGATTTGAAATGAATAATGACCGTGTTTGGAGCCATTTGGTATCCTCCACTTCTGCCTTTTTCACTCCCGTGCATGAAAGTCTAGGACACAGAGGTGAGTACCATAAGGGTGAGAGTTACAATACCGGGGTAGACAGAACAATCTTAAAAACACTTTCTGAAAGAAAGAGGTATACATAAATTAGGCAAGCAATTTTACAGAATTAGAAAATTACCTCTTCAAAAGACTTCTACAAAAGAGAGCACTAATGTCAAATTAATTTGAAAGTGTGCATTTTGATTCTTTTTTCATTGTCCTATTTCAATGCCCAACATTTGAAAAAGCTCTTTTCTTCAAAGTCCTATAAACCAAAATCTAGCCTTTAAAACATCACAAAATATGACAATATTTTTGATTGCCAAATAATTCTCTCTAATAATTTTCCTCTTTATAGCCTATCTTTGTAAATAATTCACACTACAAACCTGCATTATCCCAACTTTATTACTGATTTCCCAACGAATTCAAGTAACTGACATCCTCACGTACTCAATGCCACTACTTTAAATACCAGTTTCCAGGGGAAACCAGTATTTCAAGCATATAAATGAATGCTATTAAAAATACCCAGTTGAAAACTGTTTGTTAGACCTCTGTTTTACTTTTAATAATTTCAAATGTAGAACAAATTACACATTGTAACATGATGCTTCTAATTCTAGGGAACAACACTTTCTTCCCTTAGTAAGTAGAAGCTGGAAAGACAGGCACTACCTGTCAAACCACGTGGTTGTTCCTGGAGAGGCTGAAATGCAGTAAAAAATTCAAATACATGTATGCATAAAAAGTAAACAGGGAGCCACTTACATCTTTCTCTTCCCCCACCCTGCTGCACATCTCAGCCACAGTAATGACACCTGCCTCTGCCTGCACCCATCAGAAGGAAGCAATGTGCTAAGGGACACAGCAAATGAGGGCAATCAGTACCCTCAAGTGGGATGTCCTTAGGGGTCAAATTACTGAAAGCACCTACGCTGAAATCTGACTCACCTAAGATTCTGATTCAGGCTAAAATAAGATTTGAGACTTGCTCATGAAGATACTCTCTGCAAGTGGTAATACCCAAACAACTGAAAATTTTCTACCTGAACATTTTTCTGTCAGAAAAGACAGTATCAGTTAACCACACTCCCCTGCAGGAACACACTGATTGCCCCAACAATGCATGCTGAAAAGTCAACCATGAATTTCCTTCAATGGAAAAATATTGGCTGTGTCAGAGGACTCTGCCTGTTGCACAGCATCGTAGCCAATCTTTTGCTCTGTGATGTTATCACAAGACACAGGCACAAACTGAAATACAGGAAATCTCACTTAAATAAAAAAAACATTTTCTTCAGTGTGGCCATGTTTGCTGCTAGTGGAACATGTTATCCAGAGACGCTGTGGAGTCTCCATCTGCAGAGATATTTAAGGCACAACTGGACACAGTGCTGGCAACCTGCTGTATCTGGCCCTGTGCTGAGTGGGGAGTAAGACCAGATGATCCTCTGAGGTTCTTTCCAGAGTCAACCATGCTGTGATTCCTCTCACCTATTGCCACCACGCAGCCTAAGAAGAGGTATAAAATGCCATAGTAAAAACAAATATGTTAGTGGATGCTGTAGTGAAAATAAATAAATGAGAAATGTAGTTTTAATAGAGATATGAGCAGAGAAATGGTTTGTTTACATTCAGAATAGATTACCTTCTATTACTGGTGGTAATACTTATGATGCACTCTGTGTTTTCATTGTCCCACACATTTTGATCTACTTTGCAGTGGGATTTTCTTCATTTTACTCAGATTACACCCTCCAAGAAGCCAATGAGCATACCTATTTTCAATCTCTCTTTCCAGATATCACGCAATGATTAGATAAAATATTACATTCAATACAGCACTAGAGGACAGAAGGAAAGCTACCATTTAATTAAAGGATTGATTCAGCATTTTAACTGACATATTATTGTTCCCTCACACTCATGATTTGAAAAAAATCAGTCTATCCATCATTTATCTCCCTGTGGCTGGGCTTAAAGAAGGGAAATTGTTAGGCATACTTATATTAGTGTAACTAATAAGTATAGAGGACATTGAAAAAGGAGAGTGATCATTGTGAAGAATCTCCACCAAAAAAAACTTTCCATAGACTATTCTTGGAATATCCTGATAACCCATTTTAACTAATCACTTGCTTTTCTTTTCAAAATTCTAGATGTGAGATGGGTTTGGAAAAAATACCTCTCAATTCAAAACATAGAGATATTCCTATTAACAGTAAAATAAGAAAAAAGAGATCCATGTATTTATGTATGGTTGAGGCACAGCATGATATCATGGATATCCATGCTCAGAATACAAAGGAGGAGTTAACATCTTTTTTTTCCTCATATGTTGTGGGAATTTTTTTATTCTCTGTGGGTCATTTGAGAAATCACTATCATTTTAATATCTGTCAGGGGTTGTGCCTGACTTGAGAATTCAAAGACTTCATTGTTCTCATATACAGGGTTTAAATTGAGCAAAATGAAGATAAAGGAATAATGTCATCAGAAAATTTGTGTTTTTCAGATAACAATAACATCAGTAGCAATAGTCTTGAGGGTGTTATTTAAATGAAACTGAAAGTAGGAAGCAACACAATAAGAGAAGATTTTAGAAAATACGGACAGGTATATATTGGGGAAAAGTCTGGGAAACAGATGTTGTCCTAAAGAAAGCTCACAAAAGGTTTCTTCCACACGCATGCCTTTTTATTTTTACTGCAAATTATAAAATTCAGTCATAAATACTTAAATTACATTTTTCTTCTCCTAATCTGAAATTACAAGTCATCTATTTGTGTAATTTGAAGAATGGAAAAATAATCACAAGATTCTATTGATTAAAATTTGTTCTAGATGTAGCCAATATGATTTTCATTTTCCTCTAATGCTGTCCTTTTACTGTAAAGTCCTAAGTCCTAAATACTTCGATTTATGTGCCTTAGTAACAAAAAAACCACTTAACATTGTGCTATCCAGAGATGATATTACACAGAGAGCCACAGGCAAAAAAGCCCCTTGATAAAAATGGGAACAGGCTGACAGTGTTTTGATTTGTAGCAGGACTACTTTTGCCTTATCTACTGGGTTATTAAAACCCACGTGCTGATGTATTGAAATAACCTTTCAAAGAAGAAGGTGACCCTGTGCCTGGAAAGATTTGACCTACTGAGGCTGCTTCAGCAGAGTGCACAAAATGTCCAGTGACACAGAAGCGAGGACAGAACAGAGCTTCAAATCCCTTTCCATTCTTTTTCCATTCTGCAAATTTGCTTGGCCTCTCTATTGAGCACAGCCAGGGTCACTCAGCACAATGTCACACATGAGAAAGCATTCGGCTCACTCAGGCAAAAAGTGAATTTCCCAGTCTGAAGCATGTAGGTACAGGTCAGGCATGGAATAGGGAAAAAAAATCCCAGTTCACTCCTGAAAATTCAATAGTCAAACAAAGTAGAACAAAGCTTTAGCTGCCGTGCTCACTTCTGAGAATTCTTTCCGTGGCTGATGAAGGTCAGGACTTCTCCAGCCCCTCCATGGATGCAGAATAGAGAAAACCTGACATATTGCTGGTGACAATGGAGAGTAGGGTATTGCAGTAGGAGACACAAAGAAGGTTTAAAATAATCTAAACACCTCCTCCATTATCTACTAAATCTGTAAAAGGTAAAGTTCAAAGAATGAGAAAAGAACCTTGATGACTTTATGAAGTATTTTTCAGACCAGTAGGACATTTTTTTTGCATTAAGTAGAATCAAATTCACTGTCTAATGAATTCTCTCTGAATTAGAACACAGCAAGACAAAATGTTTGCCAGTTGCCCCCATCTAGAAACCTGAATAGATTAGTGCTGATTAAAATGATATTATACAGTTTGAGAATATCCTCTGACCACCAGAATATTTTAAAAATATATTTTCCACATACAGATTTTTTAAAATTGATACAAAATACTTCACATTCTGGATGAGCTGGAAATAGCTACTCTAAACTGATTAGTTTTCACTAGATTTCACCCACCCCAATTCTCACTGTCATTCTGGATAGTGTAATCTAGAGCTGTGACCAGCTAGCTAATGCCTAAGAAAGATGTAATAGGAATCGTTACCTAATTTAAACAGAGAAAAATCAGAAGTTTTTTGACACAGTATAATTAATCCACAATTGAATACTGTTCAAACAACTCTAATGGAATCCGCATGAAGCTTTTTCTATAAAAAAATACTCATTTATAGGGAGAATATTTTTCTATAAAAGAAACATTAAGCTATTAGAGAGCATCCATAGAGGGCCACGAGGATGGTGATGGCTCTGGAGAAAACTTATGAGGAGCTGCTGAGGACACTTGGTTTTTTTAGCCTGGAGAAGAGGAGGCAGAGGGGAGACTTCATTGCAGTCTCCAACATCCTCAGGAGGAGAAGGGGCAGGCACTGATCTCTTCTCTGTGGTGACCAGTTACAGGACCCGAGGGAATGGTCTGAACCTGAGTCAGGGGAAGTTGAGGCTGGATATCAGAAAAAGATTTTTTACCCAGGGGGTTGTCAATCACAGGAACACACTGTCAGAGTTCAAGAAGCATTTGGACAACACTCCCAGGCACATGGTGTGACTCTTAGGGCAGGAGTTGGACTTCATTATTCTGATGGGTCCCTTCCAACCAAGTATATTCTTTGATTCTCATCCTGTGACTAAATGGACACCCAGTTTTCTGACATTCACATAGCCTTACTTTAGTTTCTTCATACACAAACCACTACATCTTAGTTGGTCTTAGCTGTTCCTATGAGTCATAGATGGTTACCACCCCATCACTTCTACACGTAGACAAAAAAGCATTACTTTTCACTCCTCTCACAGGTCCCCGAAGCACCACATTACCTCATTTATGCTTGCAGGTGCATGCATGTGTGTGGGAAGGTGCTCTTCTAGAAGCAACACCTCAACATCAGACCAGGACATAGTATTCTCCAAGGCTAAATTAAGCCCCAGCACACAGTTGACATAAAACAATGTGAACAAAGCACTACTATTCAAGTGTTTCAATGACTGCATCCCATTAAACTAAATAAAATGCCAGCTATGAGACACCTACAGAAAAAAAAGATAATGAAATTAAATCAAAGAGTTGATTTCACTAAAACAAGATTTTGCACAATTAAAACACCTGTGAATATGTGACTGTGATCAAAGCAGGCTTTTTCTTCTACAGCTTCAATTGTGATTGACCTTGAGTATTACTAGTTCAGAGTCTGAGTTGAAAACACTGCAAAAAATGGTTTCTGTGTTAAGAAACCATTGGATCCTTGTAAGGATCAGGCCAATGTGTTGAGTTCATCAACTGTACGACTGATACTACGTAATCACAGTGAACATCCTTCAGAGAGTCCATTTTATCATAGGCTGTGTTTACACCAAAGGTTGAAGAATAGTTGAAATATAAATATTTAAGATGAGGTAATTGGCATTTGTTCAAATCATGCTTCCTTATAATAGTCAAAGAAACAGACATAGATTTATTTTTATCTTGTTCATTTTGTATTTTGTTTTAAATAATGGAATGCATGGAAGACTGTCATTGAAAAAAATGGAAATGAAGTGAGCAATTATTTTAGGATAAATAGAACACAAGTGAAATTTGAGGTGTCTGTTTAGTAAGTAAAATACCTGGTCCCTACAGTAACTATGACTCAAACCTTTAAGGTTTCTTTAAAGCAGAAATAGAAATTCTATTAGGCAGCCAACAGTGATTTGAAGAAGAAGATGACTGAAGAATCTCTTACTTCATGGATCCCATAGCTGCAGGTGTCCTAATGATGGAACACAACAAGAAAAACATTGTCTAAAAGTTAGATAGATAATAGATAATAGATGCCAGACAGTGCTCCCTCTCACTTAGAGACAGGGGAGATGTTTTTGCCCTGAATATACATGCATAGACAACTTCTGTTCTGTTTTTTGTCCCCTGGACTGTATTTTGAAATGAGATTTGCCTCTGTTTGCTATTCAGAAGAAAAATATCTAAATGGAAGTGCATATCTGCCAAGGTGATATATTGCTTATCATTCTTATTCATTGTTCCTGATTGAATTTGAGACAGAAAACTTATTGATGGGATAAAAGTATTTTTTCTGCCACTCACACAGGAGATGGCAGAAAGAAAGGGATATTGAACACTGACACACACCATAAGTACAAGGATTAAATATGGCTATATGGTGTTTGAGTGATTAGTATTACCTGGACAGCTGCTTCTTGCTATGTGGAGTTTTGGCTTAGAGAAAATGAAATAACCTTCAATGTTATTTGGCATCTGGAAAAATAAAAGCACAGACACTTGGGTCACAACAGCTACAGGCTTGTGGAAGAGTGTCTGGAAAGCTGCCCAACAGAATAGGACCTGGGAGTCAACAGTGGCTGAACATGAGACAGCGTGTGCCCAGGTGGCCTAGGTGGTCAATGGCTCACATCAGCAATGGTGTGGCCAGCAGGACCAGGGCAGGGATTGTCCCCCTGTGAGCACTGGTGAGGCCACACCTCAAATCCTGTGTCCAGTTCTGAGGCTTTCACTGCAAGAAAGACATTGAGGTTCTATCCAGAGAAGGGCAATGGAGCTGTGGAAGAGTGGAGGCCAGTTCTTATGAGCAGCAACAGAGGGCTGTTTAGCCTGGAAATAAGTAGGCTTGGGGAGGACTTTATGTCTCTCTGCAGCTACTTGAAAGGAGGTTGTAGCCAGGTAGGGGGTGATCTCTTTTCCCAAGTAATAAGCTACAGGACAAGAGGAAATGGTCTAAAGTTGTGCCAGTGATGCCTGCAATTAAGAAGGTTTTCTAATATCCTAATTGGACATTAAGAAAAATCTCTTCACTGAAAGGGTTGTTAAGCACTGGAGCAGGCTACTTAGGGAAATGATCGAGTCACCATCTCTGGAAGTATTTAAAAGACATGCAGATGTGGCACCTGGGGACTTGATTTAGTGATGGACTTGGCAGTGTTGAGTAAGTAGTTGGACCTGATCTTAGATCTTTTTTCCAACCTGAATGAGTCTATGAACACTATGCTAGGAGTCTGTGCATTCTCTTTCTAAAATCAATTCAGACACACAGACTGATGTGGAAAATTCTCCAGAAAAAAACCCCAAAAACATTAAAAACCCCACAAAAACTGATCAAAACACCTGCCAAAAAATAACAGACAAAAAAAGGAGTGAAAGATAACTACACCCTAGGAAAAAACCCATGAAATATGTCCAAGAATTTCATTATAGAAAAGACAAGTAACAGCTGTAGAGCACTTTAAGACTATATTTAACATACACACAGGCAGCACCAACTCTCTGATGCCCACCTCATCACAGAAAAACACCATATTCAGAATGAAAAGGTAGTCAGTGATTCCTCCATGGTAAAAGGTGGCAATTACTGTGGAGACTGATGGTTCTATGCTCCCAGATTTGCTTGCTATACTGATTTTGATTTTTGTGGGCAGAATGTTTCACCTGTGACAAGCATCAAGTCCACAGGGAAACACAGAGGGGAAGGCATAGCCAGAAGCATCCAGGCAGCAACCTGAAAGTAATACCTGGTAATACCAAACTGACCACAGGATAACTGAGAAAACAAAGAGTAGGCAGATGCAAGGAAGAAAAATAAACCAAGACCAAGACATGACAGTAAATGTATGACAGAAGACCCATGGAAAATGAGAAAAAAGGAAGAACTGGTGTTGCTGTGGTCCTAATGAGAGCACAATAACGAGATCTTGAGGGAGAGTCTACATTCCCCAGAAAAATAACAGGAGGAAAAATCTTCCCAGTCTTTTTGAGGGACACCAATTTTTTGCGAGTTTGTCTTGTTTGTCTGTTTGTTTTTCTCCTAGAATTCCTGTCCTTTTTGTCTTGTCAGCAATTCTATGGCTTGTACAACTTTATAGAATTTTTTTCTCAGCAAAGAGGAAAAAATTTGTTATGCAGAATCTTCTCTAAACTACAAGCAAAGACTTCTGTGAATCTTGACATATTGTACTTACAAAACACCAGGTATTTCTCTCAATTTCTCTTTCAATGCTATCATTATTGAACTTGTGAAAAACTGAATAATATTTTTTGATATAGCAGTAACAGAATAAATTTTGAAGATTGTCCTTCCTGATTTCCTCCTTTACTCTCTTGTTTGGTTAATGAGGTGGAAGATAACACAACTGATAAAGACTGAATAGCTGAATGAATTTGTTGAATAGATATAGGGAATCTAATTTCAATACAAAGAATAAAAATAATAGTTGACGTAACCTTTTGATATACATTATTCATGCTAGCCAAAAAGAAATAAAAAAGCAATTTCTAGTTTTCAAATCCTCCTTTGAATACTGTGTTCTTTCATGGGAACTATTTGATTTGCAAATGAACGTAAATCTAGATAGCAAGATGACACTTTTTGCCACTTGCAAAAAAAAATTATTTTTTCATTTCCCACTATTTCCTGTTTCACTATTAGTACTTGTCAAATATTTCATTCATATTCTGACATTTTAAAATAACTTTGCTTGATTTTAGTTAGCTAATAAATGCTTTCTTTATCAAATTAAGAGATTTATGACTTCTTCCCCATCCTGAGATATTTTTTCAAATTATTTCATCTCTATGTTCCCATTAACACATGGTATCTTTTACAGACAATTCCTCAGCTATAGAAAGTTATCCAGGACATCCAGGTCCTTTTAATTTGCAAAGCTGCTTTCTAGGCAGTCAACCCCCAACCAGTAGCTCCCTACTAAAAGTGCTTATTCCACACCAGCTACAGAAATTTGCTTTTCCTTATACTAAACTTCTTTTAATGTTCCTGTTATCCCATTTCCACCACTGTATAAAGTCCATTTTTGTTTCATTTCCTGGTAAAGATACAGCCTCTGCTTTGGAGGAGTATGTGCTTTGTTTTCATAGTGTACTGATTCTGGCACCCATTTATAGGTTATTCTACCCTGAGAGTACACAAATGTTTTGTCACAAAGCCAGATCCCCAGATTTATTTCAGGCTTTTAAATGTTTAATGATGAACTTAAAAATGTCATTTCTTTAACGTTAGGAATCACTTGATATTCTATATCACATGCACAAAGGCAAAACTGGGAGCAATCCAGTCTTGGACAACATAGAAGAAAAATGGTAATTGGGTGAGATGTTTTTCTCCCAGTGAAAAATGAGATTCCCTTTCCTAATGAGTAGAAAACTCAATACATTAGAAAAATATAAATATCAAAGCCAGTGACTGAAGGAGTACCATGCTTTTCTCTTACTATCTGGAAACTCCAATCACATGCTGTGTAAAAACCTCTCCTGGTGGAGCTGCTATTTCAATTAAAAACCCAGCTCCTGGAAACAAGAACATGGACATTCCCAGGCTGCCATTTTAAAATTAAGTTTCTAAGTCTCACAGTCGCAGGAAGAGAACTGAAAATAACGCTGTGATTACAGAAATTCTCTGGAATATCCCTTCACATCTGATAGGTACCTGGCACAAATATATTTGGTGTTGGCAGCTCACATTAAGCAAATTAGTCAGTGCTTATGCCATCATGAGGAAAGGCACTGAGGCTTTGGTGACAATCCTATATGGATTCATGGACCAGGCAGTTTGGCATTCAAAGAATTTTAGCAGATGTTCTATGCCATACATCTAAGAAGATATCCACAGCACTAAACTTATTAAGACTCTCTTCTGTGCCATCACAGCATGTGAATTCTGTGCCTACAAGATGTCAACACGCGAGTCTGGGGTTGCTTTGTAACACAGCATGACACCTCCTCCAACCTAATAACCTGAGGTGCTTCTGGCATTGAACTGTTAGTGTACAGACCTTTGTAGATTTCTCATAGTACTGGAGTGTGACAGATGTCCAAACTAACACACTGACATAAGTACAACAAATATTAGAGATTTATTTACTTTTACATATGCCCTGGCCATATTAAACCTAGTGTAAGTCTATATGTATCTATTTTAGTGGTTTTGTTTTACTTTTAGTTTCACAATGGTGAATGAAAGAACAGGCAATATTTTAAAGAGTAGGGGAAAAAACCTTCAAAGTGACTCTGGTCTAGGTCAAAATCTACTCTGTCTATCATCACCTCAAAAGCTTATTGTTAATATGAGGGAAGCCACTTCAACTGTTCAATTTCTAGCTTTATATTAATAAAAATGCTATCCAAAACTCTTTAAATGGATTTTTTCATTAAAAATTAAAGCCTTTAATTAAAAACCACTCTTGTTTTTCTCTTGACCAAGACAGTTCAGCAATATTCATTTCACATCTTACTATTCTAGAAATGTGATTGTGATAAATATATATCACATTAATACTAATATAAAGTAGTTATTTCAATTTTAATAATCTTGCTAAGTGAAAAATTTCTGTAAGTTTGATACTGAATATCTTAAAATCCTCCAGGGCTGGAAAGTAATATCCTATAGACAGAATGGATTAATAAAAAGGCCTTGAAATTACCGACACTTCAATGACGTACAAATGTATTTTAGGTTACTTAACAAAGGTCTCTTCAGTTTCTCAAGACCTTATATATTTGGAAAAGTAGCCATTTATACACCTGAGTTAAGAGGTGAGAAGAAATTAAATACTCTTTCAAAGAACATGCATACGTCTCCTTGAGAGATTTAAAAGTCATTATGAATTTTCTATTAAGTTCTGACTATTACAGGTACAAGCTTTTCCCACGGTTTCTAAAGTGTTTTAATGCCTGCTATAGATAATGGTTTTAAACTGAAGTTTACATTGAAATGATGAAACAGATTTGCAATTGCAGTCTGTCATTCAAGATAGTATTTGTGTGATGATTACTTTCCAGAATGTCAAAAGGTTTCATTCTGACCATCATTGAGAAGAGTGTACATTTCTCTGAACAATATTTCAGTCTCACATGCAGTTATTACAGTTGTCCAGAAATTCTACAGAGGTAAAACCTCCAGAGAGAAACTTCTGCCATACTCTGCCTCTCTTTATTGGAGGAACACCACAAGAATATATTTTACAGTATTTCAGCTCTTCTGCTTCAAGTCCTGATAAAAGTGAAAAAAAAAAAAAAAATCAAAAGTGTATGATAAAAAACTATTGGAAAGATAAATACTAGGATTTCTTTTTAGGGAAAGCTGGTCAGATTTCAGCAAAGCACAAAAATTTCAGATCCTCACTGAATTATTTGAAGTGCTGTTTATGAAAAAAATGTAGAAAAATAAATTCACAGAAACTTTATAGATTGTGTGATAGGTATGTATACGGCACTCTTTTATGTCTTTTTATGCTTGTGTCCTGAACAGTAAAATAATTACATATTTTCTTTCTCTGTTTATTTTTTGGTCTTGGTCTACCTTCTATACTAGTTCTCTATGTTCTCAGTACTTCCAAAATGCAAGTTTCCTCTGGACACCCTGAAATTCAGTCACAGTTCTTGATTTTTCTATCTGGGGGTTCTACCTTATATCACTGATTTTTTGGATCTGTCTTTACAAACATAGAAATTACTATTGATTTTTCTCCTCTGTCAACATCTGCATCACAAAAAGATTTTTCTACTCCTTAAATATTTTTATTATTTTTCCCAGGCTTCTTCTCTCAGCTTTTTGATTCTGCCTCCTTAATTGTATAGAACTGTCTAGCTGAATGTCACTTGACACTTGTCACTCATACACAGAGGCCACCCTGACCTTCCAAACAAGATATGTTCTCTAGGTGTTACACTTATGGTTTCTCAGGTGAACCATAGCCTCTCAACTCCTTTCTGTTCTTTGACAAAGAATGAAGAAGCTGGAAAGAACATTAGTTACTGCCAGATGGGGAAGGGCATTCTGGCCAGAGAAAAAGGGAGTGCAACGAAAAATTGTGTATGTGGAGAAAAGAAATATTCATGGCTTGAAGAAGACACTAGGATGATGTGAAAAAAGCATGGAAGGGGAGGAAAAAGGGGAAATGAGAAAAAAGGGAATGGGGGGGAGGGAGGGGAGGAAAAAGGAGAAGAAAAAAGGTAGAAAGGAGAAAAGGAAAAGATTGTTAGAAGACAGAGGCACCTAGGATATTTCTGGAGAAAGCTGCAAAATAGATGATTCTGAGGGGACAGAGAAAAGGTGAAACAGATCTTTTGTCTGACCTGTGACAAAAACCAGAAGTAGTGTCTAATTTTAGCAGAGCAGAATGAGCTGCCACAGTGTCAGAGTCCTCGTGTATTGTGGTGTGAATGCCAGTGGCCAACAGGTGGAAGAATTAGCTACCACAGGAACCTCTGCTACAGGGACCCTGTATGCCAGGGACCTGAAAATCAAGTCCTGCACAGTCAGGAGACCTCTAGGGAAATAAAAGGATAAATTCTATATCCTGTTTGGCTTTTGAACATATTACCTGTTTGTTTCAGTTTTCAGAAGAATCCCAAAATACTGATCAACTAAAGTTTGCCTTGTTTGGATATAAAATATCAGCAATTTCTGGTGGTAGCAACCATTGTACAATAAAAAATTATAGAAAAAAATATTACTATTTCTAACAGGACAGATATTCAGGCACTCAAAAAAAATGCAAATAGAAAGTGGCAACAATTTTCAACTCTTTTTCAATTCCTCCCTCCTTTCTGTGAGTTCTTTAAGAAAGCCAACACTGAATTGATTCTCTTAAAACCTTTTAAGGGAAAGATGGTTTTCATAAGCAGATATTTATACTTCTGAATGTGAATGAATTTCTCTATAAGGAAGAATGTATATTTTAATATAAAAATTGTTTTGAATGAGAAAAATCAGTTATGATAGAGTCAGACAGTTTGCAAGGGATTTCAGGATGTCTCTAGTTCAACCTCCTGACAAAATTGGGGTTGAAACTAATCCAGACGAGGTGTCTCAGGGCTTTCTCCAGCTGCACCTCAAAAACCCCTAAGTACAAAGATTTCACTATGTTTCCAGAAAATTTTCTCCAATTCTTGATAGTCCTTGGTGATTTTTTGTTTCCTTCTATGAAGTCAGAACCTCCCGCACTTTAGTTAATGACCATTGCCACATTAATTCAGCATGCACTTCGGTACAATATCTGCAAATTAAAGAATACAAGCAAGCTCTGGCCATTAATGTGCTTTGCTTTGGCACATGCAGTTAGGTAAGACACTGGAGGGAAGACACCCTTTGGCGGCTGTGACAAATCATAGTGAACATGACTGTAGGTGTAAGTGAAACCGTTATTCTGGAATCACAATAACAACTCTGTTTTCCTGCCAAAACTCCCATACAAGTAGTGACCAGTCCCAGCTGGCTGATTTTGAAATCTGGTAGTACCACAGACCAGGGTTTTTGACTGTCAGTTCTGTTAAGCCTTTACATAAGAAATGCTGCTATATTTTGCACATAAATCAATAGAAACCGGCAGTACAAATCTCCCAGACAACTTTGAGATTTGCAAGTTTCTGGGAACAGCCTTTTATCTTCCTCTCTGCAGTCTCATGTTGGTTAGACAAGAAAAGCTTTAAAGATTTCAAGTATGGACTTTGGAGAAAGGTGTTGGGAACAAAAAGAAAGAAAGGAAATACAGTGTTATAAACCACTTGCATATCTCAGTTTTCTTTTAATCATAAGAGACATTTATCCAAGAGTTTGTGGTTGTCGTCTCTGACTGCCTGAAGCAAGCAGTGTTGTCTTACTGAAATACTGATTTTCAGACAACTGCTGTGAACAAATACACCAATCAGACCTCAAAGTTCCCTTCTGTTGGAAGTCATCACTTGCAGACAAACTTCTCCATGCTCATTTGGTCTAGCAGCTTCTAGGAATAAAATACCTGTAAGGTAGAAACATGCATTTCCTGATGCTTTTCCTTCCTTTTAACTTAGAAAGAGCAACTTTCCAGAATTAAAACATCAACAATATTGAGTACGCTAAATGGTTACCTTTTTTTTCCTAAAGAAGTGGTATTTTTACCCCCTTTCATATAAAAACATAGATACTACTCTAATTGCAAAATAGCTACCATTCCTTTAGGTATACATATCGAACTAAAATAAGCATATTCATTGCACCTTCTGCAGTGAAAAAATCAGAGACAGAAAAAGTTTTAAAACTGTAAAATAGCTGCTGTGTGATCAGGCCACTTACAAGCAAAATGAAAAAAATATATTGAGAAACTTTCCATTGTCCTTTTAAGGTGAGATTTGAAACTAAGCATCACATATTTAGGATTCGGGTGCTTCAATTTGTGATACGGTGGATACTTCTTTCTGTTGATGACCAAAACACCCCAAAGTTAAAATGTATGTTCCTCAAAAAGAAGGATTTCTATTTCTCAGAAATAACCTCCTCTAGAAGGAAAAAAAAAATTCCTTGAAATTTCTTCATGCGCTCCGACATTCAGCCTTCTTCAGTTCAAATGCCATGAGATATGCAAATTACACAACTGCAACCCTGAAGACAGTATTTTTTAAAGCACAGTTATAGGAAATCTGCACTCAAATGTCAAATCAGTTAATGTAGATAAAAGGAAGACTTACAAGCATAGGAGCATCAGAGTACCTCAAGGCCATAAGTAAATATTGACATAAAGTCCATTAGGAAAAATTAAAGGACAGCCAGTTTGTTCATTTTAGAGGATTCGCAGTAGGATATGTTCTTTTATTTCCTTCATCCTGTATAATTCTACATGGCTTCAAGCACACTGATTGTCACCTTAGCAGCTGAGAACATGCAAGTAATGAAAATATTCAAAAACTATCAAATATCTTTTTTCAAATCCCTTCTCATTCTTCTAATTGTGACTGTGAGTATTTGTAGAAGAAAGAGAAGAACACAGATTCTTTTTGTAGGTTTGTTCTTGCTATACTCATGCTGTTTGTTTTTTTATCAAGGACAAAACTGGAGCAGAAGATGGTGAGTTCAGGATGGATCTTTTTGTCTAATATGTCCATCTACAAATCAAGGACTGATTTCATATTAGTCTTTCACACACATTATTTTATTCTGCTCTAGTCAAATAACAATCTCAACTAGGAATTTAGATGGCTTTAATATATCCTGGGGCATGGTATACAATACCTTGATCTAGGGACCAAGTCTAGGAACTTAATTCATCTTTTTGTTGTATTAGAGGCCCATATCAAGCATGGAACAGCTCTGGTGTGTTTTTCTAGCAAACTGTGTTGCTAAGGATGAAAATAGAAAGATATTGATGAAGGACCTAAATACTGTGAACTGCAATTTGTTCCACTTCCTGATAATCAGATTTGTTTTAATAAGACTTGTTTTTTTCACTGATGGTTGTTTTCTAGAGAAGAAACACTGATGTCAAATGAGGCTGTCAGAGTTAAAAAAAAAAGGCATTAACTGGGACCTTCCCGGTCCTGATGTACTCAGGGCTGGCCAAGCATGAGACAGGTACAGCTGGCCTTGCTTCCCAGTGCTCGTCAAAAGACATCCATGCAAGTGGAGCAAAAGCAACAGATTCCATGAAACAAACAGTCTGGTTAAGCTGACATGGCAACTGATGGAGCTGGGAGAACTTCTGCACTCCTAGATTCTCCTACCCCGTCAGGACATAATAAAGTCACACACCAGCTCTCCCTTTGGCTTTCCTGTGAAAGAAGCTCAGATAGAAAGAGGTAGAAAGGAAACTTAGGGTCTTCTGCAGGAGCTGTTGATTTGACAAATTGCCTCAGAACAGTGTGAACCTTTTCTTCAATTTACATGCCTCTCTATATTTACTTTCTTACAACTGATGGAAAGATCTTATGGAAAAATCAGTTCTTCCTGAGCTTTAATAGATTAGTAGCAAAAATTGCCAGAAGCCACATTATTAAAAAATTAGGGAAAAATAAATTACTTTTTAATATGCATGGCTAACCCAAACATTAAATCATAACATAATTTCCATTCCACAGAAATAATCTCTGTATTTAGATATACAAAACTGCAGGGTTTCTTAAAGTACCAACTACCAATCTACATCCTATGGGAGAATAGAAGAATACTTATTTAAAAATTAAATTTTATGTCTTGATGTGTGTTCCTGCTTTCACCCCTTAAAACGTATCACTTGTTTGTTTATCTGTCTGAGGGGTTATGTGGTAGGAAAAGACATAATCCCATCATATATTGTTTTGACAGAAAAATATGCTACCCAACTATGAAAAAGGATTAAAATGTTATTATCTGTCCTACAGCATGCCCTTTACACAAAATTAATCCCTTTTAAGGAAGCAGACCTGCACTTCATAGCAAGGAACACAGCCAGGCAAACTTCAGCAACATCCTTCTTAGAGGAACAGATGAACAGGGCATTTCCCTGACTGTCCTCTAGCACTGTGAGGAAAACAACATTCAAAGCTCCACCACTGCCCACTTCCCTTTCTTAGCTCCATCAGCACTTAGGATATGCATTTGTTTTTCCATTAATTTTTCAGTACCAAAAGCGAAAGGATGGGGCCTTTTATTTCATATTTCCAGGCTGCCTTGTTCTTTCCAGGCAGTGTTAAAAGTAAATAAAATTGACAACACAGGGCTAACAAGTTGAGGACTTGATGTTTTCATCTTATGTTTTGAGCCTGTTACAAGTAAACCTTTAATGGCTTCTACTAACCCTATTATCACCTGTCAGACAAGCCTAGCAAAAGTAACAAGCATCGACTGGGCTCTAGCCAAGATGAGTTTAATTTGAGAGTCAATATTCACTTTTTTTGTTACACTTCTGTGGAGTACTGCAGGTTATCTGGCTGACCTTGGCAGCTCTGGTCTCTCTTCATTCTCTTTTTCTCCTCATCTCAATTACTTAGTATTTATTCTGGATCTGACACTGGTTTGTTACTTCTTGGCTCTCAAAATCCCAAAAGGTTTCTTTCTACCTTGAAGAAATTCTGCAGAAATTTTTCATTTGTTATAAAACCAGTAAGTTCACACATACAGTTCTCATGGTTTGGAGATGCATTACTGTAATTTTTTGAGTTGCCACTGAGGTGACTATGGAAGACAGTAACACAATCAATTTTTCTTTTCTTTTATTTTTAATCCACTCTTTAAAAAAAACTAAAGCAATTAGAAAATTACATGCTCTTTGTTTCTTTAAAAATATGAAATGTATTTTACTAGAGATCTAAAATACCTTGAACCTTCTGGATTCATTCAAACTTGTTTCCTGCCTTTGGAAATGTGCAAATCAGAGAAGAAGAAAGGAAATGATGCAATTTTTATGTTGCTCAGCAGGGGCTACCTGGACTTGGAATTTCATATTTTATGTTATATTTTATGAAGTACATTTCAGTTACATCAAGGAAGGCTACAAGGAATAAAACCAGGTAATTATACCAGCATTTCCAGAAATCTATCACTCCAAAGAAAGGAATACCAAATAAGCTATGTTGTAACATCTGTACCTGCACAATGAAGCATGAATTGTGGAAGGTGTCTTTGGAAATTTCTTCAAGAATTAAGGTAACTATGAAGATCCAAAGAGGAGTGAGTTATGCACAGAACTGTGAAGAGTTTGGGCACTGTTGTCTCTTGATCCACCTCTGTCTCTTGCCTGTAAGAGAAAATACCCCAGACTTCTCCTTGTCTGTTGTTACCAGATTGCCAGTCATGCTAACTGAGAGATGTACACCTTCTTTTACCTTCTTTTTCTCCCTAGCATAGCTTTACAGGCCCTTCTTGTTATTCTTTGCATCCCTTGTCAAGTTCAGCTCCAAATGCACCTTAGCCTTCCTGACCCCATTCCTACAGAACCAGGCTGCATCCCTGTACTCTTCCCAGGATACCTGTTCCTGCTTCCATTGCCTGCACATTTTCTTCTTGCCCATTAGATAAACCAGTAAGTCTCAACTCAGCCATGTCAATCTCTCATCTTACTTGCCTGATTTCTTACACCTGGGGATCAAGAGTTCTTGCAATCTACGGAAAGTGCCCTTAGACCTCTGTCAGGTCTGTCCCTGAGGGCAGTATCCCAGGGATTTCTCCTGGTTCACAAGGTTCGCTTTGTTGCCTTGGTCTCTAAATCTTACCCATAAGCTTTTGACCTACTCAAGGCCATTCTTCAGAGACAGCTCTTAACATTCTATCCATCACTTGTGGTTGGGAACCCCGTGCATCTCCTTCCTCTCCTGTGCCTGCTGAACAGCCTGCAGCCACTGATACCCATGCTCCAGTCATTGATGGCTACAGGTTGGTACAACAGGGCTACATTTTTCCAGTGATATAATTGTTCCAGTATGTCAAAATCAGTCATTCCTTATGTCAAAAAACATGATGCAAAAACCTGTGAGTGTCTCCTGCTGGTGCTCTAAACATCGCAAATACGAGCTCTGTATGTCACATTTTACAAGTGCAGGGCAGCCAGGACTTCACAGCTTATGGACCAGCCCCTCCCTAATGATCAGGTTCATTTGCAAGCCAATTATCAAAGACCTAAATAAGCAACAAACAATAACAGAAGTATCTAGTACATAATAGGTGTTCTATTACATTTGAGGGTTGAAACTATTTTCTTTCTGCCAATGGTTGATTTGTGTCAAGTGATTGGTTAAAAAATAAAAAGAACAAGCTCCCATTGGCACATGATAAGATGCTTAAAGGGGTTTTAGCTTCAAATAAACAATGAATATCTTGAGATCTGTAATGAAATCATGGGAACTAACAATGACTGTCACATGGCAGAGACTCCAGGGCCTGTTGCTGATACATTCAGCTTTCAGATAAGCAGCCACGTCTTGCTTCAGCACTTTCTCTTATTTTCTACTGACACCATAAGCATAACTTAGCTACATGTATTCTTGCCAAAAATAATTGACTCTCAGGCAGGTTTTTTCTTTCCTAGAATAGTTTTTGAGGCTGATTAAAAAAAATCATACTAATAGAAAATTTAGAAAAATAAGGCTGGTTGCTTTGAAAGGCTAGGCATCTGGGATTTATGACTTCCAGTCTCCTTGTATAAACAAAAGTAAGATCTGGGTGCAGTCCTATCCCTGAAATAAAATCACCTATGTGAAACTTCAGATCCAGGAATAAGAGAATTTTTTTGCTCTGAAGCAGGTTGTATAGAGAGTTTGTTTCATAACATGGGCATCCCATTTTCCTCAGACAATTGTGCAGGGCAAATGGAGACACCGAGGATCCTTGGAAGACCGCTGCAAAACTGGGGCAGTTGCCAGGTTCCTCGAATAGCCTACCATCAGTCCAGGGAGTCTCTGGAAGACTGTGCTGGCCCCAAGATATCATGAGTTAAGCATTTTTGGCTTCACTAATTAGCACTTGCTGTAATCTTACTCTAGGGTCTCAATTTCACTGGAAGTAGTGGCAGCTGCTCCCTCTCCAGAGGAGCCCTCAATCTTGTGGAGAAAAATTTCACTATAAAAGGAGAGAGACATTGGGTCTGCTACCAGTGCAAAACCTTAGCTCTTTGTGAGGAACTGGAGCATGGGATATCACATGAATTAACCACAGCCATGAATTCTGCCGGATCACTGGTCAACTCCTGACGCTGGGGAAGTTTCACTGCTTTTTTACCAAAGAAATATCATTTATGTGCTAGTGGTTATCAGACGCAATATCACATTGATTAATATTACACTTTCATTACAATATGTTGTATAAATTTGGAGCCAGCATTGAACCATATAGCCATAAACATTTAAAAGGGTGCCACTAATATACCTTGAACAATGAGACACAGTGCTAACAGAAAGAGTAGTGCTAAAATAATACTTAAAATATGCACAAATTTGGCACAAATCTACCATAAATTCGATGAAGAAAGTATAATTTTACACTGAGTGTACTTACAACAGGGATGAATTTGAACAGTTTCATAAAAACACATCATATTTGAGAAATTAGATAAAGATTAGCAGAACTAGCAACAAAAATTAACTTGTAATAATTATTATGAGTCTTGGCTTTGCTATAAAATACAGTCATAAAAATCAAAAGATGCTAATGCAGTGTCTCTTACGAATTGAGAAATTTATTGAGTCACACACAGAAAAGTAGTAGTGAATTAGTAGTGAGTAGTCAAGAAATTAGATAAATATTTGACTCCCCAGGAAACAGTACAATACTCCCTAGAAATCTAACTTATGTTGGATAAAAAAAGAAACACCCTCAGGGAATTATAGGGAAACCTAAGGAGAGTTCAAACTGAGCAATGCAGTAGCAAAATACATTCAGAAAAGCTATTGGAATGACGAAATGAAATTGCATAAGGTGATACATACCTATTTTATATTCACTGCATCCTGATGCCATTGTAGGTACATCAGGAAAAGATGATTAGAAAATTTAATGCTCACAGGCTAACAAAGGCAAAGAAGATCCCTACAGAGTCACACACACCTCATAAATCTTTGGGATGGTCAAATTTCGTTTGACGATTGTCTTGCACACTAGCCAAGGTATTTGAAAAAATGTGTAATGAAAAGAGTTTAAAAGAGGGGAAATGAAATAAGAAGATATGGAAATGTCTGTGTGTGAGAGGAATTAGCAGATGAATAGGAGGAGGGATGTGTCACAGATATGCCTCACATATTATATTCATTAATTGGCATATATGACAATAGTCATATGCTAAATACAGAGCTTGGGAGGAAACTTCAAAGGACAAATTTTCCATAAATATATTCCTTTTTCCTTTTTTATAAGACCTCTCCATATTGACTATTCTCTGAAAAAGAAGAGAAGGATGGATGCATATGAATATTTCCACCTTCCTAGAAGAGGAAAAAGTTACAATAGCTAAAATATGCTCATCACAAGAACTGGTTCAAGAATTCCATTGATGCCCCATGACCTGGCTCAGCCCATTACAGAGAGCCCAGATGGAAATTCAGATGTGGATTAAAGCTCTTTCTACACATTACAATGCCTTTCTAGCATCTTTAATGAAACTCCTCCTGAGATATGAGCATTAAGCTGTGTTCCTTCTGGCCTGTTCTTCATCAGAAGTAAATTTCTGCCCTCAGAGTGTATTAATGACTCTGCTGATGACAAAGGAGATGAAACAAAGCACAGCTCATTCCACAAAAACAGCATTTACTTTTCTAGGCTAGGAGAAACATATTAAAATGGGTGATGACAACTAGTTGTGTTAGAAAATTAATGATACAAGGCTCAAAGTACTGATTGCATATCCATAAGAGGTTTCACGTTCAAAGGGGGAACATTTGATTGAACTGAGTTTATATTTAGAAAAATGGGATCTGTTCCTTTCAAGCACTATGTATGGATTAATTTATTTTAAAAGCATTGCGCATTTCCTTTTTTTTTTTTTTTCTGCAATACTTGGCATGCTTTTGTACATGACTTTGAAATGTTAGAATTGTTTTGGGTTTTTTTAAAGGCAGAAAAATATTTGGTTTAAATCCTGACTGAACAAACTGAACCATCAATATTTGGAAATCTTGCTTTCTCCTATTTTAAACTGAACTGAAAGTAATTGAATTCCTTGTGGGCCTTTGTATATGTAGTTTGGTGTTTGCAGTAAGAATGGCACTCTGGGCATGCCCACCTTTTCCTGTCTTGCAGCAATTCCTCCAGTAATGGGCAGCTCAGAACACTAGACCTTCTCACTAGGGAGAAGATCAGTAATTGTCTACAAAATGTGCCATAATTCCTGTTGTCTAAGTCAAAGGTGCTTTTAAAAACAAACAACTGTATCTGCAGTTTGATCAGAACAGCAGCAAGAAAAATAAAACAGTGAAAATCCATTAATCAATTCAGTCACTTTTTTTTTTCTAGCATCTTGAACTGCAGCTCAGTGTTACTGCATCTGGTAAAGCCCTAAGGCATGGCCTTACAGATGGTTTTAGACCTCAGGTATCCAGCTGGCACAGATTCCCACCATAAAGATCCTTGGACACAATTAAAAAGTTAGTTGACCAGCTGCTCAAAACAAGGTGTAATGGGTTTGTCAGCTTCATTTTGGCATGTCTTTCATATGCTGTCACCTGAAGGAGTGTCAAATTAATTCTGAGCACATGTATGGAGGGAGGAGGTGAAGGTTTCTCCTGGTCTGAAAAAAATTAAGACCTCAAACAATTAACTGTTACACAGCTTTGGGTGCAAACATTCTCACATTATTTTGCAGCATGCTTAGTCCTCCCAAATTAAGAAAATCCAGAACAGTCTCGCCAATGACTGAGAAAGGAAAACTGAAACTATGTAAGCTAGCTAGAAAACAGCCACATGATAATTCTAATGCTGAAGAGTTCTTTCAAGTACCTTAGCCATACAGCCCTTTTTGACTGCTCTTTAATCTGAAATGCACTTATCCCTCGAAATAAAAAAAAAAAGTATTGGCCATTACAACAGAGTTATCTTGTTATGCTTGGTAGATCTCAATGTATTGCTGTTCTCATGCTTCGTTCAAACACTTTTGAGTCGTTATAATATTTGAGTACCCATAGTTCCCTATAGGAGTTTCACAATTAATGTGCTTCTTTTCATTCCCAGTCTACCTTTTGTTGTTTGTCTTATTTATTTGTTCTTGTGCTGACATCATCCTTCAGACAGAACACCTCCTCTTCCTTCCTGAAGTTTATGTGAATCCTAACTACCTCAATAAACTAAATTTTATGGCAGAATCCTGAGAGTATTTCCAAAATGCTCAAATCAATGCTGAATAGAGATAACCAAGACAGTTTAATGTGCTATTTGAGTGCCAAAAGCAGCACAGCAGCCTCCCTTGGCTCAGGAGGATAAATTAACCCAAATGAAGAATGACAGTGACAGAATATTTTTATGTAGCTGCATACAGTACTTTAAAACCATATGAAGAAAGGGTGATCATATAGAGCAAAATCTATCCAAGATTGTTCCACTGCAATTAAGGCACAGCATTGATTCTTTCTTCACATTTACAGGGAAATGCACATTCATACCATGCCTTGTTGTAGCTTGTTAGTAAGTAATCCTGATTGGCACATGTGGTTGATCAAACCAACCTGCTGCATGGAACAGACACAAGTTGTCACATGGCACAGCAGCCCTGAGTTATGTTACAGGGATCAACTTTTCACATGAGCAGTGTCCTGAGTGCACACCTACATAAGAACAGCAGCTACAGACACACACTGACCACATGGCCAATGAGTCATCTCATCATGTCACCCCACACACAAAACCTACACAAGTTAAAGAGCTTCAGATTATTTCAATATTTTTAAGTCCTATAAAAGAAACTAGAGAGCTCCAGGAACTTATTCTTGAGCAATGATTTTCCACGGGAAGGGGTAGGTTTGTTTTGGTAACTACTGTTAGCACACTGAGATGGGTCCTTTTTATAAGCTGTTGTTTTGTCCTTATTCATTCTAGGAACCAGATGAAGTAGAGCTCAGTGTTCCCACTGAGGGAACATCAACTGTCCCTAGAGTAACAACAGGGTTAGGGTGCAAACTAGCTGGCACTAGTGGTAAATATTCTAGACAAAATTTAAGGTAAGTTTCATATTTCTGAAATATCAAGGGAAATTAATGTAAAAATTCAGAAATGTCAAATATTAAACTTCTTCATCTATGTGTAGAGGTGTGGGGAATATTTCCCAAAACTTGTCCTTCTTTGTGCCTGCCTACAGTGGAAACTACAAAGATTTGTCTGTGTGCTGAGGAGCAAACAGAAGGGATGAAGGGGGAAGAAGAGCTGTGCTGTGAATTCTACAAAGGTTTTTATTTTATTCAAAGACATACATCTTGGAATCCCTAATCAGCTTGTCCCTGCAGAAACTTGTCATAGAAGGCAGTAATAAATCATTCAGGCATTCACTCAGTCATTCACTTCATGAGTCCCACTGAGCATCATTTATCTAAAGACTGCTAGGAATGTACACAAGAATGAAAATACATCTGAGTTATGTAACAAACTAATCATACAGGAGATATCCTGTATGGTGGTAATAGCAACATGAAAATTGTTCAAGGAAAATAATATAATTCAGTACAAACCTAAAGAAATAAACCCTTGTTATCAAGATGACCAAAAATGTTGACAAAACTATAAAACATTATTTTAACATTCCTCTGTGGGATTCTCCATCTGGCAAGAAACTACAAAGAACACACACAGAAACTGAAATACATTCACATTCTGCTTTATCCCATGTAATCTCAATCTCCATAGAGAGTAGTGCATGTCTGATGGCAACACATGTATGTTTCAAGGTCAGAAGTGTTCTGAGCTAATAGATCAAAATTAGGAGGAATATTTGCAAATCAAAATATATTTGGAACTTTGTCATGGAGCAGAGCCTGCTGAAGAACCTACTGATACCCTCTCTCTCAGTAAAAACCACAGAGTATAACTTACTTGCATTTAGCAACAGTCTAGCAACTAGGGAATGCAAGGTTTGAATTGACTTCCTGCTTATTAGAGTTAGCTTTCTTTGGATTTTGCTACCACTGGACCAATCAAATTTATGTGGTGGCTTTAATTAGTATCTTTGGAGTTAAACTGAATTTTAGTAGGTTTCCATAAATCTCTGGAATTTGATTTTTAAGATCACACACCTTTCCCAGCACTTAACAGAACAACAGCAGATTGCCACAAGAGCAGCTCTGTGTAGTAACTAAAGATAGTTGAGGAGCATAGAGTTCAGTGACAAGTGTCCATTAGCAGGAAAGCTCCTTCAGGAGCTATCTGCCTCTTGTTCAGTTGAACATGCATATATTTCCCACACCTTAATCAAACACACAACTGTGTATTTCTGCCCAGGTTCACTTACACATCTATATTTTAAAAAATGGCAATATAGTGATAGAATTTTGGAGGAAAGGGAGATATTTACATGACAGATTTTTTTAAAAACCTTTTCCCAGGTAAAAGAAAAATACACCCTGGGTCAGCTGAAATTCAAATCTGTTTTGTGATTGTGGATCAAGGTTTGTATAGTATTTATAAACAGAAATCAATACCATCACAATAGCATATTTATTATGAAGATATTCAATAGTGTTATTCTTCTATCACTTTAAAAGCGATTAGGGAGATAATCTTGTTTCTAAATAGACAGACAAAATGACACATTTTCCTTTCACTTCTGAAGAACACATATTCTCGGTCTTACAGATTGTCAAGATTAAAATCTTTAGTGGAGATCCTTTTAAAAGTGTTTTAAAAACCTTTGCATTGCGTGGCTTTGGATTACAAAATTGTGCAGGTATTTTCATGAGAAGACAGCTCTCAAGGTTTTTCAAATGAATCTGCATGAAGATAACTTCTCACAGTAATATTGGACCTCAAAATTAACTCACCTGACTTTTGTTTTCCATACATTTCCCCATGTATTTGCTTTGTCTGTTATGAAGGCTTTAAATATGCCAGCAACACAACATACAACACAACATTGGGACTGCTGGACAGGCTGAGCAATAAAAGGAAAATGGGATTCACAGTAGCTGCACCATTTACTTTTACTGTGAAACAGAGAGACATAATTAGGCTACGTGCTATCAACTCAGATGTTCAGAGATTGCTGGGCATATCCACATGCTGTGCACCTCTACCAGAAAACTGTAGTTTCAATTCTCATTTGCAATGTCAAGTGATTGTATAAATTAACATTGCACAGACTGGTATGAATATCTGCTGAGTTTGTGACTATAGTATCAGCTAAAAAGGCTAGTTCTAAAAAAAGGGTAAATCTGCAGATTTCATGTTGTAAATCCATTGATCAGGAGTGCAAGAGAGGAAAACAAAAATTCCCTAAATATTTGAGCAAACCTAAACTTATGTGGATTATGGAACAACTGAACAATCTGGCAGAAGTCAGAATTAAACTCATGCCTCTGCATACGAGTCATATACAACAATAAGGCATCAAAACAGCACTTACAGCTGGAGAATATCAGGGGACATGAGTGTTCATCCATGGGGAAGTTGTGCAGCTGCAGCTGGCACTCAGCATTGATGGTAAGCCTGTGAAGAAACCAAGGGTCTGTTACCATGTGCCAGTACAGGGAACAGCCAGAGGACGACACGGGGTAACCTTAAACATTGTGTAAGACTAATTTGACATCCATAAGTAAGGCCTGAAAGGAAAGAACCGTATTTGTGGATTGTTCATTGGCTATTTAAGCCTGATCCAAAACAATGATAATTATCTAAAATAATTTCAGACACATCAAGACTTTCTGGATTCCAGAAAATCTGTGTGTATGCTTTTCTCTAGACAATTCATCATTGAAGGTGCTGGGATGAAAAACAACTACTCTTTACAAAAATAACAGGAAACATGGCTCTTGTGGTATGTAATTCCACAAAATTAAAACCTCAGAGGGAAACTTACAAGAAATATTCTCCACGTATTCTTATAGTGTGAACTTAAAATTCTTTCAGTCTCTGCAGGCTGTCTCTCCAAAACTTAATAAATCTCTATATGCCATTCTATATTGTACAGATGCCACAAACAGATCAGCAGAAACATCTTCACCCCTACTTGTAAGCTGGTTTTAGGTGACATCCCTAACACAAAGTATACTATGAACAAAGTCAGTTTTAAAATTACTAATAAAAATCAGTAATCTTCAGTCTAATAGCTTACCAAGTGAATATATTTACTCAGGGAAACTGAATTAAGTGCTCATTTATTGTACAGTCTTTTTTAAAAAATGCTACATAATTTCATGACAGAATTTGTGTATGTGGGCTACGTGGGTTTTTCCTTATGGAAACGAAATTAAAATATTAGAAACTCTGTGGGGAAAGGTTTGTGTCTCAGATATAGGATGGCACAGAGAAAAACTGTCTTGGAAAGTCACCTGTGAGGAATTTAACAGTTTTATTGCACTGATACTAGAAGAGGATTTGCAGTGTTGTAGCAGGAGGGCATTCACACCCAAAAAGGAGCAAGGAAGAAGATGGAGAGGAATGGAGCATGGCTCAACCTTGTACACTTTCTCCTGTACATATAACACCCATCAACACCTGACAGCACCAGGGTATACAAAGCTACCTCTTCTATGTCATACCCATTCTGATACTTTAGTCAGATAAATTTGGTTTGAATTACACAGTGTTAACCATGAGCAATGATCATTCTAACAGCTTTTCTTGTGGAAAAAGAGGTTGACCTGAGTGATCAAAAAGGACTCACAATATCTGTCACAAACTAGAAATGCTCATTCCAATGGGTGAAGTATTACTTACTTTTAGCTGGTTTAGACAAATTTTGTAGTCCATTCAAAAAATAGTTTCTTTAGTGAGAGGTATGTAAGTCTATCTACTATTATGTAGATACTCAACTTGGCCTGAAATACTGAAACAGAACTTAATAGAAAAAAACCCAACCGAACACCTAACCAAAATCCTCTCAGAAAAAAACCCAAAAACACAACCACAAGAATATTGGAGCTGATACCTTAACCCCCAAACTCTTTAGCTAAAGGCAACTAAAATAAGCAAGAGCTCTTCACAGTACAGCAAGCCTAAGAAGGAAAGGGCACTAAAAACATCAACAACTTTTCCAGATGTTTATTTCCTTTCTTATTGTTTGCCAAAAACTTTGTATTTTAGCCCAACAGCAGTTGCAGGCAGAATCAGCAACTGAGAGGGCTGAACACAATCACAGAAGAAAACATAGCATGAAAGGCATGTCTCTGAAACAGTTTCCCTTGTGGACCATGGCTTATGGCAAAACTCCCTTCTGAACAACTCATCTCTTCCACAAGTGAACACATATTTTGATTTCCACAGGCTTTTAAAAATGTAAATATATACAGTATTTCTAATACCATATAGTTGATTTTATCACAAAGATTAGAAAACTGTAAAAGCTTTTCCTCCAGCAATTCACCCTTGTGATGTGACAGACTATCTTTCAGCATGACTTATTTGAAAAATCAAGTATTGACATTAGCATGAATCTAGAAATGCTTTATCCAGCCCTGCATCTAACTCCAATCAAAAAGGCTTTTGACAGGTTTTATGGGACTACATATTCCCGATTTCATTACAAGCACTAAAAAGCCCAACTTGTACAATTTGGACAGATTTATTTCCTATTTCTCAAGGTTTCTTTCTTAGAAAGACTTTTAATTTTAAACTTGGCAGTACTTATGCCTGAATAAATAAATATTTGTAAAGCATGGCCATGTACACATCAGGAAGAAAACAGCAGAGGAGGGCAAAGACAACACTGAAAATTACTACTACTACACCAGAGGTGGGAGAAGCTTTCAGATCTCTACCTTGCCAAGTGCTCACCTGAGGGTGTATAAGATCTTGCCATCATTCCATATGCGCAGGAGCTGGTTGGGGGTGGTGATCCAGTGAGCCTCTGCTGTCTTTGAGTTACGAAATATCGTGTCTGGGATCCAGATCAAGCCAACCATGTTGCTGTTCAGAGTCAGTATTTTCATGGTGCTGTTGAAGCGAAGGCGGCTGTCTGTCCACGTCTGGGCAAAAAATATATCAATTTGATATTCCTGCAAGGAAAGCATAATACATCAATTGTAATCAGTCCCACACTTCACATTATTTAGTGTTTGATTAGGTCTATTCTGGTGTAGAGCAGCAGGGTATGTTCTGGAGCTATGTTTTCTTTTTCTACTGCCTTAGGAATTTTTTTCCATTTTTTTCACCCTTTCATTTTTATCTCTAGCCGCTTAATGAAACATGCCAAACATCTCACTTCCATTGGTCCTGTGCCATAACAATTTCAGCATTAGCACATTCTTTTTCACTGTCTCTGGAAAGTCACAGCTAGAAGGTATAATTTACAGAGGCTTCTTTGTCATAGGACAGATAAGAGATATGAAAGATGAACAGGACCAACACACATAAGCTAGAGAATGGTAAATTCCCCTGATTATAGCAATGGTTTTAGGGAGGAGGTTGTGTAAATACAGTAAATTAAATTTTCCATTTGCTACCAATTGTTCAGCCACTCTTTTTCGGGCCATACTGCAGCAGAATGAAACGGCAGGTTTGTGCTCCTTTACGGACAGCTCCTGTACCCCCCATACTAAGAGCTGAGCATTTATCCCTGAATATGCTAATACCTTAATTTACATGAAATTTGTCCTTATGTTTACTCTGTGCTTTACTACTCTGTTTCTGTAGGTAAGCCACCATAGTACATATAAATGCAAAAATTAAAATACACATGGACAGACAAAATTATATAGGTGAGTGTATAAACGCACTGGTGTATGCATTTAAGACCCCACGGAAGGAACTGTATTTTAATTTTGTATTTGAACTGTGAATTCAAACCACCAGAGGCTGGAAAAGGTCATGTTTCGCTTGCTTGTGTTCCTCTTCCTCTTTTCATAGACTGAAAAATGAAAAATAGACTGCTCTATTTTCAAACATCAGGGAAACAGCCATCTGATTCTGCCATGCAATACCCTCTCAATATCACAGGGGATGACTTTTGCTGATGTGGCACAACATCAGCAATACAACAGAGGCTAATACAGGGGTTGGGAGTAATCCAAAGGATAACACCTCTCTAGGACCCCTGGTAGATGCACTGCTGGTATATCTGAACAAAGGAGAATTAGGGCTATGTGGAAAGTCTGGTATATCTTTGACAACTCTGAACTTGCTTTTATTTCATTTTTTTCCTGTCTATTGTTTCAAACAGTAGTATTGTATTTTTTTCATTATAGAAAGTTAGTAGAGCTTGCAGTCTGAATTGAGGACAGTGCTTTTGCTAAGAGCCACCTGTTTCTCCTGTGCTATTACATTTTTGGCAGGACATCCCTTCAAAGCTGATGTTATAACACCAGGAAACCTAATTCACCGGCACCGTAATCGAAGTCCAGAACACACTCCGGGTCTCTCATCTCTAGATGGTAAATGATCAAAAGGTGCGTAAGTGGTACCAGCATGTATCCAAACACCAGCTACTAGATCACCTCAGGAATTAAAGCCTAGCCACCAAAGGCATTAAGGACCACTTTCCTTCATAGCTTGTCTCACTACCATTTCTCATTGTATTATCAGCTTTACTTTCTCAAGGAAGATGATAGATTTGAATCTGAAGAGACTTTTCTTTCATATGGGTGACATCTCCACACATCTGAAGGATGCAGTGTAATATACACAGTGTACCTCTATTATTCAGAAAGAGCATCCTTAATGCACTAGGTTTTAGATGGGAGAGCACTGATCTTCTTTCTTTACAGTCAATTGCATTTTACCCTTTGAAAGTCTAATGACAAGTGTTTGGCACATTCAGCTTCTGTAGAGAGAAAAATACCAGACATGTCTATGTGTTTCTCCAAATGCTGAGTGAGTAGAGTTGCTTTTCCTAGCCCACGTGAGAGAATCTGTATTTATAGAACCAAAGACCATTTGTATACAGCTGGCTAATGACAGTGCTGTCTTTTCACAGGACAAGTTTTTGCATGATATTCATATTTGAGCTTATTTTATATGAATGCTTCATTTTGACTAAATTTAGGAGTAACCATAATTCCTTTCTAGCATATCTTGCATATTTAATGATTTTTAGGATTTAAGATATTCTGTATTTCTACCCTGCCAAAAGAAAAGAAAGACTCTGAGCTCCTTAATACACTACCCTGAGAAGGTAGTGCAGCTAGATCTGAGCAGTATAAATGTAACACTGTGGTTTCTGTTCCAGTAAGCTACTCTGGCTAAGAAGTGGATCACATTAGCCTAGAAACAGGGTCATGCTAACACCACTGCCCAACTCCTGTTTTGCATCTTCTTTATTTATTACTGTAACTAGAATGTGCCACCAATAATCATTACTCAAAGTATATGTACGACGGGCCACTCCATTTGCCTAAACAAAAAAAAATTCAACTCAAATTAAATGGTTCCCAGATCTTCTGAGTTAATTAGCTCTGTAAAAAACTGCATTTTTCTTTTAGCAAACTGAGATGATAAAAACAAAGCAACATTTTTAAAAGAAAAGTCATTAAAGTTGGTTGAAGTTAGTTGCGCTGACTTTTTAAACACTTTACCCCTATTTTTCTTAACTTGAAGTATTTACAGTGCTCAGCCAGAATATACAAACCAAAATTTTCCCAGTAAAAATAAACACACATTTGCATTTAATATCTGAATTGAGATTCTCACCATGAATCCCTTTCAGAAGTGAATGTTCCATCAGTACATCTCTTACATTAATCTTTGGAATTTCTTCAGTCTTTAACCAAGCAAATAATGGGGTATGATATTTATATAGTCACTCTACCATGAAGGAACAGAAGTCACTTTCAAAACTGGCACTCAGCTCTTCACTTCTAATGGTTCTAAGTGTATGCATATTTCAGAAGATTACCTCTATCTTCACTGACAACAGATACTCCATTCCCAATGAAGTAAACAGCTTCCATACGCTGTTTTGCACAAAGCTGGTACAGGGATCTCCAGCACACAGCATCCAACAAGAAACCTCCAGAAGAAAGGTTTCTATGTTGGTTTTACAGACAGGTCAATATCATACACTATAAGAAAGTAATACTCTTCATTTGCTATCCAATATCTGCCATTTTAGATCTTTATGAAATGCAGCAATTGCACTTAGAGAGTTCCCTCAGGACATACTTCTGAGATAATATTAAATTTTCATGATGAGAAATTCATTATAAACCTAAAGGATTGATAGAAGTATCATTTACTATCAGTTTTAATAGATTTAATTTTGTTTGGTTTTAAAAGTAAATTCCCCACTCTTAAAAACTTCACTGAAGTGAAAACTCTGAGGATTCTACAATCTGTTCAAATCTGATTACAAAAGGATATTTTTTATTACAAAGTAAATAATTTTAAGAAATTTCAAAAAATCCTAGCTAAAGACTCCTGACATATACAAACACTCAGCTGAATCTGTAACTGTACAACTTTAGACCTTTTAGGAAATACTAGATTATCAATATTTTTTACTCTTTCTGGAAAGAGTAATGTTTTCCCGTAAAACTAAATCAGTTTATCTGTATTTTGTTTGATCGTTTAAAAATATAAAGCCTCATTTCAGGCAGCTGTAGTGTATCTTTGTGTGAAATGTCTTTTTTTTTTTTTTATTACTGTCCAATATTGGATAGCTACTTATGACCGAAGAATTTCTCATTGGTACTTTTTTGCAAATTAACCTCCAATGAATGCATTATCTTATACATTTCATCATGTAAAGAGACAGATTGTTCTACTTGTAAGACTTCTGCTTGCAGGAAACAGTATCATCTCAAAATGATAAGTGACATTGTGTCACTGAAAATCTCTGCATCACCTCCTATGAGGCTGCCTTTGAAAATGGGATTGTAAATTGACACCTGACAGTGTTCACATAGTCCAAAAGTGACTCCTAAAACTAATAAAATATATCATGGTCCTTTTACCAGCGCTGTATGCAGGTAATTGTCTCATGTAGAACATTTCTTCCCATTCAAATTTTGTAAGTTCTCCTTTAAATCTGAAACATTGGCTGAGAGAAATGACTGAATAAGATGAGGGAAATTAGATGGTATTTTTCTGTTATGTGCTTATGTAGAGAACAAGAAACTAAAGACAATTTTACTTTCTTAATTTCCACTGATTTGTGGACAGGAGATGTAACCCAGATTTAGCAACAGTATTAGCTGCAAATAGCTGCACATAGTCAAGGTTCCAACTACTTGATTTCAGCTTTTTTTTTTTCATTTTCAAATATTCCTAATGTGATTTCATTAGTGTTTTAAAAATAATCAAGAGTCATCACTGAACTATTTGCCCTTCAGCTGTGTAGGGATGATTAATGACCGGGAACACCTTGAAAATGCCATTGTCTAAGTCCTCTGTAGTCACAGAGAAAAATACTTTTCAACCAAGTCTTTAATTGTTTTCTCGGTCAAAAAAATAGCTAACCTGTTGTTGGAAATACATGGAGTTTTTCTCCTATCATAATGTCTCATTTTAATTCTGAAAAATATGATTTAATAGGCTGTCACAGTCAGGTAATGGATGCGAATGACTACAGATAATATTGTGGTGCTCCTTCGTGCTTCTGCTGCAGCCTTATTTTCTGCATTTTCAAAGTTCTTCAGGACAACAGTAACAACAACATCAAGAGCCCTGTCCTTAGAAAAAATGTGAGAATTTCTTGCATTACACTTTTCAGGTTTTTACTATTACCTCCCAGACAATTTTTTTTTCATTGCAGAACCTGTATCTTGATTGCCAATAGAGTGAGACTGTAACTGATTAAAGCTGTTACTGGCATTTGTGTGAGGCTGATACTCAATCAGCTGAAAATAGCTACATAATTAGGGTCCCGTTAAATTACAATAATGCTGTGCCCTCCCACAACCCCTGTATAACATGCCAGCACACCACAACACACCATAAACACTGTCTGCATAAGCTTGGAACTAGTGTAATAAACTGTGTAAGGGATAAAATCTCCTTTAGTTCCCAAAAGGCTGGACTTCACTGAAGCAGGAAATCCTATTCATAAGTCTAAAACTGTTCTGGAAATAAGTATTAAACTTTGCTTTTATATTTCAGTCCAAGTCATTCAGTAAGAAGTATGCTTTAAAAATGAATAATGGTAGAACCCATTACATGCAAACAGTGTCATAGAAATGTTAAGCATTATGGTTTAAAAGGGAATGTGGGATGGGGCTGTTCAAGGAAATAGGAGAGAAATGGGAGCAAATCTCTAAAGACTGGGAGTCTCCCCCTTACTGCTCTCAGCCATAGACCACAGGTGAACACACCCAGGAATGTTCTTTCTTTATGCCTTTTCATGCTTGGATTAGAAAAGGGGAAAAAAACCCTTACAAAGAGAAGGGTTTGAGATACTCTGTTTTAGTAGAAAATGTCCCAAATTTTAAAGCAACACGCATGATGTCTGTTTATTTAGTCTGCAATTTGATGCATTTAAGAACATTAAAAGTGGGTAATCTCTTCAGAGTTTGAAGGTCATTTTCAATAAAAGCATATTTTTCCAGCCCAGCTCACCACTAAAAGGAAAGTTCAGTCAACAACTGAATTGTCAAAATTAGCCTGCTAAGGGCTGTCTGATTGATTCAGCTGCCTATTTAGTTGTGTGACAAATGGGTGAAAGAGGAAATGCTCCCTGAAATATGGGATGAGTGGTTCCCTCTTCCTGAACCAGTACATTTCTTTGTCTGATATCAAAACTGAGAGTAATTCTCTGGAGCACAGCCCACCTTCACCCTCCCCGATTTATTGCATCTTACCCTGGGCTAGAATGAGGAGAGAATTGTTCTTGGTCCAGTGGAACATCTTATGAACAGACTTTTCATAATTTGAAGAGGTACTTTGATCATACCTATTATGGATATTGATGGAAATAAGTAGCTCCACAGCAACTGCTGCATGATGTGTGCTGGTTGTTCATCAGACTGCATGCTGTACAGATTATGAAAAGTCAGGAACTATGGTGATCTCAGGAGACCTCTAGAAGGCTTAAAATGTTAAACTTTAATGTAAACCTTAATACTACTGCTTGACAGCTACTGCTTGGGTTTGCATCCTGTGTGCAACCTGCATTCTAACCTCAAAACTTGGTAAAAACCTCTCAGCCTGTGGAAAGGAACTGAAAGTAGTGGAATGGTCCACCAATGGAAACCTACACTCTCAGTTTTTGGAAATAATGCAGAAAGAAATGAATTAAATATGCTGGAGAAAACAGAGTAAAATAGTGTATTTCATAAGCAGTGTACATTCAAAACTGTTGTAGTATCAAGACTAACACAAGCCTTCTGTGAGAACAATAATTCTCACACAAGTCCTGAGAGTTTGGCTTGCTTTCAGCAGAGCTTGGGATGAGTGGAGTAGCACCATTAGAGCTGTCTGTAGCTTTTCCTGAAGTATCTCTGCCAAGCTGGAGCTTCGTGCTTCCAGAGGCTGCCCAGGAGCTAAATGGGGGTGTATTTACCTCACACTACATACAACACTGGGTTTGTTGCCTAAGAGACGGCATAACAGGGATCACCTTCCCATTCTCCACCAGTTTGCTTTGTTTCTACTCTCTGTGCTCCCTTTGCAGATCCTAATTCCTAATACTCTCTTTTAAGGCTGGCAGAGTGGGAAACATGTTCCCACTTTCGGGTTTTTTTTCTTTTCTTAATCTGAATTTATCTTTCCCATCAATGTTAAGGCTTTACCTTCAAAAGATAGTCAAAAGAAATAGATGAAAGATTAGGTTTGCAGTGGTAGTAAAAGATTTAAGTTTGAAAACTTTCTAAATTCTTTTATGTATAGAAAGACTTCCAATAACTTGCTCTTTCGTGAGAATTTTCTTTGATACTTTCATAATGTTACAAGCATCATGATTTCCATGGAGAAAATACAATGAAAGAAGCAAAGTGAACATTGAGATTGCCACCACGGATATACGGGTTATTCAAATTAGCACTGTCAAAATATTTCAGCAAGCAGCACCAATCTTCTCCATAGCTGAATGGTTTGGGTCAAGAAGAAAAAAATAATGAAAAAGAAGAAGAAAGCTCTTCTCATCACTGACTCAGTAGGAATCTTGGAGCACCAAGGATGGAAGCTCACCTTCTTCACTGTAGTACTGCCTCCTGCCTGCTTCAGAAGTTAATTCACTGATTTCCTGCTATTATAAAGAGGGAAAGACAGCAAACTTCACACTAGAAACAAAGCATGCAATTATCATGTAGCATTTCCTTTCTCTGAGAAATATTTGTCTGTCTCACTCTTGCCTATTTTGGCTCTTTGGAGGCTAGCTGCAGCCCTGCTGTATTCCAGATAAATTCTTACATTCAGTTACGGGAAGACCTGGAGATTTTTGGCTTGGCCCATCCCCTGACCTCTCTTCATGACTTCTCTTACTCCACATTAATGGATTATCTCTTCTGCTTCAATCAATCATTTCATAAGCAGAAACACAGCATGAAATTAGAAAAAATGCATTTCAAAAAATCAGCTGTAGCTCTATTCTCTCTCCTTTTGGTGGACGACTTTTTAAATATCACTGCTTCCCATTTCTTTTTGGAGTCTTTTGTTGGCTTCTGTTGCTCTTAAAGAATTCCCAAAGACATCCTGATTGCTATGATCATGCCACAATTTCATTTCCACAGCCTCTTCTCTTAGTGTGTCAGGGTTGAGACTGCCTGATGAGAAGCTTTGCCTTCAATGAGACATAACTGCATATGCTTTAAATTAATTCGGTTGCTTTAGAAAAAATATGTCCAAAGCATGCAAAGAAGTGCAAGGGATGCACATAGCATCACACAGACTTTTCATCACTGTTATCTGGTGAGCATTGTTACCTGAAATAGTAATTAGAGTAGCCACTCCTAAGGAGATTGCTGCAGGAAGGTACAATGTTTTTGGGATTGACAGAGAAAGGACAGTGCTCACTCTGACCTGTAATTTAAGGCTTTACTGAAACAGTAGTCAGGATGGAGAGAAGGAGAGAGAGAGTCCAAATGCGTAATTGAAGAAACCAAGGTTGTTAACTTCAGAATTTAGTAACATAAATGCACAAGGACAAGCTTAAATCCTGTGGAAATAGTAAAGAAATAAAAGTTAATAATCCCTGATCAGACGAAACAAAGAAAGAGAAAATTAAAAGTCTGTGAATATATGTTAATGGCTGTGCTTAATATAATAAAGGACATTATCAAGGTCTCCTAAGAATACTTGATATCTGAAAAAGCTATGAAATTATAAAGATACTCAATAATATTCGCATATTACAACAGAAGATGTACTGACTTTATAAACATGGTTCTAGAGGCATTACCTTATTCAAAACAGAAGATAAACTGTTTTTTCACAAAAAATAAATGCATTCTCAAAGACTGCACACGAAAAGATTTTATGCTCATAGTCTCTGTATTAAACAGGATTTTTTTTAATGATGGAAAGAGTGCCTTTTAACCAAAGAAGTGGAAGAATATTTTGAAACATCATTTATGCTATCAGCAACCAAGAAAAGGAGAGGTTACCATGATGTTTTTACATGTACTGTCACTCTTAGCACAAGAACAGTTGTAAAAGAATGAGAGACAGGGCAGTGATGAAAAAATAGACACTCATCTCAGAGTAGAGGGTCAGGTAAAGTGATGGTCTCACACAGAATTCTGAGTGAGACAAAAGATGGTAAGGAATACTTTCTGAGGAGGCAGGTGGGAAGATCAGATGGGTAAAAGTCCTGTTCTAGCTATTGCCTTCCAGGGTCACTTTCAGGGCACCTCCTGAGGCCATGTTATATGTCTTTAGAACTCACATGCTTAAGAACTACTACAGAACCAAAGTATCCCAGGAAGTTGCACTTTTATGACACTGTGGTTGGGAAACAAAAAATTATAACCTCCTTTTCTCAGAAGCTGAGATAATGAGGGTGTTCATGTCTTCTCCAACATGCAGGAAAACTACAGCTCACCCAGGATTTATCGCCATTTCAAACCATCCTGCCACCCATCAACATTTTCAAAGGTCAAAACAAATAAAACACACAATTCTGCATTTGCTCAAAACAAACAATAACTCATTGATTGCATCCCCTCAGCTGAATAAAGGGAGACTACACACATAGCTCAAGCACCACACATCCAGTTATTCACCTTTACTTTACTGCCAGCTGAATTCCTTGCCCTGTTGCTCCCAAGGCAAATCTGCCACAGAGGCAGCTAAAACTAAGAAATGCAGACATACACCAGTTGGTGCCACTCAGTCTTGGGGACAGGTATTTGTCCCTGGATATCTTTGATTTAGCAGAATAGACATACCCAGGTCACAAAGTCTAAATTTATTACAACATAAATAGGATGCAAAAGGAGAGTTTAAAATGCTGGATGACAGAAATCAGTGAGCAAGGGAGTTATATCCTATATCCACAGGATGGGAATAGGTGTTACTCTCATTAAAGAAAATGATGCACAAAAAAGCCAACTGTGCACAAAGTAGTAGAAAAAAGCTAATCTGTAAAAGCCCTAATTTGCATATGAGGGAAATGCAAATGTTTAACTGCTCTAAAAATAAGATGACTGTTTTGCCACATAGGCACAAGAAGACAGTCTGTAATGAGTCTGTGTACAAACCTTTCTTGCTCTTGGCCTCCAAAGGAGCCAGGGCAGCCCTGCACCCTCTGCACTGCTGGCTCAGGTGAATCCAGACCCCTTTCTGTTTCTGCACTACTGGGAGCTTGCTTTGAGGGGAGACTGAGACTTCATGTTCAAAATATATAGCCCATAAGACCATGCTGGCTGCCCTAGTAGGCTGAGCCTTGCCTTCCCACATTTCTAAGCCTAAGAGCATTACAGATCACAGCTTGCCTCTTTGGAGGAAAACACAGCAGACAAATGTGTTCATGCTTTACCTAGGCTTCAAAACAGAATCAAAGAGGCATTTTCATAGGATAAGTATCTGGGGGTCAATCCTTGCCTCAGTTTCTTCACCTCTTGCATATTTTTCTTTTTATTTTGATCTGGTTTTGTGGGAGATTCCAAGCCCGAGCTCCATTGATCCAAGCCATACTTCCTCCCAAATCTTCTTGTATCGGACGGTTTGACACTCAGAATTAATTCTGCCTTGCCATAAAACCCTTCTTGTCAAGCCAAAGTTCATCAAATTCCAGTTCCTCCTTGATTTCAGTCTATTCTGTTTTGATGTGAGAGACTTATTAAAACACCTATTGACATTGGTAATTCTTCACTGTCCCTAGTGAGGGGGCAAGGGACACCAGATGAAACAGCAGATGGCTGATTGCCATTCACAGGGCCATGCAATGACCGAAATTTCAGGAGTTCAGGCTGTTCCTATCAGTTTTACATGAGCACATTCCTCTTACAGTCACAAACTCCATCATTCACCAGTTGAGGAAATTCAAAAGGAGACTACCAGAAATTTGCAGTACCTGATATGATTAAGAAAAAAAAGAAAAAACTAAAGAACCCAAATGAGAAATTTTAAGATCTATCTTGCAAAGCTCATTGGGGAAAATGAAACACAGTCCTGTAAAGATGTGTAAAACAAACTAACTCCCTAAATCAGCATGTCTTCTTGTACTTCACAGTTAATTCCTCATATTGGCACATAGTTTTTTACACTACATGAGAAAGAATAAAATGGAATTCTGCCTAAACTTGTGAACTGGTTATAATGTCATCAATGAAAAGAGATGAATATGGGTGTAGCTTGTGTGGGAAAAATACTTCATCTCCAGTGCAGCTTCACTTTCTAACTAGAAATTAAATAGTTAATATAAATAGGTGATAACATGGGCACTCTTGATATGCTGTGCCTAAAACCCCCAGCATCAAGCAGATAATTTTATATGAGGGCAGCTGCATCTCCAGCCCAGGGGATGAATGCACTCCATCTGTCGCCGTGGTAACACTGCCACCACCCCCCCCACCCCCCTTTGCTGCCCCACCCTCCGCTGGTCCCCTCCCAGTTGCCATGGTAACCACTTGACATCAGTCCCCCTTCTCCAAGCCCTGCATCCCCCTGTGGCCCGCGGTCCCGACTGGACACCCCCCTCCTTCAGCCATGAGCTCAGGGCACACACTGACAGCAGCACTCTGCAGCTGGAAACACAGGGGAAAGCACCACTTTCAGAGTCAGAAGAGGTTGTGGAGGTTCTGTTTGTTTTGTTTGGACGGACTTAACACGGGGATATACTATAAGGGAAAGTCATGGGGTCAATATAATGTTTGTATGCTGTTTTTTGTGGTCCATGGACCCAGGCTGATCCTTTGATCAGAAGTGTATGTCACTGGTAATTAACTGTAGAGAAGTCTTTTCCCTGGTATTTTTGCCTTTTATTATTTAATGACAGAAACAATAATATTGACCCAATCACATTTCTCTGACTCAATGTGTTTTGGCTTATTCAGCCTGCATTTTTTCCTTTATGAATACTGTTCTTAAATTGGGAGAGGTTTTATTATTACTTCTATTTTGTTTTTCTTTTTACCACTTTCAGTTTAAGCAGGATGGAAATAAATGTTTTGCTTAGAATCTTGCAGTAATTCTTACTGAATCTTGCTAAAAGTTCTCCAGCCACACTTTCTACTGCAAAGATATAAATCTGGTAAGCTTTTCAGCATAAGTTTTCTGAACCTTTCTTAACCACTTTAAACTGTCCCAAATTAGTAAAGCTTCTTTGACTAGAAGAATAGGACAAGTCTTTCATGGTGTATCCTATTGCTGAATTGCAGCAGACAACTGGAAGTACCATAAGAAGACATGTGGAAGTCCAAGGGCTAACAGTAGTTTCCATTTTTACCTGATATCAATACATATTCACACTTAACTTCTTCACTTGAGCATCTCTAAACTTGTAGCAAGAGAGAAAAACCAAGATCTAATTCGACAACAACTTACACCAATACAGGAAGAAAAGGATCTCTTTATCATGGTAATTTTCTATTTTACTGTTGTTCTCCAAAACATATTTCATAACACCCAGCTGTGAAGTGTTTCATGTAAAAATTCATAATATACATCTCAACTGCCTATGAAAAGGAAAAGTTATTATTGTAGTTTTGATACCAAAAACTAGTCCATTGTGAACAACATGAAAGAAGTAGACATGCTTTTTTTGGTAATGGAACCCTGTGTAAATACTTACTTTTTCATTTCCTAGCATAACAGTAAAAATGAAAACAAAGGACTTAAAGTACAAACTATTGGAAACAGATTTCTCTCATTCTCAAAATGTGGAATGAAAGACATGAGAAAGATGGTTGAAATTTTTCTGGAGGAAATAACTTAGTGAAAAATGAACTAAGGACTGTGAGAATTCATGAAAGCAGCTATTGAACAACTGAATTTTTAATTATGCATTTTTTAAAAAGCGAATGTCAGTCCTAGTTGATAAATACATATATGTGACAGCTGCCATTACAGTGAACAAAACTTGAGGAGCAAGCCTAACACACTTTACATCTTTTTCCAAACCCATAAAGATGAACACTCATCAGAGTTGGAAACTGCCCACCTGCTGCAGCTTTGCTCATCTGGTTTCAGTGATCTTCATAATTAAGTACCATTACCATCCAGGGATAAATAAGTGATCAAATATTAAACCAAAGCATTTTCTCATCTGGTCCTTCATTTGAGTTTCTTTTCATCTTGTTCTTATTACAATACACAGATGCAGGAGTGCACAGCAGCAACCATAGGAACCGTTGTACCTGATGTTATGTTCTTTGATAATAAGCTGACCCTAATTACTCTGCAAGTCAGAAAAAAACTTCAAATCCTAAAAATTAAAAAAAAAAAGGCATCCAGGGGACAGCTTTGGACAGTTTCCACTGGTCAATGTGTCTAAAATTAAAGAAAACTGAATGTGATTATGTTTAAAAGAATGAAGACTAAATGTACAACTGATCCTTTTTCTGAAGCATGACAATCTTTATCTAGATGAGGGTCAGCAAAGGAAGGTCCACATTCCTCAAAGCATTTATGTACCCAAATCAGATGTACCATAAATTCAGGAGAACAACTCAGCAAAGCTCTGGCCATAAATGCTGAAGTGCTTCAGAAATCTTAAATGTCTAAAGATTTGTTATGGAGGAAACTCAGCAGATTTTGCTGCTGGATGGCAACACATTGCACACCTTCTGTTGAAGATACATCATTGTGCCACCAGAAAGATTTGTTTTAAAGATCCAGAAGATCAAGGAAAAAAAATTCCTTTGACTGCAATATATTGCTTCTTGCAAAGTTAGCCAAACAGTGGAAGAAGAGCAAGAGTTTATGCACCTCACATTAGACAATTACTGGATGAAAAGGAAAAAGTGCAGGCTAAAGCTTTGTCCTTCTTAGTTCTAAAATCCTAAGTTAAACTCTTACTTCCCTTTTCCCAGAGATATTTAGGGCTATCCAAAAGTCAGTGCCCCAAAGCATGTCCTTTTCCATCAAATGTAGTTTTTGTTAATTTAGGTACCCCAGAACTCAGAATTGTGCCCATTATAAATACTGAAATGGGAATGAATTTCAGAATTTTCCTGGTGTCTGTGTATCAGTGAAGTGTATGAAATATGTTCCCAGAGAAGTGTGATTCACACCCAAGCCTGGGGCGAATGCCACAACACTTCAGACCTCTCATTTCAATTTGACAGGCATTGCAGTAGATCAGGAAATGTAGCAGGAAAAGAGCACATTTGCACCACACCTTGAAAATTTCCATAATATTTTAGCAGTCAACTGTTTCTCATAACAAAAAATGGAAAAAAAAAAGCCATTCAATCCAGTTAAATAACTGTATTTGATACTGTTCAATCATATTTTTATTGACGAAACTGAAGAAATCAGAAATAAGGGCACAAAACTGATGTGTCATTAAAATATATTTGTGTGGATTGGAATTCTGAAGTACTTAAAAGATAACGTAATCAAATGGCAAAGGCCTAAACTGATCCAGATGAACAGCAAGCAAACAGAAATCAGTGACCAAGGTGTAACACCTGCTGCCACAGCACAACACAGACAACACCTATATAAGAAGTGTATTAATAATCTGAAGCATTATCTCCATTCCTATCAGAGACCCAAATATTTAATCTATTAATCACAACTCCTGCCAGAAATATTTTTATATATGCATCCAAGTGACACGTACTCCACACAATAAAGTATAAATAAGGTTTATAATGAACATTAGGAACTTCATGGACAACTCAGCAAAAGGCTGCTCTAAATTATACACGCAGAAGGATAACACTAAAAGCCTCAAATCTGTGAGCTAAACTAGGTTCTCTTTAGATAAATTTATTAGAAAATTCAGTTCTATTATGTGACTAAGAGTTTCTTTATCAAAATAATTTTAGTATATTGTAGGTGAAGTTCTTAATGTCAACAGACATTATGGAATCTGACTTGTCTCATTATAGAAATCTATTTTCAGTACATATACCAAAAGCAATATCAATGTCAAGTAAATTACTCAGACCAACTTCATAGTTATTTTCATTCCAGTCAAAAAAGTACAGCCATTTCTGAGTATGCAATTATAATGCCAACATCATCTTATTTAACACTACAAAAAAAAAATGTTTTGCAAAGTCCTGAAAGAAATTCTTGCATGAAGAGCACAAAAGTCACAAGAAGGGCAGCTTTGCCTTAGAAAACATACATTTGTCTATGTTGAAAATTTGCCCAAACTGTGACCAACAGAAAACAATCAAACAGCAAAAACTTATCATGGTCTGTATCTTGTTGGTAAACTATTTCTAGATTTTTGCAGCTAAATTTCTCAAAGAATCTGTCAAAATAGACAATTTTCTCTGCTGACAGTAAACAGGGTTTTCTTTGTAATCCCTGCTCTGCATTGCTGAGCCTCTAACTAGAGAGCAAAAAGGCAATATCCTGTCTCCTCCTACCTCCACATTCTTTTATTTCCATGTACAGAGGGTGGATGACAGTTCTTTCAGATTACACCTTAGCAGAACCCAGCAAAACTTCACTGCAACATTTCCAAGGAGGTGAAAGAGAAAATGAGAAAAAGAACTTGACCAGAAATTTCTATTAACTTTTAAGCTACACAATTTCACTGAGATCATTGCATCACAATAGGTATGTCAGAAGATATTCACTCTTTGCTATTTGCAGTGGAATATGGCATGATGAAATCACTGTGACTATGCATGCAAGCGCTCCAAAATACTGCTGTGTTGTTGAAGGTAAATACTGACTTTTATAGCAAGAAAGCAATAAATCTGGTAAATCAAACTGAGCAAAATACTGACTAATGAGTTCACGATTTTGACAAATGTTAGAAAAAGAAGAACAAAGGTAGGGTATGAAGGACTGTCTGAGAAAAACCGTACCAGTTTTGGATTTAGGCAGACAAGAATTCATATCAGAAAATGTACAAGCAAATTCTTAAGGGGGTGCTATTCTTTTCTCTTTTTGTTTTTTTTTTTTGTTTTTTTTTTGTTTTGTTTTGTTTTTTGTTTTTTGTTTTTGCAGTTTTTAATTCTACCTGATTTCAAACACCATGCAGATTACCATATTCTAAACAGGAGCTAGTAAAATTCCAAAATTTATCTTAAGACTGCAGTCCAGGCTTGTCTCTCACTAGAGATCTTCCTATTCATTTTATCAGCTGAAGATAAAATATTAGTATGACATTTTACGCTATCACATAATCTGAACTCGTGTATTTAACAGTGCCACCTCTATGCTAGGTCCAAGCTCTGGCTCAAGCAAAAGCCAGAGTGTTGTTTCAGAGCTCTGACTGTGAAGAACATGTACACACCTTCAAACCCCACTGAAATCTGCAGAAATGCAGAGCCCTTGGATGTCTCCAAAGTTTGTAAAAACTCAGACCTTGAACTGGTAATGAAATGACGCAGAGATTGCCAGGACAAGAGGAAGGTAATGGCAGAAGAACAGGACCCACTAATGCCAAGGGAGCTGCCAGGTGTGATTGCAGAGCCCCTCTGGGTAATCCTTGATCAATCAGGGTGACTGGGAGAAGTGTTCAAAGACTGGAGAAAAGCAAATGTCATTCCTACCACCAAGATGAGCAGGAAGAAGGAGACTATGAGCTGATTAGCCTCAACTCTGTCCCTGGAAAGGTGATGTAACAGCTAGTCCTGGAGACTACTTCTAGGCATAGGAATGATAGGAAAATCATGAGGAGTAGTCAGAACAGAGAAATAAAAGGGGGAAGTAATGCTTGACCAAGTTCATAAGGTCTCATGATGCCATGACTGGCCTGGTAGATGAGGGGAGATAATCATCTGCCTGGACTTCAGTAAGGCCTTCAACATTGTCCCCCAGAAGATCCTCACAGGGCTGTTGATTGTTGGGCTGGAAGAGCAGTGGGATGAAAACTGGCTCAATTGTTGGGCCCACAGGGTGGCAGAGATCACTGGCATGAAGTTACCTCTTAATAAGAGCCAAGAATTTACAATAATGCATCTATGCCTTCCTTTGCTTTTGTACCCTGCCTTTTCTGTAATTTCATGATTATCAGCCAAGATTTGTGGGTTTATGAATTTGCAGCAATAGTGTATCTTCCACTACAGAGCTGCTGTTTCATTTTTTATTGTCTGAGATCCCTAAAGGTTAAAGAGCATACCAGGTGTTGTATTTCTCTATGTCTGTGGAAAGCAAAGGAAGGATTGCATTTCATCTGATCAAAGAGTGACCACATCCTGAAAAACATTGCCAGTGTGTCATACTGATTGCTTCCCTTTCTCTCAAGTGCTATCACAGAAAAGGGTTTTGTCCACCTCAAAATATTTAATTTCATGAAGATCAGATATAATAAGTATAATAAGATATATATATTTTAAACTTTTTTTTTCTTCAGAATGGATTTGAAATAAAAAAACGCCACAAAAAACGAAACAACCAAAACGCAAAACAACCCCAAACAAAATATCTCAGGTGTAGCATCATCCTGCTTACGCTCAGTGCAACCCTTAGCTTTGGGACAGACAGGTGATACAGGCATGTCAACTTAATGAAATTTTTCATTTGTCAGAATATGATATTTTTTCCTCTATCTCTTGCCAAAAAGGATTTAAAATGTCAGTTCTACTGAGATGGCAGCTTGGTACGAAATGAGAGAGACAGCCTAAGTGTTTTGGTTTCCTACATGTACCATATGTATTTTTGATATAACAAGCACAATAATTTTGAAGAATGACATAATGATTTCTGACATTAAGATCTTCATATCAATCAGTATATTCAGAAAACATAAATCACTATGGTAGGCCTTAAAAATCTATTTAAAGTACAAAATACATATCTCAGAATCAAACCTGACTTTTTTCTTTGTGAAACATCTGCCACACTCTTTAGGCAGTGTGTACATTTGCATTTGCAAAAGTAGTGCTACCTCTGAAATAGTTAATGTTTGATACATTTTCCTGATGTCCCTTGTTAGGTTTATTCCAAGAATTCACTTCAGTGCCACAAATTATAACTGCTCTGTTGCACAAGTCCCATCTGGGACAAAAACTTTGTTATTGGACTGATTAATCAATTATACAAAAGGTCTGCTTATCCTGTAAAAGGCAGTCTCCAGAAGGCCTTTCCAAAATTACAAGTTATGGGATCTCTGCAGTTTAAAAGAAGGGCCGAGATTTTAAAATGGACCTCTCTAGAAAGATTTTGGAAAACATAATTCAAACCATATTTTGCACACGAATGTGAGTTTCCCAGTGGAAATTACTTCTCCTTTTCAATTAGAAGCTTTCAAATAATGCCCTGCACATGATTGCTTTTTCAACAGCACTGCTATACTTGCAAAGTCTGTGGCTGAAGAGCATCTCACTGCAGAGTGCCTGAGCAGCTGTTGCCAACTGAGCATGGCAGATGAAAGTTGAGAACAGAGATAATTAGGAGATGACAACATTATAGCATTCCTTTTTTGTTATATAAGATGAACAAAAACACCATCCAGAAACACTACTGTAAAAATATTTTTGTGACCAAAACCCCAATATCTGACCTTTTTTTCACATAAAATAATGTCTTTACTTATGGAATCACAAGCTCTTCTCATATGTTCAAGAACAAAGGTCTCCTTGTTCTTGTTTCCCTAAATGTACCAGGAAGACAAAAATTCAACTTGTTCAAATATGACACATATTAATAGTAATTAATAGTATCAGAGCAACATCAGTTAAAACGTGTACCAGTTATCCAATTGCACTCTTATGTTGCCATCATTTTACACAAATTCACCTTTTCTCCAAAATTCTACCAGAAGACTTTTTCAGTTAAAAACCCTAGAAAACCAAAAATCCCCACCCCAATACAAAAAAACCCCTCCAGATTCTACTTAACAAGGAAACACAGCTTGAGTAAAAACTCTTAATCCACATCTCTTGTGCAGAGTGTTCAAATTCTCACAGAATATTTATATATAGCTCTATCCATGAAGATAGGCAAATTTTGCTGATATGAGAGGAATAGAAAAACTGCTGAAACTACTCATACCATTGATCTAACCGATATTTTGTTTTGGCTGGAAATAGCATGAAAGCTGCAGAAAGAGATGTTGAACTACATACTATGACATTAAAACTATAATAGAGTTATGATTACTGCAGTTGCAATTTGAATGCTGCCATTTAGTTACACAAGTGCTTAACCAAGTCCCTGTTTATATTCTCTTAATGTATTTCTAAAATAAGACACTGCTGTTTGATGCAAGCATCATTTTCCCCATGAGCTTCCTGGAAAATGTTTAATTGTAAATCTGTGATCAGTGTTTCCAGGCTTTGCTGCCTGTGTGTAGGTCCTACAGCAATAATTCTACATGTAAGAGTCTTGCGTTTCAGAGTTCTGAGGCATCAACACACCCTATGAAAAGCAGTTACTGGTAACTCACAGAAAATTCAAACATACTTTTGAAGACTAGAGTATGCAGCTGGCTGCATAAATATGATGTCATGTGCCAAAATTTGGGCACCTAGCTTTATATCTTTTGGTTTACTTAACACTGAAATAACACACAGAATAATTTAACTTTCTATATGAAACAGGTATTTCATGGTGTTTCTTTGGAGTTTTTACTCCATTTGGAACACAGACATGAAGAGAAGTCTAGAAAATATCCAGGAATTTTACTATTTGGGTTATAGTTCTCAGCTGGACTAGCAAATAGCACAGAACTCTACGCATTTTAAAGGTGACAAGTGTATTACATTAAATGAGCCAGATAATAAAACCCTGAACATTGCTAGGGAGAACCCCACCAAGAAAAATAAAAGCAAATTATAAACCAGCAGCTCCCCTACTCACCAAGGAACAGCAGCACTGTGGGAAAAGTGAGGAAATCAAGGAAGCACTACAACAGCCCAGAGGCCTGATTAAGTCCTGCTATGTGGGGTAGAAGTCCATGACTCTCACTCATGACTGGGAACAGCTGAGTTCACAGTAGGAGCATTTCCTGAAGGAGAAAGCCCATACAAGCTTCCTCAGCTGCAGTACAGCAGCAGGGAGAAAAGTGCTTGAAGATTGTACTTCTGTTGTAGAGGAACAGAATGATCCTCATGGAAAATTTGTGACTGCAAACCATAACATCCCACTGTAAGTCCTTCTAAACAAAATCCATCAGCCAGTGAGGTCAGTTGTACATTACTTATAATCCTATGATTTTCCAGGCACACAGTGGTTACTAAGGAAGGATCATCTTCCATTAAATGTTCCACTGGAGTGTAAAACCAGGTTTTCATTGTATGTGACAAAGCTGCAGCAATAGGCAGCAATACAGGTCTGAGTTACTCAGGCTTTGTGCCACACTTTGAACACTGACATCTCCTCGGAGCAGTATCCTGCTCCCTCTAAAATTCCTTTGCTACATTTATTTTTCATTACTGATGTCTGATTAGCTTAAGGATTTGTCTGATTCTGATAGAAAAGCGTATGTTTTTAAGTAGAAGCCATCACTTCATGGAGCTTGTTATCAGAACAGGACTCATCTGGGACAGTTTCATTGAGACTTATATCTTGGAACTGTTTACCTCTGTGAAGGAAGCACACTGAACTAGGAAATTAGATCAGGAGTAGCCTCAGAGGTCGAATTCAGAACTATATTTCACATGTGTGTATGGCAGTGCTTCTGCTGTCAAATATCACTGTACAGTTAGCCAGGCTGGGCCAAAGATTGTATTATCCATTAATTTCAGAGCTGTAAGGTATTGAATACTGTATTCATCATGAATCAGTAAGAAAAAATATCAAAACAGCAGAATTGTTCCCAAAGCAAAATATTCCGAAATATTTTTTCAACATTCAAGAAATAGTTAGTCCATAAAAGTCTTATTTTGATACATTAAAAACCTGCCAGGTAAATTAAAAACCTTGGTGATATTTTGCCTAAACTCCTTTTTTTTTTTTTTAAAAATAAAAGTTATATTCCATTGTAAGGTCTTGATTTAGTTAAATCAGTATTTTCCAGTAGAACACTTCTAGGAGAAAATTTAACCCCGGCCTTAGGAAGGAACTTATCAAGATATTATTATTAACTTAATTGTTTGTGAAATGAAAACTTACAAGCTCACTTGTAGTAAAAGTAGGAACTTGGTGAGATTGACATCTTCCATAAAACAGAAATATCACCCATTTATTCATCCAACCTTTTGCAATCACTGTGTGAAACCACACAAAGGCTGTCCAGGTGACACCAGTGCTTTACAGCAGACAACACCTTCTTGCCACCCACCCACAGCCTGGTAGAGAATGCAATCATTCAAAAGCTTGGTACGTTAGTTCATATCGAATAACCAGTTTTGTACTTCTACAGCAAAATGTCAGTCATGACATTTTGCAAACTGGTCCACACTGGGGAAAGTAATGTCCTTCATTCTGACCGCTCTAAGAGAAGAGGGGCATTTTGAGGCACTAAATTAACCAGCTTCTAAGCGCACACCTGACTCTACCCTGCAGCTGAACACTATAATAGTGCTATGTGCTGTGTTTTCATCTCCTCCAAAAAAACCAGGTTAATTGACATAGGAAGATTACCAAACACATAACACTGGTTTTTAGGCTATAAAAGTGTCAGAACATGCTACAGAATGTAATCAGTTAGTGGTGAGCACTGCTTTTTCTCCTTCATTAGAGCAGCACACACTGTTTATTCATCCTATGGTTCTTCTCACAGTGAGCATCTGGAGTTCAAAGACAAACTGACAGTGAGTTCACTTTGTATGTCTATCTAATTTTAACCATCATTTACTTCTAGTGGCTTCTGCAAGGTACTCAGTTATTAAAAATTCAAATAAAGTCATATCATTGGTGCTTTAAAGAATATCATGGAGACTTATCAGTTACACAAAGCAGCAATATACAGCTACATTTATTGCCTATAACCAGAAAAGCCATCAAGAATGAAAAAAATAACTATATTTAAAAATAATAAAAACTACACTTTTGCCTATACTCTCTGAACAAACTTGAATGGGTTGTGGCTTATGACCAATTTAGAATAATTTACCATTCAGACAGTCTACACTGGAACAATAAAAATCCCATTTGTTTAGATTTATTTTAACAGCAAGATAATCATAGACTAATCACATAAGCCTCTTTTTCCCTATTGCATAATATATGTTTTCATTTAGGCAAAATTATAAGAATTTTAAATTTGCTGGCCTTAGTAGAATAGAAAGGTAAAACAAATTATTTTAATGAATAAAAAAGCCTTTGGGCCATTGATAATTCAGAACTCTAACAGAGAAAAGGGAACAACATTACAATATGGATAACAATATTCAAGCAAGAAAACAGTCTGGTTTACTTTTACCCTACTGACTTATCTCTTATTTGAAGATATGCCAATATAATACTAAGCACCAGCGCAGACTTTAAAATTCAAAACTTTTAAAAAGCTTAAGTAAGTTGACAAAGCTCAATAGAAACTATCTGCGTAGACCACCAGAAGTGGTCTCATCTGTCCTCAGAGTAAACATTAATTTGTGAATTAATAAGTATTTATCCAATATTTATGTTTGAATGCAAGTGGTTACACATCACGCTGATTTATAGATCAAGAGGATTGATTTTATGCGTATTTTCTTCAATATCAGAATTTCGTAGGTCGCTTTCCATACATTGAAGTGGCTCCCTCAGCAAATGCCATGAGTCAAGTGACAGTGTAGTACATGCAGTCCCTGTCAACAGCACCAGGCTGGCACTAACTGATGGTAGGAAGGGCAGGCAACATCAGGGACTGGCACTTGGCAGAGCACAGGGAAGCCTCATTCTGTAGGGAAGCCTCCTGCAGCAGCTTCGCTGGAAATAAAACAACACTTTCGAAACAGCACAAGCAAGGCATTTATCACAGTGATTGATTTTGTTTAAAAGCTTTCACTCAGGAATTACATTCCTCAGTACAGCCCTGCAAGACCATCTGCAGCACTGTCAGAGAGGAGGGAGGAACAGCTTTAGTAAGGCCCAGGCACAGCTGCCAGTAGCTGCTCCTTGTGAGGGTCCATGGCCTCCAGGAGCAGCTCTGAGCATGGAGCAGAAGGGCACAGGGAGGATGCATCACTCCTATCCCCTCAGCAGGACAAGCTGCACAAGCCCTTGCAGGCTCCAGCCACAGAGGACAACCTGGATGACAGACCTGCAGGAATGGTTGCACCTTACAGATCTCTTTGCCCTGAACAGCTGGTGGCATGTGAGAAATTTTGAGCAGAGGGCATATTTTACATTAGGTGCTTGCACAACTCAGGGATTTCTCTCTGATTTTCCAGGAACACAACAACTTGATGATCATTTCTCCCCTTCCTCTCTCATGGGTGAGCTCAATTAGTCATAATTATTTCTTTATTTGCATGTTTGGTAAAACAAGTAACAGAAACCGGGAAGAGTAATGAGTCCTCATGTGCAAGCGGACATTAAAACTGCTACACATAATAGATACACATAAAATGCAATGTATCATTCACTTTAATTACCCTGATGCAAAAGCAGCAGCCTTTCTCTAACAATTTCTTGAAGCTTCAAGTGCAGAATCAGCTGAGTAGCTAAATATGCACACTCTTGAATGGCTGCATCATGACAGACAGGATCACCTGTAAGTGCAGTCCTGGGAAGATGCTGATTTTTTTTTAGTGTTACTTTTCATCAGTAACTGAAGGGTAATTACAGTGACTGGCTGAGAAACCTGCTTGCATGAATTTAGGAATTCTGTTAATTATGTAAAATTACTCAATATTTAATGCCTCAGTGTGTAATGAATCAGCCATGAACTACCTAAGTCCTCTGTAATTTACTGCCCAATCTGTCTGAAAGATGAAGCCATAGATAATGGAAGACAGAAGTTAACTGAAATATTTAGGGTTTGGATGAACTCTTCAGTCAGATAAAAAAAAAATAGCACTGTGGTCCTTATCTGGACATAGGAGTCGTAGATGTTTGATAAATTCCCAAAGAGGAAAGCCGAGTATACAGAGCAGGGGCTGACAGAAACAAAAGGAATTTCCTGGCAAGAGTGTAAGAAAAGGGACATGCTTTCAGTGGTGGTTTGGTTGTGGGAGCAGCTGAGAAAAAGAAGATGACTGCAGAGAGGAGGAAGAAAGGGGTGATGACCAGCAGGAGATACCATTTGAAGAAAAGGATGTTATGAGGGTAGAAGAAGACAAAGGGTTGTGAGTTTGTATCTAACTATAAAAGCAGATTTGTGGGCTCAGAAGGGAGCTGTGGCACAGCCTGTCCAACCCAGAGCCATGTCCATCTCACAAGTGCCTGAGCTGAGAAGAGCTGCCACAGACCACAAGGAAAACCAGAGAGCTCAGTTGCACCTAGACCAAGAAAAAAATAAGGAATGGGTAAAGATGCAGCACCTGTGGGCTCAAACAAAAAAGCACAATAGACGTGACCTCAGATGGGATATGAGGCTGGGAAGGATGGCATTTGCCATCACTCTCTGTATCAGCAGGAGCAAACAAGAGTGCAGTTACTGAATTAGAAGGATTTAATGTTCCATGCAATTTAAATTCCTGTTTTTCAGATCATTAACTATTTTCTAGAGGACAGAAAACTCTGATTAAGCTCCATTTCTACACTGTAATATCAAGCTATTTTTGAGTGCATAAAGATGATTTTGAGGATACTGTCACTATAGAAACTAGTGCTAAAGGAAGTTGTCCTCTATTTTCCCACTAGGGAAAGGAAAGAAAATGCTCTTTATTAGCTGGTAGAAATGGGTGCAGTTATATTAAAATATTTTCCTCCTGGTCCTCTTTAACCACTTTTGTATTTGACAATACTACCTTCAAAAAAAGCTTCCATTACCTTTATTTCAGTCCGGGGCTTTCCCTTTTTCCCCTGCAGGTTGTTGTGCTGGTATGCTTGTCTGTGACTGTGCTTGTGTGTGTCCCAAGTAACAGACACCACAAACAAAAACCAACACAAAATGCTTTTAGATTGAAGCTGATGTTGTCTAAACATGTTGTTAAATAACATGCACTTTCGGACATGGGAATTCCCAAGATAATCTTCCTTCCATAAAACTCAGGTTTGTCCTCATGCATAATATACAAATGCAGTCAAGATGAGTAATAGCTTAGGAGAAGAATAAAACTGAGGAAATCACATCTTAAAATATGGTATTACTATGCATAGTATAGTAAAACCCAGATGCTCCAAGCCACTTGCCCCCCCACCTTTTCGTGTGCCAATTGTGCTAGAATCTATACATATACATTGTAAATATATGTCTGGCTTGTAAACCAATTTTGTTTCAGTATACAAGGACTTTGGAAAAATCCACAGTTTGGGTATTACATACTACCTATAATGTGAGCAGAGACCCCATTTCTCCTTGCAGGAAAGCTGGTCTATTTTGTGAAGAAGGCGCCTTGAATCATTGACACACAGATCTGAGCACCTTGTTGGCTGCTCCTGATGCTGTAGCCCTCTGACATAACACAGTGAATGGTCAGGAGGAAGGTGTGAGAGCAGGCAGGGGTACCAGGAGAGTCTGGGCTACAGCTCTTCTGTGCCTCCTGGGTGGTCAGGAAGGCTGACTGTCACAGCCTGAAGGCAGCACACCATCACTTCTTCAGCTGCATCCAAGCTCTGCCTGCTCAAAAATGTCCTAGTGACCCACTCTGTAGAAAAGGTCAGCAGACTGTAACCCACAGGTGCTCTGCACTCAGCATCTGAGAGCCACCGACCTCTCAAACCCAGCCCTGCTGAGGGAGTCAAAGTTCTAACGTAGGCATTAGCTTTGGCATGGGAACAACTGGGGGGCAAATCCCTACGTCAGTCACACCCTGAATGTGGCTGTTGTTCCACGCACAGATCCCCTCCCAGCCCACTGCACAGCACAGTGTACGGATTCTGTGTGGATATGTGGGCAGCTCTGCGCTGCAAGGATTTTGCTCCAAAAGCATTTGTCAAGGAGACACTTGCTGAAAAGGTGTATTTACCTTCTTTGGGAAATGTCTGCAAATGAGTGAAGACTGATTGGAAGCGAACAGAATTTCAATAACTCAGACTTCCAAAGACCAACCTCCCCATTTTTTATACCATAAGTTTGTCTTTCCAGAGCAAGGAGTTCAACAAATATAGAGCCACTCTAGCACTATACAAACATCAAAAAATGTCTAAGGCAATAAGAAGGAGCTGATGAACAGCAGGGAATGAATGGTCTTGCCTTCTTCCAACAGACAGTCCTGGGAATTATTATCAAGAGAATTCAGAGCTGATCTATTTAATGCCACCCTGACATACTCAGTTTGACTTTGGTTTCTAAAATGCTTAGGTCAATAAAAGTCCCTTAATCTTCTTTAAGTATTCCTGACAGCATCTACAGCACTTACAACTTAATTATGCTTTCTGCCTTTTTTTAATTTTTTTTTTATTTTACAGGTTTCCTTTCCCTTACATAGAATTTTCACGTCAAAGCTCACTAATACAGCACAAGGAAACAGTCCAGACCACTTTCTGCCGAAGTTGCTGCTACCACATACATATGAACTGCATGAAAAAGTCAAAGTTGACTTCACCAGGAGAAAAGAAAAGATTGGGTTGTGAAATCATGCAGTAGTATTATTTTATATAATACAGAAAACCGCATTGCACTGGTTGATATATAGAAGAGTGACAAAAGCACCTGCAGTGCTTTATGGTAGATCTGAATCCATCAGTACAGGAAACTGAATGGCCTACTGAAATTCAATTGAAATCTGTTCTTTATTCACTGCCAATATCGTGTCAATAACACATGCAGAATAAAAAAATGCTGTCCTGAGAACTACAGAGCCTTCTTAGCTCCAGGAGAAAATTAGTGATGAAACCCACCAATTTGGTCGTAATAGATTTTTTTTAAAAAATATTTTGGAATATTTTTTAAAACTATGTTTGAACCCAAAAGTAGCAATGCTTCACTAAAGAACTTGCTAAAGAAATTTCATCTACAATATCACAGGCAATGCTCCAAGCTCCCTTTGTGACCTTCTACTGCTCCCACTGAAGGTAAATAAATAACTTTGTATACAATTTACACAAGTGGGAAAAAAAGCGAGACTAAGTTAGTAAAGTATGCATAATTCTTTTCAGTGGTATAAATTATTTTAGAAGGCACAAGACATTAATATACTACCTATGCAGTCTATACAGCTGGCCAGAGTTGAAAGATTTATTGCTGTGACTCTAGAACAAAAACATTTTATGATTATATAATGCCGAATATGGAGTCTTTTGCCACTCATAGACAACACTAGACTACTAAAAGCTAAATGTGCATGTCATGAATGAATTATTTTATGCTGTAAAATGATAACAAACTTTCATAAATTAATGGGAACTGGATTCTGGTAGTTAATGGACTACAATCTGGGATTCCCTACTTGTGTGCACCACAGCTTTTACAGATCATTTGTTCTTGCACAAATGAATATGTGCACAAATTAATATGTTACCCAAAACAATGACATTTTAACATGATTAGCACTTATACCAAGTAAAAAAATCCCCACTAGCATAATACTAATGATGCACTTTTAAACAAAGGCTAAGGAAATCTGCAGGATAACCGTGTTTGTTCCTAAGCTGTGCTATTTTCAATTACCTGTTTGTGCACACTGACATTTTCATTCTGAAATTTGTTTTAATGGAGCCCAAAGTGGCAATTTAAAACTGTAATGCACAAATCTAAATAGAGCTGAAAATACCCCTAGGCGTTCACCAAGGAGGAGGCCTTTCAAAATCAAATGATACGCCTTTGGCAATCGCAATCAACATCAATTCAATGAAAGAGGACAGTAGTAAATGATGGGCAAAGGATGGCACAGCTCCCTCCAATTGAAACTGGATTTGACCAAGGGGCGACAGCGAGATGTGGAAATAAACATCCATCATAACCAGGGATCATAACAAGCAATGACATCAAGGCAGGCTGCCTCACTTGGAAAGTACAATCACTGGAATACCTGGAAGTGAAAGCAGTGTGGTGTTCAGCAAAAGACTGAACAGTGAAAACACACATACTGGGTTCAAAGCTAAAAAGTGCTTTGTTGAACAACAGGAATCTAATGCTGGTCCTTCTATGGTCAGAGACTTAAAAAATATACTGTCTCTCTGATTTTGCCGTATAAAATGTATCAAGAATCTGCACTTGTGAAAGACCTCAGCATCAATAGAATGAGAGATGATGAAGCACTCAACTGTACCCAATCTTCTGGTAAAATACATACAGCATCAAGAGAAAAAAATATAAGGAAGATCTTCATATTATTACAATTCTAACATTTCTAAGTCTGAGTATTTTTAGAAATATTCTGAAATTGAAACTTACTGTTCAGGATGAAAATATTTGCATTTAACATCTTTCAAATATGGATTTTTATTTCCAATTTTGTACTCTTTAACACAGTAGTCTAGAGGTTCAGCTTACTTTTTTTTCTGGATTTGTGTTTATTTTCTTCCTTTCTCACTCACTGAATCATAGAATATGCTGAGTTGGAAAGGACACATCAGGATCATCAAGTTCAATGCCTTACCCCACCCAGGACACCCCAAGAGTCACACCATGTGCCTGAGAGTGTTGTCCAAACACTTCCTGAACTTAAACAGGTTTGGTGCTTGTGAACACTTCTCTGAGGAGCTGTTCCAGTGCCCATCCACCTTCTGGGTGAAGAACCTTGTCCTAATATCCAGCCTCAACCTCCCCGGCACAGTTTCAGGCCATTCCCTTGAGTCCTGTCACTGGTCACCATAGAGAAGAGATCAGTGTCTGCTCCTGCACTTCCTCTCATGAGGAAATTGTAGATTGCAATGAGGTCTCCCTCCAGTCATTGGGTTCACCCAACACAGAAAAAATGAGGAATGCTTCTTTTTGTCCAGAGGCATCCAAAAAGAAAACAGTCTCATAGAAAGCTAGCAGAAATATTTTAATTTCTGTTTTTATTGACAGAAAGATTTTCTTTAGGCAAAGCGAATTGTTTTAATGTCTTCAATGATTGGCAGGGTCCAGAGAAAATGAAGACAGATCCTTCTCGGGGGACTACAGTGGGAGGACAAGAAGTTACAGGTAGAAGTTACAGCAAGGAAGTTTCTGGTTAGGTGTTGGAAAAGACATGACTGTTAAGCACTGGAAAAGTCTGAAAAGAGAGGTTACTGGTACTATTAAAAATTTTAATGGACAACAGTTGGAACAATATGATGCAAGGTGTCCTTACTTTTAATGGTGGGTTGAACCTGATGACCTCCATAGGCCCTTTCCAGTCCATATAATTCTAAAACATGAGCTTATTGGATACAAGCTAGACACAACTATAACTAAAGCTGGCTTCAGAAGAAAGAAACTAAATGTGTTTTCTTTAAAGGAAACAGCATCAACATTTTGACATAGCTCACAACTTGTTTTCTAGTTTCCTTTGATATCAAATTCTGAATAAATTTACCATTTGTGACTACAACAAAAATATGCAACTCCACAAAATACTGTTCCCTCAAAATTCACTTAATTAGCTCTGCTGTTTTGGTTGTTATTCCTTTGAAATAAAAATTGATTTTATTTATAAGCTACAGTTTTTTTAAAATAGCCAGTGAATTTCAAAGGAGTCAGAAACATATCCATGTTGTGGTTTTCATGAGAGATACTAGAAGATTTTCAAAAAAGATGAAGATTAGCTCCATTTATAATGTTTCTGTTTATAATGTTTCTGCTTTAAACTCAGAGGTATTTTTACTAAAGCAGACTATGAAACAACATGAATATTCTGCCTCCCGCAATGCAGTATTCCTTGCCTGTGCTATTAAATGTGTCATTTAGAGTTCTAGGTGTAGAAACATCTACTTGGGTAATGAATGATTTGTATCAATTCACTATTTCTTGTTAGGATCACTACAAGTCATAAAATTCAAGCACCTGGTAGAAGACTGGCCTTCTTCAGGTCCTAGCTAATCATTTTCTCCAACCATGTCTGAATCCTCAGGATAATGTAATGTGAATGAGTCCCCATGACTTTGGGATTCAGATCATCATGTGTGAACAGAAGTGATATATCCTGTGATTAATGAGACAGAATACCAATTAAGAGGCAGACCATACCTTCTGATTCTGGACGGGGTGGGGCCAGTGGCTAAAAGGGCTAAAAGGTGAACACTCTCAGTGGAGGAAAGATCCTGAGGTAGGAGGATCCCGTATATCAGGGAGGTGCATGGAAACAAATGGCAGAGATCCCCAGGGATCAACACAGCTGGTCACCAGCAGCTGAGAAAGGTCACCAACTGCAGGGCAGCTGCACAGCAGGAACTGACACAACTTTCTGTCCCACCTTCCCAGAGCAGCAGCCATCTCTCTGCTGGGAAGGGAAGCTGAGACTTGTGGAATATAGAATTAAGGGGAGTGCAAGAGATCACATGAGGTAAACAAATATAATCTTGCTGTTTTATAAGTAATTCCCAATATCCAGATCCTCTCTGGGATGTTTTGCACTCTGCCTCACCCATGGCAGAGCCCAAAAATAATAATGGAAATAGGCAGCCAGCAAAATGGAAGGTCTCTGTCTTGTCCTCAGTCATCTTGTTCATCACTTCATGATACCCTTCAGGCTATCAAGTGTCTGTGAACTATGTAGCAAGACACAATACTCTGTAGTGCACATGACGGCACAGATCGCATTGCATCCAGTGTAATGTCCAAGGCAATTCCCACTTTCAGTAACTGATCTGCACTCAACAATGTTGATGTTTCCAATGAGGATGTTTCCATTAAGCAAGTAGAAATCCCAACCACAGGTAACTGGCTGCACCCCTTTTCTGAGATAAGTCACTGGCATTAATTTTAGTGATCAGTTTTCTTACAAAAGGAGAGAAGTTTGCAGTAATTAAGCAAAGGGCATGGACTTCACACATGATGACAACATGCAAAGACTTTTATGGCATAGTGAAAATTCCTTATATACCATCACACAAACAGGATATATCATCATATAAACAGGAAATGGTTTACCACAGTGTTCCCCAATCACCTGGGCTATTCTACAGTTTTTACCTTTTATAGTAACAGGTAAACAATGCCTTATAAGGTCACAAACAATAATCCTCACTCCTAATAGGTCTAAACAGTCTACAAACCCACAATTCTCTCCTAGCCCATCCCTGGTGACCTGGATGTACTTTCCCAGGGTCCCCTCTGGGCCCAGGAAAGAGGCTCACTCTGGCATTCAAGGCCTGCTCCTCTATCACATACATAGTGTAACCTGACAGTAATTGTTCACCTGTGGCACTGCTTTAAAACATGCAGAAAAACAGCAACACTAAGCAAGAGTCAATAGGAAAAAAAAAAGAAAAGGGGGAAAAATACAGGAGGCAGTACATTCAGAAGATAAGGGAAAATGGCATGTGAGAAATTCATCCTTCCATTTCCTAAAAGCAGTTTAGTCCAATTGTTATCTTTTCTGTCTGCCCCCCCTGGAAAGGGCAGACAGAGCTGGAAAAGATTTAGAAGTAATTGAACATGGTCTTTATACCAGGGCTTCAGGATTTTTTCACATACCAAGACCAAATAATTTGAATGTATACTATAGAGAGAAAGGAATTTACACAGGCAAACACCATCGTCTATATACTAATTAATGTTACTCAGACTCAGAAGTCAATTTTCTCTTTGCCTTCATTTTTTCCCATTTGTGACAGAGTTTAACCAGCACTAAATTAATCTAATGGAAGCCAAGCTGAATGGCTACTGTTGACCTTTCTGATTAATTACATATTTCAGCCAATTAGATATATTACAACTTCACATCTTACTTCTTGTATCAAACAGCCTCCTCTCATGAAAGTATAGTTCTGGAAGTTGCCACTAAGTGTCACTGTTCTCATAGCCTCAAAACCCAAATTATCATGTAAATAAAACTGGGCTTGGGGAAGACCCTCTGTAGTTGGGTGAGTTTAGGTGCAGAAGCGTCACAGGTGACATTCTCATGTCACCAGAGTCATCTACTGACAATGTGCCAAGCCAGGCATGTTCTTGTTGTGGTCAGCAGGCTGTGGCACATCTCCTGTGACAACACTGAGAAAGGATCACAGCTGCTGGAGGAAAATACAAACAATGGATACCAAGTGGTGGGCAAGAAGGTTAACCTGCAACACAAGAAACTTGAGGTGAGACACTTGGGGTTCGGTAAAGAGCAGCTCCTCACATCCCCTCTCCATTATAAACAACTGCAAGAACATTTCTAGCCTGTTTCAGAGGAAAGGCAATCAGGTCAGCTGAAAACACCAGCCATCACCAACCTGCCAAATAGCAAGACCCAACTGCATAACTTTGGATAAGGAACCCAGCACTTTGTTGAGGCAATTAGGCTAAGCTTTTCTTGGGAATGCAGTTCATATACATTAGCAGAATCTGTTCTGGAAGTTCAATTAACTCCTAGAAAATGGACTTAACCTATAGAAAAATTACATTAATGCTGTTTGACCATCTGATTTCAGAACTGGTGTACATGTTAATACAACTCAGATTTACGAAGCAACAAAACAAGATACCACTATCAATCAAGCTTCTGGGAAATATTCTCAGCATTATTAGTCTCCCTTCTATAGGGTATGTGAATATGAAAGCACATAGGCTACCTTCAAAATCCAAGATGGGAAGTTTTCCAATCAGCAAGGTCCCAAGCACCCAAGTAATCCTCCATGGATTTACATATGAGGATAATGCTAATAAAGAATAGCCTGCTGTTAGATTTCAAAGTTTACATATGTTCATCAATAGAAATAAGTTAGGAAACATATCACCTTTGCCTTTTGGAAATCTGCTTTGAGTAACTGAATCTATGAAAAAGTATTTTCTTATCATCTAAAGCTAGTGACAGACAGGGCACAACTTCAGTAGCGCTCAGAAAAATACTGGGAAGCAAAGCTCGGAATTTGGATCACTTATAAGGACAGAAAAGGTGAAGAGAAGACTGGGTGGAATAGTTCAATGACAGAAATGTGGCTGCATTTTATGATTACAAGACAGTTTGGCTGGAATTTTGAGATCTGGCTGCTTACTGTAAGCCAACAGTAACAGAATGTCAAAAAGTTCAGGGAACTAAAAAGATTAGGAAGACTGGATGAAGGGAGCCCAAGTCTCCTGCTCCAAGGCAGTGCCCAAAAGCTGTGTTGTTGGATGTTCTATGATTGACCTTGGGCATTCTCATGTTCTCCAAACTGAAGTGGAGCAGGACAGCACTGACTTAACTATGGAAAAGATTTCTTATCTATCACCCCAGTACTAGCATGATACTCTAGTACTCTTAACCTTTTTCCTCTGTATTTCTTTATTCATAGTTTTAATCAGGCCCCCCTCAGCCTGAGCTCCCTCTTCATCCTGTAACATGTCCATCTACACAGCTCAGGATTTAGGATTATGGCAGAAGGCAAGGTGTGAGGGCTTTCATCGCCACACAGGACAGGAGCTCTGCTACTGGACTGCAGCTGCCAAGTATTTTGGTATAACACAGGGTGATTTGATGCTTTCAGTTTTAAACTAATGAAGCAAAAAAGTCATATTAAAAAAAACCCCGAACAACCGAACCCGCAAAAATGAACAAACAAAAAACTCCCAAAACAAAATGCAAGACTTTCCCTCACCTTTGCTGCCCTTCCAGTCAGAAATGGTAAATAAAGAAACCTTTAATAACTGGAAAAGCAAACACTTAGCAATTGCTTAGAAGATAGATACAATTTCATTAAATATACCGAAGAACATGATAAGCAAAACATCTAGTCAGCTTCCAGACTGCTCTCTTATCTGAGAAAGAGTTTAAAAAAGATGCCTATACACAGTTTTGTGTTAAGGCAAATTACAGAACATTCTCCAATACACTCCTGTAGTGTGTGGGAAGACGTTTTAGCTTGTACAAGCTAATCAATCCCCCCTGTTTGCAGATTGAGCTGTGTTTAGTAGGTCAGAGAAACATTGAAATACTATTCTGTAGTCAGATGAGACCTCTATGAAACAGATTTTGAAATTTCTCAGGCCATTTTATTCTGCCCTGTCAGTAGACAACTCTGATTTACAGATATGTCAGACCTGCACCAACTATTTATATTGAGAAGAAAATTATTAGAGAAGAAGATGAAAACATAACAAGTGATTTGGGTAGTTGCTTATATAGGTGAAGAATAAAACAAGTTCAACTGCAAATGCTGGAATTAAGCATGAGGAGAGATAATTGTTCAGTAGGCTTTGTTTCTAAATCCTGACTCTATTTTATTTCCTCAGACACAAACTGAAAAGCAGAAGTGATGGCTTTCCATCAACACACACAAAGCTGAAAGTGTGTTGCCTCTGCCATTTGTCCTGACAACCAGACACATCTTTCTTCAGCATAGCATCAGTAACCTTTACTCTATTATTACCATTGGGATTGACAGAAATATTGACAGTGCACTACAGAAGAAATGAAAAGCAAGATGAAGTCCTCTGCAGCATACAGGACTTTCGAGGGAGTATGGCTAGTTTTGAGAAAAAAAAATAGAGATTTGGATATTTGTTGCTCACAAGGACTTTACATTCTGATTTCTTTTTCTCCCAATTTCCAAATAGCCATACCCAATTTTTGGTCAGGGATTTGGATTACTGTAGATTTACTCTCAGTAGTACTGTGGTACCACTGACACAGCAGTGAACCCAGCATCAGGTGCTACAGCAGAAGGCAATTGCAGCAATTTACACACAACTCTGTGTCCACTTCTACTGGCACATAAGACATTTTAAGCAGAGGTAGCCATCCTGAAAACATGCAGGAATGTGGCCCAAGAGGAGGAGGGCTAAGTCCAGCAGCTATTGCTATTTCCCTTGGAAAGTAAAAGATCCCATCTGTTCCACATTCAGAGACAACCCTTCAGACACACAGCCACATCTTCCTCACTAACTTAATATTTAGATAAGCATCAGAGTTTCAGGAAGACTTTTTGGTTCCAATTATTCACTAATTATGGTGGCTGGCAACTTTTGTCACAGCACACACCAACTAACGAGCCCATCATTTTGGAGAAAGCAGTAATTATTGGTATCTTGAGTCTACTAGGGTATTATTTTTATTCTGTCCAGTGTTTGCTGAGCTTTCTAGGTATGCACTCATTATGATTTTTTCCTCCTAACCTTAAATCTCCTTTTTTCTCTCTCTCTCACTTACCTGTTATGTTTGTTCTTTTCCTTATCTTTGAATTCAAACCTGACCTTTCCTATTCTGTCACAATGTTAGATGAGTTCTTTATTTTATTAGATTGTCTTTCCAGGGCTTTTCACATTTTGCAGTTCAAGGTTTCTCTCAACAAATTAACGCCTTGAAAGCCTTGCATTATGATATCTGCATACCTAATATTGGTAGTGGCAGCTTTATAGTTTGGGGTTTTTTGTTTTGCATTTGCTGTTGTTTTTTTTTTTTTTTTTTTAGTTTGATTGAAAACTAGTTATGGTGAAAAGAAATTTACCCTTCCAAGATACTTTTCATTAAGGCCATAGGCCTTTGTTTTCCCCACTTGGTTTGAACCGATTTCAGACTCCTAGCAAAAAGTCCAACAGCTAGGATGAAAAATCAGATAATTCCAAGGTAAAGGATGATGGAACATGCTACAAAACAATAAATGTTAACCCAGCAGAGAAAAAAAAAACAAAAACAAAAACCAAACAAACTCAGAAATGCAAAAATTGGTATACTTTATGTGAACATGATTTTTTAAACCACAAAACAATTCAGAGTTATCCTAGCTGTCACCAAATCAACTGGGTTTACAGGCATACCAGCTAGATTTGCTAAATCTAGATTACTTCACTCAAAACAGTGATTCACAGTCATGTTTCTCATTTTTATTTTTGGTAGTGTCAATACTAAAACCTTGCACTGACTCAGAACAGTTTGCTGGAGCCACTGGATTGTCCAGGCTGTCTGGAACTGAGATCAGCTTTCTAAACTCTGCTGAGATATTGGTTCCATTTAAGGCTGCTCCAGCTTGAAATTCCTCAGGCCATTTGGTTTTATTCTTGTGCACACGAACATATTTGTAGTGCTTCAGATTTTGGGGGAGTTTAAGTGCAACTATGTGTTTTGTCTAGTGACAGAGATGAGCAATAATGAAACATAAAGACCAGTGCTTCCTTTACCACAGAGAAAATGATGAAGGGAAAGAAAAGGGAATATGTCAAAGTTTAACATACCGCATGAACTTTTGAAATTGGAAAAGATTTCTAACACATGCTTCCTAAGCAGCTGAATTCCGCATTTCACAGTGAATTTGGAAAAAGGTTTTTGGAACCAAGAATATTTTCCTTCCTGTAGAATACCAGTTAATGTGTTCTACGAAAGGAAATCAGTGACAGCACTTGTCACAGAGAGCAGGGAAAAAGACTGGGGGTAAAATTACAGAGAAGTGTATAATAGTATAGAATTTGTAGGGCAAATGTGGTCACAACTCCCTGGATGACTCAGCTGACTGCCTGTCTGAAGTTCCACACACAATACAATCTAAGGGCACTCAATGGAAGGTGGAGCAGAGTGCTGACACCTCAGCCAGGCTCTGTTAAAATGCTCAGAGCCCAGTGATACCTTTTAGCTGATTCTGAATGGATTTCTGATGTAGAGTACTGCTTTGAAATCAGAAAATGAGGTGTTGAAGGCATTATTAGCCTTTGAGAGGGACAGAGGAGAAAATTTGGAATATAAGTTTATAAACTTATGATTTAAAAGTATAATCTTAAAATTGGGAATAAGCACCTTAAAACTGAGGTTGACCTCCTCAGATGCAGCTGAGCAGAGAGAAAAGTTGCTGCTGGAGAAAGAACCTCCTGTTTCAAATAGGTAGCTCTGTGACTCAATACTTTATACAGACCCCGAAGCTTGGGATGGGGATATTTGGTATGATGGTGATGATGATGAGACCTCAGAGAACCCTAACTGCAAATCTGATGAGGGTAACAATGAGATCTGCACTACTGTGCACTCTGTTCCCTGGTCTCTGACAGAGCTGGCAAAATTGCAAGAAAACTTATTCAAGGAAACCAGAAAACTCTGAATTTGAAATTATGTTTATACAGCCTCCTGATTCCCTTGACATTAATGGGAATATAGAGGGTGATCCCTGTGATTACAGACCAGGGGAAAATGGTTCTTTATCTCCTTCAAATTCCTGTACGCATGAAGCCAGCTGTCCTATAAAAACTCAGGATGGATACAGGAAGCCTGCCGAAAAACAATTCAATCCAATCCAAGTGTTTGATTTGCAAAGGAATCATGGCCATAAGCCAGGCAAGACTGAAAACCAACAAGTGGAATCTTCTCAATGTATACAAAATAGCCCATGCATTTGGATTCTGGTAGGATCTTGTCAACGATTAACAACATTTCTAATAGATAGGGGAGTACAACCTTTGATACTAATGTAGCGAGGTGGGTGTACAACCCAGACGGCAAAAATCCCTGGAGTAAACAGAGCAAATGTTGTCTGCTGCTAAGGCTAATTTACGGCTCTTGGGTGAGAAGCAGATGTTGGCCACTCACTTTGCAATTAAAGATCACAAAGACTAATCAGTCACAAAGGATCTCTGTACACTGTGTGTGCTGTTGAAATATGAGATGAGTCAAGTTTATTCTACATACAGTTATCTAAACCAGCATTATTAGTCCTAAATCAGTCAGGTTATTAGGAGAAAGTTTTTAATATTCTAATATGTAAATATTTACATTTATTTTTATGAGTTCTTTACAGAGAAAGGGATTTTAAAAATCTATTTGTGCACTCACACACACGCACAAACACACACACTCTTTTTCTTCTGCCTGCTTTGTATCAAGTTCGAGAGGTTAGAGAAAGAGAAGTATTATGTGAAAAAAATCCAAAAGTCACACTCAAACTAATGAGCTACAAGCATAAGGCTCAAGTGGCCCCAACATAATCTATGGTTGGAAGACTAACAGATCAGATGTTCTGAAATAAACTTGTCCCAGTGATCAGACTGCAATTCAAATCATTGCTTCCATAGCAGTTCATGAATATCCCAGTCCTATTCTCTTGGGAATTGCATTTTTCAGGATATGCCCACAACATTTTGCAACATAAACAACATCCTCTCATAACGAACAAAAAATGTAGGCAGAGGAGTCTAATATTCAAATTCTGTCAGTGCTTTGCATGAAGTCCTATTTGAAATATCTTTTTTAGGCCACAGTGATTTGTAGTTTGAAAATTATTTTTCTTAACCAACAGAAATGCAATGTACTGTATTCCTGATTATAATGAAAGATTGTTTTGGAAAAAGTATGTAACACCTCTTCAGCATGGAAGTCCAACAGCATACTAGGACAAGATCTTGCAGCATTTGTCCATTTCAGCAGAAGGAAGGTAACAATGAAGTGAAAGAGAAAAAGATCAGCTACCTGAAGAGATATTTCAGCTATTCTCGATATAGCATCATTTCTAGGTACCTAAAAGAAACCTTGAGTGAAGGAAGTTACGCAGCCTTTACTAAAGATGACAGGTAGCAACATTTCTGTATAACAACAGGTCTAAGTCTGGAGTTATCCATGGATACCACCCACCTGCTGTGTTATCAGTATTTTTTATGAGAGCTTCCTTAACCATCTGAGAAAATGGCTTTTAGCTGGCAAGGGATACTTCTCCTTTGCTGCTGGCAAAAAGAGAACAAGTTTGGTTTTGGCAGAGAGATTACTGCAACGTTCCTGATGAAGACATGAAAAGGTATACTTGGTACATGCTAAAAGCAGTTCCTGATTTGACTCGGACTATTTATGGATCCCTATTCCCTGTGCAAATCTGGGATACCAAAAATGGAAGAGGGCACTTTTTTTTTTTAAATTGAGCCTGGGCTGATCATACAAATTAACTAGTGAATTATTACATACCAAATTAAATAATATTCAGGGTAGCTAATGCCAGGAGGGTGTCAAATACTAATGGAGCTTATATTCTTCAACTCTCCAGAGCTCTTCTTGGCTGGCCAATGAGACTATTTGCTTGCCAACTGGACTATGTTAAAGATCTGCCTAAATACCATGGCAGAGCATGTATTCATGATGCTCCTGAGCAATCCCTGCCTTATGTTACGATGGATACTTCACTAAAGTGCAGCATGAAATCTAAGTAAGTGAGAAACCCCCATCTAAGGTGAATTCATGAGAGGTTGTTACAGTGCTCTCCACCGTCTGGTCCCTAGCAGTTCACACTAGCCATAGTGTTGTTGCACAACAAGATGAGATCTGGTTGCACATCACACCTTCACAGCTCCCAAATTCTTTGGAAGGAAATCCAGGTGCATGCCGGGTTGATGGCTATAATAAACTTCTGTAAATCTCCCACTTGACTTGACGAGAGAAGGAGTCTACTGCAGAGTATACCTCCCTCACAACATAGGTAGAAGGTGTCTTCCAAAAGTTATAATAAAATATCCTATTTTAACATACAAGTCAGTAGGGGAGAGAAGGTATGGCTAAGACTTCTTGGTATGAGTGCTGCTCTTTGGTTGCAGACTTCTCGGGAAGTGAAACATGGGAGCTACTCAAGGGCTGTGTCTTTCCAGAAGAGAAGATTTTCTAGGTAATGTTGACTCTGCTCAGACTTTAATGATTTAATGGCTGCCTTTCCTTTGGATGATGAGTCACTGACCCCTGTGACCAAAAAACAGAGGAAGTATCCAGTTAGGAAACCAAAGGAAACCTCAACAGTAGATAAGTTAATGTTATTCACCAGATGATCGCCCTCCTCCCATGAGCAGCTGAAGATTAAACGACAAACTTAAACAAAACAGCAAAACAGCTTTGTTTAGTCCCACTGATACAAAAGACAGCACTCACTGTACCTTAAAATCTATTTTGTGACTCCTGCAGAAGGTCTGCTGTGAAAGAAATGGAGTTTTATAATAACTATTTGGAGCCTTAGGGGTTCAAAGCATCCTCTCATTCACATTACTGCTGCCTTACTACCTGAATGCATTTTCATGTGTATCCTAATCAGTTCATTTACTGTTTGAATGCTATTTGTGATGCCAGGAAGAAATATCTAAGTAGAACACTGTAAAAGTTCTCTCTTCATAGGGAATGATGAAAATCCTTCCACGTGTATTTCAGACTCTGTTATAAACGGCATCTGATAATGTGAAAGCTCTATCTCCTAGCACTATATTAGAAAAATTAGTTTTATGCTCTACTTGCTCATCATAGGATTTAATATGGGGTTTTATTTTTTAAATCTGACATGTCAAAAGAGAGATGACAGGTAGTGCAAGGGACAAAGAAATTTCTTGCAGAAGGGTATTGAAAGTAACAATATCTGGAACTTAAAAGAAGGGGAGAAATGTGTGAATATTTCAAGAACAGCAGAAAAGCATCGTTATTAGAAGCATGTGAACCACAAAAGGGAATCGGACAGATGACAGGTGGGAAAGAGAGAAAATTCCTCTTACCAAGTCATTTGAGCATGGCTGCAACAGAAAAATAGCCACTAGATAATGCTTAAACATTATGGTGGTATTTAGTAGTCACTTTAGAAAATAGTTGATATGAGTTCTCTGTGATAAAGTTTAATTTATGGTATCTAAAGGCTTTGGGTTAAATATAAATGTTTTCTTTTGAGATGTATTTGGTTTATTTTGTTGAAAATAGTGTTGTTGCTCACTGATGTCTTGGCTATTACTGAAGTCCTCAGTGGCTCCATTCATCGGCTGTCATGCACTAGAGCACCACCCCTGTGAAGAAAGACTGAGAAATCTGGGGCTGTTCAGGCTGGAGAAGACAGGGTTGCATTGAAAGCTCACAGCAGCCTTCCAGTACATGAAGGGGGAAAACAGGGAAGCCAGCAAGAGAATTTTTGTCAGGAACTATAGTAATGGGATCAGGAGTAAAATGGGTTCAAACTGAAAGAGGAGAAATTTAGGTTGGATATACAGAATAAATTCTTTACTGTGACAGTGGTGAGCCACTGGAACAGGTTGCCCAGGGAAGTTATTGATGCCCCATCTCTGGAAGTGTTCAAGGCTAGGTTGGATGGGGCTTTGAGCAACCTGGCTCCAGCTACAGCAGGGGGGCTGGAACTAGATGACCTTTAAGGTCCCATCCAACCCAAAGCATTCTATGATTCTGCAATTCTATGCCCAATAAAATGCAAATTACTTCTGAGCAAAGTCATAGCCTATTCTCTGTAATAATAAAAAAATGAAGTCACATCTCTAGTTTTCCTATAAGCCAATAGAGACTCATTTACCTTCATCTGGGATGGCATTTTTTTAGCATTGACTTAAAATAAGTCCCTGTTGTGATAATTATGGTTAAATGCTTTCTAATCCTTTCCTTCAGAGAACAGGAGACACAGGCAGTGATCAGTTTCCCTGGCCCACACAGGTGCACCAGGACACTACACATCTGTGAGTGCAGGAATGCAAACTGCAACATGATGGTAGAGCACTTGTTCTGCTCAATTTAACACAATAAAGTATTTTTTTAAGTGGAAATGGTTGCAGGAAGCATAGTATCTACATTAAGGGAAGCAATATGCAAAGTCTAAATTTAATTTGTTCTTCTCTGTGTCATCTTCTGAGAGTCTTCTGCATGCAGCTGGATTTCATGTGTTATATGTAGGTACACATATACCTCCTACCATGCGTAGGTAGGAGGCTGGAAAGAAGATACGACATTCACCTCCCGCTTCTAATACACTAGGTAATGGAAAATAACATATATGTAAACACAGCAATGCATAAAATATTTTCAGTGGGTAGACTACTGGACTTCGCGTAAGGATGGGTGTACTCGTCACAAACACATTGATCATACCAGTAGACTGAAATACAGTACAGTTTGAATGCAAAACTACTGCCAGCCTAAGGTTAGCACTCTGTTTACCTCTGTAGTCCCTGGAGTTCCACATACCAAGCAGCCGTGGATCTATACATGTATGCAATGCAATTTAACATTAATGGAAAGACATAACTGAGCTTCAAGATCTTGAAAAGAGTGACTTAGTTGAACTGGACAGCTGAAGGACTTTGATGCAGAGGCGGTTTTGAACTTCTGGAAGACAAAGAGCATATTACTGATTCTTGACTGAGATTGGTGAGTAATCAAGCAATTTAGACTAATAAAATATGAGGGGAGGTTGATCAGCAACATTTTACTTTAAATCTAAAAATGTAAGTTGTTCCTACTATAACAAGTCTATCAAGACATCTTTTCATCCAGTCTCATCAGGTATTCAATATTGCAGCATCTCTGAAAAGGAGAAAGGAGGCTTCAGCTATCCTGCCTCATTTTATGGCAGAGGGAAAACTGGCAGAAATAAAAGACACTTGTCTGTCCTGTATGTTCAGTCCAAAAAGAATTGAAACAGCATTTTTCTTAGGTAGGGAAAACACCATTAAAAAGTGATCAGACAAAAGGAATATATTCCACAAAATTTCCAGTTCATGGAAAACCAATCAAAAATAATACATAAAAATTAATCCGCTGTTTTAAATAGTGTAAGTTCACTGAATCTATATAGAAAAATTCATAGAATGATGAAAGAACAGCATAATAATTATGTACACTATAACCCAAATTACACAGTATCTAGACTGATGAGAGCCTTAGGGATCTGAAGGTTGAATGGGAAGAAAGACTCCCATTCAGAAGTAAAGCAATAACAGAATACTAAAAAGATCATCCTCAGCACTCTTCAGGATGACACAGAAGATATTTTACATGAAGCCACAGCAGTATCCTCACCATCCACACTGCCTGTGGGCCATATCTTCCAGGTGGGATGACAGCTAGTCAGCTGCTGTACCACCACACAGTCACCACTCCAGTCCCACCCTGGCTGCATCCAGCCCTCGAGAAATTGCAGAAATGCTGCTCAGCCATTTACAACCAGCAGTGAGTTTCCCAGGAGTGCTCAGATAGGTACAGAAGATCAGGGAAAGCATTAAGTGGCTGTGAAGGCTTATGCAAAACTTCACATCAGTATTCAGGAAAAATTATTCATATTGCTAACATTCTTGTTATGTTTAGGAGTCATCCAGTTACAAAACAAACAAAAACTATATGGCTTATCTGAGCAATCCCAGTGTGAATAACAAATCAAGAATAGTCTCATAAAGTAGTTTGTGAGTTGTCTGTAGGGTGAAATGGCTCTTCTAAAATCCTATACTGAAAAATTCAACATAATCAACAACTTCATGAAGAAAACAGTGCCTAACAGTAGACTACTCACACACAGAAAATAAAACTAGGTTCAATACTTTGTTTCTGGTAAATATCTAGTCTTTTGCTGTTCTGCTAGTGTGAGGTAGAACTGCAGCATTGCTGAAAGCTGCTACAGCTAGTTAGCTACATAAACAGACATAAAAAATGTGGAACAGTATTAGTGTAACTACAGCTAGCAGGAGAAAGGATGCGTTTCTTCTCCTCTATTTAACTCTTGTGGGGTCCTATTTGAATAACTGTGCTCATTTTGGGGCTCCTCATTGCAAGAAAGGTATTGGAACACTGGAGAAAATCCAGCAGAAGACCCCAAGATGTTCAGAGGCAGTAAGACATGAGATAAAGGGAACGGCTGAGACAGCTGGATCTCTTCACCCTCAAGACAAGGCTCAATCCAAGATTTTTACAATTACCTGATAAGAAGGCAGAACTAGGTTCATCCTGATGCTGCACAGCAACAGGGTAAGAGGCAAAGGACTGAAGCTGGAACATGGAGAATTATGAATTATGATTCGATACAAAGGAAAAAAAGAACTTTGAATGTGGTCAAATACTGGGAGAGGGGTCAGAGAGGTTGTGGATTCATAATCTGTGGAGATGCTGAAGACCTGATGGATATGGCCTCGAGCAACCTCATTTGACATATCTTTGACCATAGGGTTGGACTAGATGATCTCTGGAGTTCTCTTTCAACCTAATTTATTCCATGATTCTATGACCTCAAATATACACATACATAGAACAAAAAGCTAAACATTAGCATATAGAAGTTAGTTACTCAAAAGATCAAATACTGAATCTGGTGTTGGGGGGGACAAGATTGGGCATTACTATTTGAAGTTATTCAGTGTGCCATGCATGTAAAGACAGGTGACATTCAAGACTTTAGGATGCACACTAAAAATCATGAAAATAAGTAGGAATTAGCAAGACCTTTCAAAGGAGAAGAGCACAGGCTTTCCAAGCACAGCATTTTAAATGACTTGTTGCTTTTGGACCTACATTCTCCCACAAAGACAATCAAGAAGGGTTTTGATGGTATTTGAGAAATCTGCACTATAGATACCTAATTAATCTCAGCTTGTTCTATATACTGGACCCACACAGAGGAAGACAAAACCACTTAAAATCACATAAACAAGTTTGAGAATAGTTAATATTTTGAGCTGACTTATGTCAGCTAGACAGAAATTTATATGGCTAGGAATGTAGTCTTTATTCATGAAATGAAAAACATAAGAGAAAACTCTCATGGTACATGGGTAGGACAGTTGAACTGATTGCATTTATATGCAAAAATCAGACAGCTATAACAATCAATTTGAGAACTAAGTTTAATATTGACTGCCTTAGTGATTGAAAATAAACAGTAAATCCTCATTTCTCCATCCAGTAAAATAATATTTTACTTCATCTTTTGTAATGTGAAGGAAATGAAAATACTCAAATAACATAGTAAGGAAATTACTAAATTATAGCTTTGTTATTAGTAACAATAAAGCCATTACCTGCTGTTCAGAAAAGTAAAAAATTATATTTTTAAAAGATTATTCCAAATGTCATAGCATTAAAGCATAATTAAAATCAACATAAAACTAGAAAAGGAAGGTCAAAGAAGGTGTACGCCCCCGTCCCTGAAAACATAACTGGTTACAAGAGATGAGGAGAAGGCTGAGGTACTCAACGAAGTTTTGGCCTCGGTCTTCAATGAAAACTCTCTTCTCACACTTCTGGAGTGAATGGACAGCCAGATAGGGACTGAGAGAGCAAAGTGTTGACCACTGTAATTAAAAATCAGATTTATGACCCCCAGAAGAACCTGAACATGCAGGGAACATAACACTGTGAGACTGAGGAGGGTAACCACCAATATCAACATAGGCTGGGGGATGAGCAGATCAAGAACAGTTGTGCTGAGAAGGCCTTGGGGGTGCTGGTGGATGAGAGGCTGGACATGACTCAGCAATGTGCACTCACAGCCCAGAAAGCCAATCATACCCTGGGCTGTGTCAAAAGCAGCATGGGCAGCAGGGTGAGGGAGGGGATTCTGCCCCTCTGCTCTGCCCTGGTGAGACCCCACCTGCAGTGCTGCATCCACCTCTGGGGTCCCCAGCACAGGAAGGACACAGGCCTGTTGGAGCAAGTCCAGACGAGAGGCATCAAGGTGATCAGAGGGATGGAGAACCTCTACTATGAGGAAAGGCTGAGACAATTAGGATTGTTCAGGCTGAAAAAGAGAAGGTTTCAGGGCAACCTAATTTTGGCTGTCAGTACCTGAAAAGAGGCCACGAAAAAGATGGAGAGAGACTATTTACAAGAGCATCTAGTGACAGTACAAGGGGGAATGGCTTCAAACTGAAAGAGAGTAAGTTTAGATTAAATTAGGAAGATCAATATTAGGAAGAAATTCTTTACTGTGAGGGTGGTGGAACAGGTTGCCCAGAGAAGCTGTGGATGCCCCATCCCTGGAACGGTTCAAGGCTGGATTGGATGGAGCTCTACTCAGCCTGGTGTAGTTGAATATGTCCCTGCCCACTGCATGGGAGTTGTGATGAAAATATCTTTAAATTCCTTTCCAACTCAAGCCATCACACACAGATAAACAGTATTTTCCTGATTTTTTTTTTTCATTTTTTTTTCTGATAGAAGACAAAATAAATTCCCCAAATAGCTGCTGTTGAACTGAAAATAGTTTTGCAGTCTTTACTGTCATGGGATTAATATGTATCGGGAAATATTTTGTATTTTGAGGGATAGTCTCCTGGGCTATCACTGTGCTTTTAGCACTGCAGATGTCTCTGAATGTTTCCTCACAGCCAGTTGCTGTAAAAATAAGGATATACAGATGGAAGTACAGCAAAATGATGCAAAGTTACAGTACCCCAGGCACTAATATTTTATGCACTTTTTAACGTTACATTTAAAAATTTCATGAGCATCTATTCTGCAAACTAACTCTATCTCTGTTCCTGGGGGTTAAAATGTGGCTTTATATACTGAAGTATTTCAGGTGAGTTGGTTTGGGAACCTAGCAGTGAAGGGAAGAAATCTGTTTTCCAATTCCCAGTGGTGGGGTATATCATGTAAGCTGGAAGTAGTAGGTTCTGCATTAATTCCTTAAATTAAGTGCTGGAAGAAGCATTGTTTTGGTGATCACTATGATACCTGAGGCCAGCTGGATGATCTAAGGATTCTTCTCCTTTTAACCTATAAATATAAACATGGCTGTTTGATTGACAGTGTCCAACCAAGACAACAAGTACAATACATGTAGTAACGAGAATACAAAAGTAGCTCAGGGAGCCAAATGCAGCTTCCAAATATTAGTTAAAAATGAGAACAGGCTAAAGGCTTTTAGCATACCACAAAACCTCCTGTAAGTGTTCTTTCTTATGTAAGTCTCGTATTTGCCATTAAACCCTTCCTTATTCACAGAGCCTTTCCGAAGTGTTATCAAGAAGCTATTTACACAACATTTGCAACTTACAGAACTTACAGCAATGGTTTACTGGTATCTCAGAAACTGGAAGACAAAAGAGTGGTGTGAAGCTCTGCCAGCCAAATTCCAGCTCCCTACCAGTACCCAACCATTTCCTTCACCTTCACATGATACTTTCTAAGCCATTGAGTGACATAGCTACAAAATGCAGAACTGACAGAATGGGCAGAATGATTTTGAACATGCTCACACAAACCTTAATTTAACCTTCATTAGCAATTATGAATTGGTTGATAGCTGTAATTCAGCAAAGCTTCTGATGGAACACAGTTTCAAAACATTAGCAGTAGGTGATTTACATTTAAAATTTATTGTACAATCAAATTGCTACTATTATATTAAAGGTGTGGTGATTTATCATAACCCAATTAGCTGAAAAGCCTGGTAATATATATTAGTGTCACTTTAATACACTAAGAAAGCTTAGACTCCTACTAAGATGTTATTTCATTTATTAAAGCAATGCAAAACTTCTTTAAAAAATGCATGTAATGTCTGCTGACTTCTTAACTCTTTTCTAGGAACACAGAAGATAAAAGTCATGACCATGAGGATCCTAATCTAAAATCTGAGTTTTTTACATAATCTCGCATCTAAGCATGCAATAATCACAAAACTAACTGAGATTAAAGTTTGCAGTACTCATTTTAAACCATGTATAGTACTTGTAACAAACACAGTTATCATCTGAAATACTACATATGTCTATGGCAATATACAGTCATGTGCAACTATTTAAAATGAAAAATTATAAAAATTCTGAGGTATTTTGCCCTTAAATTATGCTTATCTTCAGGAGCTACAGCATTTCGCTTGTGTACTCCAATGAACAGCAGTTGAGTATCCAAGTATTTCCAAAGCCTGAATTGCCAACATGTCATCAATTAAGCAAACATCTTCATGACACAATCAAATAAAAATTCACATTGTTAAAACTGGAAAGGAAAATGAGGAATATATAATGAAGAGTAAATATATACTCATTGTTTAGCCTGCTATGGTATGTCAGTTGATATGGAAGCAGAAGGTGCTGAAGCACCAATTTTCATGTGCAAATTATTTTCTTGGTGTCAATACCTACAAAGTGAATACCAATCTGAACATCTCAAATGGGGCACTAAGGCAAGTTGAAGAGTAGTCCCAGAGGTAATAGTGCTGAGAATCTCAGAAAAAGAAACAAATCTAAAAATTATATTAAAGCAACAGTATTTGTGTGTGGCTTAAAAGTCACTGTAGAAATGTTTGACAATGAGATACAATCCATTTTGTTAATTTTCAAAACATCCCGTATACATAAATAGGCTGTATTGCAATCCATAATGAATTCAAAGTAAGAAGTGAAGAGTCGCTAATTTTATAATGTTACAAAAGTACATGCAATTTGTAACTAGGTATTTGATAAAATAAATTGAAAATTTGGTGAAGTAAAGCAGCAAAAGTGTTTGCTGGCATAGATAGATATTGCTATATCAAGGATTTGCTAACAAAAGGGAAGAGAAGTTTCTAATTGAAGAGCTGGCATACAACGTTGCTGAATGGCAGGCTCTATCATGTCACCATATCTGTCCAGCAATCAGCCTGAATTGCTGAAGCCACCCAAACCATAGCTAGCCAATTTTTGGGGGGAAGAAAAAAAGTCTCTTAGAATACAATCATCCACTTCCAGAAGAATGACTAATAATTTCCAAAGTAGGCATCCCCTTCCCTCCCAAAAACTTTCATGGGAGTAAGAGGCAATTTATGACATTGTAATACAGAGCAAGCAATTTTATCATTTCCACGTAACAGTGACAAAATATATAATCCACAGGACTGTTGGGCATAAAGGTAAACTAAACAGGAGAGTCCCTGTTAAAAATTCCTTCGCAGTGAAGGGATATGTTTAGACACAACTCGGGAGGTCTTGTCTATCTCTGAAAACAGGATGCAGTTGGCTGATTTAGATTCAGAGTGGAAAAGCTTGTACTCTTGGAAACCTTAAAGGGAGAATGAGCCTTTTAAAGGCAATCTAGAAATTCCCCTCAGCAAAGAATTTTATCCTGGGACAATATATTTGCTTACTCACCAGTGGCCCATAAGCTATTAGCTGCCCTCTGGAAAGCTCTCTGAGCAACTCCCTTCTTTTCTTCCCAGTGATGAAGGCAGCTACCTGTGATTGCAGTTTAGAGCACATTTGCAGTCAAAGTAGCAGTTAATCACAGATGACAGCAAAAAGCCATGACTGGTGAGAAATCACGCTGAGAACAGTTTAAAATTCCCTTCAGATAAACCCCTGGCACAAGCAGGACAAAATATTACTCCACACAAATTAATGTCTCAAGAAGACACATTGCCAAGCAATGTACATGCAGTCATTTGAAAGACGTCCCATACATCAGATCCTACTGTGAGGTAATACCCCTTGAAAATACTGCACCAGAATGTCTGAATTTGCCTCTGGTTTACCATATACTTTCTTACACAAGACAGGTAAACATCAAAATAGCACATGGTTTGTTGGTAAAGAGAATTCAAAATAGAGCGTGCAAAGGTAGGTGCTGCATAGATTACGTCACAATTTACCATGCCAGACCTGTGATAAAATCTGACTTTACCAACTAGCTTGCTGTTCCTCTCCTCCTATGGCTGCCAGCGGGCCAGATGCTTGCAGAAATAATAATTTAGGTCAGTGGGTACCTTCCAACTAAAGCAGGAAAACGTGAAGAAAAGGCCACTTCTGCTCCCTGAGAACAGCCAAGTGACTAGAGAAAACTGAGGAGAGGGTGAGTTGGAAAGGACAAAGAAATCAGGGCTGATGAAAATTACAAAAGAAAGAAAACACTGAAATACCATCAGGATGCAGTGAGTGGGAGATTTAAAGCAGAAGCAAGACTAAGAACAGAGAAGGCTCTCTGAAGGTAAATTTCTCAGGTAGGATTTGTCTTATTCAACTTAGATGTTTACAAAGTAGCTGTCCACATGTCAACTATTCACCCTAGGCTACCCCCGAGGAAAACAGGTTCTTAAAACCATTTACACTCTAGAAGCATCTGGGTTTTTTTCCTCCCTTGAACACTCAGGGAGTACAGATTCCTTTTTCAGAATTTGACATCTACACTTGTGACCTTTGGAAAGGAACAAGACTCATAACTGGTTAGAATGCACATAGTGTTATTAAAGACAGGCAAAATACGGGATTAGACAAAGAACCACTATGAATTTGGGCATAGATTTATCCAAATGTTTTTATACTCTTAAAATTATCACAGGAAGTTGCTGTTGGTTTTTTGTTGGTTGGTTTTGGAGGGTTTTATTTTTGAGGAGGACATTTCGTGTTCCCCATAAATATTTTCTTGGAGAGGTGCAAATATGCTGCATATTTTGAGACACAATAATATGTCACAACATCAAAATATGTCCTAAAAGCTCTGGATACTGAAGCTAAGCAAGCATTCATATTGTTTGGTTTTTTTTAAAATAAACAACTAGAATAACCTGTAAGTTTTGCTTTATCTGGATTTCAGATGGTGGGGATTGGTTTGGTCATCTCCACATTCCAAATAAGCCATTTCCCTTTGCTGTATTTTTTAACCTTTTCAGCTATTTTACTCTTTTATCCTTTAGGGAATAGGGCAGCAAACTTCAGGGTAGCATTTTCTGCTATATTCAAGGTAACCTACATACTCACTGCAGTAGCCAATTGATTGTCAAGCATTTGATATACAGACATGTTTTTTTAAGGTCATTCTACACTTGCAGAGATTTAACCTTCTGTCAATTTAACAACAGGAAAGTGGAACAACCTTTGTCTAATAAGATGGTCTATCCTTGCAACATTTAACAGTGGTAAATATTACCCTCTAGGGTCATATTTTTGTCAATATGTTGAGATCAGAATTTTATCTCAGCAAAAAACCAGTTTTGTCCTTAAGTAAATTTAAAAAGGAGGTCATCTAGCCATCTGCTATGTGAAGTGGACAAATATCAGTTGGAAAACTTCAAGGTATTATGGATGTCACAAGACAGTTTCTCCCCTTCCTTCTAAAAAAAATTATAGGGGAAAATGGAGAAAGAAATCAGTGAGAAAGTAAACTTTTATCAGTAAGGAAAAGAGAGGGGAAAATACGCTCATATCTACTTTGTTGCCAATGCTGTTTCTAGAAAAAAAAAATAAAAGGAAACAGCAGTGAAATTTTTACAGTATGAAGGTGATGCCAAATTATTTTTGCTTTTATATTTCCTTCATATATTCATAGTTCTGTAGACTATTGTTGTATAGTTATACATTTCCTAGCTAACTCCAGTATATTTCCTCCCCTGATAAGCAGAAAGACCAAATACATTCTCCAGAGGCTCCAAGCCCTGGGGGTCCAAGGCAAAATCCTCTGGGAAGCGAGAACGAGCTACTCTCCCAAGACACTTTCTCATTAGCAAAGTACAGCTAGTACCAAGGAGGGGGATGGGGGGGGGGGGGGGAGGGGGTCCAGAAAAGGGTCGCATCAGAATGGGGAATTGCCTCATCACCTGTGCTTCTAATTGGGAATTCCTGTCCATTATGCTAATTTGCTAAATTTATGAAACTGTATTTGCCCTGTGTAGGATGGGCATTTTTTCCATAGCTGCTCCTGGAGGCCTTCAATTGAAGATCAACTTTCATATTACCTCCTATTCAAATATTATCTCGAGTTGTGTTATTTCTAGAACTTTAAGGCATCAAAGGATCTAAAAATATGGCTGAAAGTTAGACTGAACCATTCCTGTGGTTCACAGAGCGTTTGCATCAGGTTCCTCTGTTTCTGTAAGATGCAGCTGTTACATATCAGTAATACAAAAAGTACTGAAATACAATTATCTGTTTCTTCCAGTTTTATAACTGCAACTAATAGTTCTCAATGTTATCTATCTCATCCACCATGAATGTGCACTGTTTTTCCAAATATTTTTGTACTGTAACTCTGATGTGCTCCATAAATTTCCCAACCTCTTTAAGTTGGACAGCGAGTGCCCATAGTGCTGATAAATTTCTCAACTGAGTTGGAGTTTATAGAGCAGATCCACTTTATTTCCCTTAAAGACAAGTTCTATTTGGTTTTGACTATCCATGCTCTTTAAATAATGCCATTTTTGCATTGCAGCATTTCTGAGAGAAGCTATATATTTACATTTTAAGGATAGTTTTGCAGTCTCTTACTATCAGTTTGTGTGTCTTTGAGAAAGAATGTGTATCTTGTCTGTGCCCTCCAAACGCTGTTATCTTCGACTTATCTGAGATTATTTTTATACTGTTCTCTGAAAAAAAAAAGACTGCAGCATTTAAAAGAGCACTTTGTATTAACAATCATAGCTACACTGAAACTGTGCTGACTAGTTCTATTTGTAACACTTGAACATTACTAAGACATAAATTCAGAGAAGGAAAAGTCATCTTCTATTCCTTCATATTTATTTGCATACTTCCTGGGACTTTTTTCCCAGCTAATTTCTACCAAGATTTAGCTAAGAGTACAGTCAGTAGGAACTTATTTCAAATTCCAAATAGAAGAACTGTGGCAGAAGAAGAGAATAATAGCATAAAATTTACATTTATAAGAGTAGGTAGGAAGTGTTTGTACAAGGCATGCTAGGGGATTGAAGTAGCATATGCTATCCTTCCTTAACCAAAGGTAAAATAACCTCAGAGATGCTCAGTCTACTTATTTTTGCCAGGAATTTGTATAGAAGAGTGAAAGCTAAGAAGCCTTACTTTGCTGACTAACCATTAAGACAGAAATACTTTGTTACTCTTACTGCACTTGAATTGATCTGAACAAATTGATCCTAAAAACCTGCCTGCAGCTGACAATAGTTGGAACAAAGCTTAAATGAAATGACTACTGTAGGAAATCTAATGAAGTCGTGTAAAAGGCAAACCAGAGTATACTTTTATATTAATGAAGCATTTGGGACAAATGCCCTTCTCTGGCACCTGTAACATAATATAAAGTGCTATAACACAGCACAGTTTGGGGGTTTTTTTAAGGTTTAATTCTTGATAAGAAGGTAAAGGAACAGGAAAAAAAGATAATTTTGATACTAAGAATAGTTGCTCTGGAATAAAAGAGATTAAATTGTTATAATATTGCTGACCTACGTAGAAAAAAAGGTTTTAGGCAGAATAGGTCCAATATGCATACCATAAAGGGTAAGAAATTAGACAAGAAATTAGCTACAGGCAAATATTTTGGGTTTGGGGGATTTTTATTATTAGATAGCGGATATCCAGATTCAACAGAAACTAGTAGCTTGGTCAATATTGCAAGCCAGAAAGTAATTTGGTGCTTACTTGAGATCTGTTGATCCAGTTCTGTAAGAATGAACAATACATACTAGATAAAATACATATTGTTTTGACCTCAGAAATTGTTATGAGATTGCGGCACCAAAAACACTCCCATAGTTAGGAAACATAAGGTTAGCAGTCACTTGGCAGAAGGCTTGTAGGCACTAATCTATTCATACCATGCAACCTAAAAAGAAATGTGCAGTGTTACCTCCAGCCCGAGGCAGCTTGGGAAATGCTTGCTTCTAGTCTGTAAAGAAGCTAATTCATCTTCTTTCCCTCAGTAACAGTATGTGAGAGAAGACAAGGAATATGTGGGGTTACTCCTACCAGAGCCTCAGATTTACCTTTTCCAGGCTGTATAGCACAGCAGGTATTGAAGGGCTGGCAAAAGAGTCACATGATCTGAACTTTTATAGCTAAAAAAAAAAAAAAAAGAAAAAAGAAAAAGAAATCCAACCATCAGATAAAGGCTTACAACATGCCCAGGGTGGTCAGAGTGGCTGACACAAAAGGAAGTTGGGAGTCATGCATGCAGCTGTTCTTGAGACTATGAACATAATTTGTGTTTACAGAGGGGAAAAAGATGAGCCCCTCTCCTGCACTTGAGAATTTTTAAAAAGTAATTGACAAAGTTTCTAAACACTTCGGTCTCAACAGGATTGTCAGATTCATACCAAGCTGTATAAAAGCTCCATAGATTTGAATTATTAAAGATGCTTCAGTCTTAAAAAGCCAAGGCTGAAAAGACCTCCTTGAGGTACTTATACTACTTTCATTTGTGTTGATTGCCAAAATATTAAAGAAACAACTTTGCAACCTGGAAGAAAAGAAAGATAAAAAGCAAACAGCAGAAAAAAGAGACCCCTTGAGTATCTAAATATTGCAGGACTTTCAGAAAATTTGTTCTAGCACTAACACAAAACTCTGCTGCATCAAAAGGATGCCTTCAATTTTTGTTGCCGCTGCCTGAACAAACAACACTCTAATTGCTGTAGGTGTAACTGATGTGGTTATCTTTACTCTTCTAAATATTAACTGAACTGGTTGAAATCTAAGCATGCATTTCATAAGTAATATAATTTTTTTTAAAAAAATGTGCAAATGCTTTTTTAAAAAGGGGATGCTTAATTATAAAAGAAGCAGAAGATACTTGTTTTCTTTTCTTTGTAGTGAAGACAGACTGACATAGCTGAAGTTTAGCTGCTTTTGTAATTAATTTTTAAGAGATATAAAATATTTATTACAGAACATTGAATAAAACAATGTTTATTAAAGACTACGAAGTATTTGGATTCTGCAAACAAATTCCCAGCATAAATTCCTCAGCAGCTGTAGTGGACAAAATGACTAAATTATATCACGGCAGAAACATAACTGCCAATACTGTTTCCAAAGCCCTCTGTAGATCTTGGAAGCACTACTTCTGTAAGGGAAAAGACTTAAAAGCAAAAATAAAGGGAAAGAGAAAAGGAAAGAGAAAATGGCATCTGCGATGTTTACATATGCACAGTGTGAGCACACGCAGACCTATATATTTATATGTAACTTCCTGTGAAACTAATCTGGTGCATTAAATTATAGACTGTAGTCAAGGGAAGTATGTGCAATGTCCATTAATTTTAATCCTTCCCACTGTGCACAAGGTTCTGACCTCCAAAAGGGATCCCCAGTGATCTCAGTGTTCATTTGTGGAGAATCATTTTATGTCAACCATTCATCTCCAAAAATAAAACTACTGCTAGGAGCAGTAGCCACAGTGTGTCTCCTATATTCACAAGTGTGCAGCATCTGCTCTGGCTTATAAAAGCTGTATAAGAGATCACTGTGGATGAAGTTCTTCCCACACTGACATGTCTCTGCCTCTCAAATGTACTTGTCTTTGGCCTCTACTCAGTCAAAATATTATATCAACAGCTTTTTTTCCTGGCAACTCAGACTTTAGCCTTCTTCCACTTGTATATAACCTGTGGTCAATTTGTCACGAGTAATTCAGTGGACTTAAATGGAGATACTCAAATTTTTAATTTTAGAAGCATATAGACAACTTTTGTGGGATTGGGATCATTGTACTAACATCAATACTTTTGGATTTCTGACTAAAAAAAGAAAATATCTATATACAGATCTGTAAAGCCTTGAATCAAGTGCAACTACTCTGAGAGCTGTCATGACACACAACATCAAGAGACTTCTTTACTCTATTTCTTATTTTCTTCTTTTATCCAGATAAACAAAAGTAAAAATGCTTCCATAGGACTGTACTACTATAGGAACACTGCTTTTCTTGAACTTTCTCTAAACTTATCTTGGTTCTGAAAGATTATAGCAGGAAACACTTAACAATTTATTTCCTGACAAACTTCCACCACCACCTGTTTCTATCTTAAGCATTCCTCACCAGCAGCAACACTTCCACTACATCAGTAAGCTGACTAGTCTCAATATAAAGGAGAAATGAATGGGAAAAAAGTTCTAAAAAATATAAATACTTTTTTGAGGTTCTAGAACCTGTACCTATGTACATAGATAAGAGATGTTGAGAAGGAGGTATATGATCTTTGTCATCCTTGGAGAGCTTAGAAATTACTTAAGAACCACTCTATGGACTTGGCCTCCAAATGTAACCTGCAGCTATGTCCTGACTATACATCAAACGAGATGAAAAAAAGGACACCTTCAGGAAGTCTGTAAAAGCAAGTATGATTGTATCTGTGGGCCCAGGTCTCTTGTTAAAGATGATCTGGGGATCAGGACTGTGAAAATGCACCTGTCCCATGGTGTGATCCTGTCAGCTGAGATCTCAAAGCTCGTAGCAACTGCAAAGAAAATGAAAGGGAAATGAGCTAACTCCTTGCCTTGCTCTAATTGTCTTTCACTCCAAAACTGGATTTTTCTGCCACTCTTCAGAAAAAAGCAACAATTGAAAGACAGTAGAGGGGATAGACTATCTGATGATATTACCAATGGTATCTAGGTAAGATTGGTTTAAAATTAAGTATAAAACTAAAATAAGAATGCTAGCTATTTCCCTCCTGCCATGTAAGCAATAAAATGCATAAGGATGCATTGCACTGTAAATATTATTGAATAGTTCCTTCTCTTATAGCCAGAAATTTTAAAGGTCAAACATACATTCACTTGAGAAAAGAAAAAAGAAAAAAGAAAAAAAAAAAAAAAAAAAAAAAGAAAAAAAAAAAGAAAGCAAGCATTGCAGCATTGCCATTGCAACACTGTTCTCCTTGAGAGGAGTCACTGATAAATTTATTTCTGTAACCAGGTAAGCAGCCTTGGTTTAAAGTGGACTGATATAAACTATGCTTTTAAAGCTATCAGTTCTAGAAAATTAAATCTATGAGCTTTGAAAACTGCTTATAATTTTACCTTCTCCAGTACATCAGCAGTAGGAGATATTGTGCAGACCATCATGAGCTTTCATTTCAGCCTAACATAACTTTTTTTTTTTTTCTAGGTACCCACTGATTTGCAGAAACAGTTTTCCAGCAAAAAAATGACTGTTCAGAAAATGGACATCACTGAGCAATATAGGAATCTGTCTGTATTTTCAGAAATTCCCACCCTGAACACTTTTGCACATCAATACATAAATCACTGGGGAAAAATGTGCATATAATTCAAATACAATAAAGCATGTATTCACGTATATGAGCACATCCAGTTACACTTCTAGATCTTACCCGTAGCCCTTGGAAAAAAAAGTCCCACTGCATTCAGAGGTATTCAGATGGCTTTTCCAGGTTCTTGCCTAAGGAAGTGCCTGGCTCACTCACTGTCTGAACAGAAATTAATTACAGCAGGATAGAGAAAGGTAGGAACAGAACTGAGTTGATTTCAGAGTGACACAGTGTGAAATGCTCCTTCACAGGAATATGAGGAAGCTACAAATGAATACATGGACCAGTAAGACATTCCCACCTTCTCAAATTATTGAGACAAGATATTCCACTAGAAAAGTTCAATTATAATGAAAATTAAGATCCACTATATTTCAATGACCATGCCTGTACATAATTCCAGATAAATGGAAGAATGCACATTCAGTGGAAAATATTCAATAACAATTTAACCCAGCAGTAATCACACAATTACGCATGTAAACACTGAAGCCTTTGGATGTGATTTTTTTTCCATTTACAGAAGTATATACATAAGGTGAGTAAATACTGCGCTCTTTTCTTCTATGGGCAAGACAAAAATGGTTTTAAAATCATCACGAGGTCTAGCACACCACTTACAGTATCCAATACATTTTGTGAGGAAATGTCAAATCTCTGGTTTTATACCCAGCACTGCCATAATTCTTTTAGAAGACCAGGTATGTAAGAGAGAGGAACTCACACAACTTGAAAGCGATTATTAATTTCTTTATCAATGGTAAAATCAGGGAGCAGAATGAAGGAGAACACAAGAGAGATCAGAACAGATGGAGGACAACAGGAATCATAATAAACTAACAAATACAAATAAATAACAAATAACAAATAAAGAGAAATATTATTTCCTCTTTGGTGGTATTGCAAATACTAAGTGTGATTAGTCAGTAATGTGCAAGAACACAGGACTTTCCCAGTCTCTCCTCTTCCCACTACGAAAATGCTACTTCATTTCCAAACTTCATAGTGTAAAAATATAACAAGAGTTAATTTTTATAACTCAAGCATGCATCATGATAATTGTAAACTGATGCTTCAAATATGGAAACCCAAGTGCTTACAGATATAGTTGTAACAGTTAAAGTGTACAAATAAAACCACAAATTTTAAAAAACCCAAAAAACCCACACAGATCATGTGTCTATTCTGGATGTCTATTCTGTCAAGAATGGCAAAGAATCCTTTGCACACATAGATGGATGTCCCATTACGAGAAGGAAGAGAAACCTCATCCTTAATTTCAGCACCAGGGGCCCAACTTTCGGAAGCCTGGCTTTAGTTTCTGCTGGTAGTGTCTGACCTCATAAGGAAGGTCTGCTGAAGTCCATTCTCCTTTGGATACTGTGCTAAGCAGCCAGAAACTGATTTCAACATCATCCTCAGGATGCCCTGCTGAAAGGAGTCCTTCTGCACTGGAGCCAAATTGTCCAGGAATTTCATGCAAAAGTTATTAGGGGAAATGTTCTACAAATAAAAATGTTAAAGTCAAATATGCTGCGCTATTTTTCAAGCAATGTCAGATATTGGGCTACAGCACATCCTCAACTGAGTTTTAGGCAACTCTGTCTTGTTTGTCTTTATAATATATGATTAATACTTAGGAGTTGTAAAAGATAACATCTACACATAATTTAGAGAGAATTTAAAGAATACTTGTGATTTTGATGATGCCTTCCTAACTGTGAAATATCTTAACCACACTTTTTGAGATTTAGTAAATTCCATTTTCTACTCTAAACCACTCAGATAAGTATATCAAGCTTCATAATTTCTGTTTTTTCAACTACCATATTGAAACCATTGTAGTTACCTAATTTTAAATTTTAGGTTTTAAAACTAAGTGGTTTTTAACATATTAGATGAATACAATTACTTTTTTTGTATTCTCAAATTAATGTAAAGCCAGTTGTCAAAATTCAGATATCTTTTTTTTAGTTTAATCAGAATTGTGACCAAGTCATGTTTGCTATTTCTATGTAGCCTTTGAGTTTTACATATTATTTCATCCTGGTAGATTTACTATGATCTGCCAAGAATCATTCATGCTAAAGAGAAGTAAGTAGTCAATTTGTTGATACAATGGAATAAATATATGATGTTCAGAGATACTCATTCAAACTAAATTGTATCCTGTACTTTAATACCCATTGCAACTTAAACATCTGGGTATTCAAATCACAGACTTAGGAATTATCTTTTTGCTTTTGATATTCACCGACTGATACAGTGCTAATTGAATCATATAACCATTAATTTCATTTAATAATTAATGAATTCATTTAATATATTAATATGCAATATAGACATAATAACCATAACATTGATGTATTTCATTTAATAATTAGTTTCATTAATAACAATAGAAAAATTGTTCTACTTGTATCAATTTTATTATTTTAGTACAACCATATGTGGCTACTTAGTATCTATACAGAAGAGTATGTATATGTGGAGGTAGATATGAATCTACTGCTACACAAACCAGCAAAAAAGTTACAATCAGAATATAGTATTCATAATATGTCTCATTAAAAAAACCTCAACATGTTCGTAAGTCAAATTCTGAAATTTGATGAAGTGTTACTAGCTAATACCACCACAGACTACTAATGTGGACATTTCCAAAGAAAAACCTTTTTTTCTGCATTACAACAAAAAAAAAAGGCACAATTCAAGAAATAATGACAGTGTCAGAAGCTTCTGCTCTCCAATTTTCATCATTAGGTTCTATTTCCAAAGAAATATATTCTAGGAATTGTAGAGTAACACATTGATAAAATACAAAGGCGTATTTTACAGTGCCCTCTTGGAATAAGGCTACTTGAAAAGCTCTCAAGGGAAATAGCTTGTCTAATGTTTGTTATATTGTAACATTTTATCACCCACTTCTCATTTTTCTTACTAGTAAGGACTCATAAGAATAAAAAAAATCTACTCATTACATAATAAATTTGTGATTCAGTAAAAACTAGTTTAAAAAAAACACATTCCAATTTGTTTTTCGAAATGATCCCAATCTACATTTATTTTCTACTGTCTCTGTCTGATTAAGAACAAGTCCTAGATCTACAAAGGAACTTTGACACCAAAATACTTAATGTTGAAGGAACCTGGCTGGATAGTGGATTGAATTGCCTTGTATTAGATACCCACGTTTACCAAAATACAGGATGAGTCTCATCAGCACACCAAGCATTGTCTATGGAAAAGCTTAGAAGAAGGACTAGTTTATAAAACTGGCCCTTACCAAAACAAAAAATACTTCATATCATTATAATTACACAAGTATATGTGTTGAGGACTCACAGATGCAAGGTTTCTCCTGAAAAATAAAAAATTTAAAAGCCATTTATTTGAAAAACAAACTAAAAAGAGATAGTAGGGCACCTGTAAGGGTCATGGCAGCAGGGCAATGACCATAGCTGCAGGAGTGCAAATTTTGACAAAGAAAACAAGGTTTCAGATCAAAAAGACAACATATAAATCAAATGCTGAAAGAGGGCTTAGGCATGCAGGCCACGGGGCTAACAGTAAGTAGAGCATAGCAGTTTTCAAGGCAGGAGTTTCAATGTCATGCCGACTTTTGCTGGTCTGTACAATCAACATCAGCACTATTTAACTTTCTGCCCTCTTAAAAAGACTCTGGTAGTCCTTGCCAGCTGATGGTAGATGAGATGTGAAAGCAACAAGGTCTCTAGGTGTGTGTGAGGTGTGTATAAACCAGGGTGTGGACAGAGGTGTTAAAATCTTGGGATACTTGAACTGAAATGCAAATCCTACGGATGGCTCCTATGCCTCTGAAACTCTTCCAAGCACAGTCCCAGCACTTGGCTAGTTCACCAGGTTCTCTGACAAAGAGGATTGGATTTATAGGGAGAGGCAAGGTGAGGAACACACTGCTGGTCTGCCACTGTGTGTGAAGCTGAACTCTCTTAGCAGGCACATATTGCTGAAATTTTGCTCAGGTTCTAAGAGCATGTCCTGGGGGCTATTCATCCTGTAACTCATGTATTCTTTGGAAAATCATTGGAAAGACAGGCAGGACATTAATTCATTGCTGGATACAAGCCCCCATGTTTTCAAGCAGCAAGTAAGTATTAAAAAAAAAAAAGTTAAAATATATGGTGAATGGGAGCACTGAAAAAGAACAATACAGTTCTGTGGACTTAAGCTACCTCATGGCTTGCAGAACCAGTGGCTTTTAGAGATGTTAAACTGTTTGCTAATGACAGTTTGCAACACTGTGGTAAACCAAGGCCTGTAATTTGCAGATTTTATTTTTAGAAATACTCATTGGAGCACTGTGGCATTGACGGCTATGAAAAAAGAAATAAAGAAAGGAGGGAGGAAAAAGTCCATGCAAAATTAAAAGCCTTTCAACTTTCCTGAAAAGAGTGTTTCAGAACATGAGGTTCCCCTGTTTCTTAGGGGAAGGATAGGAGCCTCAATTCAAGGGCATAGCATATGCAAAGCACATTCAGTGTGAAATGCCTGACATTGTATCACATTCATAAAAAGCTGCTGCTAGCAAAACAGATAGCCAAATTGAAATACACACCCCATTTCTATAAAAAACAGGGAAGGAAAACATCACAAAAACTGATGTCAAGATGAAAAGCAGATTTTTTTCCTGCTGTCTTTACTCAACACTGCAGGCAGAATTGTACCGCAAAACAAGGCAGTCCAGTCACAATTAATTCTGAATGGGGTGATTAAAGGCAGAAGATACTCCTTCACAGCTTAATTTAATTGTCATTCCTGGAAACTGGAAAGCCTTTCAACATTTTTGGAATACAGATGTGTTTCCAACAGTTTCTCCTCTTTGCTAAAATGCTCAAGTAGTCATTTTTGAATTGGTTTCTTTCCAGAGCTGACAAGTCCTGTCACAGTTGTTTTTGTCAAGAGGCTCTGAAACCCCACTAGGTCATTGTAGTTTTGTTTTCTTGAACCAGACTTATTTGTGTTCACTGTTTCACCTCGAATTGTCAATTGTAAAATTACATGCTGTCTTAAAAATTATCCTGACATTAGCAAATGCTCCCTCCCTCAGTGCCTGTTGAAAGCCATGCTGTTCGCTAATGTGACAGTGCAACTGCATCCCTTTCTTTTGCTTTTTACAATTTCCTCAATTCATTAATGTTTTCCTTGCAAATGTGCAGACATGAGCTGTACTAAACAGCCTCCAGAAAGTAATAAATAACCAAACAAAATTCACAAAGAGTAAACCCAACATTCTCCTTTCAATTAGCACAAGGTAATTCAAAAGTCCCAGGTCTAAATTAACTGGGAAAGCACTGATTGTGGACCTTAACAGTAGGCTACAAACTCAATATTCTGGACCACCTATTTTCAGCAAAAGGAATGGAAAAATTCAGCCCACTTCCTCACATCTTCTTTGACCTCAAGAGCAATTCGACACTGCAAAACAAGAATGGGTTCATCTCTTATCTAGGTAATATCCAGTATGACATAATGTTCAACTTCAAACAAAACACAGCTCAGTCACTGGCAGCACTCTCATCACTATGGTTCAACGTTTAAAAGCATGCACAAATCCTTACAAACTCAGACTGCAAGTCACTCACTCATGTACAGTCGCATCAGCAGCTTTATGTGACATGAATATTTCTGTGCATTTCATAGCTTGACAACAGCATTACATCTAGAAAAGCATAGAGGAACAGCATCAAAAGACCTTATGACTGCCCAGAGACTTCAGGGGACTCTGGATCAGATAATAATCAGCAGCCAAAGAATCAGAACATTTTGGCAGCTTTATTCTCTTAGAATTACCACCGGCTTCTAAAAACAATTTCAAAAAATCTAGCACAGGAGATCTCATTATGACTCTCATGGGTGGCTACAGTAAAAAAAAATAAAAAATAAAATAAAAGCTCTTTCAAGATTGGCTCTTTTTATTTCTCACCACAACTACTGCAAGACCACCTGTCTTTTATGCTCTGTTTGTAAAGCCAGTATCTTAACTGTCATGAAATAGTTTCCATTTCTCTGGCTGGAAACATTTAACATCACTGAGTTTTCTTCTCGTTGTGATACAAAGGTTTGCACTGAAAGCAGTTCTGAAATCTCTCCTCCCCTGGGTCAAATCTGCCAAGTTCTGCCCGTTCCTCTCAAATGGTTTCTGGCATTGTGCAACAAGGCAGCACTTATTTGAGAAAAACAAGAAAGCAACGCACACTTTGAAAAACTGTGTTGCACAGTGTGGGGTGTGATTTGTTCTACTCGTATATGCATCCTCTTCTTGATTCCTAAGCAAAGTGTGAATCAGTATAAACATAACAAGTGTTTAGTATTTTATATCATGTCATCCTAAAAAGTTGATTTTCTTCCCTCTAGTTCTTTTAAAAGAAACTGTACTTGGGACAGTTTTAAAATTTCTTATATACTAATACTAATACTAACACTAACAAAAAGGCTCCGGAGTCATGAGCTCTGTGCAGAACGCCTCCTTATTCTGAAATCCTCCTACTTGGAGTTTCCACTGCTGTGGAGATTAAAGCATAGAGGTAATCTAGCTCTTGAGTGCCAGATGGGTTACACATCAGTACATAGAGTTCACAGTAGAATTTACACCAGCTTTATTTGCTGCAAGCCTTATTCATGGCACATCTTCCCTGTTTTTCACTGTTTCACTCTGCTTGGTCTAAATCATGTTGCATCACTCAAAAATAACTGAATGCCTAATTTGGGAGCTAAAATATCTTTTGAAGTGTGTAAAGATTCACTGACTGATTTGCCAAAGCTGTGCTTTCACTTGCTAAGCAAAACAGCAAAAACCATTGTGGTTTTTTTTCCCTTGAGCTATTATAGTTTCCTTCCTTTCCTTCCTGCATCTCTGATCTATTTATAAAGGCCTTTATGTGCAAGCTGTATTCATCTATCATTAATTTTTTATTCCACGACAGTAGTTTTGAAGGATAACCAGTTAACTTCATTTCTCTTTAATATCTTCTAGGCTTAGTAGACACTTTTTTTAAAATAATGGGTTTCCCTGATTTCGTAAGCTGTCTCTCTCAGTTCTACCAGCCCCTACACATACCCCCTTTACAATTCCTGGAACTAAGTTATCAATATAGAAAAAAAAGTAAAAATACACAGACTGAATTTTCACTTACTGAAAAATGATAAAGTAATGGTTTATTAATTATTTAAATCAATGTGAATTCTACCATGATGTAGGCAAATACCATTCTCCATTAAGTTTTGGTTTTTTTTACTGTTATATCTACAAGCCAAATCTAACTCAAATCATCAAGAAGCTATGCAGTGCTTCTGACTGAATAGTACATCTAACTTGAATATGTACCTCAGTGGCAAGTACACCAGCTCCCTACATTTATCTGGAAAGGAATCAGAGTAAAGAGTTTGGTGAACTGGACATCCCACCTACAAATGTTATTTAGTTATATTTGCTGGACGTGCCTTTACCAAATGACTCACTGTACTTTGAAAAGACAGATCCCTTTCTTTTGCTGTGTTATATCTTCACATTAGTCTGAAACACCACAAAGCAGCAGCACTGTCTCATAGGACAGAATCTTGAAGTGAGCTTAGACCCCTCCTGAAATAGGACAGTCTCGATGATAGTCTTTTCTAACACTGAAAACAGAACACCACATCCAAATCCACAAAACTAGTACGTTACTAGGCTGAGAAGGGAGATTCTGGGTGAAGCTGTAAGAGCTCCTATCCCCACTAAATTTCTTTCCAGGAATATTGGCTCTTTTTGAAGTCTTGATACTGGAGCATCCCTGAGCCAGGGAGAGGAAAGAGGAGAAATCTGTTCCACTTTCTATTTCTTCCTGCTGGAGAGCAGAGACCAAGTAGGCAGCCCAACCCCAGGAAGATGCATAGCAGGGAGAAGCACAAGATTAGTGCAGTAGATACTGGAATAGCCAAGGGAGCTAAGAAGGTTGGTATTATTTACAATCTGGGAGTATTTTAAAAGTATTATCATCATTATTCTAATTATTATGGGATGGTTCAGTTAAGAAGTGCTTGTGTCAGAATGAAGAGCTCTTTAAGTGGTACAATCACTCAGCAGGAGTTGTGCTTCCCTTAAGAACATCACAAGAGAGAGAAAAGGAAGATCAACAGGTCTTCCAGTAACTGGACACTTCTTCTATTCCATGCAATGGAAATAGGGAAGACCACTATTGTATCAAGAATCTGGTATTCTTGGATCTTCTTTAATCCAAAATTGAATGTACCATTAAAGTGAAAGACAGTATGACCAGTCCAGACAATCCTTCTTATTTCCTTATATTTCTATCAATCTTAAAAATGGAAAATTAAGAAGGTACATTTCTTAAGCCCTTCCATAGCTGAAAAGGGTTGAAGTGGGACAGAAGGAAATAACCAATTTTTCATTATTTGTTAAGTTCTCTCATTGCTTTGACCACTGCTGTTTTAAAATGATCCCCCATTTCAATAATAACACATCAAAATAACCATTAATATGGGTCCATCTTCATGAAAATCCTATGAGATGGGATCACTATACAAATCGATGTTATAATGTATTATTACAAATTTCTGATGTTTCTATTAGAAGAATGAGATCTCTGAAGGTGAAAACATTCAGACAAAAATAATCTTTAGGCCTTTCCTTTCCAAGCATAAGGCAGCTAAGTTTTGAAGGATAAGTGCATCTGTTTTCCTATGACAATCAATATATTTCACAGAGTTTTCTATTTCCTGTGCTATGCAACAATCTACTGAGAAACAACTGAGAGAGATTCAATGGCAGAGGTTAATAACCCGAGAAAATATCACATCTAAGACAGCCTATTTGTGCATGCCACAACAATGATAGCTAAGTACGCTGAAGGGTGCAAAGATAAAGATTAGGCACTCTGTAAATGTGTTTTTATGTGCAAGGTCTACAATTTAAAAGCCTCCTATTTATACAGACTCAAAAGATACCTTTGAAAGCACAAAAAAAGAGCTTCTTTGAAGTGCTTCTTAATGCACCTGGCAAATTAGAAGCAAGAAATTAAAGAGATTTGGTACTGGCAGGAGGAGGACTAATTAATGTAACCAGAGAGGTGGCAAGCTTCAAATATGACTGTAGTAGTGTACTGATGTTAGCAACAAGGGATGAATGCATGTACTTAAAAAAATTAGACCTTGAATAAGCCTCTGAACTGATAGAAAAACCAGAGACTAAGAAGTGCTTTATATTCTAGAAGCCTGTTTTACTCCGTTAGCTGCAGAGGGATTGCCTCACATGCAATATGGACTGCATGCAGATGAAGTGGAAGACTCTGGTAATGCAAGGCCTAACTATGACTATACAACTCCAGCAAAACTAATGATATTACTGTGATGTTATTACACAGAAAAAGGATCAAGCAGACTGTAACCTCATGGAGCTCATGTTCTTCGAGTATTTACTAAAGGTATCACCTTGTGCTCTGGCCCATTTCAGTCCATGTCCTGTTTCCTCTTAGCTAACACTGGTCAATTAACAATGTCAGCAGGCTCTACATTGCTCAACACTCAGGTCCCAATGGTATGGAAGCACCCATTTAATGTTGTCTGATGTTCCAAACACATCTTCAGGCTCATTTCTTGAGGATTACTGAAAGGTTGGGTCACAAAGTATAATCAAAGCTGTATTAAAAAAAATATACTGATATATGATAATGTAGTCTTTGAGCACCACTAAAGCCAGGATACAGTTGTTTCCAGTTGATAAATAAGGTAGAAATCTAGTAGCCCAGCCCCTGTGCTTTCTATGCCCCATGTAAAGAGCATTAGAGTCAGTGGAAAAGTTTCCCTTGAGACTGGGCTAAGCACTTACTTAAGCAAGGAGTGTTCCTGGGCCTGGACGACTTACTTGGGTTCAGAAACATCACCCATCTTGTTTGTTCTTTTATTGCACCAGCATAATAGCAATGAAGGAAATCAGTGTGAATAGCAAATCGAAATTCTTGGAGGGGACTTTGGAGCTTCTTGAATGTTTTCTTTCCTGTCCTCTGCTAGTGTCTTTTATTTGAGAGTTATTGAGGGATGGACTATACACACCAAGAAATTTCCAGAAACCACTGAGACTGAGTCTATGTAATGCCACTCCTAGAGTTACACTGATTTTTAATATCTTGTTGATCAAGTCTCAGTTGAAACTTCAGTGGCAGACTCAGCAACATAACTGCTGTGGTTCACCTGCCATCTTTCTTCCTTCCCCAAGGCAGGGATCTTAATTCATATTCATTTAAAAGGGAAATCTCTCTCTACTCCATGCCTCCCAAAACCATCATCAGTGCTGTACAAATCATGAGCTGCCATGAAAAGAACCAGAAAACCTCCATTTTGTATCATACCTTGTATCACCTTAATGGTTTATGAGGATGTGATTTCATTTATTTGAACAGGAACCATTTTTTTATTTTTGCCGATCTCTGTTAAGAGAGTTTTAATGCTTGTTTAATGAAGCCTGGAGAAATGAAGATGTTACTCTGCTTCTGTCCTTTTAGCTGCTTTGTTGGAATTTATAATACCTCTTACAGAGTTTTACCCTCTAGTTTTTCAGCAGCAATATTTTTCAGTTTCACCAGAATTACAGCATATGCTAATCCTTTAAAGAAAGCCCTGCTCTTTGCAGGATGCATTTAAACAGCCTTCCTGAGGGTTTTGCCTTTTAATCTCATTACAATGATTTATTTGCTTTTATCTACTTACACTTTGAAAACAGGTATTTAAAAGTGATGTTTATAAATTTACTTAGTTATTTGTATGCTGAAAATTTTCCAATGGAATACATGAACGTTTCTTTTAAACACCAAATACTGTTCAAAAATGTAATTTTAGAAAAAAATCATTCAGTTTATATAGAAGTGAATGGAATATTTCGAATATGTTTTTAGGACTGCTTTTCCAACATTTTTTTTTCCTCTTTCCCCTTCTTTTTAGAGTAATATAGAGTTTAGTTATATTAGGGGTTGTATTTTTATAAACCTTATTTGAGTTATCATGTGATGCTGCCTTTTCAATTCTCTTGGCTGGAGTATTTGGGCTGTTATCAATCATTTCACTGAATATTACAATATTTGATACAAATAGGTATTTCCTAGCTTAAACATTCAAATCAACTGTCTACTCTGAAGGTAAAGGTTTGTCCTTGATAAAAATGAGCTTCCTCCAGGGACAGTTGAAGGTAATGGGGAGATCTTTCAAAGGACTAAACACAATAACAATTTGTGTTTTCTGTTTCAAAGAATATTTCTTTGACCCTTCTTCATATAATGAACTTACCGTAAATGTGGGCAGGATAAATTTAATAAAACAAACCAAAAAAAAATATTTCACTGCACCCAGCTGTTCCCTTGGGGTACAGGGAAAATAAACATGCGACAGATGTTAGTTATTACTGAAGGCATGGTAATGGCACGGCAAAGGAAGCAGCCTGGGAACCCATAAACACTGCAGCTTCTATAGAGTAGGTGTGCAGCATATGCTTCCAATGCCATTCCTAGACCATTTTAAACAAATTTTATTTTCAAAGCTTCTTTAGTAATTTCAGTCACATCTCTTGTGCTAAGGGTGGAAAGCGGAGGAAGTAGGGGAAGTAAAGTACTCATTTGAAGACAAAACTGGCAGGGTACCTTCTCTACGAGCTTCCAAAAGCAGCCCCACCTGTCCCTCCTCCCACTGACTTTGGAAATTTTTGTGTATAAAACACCCTGGTGATGAACACTGAAAATATTTCACTCTAGAACTGTCTTTCACAGATTCCAGAGCCTTGGTGAAGACTGAGTGTGAGGCAGTGTTGTACTTCTTGGTTTAGAGCTGCAGGTTTAGTTGGGAACTCCCCTATTTTTTTCCGGAGTTTACTCACATATATCATGCTGGCCTGGAGTCTAAGGAAATACATTTGAACAAGGAGAATAAATAATAAAAGACTTTAAATACCATCGCTGCTGAGATCACAAAAGACTCTTCTAAACAATTGTTTTGAAAACTTATTTTTCTCCTCCCAGACTTAGATTGTTTCAGTCTGTTACTGCTGTAAAAAGTCCCCATAAGAGTAACAACATCCTTCAGGACTAGGTAAAAACAATCAGTGTTCAAAGCAAATCATGATCTGAATCTGCAACCTCAAAACTTTGCACAGATATTAAAATTCATGGTCTAGAAGATGTAGCTTGATGATCTTTATTGCATCATTTGGAACAGGATCCCATTTTTAAATGTTACTGAAAAATACATTAGAAAAGTGTAATCTGGTTTGCTTCCTTAGGAGATTTTTGTATTACGTAACAATTTGGAAGAAGCTTTTATTTACTTATAAATATAAAATGTCCATTCCAAAGCCCTTCATACATTGTTTTCAAAACTGTCTTATTTTGGCTATTTACTTGGACTTCTGATGGGGAAAAAACACCCACATAAAATATGATAATGAAAATCCGCATAATGCATAATTTTGTGCAACTTCAGCTATTGTAAGTCAGTATGAAGCCTTGCGGCTCCTACAAGTTGACAGTGTGTTACAGAAGGGTCAATATTTCCAAAATGTTTTTTAACAACAGGAACTATTAGAGCATCTGAACATTGGCTGAGATTTCTAAACATAATTGGTTTCTCTAAAAAGGTCAGTTTCTCTTTGAACAAGTTTTAAGAGCAAAATAAAAAACAATGTTCTTGAAGGGTAAAACCGACAAATTCCGGATTCGCTCCAGATGGTGTGGAGGTTTGAGTTTTTCTTTAAGCAAATCTATCTTCCATTTCATAATTTCAAAACCTGGATAAAAACTAAATAAATAAACACATAAACTATTCAGAAATCTTTTGTTGATATATTGTTTGACGAGTTCTAGCAACTGTTTATGGACCTGATGAAGGTCAACACAAATAATATAATAAAAAGATATTTAGTGATAATAGCTACAGGGCTCAAAGCCTCCGGAAAATCAGGCTACTTCATTTCTGTAGCTGTTTAAGTAGATTTCAAATAACCACAGATTATTTGAAATAACATAAATTATAGATTTATGAAATATATGGATTTACTAAATAATAGATGTATGAAATAAATAGATGTCAAACAACAACAGGTGCTGATTGCTGCTTGGGGACCACCTGTGCATCGGCCAGCGAGTCCAGTAGGCCTGATGGAGCCCTGCTTTCCTGGGGATGGCTAAACAGCTGTCTGCCCCTGAGAAATGGTGAATGAATTTCTTGGTTTGCTTTGCTTGCATGCATAGTTTTTGCTTTACCTATGGAACTGCCTTGATCTCAACCCATGAGGTTTCTCACTTTTACCCTTCCCATTCTCTCCCCATCCCACTGAGGCGAGTGAATGGCTCTGTGGGGTTCAGTTGCCTGCTGGGGTTGAACTACCATAGCCTAAGTGCAGGTAATTAAATTTGAAAGAGTGCTCTCTAAAGACACAGAAAAGAAGTATCACCAATCCAAAACTCTGGATTCATTCAGATGTAGGATTGTCAGATGTGGTTTTTGCCTTGACATGGATATTGAATAAAACCGTCATGAAATTGTTTCTCACTCTCCATCATCCAATGTAACACGTGATTTCCTACCACACACTTTTTCATGCACTCCTTCACTTGGACACAGTGTGAAATCAAGGTCTTGTTGAAGATTACTTCAGTATTATCTTCACTGGCGCCAAATACAGATGTTCCAAGGAGACACAATACTCCAAACAGATTTCTACTACTGTAAAAAGGGCAGTTGAAAAATAAATTTCACACAAACCAGAATTTACAAACTTGATAGCTGCACTTAGCATCCATAATGCATTTTCAGACAACTAAATAAGTGGATTCCTTTACAAAAGCTCTGCATTCCTGGGAGATCACACCATAGAAGAAAACATTCTATTTGGTTCCCAGGACTTTTCAAAGTAGTTCAGCAGGCTTTTAGACACACTTCTAACTTCTAGCCAGCATCCAAACAATTATGATTTTATCAGTGTTGTTGTTCATTTCTCAGAGAAGACTCTACATACAAACACTGTTGAAGTCTCTTCTGTTATCCTCCTTCAGAGTGAATAATTTCCTAATACTAGAATTCATTCTTATCTTATAGTGTTTTAAGCTACCCTTGTTTGAGTTCAATTCTTGAAAAACTGAAATCCTGTCTAAAATACTTCCTGTGAAGTTTTTATTCTTATTTCTTCAAACGACTTTTTGAATTCATATAAAAAAGTCTTTCAGGTTTGACTAAAAAGGAAAAAATTCCTTTGAATTCAGTTGACCTTTCTTAGAATAAGAATAATCATTTCAACTTTTAAAAGCAATGTTGCACTTAAAGAACAACTTTGTTCACCCTATGATGGAAATTACTGTTGAAATTCCATCTGAATACAAGAAAACACATTTTTACTGCAGTAGTTGTCAACTATCAGAACCCACTGCCCTAAAAGCTTGTGGGGTATCCATTTGTGGATATACTAAAAAGCCCAACTAGACATGGGCCTGGACAACATGCTCTGGTTTACCATGCCCTGTGCAAGGAGTGGGACTGAAATGATCTTAAGAGGATCCTTACAGACTCAGCCATCCCACGATTCTGTGACTGCATGTGAAAGAGGAACATCAAGGCTCTTAATTCATCAGGACATTATATAAAAATCTTGGAATATTTGTCCCCAAAAAAGGTTGAGATAAAAATGAGCATTTAAATCAAAACAAACATATACAGATCTACTATATTCTGCATGAGATCACATTTCTGTCTGTGCAGAAGGCCCTCACAAGAAACAGGTCAAGAAACTTGCAGTCCCTTCCTCTTTTGAACCCAGGCCATAAAGGAACTTTTCACAATTGTGTAGATTATTTTCTTGTTTCATCATTCCCTACTGACATTGAGATCTCATAGTCCAATGAACAGAAATCTAAATTCCCACTCTTCTTTAGTTAAAAGTAAATCTGTAAGTTTAAGTATTTACACTATGTTTTTTTTAACATACAGTTGAAAGGTGCCTTCCAATCCAAAATATTCTATGATACCATGACCTTACTAAGAAGCACTTCTATTTCCCATCTATCACTAGTAAGTAGATTTTGAGCTGTAGCACACAGTTGCCACCTTTTATCCAAAGCAGCACTTTACTAGTGAAAGAAGCAATTTCTGAGTAGTAAGTAAATTAGGCTATAGATCACTTTGGGATGCTTCTGAATGACAGGTATTATAAAAAAAGAAATCATTCCCACCAAATCATTAGTGACAAAGCCATTACTAGCTGATGGCAGGCCGGAAGTCAAAGTGAAATGAATTCCCATCCACTTCAGTAATGCCTTTAATTCCTCACAGCCTAAACTAAAGAGCCTGTTCTGCTACATTACATGAAAAAAGTCACATTAGCCACAGCTGTAACTTGGTGCCTCCTCATGACTCAGGGCGGGCAGGCATGCAGATCCCTGCAATGCAGCACTGCCAGAGGGCATCACCTGCAAGTGCAGAGCCACCTTGCCAAGGATGGAGGTTCTCCACAGAGTCCTGTTGGATCCAAGTGGCAGCACTTTCTCACAGTGGGAAAGTACCTCGGCTGCCTCAGACAGACCCTCCCCAGGCTTTCCACCCAGTATTTTATCCATTAAAGTAGATTAATACCATAACAAACCAAATGCACAGTCTCCATTAAATTCTTGTATAGCATCACAAGTTTTGTCTCAACTTATTTTTAAGTTGCTGAATCTCATTCCCAGAGTTTCTGATGATTTTCACTAGCCTGCTTGAAGATTTCAACTACATGGATTAAAAGCCATCTTCATGCATAAGGGGGAACTTGACTCGCACGTGTGCATGCATGTGCATGTATGTGCATTTTTGAGGGTAGTGGTAAGTGTATCTGCCTAACTAAAAAAACAGCAATCCAGTAAGCATTCCTTAAAAACCAATCAATTTAATAATATATTTATGTCTTCTAGCAGTATTTAGAGACCCAAGATCAATTTTGCTTATCACCATATTATCACACATTCTAGACCCTTCCCCAACTGATCATTTCAAAGCACTAAAAAATAAAAAATCTGATAAGAAAGGGGACATGAAAAATAAAGAATAGAAAATGTTTAAAAATAAGGACAAAAAAAAAGGACAGAAAGACAGAAATGACAGGAATAACATGTAAAAAGACAAAGCATCTGTTTGAATGCTAAATATTCTATTAATATTCTAAATATTCTAGAATTGTGATGGAATTCCAAATATGGTTTGAATTCACCACCTAAGTCTTCCTGGAATGGAAAACATTAGACCAAAAACAATCTTTGGAATACGTATTTCTCAGACTAAGAAAATCCTCTGTAATTTTGCTTTCATTGATGTATTTATGGCAGTCTATTATCCAAACAGGCTGTTTGAACTTCACTCTGTTACAATCTATGACATATTCAATTTTCTGCCTTTGCTACTTTCCACATCAATGGATTTCATATTGTCTACAAGAGGATGAGGCATTTTTCTACTGCTTGCTGTGGAAGATACAGACAAAAACATGTTCTCTCTTCAAACTAATTTTCAAATGCTTCTCTCATGATGCATACCATTTCCTTGACTTTTGTTTGCCTTTCCAGCCTCCCATAACAATTGAATAATCTCTCCTGGGTTTAATGGACTACATTACAGTGAGCTCACCGTTCAGAGACCAAAAGAGTTTTAAAACAGTCCCAAATCATGTTTACAAGTTTCAAGGGGAAAAAATATCCAGAAAGAGCTTGAATTTTTACCTCAGTTAGAAAGATTCATAGGTACATTACATATGTAATTTTTACTTTTTTTCCAAAACTGTAATCCATGTGAGAAATATGTAATTAAAAAAGGAATTTGGAGGCATTTTGGAAAGCATGGCACTGCTTTTATAACAGAAATAATCCTCTCACTTCATGATTCTGAGCCTGGCAAAAGTTCCAGCATTACCCTTTAATAAAACACACTTGTAGTTCACCAGAAATAAGGAGATAAAATATCTAATACATCTTCAAAACAAGAAGCAGCAAGAATTTTCAAACATCCATCTTTGAAGGTAACTTTTTACACTAACAGCTCAAGGATTTGATAGATTTTTGGTACCTCCAGAGACTTTATCTATAAAGGAAAGAATAAATGAATAGTAAAATAGAAAGGACGAAGAGGAAACTACTGTAACATTTTTTCCTTGCAGAGTCCATACTTCAAGCTTTTTCTGTTAACATCCTTTTCTGTTTCTAAAACATTGGATAGCCAAGCAACATCATTATAACCTTCTAGCAGTATATCTGTGCTGACAGTATGGGTGCAGAAAGGAGAGTAGCAGTAAGTTGGTAGGTGTTTCACTAGAAATTAAAGAAATTTTTGGCTGTCTTACAGGCTCTTTGCTTTACTTACTCCTATCAACATCTCCCCTACCCCAAAAGAAAATCAGACACAAAGGTAGAACAAAAAAACTACCATGTCACACATCATGTTATTCACTGGTTATCACAGATCTCCCAGTTTAGTAAATATCTCCTTAAACTGGGTCTAGAATGCTTTCACCACAGTGTTTTCAGAGAGTTTTGTCATTCTGGCCAGCTTTACCTAAGAATGGAAAATTCTGCTCTGCAGCAGCAGGAAAGACAAAACGCTTCCTGTTTCCTTCTGTTTCTGTTTCCATGTCAATCCCTCCAGTTACACATCCTAATCTGAAACTGTAGAACAGGAGAAGGAGTTTCATACCAATCCGATTCTGTCACTGATTTGGAACAAAGATACCAGTGCTTTACAGGATAAACTCTGTTGTGTTTTATCATGGTAAGATATGTGTGGCACTGAAACATGTGTGGGGCAGGTGAGGGATGTGAAATGCACAATTTTAAAAGAGGACCTCAAGATACCAACCAGCTTTTCTTCCACCGCAGTTTGCACAGTAGCAAAGCACACCCACTGTATTAGGACACATTCCAGAAGCAGTGTCAAGATTTCTAATCAGCACATATTCTCCAGCAATGAGCATAGTATGAAAATCTACTGCTAGAGAAAACCATTCTAAAAATGGATTGCCTAAGATAAAGGTGTAGATATTCCTACTGAACTGAGTGAATGCATTTGTAAAGAAAGAGTCATTATTTCACTGGGATACTGTCACTTGTATAGCACATTAGTTTTAAGTTTCAATTCAGTACATGTTTAGTACAGGCCTAATTTTAGTTCAATGTGGCAGTTTGTCTCGAAATCACAGATTCACAGGTAATAGCTCTGGAAAGGACTGGATGTTTCAGCATGCCATCTCAAAGAACATACACACACTGACACAGTTTTGCACTGGCCACTGTTCCTGAGCTTCACTTGTGAGGTGTGGTATACACTTGGAAAAAAAGTCTGGGGTAAATAAATAATCTTATCAAAAACATTCTAAGCAGTCTTAAAAGACATTTAATCCACATATCAATAGAAAAAAATTGGCTCCAGGCCCCTACAGACTTTAATGCCTTATCATCAAAAGCTTGGTTTTTACAACAATACTGCATCTCTGGGGATTTAGGCATCATGCATGAATATCACCAAGAATGAATATGACTGCTTAGGTTTTAATGTTTTAGTTTTTCCTGCATAAACCTTATATGTGGGATGTTTTAGCAGTGTGCATCAGAAAGAAAACCAACAAACCAGTATCCACCCCAAAAAGAAAAACAACTTCTGCTAGTAACCTCTGCTCTTGCACTGCTGTAGATCTTGACCTACAGATCAATCTGGCAACAATGTTCACCCTTCTTTGGGCCACACTATTTTTTTGATTGTGAAAAAGAAAATACACATACAATCAACTAATTGTACATCCTAGTATTAAGCAGTAAAAAAGCTACTTTACAAAAGATTACACATAAATATTTCTACTGGGACTGAAGCAAAATTGAGTTTTACAAAGATTATTGGAGTTATAGTTGGTATTTTTACAGTAAATTGCATCTAGGAGTGATCCTTGAGGAATAAGTATGAATTTACTTTTACTTATCATCTGTGATAGCAGTGCTGCTCTTGGTGAGGAGCTGTCCCTGCAAGGTTGCCTCTACTTGTTTTGATGCAGGGAGACAAATTGGAGAATTTTCTCTTGTTCTACTTAACAGCTGTATTCTGAGTGACTAATTGGCTAGAAATCCCTACAGGGACTACAAATGCTTGTAAAAGAAACAAGCGAAAAAGATTCCATATTAGCCTGGGCCAAGATTAGGGGAAAAAAATTTTAAATAAAGACATTGATAAGATGGGAGAATAAAACTTATTACAGAAAGAGTAGAGAGATTAAAGTTCCCATTAGTAGCATTCAGGTAGAAAGTCCAAGAGAAGCAAATTCTGACAGTACTCTCTTCTCTATTGCATGCAAACAGGTAATGTTCCTATGGGACTCTGCACTGGCTGGAAATGGGCATATCACACACAGAAATGTAAAACACTGGGAATGGCGTTTGCCAAATGCAGCAGTACAGGGCACATCAAGGTCTTAGGTTTGGTTATTTGCTGCATTCACTGTACAATATTTTTCTTCACCACTTCATAATTTCAGTGTGAAAAACCTCAGCAAAGGCAGAAGTGTGCAAATGGAAAGAGCTCTTGTTGCAGCAATGCCAGACAACTGAGTTGAGAATTGCCCTCAGCATAACAGAGTTACATGGTTTTACTTACAAGTAGCACTCTGATAAGCAGCTGAGTCGAGACCTGCTGTCTCATAACTTCTCCCTTCCTTTATTCTAGGCACTAGGAAAAAGGTTCAGATTACAACCAATAAGAAAATTCAAACACAGGTATTCTTCTTCAGTGCCATTATCATAGCTTCTTCTAAAGCACTAATATTTTCCATTATGTAAGGGCAGGATGACTTTGATACTGCACACACTGTCCTAAGGGTTATCACAAAAGCAGTCCTGATATGATATCTATCTGTTTGTATCACCTAGATCTTTAAAAAGGGATCCAGCTTCCACTAATATTTTCAGAAGCTATGTAGTTCCTGACTGTCAATGAAACACTGGGAACTGGAAATCTACTGACATTTTCATTCAGCTTGAGGCTTCTTCACTTTCTGAACTGATGGACCTTGAAAATTTGACCCCTAAGCACAGATTATATACTATGAGACAATGTGGTTTAGGCTTAAAATCTTTTGCACTTCCCCACTGATTTACACTTAGTCTGGAAGCATAGTCCATTTGAATCCACACACCTAAATAAAATCTGCTACAACAATCCACCTTTTCATTTTCAGTAGTTTTTAAATCCTTAACTATGGTAAACCACTCTTCATCTCCTGTCTGACCATTCTGTAACAAAATTTATCTCTTTATTTATGTTATTACTTCCAAGTTATTTGATCAGTTAATTGCTCTCCCAGTAGAAGGCACTTATAATCCACTCTGCTAAAACAAACCATCCAAAACTAAAACCAAAACAGGGCTTTTAAACTCTCTACTGAACCCCAGAGTCTGGAGCTGCTTCACCTGCCATTTCAGTGATTCTGATCTCTTAAGTGCAATTGTTTTTATTATACCAGTATGGGCCCAACTGGCTGCTGCTCTTTTTAACCTATTTCTTCCAACAACCACATTTAACCTCCATCAGTAAGCATTGATTATTACTTGGAAGCAAGGGCAAAGACAGCACATTACGATGAGAATGGTAATGAGGAGAGCAATTATAATCAGTTGCAAGGAGGGTTTTGAAATTATTTTTCATGCTTTGCCTAGGAATGCAACAGCCACACAGCCATGACCCATTTCCAGTGGGAAAGATGACAGTGGCTTCTGAATTTTAAGAAAGGAACTTTATAATTCTCATCAGATTCTAACTCAATCTGCTAAAAAGTAATACATAAATCATCATCAACATCTGTGTTGATGGGGGCACTTGTCTGAGAGGTCAGAACTCTGAGAAAGCAGACAGGAAGACGACTGCTGCTGTCACAACTTGTGGACTGCCTAGCAGCAAGAAGGCAACAAGCAGGAACAAAGATCAACAAGAAACAGCAGCCTGCTATATGCACACCTCACTGTATCAGACTCACTGTGGAGGACTTATTTCACCTTATTTCATAAATGTAGTGCAAGTTATTCTCCAAGCCACCCTCAGTTTCCTGCAGATACAAAATCCTTCTACAGATTCTGACCCCATTCACTAAATATGACTGTTCCATCCAATAGCAAGCCTCCTCTAGGCAGAATTTCCTTGTTACTAAAGTGGCACAGGAATAGCTTGCCCTGTCTTACGTTGTCTTCTCACTGTCACTAAAATGTGGAAAACCTCCAGCAAAGAACTTTTTCCTGCATTGTAGAACATAGCAACCCCACATGCAGTTTAAGTGAGCCATCTGGAAATGATGGGTAAGTGATAAAAAAGAGCAGGCTTGCCTCGTTCAAGAACCATTTACATTGATAAAATATAGGAGCAGGTTTAAGATAACTTTCATTTTCTCATACTGGTTCATAGCTGTCTTAAACTGAAATGCACTTGTACAAGGAGCGATCACGTTTTAACTAAAACAGTTTGAAATAAATACATCCAAATCTGAGTTGTGTTTGCAGTATCTCCATGCAAAGCCTGTAAATGGAACGTTACTAGCATTGTCCTCTATTAATCTCACTACCCCAAACCAAAATGAAAAATAGTAAAAATTCTCTCCAGTTTTGAGGAACAGTCCACAAGCTGAGATGACAGAGAGAACTTCTTCCACAGCATCAGTGGTACTGAAAGAGTTTGGTAAACAACTTAGTTTTGCTTTCTAACACATTCAAAGTCAACAGAGATGCCATGATTGTATTTTCATTTTAAAAGACAAAGTCATTGTTTTTTAGGATGTTGGGGGGCAGGATGGTTGTGAGGGTTTTAAAACCTCACTCTGACACATAAATTTGGACACAACCAAGTGCCCAGACCAATGGTTCATACACAGGATCAAGTCTGCTTTGATTGAAGTACTAAATTAGGATTTTTCAAAAATTGAATATGGTGAACTTGAATTTCAGTCTGTTTCCTAGAAAATGAGGAGAAAGAAGAATGATGCCAGGTAAAAATCTGTCCACCGAAGGAAAAACATTTGATACATCTGTGCTTGCCAGGTTTACCTTAATTGTTTTTTCTCATGGGGCTGTTTGAAGGCTGATTGCCTTTTGTAAACTTTTAATGGAAGGCAAATCTCATGTAACCCTCTATCTGTAGAAAACTTCTAGATTTGAAAGATTTGCATAAAAATAAGTAGTTGGATCAACTGAAGCAGCATGTTGACAGAACCACTAAACAGACTGTATGGCTGCAGAAAACATGAAGTACAAGCAAAAGAATTTGAGTGTTGAAAATGCCTGGGAGCTAGCTGAGAGACAAGTATCCTTGCTGGGAATTTTTCACCAGGCTGATTTTGGTTATTGGAACAGAGCGGCACATATGAAATTCAGATCAAGTAAGAAAGGAAACATTTTATTAATTTGTAAGGGTGCATGTCCAGTGGTCCAAGCCAAATACCATACTACTGACAAATGAAGGTTCCACGCTGTCCTTGGCACCTTGACACAGACTTGCACTAAGTGGAGTTGGGCACTAATGGTGTAAGACTGCATTAGGGCTCGTGTTTTGGTAAAAAGTGCTTTTACTGAGCATATCATACCTTTTTTCCCCTTAAAAAATGTCACATGCAAGTTTTTCTCATTGTGAAGGAAAAAAGAAAAAGACAGGGAAGAAAGTGTCAGATGGTAGATCATATTGCTGTCACTTTCCTGGAAACATCTCAGATTTTTTGGCAACAGGCACACTACAATGATATGAATAGAACTTAACCGTGCTCAGTCTAGGGAGTTATGCAAGTGGCTGTTATGCATTTACTCAGAGAGAGGATTCTTTCAGATGCATTTGTTAGCAACAGTTAATGGGTTGAGTAGGCGTTGAAATCTCTCTGCTGAACTGTATTCACTTTCCCACTTAAGTGGAAGTGTTAGCCAAATGAAAATCCTTTCATACTGAAGTGTTTTTGCTAAATAGCTTCCTTTCTGTAAGTCTCAAAACAAATTTATTTTTTTTAACTCTGTAAAAATTATGACAGGAAAAAACCAAAGCAGCTAGATTTAGCATGTTGAAATATGAAAAAACATTTTCCCTCAGTTTGTATTTTCAGTCTTTTAAAAGATTATACAAGTGTGCTTTGATGTTAAACATCCTCTGTTAAGTTGAGGAGGCTGAAGAAAATAGAGATAAGAAGGTTTTAATTGAGAAGGAAACAGAGTGGTTATCAGGGAACCCCATTCCATCTTCCATCGAATACCTATGTTTTTTTTTACTAAGGTGGATTATGGTGCACAGGAACATGGTAACAAGAAGCGGTAATGGAAAACTATTTCATTATATTTGCCTCTTAGTAGATTATGACCAGAAAAAAGGAGATGAAAGGCTGAATCAGGCAAGGTTCCACTGAGGTCAAACCTTGATTCAGAATTATCTAATAGCTTTATTAACCACACAAAAGACAAACACACACACGCGGATAAAAAGTAATAATAACCATGTGACATCAACCTGGAAGTAGCTTTAAGCAGTTAAAGGACATAATGAGAATGGATAATGAATTAGAAAATTGGAGATTGTGGTGAAGGAAAACAAAATGAACTTTCTCAGAACATATGTAAATTTCCAGATATAGGTCACTGTCTTCAGCTGCACAAATAAGAAGGGTACGTGAAAAAATCCTTCTCTTCTATGAGACAGTGGTAAGGACTCACCTAGAAAATTATTTTGAGACCTACTTTCAAGCATGATACCAAGATAGGCACAGTCTGTCAGAAAGTTCAAAGGGAAAATAAAGGCATAGAGTAGGATCAGAGAAACTGAAGATCTAAAATTTACCAGGGCAGACTGAATGAGCTATGGAATGAAGGAAGAGATGTTAATCTGAAGAATAACAGTTCAAATAAAACCTTATAGTATTCAAATAGATAAAAGGCTGGTGCCATCTGTCCATATTTTAAATGCCCAAGGCAGCAAGGGTTTTTTTGAGTTCCTAAGAGTATGGGATATGAAGAACTGTAAAGTGGAGAGGCTTGAGAATGTCCATCTTTGTATCTTTAGCAACTGATACTACAAGTATTCATTTGGTGAGCAGGAAGATGCAATAGATCTCTGATTTCATGCCCTACTGGACTTCTGATTTGCTACTGCATGAGTGAGCAGTGAAGCAGAGGTTTATCAGTCTGTTGAGCTTGGGAAACAAGCATAAGGACAAAGGAAATCCATAGGGAAATGAATGGCTCTCACAAAAGAGGCTCCTACTCTACACTCCTGCATTTGTGTCCTTCAACAACAGTGACATTGCCTTCCTGCATGCAGTTCCACATTCACAACCAGTAAACAACATCTCCCAAAAGCTTCCTGTGCAGCATTCACTACTTAGACTACACATAAATGCATCGTATTTTCTAAATGCATTTGATTTTTTGAGGTGAAGGGCCAGATCTACAACCCAGGTGTTTTTGTGTCAAAATTCTCCCACATGGAGGCAACTCTTCCTATCTTCATTTTTCTCAACCTTACAATTACTTTTCTGTTCATTCTGCAGTTCAAATTCAGATTTTTAATAGAGCAGATTGAATAGAATTTTTGGACAGACATGCTAGTGTCAGTAGCCTTAAGTTTCTCAACTCGTCCTTGTTATGATGATTCCAGGTAGCATTAATAGCTTCTCGCAGCCCTATGAGATGGATGAGAAACTGAGAATTCAACAATTTCAACAAACTGGAAAAACAGGAAAGTAGCTTTTCCTCACACGGAGAGACAGTTTCAAAGATGGGAGTAGCATGAAGCAGCCTCACTTCAAAATTACTGACTATTATCTCCCATTAAATCACAGAATCATCATAGAATGGTTTGGGTTGAAATTGTGCCTTGAAGATTATCTAGTTCCTACTTCCCTACAGTGGGCAGGGACACCTTCCACTAGACCAGGTTTTTACCAAGCTGGCCTTGAACAGTCCCAGGTATGGGGCATCCATTTCTCTGGGCAACATTCTCCAGTGCCTCACCATTCCCACAGAATTTTTTCTAATTTTTTCCTAATATCTGATCTAAACCTACTCTCTTTCAATCTGAATCCATTCCTCCTTATCCTATCACTGCATACTCTTGTAAATAATCTTGCCCCATCTTTCTTATAAGTTCCCTTCAGGAACTGGAAGGCTGCAGCTAGGACATCCCTAAGCCTTCTCTTTTCCAGGATGAACAATCCAAACATCTCAGCGTTTGCTCATAGCAGAGGTGCTCCATCCCTCTGATCAAATCAGCGAGCCTCCTCTGCTTTTGCTCCAACAGGTCTGTATCCTTCCTGTGCTGGCACCCCAGAGCTGGATGCAGCACTGCAGGTGGGGTCTCACCAGGGCAGAGCAGAGGGGCAGAATCCCCTCCCTCACCCTGCTGCCCACGCTGCTTTGGATGCAGCCGAGGACACATTTGGCTTTCTGGGCTGTGAGTGCACATTGCTGGGTCATGTCCAGCCTCTCATCCACCAGCACCCCCAAGTCCTTCCGGGCAGGGCTGCTCTCCATCTGTTCATCCCTCAGCCTGTATTGGTAAAAGGGGCTGTTCTGACAGAGGTGCAGCACCTTGCACATGGTCTTGTTAAACCACAAGAGATTCCCATTTGCCCACTTCTCAAGCGTGTGTATGTCTCTCTGGATGGCAGCCCATCCTTCAGGTGTGTCAGCTGCAAATTTGCTGAGGGTGCACTCAATTCCTCTATGTCATTAATGAAGATATTAAATAACACTGGTTGCAGTACGAACCCTTAAAAGACACCACTCATTACTGATGACTACTGGGACTCTGAACCATTGGCCATTTCTTTCTGGATGTGACCATCCAAGCAATTCCTATTCCTATTCCACGTAACAGTCCACCCATCACTATCCAGTTTGGAGAGAAGGATGCTGTGGGGACCATGTCAAAGGCCTTACAGAAGTTCATATGAATCCAGTTTATGTACTGAAATCTTCCATTTCTGTTTGTACTCAGGTCTGATTTTTCCTGCATGCTAAGGGATTCAAAGCATGTAGATTGTATTTAAATACATTGTATTTAAATGTCAAACCAGATCCACTATCCCTCTTAGTCTGAAGTAGATGCATTGTTCCAATACTACATGCAGAGGGAGAAACCTAAAGGAGAGAAATAACTATCTCGTAGTGGCTGTTGGATGCTTTCTGGATTTGCTTTTTATTGCTATTGCTTTATAGATTATATTCCCAAGCACATTTTTTGAAAAGAGTGACTAGGACTATTTTATTTTTAAAGGACTCCATAAAAAGCAGCTGATGTGTTGCACAGGACTACATTTGTCTACTGCTTTGCTCATCATCTAAAAAATCCTACTTTTTTATATTTTGGTGCTATAACAATTTACTTATCTTGGTAGTACATTTAAGGGATGAGCTATTAGAAAATTAAATAAAATAATGGCAGCGGCAGTCTCTAAGAACCAATGAGGGTGAATGGCAACAGTATTTCTCTAATGTGAAAAATGGATACAACAAATGTAAAAGTAGAGCATTGTCCTGGGTTAGACAGGAGGGGTCAAAATCTAGGAAGTGATCTATGCTGCAGGAAGGGATATAACTTCCTTCCTGGGAGAGAGAGCCAATAATCAGGTAGTTTTAAGGATTGATATGTAAGTGAACCAATTCAAATTTGATCCGCCTTCGGGGAAAAAACCATATATAAGCAGAGACCCTCTGAGCCTCTTCCTCTTTTGGCCTGCTGCTGTGTAGAGAGGAGCATCACCTGCTTCTCTCTCTGGTAAGGCCCCAGCTCCCCCCCACTCCTTCCAAAGGAGGGGGTGGAAAGGGAGGTTTAGAGCGGCCGTGCCGCTGCAGCCGGGAATGGGGGAGGAAACGGCTGGAATTTTCAGCAGATCCAGCTCAGCCGACATGTCAGCTACACGAGACAGGGCCAGGCCCCTGCTCCAGGCCAGGCAAGGACCGGGCCGGCTCCATCCAGCTCGGGCCAGGCCCTGCCCTGTCACCCCGGGCCCAGATGGCCCCAGCAAGCCGAGCCAGCTCCGCAGAGCCAGGCACAGAGACTCTGAGAGCTTCTGGCATCCAGCTCGGACCTGTTCAAACAGCCCAGCAGGGAGCACGGGATCGTCACACTGCCAGAGAGAGAGAGAGAGACTAAATCTATCCATGACTGGACTAAACTTACAGACACCCATCCTTCCTTGCACAGAGAGAGCAACGAGTGAGGGCATCTACATAAATGCAGCATAGAGACTTTACAGTCAGTGAGGAAAGCTGAACTGATACCTAGAGGGAGGAGCATGAGAAGTGCTTCGAGAGTGAAGCTGAAAACTCTTTTGGAGAACCATGGTTGGGGACTGAGCTAATAAATTCCCTGTAATATATGAAGATATAGTCCAAAGGGGGAATGTGAGGTTCTAATTGCAGCCAATGAACTGAAATACCTGCGTAAAGACAAGTAAGTGTTGAAAAAGTACAGCCTGATGAGAAACTTGAAGCAAGAGAGAGAGAAGAGGCTGTGACCCAGAGCCCTGGTCCCGGGGGGAATGCCGAGAACCTGAGTTGTCAGGAGAACCTGTGTTGCTCAGCACAGAAGGAAAGATTTCCTTTGTTGCTGCAATTGAACTGTGCATCCTTAAAACAGGTACCCTGTGGACTGTTCATAACCCACCATAGTGGCTGTGGGAAGGCTACTGGTGTGGGAGGCATCCACCATTAAGCTGGTCTTTCTTCCGGGCGGCGGCTGATGGTGAGGCAGAAGACCCATAAAAACTGTATTTTTCTTACAGAAAATCCATGGTGTAAGCAAAAGAGACTTCTCTCCCTAAATGAACTGGAACAAGAGCTATTTCTGAGGTGGTAAACTGACTGGAGGTTGAAGTGTTGTCTTTTATATGTTGTCAGGGAGAATGAAATGGAGAAGTGGGGGAAGGAGGGGTGGTCTGAGGAGTTTGTTCTGGTTTTTCTTGTTTTTTTTATTTCCCTTTGTCTTAGGTACATTAATAAAGTTTCTTTATAAAGTTTGAACCTGCTTTGCCTACTCCTAATCCTCATCTCACAACAAACATCAAGTAATTTGAGTAAGTGTGCTGGCATTTAGCCACAAACCTGAATAGGCGAACTGAAACCACTACAAGCATTCAATAAATGATCTGCAAAGTAGCAGTTATATTCCACAGGTCTTCAAGGTAATTCCACCAGTATCACCAGAACTTTGAGCCCTCTTACTATTTTTGTTCCTAGCTTATTCCACACTAGCAGAATCTTTATACATCCGAGGTCAGCAAGCAGGACTGCTTCAGAATCAACAGAGGCTCTTTTCTGGTCTTGTTCAGGTGTCACATGCTCTCTGTCTTGGATGCTTGGACAAAAACCTCTTAAACTCTTTTTTAGTTCATTCCATATATACATTCTTATAAAAACATTACCTTCAAAAAATTGTTTTAATTGATAGGAAGACTCCTCTGAACAACATAGGCTTTATCTGCCCCTCAGAAATGTTATGCACACTTAGTGTTGGAAAAGCCTTTAGACTTTTTTCCCCCTCTGCCTTCCTATTATGTTTTAAAAAGAAGAAAAAAACCCACAAGCTAACTGCCACTTGTAAATATTTAATAAATACTGTAGGAGAAGATTCCAAGAATAATTACTTTGGATTGTATTTTCCTACATAATGGATATCTTCATTGGTTGCAGCACTGAATGACAAACTATGGTAAAAGCAAGCCTAAAGCATTGAATATTTATGTTTGCCCATGATTTGCATGAAGAACAAGCTCATCTTAGAAGTAATGTAAACAAACTTCTTAGCAGTGAGATAAGATACAAAGAGAATAATCTGAGGATCAGCTAGCAGCACAAATTACTTTGGGTCACAGCTTTCCAGACTTTCCAAACTCTACTCTAAAATCAATTATTGTTCCAGTAATGCCTTTCTAAATTTCTGTAAGGGCTTTTCACCTGATTTCAGTTGACGTGAAGTCAGTATTCAGAGGACAAACAACATGAAATCCTTATGGAAAGTAGTTTGTATAAATTCATGAATGAGAGTAAAAAAGGTGAGGAGACTTGAAGCCTGATTAAACCCCCAAAGGTGAAGAGACATGAGACCCTTTTGGGAAGGCCTTTGAACAACAATGGCAGCAGAACTGGGCCAGGTGACCTGTGAAGGTTCCTTCCAACCCAAACCATTATGTGGTTCTATGAAAGAAAGAGAAACTTCAGAAAGAAAAAACACATCTAGCCAAGATGGGGACTGGTGTTCTGGGATATGTTGGAATCAAGCACATGACAAAAGAACATTCAAAACAATTACAGAAAAACTAAGCAGAGTAAAGGGAAGTTTTCCTATATCTATTGTATTCTGATAATAAAATTATACATATGAACACATCTGTATGTGGTAGGGAAAGCTGAAAACATGAAACAATTTTATTTCATGAAAAAGATACAACTTGACTTTGTTTTGTTACTACTGCAAATTACTGCTCTATATCCTGGTAGAGGAAATCAGAGACCAGTTTTCCTGTATCTTCTCAGTTAGTTAATCTTCCCACATATCTCCTGCAAAAGCCATCAAACCCTGGAAGGGCCTTGTCACAAATTTCACCTCTAACCTCACCTCTCCAACCTCTTCAGTTACTGGACAAAGAGAAAAAGAATGTGGCTTCTTGCTCTCAAAGTACAGTAAACTGATTTTGTTTCCTATTAGTGCACTGCTGTTTTAAAATTAATACCTGAAACAAATTGTGTTAGATTTAACCAAATGGAGATTTTTGTAGTTGTTCAGCTGAACATGAAATTCTGAGGTTTTTACAATTAAAAGAAAAATCACAGAATTTTCTAAAGCTGCAGCAATCTTTCCACTTCTCTCAATTCAGCTGATTTGGAAGCCAAACTTAATCAATTATTCACATTCTCAAAGGGCAAATGCAGCCTAGTTATCAGTGTCTCTTAAAAAGCTGACAAACTACCTGTACTCATTAATTAGCACACAGCTCCCATTAAAACTGGGGGACTTGTCATTAAGTTGTTAAATTCCTCAGTTACTTGCAGTGATTAAAATCCACATCCCCCAAGTCTACTAGGATATTTCCTACATACATCAAGGTGCTATTGCATGAATGATGACCAATAAAAATAATTTACAATAGTCTGAATTTAATTGACCATGCTGCCAGCTTCCCTTTCAAGGGATTGGAGGAATGAGTTACCAATTTAAATTAAAATCCCATGTATCATTACAAGAACAACAGAAATTGATTGCAACATCTCCTGATTGCAATTCTAGGAGGATTAGAAGCTCTTGAAGTTTTATAATTAAAGAATGATATGTCTACACTTTTGTCAATCTAACAAAATATCTCCTAGTAGGAAATTATGTAGATTTTTTTTAAGAGGATCACAAACCTTGATCCACAGGTTATTTTGATCCCCCCCAAAAAACAAAAAAACTAGTTTTAAAATACTTCAAGCTATACAGAAAATGCACAAAAATATTACTAATTAATTTCCATGGCCAGTTTCTAATTAATTGGTTTTATAAGATGTACTTTTATTTTAAGAATACAATTAAAGCCCCTTTTTAATCTTTAATAGCCTCAATACTTTTCCTATTTTTTGCCATCTTTTAATATTTTCTCTGTGTGCCCCTTTTCTGACTGAACTAATCATGCTGTCCTATGCGGAGGACTGGGATAAAAGTCAATGAACAAACACCTTCTGTGGGGAGCTGATTACCAGTAGCAATATCTCACAGTAAGGGCCCTTTGAGGCAGGAACAAGCCTCTCTTTGCCTCGCCATGGTGAAAAACACCAGCACCATTCTGCAAGTCATCCTATTCAGTTGCAGTCAAGTTGGCAGAGCAGGAGATTCAGAAAGAACCCACCTTCCCTCATCATAAATTTCTTTGTGCACTCAAGTGTAGCTTGAGCATCTTTTTGATTATTGTAGCAATGGACAGAGATACTAATTTGCTATAGGTATTGTGAGCCCATTGCACATTTCATGGGAAGAAAGGGAGAAGCATCCCTACAACATTTCTAATGCATCAGAAATAGGATCTCTCCACAGAGGTGCACAGGACCCACAGGTCAAGCATCATACAGGATTTCACAAGCTTTTTCTTCAGATGGTAGAGGGACTACTGCTGGGTCATGTCAGCTGCCCAGACAGTTTTCTACAGTAGTAACAGCCACTGTTCCTGACCTGAACAGCGGAATCTAGATCCCTCAGTGATAAATTCCCTTTTCTACCATCAGAGCAGGGGTCTGTGAATTCAGTTGTAATGATATCTTAGAAGTTGTGTTCATCTCTTAATCATTTTTAGTTGCTACATTCTTGCATTTTTTGTCCTGCAAAATGACAAAATTCAGAAGATTCTTTGAATTTCATAGTGTCCTAGGACCAGTAAACTTGAAATGAACTAATGGGAAATAAGTATATTTTTGCCAAGGAATGACTGCATTGAAGCATGTGTCCAAGAAGGTAAGCCTAATATATGCAGAAGAAAGACAAACTACATGAGGACTATAATGGAGGAGAGACATGTAGACAAAGATTATAAAAGAAACCTCTCATGTTACATTCCTGTCTGCCAGAAAACTGCCAGAGGATCAAAAAACTCCAAAACACCCCTGAAAACAGTGTAATGCTGTTGCATTTGATACATGCAGTCCTGACTCTCAGTGACAAAGGAGAGCATGTAAAAGTTTTTATTCTGGATCATAAGGGCACAGACTGAATGTCTTATTTAAGGGCCAAAGCTGTAGCTCTGGAACATTGTCTTCTTGCAAGCATCCATTTGGGGGGAAAGAAAAAATAAATAAACAAAGCAAAGCTCTTTGACATTGAGCTCGAAGAATTCCAAACCATCCCATTTCAACATCTTTGACTACTAAAGCTCCTAAACCCGTATTTATATCATATCATAAACCATTTTCCTTCAGTTTTAGCTATCATTGATGCTGCTGGATAAATTGCCTACTACTATTAAATGCAAATGTTCCAAAGTTACATTTATACCCAGCAAGAAGCTGAAGTTTTGAAAAAAACTTTTTAACTAACAAATGTGAAAAGTCAGCATTGATCAAAATACAATTAAATGTGTTTTGCAGCAACATTTCCAAAATAAAGCAGGACCATTTTCGTTTTCTAAGCAAACAGGTTTAACAGTTTTTAAAGCTTCTGTAGTTTTCAATCCTAGGTCTGCATTCTGAGTTTCTAAACCATCTCTATTTCAGACCTGATTTCTTCCTGCTTATTGCAGCTGTCTGGTAAAGCAATTGCTCTTGTTCCTGACATTTGCCACAGATACTCAGTTTAGTCACCTGATGGACCAAACAGGACTTAAAATTACAGCAATGAAGAATGGCAGTTAGGAAAAATTGTTGGAAAGTTGATCTGAATTAAACTTATTTGAGTGACACTAGTATGCCTTCTCATCCTGGTAGAAAAAAAGAGCCCATCTGAAACACTGTTTCTTTTTATTTTATGTGAACTTGAGGCAAGAAAATTAAGTCCAAAGATTTTTTCTTTTAGATAGACATGTCAAGCAGGAAAAGGAGGATGTTCTGAAACTGGAATCAAAAGACAAAGTCCTTGTTAAGACTATTACTCATATACTCAATCATAAATAAGCTGGGGTAGGAGTGGTAGGGTTTGTTTTTTGGTTGTTTTTACCAGATGAACTAAGTGGTCAGCATTTTTTCTCTGTTGAAAAGATATATTCTTTATTTATATTAGAGGTTAGATAAACCACTTGTAGAACTTAATAGCAATTACCTTGGATTTTGTTTTGCAGAATTTTGTCAGCCAGTACTGGAAAGTCAAAGGTAACTAATTTCTCTAATTTAATGAAAAAGCTCTTTTAACTGAAAATGATATTTCAGAAATCATTTGAATTAGTTTAGTTACTATATGTTACCATCTTGATTTCTGCTATCTACAGACAGAAGAGCCTTCAGAGAGGAAGATGAAGAGCCTAGGATTTACACCCAGAAAAAAAAATACAGGAAAGTTTCTAAACATATTTCTGATGACCACATTAGAAATGTCACTACAGTTAAAAGGTGCAGAAGTATTTAAATAAGCCTTATCTTCAGACTCTGTAAGTTCAGGATATTTTCCTCAGTGACAAGGAGTAGCTGGCAGTATCATTGTGCAAGGTAGGCCTTCAATCTCCAAGTTAACCTGTCAATCTCATTGGACATACCACTGAAAAATCCCAATACACTGATTACATTTCCCACTATAAACACAGGACTGTACTGTCAAATTCCTGCATCACAGTTGCTGAAATTTTGTTGTTTGAATAACAGTTTGTTAGTGCTATCTTAAAACACAGCAAATCTTAAAATATACCTTAGCCGAAATGGAAGAGAAAATTCCAGTTAAAACTAAAGATCAACAGTAGCATCTCTTTCACAAAGTAAAATTTTGAGCTAACACTTAGCCTATACCAAATTTGTACTGAATATGGGAAACACCCAGCAACTAGACTTTAAAAACAAAACAAAACAAAAACCAAAACAAAACACTTCCTGCAAAAAACTCTACCAAATATCAAGTGTAGACTTGTGCTGATGAGCATATTGGGGCATTACTGACATCTGAAGATACAATTTTTCACCAAAGTACTAGAGTTTTCAGTGACTGTCTTGCCCAGGTAGACTTCCAAACCTGCCAAGAATAAAGACTGAAATGGAAAGAGGAATGGAAGAAGGTGAGAGGCATTTTTATGGACTAAACTGAATTTTCTCTAAAATGAATGGGAATTCCTGCAAAATCAATGTGGAAATTTCAAAGTGCTTCCATATTTCACTCTTTAAATTTGCAATGCAGACACAATGAAACACCTTCTTTCACATACTTGGTGCATACAGAATTAAAAATCTTTGCCAGAAGCGTATATACGCTATAGTATAAGCAGCACAAGAATGGCTTCCATTTAGGCAAAGGTGCAAAATGTGTCTCATTCCTTGTCTCAGTTTCTCTCATGTTCTTTTTGAACATGCTAAGATAAAGGTGACATGTTTCCATTGGTCAAGGTCTTTATCCTTTTCCTGCTAATGGCTTTTTTTCTGGAATTTTTCAGTATTCTTCTTTAGTCTCCATTTCAGCCAAACTGTCATCCAATTTTCTTTAACAGTTACTGCTTCCACAGTCAAAACTCCCCAAATGGGCTGTGCAAGCTCTTTATCACTCAGTTCTTCTTTGTCTTGGGCTGGAGGAAAACTTGGTTGCCCAATACTTATTTTAAGCAGTATTTAAATTTCGGAGCTTGGGAATATTTCCAAGCTTCTAAAGTCTGAGCATATATGCTACCTGTATCCACAACAGGGCAAGACTTAGGCAAGTAATAAGTCTTTTGCCTAAATCCTGATGTCTTTCAAAGGAAACCCATAATTACAAGATGAGTGAGAGTCATAATTCACATTGACCAGGTCTTTACAGCACTAAGTCACAGCTGAGAAACCACCTCAGCTGAACAGATGGTGTCCCAGTTCAGACACTCCCATTGCCTTTAGAGACTGAAGTCGTTAAGAATTAACTTCTCTGACAAGTTCTCTATCTTCTTTCTGACAGGGAAAATCGTATGTGATGAATTCTATGTCGGCTGGTGGGTGAATACCAGAACATTTAAAAAATTCAACAGTTTCACATCCTTAACTGCACTGGATGAATTGAGCAAAACACCCGCCCCCAAGTCATTACATAATTGTATGATCTCTTTTAACCAAAATCCCCAGCTACTACAATGAAAACATGCTGTTAGCTGGCAAATTTTCATCTCCCAAGCCTGTACTCAAACATAGCTGAAAGCCATACAAAATAGCTGCTAGACCATGAAAAAATGAGGATTAACCGTCTATAAAATGTTATTTATAGCAGGCAAACCATTAACTATGGGTGAATTACTAATTCGCCTGTGGTTTCTCTGTGACAGGGTCACCTTGGAACTTTCCTGAAGTTCCATCCATAAAGTTCTTGGTTTTTTTTTTTCTTTTCAATAATACAATTTCTTTTCAATGTCCTCGGTTTATCTTTTTGCCATTTTAAAATTCATTGGTCTATTTTGATGGGATTATTTCGTCTGCTGATGATCACTAGGCTGATCAAACAGATTCTCGTATTTTTTAGACTTTACCAGTATGTCTCACCAAAGTCCTACAAAGACATGAGCCACGGATTTCTAGAAGCATTGTTCAAGTATGGGGGGGAAAAAGCACTATACTACTCATTACAAAAAAATATTAACATACGTGGCTAAATACTTGGTCAAATGCTTGGCTGGGAACTAGTCCTACTTCTTATTTCTCATTATTGAAAGAGAATTTTAAAAAAAGCACTATTCTGAAATTTGAGGTTAAAGCAGGATACTTGTTCAGTAGATGCCTACTACACAGTGGCTAAGAATTTGTGTTTGAAGAGTTGATATGAAACTGCAGTATCACTCTATCAAGTATAAAAACTGATTTTCATTCAGTGAAGGCAAAAACATAACAAATAAATATAAAGTCTGATGTTTTACTTTCTTTGAAATGCTCAAGCAGTCTTTGCCAGTGACAGTATTTTTTTACATGATGTTCCTATCAGAATTTATTTCCATTAGAAAAAAAGAAAATCGCAAGTGTTTGATGAAATTTTAAGTTCTTCCTAAGAACTGTCCCTAACAACATTATTTCATGTAGCTGTAGAACACTGGCTGAGATTTTAAGCTGTCTCAGACAGTTTAAATTTTGAAATTGATTGATTGATTCATGTGCCAGCAAGAAATATAATCCTATGGTAGTTTTACTCATGTGCATTATTATTCCTTATCCTTTCCCTCTTTTGCACCCAGGAAGGTATTGACTCACCATTAATATTATGTCAGTAAACTGCTCTTAAGTCCTATGGTGGCTTTATAGTACCAGAAAAGTGAGGGCCTTCAGTCCTTCCAGATGCTGAAGAGTCAGACTCAAATTCTCACTATCACATGCATGTTGTAGCCCAAACCAAGAATTGTTCTTTAACACTGCATTTGCAATACTTAAAATGAAAGGAACATCATCCTCTAGGAATTAAAAATATAAAATTAGTCCGATCCTAATCTAATAAATGGATTTCCAAGAAATGTTACAAGATAAAGAAAAGTATAGTGTCTAGGACGACAATACTCCGAAAACAGATAATTTTTCATACTACATACTTACTTTTCTGACATACTTTCAGGTTCTAATAAACAGAATTTCATTTTGGAGGTGCAAACTTTTTTAATGAGGATTTCAAATTCAAACAAGATAAATTTAAATAGTACATCAATATTTAATTAAAATCTTGTGTGCTTGTATTTTTAATGGAAATACACCAGAGCTATTTGTCTAAGTTTTTTAAAGAATTGTTGGTTTTAATCAATGAAGTTTTCAGACATTTTGATGTCACAGGCATAAGGTGTGACAGAGCTAAATTATGTCTATTGGTCATTTCTGCAAGAGAACACTATGGCCATTACATTCCAATAATTACCAGTACTCAACCCTCAAAATCAAATACAAGTAATTAATCTGCTGGCAGACTACAAGCCTATGGCATAGACTTCTATTTTTAACAGACATCATTTACATCCATCTACCTCTAAAAGCAACTGGAAAGGAACACAATTACAAAAAAATGAATACACCTTTCTCCAGACTTCTCAGGAATTGAATCTCTCAGATCCACTTTGACTTCCCTGGACAATGAGGATGTTTGCTAGCAATCTTACAAATGAAGTGAATATAAATCCTGAAAATAGCAAACAGGTGGCATTATTCAGCATAAGGAGCTTACCAAAATGAGATCTGTCAATCACTTTCCTACTGTCAATTTCTCTTAAGGTTTTGTGATTACCATGGTGGTCTGTGGGGAGAGTTACATGGGATGATAAGTGACTGACAACTGTCTGCATGTATGGGCATTATTCAAGGGATCTATACTTTGTCATTTAACTCCAAATGAATGCTTAATATATAGAAATAAGCATGAGAAATGCCTTATTAGTCTGTGGTCTGACTGCTAATGAGATTATTTCAAATTGAGGAAATTTCAGCAGAGAAAACAGAATGTGAAGATTAAAGATGAAAGACAAAAGCAAAAAATGAAGCTGACAAAACAAGAGCTAGATAATCCTGTTTTACCATTGCAATCAATAGAAAAGTCTAGAGGCTGTATTTTTGGAGAGCCTTTTTCACAGTTGGCATATCAGCCAGGAAGTAGAGAAAATACAGGGAGTCAATATATATTAGAATAGTTCCAGGTTTAACAAAATTTATATTCCCTGGAAAGAAAAACAAAATCAAAAAACTGATCAGAAAAACTGATTCTTACTAACACAGAAAATAACACCTCAATCAAATTTACGTGCCATAACTGGTATTACCCACTACAGTGCTTAGAGAATGGCACATAACACTGCCTTTTACAGACCGTGTAAGTAAGTGCATTGTATAATAAACACACACCATTTAATATAGTCACATTCAAAGTCCACTGGTGCCAAAGGAAAATAGCCTAACTTTAGTCCTAATTTTTTCTCTTAGAGATTTTTGACAGTGTGAAGATTTCTGGACAAGGCACAAAGAAGGCAGTGTGAAGCATGATCCTGGATTATCTTCTCTTTATTCTTACTTACTTAGTACTAATTTTGTAGCAGAATATCTCAAAGTTGTTAGTAATGTTTTTTCCTTTTCTTTGTGTTAGCAATATATCTTTAATTGCACATAGCATCAAGGTAGAGCGATCTAGATTGTCTGATACACATGCAGAGGCACCTCTCACCTGAGGAGGAATATTCCTAGCAAACACAGAACACCTGAAAGAAACTGGTGTCTGAGTGTCTCCTGATATCCCCCAAACTGTAGCAGTAAGTCTTTGCAAGGCCCTCATTTGAGACTATTTCCTCTCAGCACCCAAATTTTCTACTGCTACATGTTACTAGAAAAAGGAAATGAAGTGAAGGGAGTATTTCTAGCCTTAGGGACGAAAACGTGACAATACAGGAGATGATGGGCATCATGGCAAAGAACTTGTCACCTCATTTAGACTTTGATATAGGTTATTATCCTGGCAGGACCACAAGATGGTATATCCTGGAGTTGCCAGTGTCTCCTAAAATAGCTCTGAATTTGTATTAAACTTCAACAAGAGAAGTCTTCTCTAGCATGCTAGTTTTCATGTCACTAATAGCAGTGCCTGCTAACAGGCACTTTGAATTAATTTTATTGAGCTTGCAATAAAAACATATAGTGAGTATTGTCAGTCCAAAAATTCTCCCTTCATGGTTGTGCCCCATGCACAGACGAGAAGAAGCAGAATGCTACCTCCCATTTGGTAGTCCCAAATGATGACTGTCATAATAGGCAGAAAGATTAAACAAGCCACAGAATTTATACTCTTCATTTAATCTTCATTCTCAACACTGTACTTGGCGGAGTGTTCTGCATGTTTCATCTCCTGGCTGATTGCTAATGCCACAGAATAAACCCCACATAACTATTCATTCCATAAGTTGCATTATCTAAACAAATAAATCTAAATGCACCATTTACAGTCATGGCATAACATCCTGAACACTCACTTCACCAATCCATGCCTTCAAGAGATAGCAGTACATTCTGGTGAATGCTAAAGGTTTGATTCATGTGTCAAAAATTATTAAGGTGAAAATACACACAGCTGGAACACTTGTTTGCAACATTCCTAAAAACATCCCTTCTCTGTTGTAGAAGAAAAAAGAAAAACATTACAGATGCACAAATACCCTGATTACAGAGAGCAAAGGGAAGTAATGTAGAAGCAGTTTATATCACTCAAAGCTCAGGAGTTCAAAGTTATGTAGTAAAATGCTACTCTTTGGCAGCACAGTAACAGAAACAGAGGAGTCAGAGCTGAAATGAGTATTTTCAAGAGTCCTCTAGGAGAGATCAATGAAAAATGAAAAAAGCTAAAAACATACTTGTGTTCGTGGAGGAAACTATCCATCATTTGCACTGCAAGATTCTTAGGTACAGCCAGACACAGCTGTGTTTACTCTTTCAGATGCATACTTGTATTCATCTGAATATAAAAGTAGTAGGTAATTTTGCAAATTAATTAATTAAATGTGTTCTGTAGGAGTCTGCTGTCTCATGATACATTTTTATATCCCTTGTAGGAAGAAAACAATGCAGATACTAATCTAAAATCTTACTTATTATTCATAATACTATCTTCTTGGTTTTCCTCAGTAGCAAGTGCAAAAACATCAGAAGCATCCCAGTGAAAAGAATTTCTAATACGTCCTAAGTCTAAACATTCCCATCGTCTTGAGAGATATTTCCAAATGTCAGAGAGCAAACTACATTTGATGTCAAGCCAAAGCATTTCAGCGTGGATGCATCTCTTCAGGCTTCTATTAATAGAATGAGCTATTCTGAGGAAGAAACACTACTCATATTTCACATGGTTTCCCTTGGAGTTTCAGGAATTTGGCTTGAATTTCTCATCATGTTTTCAATCTAGCTCTTCTAGATTTACAGTTTTCCAATTACCTATATGGCCACTGAGTGTGCTCTTGTTTTCAATTAGATAAATTCATAATTTAATGATGCTTTCATTCTTGGTCTTTTATAGTACATCTAAATGTTAATGGTTAAACAAATTCCAGTCTATTATCTTACAAGTAAACATTAATTCAAACATGAAAGTATCATTGTTCCCCTCAAACCATAGCATCATTTCTTCTGACTGAGATGGCAACATTTTTAGTATCATGTCCATCTGAAGTACCTTTTAACATTGAAAAGTATACAAATACATACATATTTTATGCCCTAAAACTTTAAGGCCGTATTTTCAAAATGAACTAAGCTCTTTTCAAAGACATTACTGAGAATATGAGTGCCTGCTTTTAGTTGCAAGTTCTGCTTGTAAAAATAATTCTCCCTGATTTCCACAGCATTCCACAGCAACAGAAGTAGCCAAGAATGAATTTCTTTCAGATGCCTGAGAATTTTAGCACCTATGTGCCTCTTGTTCAATTAAAAAAAGAGATAGGTTTGCATAAACGTTTCCTTGTAAATACTTAAAACAGGTGTCTGAAAGGGATACCTTGAGAGTCTTTTCTCTCAATTGGCTCTACAAAGAATCTAGGTTATTAGCACAGATCAAACATTTAGAGGGTTTATAAATGGCTTGGATCTGGTTACAGACATGCCACCCAAGGGCTTCCTCCTCTACAATAACAGTAATGCCCACGGGTCTGCAAGGTAATTAAACTGTGGAGATATGTTAAGGTAAATTAACACTACTAGCCGCTATCCAGAGGCACTCAATTAGCATGTAACAAGCAACATCCGGGACCTACAAGCAGAATTATGGGCAGTTAGTTGAATTTTGGATGTTGGACACTATACACCCATGAAGAGTGTAAAGCCTGAATTCTGATAAACTGATTACACAGGATTTGCAAACTTACATATTCACCTCCGATTTGTAGTGCTGAAATACCTGTTCTCCCATGGCCCCTTTAGTCTTTTCATTTCCTCAGGTTAAAAGGACAGTCACTAGAGCAATGTCAGATCTGTGTAGTTTCATTACGACTCTGATTCCAGGGTTGTAAGGCAGAAGTCATGGCACCAGCACAAGCCTGTTCTAGAATCTTTTGTACTGGGTCTTTCATGTCACAATAGTGCAGGTTGAGCTGTTTTGTTACTGCTGTTATGCTTCACCTCACTTGATTCAAGAAATATTTAGGCAGCTTATTAACAGTCTTTTCAAAAAGGTATTTAATAATCTACCCTGTTAGGAGTTTCTTGTTTTAGGCACATGTCTCCATTCTAGGAACTCTTTGTTATTTATTTGACCCATTATACATTTAAATATTTATGTGCACACCTGCACTGAAAGCTACTCAATCTTGCATTGAAGGATTTATTCTACCAGGACTCTCAACTTAAGGAGAACAGTCAAGAAGTTGATTTAAAGGAGCTTAATACTGATAGTCTTTCTAACTGCGCTGAACTCAAAATCTTACATAACCTCTGGAAAAACCTGTTGACGTCTTTATATTGAGCAATAACTCAAGTGATAAACCACAAATATGGTGAACATGTAGAAAGCAGATTAGCTTTTTCCCAAGGCTTTTCTTCTGAAAAAGCTAGAATTACACACATATACCTACTTTTCCTAGCTTCTTTGTCTCCAGTGAGAAAGTTCTATTTCTTTGGCAGGATTAACACAACCAACAATTTCCCCAGTGGGAAGGAGCAGGGGGAGGAAAGAAACCAGTCCCCACTCCTCTCCCCAAATTTTAGCTCCACTGGTCTGAAAAGTACCTCGTAATCTATAAAACTAAGAACATTAAGCTATTAGAAAGTAATATTTTTTTTGTTCGTCTGTAGTTCGGAACTTGGGGTATTAAACACAGCAGTGTACAAAATGTCTCTTTCTACTGCTAAATAAAGCTGCCTTGTCATCTCATGCAATGCAATAAGAATTAGCTAAGTATAGCACATGTGTAATGAATGCTAAATGCTTTGCCACCCTTCCCTCCAGAAACTAGCAGACTATTGTGAGGTTTCCCTGCTAGACCAGGTAGAACCCATAAAAAAACTCTCTGTGGTATGAGTCACTTCTCATCCAGACCTCACACCTTACTAGAGCAGACTATTACTCCATTATTATCTTTCCAATGAAATGAAAGAGAAAGGAAAGGTGGCTTGCAGGAGCACTGCACATTGGGGTTTTACCTCACTATAATACTGAGATCTTACCAGGGCTGTGCCCACACCTGGCCAGCTCACAAATATTTCTATATCTATTAGTTTAACATAGTCATCACTGTGACCTGATAAAGCCACTGACCTAATGTCCCAGACACTGAAAGTTCACTACATGACTGAGATGCCCAGTAGAAGAAACAGCAGAAGAGTAGTGCCTGCCATAGTTTTTTTAAATTAATGTAACCACATATGATGGAAATACAGTCCTGAGTTTAAGGTCTGTCCAGTTTTTATTTGATCTATTATGCCTTCTACTACAAAACAGGCTTCCTACTGTGGGATGAAAATCCAGCGCCATTGGTACATGAATCATCTTCTTCCAGCAACAAGAGCATCCAACACAGTGTGAGGTTTTCTGACTGATTTTGATTCCCTATTATATCACCTCCTAGTAAAAAAAACATTATGAAGTTGCCATCCAGAAGAATCCCATCAGTATCTCTGAGAGGATTCTGACTACACCAAGGGAGAGAGATCTTTGGATGGAGGTTCTAGCATGATCTATGGCTTCTCTGGATACCCACTACACACAGCCAGATAAGCACTGCTTCAGGAACCTTCACAGAAATGGCACCAACATTAACTGCAGCGCCAGAGTCATGTCAGACTCTAACTGCAGGAACTGGCAAGGTGGGCTTCAGATTTTTTAAGAGCTGACAAGAACATGCTGAAATGTAAATCTGGCAAAGCGTCAAGAGAGAAAAGCAGAAGAAGGAACAAAGTGGAGAAAAAATATTCGAACATTGTGTTGGGGGGGCGGGGAAAGATGAGGAATTGAAGCTTTTGGGGAAGGATACAATTGTGTCTTTTCCAATTGAAGCTTTTGGGGAAGGATACAATTGTGTCTTTTCCTCTCTTATTTTCACCAGAGAAAGAGTTGTACAACTTCATCTGTATTTTTAAAAATGCAGTTTTCATCATGAAACCAGAAACAATTATTGCTGGCTAGGAACTAGTCAGACTTAACATCCTTCCTCTGCCATCTCAGGCTCCCATTTTTTTGTAAGCTGTTAACACTAGCTTTGATGTTACTGGATGTTGCTGCTCTCTGATAACTAGGTTACCATGAAGAACCTAAAAGATCAACAAATTGTCATTACTTGCACTCCTCAAAATGTCCTCTGATCTCTTAGAGATCCTCAAATACATAAAAAGTGTTTTGCAAAGAAAAAGCACTCAATTTTGCTTAATTTATATGAATTGAATTATGTGATGAGGATCATAAAAAGAGACTGATTCACTGAGGATAAACCTGACATACCAGAGCACAATCTCTGTCACTTATACGTAAAAGTTTCTTAAAGCTAATTTTGAGCCTTTGGAGCATTTATATAGCCTGCTTATGACCTGGGAATACCTGCAGAATACTAGACTAATGATCAGTGTTTAAACTGAAAGAACTAAAGTTGTTTCCCTTCAACATCCCTTTGTTGCATTTATGTTCCTCTCTTCAGCTTAAGACTCAGACCTTTTCCTGTTGAGCTAGATCCTGAATCACTGATTCAGTTTTTGCTTTGATGAGACTCTCATCTTGCTCAGCAGGACTTGTTAAGTAATGGCCCTGGCCTCGGTGCAGTCTCTATGGAATATCAAGCCTTCTTGTGCAGAATGAAGAACACAATGTAATCCCTTCGGGAAACCGTTTATACTACACTGTGTTCACAAAACCTGCAATATTTTAAAGGAATGTTAAGAAGTTGAGAGTGGTAAGAGAAAAAAACACTTGATCAACCTTTGTATCCTTCTTAAATTTCAGTAAGTACATAGTTTTGCTAAAATCTTACAACGGGTTTGGTATGCAGGTCTGAAAAATAAAATCAATAAAGAACATTTGGACTTCACCTTAACCTCATCTCTTATGCCGTTCCTAGTCCACCCAGTCAACCATTCAAGTTGGTATGGCTAAGATGACACTGGTTCCCTGAACCAAGCTCCTGTACAGATACACATACAGGTTTTTTTCTTCTGACTCTGTATTTGAGCAGGTCTCAAGTGCAAGCCAGTTCTCAGCCCCTTGGTCTTGGGTTCTTCAGCAATAGGCCAAGTTAATGGAACTGGAGAGGAGCCACAAAATGAAACGGCACTAGGTCTTCAAAGGATACAAAATAATCCATTCTAAACAATCACATGCCTGGCAGATTTCTGCTCTGCTAGGAGCACATGCATTCACATTTGCACACATACACAGCCTTCAAATGTGAACCTGAAAACAAAAATGCAAATAGTCTTATATTTCCTTCAGTTAGACTCACCTAAGTCAAAGCACACTCACTTTCACAGGCTTCTCTGGTACACTTTCAGGACACCTTCTGTCCTTCTGTTTTCCCTTGATGGAATGGGGCTGTTCAAACATAAGATCTTTAGGCCATCAGGACAACATCTAGTTCCCTACCCTCCTCAGTACTCCTGTTCCTTTCATATTGGTCAGTAGTTTAGTTTTCCCCTTCATCCTCACTGTAGGCTTGCAATTGACTATTTGGGGATGTACAATTGCTAAAAGGAGATGGACTCCCAGAACTAAAATGTTCCCTTCCTTGAAAACCAGCAGAGAAAAATACACCTTTGAAGGGTGCACCTGGTCTTATCATAAATTATCTATGTTTGATCAAATGATGCCTAACCCAACAAATGCTTATTTCTCAGCTGTTTAATATCATTACTAATTCAGAGGTAGCTGTCAGAACTTAAATAAGATAAAATATAGCTGAAGTTTTCGATACAATTTGCTCCTTTGTTTTATTGCCATAGCTAAAAGGGAACTCTAGGCGAAGTGAAAACCACACACTTAATTTCCTAAAAATTTCTTGAGCACTAGGTCTTCAGAGATTCTCCAAGACATCTGTTGTTCATATTTTTTTCCTCTCCAGAGAATCATCTAGCTGTTATTTCTACAAATTAGGCCATTTCTTGTTTAGTTAATTTCCTTTCTCCTCAGACAGTCTAAGTTGGATTTCTCTTCTATGTAACATGCTCCACTCTCCTGTCCTAATCCCATGAGCAGCAGTTCCTTTGTAATTTTGCAACTTTTTATCTAGAACACTCTTTTCAGTTTCTGGGACATTCCACTATCAGCTTCAAAATTATGTAGAGAAGAAAAACAACAGTACTCCTTCCCTCATTGTCCTTCCCATGTCTGCTCTGTTTACATGTGAACAGGAGCCCCCTCTGTTAAAAGACTTGATTAGGAACAGAGTTTCAATTTCAAGCAAGTGTTCAATATGCCTTAGCTCGAGTTGTTCAATAATGCAAGCAGATGAGTCCTAACTGATGCCATCAAGTATATCACATGGACATGACACCTGTGGCATCCAGGGACCATTGTGGAATATCTTGCATCATTTTTCTCCACAAATATTAACAGATGATCAACATGAAGACTGCCATTAAAGGATTCAATTCTACAACCACCTATCTGACCACCTTCTCTTTAGAGTTATTCTCATACATGATCATGTAGCAAAAGAAAGTGATCTTCAGATATACACATTCCTACTCACCAAACATTTAGAGTGAAAAAGTTGAATTAATTTGTTCCCTGGAGAAGGATAATTTGATCAATACCATTTCAGAAGTACAGACAGTAACAGATGTGATAAATTAGAATTCACTTGACATCACCTGAAGAAGACTTCTAAACAAAAGAAGGAAGTTCCTGACTAAACTTCCACCCATAGAGCAGTGTCCTGCTGCACAGGATCAAAGCAGAACCTGAAACAATAAATCACCACTCCACAGTTCTGTCTCACTCTTTCCAGCTCAGAGGAATCCCTAGGAAAAAATGAATGTGGGGCAAACTGCTAGTCCAATTTTGGTTCCGAGTTTTATTCAACACTGAATGCTACAGCAAAGATGTAATAAATTACCTGAAAGAAATGAAGTTCCCAGAGCCTACATGCTGAAGTATATTGAGTTAGATGTGATTCTGACAAATGTTTGACAATGCATGTCATCTTATGCCAGCACTAGATTCTCCAATCTATCTCCTTAGGTCTGGTTTCTTGGAAGCAAATTGTGGTAGGAATACAAGGTTTTTTACACTTAATTCTGAAACAACATAATATACATCTGCAATTTTAGAAAAAAAAAAAACCTAACAAACAAACAAACGAAAAAATACTGGGGATTTCTGCAGCTGAGCATCTACTGTAAAACTGGAAATGAATTCTAGTTTTAGGTTGGCTCTGCTATTGGAGATAAACTCAAACATCATGATGGTTCTCTCAATAGTTAGAATCCTTCAGGTCTCACTCCCATGTTCGAGCATAATAATAAGGAAATACATTTAGTCTTTTAGTCCACACCACTGGTATCCTCAGGATGAAGGCACGATGTCATACTGTAGAGTATGCAGCTCCTTCTAGGCTATACTATGACATAGAATCACTCAGCCTTCACAAACAAGGAGAAAACACAATACAGATTACTGCACTACAACAAACTATATAAATTATCAAAATAAAATCTATCACTAAGAAAAGGATATGCTGAAAAATTAATCTAAATCAAACTCTAACAAATACATCCAGATAACAAACATAAGTGTAGCCACGCCAGTCCTTCAGCAACTTACCCAATATTTGTGTATTTTTGTACTTTAAACACTAATCAATTAATTATGGCCAAATGGTATGGTTTATATATAATCTGGCCTTCTTGCTGTGGAGCTAACAGAGGGAGGGAGAAAAAAGGAAAAATAAGTATTAGGCCAACAATAGATTATTTATGGATATGGAACACTCAAAGAGTGTCTCTGTGAAAGAATTTATACCTCATTACCTACAAATACCATTACTCTTGTTCCTCCACTAGTCGCAGATTATAAAGACCTCCACCATAACCTGATTTTGTCTGAATAGCCTTACCATAACTGTAAGGCTATAATTACCCATCCTATATCCTCTGTATCCAACATCTTCTTACTTACTAGGAACACATGGTACCTATTAGACAAAAACATAGAGAACGTAACCAGGTAACTGTTTTAACCTGAACATATAATATACAAGATGTGGTAAGATGTTTTATGTTGAAAATCTTGGCAAAGGTAAAATGTCTAAAAATTCTTCCAGATAATAACAGGTCATCCTTCATCCAAATAGGAATGATAAGTAGGTATTACTGAAAAATATTCATGGCAGGCCCAAACTTCTATCCAGGAGAGATAATATACTATGTTTTATAGAATGAGAGTAAATAAAGATTTAAGAAGATAGCAAGGCATTTTACTAGGCTAACTGCAGAGCTTATTAGAGACCTCTATTCTTGCATATCCCAGTTTGCTGTTTTCCAAGACACTGTGACAAAATAGCAAAACAGACTCATGGCTCAGCTCCAACAGCAAGATCAATCAAACTCTGTTCAGAAAGAATCTGGGAGTATGACCCCAGCACATACATTAGAATTGCTTTAAATATGTTTTCTTCAGGGTTGGAAAAGGCAAGGCAGAAAGGAAATGCAGTCTCAAATATTGCTTTCCTAAGTTAGATAGAATCTATCTATCTAAGCTAGATATTGTTTTCAACAGTCAGGCTAAATTTTGCATTAGCATTTGTTTCAGGTTGTCAATCCAGGAACACATTTTAAAAGAATTATTAACTGTTCAGGTTATTTCTAGGTGAAAGAGGGCTTTCAAATAGCTTTTTATCATGAAGAAAAAAAACCACAAAGTGATATTTTGTAAGCCCACAAGCTGTAGGCAGCTGGTTCTTAATATATCCTATTCCCCTGGGAATTCAGGGGCTAGGGAGGAAAAGTAGAGAACCTGAAATAGTATAGGTCTTTTGCCTGAAGAGAGTTCCTGAGCAGGGAGGTCACTAACTACTTTTCACCAAGTGTTTATGAAGTCACATTAGCATTCTGTTCTGCTGGTGATATCATTATACACACTGGGATTTCCCATCTCGACACACAGTGTTATTACTATTTATATGGTCATACTGTAACACTTAACTGAATAATACATATTCATATTCTGACAGAATATGCTTGATAATACAACCCTTTATGCATAGCCTGCAATTTCTGGCATTACAGAGAACATATTCTGGCAAGAAAGTGTTCCCTTCTAGTTTCATTTATATTAGCAAAGATCATAAAACATCCTGCTCATTAAAATCTGAATCACTTCCACTGGGAGTGCACTTTTCTGAAAGTATTTTCCTACAGCTGGTGGCAAGACAGATCTGCTGGATAACCAGAGCACTAATAGGACATTATGAAACCCACAATGCAGCATGAAGACAGTTGCATAATCAGAGCAACAATTACCATCTCTGCTAAAAAATGGCGAGGGCTTAAGCACAACTGAGTAGCATGTAACAAACAAAAGAATCCATTATTGTCAGTCTGAGATCCTGGACTAAACTTTTACACATTATATTATTACTTTCATTGCAAGGATGTGAAGAATAGACCAACGACAAAGGTAGCAGTATATGAGATGAGACCATAAATCACAAGTATAACAAATGTCATCATTAACTGCAGCACAAGACTCCAGTGTGGATTACCAGTCCTTAGTTCTCAGTTTTGCTCCAACATTTCACAAATCCCTGCAGCATATGGCAGATATCTCATCTGAGGGGTCTGTGATACCTCAGCCTCTGAGCCACAATTACACTGATTGACCTTACTTGCCCTGACTAGCCTCACTTGGGACCTCCTATCTACAACTCAAGTGATTTCAGCCCATGGCCATATGTACCTGCCCCAGCAACCTTGTAGGAGTGCTGGTCTCTGGCTGTATTGAAATGATGCCTCTGCCTGGCCATGACTCTCATGGATTGTGGCCTTAACCTGCAGGCTGACATCCTGACCTGGCCTGGTGCAGCCCTATCACCACTGGAATTTCAGTCAATTATGTAGTTTCAAGCTTTATTTGTTACCTCAGGCCAATTCAGCTACCTTGGCCATGCAGATGACCCGGGGAGTTAAGGCTGATGCTTAGAGGGATGATTTGACAGACCGTTGCAGGTCCTCTCCAGGTGGGACCTTCATACAGATTTCCCTCAGGCAGCTCCCGCTGTGCCTAGCCTCAGCAATTTGGATACGATGATTAACATCCTAGGTGGAGAATTTGGCCCTTCCCTCCAAAGGCTCCTCTAGGTAGTTTGTGCTGCAAGATGGATTACATTGTAAATTTGCATGACATTTGTAAATAGTTATTAGAAAGCAGGGATTGTATGCACTTAAGATAATCAATAGCAATGAATTATACCTGTGCTGGGTGGTCACCAAGGGCCAAAGCCAGAGCTGAGCAGAACTCTAGCTCAGGAGTCTCATCATATCCAGATGAAAGTGCCACTGCAAGGACCTGCAGTGGAGCCTCCCACTACCATCTGACCAGTGACCAGCTGCTCAATAGATTTAACTACCCATGAGAGCATTACTCCACATTAAGATCCCAGTAAGTAAGTTTGTCTTTCTAGAAAACACTGTCCATGACTTTTTCTGCAACAACTGCATGAAGTAAAAGATAAATATGTTGATTTATACTTGAACATTGGAGCAATGGATTTACGCAAATGTAGCAGCACTTCTATATATTCATTAGTTTGCTATACTGGCCTATCCAGTATGTTGACTATTTCAGTTAATTTAGATAAAAAACATGAAAGGAATTAGAATTTCTATCCTATTATCCAGGTACTGGACACCAGAAGCATGCAGTGTGACCCCACCATTCCTATTTGCAGCAAAATTTCAGGCTGCTATGTCTCACACACCAAAAAAATCTTACACTGAGGTGTAAATTTCCCACTATTTTAACCTAAAACAGCACTGGAAAATTCAAAGTTCTGCCTATAATCTCTCAATTAAATCCCATCACTCACACTTAAAAAACCTATGCATTATACCTAACTATTAAATCTTATTTATTTGTGTAAAAGGACAACTAATGGCCTCAGATAGGAGGGAAAAAACTAGCATTTTTACACTACATTGAAACTTTTACTATTAAAAAATCCTTACAAATCAGCATTAAATAGAAAACTTTATTCATTATTTATTATTTTGATTTATATAGAGGGAGAGTTCCTAAAAATGTACTAAAGAAAATCACATTATCTATAAGCTTATTGAAGGCATATGAACATTCTTAAGAATCTGTCAAGTCTCTAATAAAATGTAGGCTTTCTTGGAAGAAGATTAAAGATTCTGTTCAAAGTACTTCTATGAGCAGATGACTGTAGACCTACTTTAATAAACCAGATAGGCCGAGGGATTAAAAACTAATGCTATATTTTTCAACTGGATACAACCTGAAGTTAAAAGACTCTTTTTACATCATACTGAACATTATTATATTGTAAATCTACAAATAAATAATGGAGCTCTACAAGCAAAGAGTGTGGAATAGAAAATTGATTGACTGCATTATTGTAAGTAATTTGGTGATTCTGTGGTTGGTTTTGTCATCTGGAATGATGGAATTGGGTAATCAAATTTAGCACTATGTTGTGGCTTGTGAAAACGATGTATAATCCTTTAACCAGCTCCCTCTTGAAACGTATTTGCCTCTCCTTGGAGAAGACCATTTTGTTTTCACTGTTCTGAGAGTCAGAAATATTATTTCCAGCCAGCAATGAACCACTGTGTATCTATAATTGTGTATAAGGTTTGTATTAACCTTATCCTTTGAACTTCTTCATTCCTGCTGTTTAGTCTCATAAGAGGATACATAATCAGTAATCTAAAATCTTTTTACTGAACAGGTCAAACTTGTTTAAATTATTCAGCTGTATTGTTCTGGTGAAGTTACACCTTCAGAATATAAATCTCCAAATCACCTTCCCTGCCTCTTCAAACGAGCTGGCATAACCATATATCAGTTTATTTCCTCTCCTGGTTCTGTCAAAATCATATTAAAGCCTTTTCCTGCTGGAGGGTTTTTGACAAAAGCGGGTTAGATAATACATAAGTATCATACACACAGATCTGAATCCATCTCAACTGCAGCCAAAATGGCTTGTTTAACAACAGCTTTTGGATTGTTTTTTTTTTCTTAGAAAGTAAAATCTCCAACCTCCTTGTAATTTTTGATAGCTCTTCTTTACACCTCTTCCATCTTCAAGTCCCCTTCTGAAAGGAATTTCAGCTCAATTCTCATCCCACCTTGTACAGTATCATTAGCCCTCCCTGGTGGTGGTAAATCTGCAATTTTATGCACCGGGCAAAGAGTAGAGAGTCCCTTGATCTATCTGTGTATTTGTACTTCACAGTTGTCATCTTTGAGTTTTCCCATTTCTCTTAGCTATTTTCCTACAGCACAACCTTGAGCAGGTATTCATCCAGTATTGAGATCATACCACATTACCAGTGAACAACAGCCCCAGTTGTACATAATCTCTTTGCACTTGGCAGATGAAGTACTACAAGTTTTAATGTTCTTTGGAAAGTGTTTTACCTTCTGAATTGCTTTGTTCTCAGACTTGGATAAATGGGCTGAGTTTTCTGTAAGTAATCCACTTTCTGTTCTTAACAAGCTCTTTGCTAACTCTTCATTCCATTTTCCCTAGATCTGCAGCCCTCTCCTTCATTATCCCTTGCACCTCCATCCCACTCCTTCTTCTGCTTGGGATGAAAGTCAGTTTTAGAACTTTGAAGTAAGTACATGCCTCTTAAACATCAAATTCCTTAAGATGTGCAATCAACATGACCTCATTAAATAATTCTCTTAAATTTCTCAAAGTTTACTTTTTAAATAAATCAACTGAAGTGAAGGTTAAGTTGAACCGATGTGCAACCTCTTAATTTAACAGGCTTGGATTTCTTTTTCAATTATTTTTTCAGTACTTACAAAAGCAAACATTACAGTTTTTTGGCACAGTAATTATTTAGTAAAAAAGTCAGACTGCTAGCGCATCCAGTAATAATTGAACTTTATGCTGACCTTCATACATTAGCTGAGAAAATTACAAGCCAAAAGTGACCAGAATTTTTCAGTAAAAAAGTAAAATTCTTTTAAGCTCTCAGCTTAATTATGCAGTAGAGAGACATCAAGAGTAAAGAATCATATCAGCTATGACATGCTACACTTATAAGAAGGTATTGCAAAAGATGGTTTGATAAGGTTAGAATGAGTCTAAAAGAAAGTAAATCTTTATAACTAGAAGTAATGATGATGCCAAAGTACACTGATAATAAAATCACTTATACAGGAAGAAATCTTACCTAATTTATCTCAATTGGCAACTGAGTTTCAAGAAAACATCATGTATGATTGCACCATCTTCTCTTTACATAAAGTAAAATAACATTAAACAATAATCCATTACTCAAGCTGTTTCTTCAAGCAATTGTCTATTTTATTTTGTACCAAATACTATAGTTTTCAATGAGGTTTTAATTCTAGTTATGAGGAACCTTAACTTCATACATTGATACCATTAGCAGAAAAATTTCTCACATCATCTTTCTGAAAATCTCTATTCATAATAAAACCTAGTCCTTGGAATATTTAGGGTGTCCTATACATCCTATATATGGATTTTCTTTAAAAATAAAAAGAAAAAAAAATCAAAACCTTAAAATCCAACTCTACACAAAAATCCAACGGAGTTCAAACCAAGTCTGTTCAACCTGTGACATAAATTTGTTATGGAATTATCCCATCCAACAGTGATGTTACATGATCTTTTTTCCCTTAATAAAACAAAACAACCAGCACTTGTGTTCTGGACAATTATTATCTCTTACTCCTAAAAAATATCTTGTTTTCACAAGCTCTGGAGCTGCCAGATGCTGTTTGGAAGACACTGATGACACCAGTCAAATATGACTCCCACTAAAAGGTGGGGAGACTTCATCACAGAAGTACTGGAATAACTAGTGGAATGAGCATCTTTGAATCATGTAGCCTATTGACAGTGTTAGGACCAGAAGGTCCCACATATCACTCAAGTCTCCTTTTCAAAAAGCAGTTTTCTCAGTAAACTCTCCCAGGTCTGTGACAGTTCTAACTGTTGTTGAAGGGAAAATCACGACGTATTTTCTTTTGACTTTATTGTTTGCCTCAGTTTCTGTTTTGACAGCTCCTCCTCCTCTGTTTCCAGTACATCTATCCCTTCCTCTATTCTCAGTTTTGTCTTCAACTTTGTCATCAGGGCCATGTATTTCCACACACTACACTCCCAGTCCAAAAATCTGTATCTTATGATCTCCTCTATTGTAGATAGCTACAAATATTTGAGAGGTAGTCAAAACTTCACTCCATTTTCATCTTACCCTATAAACCACCAGCAGCATTTCATCTGCAGTTTAGACCTTCACCCTCTCTTTTCAGAAGGTGGGGGATGGGGCTGCGGAAAGCTTGTTAAAAAACATAAAGCTTTCATCAGATATAAGAAAAAGCATGTCCCACAGTTTTGGCATCCAAAAATTTAAGACAACCTTCTTCAAACGAAGCATCCAAAATAAATTCCTTCATCTGCTGCCTTCTCTCATTTTGGCATCTCAGTTTAAGCCAATTTTTTTCCTGCCTACAAAGGTAATTTAGCACTACAATATTCCAAGGAATCTTCTACAAATTCCTGTCACTATGCTGAGTATGTAAATGGTCTTTTTATTTCAGATCAGAATAGACAGGATCACAGAAAATCTGTATTTCTCAGAATTAGATATTGAAAATTCATACCACTAATACTGCTCATATTAATTTAGGTAGAATAAAGGTTTGGTAGACAATGGATCAATATGTTTAACTGCCCAAGCACATGATATCCTAATCTGTTAGAGCACAGAGTATTAAAATACCTATAAATATCCTACTTTTCTACAGAAAATAATGTTTGTAACGCTAGCTCTGGATCTTCTAGATAGAAATATGGGGGAAAGCAATTAACCTGTAGCTTATAAAGTCCTTGGGACAGCCCCCTTGCCTGCACAGTAGCAGGCACTAGTGTTTTAGGATTCCATAACTTCTTAGGGATGTGCTAGTTTGGACATTTCTGTAATTTACAGGTATAGTAGGTTGATCCTGCCTGATCACGGCACCCACCAAACAACTTTGTCACAACAGCACTCTGTTGTCTGTACTCATCTGTAAGAAAAGGTAAGAAAAAGTGGAGAGAAGAGCAATGAATTGATCAAGATTCAGAGATGAGTCTGAAATACAATCCAAATGTCCAAGTCCCTTCCCAATGCTCTCTTCCTAACTCCACAACACAACATACCTAGTGTGATAAACTACAAACTAAACCGAATCAGGTCAAGATTACAGTGAGAAACTTCCATACATAAAACATATCATCAATCAAAGTGAAAATACCACAGCCAATTAGCCAATTTAGCTAGTTGTGTTAGCTATTTCATGAAAGTTTCATGTTTATAAAGTAGCTCTAGGTTTTCGAAACTCTGATGAATATGAGTCAATATTACTACAATAAAGGATGCCGAATTAAGTTGCTAAAACATTATGGCTATACTTGCAAGTTAGCCTGAAAACTTTAGAATCTGTTTAGAAGTCTCAGAAATCCATTTAAAAAAAGAAAAAAGCATTTTAGTTTTTAGTACCTTGCAGCCTTTTATCTACCCAACTTGTTTCTATCCTGGTAATTTAATGGAATTGCTCTTGTATAGTTCATAGCAATATTCATTAGAATTGCAGATTTTTCTAAAGCCATGCAAGAAACAAGTTCAATTCTTCCACGTAAAGATGGATAAAGAAAATGTAAAAACATTTGCTTTAAGAAAAGTAAAGTAATATTAAGCAAGAACAGACTCAAGCAATGGAATCTACAAAAATGATATACAGCTGAGAAAAATCTACATAAATTAGCTGAATGTACCTTTAAAATAATACCAGCAGATTTCCAATGAATTTTACAACCTTTTCACCTTGTTTCAAGAATTTTAGATACAGTCTGAAAGACTTTGTCTGCCTTTCATGGTACTCTTTTACACTCAAACCCCCATCATTATGTCCTACCCTTAAATTAATGTAGTTGTTTTTTAAATTTCTTCTGTCATTGCATGGTAACAAGAGTCATATCTTCATGAATGATCAAGGGTAAATTAGGATGGTCATATATAGGACAAAGAAATATGAGAAAATTTTGCCAAATAAAACCATTTTTACTTGAAAAATACTCTACACAACATCCCTTATTAAAAAAACATCCTGTTACTCTGGCCTGGTGTTGGCTTGACTGTCACAACTGATGTTATAAAATACATTAATTTTTCTAGCTTGATCCTAGAATTTTTATAAAGCTATTAATATTTGGCAGTTAAACTCCAAGGACTTCCTCAATTAGCTCCCTCTTGCCACAACCTTTCTGAGACTGAGGTACCATTAAGAAAATAGCTATATTCAGCTGAAGACTCAGCTACAAGAGGAGCAGAAAGAACAAGGATCATGAAAATCTTCTAAGAAGCAAAATGTAGTTTCAAGATTATATTGGGTCCTATTTCCGATTATTTTAAACAAAATAATGACCTTCACAGTTTAACAGACTGTAGGGCAGAACTTCAGACAAAAGTCAACTAACTTTGACAAATCTTTATAGATAAATAAAAATGCTAGGCATTGGTACAAAAAAGTGTAAGACAGCAATTTATTAAACATTCTTTTTAGTGCTTATTTATAAAACTAAAGCAAAAGTACCTGTGGACAAACTGCTTCACGAAACTAGAGGAAGTATAAGGACAGTAATATCACACATAGCTGTTTTCCTCTTGACTGTAAATCCTGTTAATTACAATCTCTTGACTTATTTTCTTATCTCTTGACTATACTATTCGTAATGATGAAAAAAAGCTAAATGGATGCAAGAGTCGCTTCCAAGTCAGAATGCTTTCATTTTGTACGAATAAAACATTATCCAAAAGAGAAAGTCAAATAATAATCAATTCCAATAAATTGCTAGGAAAAAAAAAAAATTCAGAACAGGCTGAGTAATGATCTCGCCCTTCTCTCTCTTGCCTTCTTCTAGTTGTTTACTGAATTCATTTCCTAGGACAACTCAGTCTCCTCAAAAGAGATCTACTATCATGAAACTACTATCATGAAACTCTTTTTCAGAGCTCTAATGTACAGGCCTCTAAAACATGAGGACTAAGGTTATCATCTTTTGGAGGATTTCTGTGAACCTTAATTAACATATGCATAAACCTGCACTTTCCCTTTTTTAGTGAAGAGTGGAAAAAATTGAAAGTATATAGCTACACTGCCTTGCCTGTTAATCACTTGTAGGTTGCTAAAGCAAGTATTTCACAATGCTTTTAGTGAGTTTGTCAAAGAGTTTGTGGACTGCTGGCCCTCAATATGCTTTTAGGACACTTTGCTGATACTATTTTGATGGTCACAAAGCCCTGATTAACATAAGGAATGAAGCACTGAATTGCTTAATTAGACCAAATGCATGCATGTAGCATTTGCACTTAGCTCAACCATAATAATGCTTTGTGAAAGCTGGAATAGCTCTGTAAATAATATGGCCAATCTATTAATAAAATCTAAACCCCAGCAAACAAAAAACAACTTATTTTTTAAGGAAGTGAAAAATCAGTGCTAAAGGAAGGAGCAGATTTCTATGTTCAAACATCTGCAGTGTTATCAAATATCCAACAGCTGTTGCTAGCTTTAATCCCATGGAGACAAATTGATCATATCTGCATTGCTATATGTTTCTGTTGATAATCTGACCGACTCTGAGAGATAGCCTGCCATAGCTGGACTCATACATACATGAAGTAAGTTCTGCAGATATTAGGATTTCCTTGGCTTCAAACGGTTGCCTTGGACACAAAGAGACACAGACTTAAAAATAGAGCAATCTCTACAAGTAGATTAGATAGTCAACATTCCTTGAGCCAGACAAAGAAGATAAATCATAGCTAAGAAATGCTGGGAAGAAGCTTTCTTGCTGTTTCATCTGATTGCTAAATTAAATCAATTGGGGTTGAGAGAATATTGCAATCATAGGTAGCTGCACCAGTATTTTTCTAACAGAAAAGTATTATTTCATCTTTAGATCAGTTCAGCCAATAAAGGTATTCCACAGTTAACATTTAATTTTCATTTCATCAACTTATCAAGATCATTTACTGCATGAGGAAGCCATTGAAGAGAGAATTTTGAAAAATCTCTAGAGATTTTAACAGTTTGGCATGTAGCTCTTTCACATTCTTCTTCCCAAACATCAAATTAACTTTTACAGGATAACAACTAAAACGTGTATCCTTCCATGACTGTAATTAGCCTTACTGCCGATACAAAGAAAGGAAAAGGTACGCATCCATTTTTTTGTCCCGCTGTATAGAGCTCAAAAAAATATAAACCAGTCATGAGGGCTCATATTTGTTTTTCCTGTCTTGGTCAGTTTCATCCTGTAATAAATAATCCCATATAGGTAGACTAAAACTTTTCATCACATATTTATTTCTCTGACCTCCAACACCTGAGCTTAGTCAATGTCCATATTACAAATGTGTCCTTGATCTATTATTCACTTCCTAAAGAATGTCAGTATTGCTTAGATTAAAAGAATAGTTATACCCTCATTCACAGCATTGTGATCAAATGAAGAGGGGGAAAATGGAATTCTAAGAGTTACCATGAGATAAAAACAATATGTGAATAGTTTTCCCATATTACTCTTATAGCCAATTTGATGTGGTAGAGACTCAATAAACAGACTATAAAGTGTATGGAAAATTATCTGGGCTCACATGGGTGTCATCAGTGGTACAAAGTACAACTGAAAGCCAGTTACTATTGCCATTCCTCAGGGATCAATCACTCAAGCCTGTATTCTTTCATATCTTCATTAATGACTTCAGTGCTTGATGTGGCATTCTCGGGAAGTGTGCATCACACTGCTGGGAATAATCAACATGCTGAAGGCCTGGGTTGCTATTCAGAAATACTTGAAAAACTGGAGAAGTGAATTGACAGAAAACTCATTAAACTCAACACAGCCAAATGTAAAGTTCTGCAGCTGAAGGAAATAAATCCACACAATGGCTTTGCAGGAAAGGACTTGAGGACTAATGGACAAGTTGACCATGAACCAGCAGTATGCTGCTATTGGGACAAGGGACAACTGCCCACTGAGCTGCATTAACTAAAGCATTTCCAGTGGGTTGAAGGACATGATTGCTCCCCTCTATCTCTGAAGTGTTGTGCCAATTCCGGAATTCTCAGTACAAGACACTGACATACTGGAGCAAGTCTATCAGGGGATCATCAAGATCATCAGGAGATTGGAAAACATGAAATAAGAAAAAAATTCAGAAAACTTGATTTATTCAGCCTGAAGTGAAGCCTTATGGAGAGCTCCTCATCCACCTAAACAGGAGGGTATATAAATAATATGGAGCCATACTCCACTCAGAGGCAGGACAAAAGGCAATGGGTACAAGACAGAACACAGGAATTTCCAGTTAGATATACATTACATTTTCTTAAGCCATGGCAGTGGCCAAACAAACTGGAACAGGTTGCCCAGAGAAGTTCTGCAATCTCCATTCTTGCAGAGGCTCAGAACTGCCCTGGCTGAGGCCCTGAGCAATCTGATCCATCTGAAGCTGCTTTGAGCAGAGGGCTGGACTAGATGACTGGATTTCCAGATGATCAGCAGACTAGATTTCCAGAAATCACTTGCAACCGAAATTATTCCAGGATTTTAAGCATGAATCAGAATTATTTTTCCCTACTTTTTTCTATCAGTAGGTACATTTTTTTTGCTGGTAAATTAAAAAGCAAAACAATACCAACAACTTTTTTAAGTAACAAATATTTGGACTTGACTACCACTTTTTCACATCCAAGATAAGCCTGTATTTAGCTTCCTAGTCAATTAAGGATTCATGCTAAGGGCTTACATAAAAACACATTCATGCATTGATTAAATTAGATGTCCAACAAAATGGACAGAGTGGCAAATGATAACAAACAAGATTATGATTCTGACTTTGCAACTGAAACAACCTTTACATTAGACTGGAATACCACCTAAGTGTCCACCTCTGCTGACTCAAGTCAGTCTTGTGACTAAAAAGAAACTGTCAAATCTAAAGGAAATACTAGATATACACTCTGCTCTGTGCACGATTTTTAAAGATTGCCCATATTTGGTCTACCACTTGAAAAGCCCAGTATTGAAAACTGAGAAATGCTGCCTGTGGAAAGGACTGCTCCTGCTCTTGCAATCACATTTTAAAGACTTTCATTTAAGAAAAAAGAAATTGAGCAGATAAATATGGCAAACCTGAATTTCATCAGTCTTTTTCAACTAGCTCACTGATGAGTCAAAATTCTCCCCACTGTGTTCTCCTTCACAGGTGATTTTCGTAATTGCATGTATAATGAATGAGAGGCTTCTCCTGCTAATATTTTTTCCATGACCTCATGAGGATATCTAAAATCATGAGAATCTTCTATTACACACCTTAAGCAATGCTTTACCACCTGAAATACTTGGAATCTGGATTTTAGTTTCGACTGCTTTGGAATTTTCTTAGTTAATCCTGAGCTACCTTGAATTCCACTCTATTTGCGCATCAAAACAAAACAAAAAAATCAGTAGTTTTTAAGAGCATATAAACTTTGGATTGATTAACTTCTGTGTACTTAGTAACTTTGTAAACTTCTGTTTACTTTGGAAAATTTTAAGATTCATCCATCAGTGATCATAATGTACTTCACACACAGGAAAACACCATTACTTGGAATACATTGACATTAGCAGTGTTAAAATGTTAGAACTGTAAGAGTTGACATTTATACACGTAACCCTCAAATTTTGAATTTCAGTGCAGTTTGTATATTAGGGTAGTAGTAGGCCTGTAATATTATTCATATTTATTAGGAAGAGATTATACAAAGGGTAAATTCACTATAGTTCTGTTGTACACACAGTTATAAAAGTCCCATTTGTTAAAGAACTTTTAAGCTTGACTGAATGCCAGTAGAAAAAGGCACAAAATCACGTACAGAATGAGCTATGGAAGAGTAGTCAACTGTGCAATAGTTTTGCTGGCAGGAGAAATAATTACTATAAAGATGGGAAATGGTGTAAGTTAGGATGGGATAAGGTACAGGCAAAGGCAAGTAAAGGCAGAAATAGGACTTCACAAAGGAAATAAGAGTAAGAAATTATGAAAGAACTGAAATAAAGATGAATTATTTTATGGAGATGGGGAAAGAATGCGAAGGAACACAGAGCAGACCCCTTCCTTTGTAATATGTATCAGTAATGAATTTCAGTATCTTCTTCATTCATTCTTTTCACTTGGTATTCTGATTATAAGCTGCTCTTATAATGAATTATTTACATTTAGCCATGTAATGTCAGCAGCTTGAAGCAGCTTGAACTCTCAAGAAAGACAAGGGAGACAGAAAGACTTCCTGGGCTTTATTTCCACACTCTGACAATGGCATACTGCATGAAAGAAAGTAACTAATTCTCCCCTCAGATTCCCATTTCCCCTTTTTTTCAGTGTGTAAAAATCATCTCATCCTCTGTTCATTTACTTAATCCAGCACATTACATCTGGAAGTCTAGATTTCAATGCTCTCATGTAAGACAAGAAACATAAAGAAAAGCAATTCTAGTTCTACCCTATGATGTGCTTCTTCATCAGCACAGGAAAAGATAGAGGTGCTTATCTCTGCATTCATCTGAATGACCAAAATTGAAAATTCAGGTCAGTCAATCCACAGAAGTAGAAAACAATTGTTTAGGTAAGACTAAAGAAGAACACATGAAATGGACTAGCTTACATTGTTTGCTACAGCACCATGGAATCAGCTCAATGAATTAGAGGATAACTTCTGCTTTTATTGCCCTGCATAAAGAAAAAGTGTCTTCAAGCGTGGCTCTAAGGTTACATCCAAACTTGTACATTTGTCTGATCAACAATCTATCCTTCCTGTAAACTTTTAGTTACTAATTTTTGAAAGATTTCCCATCCCCTTTAACTAAATTAGCTTTGTTTGCTGCCATTATATACTTAATACTCCCTCTCAGGCACAAAATTATCATCTCCAGACAAACAAATCTCAGGCAAGGATTGCACTCCCAGTACAGGAAAGCACTGTGAGAAGCACAGGCATTTTCAAGTCAGTGTTCACCACTAGGAAAGATCCAGCCAATCAATATACAGATGTCACTAACAAACACAGGACTCTGTGCTCTGTAAAACAGGTCAGAACAGCTACTGGGAACTAAAGAGTAGCTGCACCTTTATAATCTCTGTAAGAGCATGATTTATAAAGGTCCTTCTGGTCACAAAGCCAGCTGGGAATTTAACAGTCCAAATATCCTTTAGCTTGCAGACACACCTAGAAATCACACAATAATGGCAACACTTTTCTTTATAGCACACCTTTCACTCCCTCCATCATGAAGCATTACCTGTATTATGTCTAGGACAACAACTAGCATTTTTTCCATTCATGACTTCTCTCAGACAGCAGGGACACCTCCATACCTGATTGACACAAAAAGATTGTACTGTGTCCTGCATACCTGGCATAGAATAGCCTCAATGCTCCCAGTACTTTTTTCTTGCTAAAGAAAAGGTCTAGCAAAATGTTATGGGCACAGTCTATAGAGGGAATAATGGGTAGCATTGAATTTTTTATTATAACACAGAAGATGGGAGATGCAGGTACAAAGTGATTCTGTCTTTTCCTTCCAACATCCACAGGAAAATCAGCAAGTCCTCTTAGCAGGGCTCTTGGAGTCTGTTAGCTTAACAGAATTACAGAATAATAGGGGTAGAAAAGTCCATGTTGCCATGCACCTGATCCATTAAAAACTGAAACTGAGCCACGGGCTTGCATAGTTGAATTACATCAGAAAAACACATTCAAGATTCAAAGCCATCTGAGAACTCTAGAAAATATTTCAATTTTCCATATTAAGGGCAAAATTCTCTCTCTTTCCTTTTTATTATTATTGTTATTTTTTATTATTATTAGTCTTACTATTATGTTTTATTTTCTATTATTAAACCGTTCTTATCTTAATCCACAAGTTTCTGATTCTCCTCCTCATCTCACCTAACAGGGTCAGAGGGAGTGACAGAGCAATGGCATGGTACTAACTTTGTGCCAGAGCTTAAAAGAACAGAAGGAAAGAGAGGTGAGGAGAGACGAAGTGAGGTGGTGTGAGCACAGGTAAAACAAGACAAGGCAAGGCAACTGCACAACAAGCCAAGGGGACAGCAACTTTACCACACAATTGTCCTCTAGAGAAAACAAAAACCCCAAAACAACACCATCATACTTACTTCAAAGGTTTTCTAAAAGTACACACAATTTTTGAGAGGAGAAAATGGGTTGAGGAAAATACAAGTGAAAAGAAAAATAAGACTGATCTGCAGAGAATCTGTTGGAGGAATAAGCAGAAAAGATGCAGTATTTCATACTGTACTTCATACTTTCAGGCTCTACCTTTAAGCTATGGATTGGATAGGTGTATCAATTTTGTTTATCTGAAGGAAAATACAGAACCAAACAATGGTATCTTGAATAGAGTAATTTTTCCACAGCATTATTGGCAAGCATTATAATCGAAAATTAATTGATAAAAGTTAATTTCTGCAAAATGTATACTACAGAAAATAGAAGAATGCATTTGTAGACTAACAGATTTTGACCATTAACGTGAATGTCATTAAAAAATGCAGGCTGATTTCATAATGCACTAATTTTAAATCAATGAGTGAGCAGGGATTTAATTTACAAAAAAGCTATAGAGCTGTACTTCCAACAACTGCATTCTCCTAACATGATGCAGAATTTACCATATGTCCTATGCCTTCAAGCAAATCACACTGAACCTCTACTTAAGCCTTTATCTTCTTTATTCAAGGGGTGCTTCCTGCTTAACTATATCAGAATAGTTAAGGGAAAATAAAGATTTTTGTTAACCTTTGCATTCCCCCCAGTAAAAACATTTCATGTATTATATGGAAACAGATTATGGGGTATTATTTGGCGTGTATCATAGTGTCTCCCTTCAAAAGATGAGCTGGGTTACCTTCCTCATCCAGTAGAGTTTTCTGATCACTCTAATGTGAATTAGTCATCCTACATTTAGAAAATATAGGTTATGTTCCTTTTATATCTGAGTATCTGGAACTGTCACTGAAGAGGGGTGCAAAATATTCACAGAAAAGACTGCAGAGTGGGAAAAAACCCAACATCAGCCTAGCTACCAACCACTAAATACCTAGTTTGGGTAGGATTCAGTAGTGAACTTCTGAGCTCAGGTTCTGGCTCTTTTCCAGGCCAGGCAAAAATTGTGATCTGCATTCTCCTACATGCCATGAGAAAGGCCTCTAATTATTTAATCACTCACTGTATCTCTGTTTCAAGTTCAAGAAATTCTCCTGGCTCCTGAGTAGAAAACTGCTCTTTAAAAGGTTATTAGAAACTCACAGGTTTCAAATGAGACATTTCACTTTACAGCTTCTCTAAAAAAAAGAAAAAACAAAAGCAAATTGCCCATTCTCCTCAAACAGCTTCAACCACCCAGCAGCCCTTCTGCTCAAGAGGCTGCCTCACTTTTTGCAGGCTCATCTTTTGTCCAGTTTACTTGTTTGTTTCAACCTAGTCCTGAAAAAAGATGAATTCAAACAACATGCAGGCAAACCCTTCCTTTGAAACATATTTGTCAGGCAATATATACATGGATTCTGTGTTAAAACCCCTTGAATTTCCACCAGAAAGTGAGATCCCTAGGCATTTCCAATACCTCACCTACAGAGACATACAAAAGCTATGTAAGATTAATACAAGTATTTCAGCAAAGACGAAACTACACATGCACTTGACACAATACCAGCGTAAGATGCCTTTTAAGTCTCAAAGCTACTTTCACTGGCAATCCCAGAAATTTAGGAGAAGCTTTTTAAGGAATCAAAATACGTTCTTTAAACAGCAAGACAATCTTAAGCTCTACCTGAATCATGCCTCATTGTAGAACTTACACCTCTTTGCTGCAGGCAGAAGATCATTAAATAGCACCAAGTCATAGTGGTCTTATGATGTGTACTGAAGCAACACCACTAGGAAGCCCCTATTTTCCAGCTCTCCTAGGAGAGCCCATAACATTTGTAGCTGATGCAAATTTACAGTAAGAAAATAGGCACTTAAGGATAAGGTAAAGAGAGAAATATAAGGGAAGTCTAAATAGCACAGAAGTCCTTTCCACTTAGCTTTAATATGGGCTGGAAAATATATGTTGACTGTGCTACCAGCCACTTATCTGTCTTATTTTGTCCTGGGGTCCATCAGGCACAGCATCACCAGCCAGTTGAGGGTGGTGATGGTCACTCTGCTCTGCACTGGGGCAGCCTCAGCTCGAGTCCTGTGTGCAGTCTGGAGCATCACAATATAAGAAAAAGATTAATCTGTTAGAGAGCATCCAAAAGAGGAACACGGGGATGTTGAAGGGCCTTGAGGGGATGCTCTATGAGGAGTGTCTGAGGTCACTTGGTCTGTTCAGCCTGGAGGAGACTGAGGGGAGACCTCATTGCAGTCCACAGTTTCCTCATGAGGGCGAGCAGAGGGGCAGGCACTGATCTCTTCTCTCTGGTGGTCAGTGACAAGACCCAAGGGAATGGCATGAAACTGTCAGGAAAGGCTTAGGTTGGGCATTAGGAAAAGTTTCTTCATCTGGAGTGTGGTTGGGCACTGAACAGCTCCCCACGGCAGTGGTCACAGCACCAATCTGACAGAATTCAAGAAGTATTTGAAAAAAAGTCTCAGGAACATGGTGGGATTCTTGGGGGTATCCTATGCAGGGCCAGGAGTTGAACTTTCAATATTCTTGTGAATCCTTCCAACTAAGGATATTCTATGATTTTGGGTTTTTCCCAGGAAAGTTTCATCATTATGTCTGCCTCTGAGACTAAGTCAAAAGTTCACAGAACCTTTTAGTTTGGTGCTTGAAACAAGGCTTTCTTAATTTTTATTGGGTTTTGGTTGGCCTTTTTCCCCAAATAATTTCTATTAGGCAACATGTAATGTCTTATGATTACATTCAACACTCATCAGCTGAGTATGTATTGCACTACTGTGTATCAGGACACAGAGTGTAAAATTAGCTCACTAAGCAACGAACATCCAGCTAATAGCCATTTTGAGAACTTTGCTATAAACATTTTGTCCCACATCATACTACATTTTCTTTGACAGAAGCAAGATCCAGTTCCACTGGAGCAGCATTCTGCTGTTCAAACTTCAAGGCCCTCCTGTTGTGTCCCTACAAACAGCTGCTTCTCCTACAATAGCAAGAAGGAGAAAACTCCTGTACCAAATAAAGAGCCTCAGATCAGAGAAAATGTATGTATGCTGAAGGAGGAATTATTTTTGCAAAACCATGGTAGACTATCAAGAAATTCAGGACTGTTTTATCATTCCTGAGTACAAGTGAGAAAAAAAAAATCAACCATAACTTTGTTTTTCAACTCCCTCCTCCTTGCTACTGCATTACAGCAAGATCACTAGAAGCACAGAACATTGCTCTTTTACACCAGCTGCAGTAGCTCAAATGTAAGCTCTCCAGAAAATCTGGCCAACACTCACACTAAAACATGTACAGCACAGGTGGAACCAGAGATTTAAGCTGCTAAAACAATTTTTGTCTGCAGAGCATGTGCAAACAGATTTGCAGGCAGATTTTCTCAGTGACAACAGAAGGCATTTCTGACATACAGGAAATGCACCATTCTTCCCCCCTCCTCCAAAGCTCTAAAATTTAATGCCCTTTCTAACTAGCATGACGTAGAAAAGCTTGGTGAAAGCTGGAAGGTCGCTTGCTTTTGAAAGTGAAAAAACCACATATTCCTACATTTGCTTCAGAGCCAAACCATTGTCTGAACTGCCTTTGGCAGAGTTTTGTGATATATATTTGTGTTCTTCACAATACTCATCTTAAATCCAGTATCTATAAAGAAAAATATTACATAGATGTTTAATTAGATTATAACATCAACCCTAGGTCCTTATACCCTTATTTCACCATTTTAGCTTTATAATCCAAGACAGTGCCACAGGAACAAATTAATAGATAAAGCTACAATTTTCTACAGTTTTCTATGTAAAACTGAACCTGTCCTCCACCTCCTTCTAGAAAATGCTCAGTTCAAACAAATAGATTTAGCCCATGGACAAGCTTTAAATTCTGAATGGAAATGGAAGGTGAGCCTTGTAAAACTCCATTAGAAAAAAAATATTCAAAAAGCAGTTTCAAATCCATTCCTGACTTTAGCTTCCATGCAATACTTGGCATAAATCAGATAATTTATTTAGGAGCAGAGAGAATTTTGGTATGTTCCTCAATTTAATTTAATTATGATTTTGACTGCTAGTTTGTTTGTCATTTTATTCAAAGCATTTTACAAAGATCCTTGTAACTCTAGACCTATAAAATTTGAGAGATTCTAATATGTTATCACTGCCTATATTTTTACAGGCTGAAATATATTAGCAACAGAACACAAAAAAACAATTCCACATGTAAGAGGTGGTGAGATATCTAGCAAGAAGCCACATTTCTAAACAGTACTGCGTCAACAAAAATTTCATGTATAAATCTGGGCTAAACCAAAGCATTGGCACAAGTTGACCATTCAATGTATCAGCTATCATTATCTAGAACAATCACACAATACCAGTTTAGCCAGACTTCTTGAAAAACCAGAAGAAACTCCCAAGTAATCCTTTTAATCTGCCTCTTTTCAGTTAGGTAACCTAGCTGTGCCACTATCTGTCAAAAGCATTACGTGCTGGTCCAGCTAGGCAGCTCTCAAAATACAGATCCAATTTTCTCTTTTTGAGATATTCTTCCAGGCTTCCTATATTTGTTTTCATTTTCCTTTTCTTTATGCTGTTTTTACAGTACTATCCAGATGGCAAAGAAATGCTCAGACCTATTTACATAAATACAGTTTCAGACACCAGAGAGTTAAAGAACACATTGCAGGGAAAACAATGAAGATAAACAGATTTCAGGTGAGTGCAATCAAACAATCTTGCAGGGTTTTTTTTCTAATATACTCTGCAAAAGGATGATATACTAAATTATAATATTATGCAAAATAAAAACTCCTAGTATCTAACCTTTTTAATCTGGAAGCAATGAAAAGTACTTTAGGGAAAAAAGAAATATGAAAGAAGCAGGCTAGCACAGATCACACATTTCCATTTATATTGATAAATTCAACCATTTATGTCAGGTGAGGAACTGGGTCCCCTGTGAAATTCAGACAGCAATATCAGGCACCACAAAGATCCTTTGCTACTGTATACATCTCCCATTTATTTAGCCCCATCCAGCACAGAAGAAATTCCCCAATTTACAGGTGGTTCACTTTGCACTCTCCACACAGTGCAAATTCAAAGAAAAGACAGAAGGCAGTGAGGATCCAATATGTTCTAGTGCCAAAATCAACTTTGGGTAATTTTGAGTCTAATTATAAGACTCTCAGTGTGGAATATTTTAGGAGAACATGGCTCAAAATTATGCCTGGCATAGTTCTATTCACTTTCTGAGAGATTAATTTAGCTCTTTTATTGTTTATGCTGTTTCACACATTGCATATAGGTATCAGAGTAAGTCAAAAACAGAGACAAAATCATTGACTGCATTTACCTCAATCACTATGTATGCCCTAATTGAATCACAAGCAAAAATGATTACATGAACTGAATTTATCCAAAATTGATCGTCTGATTTCAAATCAGCATTGAGCCTACATTATTCTGACCAAACAATATAGCTTGATAGCTCATCTCAGTGTCTAATGAAGTAACGTTTGCATAATGCATGAATCCAATTTAGAAAACTGAAACTGCTTTGCCTTAAAGATAGCCAGATGTTTAGTGAGCGTGTGCTTAAGGGACAATTTCACCCAGAGGAACAAAGACAGATACAGATAAGTAATACAGGAGGAAATTTTTTATTTACGTTTTCTGTGGGGAAGACCAGCAAGCAGTTTGGGGATCCCAATTCTTCAGTTACGAGGAGCAGTAAAATTAAGCAACTGGCACTCTTAGACAAATTTTAAAAAAAATCTTTTTTGATTCCAATATAATAATCTCTATAAATTGAAAGACTAGGATCATTCCTTTTTATAATTCACAGTTTTGACTGCTTTGTAATTTGAACTCAATCTACAGGCCTTCTAGGTAATGAAAAACACATGCTGTGCACACTGCAGCAAATATACCTCAGGGAAATATCTACCTGGAAAGACATTTGAAAGCTTACAGCTGTCAGAGTCTGATATATGGTGTGTGTGTAAGCAGATGACAGTTATTTCTTTGTCTCAGTTAGCCGACACACTTTACCAAACATGAACTATCAGGGAGCTCACAATCCCTGGAGTTCAGTAGCTACTGTTTCCAAGAACGATTTTGAGAGGCAAGATCTGAAAACAGAGGTAACTTATTCTTATTGGGTAGACAATACAGGTGGGAAAAATCATAAAATCTTGTGCACACATGTCCTTTTTCTTATCTGAGAGAGCCATTGCAAACTTCTAGCCTGTTTAGATAAACATATTCTGGGTGAAAACAAGATTCATTAATCAACAGACAACAGAGAGAAAGGTTAGTACATACAACTGAAGCAGAAAAAGATGCAACAGACAGGAAAGGTGACGAGTAGCTACCATTGCAGAGATTACCAGGAGCACAGGTACAGAGCCACAATACCAATGCCACTTCTGAGCTTGTGCTTTCCCAGATTCAACAGGATTATGAAATTTAGTTTCCAGGATTCTTCTTTTGAAGGATTTAGTAATCTCTCTTGAGGAGAAGGACCAGGAGGTCTGAAATAGCATGGCTGTCTCATGAAATGTTCTCAAAATAGTATCCAACCATTTTTGTCCTTCTTCCTCTCTTTCAGTTCCCTGTGCTGTATCACATTTGTTCTGTTTCTTGCATACAGTCTTCACAGGAACTTTTGGCTTCATAGGAGAATAGTAATACAGAAGCAGATTACATCACTGTGTCTTCATCACGTCAACATGATGAAGAGTACAAGACCAAGTGTTTTTTCCATTTTTCTTTCTAACAGCTGGCCTAAACTCCTTCCTTCAAACATTGTTATTTGAAATCTCAAATCAAAACAGGTACAACAATCCTATTATTATGACATATTTTTTTTGTTTAGACCAGAATTCCAAAGGGAGAATACTTACCAAATCATACCAGATCCTGGTATGCCAAGAATCATACAGATTTCATCTAAATTTCTAATCTCACCTTATTCAAATATTCACTAGATGTAAGGAAAATATCAGTGGAGCTGATGTAACTATTTAACATCCATTGGCATTTATGTAAAGCTAGGCACTGTAAGAAAGAGCTTGATACCCTCATACTTTTATGAACCTATTGCAATTTTCCTAAATCTGACCTGACAGATGGAGGGCCACATTCACAAAGGTATGAAAACCAGGTATTTAATACCTCCCATTACTAAATTCCTTAAATACTTTTAAAAATTCTGTTTTCCCTGAAAAATACACCAAGGCAGTTGCAAGAAAGCAAGAATCAGTTATCCCTGCTCCCAAGTCTCCCCACGAATGAAATTTCCTAATTAAATTATGGGGTAAGCACAGGAAACAGTCAGAAAGGAAGACGGCAGTTTCTTTGGTTTAAGAAACTCACAACAGCCTTGAGAATTTATTCTCCTAGACCTCTGAATAGTTTCCATATCTTTACCATTTATAACTTAAAAAAACCCTCATAGAACAGTTAGTAAAATTATTATATTATCATTAAAATGCCTGTTGCTAGTTTTAAAGCAGCGACTACACTTCAGTATCTGAGATTTTTACCTAAAACATATCCAAAGCTGTGTGGTCAAAACTATCTGTTTCTGCATAGTGTGTAAAAAGTTAATATTAGCTCTAGTAACAGCTTCCTCTCACAAAATTTCTTCAGCTTTCAAAGGTTGCAAATGTAATCTGCAGAAGTAGGAAAAGAGCCACAAAGTTTCATGAGGAGGTAGAACTTTTAAGTTCCTTGTCCAACACAACACAGTATGTAACAGAACCACCTGTATCTTAAAACTTTAATGAAAAGCAGACACAAAAGACTGTGGTGGAAAGAATTTTGAGGAAAAAGCTGTGAAAACATATAAAGAACCTAGAATATCACTATTTTTGACCACATAAAAGCCCCTTTTCCAGAACAAGAAAACAATAAATTAGGAATACTTTGATTTAGCAAAAGCATGGAAGTGGTGGGATACAGGTACAACCCTGCAGGCTGTAGACTATTTTAATTGCAGAAACCAAGCATTTGTATTATTCTTCAGTTCTCTGTAGTCATTCAGCAGAAATACCTTGTCCGTACCAGAAAAAGCATATCTGAGAGTTCTTAAGAGAGTCAAGGGACACCATGTTCACTAAAAAAGCTTGAAAGAAAATGTAATACAATTCTCTAAACCTTATTTTTCAGCAATCTGACATAAAAGGAAATTATGTCCAATTAGACTGATGACAAGCTCTCTTGTGGAAAAACAAAGTAAGGTAGGGAGGTTCTTCTGAGTTTTGCTCATTGCACTAATGGTGTGGAAAATGCTGATCATTGTTCTGATATTCAGATGATGTTGATGAATAGTATACATTCTTTACCAACAAAAAAACATTACAGAAGACTGAAGATGATTCTGTGGCCCAATAACCATTTACAGGGGGTTACTCTGTATTCAGCTATTTCTTCCTAACTACCAAGCACATTTATAATGCTGCTGGAGTTGCTCTACGGATGCCGTGATGGTTAGATCTACATTCCCAGAAAGTTATACCATGAAGTCTTACAACAACTTGTTATTAGTACATCTCTATTGCTTACAGAACAAATCAGCAACATCCATTTGCTTCCTGAATAAATCCATAACTGAAAGCACTAAGTAAGACCAAACTCTCAAAACCATGGTTTAAATTACGTCAGTATCATTCATGAATCCTATAAACAGGTCGACACAAAAGTAATTACTCTTTCATGGAGCAATCATGGAAAGCTCCAACTCTAAAACAAAGTTGATAAACACTTGACTACTCAAAAATGAAATTGATTTAGGCCAAGAGATTTGTCAATTTACCCTAAAGGAATTCAATACCCTTTCAGCAATTTAGCCATAGTTTTCTGAACTAACTTTCCCAATAAAGAATGTGAAGCTATGTATCGCTTCACAGCAGGGCAACAGGACAGGCAAGAAAGGCAACTACTACTTTCTAAAAGAACTTTAACAGTGAGTACGGGAATTCTAAAGCCTAAGGCCTGCAGGCCCAAGAAACAGGTTATTGGAGTGGGAGAAATCAAGCTTTAAAACTGCGACTAGGCTGGAAAGGAGTTTCTTACCACTTTTTGTATGAAGGCTAATGTATTACCCCAGAGAGGAGGTGCCTGTTAGATACTGTCACGCTGTTTATCTATGGAAAAAAAAATTCAGCCTAGCTACTCCTCAAATCTTTTTTAATATCCACTACTGAGCAGATGAGCTATTTAATTTTCCTATCTTACTGAAATTAAATTGCGCATTTGTCATATACCTTTTGAGACAACACTAAGGCTGAGTCCATCCATATTTGACAATCTGCTTGAACTCTGATAAGACAGAGCAGCAGACAGATCAGTCCATAACAGAAGACTTGTGAAAGAATCTATCATTCCTTCAAGAAGTAAATTTGATTTCCTGTCAATGCAGTAAATTATGGCAGTATGTATTTTACTGCTACACATCACAGGACACAAACTTCATTGCAGAGAAACGAACACTATTCTAGTCCATCCCATTGCACCTCAAACAAGGGCAGCCTAAGGCTTTTCATATATCCAAGTCTCTATCCCCCAGGCCCCATTTTAGTTACACAAAGTGGAGCTCTAGAGAAGACCAAATGCAGAAGCTGCCAAGGTGATATGTGAAAAAAACCATTCATGTTCATTTTTTCCCCTCCCAGCTTCCTCTTTTCCAGCCAGTTTCACTTTTGAGATTATATGAGCCTCTCACAAGGACAGTGGTGGAACACAAGCCACAGATAGATTCAAGTTTCATTTTAGTACTACTACCTCCCAAAAACATTTTCATGGTGGGGCACTGACTGCCAGAGCTTAAGGCAACAAGAATGAGCCTGTACGAGAAGCAATTTTGATTTATTAGAAAAAAAACCCATTCATCTTAAAGGTTTTCTATAATGCATACATTTTTTTTATCATGAGAGATCCAAACTTAATGACAGTATATAAATACGCTCTAGAAACAAGAACAGTAACCTGATCATACTCTAGAAAAATAATTAAGTGTATAGTTAGTATCTTAGTCCTCATAAACAAACAGACCCACTCAGGCTAAAATTTAGACCAGTACAAGAGTGTTCTCTTAGGTCACAGAGCAAAAAAGGAGCTTGTAAAATTTGCAGGGAAAAATACAAATACCCCAAGGCATTCCATTATTTTAGTGATTATCTGAACTCATCAACTGGAAAACTCACTACTCAAAAATAACAGAAACCATCTCCCTACACAATTGCTTTATAAATGGATTAGGTAAGATAGTGAGATAGAGATAGAAAAAAGACACATCAAATTAACAATGAGCAGAGCCTTGTGCTCAAACAGTGACTTGCACTAGCTTTGAGAAGATGCCTGTAAATGAAATACTTGGGGGTATTTCACAGTGGGCTGAAAATGGGATGAAATCTTCCTATAAAGTAGCTTTGCCATATTGTGGAAAGATTCACCAGGCTATGTTTCCATAATTACAGATGTTCTAACAATAATTTTAACTATCAAGCAAATAAGCATAAAGACTGAAAGCATGCAAGAAATTCAGGCTTAATTATAAGCTTTGAATAGTATTTTAGACAATCTCCAGATCAAAACTACTCTTTTAAATGCCTATAGTGTCTAGTGGAGAAGCAAAATGAGCATGTGGGGACTTTGAAGTTCAAAGAAGTCTACCAATACATCAAGGGACGAAACAGAGTAAAAATTGCTTTTATTTTAGAACACTTAACTGAACAAATGGGAAATATCGCACACATAAAGATATATGACATAGCCCAGAGAGTGGACACAGTAGAATGAAGTGATGAAATACATAAAAGAAACACTCTGAATTGCCATTTAAGAATACTTGAGAATAAAGAGATGATCATATATCCAGCAGATAACCAATTACTATTTTTATGGACAGGTAAATACATTTTATAAGGTTGCTTCTCACACTCTCTTCAGCATTCTTTCTGTACAGCTGTGTTAAAATGAGTTTCCAGTTGCAAAAACCACACAGGTGTAAAATTCTTCCTTCACTAGCAATTTGTGCTGCAGCCTCAGATTCTTGTACCTACTCAGTTAACTCCATACGTGTGAATGCACAAATACACAGGCTTTGAGGCCATTGAGGTTTAATAGTCTATTTAATCTCAGTGTGTTTACCTTTCTGTCTCATGAAACTACTTCTAGGGTTGTTTTTTTCTCCCCCTATTTATGTCTAGTTGCCAATTTGTATATTTGTCTCTTTCCCTTTTCTAGCCTCTTATAGACAAGCCAGTATTGCTTATCTGTAGAAAACCAGGCTATAGTAAGCCACATTAAAACTATGTTTTATAAGGCAATTTATAAACCTTTACAGCTTTTGACAACCAGAGGGTTGATAAAAGATGGATCATATGCTTCCTGGACACCAATTTAAATAGAAAGTACTAAAGAAAAAAAAACATTTAAATGACAGACATACAAAAACTGAGTGATATGGAATTCATACATCTGTTTTATAATATAAAGTGTGGGGGATAAGTAAACAAAAAGATTGCAAATGAATTTTAAAATTAAAAAGATTAATTAAAAAAACCTCATTTAGAAGATCCCTAAGATTCCCTAATACAGTGGAAGAGTGTTCATCGTGATTACAGATATAACAAGGTTTTTCAATAAGAAAAGGTTGAATTAAAATCTTGCATCCTACAACCTAAGTCTCTAATGACATTATACCTTGAAATGGCAAATTGCAGATTTCTTTGCTTACTTTATTAAATGATGAAAACCAAGACAAAGAGATATAATGTGAATATAGGATCATATAATTTGGCTCATAGCATCCATTTGTCATTTAAATAAACCAGTTTTTGTATCCTTTAAATGAGTCTACGGTCACATTCTATTATGTTTTTGATAAAGGACAGGCATTAAGATATTTATACATAAGATTGCTTTTATTTATTTAAAAAACACCCTAAAATTTTTGAATGGGCATTCATGTATCTTGAAATTTTATATTTCACAATACTCATGTATAATATAAATAATTTCTACCATTTCATAACATGATGCCACATCTCAAAATGCTGAAATTTCCTCTTTAAAGCTACTGCCACTTGCAACCACTTCCTAGTATCAGTTCAGGATTCAGCCTGTTTTTCCTTGTCTATTATTACACAATACCTCTTTCTTCATATCAGGTTTTTTTAAACCATGACCCAAAGAAATCTTCCATGTCACAGACAAAGGAAGAACCAATCCTGTCTATTCAGAAAACAAGTTTCTATTGTCTCATAAAGATATTATTATGATGAGTGCCTAAGTGAAGAGCAACCACATTACTGTTTGATTTTTTCTGGAAATCTTGAGATTTAAAATAGGCATACTGAAAATACCTAGAAAATGAGTCACTGATAAGACTTTAAGAGGAAGTGGCAGAAACTGTTCACAAAAAGTCTGGAATGCAGGGTTAGCAGTATATTCCTGTGGATTATGCCATTTTGCCACCTCTCCCTTAACTTGAAGCCTTTTTGAAGGGGTCCCTAACATTTCTTCCCCTTGTGGCAGTTACAGTGTGAGTCTAAAAGGATTCATTCTTCCTTGTATTCATGTACAATTCATCTGAGATTAACTTTGCTATAAGTAGGTGTCTGATAGCAACTGTCTTTTTCCTGACTGTTAAAGAAACTGTTAGATATAAATATTCATACTTAAGTCTAAGCATAATTACAAGAGTTAATGACATCTGAAGAGCTTTGCTCCACAAACATTCAGCTGAACACCCATTGAAAAAATATCATAAAAAAATTATTTTCTGCATTTCACCCACTAGATGAAAATCACTGATGAAAACTGATCAGAAAATATATATGCAGAGTTTGATCTCTAGAGAAGCTCTACATGATTTTCCCTCAAAAGTGCTGCAGACTAAGAAAAAAGTAATTGTCAAAGGTCTAAGTTTGGAAGTACACAGCAGGAAAGTCTGCCTTGTACGTGTTGATGATCTCACTCTTGAAACAGAAGAGATGGAAATCAATGTAATCATCATTCTTTTTGCTCAATCAACCACCACCTTACTGAGCTGCCTGGATGGAACAGCTCAACTTTTAATAACAGCTTAGGGGAGAAAAGTTAGTGTCCTAGTGAGAAAAAGAGAATAGCTGGATTCTACCAAAAACCTCACTTTTTTTCTTCTCCTGAAATGGGATTTTCACGCACATTCCTCTCCCTTTGAAATTTCAGTTATATGACAGGGATCAGACTGAAGATTGTCCCTTCCTTCCTCTTCTTCTGACACATAAAATTTCCAGCTACTGTTTCTGTTCAGCTCTTTGTGTGCCCATGCTTCAGTGGTTCACAGCCTACATGAAAGACTGCTTACTTAAAAATAAATAAATTATTATTTTTAAGTCCAAAAGGCGTTAGTTTTTTTCTTCCAGCAGACCAAATCAGGGCTACTGAACAGTGTAGCCAAACAGCTGAAATAACTCAAATGGGGGGGAAAAAAGATTCTCAATCAGTTCTGCCACTGGAGAGACAAGCCATCATACAGCACAGTGGCTTGTAATTTTGTGAGGAGGACCTGCCATCTTCACTGTAAATTTGAGACTGCAAGATCATTACTGCTCTCTTATGTATGTTTGGACAAACTCCAAAGTAACAGAGCAGAAATGGAGCTTTTGGAAAAAAGTTTGCTGCTTTTGAGTGCCTTATGTTAATCTGTTATATTGGTAATTAGGTTTGAGAACAGAAATGAAGTTCAAAACTACTAAGCTAATTCAGATTCAGTTTCAGTGGGATACACTGTCCACAAGTACATCTGAAATAAGGCCCATTTCCATTAAAAAGTTTAAATACAGCTTTAAGCAGTCTTAAAAGTGAAGATACCTAAATTTTATATTTCATCATTTTATCATTCTGCCCTTACATTACACATATTTTTATTCAGCTGAAAACAAGAAAATATCTCAATGTCATACACTCATTAACTATCCTAACAAGACCATTTGCTATAAAATAGATACGATACACATTTTTAAAACTGATATTTTGGTGCATTTATCTATCTTGGTGCCACAGGGTATCTCAAACTCAAAGTTAACACATAAATAAGACTGTGCTACAATAGTCTTCTAAAACCCACTGATTTCTCCTATTAGTAATTTTTTCCTTCTTTCTACCTGAAGTAGTTTTGATCAAATGCTTTCTTATTATACCACATACATTTCCAGCACCCCAAAATTCTACTTACAAACTAATTCAGAGAGGCAAAGAGCAAAAACACATTGTCCCCATTGCTTTTGAACAGAGTACCCACCCCTAGAGCAAACGCAAGCCAGAGGACCTTCCAATAAATTGTTCTCCAGAGAAGTCGTTCTGGCAGGCCATCAGAGAAGGGCAAGATAATTAGCTATTTATTAGTTCAAGAATGGAGCAGGTACTCCCATTGCTTGATGTTCAGTGCTTCACATGAAATATCAATCAACACATTTCACAGTCGTTGAATATGACACCAAGTTGTTCACAGCACATAATTTGTTCTGTGTTTACTTGCCAGATTTTCCACTGCCAGGATGCATAGGAGTCTTGGACCACCTTGTATTTGATATGCTGAAATTATTTGCCTTCTTTCATATTTATGGGTAAAACCAAAGAATAAGGCTGAAAAACCAGACCACCTTTTGAACTCAGGAGCTTTTCTTCCAAAAATACAAAAGATACATGCAGTGCATTCATTAGATACTTATAGGAACATTGTACATGCCAGCCTTTGAATGGCATTGTGGAAAAGAGGCATTGCTTTGAAAAGGTTATGTTAAAATCTTTAAGTACAGTAAGATGTTAACAGGTCCTCCATTTCCAAGCTGAATTAAGAAAAAAAAACCAACCTAATTTAAGAAGAGGAATAAGATGATGAATCCAAACTTGAAAGTTGCACAAGCAGCTACAGCTACCCATAACCCCATAGCTACATAAACATTCAGCTTGCTTTCTAAATCTGAATATGTTGCTGCAGAACTGAGGAAAGACCTAGAGTTAAGACCGCATCAACTGGCCAAGCATAGGTTTATTATTGCCACACTATCACAGTGACTCTTTCACTTTCTCCTGCCTTTACACATGCAGTACAGATATGTATAACTTCTTCAAATTTATACTTTAACATCCAAGATTGTTGGTAACTCAATGAAAGAAAAGCAACCACTGAAGAGAAGATGAATTCCAAATAAATATGCAGTTATTATATGATGACTTTCATTAACTCCACATTATGAAGCTCTGTATATTTGATTGCCTCTTGAAATAACAGCTCAAGAGTTTTCTTGAAAATGGCTTCACTTCATAGTTTTTTTTTTTCCTAGGATGACTATTTTACCTCTGAAGATTTGCCAGAATTTTCAATAGACAACATAGAGCATAATACTGTTTGTAGGTTTGTTCTTCTCTTGATAAGACACAAAAACCAGAATTATAGCTGAAAACAGGACTAGATCAGAATCAAAACAACTTATCACAGTGGTTTTTATTATCTTTATCAAAAGTTAGTATTGACGCTAAGATCAGCAATCCAGATAAAAATCTTTGTTAGCAAGTCACTTACCATATTTATTGATGATACAGGACCAATGCTGTTGACATAAATGTCAACATCAATAACTGTTGGTTTTACTGTGGAGAAAAAAAAAATATTATTTTGCAGACAACAAAAATAATAACTTTAAATACTTTCTTCCCCAACAACCATAAGGTCTTTTTTTCAGGTACAACTACTGAGAAATATGGACAATGTATTTTTAGGAAAACATGGTTCTATTCCTCCTACCCAACAAAAAAAAATTGCCATAAATTAAAACCTGTACCACTTCATCATCACAATTCCTATTTGCCTCAGCAGCAATTTATTAAAGAAACTTTCAGTGCTAGACACAGTAGCTAAAAGTCAAAACCTAAGATGTCTGACATGAAAGTAGAAATAATGCAGCATATTTCTTTTTCCCTTTGCCTCAAGACGCAGGTCCTTTATCCTGTTTGTTCCACATCAAAATAATCTTTCCAGATTTTTGCATCTCATCAGCCCTGAAATCATCCTAACTTAGAGTAAAATATCTGTGAAATCTGATTAGCTAAACCTAAGCAACTCTTCTTCCAATTTAGACTCATTCCCTTCAGTCCACATTGCCTTTGCACTCTTTCATCCGAAAGCTTTTGAATTTGATTTGGTTTAGTCAATGCACATTTCTCACAAGACCTTCCATGTTTTCAGACTTCCAGGACTTAATAAGCCTAGACAAGCTCTGTATTCCTTTCTTTTGCTGAAGCCACTAGGCTTTCTCTTTCTTTCAGTATCTTTGGTGTCAGGGTACCTGCTGGACATTATTGAGCTCTTACTGGTGTCATAACCTACCTCTAAAATACTGTCACTTTACACTGAAAGACACATTAATTTTTTTATTTATACTGCCATTCTTCCAACCCCACGGGGTATACATTAAGCTTTAAATTGAGATCTAAATTAGTGGTTTACTATCTCCAGAGTTAGATGGCTCAAAAGTAAGTATAAAGAATAAATGCTGTTTTAACTTACACCGTGAGAATTGATGCAAACTTGTCCCTAGTAAGCCAACAGTTTCTGTTGGACATCTTTCTTTCCCATAGAAGTACTTTCTCCTCTACATGGTTTTCAAAATCTCCACAGAGTATTTAAACCACTGAAGGCTGGGGTCTATGTTGGACTTGGGCTTTTTTTCACTAAACCCCAAACCTCCTAGGATGAGGAAATGCAGACACATCAGCCATTCAAAACTCAGAAAGCTTTTCTCTGGGAAGTTACTGAGCACCAAAGTGATGAACAGTTAAATACCAAGGTTCTGTTGGAAGCTTATCTCTGGTGAGTATCAGTCAATTGGTCTAAAGCCATCTGGCATAAAGCTGAAGATAGACAGGAATCTTCAGATGTAAAGATTAATATTTTTTGCCTGCATCCCCCAAATTTCAGACTATCAGTGAGGTGCCAAGTCTTAAAGTACTTAAAATTTTAGACGGTTATGAAAAAAAAAAACTGGCAAGCTGGCTTGTCCTGTAAGACTTTGGTATGTACGTATCATTAGGAGGGCTACATCCCCTGCTCTAAAAAACAGACATTAAACTGGATACAAACAGTGGTTAAATATGATGACCATTCTCTCAAATTCATTAAGTAACAGATACTTCTTGACTACATATGGTCAGAACATCCAGGATTATTTAAGGTCATGGTTTCAAACTGTCTGAAGTACTGGCTGATAAACTCAGATCTCCCCTTCAGCAAAAGAAAATGTGAATTCAGCTGAACAAGCTCAGCTGATTAAAGCAATTCTAATTGTACCCAGCTAATAACTAAATAGGAGTCTAGCAGCTTCTGGTAATGAGTTGCCTCAAAATGCAGTAATAAATGTCATTACACAGGAATTGGTAATAGCGAGGAACTACAGCTAGCTCTTCCACCAGAATAGCATTCATGGAATAAAGAGCTCTAAACTTTACAGGGTTTATGCACAAATCTAGCTGAAAGTTCAAGGCTAAGGAGTTCTGATGAACATTAATGGCACTAGATTTAAGGATGCAAACTGGCATGCAACTGAATCTTGGCAGGATCAGGGACAAAATTCAGGACCAGAACACAGTGCTTGAAATCTGCTTTTGTTTAATCATTGCAGTTAAGTATATAAATAGAATATGAGGTGATAATTTCTCCTGAATGTGCAGGACCAAATTCTCTTACAGTGCAAAAAAACATTAAGCACTGCTTGTTAATGCTAAAGAGGATTTGATCTTTCTCAGAGTAAAGGTCTAACCTTGAAACAGAACACTAAACAACAGTCACTTCTTCTATCACACATTTCCAGTGAAATACAAATTGAAAATAAATAGAAAAAATACAGGTAAGCTATTATACTTGTCCAAATTTTAAAAAAAATTAAAGATTCTTTGAATTATTTTTTTTATTTTCCTACACAGAGGTAGAAAATACAATTGCAATTTCATTGTATGATAAATGTGTGTTCAGGTTTGAAAAGAAAAAACAAAAGAGCATAGTTCTTGTTGCATGTGGTCTTTCATGGGTATAAAAACACACAGACAAACAAAGAATTATCAGGTATAAACTTAAGATTCATTATCCTAAGTTTTTAATTCAAAATACCAGCCAAAATGAGGCAAGATTTTAAGATTATTTCCTCCAAAATGCATTGTAAAAAAGGAAATAACTGAGTTTTAAAAGTTATCATGTCTTATTAGAAGGAACTCACTCTACAATGCTCTTCAAAATAAATTAAGTTTCATGGAATGATGTAAATAGCTACATTATCAGGAAGGTTGGATCAGATGAGGCACTGTGTTCTCTTCCAACCATCCTGTGATGCTGTGGTTCTGCAATTTCAATGCCTGCTCAGTTTTTCTGTATACTGAATGCATTTGTGAAAACTCAGTTCATGAAGGAATTCAAGCCACACATGGAGTTGTTGAGCTGCAGATGGAGTTTTTTTCTTGCACTAGAAAAATCCTCACTTTATTGACAGAACAATGAAAGTGTTAATACCTCACTAAAAGCTGACAATAAAATTAAAAATGTATACTCAGTTTCAGTACTGTTTTGATACTGGCATAAACCCAAGATAGTTTTAAAGAGCTGTCAGAAACTTAGAAAAATTACTGGCAGAACCATGTGTACACAACATGCAAGAGAGCAATTAAAGACTGTCAACAAATGTACTAGCCTTCTAAAAGTTCTTTGAAATATTATTTAATATATGACAGTGGCTTTTCCTAAAGGACAATATAAGCACATGCAAGCACTGCTACACAATGCTACCTAAGGTAACCTAGCTGCTTATAACAGTAATTTCGTCTTCAAATGTGCTGGTTTTAATTGAGGAGGGGATTTGTAAAGCCAATCAAAGTGTTTTGTTTTTAAACAAAACTAAGGTCATCTGATCCAAATGTCCTGGCTTTGAGACGGACAGTGTTTATATTCCAGTCAGCTTTGTAACTATCACATTGCAAAGACACTACCAGCAAGTAGCGCCTACAAACTTTTGACAGTTCAAAACACACCTAGAACAACTATAGGATTCATTCAGTCCTGTTTTGTGGATTTACACTGGTGAAAAAAACAGCACCTGAGCTTGAATCCCATTAAAATCCATGACGACGTTACCGTTGGACATATGTGAGTTGATCATGTGTATAAAAAACTTAACAGATAAATCAGGAGAATTTTAAAAGACTCTTGAGTAAATCAAAAGAGGCAATGTTATACATTTCATGTTATACATTTCATGTCATGTAAGGGGAAAAATCTGTAAAAAGTTCCTGTCATTTTATTATGCTTATTTACTACTCTGAATTATACTGTCCTTTTAAAATATATCTTAATTTTTGATAGATCTCCGCTATTCAGAACTGATGCTTATTTCATGAATGAAACCACTTTTCTTCCTTCAGAAAGCTTCCTCCACATTTGAAGTCTGTCCAAATAGGACTATGTTCCTGCACAAATCATAAATATTTAGAAATATTTTTAAAATTTTAATATTGAGAAATACTTTTTGCAAGCTCAATTAAACAGAGTATGTCTCATTGAGTTCTCATGAATTTTAAAATAAAATTATTTTTTGTTGAGTGTTAACCTTTCTTACATTGTTTAACCAACTCCCAGATTTATTTTGGTTTTACCCAACACAGCAGTGGTAAAAAATGTTACAGATCAATAAATTCACATTTATAGAAGCAAAGCAACTAGAACTAGATTTTTAGAAGGCACACAACCACATAAAAACCACAATATGATTTCTGTTCCAGAGCTACACAGCCACTTGAATTCTGCCCAAATTTCACAAGACTTCCAAATGCAAATGACTAGCAGGATTGGCTCTGCAATAATGAGATATTTTTTTAAATTGCTCTATAATGATATTTTACATTCTCTCATTACCACATAGATTGCTATTTTTAAATTGGGACAAAGCTGTAATAAATCATTACACAGTTATTAGTAACTGTAATAGTAGTGATTATAGTGTTAATTTTTACTTTGCATTAGTGATGGTGACTATTCCTATTTTCCTACATGACCTTATAGGCAACATCTATTTACCTACCTATTCCTATAAAACAAACTACTATGTTGACAAGTCACTTCTCTAGACTAACTACAGTCAGCTAAACCATCTCCATTTTACAAAAATTTGGAGGAAGACCTGGTAACAGGAAGTGTTAAGTCACCATCCCTGCAGGTATTTAAAAGGTGAGTGGATGTGGCACTTAAGGACTGTGGCACTTTTGGATTTGGCCGTGTTAGGTAAAGGGTTGGTCCCAAAGATCTTAAGAATCTTTTCCAACCTAAATTATTCGATGATTCTCTTCTACAGTGCTACGAAGATGTCAGTGAGAACAATTAAAAACCCTCATTCTTCCTGCATGGAAGAGAATGGGCTTGAAAATAGATAGATTTCAAAGCCCTCCACTTGCTACAGACACAGAAACTCTGACAGAAATTACATCCCTATGTTTTAGGTTCAAACTAGCAAAACGGAACTGCAAATGAAAATCAAAAGAAAGAAAGCTCGGATTAAAGCCATACCAGGATGAGACCACAGTCCTCTGAAAACAGCATTTTTTCACATGCTAGGTTTGCTTGTCATTTTGTCCAGGAGTGTGAATGACAGTGTGCACATAAACGGACTCCTTCAATTAACTACAAATCACTTTAGTTCTTCATTTCCCACCATCACTATCAATCAACCTTCAGCACTTTCATCCTTCATTTACCATTCCCTAATGCACAAGCTGTAATTTTTCAAGTATTATGTTTTGGAATGAAAACTGTAGATCTTAATGGTTCAGCTTGTTTTTCAGTCAACCCCTACAGTTTCAATTTTTGTTTTATTTATGTTTGTCAGAGGGGAGAATTCCTGTGTGATATCATAAGACTGAAAAATAATAGAATTTGTTCCTGAGAAGTCTAGCAAGCTAGCAACCAAGGTCTGGATGAACAATAACACTCATAAGAAAACAATACAGATGAAAAAATGAGCAATAGTACTTAAAATAATATGTGCAGAACACAGTATGTCCCTGTTTAAAGATGACAGAACAATTAGTTTGTGCCATGACCTCAAAATGGCAACTAACACTGAACATCTTTGCAGTTTACAAATACTTGCTAAGAAACCTCTCTAATGGTCCGGGTAATCAGAGAAGGAAGGGGAGAGAAGTAAAGGACTTTCTTATGTAATTAGTATCTCAGACTTTCCCTGACTCTTACCTAACTTTCAACTCATGGCATCCAGAAAGTTTGTATGCTTTACTCCCAAGATCCTCTCAGATTAAAAAATATGGTGTTGAAGCTATAGAAAAAGGAGAGGATAAGAACTAGCAGCTTCTACATTTAGTTTTGTGAGTGACAAAACAGTATGACAAGCCTGTCAACCAAACTTTCCTACCTGAAATGCTATTCAAGAAAAATATTCCATCTGCATATGTATCAAACCATTGTAAATAATCACTGTCAGGAAATAAAACTCTAAATAAGTTATCTGTGTAAATTAATTCTTTACATTCACAAAGAGAAGGTTGTATTTCAAGGGAACTTGCTGTTTAGTAATTGGGTAAAAGGCATCTTTCTCCAACACACAAGCAGTACTGTTTTTCAACCCAACAGACTACACACAAGACATAAGTATTGCAAAGATACAAATGACTTCTTAGAAATGAGAGAAATGAGCATTTTATATATGCAAAGAACTGTATTACCTGGGGTAAATTATTGGCAGTAAATTATGGAATAAATTCAGAAAAATGATATTTGAATACTAAAATACTACATATTGAAATACAGTAAGTTTCAAATTAAAGTGTTGCTTTCCAGCATTTGATTTAAATCAGGTGATCTAAACAAAAAAAAAACAAAACAAAACAAAACAAACAAACAAACAAACAAACAAAAAAGGAAAATAACCAAAACTTTTAAATAACTGGAAAAATGAAACTGGGTTGGTTGGTGGTTTTGGAGATTTTTAAGCAGAAACATTGAGTTGGAGGGCTTCAGGCTCATTGCATTGGACTAAAATTTCTCTATTTATACTTTCAGTATGGCACATTAAAAATTTACCTGAGAAAAGGATGAATAAAAAGTAGGATGTTTCCCCTGAGGGTTGAAAAGCTGTAAACCAAAGCAGGTCAGAAAGCCAAGTCAGAAATTCCCCTGTACTCAGTCCACGGTTAAGTGATTAGAAAAGCAGAATTCAGGCATGAAGAAAGCTCACAGTCAAGATCCTGTCCTAATCAGAGTTACTCCCACGCTAGATTTTGAAAGAGCCTATGTTCAATGCACTGGACCAGCACCAAACCAAGACTATGTGCAAATAACCTATTTGTTTATGTAATCTTTCATACATAAATAAGATGTCAAACTCAGACATGTATCACAAAAATCTGAAACGAGTATTTTCAGATTCACAGAGTAGTTTACCCCTGATTTGCTAACTTTGCTATTAATATTCTACAAATGTTCATGGCCAACACTGCAAAAGCAAGCATTCGTTCCTGAAAATGGTAGAGAATTAGAGCTCCTGCAGAATCAGAAGAAATCCCTTCTGTTGTCCCACCTAGAACAGAGATCGTTCTCATTTTCATTGAACAGCAACACTTTCCTCAGGAATATTCCTCTTTTTGAGGATTTTTAGTTAGATGGCTAAATCAGAACAGAAGTTTCTGAAATGAGGACAATCCATTTCTACCCCACCAGAAGAGAAGAAAAAGGGAAGTATCAGTAAGAACAATGAAAGCATTTCTGATTTTTTAGTTTTGATTTTTTTTCATTGAGCTCTCACTATATTCAGCTCTGTTTCCTAACTAGGTCTTAGCCACAGCACTCTGTCCTCAACAACAGGTTATTCAAGTTTATTCTTCCATATAAATCTAAATTAGACTAATCTCTACAATCTTCTGCAGTGTCCAGTACTACAGAAGTTGGATCCAGGACTATGGCTTTCCCCCCAAGTGCTGCCATAATACAAAGAGAATTTACTGCATCTCTCCTTCCCACGTGCTCCACCTTTACACACAAGTTGGCTTTCTAGGTACAACTGTCTATGACCAATCCTGAAGCAATGAATGTCTCTCTCACTAATTCATGTTATAAGATGCCTGACACTGTCTTGTAGGCCAGCACAAAAAAAGGCTCACAGCAGAAAGCAGTAATTTGACCTTGCATGACACTTCACAGCTTTCTCTGCACTATGATCTGGAAAATATTTTGATCTGCCAGGCAATATGCAACCCTCTGTCACCACATATGGGGAAACCTAGCTGGAGCTAATTTAAAGAGCATCAGGTGTGGCAATCAGCAGCTAGCAAAAATAACTTGACAGCCTCTGTGGTAAGTGCCTGTGGTGCACTTCAGGGTTCATTTCTTTGTAGGAAAGCGGGTCAGACAGGAAAAAGATTGTGATACTGCTTCAGAACTCAAGGTTTTCATAGGATTGTGCCTGGAACAGGACATATCCTTTAAAAAGCAACAGAGTTGTTTCCTCTCAACCAACAGATTTTCTTCGTGCACACACTGAGAAACTGGTTAAAGTAGTTACAGAGAAAAATTTTAACTGCTTTAAAAGAGAACTGCTGTTAATGCTCCCAAGCAGCTCAGTAAAGCACATCAGACAGAGCTTAGTCTTCTGTGTTTGCTGATTCAAATGAGCCCATCTATTTGTACCAGCTACACTTGAACAAACCTACTCAGGGTTGTGAGAGCTGCACAGCAGTTTCTGAGACTGCTCTCATCTTCAGAAATATGGCTAATGGTTATAAAGATACTGGAGGAGTAAAGAAAACCAGCATGACTCTCAAGATAGTTAGAACTGGTGGAGTCAGGATATTACATATTCCAAAGTGAATTTATTTTGGCTTATAAATACATAATAAATACAGATGACCACCAGAGGCTGCAGGGATCAAATAATTTTAGGGGATCCAAAAGAAAGCCATGAGCTACTGCAAAGTAATTAAAAATAGAAGGGAGGGAGGGAGGGAGGGAGGGAGGGAAGGAAGGAAGGAAGGAAGGAAGGAAGGAAGGAAGGAAGGAAGGAAGGAAGGAAGGAAGGAAGGAAGGAAAGGAAGGAAAGGAAGGAAGGAAGGAAGGAAGAAAGAAAGAAAGAAAGAAAGAAAGAAAGAAAGAAAGAAAGAAAGAAGGAAAGAAGGAAGAAAAAGAAGGAAGGAAGGAAGGAAAGGAAAGGAAGGAAGGAAGGAAGGAAGGGGGAAGGAAGGAAGGAAGGAAGGAAGGGAAGGAAGGAAGGAAGGAAGGAAGGAAGGAAGGAAGGAAGGAAGGAAGGAAGGAAGGAAGGAAATTAGTGTCTAAAACACCTCAGAACACAGACTGGTGAAGCTTTCTCCAACATATGCAATTCAGAGGCTTCCTTAATGTAATGAAATATCTGAGAAACAGAAGATGCACTCAGTACAAATTGCCTTACTACTCTGCTGTTCTAAGCCTAATCTAGGGTGAGACTTTCTGCCTCCCACTACTAATGGCACACTTGAAAAACCTCTCACATACTACTTTCTGATGGGTAAGGTAACTTTCACAATGAAAAGAAAGATAGCATGTAAGTTTCCACACATAAGCTCACTCAGAGAATGTGACTGGCAAACACCTTCCACTTTACTTCACTGTTACAAATTTTCTAAGACAACTTATATTCCATATGAAGTTAAGCTTGAAAGAATGTGGAGTTCTGAAGGTAGTCTTTATTTTCCAGAACTTTGCTGTGGTCTAAGTTGTCCATTAAGGAAGGGGAGAAGGAAGATTTCATTAAAGTAAACCGACTTTGAAGGAAATATGTTTTGCCATCTGGCATTTAATTCACCTGTGTTTTGCCTCATTGCTGGGTTTTCTTTTGTTTGTTTTTGTTTGGTTTTTTGTGTGGTGGGTTTTTTTATAGTAACTTAAATTTTAAATCTGTCAATCAAAGAGAAAAAAGAGCAGTTACAAATACCTGGTTTATCACTAGAACCTAAAAGAAACTGAGATTTTTTTAGCTGTAATTATCATCATTCTATTCTGCGTCCCATTGGTTTTCCTAATATTTCTGTTTTCATTTTATTAATAAAGAGAAAGTAAAATTTCAGGGCCAGAACTCGGTTCTACTAAATTTCAGGATTTAAATCAATGTGATATGGGGAGAAAAAAGCACACTTGCAGGGTAGCAAGTCTTACTGCACATAGAAAATTACGCATATCCATAGAACAGGTCTTCACTTCAAAGCACTTTGAAACAAAACACAGAATACCTGCCTATGGAAGAGATGTTAAGATCTTCATAGTTCTGAATTGGTTTAGTTTTTTCTAGGATTGCCTTTCATACCCTGCAAGAGACCTGAGTATCTCAGATCTGTAACTGTAGCTGGTAAAAAAACAGGTGAAAAGATGCTTTATATCATAAAACACTTTTCTTTTTGATCTAATCAGTACATTGTTATTAGCTGTTCAGTATGAAGTGCTTTCTTTTCTTTCTTTCTTTTTTCTTCTTTTTCAATTCAAAAAGGCATGTATTTTTTGTGGTATAATGGAAATTTTCCAGATGCCACCAATAAAATAAAAACCCTCAAAAGCCATGATATTCATGGAGACAAGAACTCTGCCAAGTGTGTTGCCACAGGGGATGCAGTCAGGCATTCCCCTGCTGGTAGAACACTGCTTTGTTTCCAAAGATCAAAGGCCCCTTTTAGCAAGACAGGTCCTGTTAAGGTATCACTTTGCTAATAGTCTTCACAGGTCAGCTGTTTTGCCTAATATTTAGGTTGTTCAAGCCACTCTTTAAAAATCCTTGCTTGGAATCTTGCAGGTGATGCCTGAAGTGCTGAGTGTAGGTTATGCCTATGATCTGAGCAACAGTCATGTTGCATGGAAGCTGAGGCCAACTATAGGCCAGGATGAGGAAAAAAAAGAAAAAATCCTAGCCTTGCATCCAAGCAGTGACCTACACACTCTTTACAGTGATTTAGATGTGTTTGAGTGACAGAGGAGGAAAGAGGGTAGCTAAGTGTTCACAGTTCATTCACTGTTCACTGTACTGCTGGCCTGGAGGAGATGAGGTTGCTAACAATAACAGTGCCCATAGGGCAAAAGGGCACTCAGAATATGCCCGTACCAGGTAGGACTCACAAATGCCTGAGCTAGCCAAACTACCAATTGCCCTGAGAAGGATAAAAAAACACAGAGAAGTCACTGCCTGTGCCAGTATGCACTTGGATACCTTTTATTTGCCACAGTGCTCTCCTTCTCTCCATCGTTTTTGGTTGCAGAAATTTCTTCCCAAGTGATCGATCTAAAACTGGCAATCCTAACCTTGAAAACTGCAAAGTATTTCCTAGGCCTTTCTGACTGCATTCAGAACAAAGATAATTTCCTCAGAACCACTGCAAAATCTACACACTGTTAGAAATAGTGGATTTGCAATAAAGAATTGAAAAACTGAGTGAAAAGCAATGTGACATGAAATGGTGAGCATCCCTGTCCTGTGGGACAGACAATTTGCTGCCCAGAAGTATGAGGCAAATGGTTATATGCAGGTACCTAGTGAGTAGGTAACTGTATATTACTCCTGGATTTAACCCTCAGTATTGGCTGAACTTCTGCTTGATTCTGAGAATTACTTCTTGCTTCCTCTACTGGTTCACTCCATGTTTCCTCTAATTTCCGTAACATGCATTTTCTTATTGAATGCTCTGTGTCACTTGGTTCACTACCTTTTATTCCTGGTGCTCTAGCTGGTATGTGTTATGCTTTGAAGTGTTTGTATCAATACTGAGACCTTCAGGGCAGCAAGACAATTCTGTTACCAGGACATGTCAACCACCCTCTTTGGAGGATAATTGTCTCCCAGAAGGAAAGGAAGATGTGCTTGTGTGTGAGGCACCAGCCAGCAATTCAGGGAAGCTATATGCAATGCCTGATTCTCTAGCATTCCCCTTGTGTTCTCCTTGCCAAATGCGACAGCTCCTCAACTTCAAAAGGGCAATGTTATTTATCTGCATCAAAGGTAGGAGAGGTGCAAAGAGGGACCAGGGGAGAAAGCAGAGATGAACTAACTTCTGTAGCATTTGAACAACACTCAGCTCTAGTTCTGAAATAGCCAGATTGCTATCAAAGAGAAAAATGGCCTAGGACCAAGATGCTTGATAGAAATAGATGTAGTTGAGAACTGTAAAATCTGTTTGATATATAAGGAGTTGTGTAATTTGACTCCTTTCTCTAAAACAGGATTTACGAAATGTTGTGGAGAAACAAAAGGAATTATTTTGGTAACAATGACCTCCCAGTGCTGTATGATATGTCTGACCTCTACTGATTTTATGGCAACTGACATGGGGACTTTGAGTGATTACTTTGCCCCACATAAGCATAATGTAATTCACTCTGCCTTAAATCAGTGATCTGAGGACACAGTGTACAAAATAAATAAAAAAATTTGTCTGAGACTGTCTTCCAGATGTTGATATGGGTGGGGAAGTGCATTAAAGCACTCCTCCATCAGATATTAAAGATAGCTAAATCCAGTATGACAAACTGAGTAGAGAGATATAAATATCACTTTGTGATAAAAACAGACACATCTATCAAGTATGATCTTTGTAAATACTATGGAAAATCTAAGTAATAGATATGAAAAACAACCAGACACTTTCTTTCATACTACAGGATAGCCTTTTTTCCTGCAACTGTTGCATTATTGTGTAGCTATGAGACACAAATCATTGTAATGATGAATACATACAGATGGGTCTTACTTCCCCCAAAGGCATCACCTAGGAAGTGTGCCATTATGAAACAGTAGTTTCACTTATAATTAGTGGTAGAAATTCTCCCTCTACTCTCTGCAAATGTTTAGGAAAAGTAAATTATATTAGGTGATAGTTTTGCATATTCCCCATTCTCAGTTCATTCTGAAGTACATGCAAGGTACAGTAAATATAAATGACAAATTCTCTCTGATTTCTGTCATACAAACTTGCCGTGAATGAACTGAGCAGCAGTTGTGCTACAGCCATTATGCTTTAGGGATGCAAACCAGGAAAAAAGGCTGTAACTATAATAGGTGGTGCACTAAAAAAAAAAAAAACAAAAGAACAACAAAAACAAAAATAAACACCAAAAAAAACCCCCAAACCCAAACAAAAGAAAACCACACAACTGGTTTGAAACTTCATGATACAAATTAAAACAGTGAAACAGCCCAAGATGGTTATATGCAGGTACTGTCTGGCTCTTATCTAACTTTTATACTTATTTGTAGTAGCACTGACTACAAGACCCTTTGATTCTGTAAGAGTTCTTCTGGAGATGCCTGCTGGTTTGTGGAAGACCATATCTGGAGTTGCCCTAAACACAGGCAAATCCCAGTGCCTTCTTCTCAGCATTAAGGTACATAACTTTCAGGATCATATTCTGAAGAGAATAGGTGCACATTGTGCACCTTGCTGTGTCCTGTTTTTTGTTTTTAATATGCTGAGGTTTTGTTTGCTTCTCAGAGTGTGAGATTTTCAGCGTGGACTGGATGACAAAAGGTGTGTTCTTCCCTCTGCCAAAGGCCTGCTGAATACTTAAGAACTAGCCTTTCCATATCCTTACACAAACTCTATACAAACAAACCAGATTTTAGGACCCAAAGCTATGGCCATATTTCCTCGTGAGAATTAGCATTTTTTAAATACTGACTTGGAAATTAACTTCAGCCAAAAAAACTTTATCTCCCCTTTCCCAGATATTTTTGCACACTTCCAGAATACAGTAACATGTCTTCTCTGCACCCAGAGAAGCTTATCCCCACTTGTGCAGAAAGAAGTACTTACTTCCAATATCTGGCCGCAGCTTTTTGTCATACTCTCTCAACAGCTTGTTTAGTATGAGAGTCACATCTGTGTCTTGTGTTTTTGGAGCTAAAACCCATCTCTGGTTAGTTGTTCCATCTTCATATTCATCCTCTTCAACCTTACTAGAACTGCAAAACAAATGAAACAAATAGATGCTGTTTTACGTAACTAAAATATGAATTGACATCCTGGGTAAAGCTTCACACTCATCTGAAGAAGTTTTAGATATATCCCCTGGCTTTGAACCCACACAGCCTTAGGTTGGTTGTGCAACAGGATGTTCCCATTAACAATTGTTGAATTTCTGTGAATAGGTCATGACTGACAGTTGTTTAGAAATTGTCTTACAGAAGTCTCTTCAAAAAGTTATACTCTAGGAGATAACACAGCTATCAGAGTAGTATTTTATATCCTGTATTTTAATGAACCTACTCTGACTAGTTTACAATATACTTTTACAAAGAACGAACATCTGCAGTATTACTTTATTAATACATCAAGACAACTGATTCATCTCTTGCACAAAGGCTAATAAGAGTATTAAAAATTCAGATCTGTTAATGCTTCCTGATCATTTTATCCTATTAATAAATTATTATATTCTCTGTGCCTGAATTTCAGAGTTTAATGTATTACATGGCTTAGAATTAAGAGCTCACTCCTTGAATTTGAGATGGATTATCACAAGCATACAAATACGTTGCATAAATAAATCTGGATTTCCCTGCAGCTTTAATAACTTTTTTTAAAAACAGTACTACACCAAGAGTTCCAACTTCTCTCCTTTATAGGTGGATTATGTTTCTTTTAAGAGTATATTAATGTGGTGAAACTAGAGTTTGGCCAGAAATCACAGCTAGAGCTATTTTCACACCAGACTAATTTCATTTGTGCAGCTTTTTGTGCACGGACTTTAAAATGTTGATTTGAAGATGTGTCTTTTGGTATCTTAGAAACCAAATCTGTTTGATGCCTCTCACTGGATAAAATCTATGACAGACTGAGATGAAGTTATTAAGAGAAAAGATGGAACTTATGGCAGGAATCATGTGTTGTTTCAACCTGCAGTTGCCCAGGGGACATGATATCATTTCGCAACATTTTTACATAAATGTCAGTAATTATGTGAGGTGCAAAGCAATGGAGAATGAGAGGCACCAGCCTTGTTTGTTCACAGTATGTGCTACACAGATCAGTGCAACTTTTTTTCTCACCCTCTCCTTTTCTCCATAATGACACTAGTGTCTTTTAAAATACCTCAGATGTCCAGAAGACTTAATAGACACTCTATGTGAACATAAAAAAAACCCTGATACAAATATAAAAATTTAATCACAGAGAATCACCAACTCTCACATTGCCCTACAGCCAACATGCCCCTAAGGATTAACCATGAATCACTTAACACGACCTCACAATTTTCAATTGCTCTAGGTACAATTTCTATATAAAAATAATTTTTAAACCTAGACCCTGAGGATTTTCTGCAGAGACCTCATAAAACTGAGTTGTAAAAGTAGAGAAAACTTAAAACGAAATTTTGAATAAACGACCACTACTTCTTTGTTATTGGGCTATATTTTCTAAAAATTTGACTCTTTTTTTTTTTTTTATAACTCATCCAATGACCATTAAAAAAACTCAAGAGGATTTTGGGAGAATTTTTTTTTCCATCAGATTCATGACAAGCCCTGTGTTTTAATACTGCTGTTACGGAACCATTCTCAAAGGAGGCATCATCTCCCAACATACATGGTTGATATTTCCGAGCTGAAACTCTGCAGTGGTGCTGAATTGCTGATGTCAAAGAAGGACAGATCACATGTCCTTTTCTATTGCAGCCACCACAACTTTACCACACGCATTCAGACTGCACCTAGAAATGAGAACTGAATTCAAGCAGCATCAGTATTCCCACTTCAGGGCAATGCTGCTTTAAAACAAGTCACTGACAAGAGTCTAACTAAGCACTGGCAGACCCCTCACTCTAGCAGCTTCTTTCCTAGAAAGCACCTCCAAACCATTTAAATCTGTACATATTTTCTAGATTAAGATTGGAGGTGGGAGAGGTTTCACAGTGGATCACTCTTATACACTACACACATATTTTTCAAGATTTTTTGCTTTCTTTCTTGAGAAATTATTTCACTTCCACTGCTTGCCTCTACATAGTTAAGCTCCTTCAAGGCACTTGAGGCTGCATTTTTCATCTCTAACCCTACTGATGATTGCCAATCCCTACCATATTCCTGTGATACAGAGAAATAATTATAGGGTGATGGCAAGCCAGTCTCAAACTGGGAAGGAAGAAAGGCTACACGCCTTCCCCCAACTCTTCGTGGGCCACTAGTTTTGATTCTGTATGGAGGCAGAGAAGAGGCTGTGTACAAACTACAAGCGAGGAAGCCCAGAAAACTCAGAAAGGCTGTTAGGAATGGGTTTATTTCTTGCAATAAGTGTGTCCTGCACTTGCTGTGGAGGCTGGCATGAAGCATCCTCTAGTTCTTGTGGGAATTTAGGAGACAGACGCCACTCAGGTGTGGGGCAGGCTGCCAGGGAGGAGACGGGAAGGCCACCAAGCATGCCTGTAGCCCGGTTTGTGGTGGTTCCTACATGGGGGAGCTGAGCTGACCCCTTCGCCTGGGTACACTTCTGAGGGTGTACGACAGCCCCGGACAACCAAAAGGACCGAAGTCCAAAAGGGCAGGGCTGACACTGTCAGCCGTGCCACTCTGGCCTCTAACACTGGCTACCGGAACCCTGCCGGGGAGACCCTTCCCGGCCCTGAGGCGGGGACCAGGGGCTCACGCATCCCGCGATTCACCCTCTCCCCCTCACGCCAGCCCCGCCCGCGGATCCCCTGGGGTGGCGTGGAGGGAAGCCGGGGCCGCGAGGGGAGCCCGGGCAGCTCCCACCGGGTGCCGGCAGCCGCCCGAAGGGGAAACTTTCTGCCGGGCCGGCTCAGCACAGGGCCCTCGCGGACGACCTCCGGCTCCAGGCGGGGCCGGGAAGGGACAGCGGCGGCGCCACCGCCCCGGGCGCACCGCGGAGACAGGCGGGTCCCGGGATGGGAGCGGGGTAAGCCGTGTTTGGGAACAGAGCCCCGGCGCGGCGCGGGAGAAGTGGGGAGAGCCCGCTGTTCTTCCTGGGTGCCGAATATTGTGCAGACTCCGGCAAACGGGACTTCAGCCCTCCAGCCCCACTGCAGAGAGAGGGGCTGGAGGGAGGCGAGGGGAGCGCAGACTTACCAAGCGTGGAACACTGAGAGCAGTAAGAAAACCGGCAGGAGCTTAGCGGACATGGTCCGGACAGCGCTGGCCAGGTGAGAGGTGCGGCAGGATGAAGGAAACGTTGCAGAATGTTCACATGGAAGGGAGAACGAGGCAGTGAGGTGAAGGTCTGAGCCTCTCCTCCTCTGTATTCTCAGCTAATACCCTGAAGAAAACACTCTCTTCCACAACGCTCCGAGAAGGGAGGGGGGAGGCGAGAGGGAAAAAAAAAAAAAAAGCAGCAGAAGAAGTGGGACGAGGGGGAAATCCCCAGCGGAGAGGCTGCCAAGGCCAGGTATAAATCAGGCTCCGCGGGCTGACAGGTGTTCAGCGGGCACCGAGCTGCGGCGCGTCCCCTTTGCTGGCAGCCAGTGGCCGGGTGCAGCGGCGCGGCCTCTCCCGTTGCCCGGGGCTGGCGCTGGCCGTGCCCCCCGGGCGGTCACAGTGCGGAGCAGCCCGGGCCCCGCCGGGCCGCGGGGTGGGCCGGGCCGGGCCGGGCCGGGCGGGGGGCGGGCTGGGGCGGGGGGAAGGGGCGCACCTTGCCCCCCCCCGCGGAGCGCCTGCCCGCAGCCAGCCCCGCAGCGAGGCACCGGAGCGCTGCCGGGGACCGCCCCGCATCGGAGCGCACCTCGTCCCCGCTCCCTGCCCAACAGGTTCCCGCCTCACCGGCAACTGGCGGAGCTGGGAAGTGAACCCTGCCCCCGCCCCAGCGGGCGCACACACACGCACAAGAGAGAGGGGGAGCAGCAAACCTGGCAGCCGCAGTCAGCCGGCAGCCGGGACTTCTCCCCGACATCACCAGCCCGTTGCCCCAGACAGGGCGCCCGATGGAAGGATCCCCCTGCTGTTTTGCGGGATGCACTCACGCCCAAACCCCACAATCACTTGCCGAAAGCCCCCCCACCGCTCGGGGCTGGAGGTGCTCTCTTCAGACGGAGGGAGAGGGGTCGGGTGCTGGTCTCGGGGTGGTCGGAGCGGCGGGCATCCCGATGTACACACAGGCGCAGATCCATGTAATCGGTGCGGCTGCTTACACGGACAGATAGACAAACGCAAGGCAGTGTGTTTCTGAATGGCTCTGTATCTAGGTGGATGTATGCAGAAGTTTGTATGCATTGTATGAATGCATGGATACACATTTAAATGCACAAGGTATGCCAGAAAAATGTATACACGGAGAAGAGGTCTGCACTATCCTGTAGACCAGGTTACGTGGACTTACGTGTATATCGTGAACTTTAGAGTAAATGAGGTTTTTCTGCTGTGAGAACTCGGAAATGAGACAACAGTCAAGTGTATTCAGGGCAAAAATAGTTTGGATTTGGACAACTTTTGTCTTTCTACTCCACTAGGAACAGCACAGATGTGATTTTTAGCGACTTCAATTCTCTTCAGGTATGTGGAGCTTTGCACTGGGCATCAGGGTAATTGGAATATTCCCCTTTGTTTTCAGAATGGAAAGTGACAAAATTTCACTTACATAATGGTAATTTGAAAACAAAAAACTCAGCCAGAGATACAGCGAGTCACCGCTTTCCTGTGATCAGAGATCTCAGGAGTATAAATCTCTGTTTCCTTCTTTCTTAGATAAAACTTCCATGTTCTGGGGGAGTCGTTTTTAATTGTTTAATTAAAAAACAAATCTGCTGGAAGATGCAATCTTGCTTTTAGAAAAACTCCTACATGATGCCTAGAAGAGCTTGCTGTAGGGAGTTCTGTTCCCGAAGTTAATTTTTGAAGGAACCACCCAGCTTAAGGAAAATCTGTCGTGAGTCAGGCAATTAGCTCTCAGTTATTCACTTTAGGGGTTTTCTTTCAACCTTTCGGGTTTTGTTGGGTTTTTTATGTCCAATCTAAACGCCTCTTTACTAGATTATACAGCAGTTCTTTCGTGTTTACTTTGGCTAATTGCAGTCACCGTGCATTGCTAATAATCAATTGTTACAAGGCTGGTGCTCTTTTCCGCCTCCAGCAGAGAAATGCGGGTGGAAGCCAGGCCGCCTGCTGCACTGAGAAAATGGGGAAGGGAACGAAGGGCGAGAGCTCAGGGGTTGCCTGGATTTAACCAGCAATGGTCAAGCAGCACGGTGTGAAGTCTGCGGAAACACCGGCGCTGTGGGGCGGGCGGGAGGCAGGACGGGGCGAACGGGGAAGCCGCCGCCTCTCAGCGACCGAGAAAGTCCCCCGAGCGCCGGTGAGTCCCGGCGGCACCGGGCTCTAGCACCGACGCACGGCCACAGCCTGCAGGCACTTGAAGGTTTCCTGAAGGCTGCTGCTCCTGCAAGCATCATTTGGGCTCCGAGGTCGCGGTTCCCACGTCCCGGCTCGCAGCGCCCGCGCGTTTGAAAAGCAAGGACGGAAAGCGCCCGTCCTGCAAGGAGGGGTTTCCCCTGCGCTGGCCATATAGAAAAATATGTGTACTCACACACACGTTCAATTTGAACAAATAAAAGCTTAGCCCGTCCCCGGCACGCCTGCCCAGGCAGCCCAGCAGCGCGAACAGCCGGGGCGATGCTGCAGCATCGGAGAAGGCTGCGGCGGCCCGGGCCGGGGGAGCTCGCTTTGCCGGCAGCGGGCGGGGCGGCTGGGGGCCGCCGTGCCCCTGCCCCCTCCCGGGTGGGCGGCACGAGTGAGCCAGATGGTAGGTGGCAGAAAGACTCGGAGAAGAGACACCCGGCGGCGATTTACGGAGAGAAATGGCGAGCGCAGGTCCAGCTCCCCATCCCCACTCTCGGCGGCCCTGCTCCGCGGGGACCCCGGGGCGGGAGAGACCCGGGATCGGGGGTGGCTTCCCCGCAGCGGCGGCTCCGTCGGGCGCTGCTCCGCCTTTTCCCCGCCCGCCAGCCCCATCCCGCCCTCACCGCATCCTGCCGCGGCGGCGGGATCCTCTGGCGGTGGCGGCGGGAAGCGCGAGGGATCGGGCCAGGTCCCCACCCCGGGCTGCCTCCAGCAGGCGGCAGAGCGCTCGGTTACCCCCGCGCAGTGACCGTGCGCCGGGACCGCAGCTGCATGTGGCCATCGAGTCACTCAGACCTCGAGAAAGACCCTCACAGTGTCCCCTCTTCCCTTGCAGAGTGTCAGAAATCCCCAAGGCTCGATCGGAGCAAAATGGTTCATTGATTATAGACTCCTTCTGCTCAGGCTGTAAGAAAAAAGAAAAGGTGATGTTTAAGGTTTTCTTCCTGTTGCCCTCGGTGTGTTAAGGCCAAAGGGATACTTTGGCACCACTCTGTTACACCTCATGCCTCGGTCATTTCTGCTCCTCCTCTTCATACTCACATGCTTTTATTTTACTTTTAAGCACACTGTGTGCCTTTGCTGAGCCTTTTCAAATTGTGTATTCAGGTAATGGTCATGATTATCCAGCACATGTTTTAACAAAAGAACATTTTATCATGCCATGTAATGATAGTAAAATGTTTATATTCTCCAACACAACAAAATGCATGCACATTTTAACTTACCTTTCGGTGCATTTTAACAGAAGGCAACTATTTTTCCAACCTGAGGGATACCTCTGTGGTATGTCTTGTGCAGTGGGGGAGTATGAGTCTGAAAGTAGCTGTGCAGGGAGACAGTTAAATAAGGGGGGGAATGCCGAGGAAGGGAATGGGATTCACAGATCACATTTTTCACTTGCTAGAACTGGGACCCCCATCTCTAGCACTGAACAGTTTGGTCACCTGAACTTTTCCAGATTCGGTGTTGAAGAAGAGCCCTACTGGTGGTTTTCCTGGCATCCCAGTGTTACCTGTTTACCATGAGAAGCACAAAAGGGAACTGGGGCTACTCTGAGACAAAGAAGGAAGGACCTGAAACCTGTCTCCTACATCTCCTGGAGTCCTCCAGCTGAAGGCTTATTAGAGGTATCTAAGAGGCTTGAGCCAGTTTATTTTGACTGTAGGTCTCTGTTGCTCCTGCTGGAGCCTTGATGTAGGAAGTTGAACCTCAGAGGTCCTGACATTTTCTGTGTACCCTCAGGTCTGCCTTTAGCACACATTCTCTGGCTCATGGGCAGGATAGGGAGCATCCTTCCTGATGCTGCCATGCTGCAGCTTTTCAGCAGCTTTGTGTAGGCTTCTGGCAGAAGCATGGGCATCCAGGGCAGGCAGGGCTGCTCCTCTGGGGCCAGACCACCCCTGAAGCAGTTGTCCTGATGACATCAAAAACACCAGCCCCCAGTGAATGAAGAACTGAGCCCAGATCCACTGAGGCCAAAACTGCCTTGGGTGTCTAGTTCCAACATTTATTACCATATATTTGATAAGTTATATGGGGGAGTTGCCCTCTGTCTAGTAATTTTCCTGCCAACAAATCCACCCTATCATTGGTCCAGTCCATTGTAATCTATCAAGAGTTCTCAAAAACTCTCCACATTCATCTAACTGAAATTAGTTGGTATCTTCAATCAATATTCTTCCTTTTTACTTAGCTTTTAGCCAGGGCTAATTTAAGCAGCAACTTTTAAGACATTATGACGGTGAGAAATGATAATTGCTTTTGAGGATGGCACTGAAAAGGAAATAATGCATTACAGAATGGGACACTTACACTTGAGTCTAAATTAGGGGTAATTCTAGGAAGATCCTTCAGAAATGCTTTGGGCTTCATAAAATCTAACTTACAATCTTTCAATCTTCTCAAAATTGAACAAATGTCTATAACAACATCGTGGAAGATGCAGAATCGGTAAAGTGAGGATGTCATCGGAGACTCACCATGCAATGACCATACTTAAGTATTTGAAGTGACATAAAACATAAAAGGTCAGAAAGAATTCAAACAATTGTATCATTTCAGTGTCAATTCCAATCTGAGGAGCAAGGGTACGAGGGGAAATACATCCTTATTACAAAGAACTTTATCTCCAGATTTAAAAAACAAATAGCAGTACAAGTGCTACATTCATCTGCTCTGCATAATATGAAGAGCAAAGCAGTTTCATCATTTTTCTTTCAAGTTTAACTTAGATGTTGAGCAAGAATTTTTGAAAGATGAGATTATTTCATAAAATCTTTACTTCCTCAGTTTTGTACAAATATATTAAGTTATTCCACAGAGGGCACATTTCACCTCAAGATAAAAGAAGAGGGTTCAGCTTTAGAAAATACATTGTTGCTTAAATTCATCCTTGAAGTAAGCTGGCACAGCTCAAATATCAGAAATTAAAAATCTCTTCCATTGTATTTGACTTGTTCTTTCATTCGTAATGGGTGCAAGTAAGGAAATTTGGCAGCAGCCTGCACACACTTCCTCTATGGTGCTGAATTACTGTAATTCCCTTCTCAACTCTTTTCATGAAAGCATACATGAAAAACTCAATGAGAAGCAATTCCTATTTATTACTCCCTTTAGCCATGACTAAGCTGTGAAGTAGCTGTGTCCTGCACGGTTCCAGTTATGCTGGGGACAGTGACAAAGTGATTGCTGAAAGCCCAAGCTACTTACAGGGGATACCAGAGGAGGTTGATGCACATCCAGATACCACCCCAGCCTGGGGCAGGACAAGGCCAACATGTTTTGCTTGAGCCAGGACCTGGGAAATGCTCCCATGTCCCACAGTTCAGACACCATCTCAGTGAGTAGTGATCTCCCACACAAACAGTTCTGCTGACTGTGGAGAGATGTAAATTGTGAGGTAGTGTGTAATCAAGGCAATAGCATTTAAATATCCCAGCCTGGCATCTTATTGAAGGATCTTCCAAACTGTGGAACACCTAGTGTTCATGCACAAGCACATGCTGCAAGCAGACTCATATTTGTTGAAGATGACTTTCCATGTAAGTAAAATAGATCAGATTTAAAGATCCTTTCACTAAGTCCTGCAATGGAGACCAGGAAATAATGCTGTAATACAGAGTAAGAGTCAGATTTGGGTGTAAACATATAAAGAACAGAAACTCTCTGGGGCAGACTCCAGAACGGGCCTGGAGAAAAGTGCTACTCAAAGATGGCTCTGAGTTTCTCATTCACCAAACTCAGTCATGTAATTCTCCGAATTTGTCACCTGAAGAGATAGCCACAAGGGACTTTTATAAAGTCTTGCCTTCCAGTAAGCACTGCAATTTCTCATGGTTTTTGATCCCCAAAGGGCCAAAGGGATGCCCCAAGGGGATAATGAACAAGGAGGTGTGTGGCTGTTCAAAGACACAGGAAGCCTACATGAAAACAGAGATTCACATTCTCACCTCAGCTCAGGTTAGCACTGAAAAGACGGGCATGCCCCCTCCCTTGCTCCTGTTTATCAGCATCCAGTCACTTGCTTAGTCCCATGGCTTCCCCATTGGCCTCAAGAGTTTGTGAATTTCTCATTCCACAGCATCAAACAAAAAGCAATAGACGTATGAGATTTTTTTCTTGGCAATGCTTAGGAATGAAAGGGTTGAAGAGAAGACACAAAAGAAGCCAGACAACTCCCCAGTCCCAGATCAGACCCTCACCTCAAAGTGAAGCATGAACTCTCCACTCTGTCCCCTAAAGATCATGGGATTCTTGCTCCATAACAAGATAGCACCTAATTCTGCAACAACTCAATTCACTGTCTTCACTCAAGACATGTCCCTTTCTGGGCAACAGGGAAGATTTGTCATGTGTGCACACGTGATTGAGTGTGTGCATGTGTGCTTTCCAGTTAATTCTTCAGCTTCTGCAGTGTGCTCTTTGGTCTTTCTAAAAGGATAACCAGTATAAGAATGACATTCTGCAATCAAATGTTGAATGCGTTTTTTATTTAAACATTAAGATTTAATTACAAAAGCTTCTGGAACAATTAAAGGATGCCAAGGAGGAAAGAGCTGAAAACTCAAACTGCATTTTCTCATTCATTGTGAAAGCAAAACACATTGTCAGCAGCAAGGCATTTTATAGAAAAGTTTCAGATGGACAGTACAAAGACCTTTCTGTCAATATTGTCACTGAAACACCTTGCTGTCATGAAGCACATCTTTTTTTCTGACCACATTTCCTAGTGTTAGCTGATTGGTTTTTGCAGTGGGAAACAAGTAATAATTATTGCAGAATTACTGTAATTCTTTTCTATTAATCTCTGCTAATAGAACACAATCTTCTTGGAAAAATGTCCAAACTTAATTTACCTTACCCTGATAAAAATGTCTACTGCTGTTGTTAGAAGTTTTATTTGCACAAGTATGTTCCTAATCTATGTTAATTTCATGCAATATAACTTAATTTTTGGAATAAATACTGAGAATCATTAGACAGAATTCCTTGGAATGCAAAATCCAAACAAACTTCGTATTTTCATTAAAGGGCAAGATTCCATAATTTTTATTTACAATAGTAGCATCCTTCTCCCTGTGTTATTTCACTGCAATCTAGAGTCTCAAGCAGTGAAAATCATCATAGTCCCATTAGGATTTACTGCATTGTATTAAAGTTCCAATGAAAATTGGGCTGAGCAGTTTTGTCTGTGGAGTAATGCACTACCTGTAACTAATAAAGGTGCTCAAACATAGCCCTACACTTAATAATTTGGCACATTTACAACTGGCGTTACTCAGTAACTTATCAGATGACAATAGTGTAGCTCTTCTGTAAAATATAGGTTAAGCCCATATTTGTATGACTGTACATCTGAAGTATAAAAACCACGATATGTAGTACACTTGAACAGTTAAAAAATATAACTTATTTTATTTGTAAACTATCAATGCAAGATACTCAGCAGCAAAGAAGCCATATTCAATGTCTTCTGATCTTTTATAAAGATCTGTTGCTGTAAGTAATATAATTGTCTCCAAAACATCTGAGGTTACATGTAGAAACAATCAAGGCAATATTATTTGTACATATTATTAAACATGCAAAAAACTTCCTGAAGAATATTGCCCAAACGTAGAAAGTCATCTGGATCTCAAATTTTCCTTGGTAGCATCTGCTTTGTAAGTATGGCTCGCATGTGGCTCCAGAGTACTTCAGTTTATTTTGGAGAATTGGCACCTTTAATAACAGGCTCCCTATTCAAATATGTGGCCCAGTAAACTAAGTTAAAAGTTCCAAACAGCACTGGAAAAATTATCCGGGACATTTTGTCAATCTTACTGATGCTGTTATAAGTCTTTTTGCTTTCAGGGGGCTTTTCTTCTGCAGGCTTCACTGGAGCAGATGTTGTGTTTGAGATGACAGATGGGGCTGAGTCCTTTGGCATGTTTGGTGCAGGAGTCATCTTCCCAGTGGTGTAGGTATTAGTTGGTTTATTTCCCAGCAAGTTGCGCTCCTTTTTCTGCAGTGTAAAGAACAAAATGTTATACCACAAGAACAGAAAGTGGAAACACGTTCCCAAGATACTGACACAAAAACCTGAGCACCATAATCAAGCACACCAGTAAATGCCTCTTGGCCATTCTGACTTTGACTATCAAACAGATGTTTCTGCCTTGACTTTGTAGCCCTTACTCAAGTGTGACTTTCCCTGATGGGAGAAAGCTGAGACTCACTGGCTAGACCCACATCCTACCTGGCATGTGCATTAGCAGCTTCTTTTGTCAGTGAGATGTGGTCTTGCATCTGCAGAGGGTGCTGCCCCACAGACAGCTGACAAGATGTGAACCTCATTTCCCCAGCTGCTGCAAAGAGTGCAGGGAAGGGCTCATTGCCCCTGCCAGCTTGCCCTCTTTGTAATGCTCTTTTGGGATGCCTGTGGGTACAAGCTCTCTCTAGGATGTGATTTACTAAGAGTCAGTCCTACCCCAAAAGCTTCATTTCAGCATGAAACTCAGAAGTTTGTGTTTTCAAAGACTCAGTCTTTGGTTCCTTTTTTACTGTGGTGGGACCTTGACTCATGGAGCTCAGTGTGAGCTTTGTCATTTATTTAGGAGAGTACACAGGGAGTGTTCTGCAGAGATATGTTTCATAGTGTATGTCCACTATTACCAGAAGAGTGATCACTGAAATCCCATGCCCCATGTACTCAATGCCCAATGTACTTCTGTGACCAGTCCTCCTCATATAGATAATAGACTGGTAATCTATCTCCATGAAGAGAAGGCACCATATTTCCTTGCAGATTTTCTGCTACAGGAAGGTAAAAGTATGTAATGAGGTAATTAAAAAATAATACTTCATAAATAAATAATAATAAAATAATACCTCAATAATACCTTTTTCACAAAGAAGCTGAAAATTGCCCATTCAGTTACTTAAACTATGCTGAATACCTGCTTTTTATTTTAAGTATTTAAAAAATGTAAGTTAAGCACCTTGATTTTTGCAGCTTCCTGGGCTTTTTTGCCATCCCATGCCCAACTCCTCTTGGTGAAATAGTTGACTGTTGCAAATTCAATCAATGCAGAAAATACAAAGGCATAACAAACAGCTATAAACCAGTCCATTGCAGTAGCGTAGGCCACTTTTGGCAAAGAGTTACGGGCACTGATACTTAAGGTGGTCATGGTGAGGACTGTTGTTACTCCTGCAAAAAAGAATTTAAAAAAATTAAGAATCAGAGATCAGTTTGCTAACCCTTATGAGGTCCTCAATGAGTTATGAGCAGGTCCCAATTCAGCAGGATACCTAAGAAAGCCACATGAAGTCAATCAGTGTTTGCATATCATGGTTTGAAAGAATAAGAAAAAATTAAAGCCTTCACCCTCAGATGTTTTATTCTGTGGAGTTCTGGTTAGTTCTAGCTGTAGTGTATTTAATTGAGGATTTTTAGGGTAAAACAAGCCCAGGGTTTATAACTGTCAGAATGAGGTGGGATTACTTATTTTGTTTTCTTATACAGAGATTGCATGTCTAAAATTGTTGACTGCTACTGGTTTCCTTGACTGTAGCCCTTCCTTTCCCATATGACAGTAAATGACAAAACAGCCACTGCTTTCACCTGTGGGAAGATTTCCCCAAGAGCAAAAAACTCAACTCTCATTACAGCTTTGTAAACCCAGAATCAAGTCAGCAAAGTGATGCTATTACTTGTATTCTCCCCATACACCTTGCTGAGCTGATTTTTGAACAAAGCTGCCAACTGACTTCAGGAGACTGGTACAGAAGAGTGACTCCTTTAAAACAGCTGAACAAAGTTTTACTTAATGAACTGTTCACACTCCCCTTGCTTTCATCGAGTAAAAATTTTGTATTTCATCAACCTTCACTTAAGAAAGTGCTTATTTTCTGAAATCTTCTAGGGATAAACCAAGTAATTTAACGACACCCCAAAGGTTTTTTCCATAACAATTTCTTCAGTAAATATACATTTTTTAAATGCAAAGTCGTATTAATTTGTTTGATGGTAATGGAGATAATTGTCACTAATTAACCTCTACATGGTTTTTCCAGATAAACATCCTACAACAAAGAGAAACAAAATGTCTTGAAGTGATATCTGCTTCAAATGCTTAGCCAGGGTATACATTAAATATCATAATCGGTATGTCTTTTTTTCTAAACCATCCAGTGTCTGCCCAAGTGGAAAAAAAACAACACATATCACACTGATCGGATTCTTCTATCTTCTGTCCTTAACTTTCACATAATTGATTGATGAATTTCTATCATAACTTTACAAAAATAGCCCAGACAGGGCTTTTAAATTGATTTTGAGTTAAACAGGAAGAGAATGAGAAAACATTTACATCTTAAGCAGAAATAAACAGTAGTGAACTGTGGTTTTGTTACAGCAAATCACTTCCACAAGCCACAAAGATCCTACCTGTGTTCTAGGAGAAAGTGGGATACTCACCAAAGACAGTTCTAGCAGGGACAGATTCTCTGTTTAGCCAAAATGACACTTGTGATAAGATCACAGTCATAATGCAAGGAAGGTACGTTTGAATGACAAAATAACCAATTTTTCTTTTCAGATGAAAATGAGCTGTCATAATAGTATATTCACCTAGAAGAAGAAGAAAAATGTGCATAAAATAAGGAAGGCTTACTGATTTAGGGACTGAATGAGACCAGCTCCAACCCTCCCATTTGAGGACATCACTCAGCCATTCTTAATTGGATGAAAAATGTCTGGATTTCTGCACTGTGGAAAACCAAGACTTGAGACAGAGGTGCTGCTAGATCCTCACAGCCTTCACATTCAGTCTCCAAAGAAGAAAACAGTGACTGCTATTCCTACAACACTGAAAAGCTGCCGTCCTCCTGTGCACCTGGAACGTGATGTTCACAGGCTTAAAAAATCTGGTTTGTGGCACTGCCTCAACACTGTCTGATTTTGACTCAGTCCTACAAACTCCTGTAGCATAGTAACAATTAAGGCCCTCGACTCTTAGAAACCTGATTTAGCAGCAGGATTTAACCTCATTAGGGAAACTGTTATGGTCAAGCCATCTGTTTTCAAGAATGAAAATGGGTCCAGACACTCCTTCTGCACCACATTTTTAGGGATTGCCAGTCCCAGCATCTTCTGCAAGAACTGTCACTTTGAATATGGATCCTGGCATGTCTTACTGATCTGAGTACCCGACATCTTCAGATTGCTGGTCCAGAAAAAAAGAAATCCCTCTAGTGTATGCAGTGTTCCTAGAATTTAGTACACTTTAGCCTGTCAAAAGATTGTCTCTTTCTGGATAGATATTGTGTCCTGTCTTGTTCACCTGTGCAATGAATATTGTACTGCCTGCATGCAGAGTTCCCTAAAAGCTGCCACAGCAGTGCTAAATTCCATTTCTTTTTCATACGCCAAATTCACAGCATTGCCTTAATATGCCATTTATCGACTCCTCTGAATTTCAATAAAAGCCTAAATAAATGCACTCAAAAATCCACAAACCAGCTGTCAACCTTCCCTAATGTTTCAGAAAAAAATCAAACCTTAACCAGTTCTTTCAGGTTGTTCCTGGAAACCCACATAGTTGTTACTGTGGGCTAGTCCTGGTGGTAACTGCTCCCTGGTTCTTTCAGAGTATTTCTGGATAACCGTGTAGTTGTTGCTGTAGGCTATTCATGATGGTAACTGCTCCTCAAATCCAGAATCTTGCTAGCTAAAAGCATGCTACTATTTGCCTAGGAATAATAACAATAAAAACAGAATGTAAGAATAAAAAACAATCCATCCCTTCAAGCGCTAACAGTTCTGCACTGATATCAAAGAAATCTAAAAGCCTGCATCATTCAGTTGGGTACTGACGAATCAGAGTAATGCCTGTTTTGAAATATATAGTCCTTGAAGAACAAAACAACTATAGCTATAATCTCTGTTGCAGGATTTGACTGTCAGTCTCTATAGAACATCCACAAAAGGAAAATATCCAACAGACTGATTCTGCCTTGAGTGAATAGCCTGAGTTGAGCTGTGGCCAGCATTACTAAGCTATTAGATTTGGCAGATTACTTCTAAGCAACAATATGGCTAATTAGCAGAGAACAGGTTTACAGTGAAAGGGTTTTTGCAGGTATAGCTGCACTCATACACTATGGTACAGGAGCTCTGCTATTCTGCATCAAGTTTACAGACCTTGCTCATGCTGAGGATTTTAGACAGAAAGTGAAATAACACAGAAATACCTTAACTGACATCCTGCCTCAATCTTTATGTCTTTCTCTGGAGTCTGATTTTCTGGTGAAACGGTTCCCTGAAGAGTGATGTGGAAATGGACATGGAATTCTGTGAAGCTGGGGAGAAAACCCCTGCAAAGCAAAGCCTAATTCCCTTCCATTTAGTGTAATTTTGAACCAGGGAGGCTGAATATGCAATGGTCTCAGGAGGAACCCCACTTGCTCTTTATTTAGGACTATTTGTAGCAGGGTCTGCCTGTCTGTAATCTGTTTCTCAGTTGCTACTGCACTGGGATGTGTTTGAGTCACAGTTTCCCTGCTTGCTACAGAGTGACAATGCGCATTACCAGTTTTGACAGTATGCTCTCAGAGCTGGAATAAAAAAAGAATCTACACAGCTTTAGAAGAGCAACATGATCCTCTTTTTTTTCATTTCTAAAACACAGAAGATGAGTGACTACATTCTGATGGCCCTCCACAGCTGATTTTTACCTTACCATTTTCGTTAACCTATCAAAACTCCTCTCCACTGAAATAATCACAGCACCCTGATTTTGTACTTGCACTTCTCCCAGCTGATATATTCTTTGATTTCCCATGCTTTCCCTTTCATAAATGCCTATACTAGGAACACTTCCTCCAGTAGACTTAGGGCTTAAGAAAACCCCACGGCTCGGTTTTTAATGCCTTGGGACCACTGCTTAAAGTAAAGCTAAAAGCTGCCTGAGTTGGCCTTTTGTTTGTAGAACAAAATACTAGCTCTGTTGGAGTGGCAAAGCTTCCTTTTACTTCTGTAAGGCCACTGTTTATCCTTAGATCATAAGCTTTCTTGAGCAAGAGCTAATTTTTGTTATAGCTTTATGTAGCACTTTAAAGAGAATCCTGTTCCTGATGGGGTCCCCTCATCACCGCAGAAAACAAATTATTGTTAGTAAACAAAAACGAATGTAGTACTAATGAAAAGCCCTAGAGCAGAAATGGCTGCACTTCATGGAGCTGTGCTACTGTGCTGCTGCTGGTCCTAAGGGGCTTTTTATGCTTTAAAAGCTGCTCCAATATGTCTTTGGTATCTAGTTGATGGAGTTCTGGAGGTCACACTTACAGATTTTCCAGGATCTTACACATGTTATTCCATTGCCATTATGCTGAGATTCAACTGAGAACTTTAAGGAGGCTAGGCCAGCCCCCAGCCTTGTTTGTTTACTGGATATACCTGGATCCAGTTCTATCAAAGGCTGTTCTAGCAAGATGCTGACAATTAGGAAAATTAGACACCTCCCTGACTACACTGACATCCAGAATATTCTGGCCTATAAAAAAAGGCACATTTCCTTTTAGAGTGATACTGGGGGAAAGATTCATCTCAAGAAAAAATCAGAATTATTTGGTTCAAAATGAAGAGCTGAATGATTCTTTTATTATTTAGGCTTTGGATATTACAGAGCTCAGGCTCCAGCTGGCAATATATAAAAGAGTGGGTTTATGTTTTATTTTGTGCCATTCAGATCTTAAGTTAGCTATGAGAGATTCTGGGTATGGGGAACAGAATTGGGCAACCATTTGTGGAAAGCAGCAAGATCCACTTGGACTCAAATCTCGTATCTGATTGTTTTCAGCACTTTTACCACCAGGACATAACAGATGTTGGTTCTGTTGGAAGCAGTGTGAGTAGTCGAATGTCTTTCTTTCAGGTGAATAACATTTGGGATGTTAGCACAAAAAAACTCAAATAAAAGAACAGAACAAAAAAAATCCTAAAAAAATAAACAGCCAAAAAACCAAACAGGTGGCACGTGACAGAGCTCTTTTCTGTGCCATGGCTAAAATATTCCAAATTTCAAGATTGGTTGGAGAATTAGGAATGACAGGGTATTTTTTACTGAGAAGCCAGCCAAACGGCAGCTTGCCTACAAAATCAGCAGAATCCCAAGGAACTGGTACAAGTCTGGCACTTCCATTTCAAAAAAAGTCTGCCAGAAAGAAAGGCATAAATGACCTATGAAATACACAAACATTTTGTCTGTGCAACTGCAAGGGCTGTGTAGTTTGACTTGTGTGTCAAAAAAAGCCACGAAAGATCCAAGCACTTGGATTATGCAATAGCTATTTGGTTTTTCTTTTTCACGTTCAACAATTCAATAGAAGGAAGAAATGCCTTCGATGGCCATTCGTAAGTAATGCTGATTACTGGCCTCCTACGAGCTTGATGAAGTCCAGAAAATCCATCGTTGACTGATGCTTTCCCTGTGCAAAATCGGATTTTTGTATTTTGCTAATCCCCGGTTACAATCTGTGTCCTGCTCTTTGTGATCCACCCTGCAATCAGAATCCAGCCAGCCCAGATGTAACCCAGGACATTAATATAAAATCTTGATGTTGGAAACACAGCATTTATTAGCATAAATCTTAAATACGTGAGGGAGGTGTTTACTGTGCAGAAACTTTGGGATTTGTCTGAAGTGTTTCCTTGGGCTGAGGAGTACAAGGAGCTTTCACAGGCAAAGCGGCAAACTGGAAGTGGCCTGGAGCTGACACACTGGAGCACTCACTGCCTGGGCTGGACTGTTTTCTTGCTCTGAGGAGCAGGACGAGGTTGTAGGAGATGCTCCAGTACATCGTTTGGATCTTTTTCTTGGCAACAATGAAGGCGAGAGGGGAGCTGCCATTCATTGCAGAAAACAACGCGGCTATGATGGTGAACTGGTAAGGAAAAAAGCGTCTTTACTCTTTAATGGGAGATAGTGTACTCATTGTTTTTCTGCAAAAGTGATTGGTCTGTTGATATGTTTCTCTTGGCTTTATGAATCTTTGCTTTAGCATCAGCTTTGTCTCCTGAAATGGGCAAGGATGTCTATAGGATGGAGATGGCAGTCAAATTTAAGTGACTGCCCAAGGCAAGCCTTCCCTCACTTTGTGTCCTTTCTGGAGCACAAGCAGCCGGCTCAGATGTCCCCTCTTTATTTGCCAGTTGGAGCACAAAGCTTTATGCAGCTTTATGTTTTGGTCCAACTAACTTTGTGTCCAAGTGTATGTGTACCTGTTTTCATGCCTCCTAAATTTCCTACAGGTAGTAAAAGGTTCCGAATTTAATCTATACTTTGTCCTCTACAACTCTGCCCATCATTTTTCACCAGTGACACAGTATATCACCAGCAGACTCTGTGGGGTTTTTCCTGCAGAAATTGCTCCCAGGCATGCTGCCACAGGCTTCCCCTTTCCCCAGCCCAAGCCCCTTGCAACCACCAGGAGTGGAAATCCCCCTATTCTTCATGGCAGGCTATTTCATTTCCACCTCTTCCCCCTCCCTTCGCTGGATGCCACTAATGCTCTCCAGTCGAGTGCATTGTGTAACCTGGTTAAGCCCCCGTCCTACCGCGGGCACGTGATCCCTTGTCCCAGCCTCGACCCCCCCGGGAGTCCCCCCCCACCAATGCACACCCAGGGCAGCCCTTGCGTGGGAGCCTTAAGAAGCAGGGGGGCACGGCTCACGTGGATGCCCGGCCTGGGATTAAAGCTTCTTTGCCTCCCTAATGCTGTCACATCTGGCGCCTCCGCTTGCAGCCCGAGAGGGAATGGGAATCCTCGGGGTTTGCACCTCCTCTCCGGCCACCTGGTCCCCCGGACACGCTGCAGGGCCACGCCATGCCACAGCACACCCCCCCCCCCATGCCCTCCCCCCGCCCCCCGCGGTTCCATCAAGCAATCATTTTAAAGCGATGATAGAAACGGATAAAATGCGTGGGTGGTGTTTGCCTCCCAGGGTGGTTCCTCCCACGGGGAAGTAAGCCAGCAACAGCGCTGGCAGCCTCAGCGAGGGCGATCGCCAAGAAACTGAGTGAGGCTTCTCTGGCACGCCTGTGAATACCAGCAACCTGGATGTATCTTCAGCCACAGCCTTGCCATGTACCTAAGAGCCAGTATATAACCCTCTCAGTGTTTAAATGCCTCTGCTAGGTGGCCATGAACCTGCACAGGATCTCCCTAGCACTCCACATCCCACAGGTGCTTCCCTAGCCTTACTGCAAAATAACCGGAGCCTGTGAATCTCCCCTCCTGCTCCAGCCATCAGCAAGTGTGGGACGGAAATATTCCCCCTACCTGTGCTGGTGCTGATGTTTTCTGTTCCCACAGTTTGTCCCATCAGGTGGTACTGGTTAAGTCGTGAGCCATCTTCGGCCACCACCACAGACGTTGTCGTGCTGTTAGTCCACACATAGATCACTTCAGAATTGGGATAGGCATCTGCCAACAAGGGGGAAAAAAGACAGTAAGGAGTAAAAACCAGTGTGTAATATTTTAGTGGATCCTTAAATGATAATGACAGGGAGAGAGAAGAATGGAGGAGTGAGAGTGAATGGAGAAAAACAAATAAAGATGATATAATCATGGTCCCATATGCCCAGCTCAAAAAATATTAGGTTGAAGCCTTCTAATATAAGAGATGTGTGGGATGGTTTGTGAAAGGCTGGAACAGTGGAGGTATAAATATAATCCATCACAACCACTCAATTTGGGAAAGAGAAGCTCAGACCTATACTCACCTCACTAGTGGCTCCTAAACCCCAGCAAGCTGAAAAAGGTATTTATCTGAAGTTCCCCCTCATAAGAACTCAGACACCTTGAATGCCAGGACAACAGGGACCCTCTGTGTGTTGTCCTGTCTCCAAGATAGAATTCTAAGTGATGCCATGTGCAAGTGCAGGGTCTGGTGTGTATGCACTGACTGGAATACGTACGTGTGGCAGAAGGCATAGGTCTTGCATGTGGCTAAAGGAGCTGGAATGTTTCTGCCTGTGCCTGTGATGCGGAAGAGCAGACACAGGATGCGGGAGTGGGAATGCATGAAGGAGAGCAGGAATGGGGCAAGGAGCTGTAAGGAGAGGGTAGGTGTCTGTGCATAGTAGAATGGGTGGTGCTGTGGAAACACTTGCACAAATGCAGATGTATATTGTGATTTCTCTCATGTTCTTTTGGAAGTCCTAGGAACTAAATGTGGTCACAGTACTGCTAACTCATTCCTTCCTCTATAATGCTGCTGTAACTTTTAATGCCCTAACACCCAGAGTGATCATAGTATTATAAGGGAATCTCAGTTTTCTTTTTCAGTCAATGCTGGGTTTAGATTTTAAGCCTTCTTTGCAGATGGTCTCAAAAACCTCAGGAGCTGACTCTATATTTAATTACATTTTATCTAATGTAAGTAGCTCTCACACTTTTTAGAACTCCTCTATCACTGAAAGCTTTCAGGTCACATTCCTGCAAGCATGTTACAGTAGGCTGGAGTACATTGTACTAAAATCTCTGGAAAGCACGCAAGGCTTACTCTCCAAATGGAAGATGAAAAGCAGGTAGGCTTGGAAGTGGTCTGAAGTCAAATATTAATATCTCACCTTCTGCACTTTTTAAGTCAGAAGGTGGGAGTGCAAAATGTTTCTTTCTGGAAAAAACCTGACATCCTAATTCAGGAGACAACATATGGTGCTTTTCCAGATCAGGACTTGGAGTCAAAGACAACAGGCTGAGTTGAAGGATGTGTACTCACTCCAGCAGACTGCGTGTTTTATTTGCTAGATCAAGTGAGCTGTCTTGGAAAGGTGCAGCTCCATGGAGAGCTTATAAAAATTTCATAGGCATTGGGTCATAGGCAGTGGGTCAACATGAGCTTCTGAGGCACTGCAAGGGCAAGAAATATGGTAAGGTGATCCCTGCATCCATAAAACCAGGAATGTCAACCAGAAAATGGGAAGCAATCCCAGTTCAGGCTAAGAGCACATTTGTGTAGCACAATGAATTTCATATCACTTGAGTGCTAGACCAGGTAGCAAGGAAGAAAGCAGCACCTTCTTTACACTTATTGTTATTAATATTACTGTGTTGTATGTGGGAGACAGGACACTAGGCTAGATACACCTTTGCTCTGACTGTTTATGGCTATTCATACACACCTCAGAAAATACATAGAAATAATGAGGACAGAGAGGTAGAGAGAGTTCAAAAGAAGGCTACAAGTATCTCCAGCGACTGGAAAATAAGTCATGATTTGAAACTTAAGCAGCTCAGCTTATTCAGCTCACTGACAAAAAGCTGAGACATAGCTCAAGCACTGAGTATAGATACTTGCATATAGAAATCTGAAATCAGGGTGAATCTCTTGGACTACTCACAAAAGGTGCCCAAAAGATGGTTCCAGGCAGACTCAGATGAAGAACAGGACAAAATCTCCTAACTGGGTGGGAGGCAGGTAATTATACAGTGGATAACCTTCTGAGAAAAAAAATATTAACTACTGTCACTAGGAAGACAACGGTACTTTGAAATTTTTTTTGTCACATATCTGACAGTTGCTGCTGTATCCAGGGCTGAAGCTGATCCTGGGTTTGGAAGTAGAGGATCTACAAATTTTTCATCCTTTGTTAGCCAGGCAGGACTGCCCACATGCCTTCCTTATGGTTGTATTTGTAGCTCTGCAGTAAAATTACTGTAATTACAGGTCATGATCTGCTTTGAAAGGCTAAGAAGAAATGTCTTCCCTATTTCAAAATATTTGCATCACAAAAAGTAATGGAATTTCACCTTTCCTTTAGAGCTGAGATACTTTATTATCTCTGAGATGATTACAAGTTCACAACATATTGTAAATAATTTCAAAGACAGATCTGGAGAAGGCAAGTGGGAGGAGATGGGTCCATTTAAAAAGAGTGATGCAGAAACCCCTCCTTTCTTTAAATGCTTATCTGGTATATGTTGTTCATGTGCTGACATCCTGAGGGAATATGGGATTTGTTTAGCTAGATTTAGGATCGTCAGAAAATTTGATTTCTACCTACGTTACTTCCTCTGCAAAAAAAAAAAAAAAGCTCCTAACAACAGCATTGAACTTTTTTTTGTCTGAGATGATCTACATGTATCCCAGCTCAGCACTTCCCTGTCTCTGCATTGATCCCAACCACCAGGGTAATTGAGTTTGTCCTGTTTCCTGATGATGACACACATTAATTCATCCTGACTAGATCCTTCCCAATGAGAGTACTGTAACCAAATTCACTGAAATTGCAATCACACAGGAACTTAGGCCTGTAAGGCTTAACAAGCATTCAGATGCTTTGGTTCTCTGCTCTGCCTGGCCTGGGGGAAGGGGGGTCCAAAAATAATTCAGCACCTCTGCTTGTGAATTGCAGCCTTTACTGGGTGCTAAAACGCACACACTGGAACAGGGCTGGGGGCTCCTACACTGTGAAAGTCCAGCAGCTCCTCTTGTAAAATACCTGCAATTCAGACAGAGGCCACAAGGTGCCAAAACTCCAGATCTCACAGGTATGCCTAAGCAATACTTCATGGGGCTGTTTTCTTTTGAACCATGTCAGGGAAGGGGGGTGCCCATCCCAGGCCAGCTGGTGAGAAGAGAGAGCACTCAGGCAGGCAAAAGCACAGTGTGAGGCCAGTCCCTGCCTGGGAGGAAGACTCTTGTCCGTAGGTCCCTTCTCAGAGGATCTGTTGTGAGGCTACAAGACAGAGAGCTGTGTCACTGCTTGGCCAGGAGTTGAATATCCACGAGAGAAGGGAGAATAGCCAATATAGAAAAGACTCTTTTGCAAGGGCAGGATGGTTTATAGCCAGAGCTTTAAGACACAAGAGGATAACAGATGTGTTCCTGTGGAGCCCAACCCAAACCAATGCAACCTGCAGTGATTTTACCTCCTCAGGAGAAGTCTGTCACATTAGGAATAGCATGAATTTACCCCAGTCTAGATATATTCTATTGTGATGGATCACATATATTATATGATCCTCATCTATCTTCCACGCAAATATAGTAAAACATGGTTTGTATTTTAAGAAGCTCTAATATAAGATTTTTGACTTTGTGCCTCCTTACTACACATCAAGTTCTGACAGGAAAAAGCCACCCCATGCACCTTGGTGTGGCAGCTGACCGTCTCTTTTCTGGTCTTCTAGATAAACCTCCAGAGGGATAACCCTATGTACTTTTAGCAGGTAGCTGTCTTCCTACTGCAAACCTTGTGCCACATCTTCACAGAAGCCTCTAACTCCAATTATCCTAAACTTGACAAGCAGAAGCTCCAGCTCTGTGGCTGATAACCCCTGCAGTATAATTAGGCATAGTCATATTGAAAGCTGAAACTGTGGGTGCAGTCTAGAATGATATTATTTTACTATCGGGGTAGAAGTACTAATGGAGACATGGTATTATTCACTGTCATACCAAATTTTGTAAAAACACTCTTCCACTTAAGCAAAGCTTCCAGTAGGTTGCCTACTAGCCTTACTTGCTGGAGCAGGGAAGAACCTCAGGCCTTGCTGTCTAGAGATATGAGAAAGGTTTACCAATAAAAGGAAATATGGAAATATATCATCTCCTTTACATGACACACAGGGTGGGGATGTCTCCCAAAGGGTGATAGGAAATTGCAGTTACAGCTCTGGGATAGCAAGCTGAGAAAATTATGCTGGTAGTTTTGCAAAAGCAAACTCAACTTCAAAGCCACTGCAAATCCAAGTGGGACTGTTTGGTGTTTATTCTACTTTAAGCAAGTGCATGTCTTCTGGATTTATGAATCCAAATAATTAATCTTGTGTTCTTTACAATCATTTTGTTGTCTTGTCAAAGAAAGGAGGAAGCCTCATTAAAGGATCCTTTCTCTTCTAAGCTCACTTCTTTGGAAAGGGAAAAGAAAGGTAGCAGTTGAGATAAACAGCTAACATTACAAAGAAGTATAATATTATTAAATGTGAGATAATGACAACAGACATTTATTTCTACTGGACAGTTGATAAATGGCTGCAGGCTTATCACCTACCAGAATGATGAAAGAAATAATGCCTTCTCTTATATATTTATTGACAAGCAGATCTATTTTTCTACATTCTAGCATCCAACATACACCACACAATATAAAAATGGTAAAGATGTCCCTTGCTCTTCTCCCACACTTTTCCTGCTCCAGTGTCTCTGGCAAGGAAAGCCTGACATGATCATTCTTATGCCAGTGAACAGTGGGTAGGGGAGATACCATAACCAGAGAGGAATTACATTAAGAAAGAGTCTAGCAAAGCACAGTTAGTGGGTAAGGCCTGGAGGATCCCAGACATTTGCCTCGGCATTGAGGATAGCCCCATTTCCATTTGCAAATGAAACAGTGTGAGAAGTGCAGTATCTTCCCTTCCATTCAAAAAGCAACTCACAAGCAGGGAGTTTTCTCACAGAGCAGTGGTAGCATCTATGCCTACTGACAGATACTCTCTTTCTTGCATTTCTTCCTCCTCCATATTTCAAAGAAACTCCAGGGGGGAAAAAAAGTGGTGGTGAGGAAGAGTGTTTCTTGGCACTTTAAGTTAAATTAACCTAAATGTGTATGGATGAACCCAAACTTCAAGTCTATGGGACCCAGATCTATTTCTCGGACTGATTTTTTTAAGCTGTAACCCCTGAAAAAAAATCATCACTGATATCTGCCAGTAAGTTTCCCTTCCTGCATTACAGGGCATAAAATAATTGAGAAACAATGAATCCCTTTCCAAAACCACCACCTAAACCCTTTGACAAACCTCACAGGAAGTATAAAGCAGTGCCTGCATAGTTAAGGCAAGCCTGTGAGCATGTATGGGTGCCCACCACACGTTCCACAATTAAACAGACCTTTTATCCACAAGCCATGGCTGGAACTTTCCTTTCAGAATTATGCTAGTTGGACGCTGAATTAACTTAAAGAGATACTGTAGAAAGATGACTTCTGGTTTATTTTCTATTGTATTAATTCCAATTGTGCAGTTACATTCTAAGCCTTTATTATTGTGACTTTTAGTACATGTCACAAGGATTGTCAGACTGCCTAATCTTGGGAGTGTTGCTAATCCCTGTCAAAGCCTGTTGATTGGGGAAGATGTGAATAAATTGTCAGCTTTTTTAGAAACTCTAATTGCAATCTGAATACATATACAAATATCTATCTTATCTAACCATTAATGTATTTGACTCACTTAGAGGCTGTTATATAACTCACTAGTGATCAGATTTACAGCCTCTCAGACTCCTGTAGGCTACAACACAGCACTGCTACTAAGCCATCATGTACCAGCTTGAATTCTAAGAGTCAGGCTGGATTTCTTGTGGTTTGTGCACAAATACTTTGTAGCCCATTACAAAGCATCTGTCAACAGTTGTGCCTATGTGACTCAGGCCAGATTTGAGCTCCATAATTGGAATTTCCCATTAAAATTACTTTATAAGAATGACTTGATGTACAAATGAGATCATTCTATAGGAAGAGCAAATGGAAAACAAATCTAGTAAAAATGTTCTTTTAAATATAAAAATAACAAGACGTTACTAATATGCATGGTCTATGTCTTGGGGGAAATAGCTTTTTATAAAAATAAATTTTTAGTGTAAAGTAGCAATTTAAACACTAAGAGAAATGTATTCACATACTAAATGATTAAGAACCTAAAATAAAGAGTTTGCCATAATGTGATATATTCTGATGTTTTTGGGAGGATTTTAGGGTTGTGAAAATTACTTTAGGGACCTGAAATCATTAAAATTGAGACTGATCATTTAAACTGGCATGAGTTTACAGCATATGGATAAACAGCATGCATGCTTTTAAATACATCACAGACAAGAAGTGTAATGGGTACAAATGCACAGGACTACAAATTCATGTAACATAGAGTCACAGAATGGCAGGGATTGGTGGATACCTCTGGTGATCATCTGGTCCCACACACCAGGTTCAAGCAGGGATACCAAAAGCATTTTTTCCAACACCATGTCCAGTCAGGTTTTAGTATCTCCACAATATTCAAATCTCTGTAGCCAGCTGTCAATCCCTCTAGACAACCCATTCCAGTGTTCTGCCACTCCCACAGTAAAAGCAAGTTTTCTTCTGTTCAGATGGAATTTAATGTATTTTAATGACCACTGGCCCTTATTCTGCCAGTGGGCACCACTGAGCAGCACCCAGTTCCCTCTTCTTCATCTCTCATTCCCTAACCCCTGCTATTTATACAGATGGATTAGGACCCTCTGAGTCTTTCCTTTTCCATGGTGAGAAGTCCAAGATCTCAGTCTCCCCTCATAGTAGAGATGCTCCAGCCCTTCAATGGTTGTTGTGGCCCTGCACCGGACTCTCTTCACAAAGTCTCTATTCTTCTTGCACTGGGAAGCTCAGATTGGCCATGCACTCAGAATGGTTCCAGATGTGAGTAAAAATTAAATGCTTAGAAGGAAACTTTTTTGGAATGACACAGTATCATTATCTGTGACAACAGAGGATATCCAAGGAGGAAATTATTCATGAACACTGATGAAACTCACGAGCATATTCATGAAAAATTACAGGACATCACTGGCTGTAAAACAGGCAGTAGAGAGTCCAGTCATACTAAAATGTTCATTTCTGTCCTTCCTGAATTTAAAATAAAAATAAAATTTGGTAATAGAAGTAGTATTCTATGTGTTTTCCTCATACAGTTTTATTTGATATTCTTGTCACTTTCTGCAGGGAATAGTATAGGATGTTCCAAAAAATGTGCCAGACAGGTCTCAAGAGACTTCATTACTAAGCAACACTAATATACTCTAGTGATCATTGCTAAAAAAATAAAGCTGTAAGTTAGATGAAAACGATTCTCTTTCAAAATATAACTTACAAGTCACCTCAGGAAAAGGTGGAAATAGAAACGTGGCTTGGAAATGAAATGGAAGCTCAGACTGTACCCACAAGGTGGCGAAACATACAGAACTGAACATGTCTGTCAAATTCATTTTGAGGCACATAGTTTTGCAAAAGCCTTTTTCTTTGGCTTTTCAAAGCAAGAATTCAGGTGGAAGGTCCTGCAATTTTAGAAGTTCCAGTTAATGGGAGAAAAGTCTAAACACGACCCGACTTTGAGGTCAAAAACATAAAGCAAAGGGAAAAAACCAAACTGAAAGCAACTGTGATTTTGGAGGCTGGATTTGTGATTAGTATAGGCAAATCTGCTGACTGCTTTAATAAAATAAATTGACTGCAAGTTGGTACACTAAATCACAGTCATACTGATGATGGATGTAACACAAATACTAATGAACAGTGTTGTCCTAATAATTCAGTCAGGCATAGAACCTTCACAGGATGCTATTGCAGCATTTAAGAAGAGCTCTGAGCTAGGAGCTGTGCAGGGTAACACAGAATGTCTCCTAAGAATGATGACCAGTGACAGCAGCTCCTTCCTACTCCATCATGCTCACCCATACCATGGGGGAGCAATAAGAGGGATGCATCTATTTCCCAAGCACTGGGATTGCAACTGGGAGTGACTACTTGCTGTGAAATCTGACACATAGGCATTAAAAACCAGGCATGGCACACTGAACTGAGCTGTGTATCTTGGGAGTCCAGGTTCTCAAGGCTCCACTCAGAAAAGGAGAAGAAAAACCCGCAAAGAAACTGTTTTTCTGTGCTGCAGCTTGGAGCATGCCAAACAGCAAACAGACGTGTAGGTGTCGACAACTGAACTCTGCCACTCGTGCTGTGGGATGCCTGCCATAAGCTGACTGAAAGAGGTGTCTAAACAGGGTGTGCTGTGGGGCTGTGACACATCCAGTGCTTCAAGGTATCAGCAGGACCAGGTCATCCCCCCAGGGTTCCGACTTCCATCTGAGAGCTGATGTTAGGGAGTGTCATGCCTTCCTTTTTTTGCCTCTTCCCATTTCTTCCTCTCACTGTGGTCAGTAGTTGTAACACAACATCTTTATTTTCAGGTTTAATGGCAGCTGTCTCAGTCTAGAACTAACCTGAGAATTGATTTTACATCACATTTAATGGTGGCTACACAACTGCTTTTCATATGGAACTTGTCGAAATCTGGTGTGCCAGTCTCTGATCCTTTTCTTTTTCCCTTTTATGGCTGGCATAAATACCCACTCTAAGAGGACTAGAGAAACAGAAGAGTAGGATGTGCTGGGATGGTATTTTAAATGCTAAATAGCCTAGAAACGTTTCTGACCTTATGTTGGTCTTTCTAGGCCAGGCATGTGGTAATTCCAAACCAGCCAGCCAATTTGAATGCTGTACTAACATTTAATGAACTTTGAATTTACAATCACAATATTAGGCACTTATATTAACTGCTTCATTAGAAAAAACACCATAGTTATGACAATGATGTTAAGACATTTAATTTACTTTTTGCAAGGCAAACAAAAGTATCCTCTAAAGCGTGGCTGATACAATTAATCATTTTGCATAGTACCTTTACAAAGATTAAGCACCTTTGCTTAATCTTGATTGCAGTGGTCCCCTCATTTTGCAAGGTGCCACTGAATATCAGCAAAGTTAACATGACCAGCTCTGCAGGAGTGTCACTGGAGTTTCTTTGAGAAATGCAGAGTGAATTTTGGAAAATACTCCAACTGATCTTGTTGTGGAGGGTGCCTTCACAAACATGGTGTTTTTGGCCACATGTAACATCATAGAATGAAACTGTGACCTCACTGTAATCTACAGATATTCTTCTCACCCACTTAAGTGGCACCAGGGACTCAACCATTATAGTTAGTGTATCTGCTGAGTTTACCATTCGAAGCAACCTTACTTATAAATCTGTATGGCCTGAAACCAGCTGAGAGTGATTGGAAGTACTTGCACAGCTAAATATACACCTCTGTTTCTGAATCCTAACCCTTAATGAATACATTTACAAATCTCAGAAGTACTGCTACATTAATAACACTGTGAGAATGTGGAATCAATAGGTATGCAGAGACAGCAGGCTGAAATATTATTATTCAAACACTTTAATACTGCCTTGAAATTGCAATCACAAGAACTTACTCCCTACACCAAAGGCGCAGTCATCTGAACCTCCGAAGATGGATTACAGACCTCTGCTGTGGGGCACAGTGCAGCCCTGTATTTCAGAGAAGAGGATAAAATCTCCCGAGGCTGTCAGTTCAAAGTGCCCAGCCTCAGGGATGAAAACGAGGAGCCACTCTGAGGCAAGCACTCGCTAAGCGGGGGCACTGCCATTCCACCTGCTCTCTGCTAAAGTACTCAGGCACACATCCTCTTTTTGGGAACTGTCCCCTCCCAGTCCCTCTGGAGACCCAGATCCAAAGGTGCTCATGATCTCATTTTCTCTGTGCACAAATAAAACATCTCCTTATTTACAGCCATCAGCTGACCTATTTTAGGAGACGATTAACCTGAGCCTAAAAATACCTACTTCTCTTCCCTAAGACGGTGAGAGCAATCAGCTTAGCTGTATATATTTACCCTACAAAAATATAAATTTAGGAGGGAGGAATCCCAGCTTTGCTGACATATTTAGCTCTGGGATGTTTTCAGCAAAATGGCTGGCTGCTAGCACAGGCTGTCTGTGAGGAGACTTTCAGTGGCAATGATGGAGAAGGGGGAAAAAACAGAAGGCTTATCAGGCTTTCCTTCTTCCCAGTCCTCTTTCCTTCTCATTTCTTCATGGGGGACAACATGAAACAACTGTTTCCTTTGAAGAAGCTTGCTGGGCTGGGACTGCGGCAGCGCTAGATGACAGCTTGGACTAGCTTGGCTCTCTATGCAGGAGAGGAGGGTAATGAGGTTCCAGCAATCTAGGTGGAGGACTTCCTGGCCCACCAGAGTCTGAGGTGTCATAAAGGAGCTGCCAGACTAGAAATTGAAATCCAAGTTTGAGCAGTGACTTGCAGCTTTTTTCCTTTCCCAAAAACCCTAGGCAAGTAATTTTGTCATTAATGTACTGCAGTAGCACTGGGAGGCTCTAATTGAACCTAGGGACCCATAACGACAGAGGCAATAAAAGCAAGTAATGAACCACTCTATCTTTGCTCAGAAGAGACTGTAATTGCTCTTTGCTTCCTTTATGCCCACCTGCAAAATACAGGCAGCAGAGACCTACCAACCTCACACAGGGATCATGAGAATGATTCCAGAAACATTTATGAAATGCTTACAAGCCATGGAAACAACCACCTTAGAAAATAAGAGACATTAAAAACCTGGCTTGTAGAGCTGTGGAGCAGTACCTACCCATTTGTCACCTTACAAATAATATCCCATTTGCCAGTGGTATAGACCCATGATCCATGACTGGCAGTTGTAAGCCTGATGCTGCCTTTGGGGACATTATGAAACCAGCAATGTCTTTGCAGGTTTGCACCCAAAGACCATTTGAAAGCTTAAGTATATTAAGCACAGTTCTCTGCATGTTGTTTTCTATTGCTGACAACTCAAATTGATTCTCTGTAATCAGGCAGTTGGGTAGCCTTTAAATTTAGACTGTAATCTCCAAAGTGGGAAATCTTTGCTGATGTTTGTACCATCAGGAAAGCACCTTGAATCTCCACGTGGCTTCACAATCCTGTCTAGACTGCTTTCACGTGACATAAAACCACTGCTGAGTAGCTCCACACCCACTCCTACCCCTGCCTGAACTTTTGTTTCCTTGCGCTCAAAACCATCACCAGTTGAGCTTTTCTTCCCCAAAAAGCCTGAGTATGTGAGCCACCTCATGATGAGGAGGCTGCTCCCAGGGCAGGCGGAGTGCAGGCTTTCAGTGCTGGCTGCTCAAGGGGCTCTTTGCAGCTGCTACAAAAGCCGCTGCTGGCACCCCAGGGAAGCACTCCTTACCAGTCCAAAAAAGGGGGTTTGTTAAGGATGATCCTGTCTGCACGGAGACTGCTCGGGGCTGGTAGGGAGCCAAGCCCTCGGCTGCTGCACATCAGCAGAGTTTGCAGCCTGGGCTCAGCACTGGCTACATGACATGGGGAAGACAACAGCTTTTGTTCTTTCTGACCTCCCTTTTTCACTCTGTTATGAAGCTAAGAGGGAAAAGCTCACTGGCTTTCAAGCAGCGGGTGACCAGAAGTAGGAGGTGACTGACCCAGAGCTGGGCACTGTTCCGCAGGAAAGTCATCACACAGCCAGGGGGCTGGGCTGCCATTTTAATGTATTTTAAAAATTCTCTCAGTGCAGATATACAGTAACCATGTATATATGACAAAGTCTTTGAAAAGTTAAATAGTGACAGTGACTCCAAGTGTTTGAAGGATATACTTGCAGTTTCTTCAGCCTTTTCTAGGAAGCCCTGGATGTGTGTCACTACAGGTAAAGAAAAACTGTCTGATCTGATCATTTTAGGGAGCGCTTTTCCCTTTTGTCAAACTAAAAGGTATACTTCTATGGCAAACCTACCAGACAAGTGTTAAGTTATAGCCATACTCATTTGCAAGTTCTGATGCAGACTGGGGTCCTATAAACAACAGCTGCTGCAGAAACCCACCACATGGTCCAGGCCCAGAACCTTGTGTTTTAATTTAAAAGTAGGTTCCTATTAAGAAATCTTCTTAGATCTCTGGAATACTTGAATATTACAGTATTTTCTTTTACACACCATTCTTGATGAACTTCCTGCCTTTGGATGTTCTAGGCTGCATTGCTCCAACCTGGCTGTAGGACTCAATGCAAGGATGAAATGACTACAGGCTATGATGGAACACCTGTGAGAAGGCTTAAGTGTCTGTTGTTATAACCCACTGCACTCAATGCAGAAGAAACAGCACAGCTCATACAAGATGCTTGAAGAAGTGGTAAAGTTGTCTCTCTGCTGAAGGGCTCTACTGACTGTTTCATTGACATCCTTTGAAAAATGGGACTTCCAGCAGAAATAGCTAAAATAGTCACTAGGAGAGATACAAAAGCTCACCACCCATCTAACGTAACATCTAACTAACCTACAGCAGTGACTGTTTGTTCTGAACAAAGTATGGGCTTGTATTTCTGAGTTGGCAATGCAGAGAAAAATGGACTTCTAAGTTGCTCTGACTAGGGTATAATACACTTACCTACACCTGAGATAGCACTGCAGAAAAATAGGAACTTCTAAAGTATGATTCATCTCATCCTTAGGCAGGTATCAAAAATAATTCTAATGAACCTCACTGCAGAAGTACTTATTTCCTTTCAATGGCCATAGAGGGACTCTAGATAACTAACTGAGGCATATTTTTCTATCTGAAATTGTCACAAACCCATCCATCCATTCCCTAGAGCTTTGCTGTCAATACAAGGCTTTTGATATGGACCAAATCCCTGTACTCATTCTGCAGTAAAAGATTTAATTTTTTAAATTTCATGTCAGCCCCATGACAAGTCATCTGTCCATGATTCCAAGGAAAATAGAGGCAAATAACAGCAATATCATTAGGTGGTGTCCACTCCCTCCATTCAAAGGGTTCCACAGAAAATTAGCTCAGGCTAGATGCCTGTTCTTGACTAGCTACCTATACTTAAGTAGCACTACAACAGTGGTCCAATATAGCTGTCTAGACTGCCTTTTTGATGCTGCCACAAACATGTCTTTCATTTTCCAGAGATCTAGCTTCTAAACAGTTGAAAATTAGGGGAAAAGTATGCCAACTAAAGAGGTGGTTGGCAGCTGGGGGTAATATAGGGTTGAAAGAGAGAGAAGAAAAATACATCAAATGTCTTAGAAATATTTAGTTTTAATATTCACTTTATTTTAGTAATTCAATATCCATTGCAATGGAGGTGTCTAAGGAAGCAGTGATAAACCTTAGGAAAATGTAACAGACGGTATTAGTGAGCAGAACGCCACCAAACCTATCCATTCCCTATTAGCTGACTTCTGCCTTAAACTGCAAAATCACCACTTAGTCTTGAACTTGGCTGCTCAGCATTTCACAGAGGACCTCCCTGGTCCTCTCCATGTGTCCTTTCACAAGGAAGGTACTAACACATCCCAGCAGAGTCAACAAGCTGTGCTGACTGTCTCTGCTCTCAGGAATAGATTCAAGGAGCCTCTTCTGTCCAGCTGTAGGGACAGAAGCAGAAAAGCTCTGCCTCTACATATGAGACTGCAGTTCCAGCTGTCCCTGAGAGCAATCTATAAAAAGCTGCCTAAGAGCCATTTCCACTTTTCAAAGTCTCTTAAAATTAATGTTTGTCTTTTATTTATTATTCATTTAATTATATTCTTATACAAGACTTTTACACACAGGTTTTGAGAGGCCGAATACATTCTTTATCACATTTTACTAAACCAGAATTAAAGCCTGTCTAGAAGGACACTGTTTTCAAGTTCTCCCTCCATACTTGCAGTTTTCCTGCAGCTCTTGCAGGAGATAATGGGGAAAAGAACAAAATCAAGAAAAACCCTGTCGGTGCCTTCACGTCAGTGCCTTCGCTGCATTGTAAGGAAATATCAAGGAAATTTTCTTAAAATACCCTTTTCTCAGTGGCTGCAAGTGAATGGATAGTTAGTGAACAGTGAGTGCCTTAATGCTTGGTGTTGCAATAAAATCTGGGATATTGGTGAAGTTACTGTCTCCCCATTACTCTGACTTCACCACACTTATTAGAGGAAAATAATTTGAGCATATCTCCTGCTACAGAAATAGCCTGTGCACATTCCTTTATCAAGTCATACTGTGGCTTAGTGTGAGGTGTTAAAAAGGAAGATGTACATAAACTATGTTAGCTACTATCTCCAGACACTGCAAATTGTTTCCTTACAAATAGCTGGCAAGCTTGCTTGTTGATCAACAGCAATCAACCTTGGCCATCGTCATGGCCAACTTAAAATTCATCCAGAATAAACACAAGACCTCTTTTTCCTGTGCTCATGAGCTTGGGGATCTAATTATTTTGAGAATATTCATCAAACTCTCTGCTTACTCTAAAAATAGTATGGGGTGGGGTTTTTTTGCTGCTGAGTGACTAGTGGGCAGCTGCTTCATGCATTTATCCATTCCACAATACAAGATCTGGTAACTCCATGTACTCAGGCACTGTGTCTTCAAGAGACGGTTGTCATAAATAGACTCCACCTTACAGTATTTGACTTTGCCAAAGTGCCGATTAACAGCAATTAACTAATTCATCTTCAGGGCAACCCCGTGAGCTAGGTAACACTGATATAATTAACACCAGAGTAAAATGAGATTTAGTAGCTAAGTTAGTTGCCTGGGCAGAGGCCTTCATGGTCTAGTGGATTAGACATCTGCCTCTCCAACCAAAGATGTTGAGTCTAATCCTTTTTCTGACATTGATTTGCTCTCTGACCCTATGGAAAGTCAATTAACTTGTCTGTTTCAGCTGCCCTAGAGATAATGATGCTTACCTACCTGGTGACACATGGGCATTTGGAAACTGTACTAAATTACACTCTTAATGTATTCTTAGGGACTGTCAGTGGAAGAGGTGAAACACTAAAGCTAGGAAGCTTTAATGTCCTTGCTATTTTATCTAATTTTTCCTACTCACACCAGAAATAGCCTGGGGTTAAGATCAAATTTCTTGGGTTCAGTGAAACTGCTTCTGGCACCAGGAATTTTCATCACATCCTGTTTGAGCAGCAAAGTTATTTAGAGTACAGGTCAGCACTAGAATTGCAATGGAAAATTATTTTAAATTTGGCCATGGAAGAAAACAGGACCCTTCCCATGCTGCCATGAGGTAATGAACAGACTGTCACAGCCATCACCATCAAGCACCCTGGATTCAAAGGGAGCAGAGCCTGCTGCAGAGACCCCCGAGCCTGTGCTCATACATCATCCCCAGTTCCCTTGAAACGAGACTTCTCCAGCACAACTTCTACAGGTGTCCTGACCCCTAGCAGGGATGCAATCCCACAGGAGAAGTACCTGCATACATGCACCTCCTGGAGCAGAGACACCTGATCTGCCATCTTGGAGCAGTGGGGAGCTGTACTTAGGAGGAGGACAACTAAAACCTGCTCTGTTCATTTCATTAGGAGCTGTCCCTGAACTTTTCTCCTTTTCATGACATGCCATAGAGTATTAAAAAACACCACTTCTGTAGTGGGCATTTGAACTGCCCAGCAGGTATCTAGGCTGGTGGCATGCACAGGTAACTTTATATCACATTTTGTGCATTTGACTGGGCTTTTAATTATTTCTACAAAATATTTGTTGCTACATATCAAGTTTTCTAGGCCCATAAAATCTCCCACAGTTCTAATGCAGCAAGAAGCCAGTCAAATAGGACATAAGAACTCAACATTTACCTTTATTTGTGTGAGAAATATTAATTTTCCTTCTCTTTAATAATGAAGGAAACATCAGGCACTTTTTGCCTTTTGCTTGCTGAATTATAGCAAACGTAGTGAATGCTCATGCAGGCAGAAAATTAATAACCTGCTCCTGCCTCTGCTGCAACACTGATCACTTCTCAGCATCCTTTGTGCTGCTGATCCACCATGCACCAGCTCTTTCATTTCACTGTCCTGCTCTCTTCATCATCAGACTGGTTAGCACCAGTTTCTTCTCCACCCTCCCAGCTCCACTGATAATGTGTTTAACATTTACTTTGATGCTACTCCTTGAAGCTTTTCAAAAACCTTTTCAGAAAGAAGACCATTAAAAAAGAAACCCTTTAGGGAAAGAGAATGAGGAAGGCTGAAGCAGAAAGGGTATGTGCTTATGTATCATACACCCCTGTAGGCTTTGTCTTGCTGCAAGCCTATACTGCTGTAAATAGGGAATAAACATTGTCCTCTCCTAAAATACACCTGGACTAGCTCAATAAACCCTGATTTACTGGCTGCTACTTGGACAAACATATGCATAATAAATCCCAGTGAATTACTAGACAGCTGTCAGATCAATAATACAGATATTCCCAAGGCTGAAAGACTCTCTATAGATTGTCCCTACATATTTACTTTTCGCAGAGTTCAGTGGTATCACAGACCAAATGGTTTCATGTCTACATACTGTGAAAGAACTTATAAATGTATTCTGAGGATTTTATTCTGAGCATGGCAAGGAGCATAAACTAAAACTCTATTCACCCCTTACAGGCGTGAAATATAAATCCTTAGTGCTGGTTTTGACACAGATTAAAATTACCTGTGTGCTAAGAGGTGATTAACATGTAACACATTTGGCACTAGCAGGACATAAAATTACATTCAGACAGATTACTGGACACTCCTAAGCATTTGTAGCTTATCTTGTAATGTTATCTCACGCACTCACATGTTTGATTGGGTTGCTTTTCTTTTGTCTTACTGTGTGGAGAGTTAGAGCCTGTACCTTACTGCACCTAATCTACTTATACATGGAAACATCCATTAAACTTTAAGGTTGAGTTTCAGATCTCTGCTGAATCAGGATCTTTATTTAAATATGTAGCTTTTAGTATTATATTGCATATTTTGCAGGATTTCATAAAACTATGCAACATACCAGCTCTGTAGTCTAGATTAGAGATTTAGACTTCTAGATGAATCTAGACTTACTCTATTGATAGGGTAAAGGATATGTAATACCATGTTCTTCTTTTTCTTATTAATTCTGTCCAGTGGCTTTTGTTTAACCCTGTATATAAACATTAACAGTTTCCTGTGAGATGTTTTCCCATTTTTAAGTTTGGAATTAAATGGGTGATTTGCATACACTTTTTTTAAGTAGAGTGTAAAGGTGTACGGACCTTCAGATTTATATCGGCTTTGCTGTAAATTAATGCTGCTGAAGTCAATGAACACACTTGAACCTGCAGTGACCTTGTAAAATACTGGTGGCTATTTGGACGAAACAGAATCTGTCTGGATTGGAAGAGGGAAAGGAAATCAGTTCATCTGAAGTTTGGTAATGTGGTAACAGTTACTGTAAACAGTGTTTTTACTTCTTAGTATGATCACTGGAAGATAGTATAGTCAGTATTAAATCAGGGCAGATACAGATGATAAAGGCAAAGCTTAATCTTGCTAGGATTAGTGACTCCAAATTGATACGGCTGAAAAACATCGCAAAATGCTGAAGTTAGGTGGCTTCAGGGGCTAGCAAAATGCCTTGCCTGGTAAATATCAAAAGTCTTCAAAGACAATGATTGCACCCGGAAATTCTGATTTGATTACCAAAATTTAAAAAAAAAGCCTACTGCAGTAGCCTCATTTGTACTTTAATTAAGAGCTTTGTTTTTAAATATAACCATCTGACTCCCTAGGGTTATTTTTAAAGTAAGCTTCTGGCAAGGCAGCAGTGTGGTGGATTAGAGGCTTGGAATTGAGGAAAAATCATAATTCAGCGTTCAGTTTAGAATAATGTGTGCATATATACAAATACATGTGTATGAAACATCATATAACAGGATACAGGACTGGATTTATTAAAGCCTAATGGAAAGGTATTTCCTCTTTTAATATTCTAGATCTCTTTTAATATATGCGATGCAGATATTGCACTACAATCTGATTCATGTAAATACCATAATAATTGCACATCAATCTGATCAGTTCAGTGAAAGCTCTGTTTTACTACAAATGTAAAACCAAGTTATCAATTTAGCTGTCTGCATCTAGAACTCCATCCAACAGTGGCTGTTACACTTGATGTGGATATATAGGATGTATCACCCATCAACTCACCGTTTATCATGGAGTATGTAGGCATGAGTTGAAAAGCAGCAGGCCCAGATAAAGCACAGTCATGGAAAAGAAGCAGCAGGGTAATAGCAATGGGGGCAGAACGGGGATGCTAAAGAACCATGCTAAAAGGGGAGGGCTGGGGGGGAGGGTGAAAGATCTGTACAAGACATGTCTGAACATGAGAAGCCAGAAAATGGTTTTTTCTAGTTCTTATTTCAGAAAAGAACTTACAGCTTCCAAATTTTAATGGGCAAGCATGTGCATCCATGGGGAAATCTTCAAGCTGCATAGGACATTCAGCAGAGATGGTCAATCTGTGGGGGAGTAAAAAGAAAACACAACATTTTTTTTTCCCTGCACTTTCCCTTTAGGCCCCACACTGCAATACATGAATGCTGACACAAGCACACTTTTCCTGAAGGCTCTTGCTCCTGCTGAAATCACAGCAACCCCCTGTTAAACTGAATGTGAGATAAGCCAGGCGGACCACTCTGTGTGCATGCCCTAGGCATTATCTAGTAACCCTGAGACATGTGAAATTATTTTATTTATGTAAGCTGTCCCAATAAAATCACTCTTTCTTATTAGTACATGAAGAAACTCCTATGATGGAGCTTCTGCCATATACCTTATACTTATCTGCTCTCTGTACATACTACAACTGGACTAGGAATTTGACTCCTGGGTCAAATAGCACTGTTACAGACATAAAGAATCATTGACTTTACATGTAGATGTAACTATTTAAATCCATAAAATAGATATTTATAGATAAAATTATATAATATAACCAATTATAGCTATATATAAAGTTATATATAATCAAGGACATACATGCATCACTTTATACAGCACTATAGTTAACTTCTGTGGAAATCACATTGTACTGGAGTCCATTTCAGTTCAAAACACTGTTAATTACCTGGGAATCTTGTCAGGCAAAAACAACAGAATCATCTTCCCCAGCGTACTGTCTAGGGAAGCAATTCTACCTTGGACTCCCCAGCCACTATGTGGAAATATTTCATCTAGACTGGACATAAGGGTAGGGAAGAAAAAAGCCTTAGGCAAATATAAATGTGTCCCATGGATGTTCTGTATGATTGACAGATCAAGCTGAAGACTAAGAAAAGTTTGAGGTAAATTTCTGAGCAGTGCAATATCAGTTATATTGATATCAAATGCATCAAATATATCAAATATCTCAAGAGAGCCAAAATTTGCTTCTAGCACAAGGAGAATCTGTTTTGTTTATGGAATTTTGGTATTTGCATAATACAGATAGTTTGCTCAGGATAGTGAGGATGAAAATCTCATTTTACATTACGAATATCTTTATGCATTTCTCATTTTATGCTGTTATTCCACCTCAGAGGCAACAGCCCAGAGATATCCAGTGCATTACAGACTGCCTGGTGCTGGGGTGACACAGGGCTCTGCTGGAGGGCAGCCTGGTTCTTAACCAAACTGTTGTTTGGGGAGTGAAAATCTCCAAAGAAATCCACAACACCTTACTACCAGAATGCAAAAGTACACTTTCCCACTACTACAGCAACATGGAGCCATATATAGCAGCTATATACAGTCACCACTTCCTATCAACACCCCAGAGTGCCATAAGAACTTCTATCCAAAGGGATCATAAAGGGTAACAATATCTGTGTACAGATGGCAGAGTGCTCAGCCAGCCCAGTGATGCCTTGCCAGGGTACTACAGCTACATAGACAATAAACTGGGGGAAACAGCTCCATTCTGCTAACACACAGAAATTCTGGAGCTGGATCAATGGCTGGAAATGGCAAAATAAGCACAGAAAATGCAACAGTATCACTGGCTAGAGATCATATTCTGAGGATGAGCTGGGAAACAGGAAGAGAAAAAGGCAAAATGCACACAGTAATAGAAAATGTAAAGATAATATGCCATAGAAAGCAAAAGAAATCCAGTTCAGAAGAGAGATAATTTCCCATTTGACAAGAAAAAAGGAGGGTACAATATAGAAAAGAAATTACTGACGCCTGAGATACCTGCACTTAAGCAAAGTTGTTCTTGAGCTGTATGTTTGGTAAAGATATTTTAAGGTCACTCAGATATGGAGTTGTCTGCAGTGGAGACTGCCCTTGGGCACCAAAGCCAGCAAAGCCAGTCACCAAGAGTGGTGTGTGGATGGATTTAACACGCTGGTTCTAGTAGTATCCTGTCCAGAACTTCTATCCTTTTCACAAACCACTCTAGTGAGACTTGAAAGCAAGGCTGCCATCCCTCCAATGCATCCATGTTAAGCACTGCAAATTTAATTTTCTTAATAATTTCAGAAACCTTGCTTCAAGAGCCCATAAGAAAGCCGACATGGTCTGCTGCAGTCCATCTCCTATCTCTTTGTCTACCAACAGTTTAGGCATGTCATTTCAGAGCTACAGCTTGATATTTTAATGTACACGCTTGTCATCTGCAAACATCGAAGGAGGGAATGCCTATATCCATCTTACAAGAACAGCAGGTGTAGAATCAGGAAGTGAAGGAATATTCAGTGCAGAATTATGCTTACGACCTGTTTCATCTCACTGTCCTATGAATTGTATCCTGCTGCCTGCATCTCTGGAAATAACCCTTGTGTGTAATGAGGAAGGTTGTAGACATTCATCAACTATAAATGTGGAAGAGAAGTGAAGATGAGTTGCACAGACACTGTGACCTAGTGCAATTTAATTAAGACCCTGCAGAAATTATTTTTGCCTGTCTTAAATAAAAGGGTAGCAGATAAGGCTGGAGGGCATCTGGCTGCCACTACCTGACTCAGAAGCAGCAAAGGCTCTTGTGGTGCCAGGGCTACTCCTCTGTTCTCTCTGAATTCCTCCTTCAGCAAAAGGCAGAATATCCCTTGAAAGGGTGATGCCTGCTGCAGTCTTCTGGGTCTAGCCTGGGGGTAGGGAGAACCAAGTTTAGGTGCTGTTACTGTGCTTGGGTATAGCCTTTCCTTTCATTAACATGAATTCTTTGGATAAAAAAGTTCCTTTTGCTCTTCATTAATGATATCTGCATCCTTCTTTCCTCTTCCCATGCCTCTACCCTAGGACCACTCCTAGTCTGGCCATCCTGAACAAATTAACTAGCTCTACCTATTTGTTACATGCTATTAAGAATTATGTATTTGAGCCTCTTAGGTGATTTTTAAGTGCTCAGTGAACATACTCCTAGAAGCCTCTTACGAAAGTGTGCGTTACCCGAGGCTTTTGAAGTGTCTTGTAATGGCCAATGTGACAAAAAACTTGACAGAAAACTTGTAAGAAAACTTGACTGTGGGTTCTGATTCACAGCACAAATGTCACCACTCTGAATTTCTGTAGGTGCTCTGTGCCCAACAGGAACTGGTTTTTGTAACTGTGTGAGGACCTGAAAAACAAAGTCACTCAACTGACTCCTAGTTCAAAGAGACTGAATTTTCTACTGCATACAGAAACAAAAGCAGCACAGCAGGCATCTACACTCTGGGGGCTGGAAGCATGGGTCGTTGCATACAGATTTGCTCTGAGATGCAGAGCACAAACTATATATTCAAATCATAGCCCCAGGAGTCACCAAAAAATTGATATCTGGGTCTACTCCTTCAAATATCACCTGCAGTGATATTTGCACACTTCAGCTTTTAACATTGTGGTAAAGCTTAGGTCCCCTTTGTATACTCTAGTTTACATAGCTGATTATTACACAGTCCTTGGTCACAGCCAGCATGGCTTCATGGCTTCATGCTTATCAAACCTGATTTTCTTTAATGACAAGGTAACCCATCTAGTTGATCAAGGGAAGCCAGCTGATGTAATCTTTTCGGATTTCCATAAAGCTTTTGCTACTGTTTCTCACATTATTCTTCTGGATAAAATGTCCAGAACACAGCTGGATAAATACATGATGTGATGGGTGAACAACCAGCTCAGAGGTTGGGCACAAAGGGTAGCAGTGAACAGGGTGACACAAGACTGGTGAGCTGTCACTAGTGGAGCCCTGCAGGGCTCTATCTTAGGTTCTGTGATCTTCAACACCTTTCTGAATAACTTGAATGCAGGACTGGAAGGCATACTAAGCCAGCTCACAGATGATACAAAACTGGGACCAGCTGTTGCCTCCCTCAAAGGCCGGGAGGCCGTGCAGAGAGACTTTGACAAGTCAGAGGGCCAGGCAATCATCAACACTATGAAGTTCAATAAGGGAAAGTGCCAGATTCTGCACCTGGGATGGGGCAGCCCTGGATGTATGAACAGACTGGGGAATGAGAGGCTGGAAGCAGCACCATGGAAAGGGACATGGGGGTCCTGATCAATGTCACGTTGAACATGAGTCAGCAGTGGGCCCTGGGAGCCAGGAGGGTCAGCCGTGTCCTGGGGGGGCATCAGGGACAGCATCACCAGCCAGGCAAGGGAGGGGATTGTCCTGCTCTGCTCTGCACTGGGGCAGCCTCACCTTGAATACTGTGTGTGGTTTTGGGTGCTGCAACATAAGAAAAATATAAAACTATTAGAGAGTGTCCAAAGGAGGGCTATGGAGACGGTGAAGGGCCTTGAGGGGATGCTGTATGAGAAGCAGCTGAGGGGAGGCTGCAACTTTCTCATGAGGGGAAGAGGAGGTGCAGGCACTGATCTCTTCTCTGTGGTGACCAGTGACACAGGATCTGAGGGAATGGTCTGAAGTGGTGTGAGAGGAGGTTCAGGTTGGATATTAGAAAAAGGTTCTTCACACAGAGGGTGGCTGGGCACTAGAACAGGCTTCCCAGGGAAGTGGTCATGCACTAGCATGACCAGAACTAGAGTTCAGGAAGTGTTTGGTGTGATCTTAGGGATGGTCCCATGCAGGAGGAATTGATCTTGATGCTCCTTGTGGGTCCATTTCAACCCAGCGTATTCTGTGATTACAACAAAATAACTCCCAGTTTGCATTTATTTAAAGAAGAGAAAGGAGGCCTGGGCATGCATACATAAAACAGCCTTTGCCTAATCCTTTTCATATGGTGACTCCAGAATGATCTTGCTGTGCCCACTGCAGCACAATTATCTGAGCTAGAGACGACTGTCACCAAACCTGGATTTTTCTGTCACAGCACACACACTGCTCAAAAGGCAGTTCTTTTCAACAGAAGCATTTGAAAGTTTCCCTCCTCCACCATCATTCTGTCTTAATAAAAGCCCTATGGGATTACTTTCACTCAAAGAGAGTCTATGACAAGATTATAAGCGGCTGTTAAAGGTCCTTTGCAATAGCAGGATGAAACTCTGATTTTATTGAAGATAATGGTAAATTCTCCCTGACTTGAATGGGGCCACTATTCACCCAAAAAATTTAAGAAACCCTGATTATAGTTGCTGATTTATTAATGATAAAATTTTGTTTTCATAATGATCCAAATACACTGCTATCCAAGTGTTAATCAATCAACAAAATGCTATTGTGTACCTTAATTATTTGAAAAAATAATTTAGGTCTACAAATTATTTAATCTATCACCTATAATTGTACATGAAAGCTTTATCAAAGCTTCATTATGTATAGCCTTTACTTTAAGAACATAAAGAGATTACTGACGTTCTGTTTCAAGACACATAAGCAAATATCTAAGAAAAGCACAATTCAAGCAGCAAGACTTGTTCACTTCAGAAAAGTCACCTTCAACCATTTCCACTGGGGAATTAAGCATGACAATGCTTTCAAGAGATTGCTCCTTTTTAGCAAGAAGGAAAAGAAGGAGGTGTTAAAATCAAGGCTGCGGCAAGGAAATAAATTCAGGTATTAGGGAGGCAGACATTTGCAGTAAGTGTGCTTCAAGGTGAGGTAAGAAACCCTCAGCAGAAGTCCCCGAGACAGAAGGTACCCTGTCCTGCAAGCCCCTGTTTTAGGGCACTACAGGGACCTCCCAGCTGTTCCCATGATCCCCTCAATGCAAGGAGCATCTGTTCCTACTTGTGGGAAAAGAGAAGGGTGACTGAGCATCCTTCTCCTACCCTGTAAGTGCAGGAAACACTTTCCAGAGTATTATCTGCAGCTGCCAGGCAGGAGGTGAGGGCAGTCATCTGCCCAGGGAGCCACACACAGCTGCAAAACTTGCTTTTGCTTATCAGTTACCAACTTTAATATGAAAACAAATTAAAACAGAGAGCTCTAGAATGAGAGGGGAGCAGAAAAGCAGAATCACCAGTGGCTTTTTGGAGAATTTAATTCAAGATAAATGCTTAATAATAAGAGTTACAGATGAAGGGGACACAGGGAAACTTCTGTTGGTGCTAAGGTACTATGGCCAGAGAGATACAAAGTTTTTCTGCCTATTTGCACTAATCCCCAAACCAGCTCCATCTTAGTTGTTCATTTCTGTGCACTACCCTTAGCCCTGTTTAAAGGGAGCATTTAAATGCCCTGCTTTGACCCCATCTGCAACCAGTACCTGCTATGGGACTCAGGTGAGCCCAAGTGCCCTTCCCAGCATGAAACCAGACATTTTCCTTAACAAAAGGCAAAATATTTGCTTGAAATTCATCTTAAACCTACCTCAACCTATCTCCCCAACATGCCATAAAAGAGATAAGTGGATTCAGCCTTTAGACAGGCTATATCCCATTCCAGTGGGCTTGTTGGCTCCCTGAGAAGGGAGACCTCAGGGTTGGATCAGACCTTTTTCAGGAGCCAGCTCCAGGAAAAGCCTCCCTGGGTATCTGATCCAACAGCACCTCGGCAGAATTATTTGAGCCCTTGAGGTATCTCCAGTCTGCTCTCTGACAGACATGGGGCCAGGATAATAATAGAGTTGATGTTTTGGGTTGTTTTTTCAACCTGTGAACTGATGCCTGAAGGATTTTTCTGCTTTTCTTCTGAATACTTCTTACACTGTTCCCTATGTTCACAAGTATTAGCATGCATACTTGTGATGCTTTAGGTGATAGTTTAGCCTGGTTTCATGGTGTTTAGGAGGCCAGTAGACTAAACACCCCTGAAACCACGTAGAGTTAGAAGACCAAACACTCTGTTTTCGTGGGCCCTCAAGGTCTCCTAGTAGGACAGATTTTGTAAACCAGAAGTTAGCCCACCCAAGCCCCTTATTGGGCCCTCCTGGTAGATATGCTAATGTGTAGAGTCTTTAATTGTATACTCGACTGAGGGGACGGGGCTTTTGCGGCGTGTTCTACCTGGACGGCAGAAGCCATCGAACGGGATCCTATTAAAATACCGAGGTAAACAACCCCCAACCCTTTCACCGTGTCTGAGCCTTTATTTCCTAAGACCAGAAAAAGGCATCAGAACACATGGTTAGGTTTGTGAAATTATTCATTTGACCTTGACTGATGACACAACCATTCAGCTGTGCTCCCACTCTGATGTTTTGGGAACTTCAACAACCAACCTTCTATTTTTTCAAAGGTTTTAAAGCAAGACTTATGTCATGCCCCAGTACAGGAAGTGTACAGTGTAGGGAACTGATGTTTCCTTGTGTTCCTGAAGTAAACATAACATGCCAGTATAAGCATATATTTTGCATATATATATGTATGTATATATGCATACACAAGCATGTATATACACACACAGACACACACACAAATATCTATGAAGACCTTTCTTGGTCTGAAATACTTGCTATACAGTCCCAACAAATTCTGTTGGTGGTAGTGGTTTACAGAACACCACACAGAAGTGTTAGAATGTAGACAGATGTTCACTCATGGTAACACAAGGGCTGTAAGAGTCAGCCTGAAAGCTGCCCCTGGCTGGGAGATTGTCTGCACCCTGGCTCAGGGGGAGAGAAGTGATTATTCTCAGTAACTCAAACACTGCTTTCCTCAAGAATTTCCATTGCTTTGCTGGAAAAAAGGCCAAAATACAGATTCATGTATTCATGCATGTCCATGTGGGATGTGGAGGCAGTTCACTGCTTCCTACTTATAAACACTCAATTCTTTGGAATACACCAAATAAAGTGAACCGAGAATATAAAGTAAAGCTAAGACTAGAGTGAGGTGGTCTGCAGAAATTTCTCTTAGCCCATTTTACCTTCATAACCACTGCCAAGAATACTACTATGTCCCAACTTTCCTATGATCCTGAGATATGCTATCTTTATGTGTCACTGAAATGTCCTTTAAAATGCTTCAGGGAAGGGACTGTGGAAGACTAAGAGCTCTATTAATTGATGCTTTTGGGAGCTGTGAATACATAATTCAGATGCATGGTGTACTTGAGCAAAACTCTCATTTTAAGCAAACAAAATCCTCAGCATAGCTTCTGCTAAAGTGTGAAACAAGACTTCAATTGCCTAGATTAAATGCGCTGAAGACTAAGTTATTGTGAGATGATCTGAGGTGGACAGAATTGATCTCAAAAGCTGTGCTACTATAGGAATGACCTCCCTGCATGTGGAGTGCCTTGACATACCCAGAGCATACTCTTAGACAGGGGCAGGGGAGATGTTCAGCCTCTAGACAAAGAAAAAAGAGAAAAAGGCAATTAAATAACCAATAGGACACACGAATTATATGATATGGATTTGGGAGGTTACACAAAGAATAGCAAAGCAGATGTTTATAGTAGAGGCAATATCTTTCATTCTCCAGTACTTTTTTTAAGTGCATAAAACCAATGGATGAAGCAGTTAATTTATTCTTATCCAGCTTTGCCATACAAGTTATCTAATGAAGTCCACAAGCAAGGTAGAACTTGCTGGAAAAAGCCCTGATTTTAAATCAGACTTCCTGGTGCAATCTTCTTGACAGACAATTCCTTCTTCAGATTCTCCTCCTACGAACTTCACTTTCCTGAAGAAACTTTACATCAGAATGGCTATGCAGTTCTGAATGCTCTGCACAGTATCACACCCATCTACTGGACAGTTTAACTTAAAAACCTCTCCAAGCTTTCTCTTCTTTATGATCCCTTATCCATGATGAATTCTCTTTTGGCACCCCGTGAGGAAGTTTTCCAAATTTCTCCGCTGCAGCAGCTTCCTTTTGTAGTGAATTCTTGAATTAAAACCCAAAAATCTAACTAGCTCTAGCAATGCTGAGAAGCTGATGCAGTTGTTGATACAGGTGAAATGGGAAACAACACCTCAAGCAGCCCACACTTCATTCTGCCAGGTCCCACATTCCCCAAGTCTGCACATGCTCCATGTTTTGGCTATAATCTCCTTATCTGCATGGCTTTTTGGCAGCATGTTCAACGAGGAGCTAACTGCAGCAAGTACAGTTGTTCTTGAAGTGTTGAGTAACACTGAACTATGAACTCCTTTTTGGCTCTCAAGAGAGGCCAGTCCCAGTAGGCAGAACTAAACACCAATACCTGGTCCTGGTCAACTGCACATCCAATCTTTGCTTTCAGTGGAAGAAAACCCAAGTACAGGAGAAAGAAGGGATCACAGAAAGCACCCTAAATGATGAAGGCTAAGGACTGTTGTGGACAGAGTGCAAGAATCCTCCAATTTTGATATCATCTGCTAGGCAATTTGATCAGCACAGATTTTCTGACTGGCCAAAAGGGCAGTTTTGTTTTTCCTTTTCTGCCTGTCAATATGGCATGTGTTCCTCCATGGATGAAGGCTACCTCACCGCACAAACATCCTTTTACTTCCTCCCAGTTCACACACCCTTTCTATTTCTATGGACAGGTACAAACTACATGAAGTATTTTCTACTGAGAAAAATTGCGTGGATTTAGAAAGTAAGGGTGGGGTGAGGGATAAGGAGGAAGAGCAGACACCAGATGGGCAGTACCAGCCCATTTGGGCTCTCTCACATCTAGACTGGGATGCACAGACATGGCAGGGTAGGTAGGAAGGATTATGACCTGGCAACCCAAAACACAGAGCTGAAATCTTTGGTTATTTTCCACAGTTCAGACCTAGAGCTCAAAAATACAGTGTCTTTTCAACCACCTGCATTTAACCACAGCCTCCTCTTATCCATATAATGTCCACCTCATCATAACCTCTTGCCTTTTGTGTAACATTAATGCTCCCCACACCTCTGCAGAAGAGGGAAGCAGCAAGTGATTGGGATGAGAGGGTCTTTCACAGGGATATGTGCACATCCCAATGTGTTTGTACCTCATTGGAACATGAAGAATGTTGTTTTGCCATCCAAGCAGGACGTTATTACCTGAGGGTTTTTGCCTTGCTTCTGAAATGCTACATGCTCCTGATCAATACCATAAAGGGCCAGGTAAAGGGTCAGGCTGTGGGTGTTCACTGCTCCAGGAAAAGAGCCCTATGATTCCTCAGCTGTTTAACATCATAAATAGCCATTAAACAGGCCTCAATTTACCATCTGTTTGCGATTTATACCACCAGTGCTAGCATCTGCTACAGCATAATCACCTGTTTGTTGCAGTTCAACCCCAGAGAAGGAAGGGCCAAATCTCCTAGTGACCTTTGTTTCTTGAGCTCCTCCTAAGGTGCACTACATTCCCTCCCATACCCACCTAGACAAAAGCAGAGGACTGAACCCAATTTATGTGTGTTCAGATGAGCTGTGCTTGCACAGCCTGGGGCACAGAGAGGAAACTGTGTGAGTCCTCCACAAAACAGCCACAAGACCAGCTGCTGGCCAGAACATCCCATAGCTTTAGGTTGCTGGCACACTACCCATTTCCAGGCTATATGAGTATGAAGGTGGGAAACACCAAAGGAAATAACTAAGATGGGACTCATGTGACAAAACAAAGACAACCAGTTATGCTGTGCTCCTTTATCTGCCACTGTAAAAAAAACAACAAAAACCCCCTAAAGTGTGAGTGGAGAGACAAAAGCCTCTTTTCACTTCACTACTAAAGCAGACATCTGAAATAATGTAGACTTCTAACTCCCTAAGAAATTTTCTCCTGCATTGGGAGTAAATCTGAGCCAAGAGGCTCAGCTGCAGTCACCAATATTACAGATGAACAGAATGAGGTGAATCCCACCCACCCTGCCTGGTGCATTCCACCACAGTGTATTTTAGATTACTCATTGACAGTCGGATGTTTCAGCACAAATATAATGTACTTCAGAGGATGGTATTTCGGATTAGGCAGATGAGGATATTAATTTCAGTCTAAGTAAAACAATCAGGGAGTCCACTGTAATGTTATCCTCCCCTAATAATAAAAAAAGACAGCAGAGCCATAACAATTCTTCAGCATCTATCAGGTACTTTCAAAGTCCCCAGATCCAGAAGCAGATTGGGCAAAGACAGAGTCACCAAAGCAGTTGTGCTTTCCCTGAGTGCTTGGGGGGCACCTGTCAGGGCACTGCTTCCTTCCAGGTTCTGTTCAGTCACCCCATCCATGCATGCCAGCCCTGCTGGTTCGTGCCTATAAAGCAGGTGGAACTCAAAGAAATCTGGCAGAAATTGTACCAGCTAATCCCAAAGGGAAGTCGGGTCTGCCTCTGAGCTCAGCACAGACCTAGAACTAAAGTTGTACCTTCTGTAGCTCCTCAAAGTCCAAGTAAGTATCCCCCTCATCCAAGGACAGGCCAGTTCTGGTTTGAGTTTTGTCTTTTAATCAAATCTGCCCTTGCTGTGCATGTTCCATCTCTGTGATGGAGATCTCTGCGGGGCTCTGCCCACTTTTATTACCAGTAGAATAGGCCATTGTCACACACTCTATATAGGGTGTCTATATTTGGACAAGTCATAATTGCCCATTTCGAATGTATTACACCACAGTCTCTTCTGATGCCTTTCTCTCCCTGTGGGTAACTCCAGACCTGGATTTTTCAAAACAACAAATCTTGGTTCCTTGAAGGATAACTTTTGAGAAATGGGGCAATGTGCAACCAAAACAGAGCGATGGGAACCAAGAGACTTGGTGTTAAAACAAGAATCCTGCTGCTATCCTCAGGGAAGGGCCCTTCACTTCACATATCCCTATTTTCTCACACTCTGTCAAAATCTGAATTGATGAAAAGCAGCTGAGAGTGCTTGCCACCACGGCAGTTTTTCATCACTCTGCAAGATTCAGCCCAATGTAAAGAAGTTACTTTTTTTTTTCTTTCCAGCTTCAGGCAGTTTGAAGCTTGAATACAAAAGAAAATGCAGCAAGTCGAACACAGGGAAAGGAAATACGTATTTGTATATCTTCATAGCTTCTAATTAGTTTTGTAATACTTATACCTAAAAAGCATTGACAGATCTCTTTCTGTAGATATAAATGGACATAAAAATGAAATGTTTCTTTGAAGTAAGAAAAACACATTCAAATTGAACAGAAATGTTCCCATCTCGGCATCTGGCTGATGGAAAACTAAGGATTCATTTTAAATCAGATTTGCTGGTCACTTGTCGCTCAGGGGCACACTACCAAACCTGTGTCTGGCAAAATCAGAGCTTGAGAACCTACACATTTCTCATAGAATAATTTTCCCTTAAAAACAAACAAACAAGCAAGCAACAAACAAACCAACCAAGCCTGGATTTCTCATTGAAAGTCTTGAAAACAGCATCGTATCTTCTGGTCAACTGGTTTTATGATCAATAGCTCTAGAGCATAAAATGGTTAGTTTGCTCATCCAAGTCCTTCATGGAAGAGCAGACTTTGTGCTAACATGCACGCAGGACATGTGTTCACTTGCACACACAATTTTAATGCTGAGGGCTAATGTAATAATCAGTATTTTCAGCCTAGGTAAGCCTGTGTGCGCAGGACAGCAGAGCAAGCAGTGTGGTTATGCTGCCATCAAGTGGGCACACATTGCTGACTTGTAAATACCTCTCTGGAGCAGTAAAGATAACAGTATTTCAGGGCTGCACTAAAAATTTTGGAGTTTTTTTTACACCATGCTGAAAAATGGCTGCATTCTCTAGCTGGTAAATTATTCATATGCAAATTATTGGGACAGATTGTACTGTAAACTCTCCCAGGTTCTCTGGCCATCTTCAGTCGCTATAATAACGTGGGAAAAATCTGATTGAGCACTCCTCAGATATTTACTATGTACTATTTGAAATCACAGATTATATCAGATGCATGGAAACCCCTGTGGTAAAAAAAGGAATGTGGGATCCTTTCAATTTGACAGTGATAATGGGGCTCTAAGGAGTGCCCTTGTGATGGCACAAGAAAGATTTTTTATTATCTACAAGCTAATAGAAAACCATTAAAAATGCCTAAAAGCTGCTGGCAAAAAGTTAATTCATGGTCCAAAAGTTAGCTCTAGTCAGTATGCTCTACTTCATGCAATTTTTGGCTTCTTCACAGCATTTTTCCTGGCATTCTATAGCAAAGTTTATCAAAGCTTCTGTCTTTGCAGCCAATTCCCACTGAGCAAAAAAAAATGCAGCTCACTGAAACATGATGGTTCTCTTCTTAGCCTGAAAATGTTGCTTAAATCACTGTTCCAATTTTTCAGAATAGCTTCATGAAATAAATGAATTTTATACTTTTTACAGTATTTATTTCTCAGGTAAGATAAACTAAATATATTTTAAATTTTTAAAAGGAAAGAATCTAATTTTTTTCCTCCATTCACAAAGCTATTTTCTATACATGTTAGTGAAATATGACGTATATTTTCTAGTGCTCTTACTAAAACAAAAATAGTAAAAAATGTAAAAGTGGAACTATGGACAATACTCCCCTCTAGGGGCAGAAACAGAATTTGCAGCATTCCATTCAGCTGCGCTTCATTCGTAAATCACATTAGTGAAATAAAACTAATAGGTCCTCCCGAGTGAAAAACAACCAGATTTATTGATTCCCCACAGAGAACACTACTGTCTGTGAAATCTGTCTGGAGGACATATCGTGTTCCTATATTCACACAGAAGAGTTTTAATGCCAGACATACACAGAATTCTGCCCATTTATCAGATTTCCCTAGCAACACACATCCCATCAACTTCTGACCCAGACAACATATCATCAAATGCAATATGCAAGGAGTACATTTTTCTTTATAAGTAAACACGTGTGTCATGGAAACGTATGTCCTGACAAGTGCTAAACCTGGAAGTTTGCTCAGCTGATCATACTTGGTATACTTGGAAGTGAAATAGAATGGAAGGTCAGCATTGGCTCGGCTGCTTTCCTCCCCTTCATTCAGGCAGCCAGATGCAAGGTTGCAAAAGCAATTCAGGCATCTCTGTCAATGACAGAGGGTCCAATCCTCCCCACACAGAATACTCCTACGTACAGTCTGGGAAGCTCGCAATTCCTCCTTGGAAACGAGGAGAATGCAGAGCTAACAGAGGGTTGTCTACACATCCCCAGATCCTGACAACTGAGTAAGCCTGATGGGAGCTACAGGAACTGGGGCTCAAGCCTCAGTTGAAACTCAGTACCTTCACAATGCACTACCACTGAGACAAGCAGCTCTCCCCCAAAAAAGCCCAGTGCTATCTTCTCAAGGAAAGCCATCCTAGGTAACTCTGCTAGCTGTTACCTTTGTTAGGACACTCTAGGAAGCTGAAGGGGCTGGCTGCTTGTCACAGTCACCTCTGAACAGGTTGGGATGGGATCCTCAAGCCACCCTGTGGCACAGCATGGCTCTGCTTCTAAAGGAGCGCAGCTCCATGCATGTTACAAAAGCAGGCTCCTGACTCGTGTTTAAGCAGAAGAGCATAGACATTTGAAAGTTATTACTTGTAATAGTGGAAAGCAAGCTGATTTAAAAGCTTTGCACTCTTATTTATCACATACACTGTGATTAGTAGAAAATTTCTTTCCACAGACAGTATTGTAACAGAAGAATTGTCACGCTGCATGTCTTTTTAGGTTACAAAAAAATTCTGTTTTTTCTGCAGTCTACAAAATCATCAATCCCAAAAAAATCAGGGGAAAAAGAGCTGAGTGGGATGATGAGAAAGTCTGTGTCAAATCTGTATTTTTCTCCAGCTGCATATACTGAGCTTTTCCTCAGTAGGGGACCTGTGGCACCTGACAATACCATGCCATTTCCACCAGAGAGGCACCTTGACAGAGTAACTCAGATTCAGTGATGAGCTCGCCTAGTCTAGTTCACCCAGCTCTCACTCTGCTAGCTGTTGTGGCTTAGCTTCTCTCACCTTATGAATCAGGGCTTCACTGCATTTCTTTAACACTGCAAAAACCACTGCTTGCACAGAAATCATGCAATCCACCCCACAACGCAGTGTTTTGCTCCAGGCTGAATGTGAGTCTGATCTGGACTTCACTTACACAACTGATTTACACAGAGAATTGGGAATTGCCACTGCAGCAATCTCACAAGTGGTACCACAGGTTTTAAGGCTGGCACTACTAACTTTTTTGTGAAAAGAAGTTTCTCTGATAGCTATTTGGACTTTTAAGTGTGTCCACGTGTCCTCACATTTTTTTGGTTTATTATTGCGGTGATCACTAATTTGGGGCTAGTGAGAACAACACATAGTAGAAGAGAAAATGTGGATTTTTTTTCTTCTTTTAAACATGACTTCGATCATGTCTTTTTAGTGCTAATGCAGTTACAACTGGGATGGTCTAAAGGTGTAAGGACATACGTAAGGATACCCTGTATCTCCTTTTCCTTCTAGAAGAAGGGATTTGAGACTAGGGCCAAAAAAAAAAATCAGATGTCTAAACCACCTGAAATAAAACCTGGGAAACTCCAGGTCCCTGTGTACAGAAGCATAACCCTCTTGAGCCTCAGCAAGTCTTAACCACTGGGGCTGTGGGTGAGCTTGGGACTTGCCCTCCCAGTGTGCAGGACTGTGTGGCCCCACAGCAGGACACAGCAGTGACCAGAGCTCAGCCTCCCACACATGGCTGGGGGTCGCCTGCTGAAAACTCAGTCATCTCAGCACCCAACTTCAGCCTCCTGAGCACTTTGCTGGGTGTCAGGCACCACTCTGGGCTTGTATATGGAAAGCTCAGAATAAGCCTTTGTTGCTCAGTAGGTTTTTCCTTTTATCTCTTTTTCAAGCTGTCCATATGCCTATGGTCTTGGAGAAAACCCTGTTGAAAACAGACAGCAGTCTTTATTACTACAGGCTAATTAACTTTAATGAGCAAATTGCCATACGCTGATATGGGCTTTGTCCTGAAAATAATTTCAGACACCTAAAATCATTGATATTTTATCTTCTATCTATGTTATGCAATGATGATGCTAGGCAATATACTCAAATCACATGAGAAGTACAACTCTGAAGATCTGAGACACCTATTTTGCTTCTTTGTAATATTATGTCCTAGCTTTGTTTGCAGGATTGCACTTGCTAAAGCAGCATCACAATGCTGCTAGGTTATGTCATTTATCCCTATGATCATTTGCCTTTTAGCACTATTAGTCAAATTAATTTTAAAAAATATAACAAAAGCTCCAAGGGTTCAAGACGTACTGCCCCAGAACAAAGTCTCTATTTCTGGTCTTGGATACTGTTCTCCTGCAGTCTGCACTACAGCTGCAAATACAAACAGTAAGAGAGAACAGATCACCATAAAAAAGCCGAACTGAATCATCAAATCTGTTGAGAGTATGCTTTCCATTTAATCAAGAGAAATATTTAAGCACTAGCACTATTCAGAAGCTACAAGTTAATTTGTACTTGAAGGCTACAATTATATTTTCCATTTTTTCTTGATATTCACACAAATATGTGTTAAAGATTGGTTCCCTGGCCCTACTAGGAGAGGAGAAAGTGATGCTCCCCACAAGTAATTGCAGTTATCTGGGAATCAGCATCAGAAGAAATCAACCTTGGCTGTTACCTCATGGTATAGAGCAGAGTGCCATCATCCTCCAGGCGCAGAAGTTTGTTTGGGGTTGTCATGTTGTGAGCAATAGACTTCTTGCCATTGTGGAAAAAGGTGTCTGGGGTCCAAATCTTGCTGGCAAGCAAGTTGTTAAGAGGCAGGCGTTGCATAGGTCCTTTGAATCGCAGCCTTTCATCTTTCCAGCTTTGCCGGAAAAAAACGTCAATGGTGTATTCCTGGCACAAAGAAACACCCGAGGTATTGCAGGATCTGAATAGAAACGATGGCTCCAAAAATGACTTTAGCAAAGTAAATACAACCGAGTTGGCAGCCACATGCTAACTTACCATTTCTGTGTCTGACACAGGACCAAAACTGGTAACATAGATGTCTGTTTTCACCTGAGTTATTCTCTCTGTAATAAACATAGGCTCTGCATTAGTAATTTCTTTAAAATGTAAATACATACTTGCGATGCTTTTTTCTATTAATTCCTGAATCACTCAAAAATCCCCAAAAGATTGAAATTAAGAGCATGCTTGAGGAGGCATTTCATCCCAGATCAAATGCAGCTGATGACCTGTGGGAGTCCAGGCTTTGTTCTTACAGTCAGAAAGAAACCAGCCCTTCAAGGGTACATTTCCTCTGACTGACAGGTTTTGATCATAGAAACACAGAATGCTTTGGGTTGGAAGGGACTTTAAAGATCTAGTTTCAATCCCCTGCCATGGGCAGGAACACCTTCGACTAGATCAGATTGCTCAGAGCCCCATCCAACCTGCCCTTGAACACTTCTAGGGATGGGGTATCCCCAGCTTCTCTGGTAAACCTGTTCCAGTGCCTCGCCACTCTCAAGGTAAAGAATTTCTTCCTAATACCTAATCTAAATCTACCCTCTTCCGCTTTAAAACCATTATCCCTCATCGTATCACTGCACTCCCTGATAAAGCTTTCCTCTAAGCACCTTTAGGCAATGGAAGGTTTCTATAAGGTCTCCCCAGAGCTTTCTCTTCTCCAGGCTGAAGGACCCCCATTTTCTCATTGTGTTTTTACAGGAGAGATACTCCAGCTTTCTCATCATCTTGGTAGCCTCCTCCAAGAGGCTACCAAGGCTAACTTGCTCTAACAGGTTCATGTCCTTCTGATGCTGGGGTTTCAGAGCTGGACACAGTACTCACAAAAGCAGAAGGGAAGAATCTCCTCCCTCAACTTGCTGGCCACCCTCCTTTTGATGCATCCCAGGATGTGACTGGCTTTCTGGGTTGTCAGTGCACATTGCCAGCACTTACACAATACCTACCACAGGATGAGATGAAGTATATCTTGGAAGGACCTAGTCCCCTCTGCTGGCTTGGGTGATCTGCCTGATTTAAGACATCTATCAGAGATGTCCAAAGTTAGGTCAAATTATTTCTACCCTCAAGTCTCTAAGTCCTTCTGGCATCTTTTCAAATCCAGGTCTAATTTAATTTAAGGGCAGAAATTTCAGAAGTTCGTTATGTAAGATAAAAAGCATCGAGCCCTATTTTCAAGCATCTCTGTGTAAAGTGAGAGGAGAAGGAGAGAAAGGGATGAAAGCAATGTGTTGGTCTCACAAGAGGAAGGGGTGGGGGTAGCCAGATTAAAAAAGGGCCAGGAAGAAACATAACAGATGGTTTACACATGGGTAGAAAATGAGAGAAATCTGGGGGAAAGAGATCTGAAGGAGGGCTCAACAAGGTTAGGATGGCAACCACTATTCACATGCTACAGTTTTAAAATAGCTGCTGTAGAGGTTATCAAAAAGACATATCAATACAGATTTGCTGTACTTGTCTAAATATGGATGGTTTGGGGATCTGTTTTTAAAAGAGATACGCGCTACCAAAATAATTTTATACATGCTGACCAGTAAGGGAACCTTGCAGTAACCTGCTAGCATAGTGTGTTGCTCACCTCAGGAAGTACCAGAAAGAAAAACCCAAACTGTATTTAATTACAGAAAAGAAATGTACCACAGATGCTCTCCTAACTCAACCTCAGATGACCTGACTGACTGAAAGAACACGACTTTCAGTAATCTTTTTTTTGTGCTCCACTTGCTAGGAGACAAATCTACTTTCTGGACTTAGTTTAGTTAATCAAAGACAAGTCCCCTGTCACAGTCAAGAGCAAGTACCCACTTGAGAGGGCACCACGTAGATGACAGTCCCATCTAGCAGGGGACTGGCCAAGCCAAGGTGTTATCCTACCTCCCAGTCCTGGGCGCAGTCTGTTGTCGTAGCCGTCCAGCAGACCATCCAAGATCCTGGTGAATATTGTGATGTTATCATTGGCCTCCTCTTTTACTGATGGTGTTGGGGTTTGTGAAAAGCTGTTTTATGCAAACAAAAGGTAACATGTCAAAAGTCATGCTGGTTTCAAGGGGCTTCAGTCCCAAGGGAACTTTGCAATGGAATCTCCAAGCCTCTGTCCTCTCCTGCTGCTCCTAAATAGCACAGGGAGCTGCAGCCATTTATTTCATCATTACTATAAACACATAAATAACTCTCCCTGAGAAGAAGGACCCATGCCATGGAGGTAAAACATTGGGATGTGGGATCGGGGGCCACCTGAGCCCTTTGATTTTTGTCTGTAATGCACAGGTAGATCCCTGTCCCCTGCACTGCCCTATCCTACATCAGCCCCAGCACCTCCCCAGTGCTGTCATGGCTCCATCCACAGCAGGGAGCAAGGTCAGCTCACAGCACCGGCAAGAACTGCTACTGGTTTTCCCCAAGTTAGCTCTCCATTCTTTGGGAACTACATCAGCTGGCAGGGGAGCTGTATGAGCACCACAGGTTTGCCTCGGGATGCACCTTCAAATATGTCAGAAGGTGCTGTTCAATCTTTAAATGCCAAACAGCTTCTAATTTTCAAAGTTTCTGTAATTTATTGCCAGAACAAAGGATGAACTCGAACCTTATTTGAGGATAACAAACTCCCACTACATTCAAAAATCCCACTGGGGTATCACTGGGGTATCTGAAAAACATACTGCTGTACAGAAAACACAGTTCTTCACTCCTCCTCTCTCTTTTGCATAAATTAGTTCTCCCTTGTAGTATGCAAATAACAGCAATGTGTAGCGGGCCTCATTCCATATCTTTTGGGCCAGATTTGTTTTTATTCCAAACTCTTTTCTATTTCATCATTTTATCCATAGCTCAGACCTAGGAAGCTGCTCACAGCACAACTAACAACTTGCATTTTTAAATCTGTTTGATTTTCATTTAAAGATGCTTAGGAAAATCCCCTGCTTATTAAAGCCTTTGCTTACCTAAAGAACAGACATGGGAGATTATCTATAAGGATGCTTCACCTGCAGCAAGCAATGAGCATCTCTTAAGACAGCTCACACGAGGCGCTTATTCATGATTCAGCCTCTGCTGAGATCACCAGCAAATGCTCCAACTGTGACAGGGCACACCGCCCCACGAGGAAGTGTACCCTGCCAGCAGGCAGGAAGACCTTACACTCAGCAACCTGAACTCAATGGGAGACAGTCGTCCAGAGATTAAAAAAAAAAAAATATATAAAAAAATCCATATTTATTTACTATCAGTCCCCAGGGAAATAAATTGGTAAATAAATAGAGAAGCTCAGAGGGTCTCTCTGAACAGCTTTCCTTGCAGAATGCTTGTAATATGTGTTTGCCTTACCTAACAGAATAGGATTCATACAAAGAAAGACAAAGACACCTCAACCTGGTTTTACCTGCAGAAGGTTTCCACTAATGAGACCTCACTGGCACCCCTAATAATGCACCTGGAAGTTTCAGTGACACCAGACCTAGCTCAGAACAAGCTGCTCTCAGCCATGTATCCCCACACAGACCCGGCGGCCCCCAGTCCTGCACTCGTTCTCTTTGTAGTTTGTATGCTTCTGCTGAAAAAGGAAAGGATTGCAAAGCCTCTCAGGACACAGGAGTAAGGTCGGGTCAAGGGAGCACAGGTCTGATTCCCTGAAACACCGATGAAGCCGATGAAAGTGCCTGGTTGAGGAGGTTTCTTATGACCTAAGTGTAATTGGCTCTGCTGCAACCCTCAGCAAGCTCCACACTGTAGAACCCAAGGCCACCAAGGATATCCCCTCGCTGCAGGTGGAGGCATTGCCACAAATCTCGCCTACTTTTCATCTCCATGGTCAAAATACCAAATTAATTCTGTTTTCTATGTTGTAACCACAATCTCTAGTGAGCAACTGAGGTAGACAAGATCGCAGACGTGTCTGACTAAAATGAAAGACAGTTAATCCAGCAGATGCAACCTGATTACAGAAACATTAGACAAGTTTTCAGGCTGGATCATTCCAGAAAAAAGACTGTACACTTTTTTGTCAATTGTAACTGAAGGGATTCACCATTTAAAAGTGAACATTCACAAGTAGCAGCCTAACAAATGCAAACAACAGATAGAACTTACGGACTTTCTTTACATGCAACAACCACAACTAATGCTTTGATAAAGTTCTAATACAAAGCATGAAAATCCAGTACACCTAGAACACTATTTTCAACCCTTCTTATCAATTTTATCTGCTTTTTTTTCATAAGAAAGAGATATACATCATGCTGTCTGCCTGCTACACTGCATCAATATAGGAACCCATTTTCATTTTCCACTGCATCTGACAAAGAAGCAGAGAGATCAAACTTCATTTCATTCCTACAAGTTTCATGAGAAGTTGTGACTAGACAAGGGGAGAGCAATCTAAATTAGTACCTCATTAAGTAAAAATGTAAGGTTAGTAGTCATCTATTCCCTCTGGCTCACTGACTGAGCCACTCAGTATGCATGTAGCTCAGAAACAGCCTCAGCAAGACCAGCCCCCCTCCTCCCTGATAATTAAGAGATATGAAGGAGACTTGCAGGGTCATTATGAAAGATCTTGGGAGAAAAGGACAGTAGAGGTAAAATGTAGGTGTTGCAATGGGAGATGGGAACAAGGGATATCAAATGTGGAGCTGGGATTATTGCAAAGATACAGTGCTGGGGGCACAGGACACAAAGCTTCACTACTTCTCTGCTCTTGAAAAAGCTTGTTATTTTTAGTGCTTATAGCTGAATTCAAAGCCAATTGAATTCTGAGGGAGGATTTCCATTGAACTATTTTTGTGGGGATGGGACAAAATATACTTAGTTCTCATAACTGCTCCTCTCAATCTAACAAGAGTAATTGATGCTGCTTCCTTCTATCTCAGCTGTGTACATCTTTCACAGGAATAGTACACACACCCCATATACTAAAATATTTTTATTTCTCCACAACAAAAGCTAATTAATAGAGGAAAAAGATGGAGAAACAACTATGGTGAATACTAGCAAAAAGTCCGCACTTCTGCAAAACTGCAATCCAATTTAGATCTGGCAGATTATTTCACCCGAAAAAGAAGGCGTCTGATTCTGAATTTCAGTGAAATGCCAGTATTATGTGAAGCTGCATTTGTAAATTGATTGCTGTTTGCTCTTACGTAAGTGCTACTTTCTCTGTCTTAACAGAAAGTTAGCGTAATTTCTGTTATTAAGATTGCTGGTGAAATGTGTATTTTGGAGTAAGGGCTGAGGTTGTCGAGACAGAAGACATGTAAACTCTGCTTGCAAAGTTACATGTATATCTTAGATACTATATAGCTCAATGAATAGAGAAATAGGTGCTACCTATCCTAAACTAATGATTACCACACAGCTAAGGATTAGGCTTTATCAACACATTAGTAGGTAAGCACATTATTGCCTCTCTGCAGTGAAAAATGTTTTTATAGCAGAAATTTTCAGTCAGGGATAAAAATAAACATAGGAAAGAATCTTAGGGAAATGCTAAGAAAATTCAGAGATAATTGCATTTAAAGCTCATTACTGAACATAAACTAAACCAACCAGGAATACTTCTCATCACATTTATTTAATACTGCAATTTCAGGATAACTGAAAAAATTAGAAGCTACAAAAGGGGCCCATCAGTGTAAAATGTAATAACTCTCTAAAGATGCTCAGTTACCTCTTCCGATGACTTCATCATTTCCCACTTTAAACATCATTGTCTTTTTTGCCATCTAGTCAAAATCATGGCAGGTACTATTCATAGCTTCGTTGTAATAAGACAAAAATACATGGCAGATATTTAACGATTTTCCCAAAACTTCTTTAAACAAAAAAGTAAGAATTTCTGAAAAAGTACCTGAAGAGTATTTTGCTATGGAAAGATATATTTTAGTCTCTTAATAGTAATGTTTCCAATAACTTGATTTAATAGGATTGCAATTATATGTGAACTTCAGACAAATTAAGAGTTTGCAGAAGACGGTGCAGAACGCAAACTCCTGGATAAAGCCAGCTGGCCAGACATCAAAGGAAATAGATTTACTTTTCTAAGGTAGCTTCTTGCCACCCCTTCCGTAAGGATTTTTGAGATCTAAAAATGTTGATTTTGTGCATTTGTGCACTGAAGACTCAATTCTTTCACACCGGATTAGAACAGAGGACTGACTAAAATTATGAAACTTTAATTCTATTTTCAGATTCTGAAAAAATAATTCAGTTCTTTTATTTAGGAAGACCAGTGTTTTACTACCTTCTGGGAAGGAGCAATTTGCGGGCAGTGCAGTGAAATACTGGTTTTCACGGGGTGATATCTTACAATCCTCCCCCCGACACCCTAATGCCCCTTTTGATGTCCTGAACTGCTTCCAGGGTCATTAAACACCTCCCAGCACTCTCAGCTCGCCAGGCCACTGACCTGCAGCTTCACTGGGAGGCACTGGGGGACTTCTCCTGCACCAAGCTGGATGGCCCGAGGGACGCTCCTGCTCTTTGGCCAGCTGGCAGGCCAGAGATGCTGAAGCCGTTCGGCTGTTCGGCAGTGGGATTGACTGATAACTGCCTGCCTCCTGCAAGCAGTTCTAGACAGCAATTTAGTTTTCCAGTTATTAAAATTGTCTAATGGGCTCAAAAAGCTATCTGGAGATATGGAGAACGAAAGGAAGACAGAATAAAAAAATAAACAGACAAGCATGACTGCATAAGGATACCATAATTCTTACAAAATTAGTCTTTAAAAACATGAGGAAGAGCTCCCTAGCATCACAAGTACTTGGAATGAGGTATCCCAGCAGAACTAACTGCTTAGGGCTGCAGAGACTAACTTGAAATAACAGCCTGAAGGAGAGGTATGTTTTGCCTAAATAGTAGGATTATGGTCTTAGTGATAAGGCCTGTGAGCTGGAGAAGAAATATGTGAAACTACAGACACACCACGGACTGAATTCTTCAGAGTGTAGAGAAATGTTGGATTGGCTACACATAACTGGGATCTTATGTTCCCTGTGTTTCTGCTATTATAAATATTATTAGCAGATGGCAACTGTACTGTGGGTACACGAACAATGTCCATCCCTGTTGATTTTGGCTCTTGGACAGATTTCTGAAATCACACGTCCAGAACACAAACACACCAGGACTGTGCATCACTGGTGTGACCCCATGGATGGCCTGGGACTTGCAAAGTAAGAGCTGGCCAGCTTGGAGCCAACCATGGGCTACCTTATCTCGGGGAGATTTTTGTGTAAGCAGCCACACATGGCACCAACTCTCACAGGGCTGCCACCACCTGGGCACCCCAAGAGCCCACAAGCAGTGTTTTATCTCACCTTAAAATATTCTTAATGGTTGTATCTGACTTTTAATCATTCTCTAGCTTTATTATTAATGTTTACTTTTGAGACAATTGTGAGTTACCTTGAAATGTTCAAGTGAAATACCTTAACTTGTTAGAGCATTATACAACTCAAGGCTGAATTCAAGCGAGCTTGAAAAAGCTTTGAGTCGTGCTGGACCACTTCTGCATAAGTAGATTCATAAAACTGTTAAACCAAAAACAGGAGGGGAGGGGAGTTCACAATCTCTTCTCAGTTCATCTATATCTTTGACTTTTAATTCAGTGATTTTTCTTTAGATAGCTACTACCAATTATGTCTACAGTCCTCCTCTACTGTCTACTAATGTGGATAATTCTCGATAGTCATTTACATTTATGTTAAACATTAATCACAGTCTTTTGCTGAGATTTCTCAAGTAGCCTAGTAGATTGAGATACATAATTTCTGTTTATGTTACCAGGCATTGTTCATCAAAATCCCCCAAGGTGGCTTTGGCTATGTCAGCAAAAACCGTATTTATGATTTAATATAAATATGGAATGACTACGGAGAACTGTAGAAAAATATCTGCCTTCATCTGTAATGTCCTACAGTACTTTTGTTTTTAATTTGTGCTCCTTTGACCATTTTTATCTAGCATATTGCAAAATATGCTGCAATATAATAGCACAGTAGAAACATGGGTGAAGTTAATAAAGAAGAACCTGGTAGCAACAGCAAGTGTTATCAGTATTAGATTCCTGCAGTTAATACAGCAGCCTACATGTTAATTGTACCACTCCGTCCTGAAGAGTCAGTCCCAAAGCACTTAGCAAATTACACTCTGAAACTGCTTCTGCCTCTGAAGCAGAAGCGCTGGAGCATCCTGTGTCTTTTGAGCAGGGTCAAAATTCAGCCCTAAGGCAGTGTGTGAATGGTGCAGTGAATTGGAGCTGCTTATCTCTGCAGGCCTGGACTAAAATTACTAGATCAGAAATGGGGGGCGAGTGCGGTGGGGGGAATTCATGTTATGATCTCATTTTAGTGCACAGAAGCTTTTTTACTAACTTGCAGAAAACAAGTGTCCTAGTTTCCTCTAACTGTCCTAATCTGGTTATCTACCAGGTTACAGGTCACACTGATTTCTACCTGGGACTTTGATTCAGTATTTGCTTTAGAGTCAAAAAGGAGTTAAACTGTCCGGGTTTTGGGTTGTTCGGTTTTGGGGTTTTTTGCATCCTTGGTTATCTATTCTTCTGTTAGAGGAGAAACACTTAGAAGACCCACACACCAAGCAGGTCACACTCAACTATTGCAATCTGCTGCCTTCTGCAGGGATGATGAACAACCAAGGACTTAAAGTTACAGTCACCAAGATTTTCTCAATGTCGAAATACTCTGTCAATCTATAATTATGTAAAGACAAGTTTAAAGCCAGTCCCACTCTATCTCTGCCCTCTTAAATTCTGTCACAAAATCCTGGGAGACTTTTGCCTTAGACTATGGTGAAAGAAGGACCAGGTTTTTCCAAGGTGAATAAATGAGTGTGCAACTCTTTGCATCCTTTGTAGAGCGCAGTCCCACAACTGTTCATATAAACCTCTGAGGTTACAGGCTCCCGCCTACCTGCACGGGACACGTGGATACCAAGCTAAGCTTTGCTTACAGCACTGACAGTCACCACTCAAAAGTTTGGTCTTTCTCCTAGTTCCAATCTGGAACAAATCAGTTTGCTTGAAACCAGAAACTGATTTGCATCTCCATTTTGTATCTTCTTATAGCAAGGAATTGATGGGTGTGCTTGTGAATCAGCATGTTGGGAGGATTCATTTTTTTCTGGTGAAATCACAAATAATTGTTCTCCTCCACAAAGAAGAATCAACCTACGTTTCCCAAGCACTTGCAATATGCTTTTTCCAGATTCCATTGTATAGCTCATATTCATAAAGTTCCTAAGATCTCTGGGTATAAGAAAGACATATAAATAGAGAGTTTCTGACTTTATTTTTCATTTTCTGAGAGCTATACTCGAAGTATCTCTTTGATACAGTTTTCAAAGCATCACTGTCAGGAAAGCATCCAAAGCAAAAATAAGGAAACGGGATTCCTTGCTACAAGCTTCAGGGAAACACAATTTCTAATTATTCTAACAAGTTTCAGACATCCTTCTAAGCAATCACTATCAGGTCACTCAGGGGGAAAGCCTGTACCAGCCAGTAACATGCATCAAGTGCCACTGTTGCAGTTTTGGGTTCTTTTTTGCACTACTGTCTATAACCAGCACCCATCAGGTGAGAGGGAAGGTACAAGATCCCCACATCACAGGCACAGGGGCAGAGGGCACCACAGGGGCCCCTGGCTGTGCTAAACCCGGGTCAGAGCGTGCAGCAGCTGCAGGCCCACTCTGAGCTCCTTGTGCCCTACGAGCCTTTCCCTATGCCACCGTAGCAGGCATAAAGAACTGATGCAAGAGAGCAAATTTGAACAGGAGATCAAATCACTCCCTTCCCCTTGACACCAGAACCTTAAGATGAAACGCAAAGCCCGCTTGTTTTTTTAGCTGCTCCCTACCACACGGAGCCAAGGTTTCTCATTTCCTTAAAAAACCCACAGCAGAAATTCAAATGCAACTGGCAACTCACCCGAAGTGGCTGGCTAAACTCATGGAAACGCAGAAGAGGAAGAAGTTTTTGATCATGATAAAGTCAGAGACCATCCCATTGTCCATTCCAGAGGAGAAGAGGAACACAGGTGGTTGCTTTGGTGAAGATGCAGCTGTTCACTTTGTTCTTACACTGCAACAATACAAAAAATTGATAAATTATTGCACGGACAGAGAGCAGGATAGCGGAGTTCAGCTAACACCACATCTTTTGCTATCTGCGTTTTTCACAAACTTATCTAGGCTTATGTAAACATCAGCTGTTTATGTAAAATTGCGTATCTTCAAGGACATGTTTTACCTTCTGCTGACAGCAAACTGCAAAACAGGAAAAAATTCTTTGTGGCCCAGCTTCTCCCTATATTCATCTGTGGTATACGTAACTAAAAAAAATTGCCACCATTTTCCAAATGCCAATTTCAACCCTTTACCTATTTCAACAACTTCCACATGCCTGCAAACCCAGGGCTGTGTGCAGCCTCCGCATCCTTTCCTTCCATCGCAATTTTTTCCCATTAAATACCCGGCTTCCCTTTCCAAAATCCCAGTTGAAATGCCAAGAAACACCTACTGCTTCTTGGAATTCATGCTGCTGATGCACGGCTTAGCAAAAGGAGGGTGGGTTGTTGGGGGGGGGGGGGGGGAGAAGAGGGTAAAAAGTGACCTTCCTCGCAAAGGCACATAAACCTCACGCTAGCACGAAGAACGACAGTAATGTAGCTGCTCCAGCGACTGCTGATTTTTGGATACCTGCCTCAGCGACCAGATCACCAATTTCAGCATTGTGCACTAACGTTTTCCTCTGTGCCCTATTAAAAACAAACAAAAAAACCAAAACCACAACAAAACCCCCCAAAAGCCAACAAAACAAAAAACAAACAAACCACCCCGAACCCAACAAAAACCGCAAAACAACCCCCAAAAACACACCCAGAGGAGAATCGTATGGATTTTCCACCTGAACCCTGTGCCCCCGCGCTACATCGCTCAGCAACTTGTTCTCCCACCCCGCCGGCGCCGCAAGGCAAAACGCCCGAACCAAAAGCTGCCCCCGGGGGCTCCCCTGCCCGGCCCGCGCTGCCCCGCACAGGGTCCCGCTCGCTCCGCACCGGGCACTGTGAGGTCGCCGCTCCTTTCCCGCAGCCCCGGCCCGCCCGCACCTGTCCGGCGACCGTCGCTCACTCGCCGCCGCCCGCGCACTGCGCCCGGGGCAACGCGCACCGCTCCGCTCCGCGGAGGGTGGCACCTGCCCGCCCGTGCCCGCTCCGCCGCTGCTTCCCGGCTTCCCTCCCCAGCCCCCGCGGCACCCCGGCATTGCCCCCGCCCCGCCTGCCGGCCGAAGTTTCCCGCGGCCATGTGCGCGGTGGAGCCCGCCCGGAGGGCTGCAGCCGGGGCTCCCCGCCGCCCTCCGCCTGCCCGGCCGGGCGCAGCAGCCCGGCGCTTACCAGCCGCCGGCGGGGGGACGAGGACGAGAGGGCAGTGTTTGCCCGAAAGTTGCGGAGCGGCAGCAGGAGCGGAGCGGGAGCGGCGGCGCTGCCTCCCGGCCGCTGGCAGGCGCGGCCCCGCCGCAGCGCCGCGCCCGCGCCGCCCCCGCGCGGAGCCCGCGGCCGGGAGCGCGGGGCGCGTGCGGGGCGCGCCCGACCCTCGGGCACCCCGCGGGCACTGCCCAGCGAGCGGCCGCGCCCGGAGCCGCCGCAGCCCCGGGAGGCTTTAGCGGCTCCCCGAGCTCCCCGCACTGGTCTCCCGCGAGCAGCCCCCACCGAGCGCGCCCCGGGGCAGGGTCTCAGGCGATCCCGGTCGGCACCGACCGTCCTCGGGGAGAGGGAGCCCCTGCCACAGCCCGGGTGTGTAGGTGCCGTGTGACCGTGGGGAAGGGGCACCCAGCACGGCGGAGGCTTGCCGGTGTATAGGCTCGTTGCACCACACGTGTATAAGAGTACATATGTATACACACACCCCTACATACCCAGATCTTACCTGTACTCCTCTTCCAATGCACCTGACCTAAACCATCATAGCTCTTAAATGCTGAAATGATAGGTTTATATCCACAACATAAACTCTCTTTTTACATCTTCATTATTAGACTTCCGTAGTTTATATATCAGTATTACAAATTCCAGGAGATCTGCAATAACTTCGAGGTTGCCTTGTGATTGTGGAGCTATTCCTGAAAAATGGATGCACTGCTTCATAGCTTCAATGACAGAGCATTACACTTGCTACATGTTCAAGTCACATATAGAATGTACTGCTTGCAGGTGCATTTTGAGCTACATGAAAGATTAAATGAGGTGTTGTATAGTCCCAGTTCCTGGGGATTCCTTGAGATGAATGCAACCTTTTGCAGCATGTGCATGTTACACGTGATAATATATGATTTCAGTATATACTGCTGTGACTGTATTTCAAAGTAACACTCCAAACTCAGTTATTAAATTATCAGATCTAATGAGGTAGTGCATGTCTTTCAGACAACGTTAAGGATCAATGAAGCACTTGTTTTTTCCTATATCCATATAAAAGCTCTATGAAATTAATCCCTCCACTGAAATCAATATTGTTTCTGTAGCTCATTGCCACAGAGGGTGCTGCTCTCTGTGTGCCTAGTTCACAATCTGCACTGTCTGAGTTGAAAACTGGTCGTTAGAAATTTCAGTTTACATTTTTTCCCACCTAACAAAACCAGAAATGTTGCCCCAGGGAGAATTTTCTATATAAACAATGACTCATTTTCGTAGTATCAATCGAGTAGCATTTTCTCGGGCAGTTCTTTGTAATTCCTCTCTTCAGCATTCCCTTGAGACTCATCAGGGCCTGGACTAGATGATCTTTAAAGGTCCCTTTTAACCCAAACCAGTCTATGGTTCAATGGCTCTATATTTGGTGCTTAGCTGTGTTCGAGTTTTACAGCAATGATTTACGATCTTGAATGCAGAGCCAATGACATACGTTGTTCCTCGTTGTTCCTTAGTGACTTCAATAAATATGAAGTTGTGAATGAATGTTGCTATCAGAACAGCTTTTCCAGTGCTTAAAAATATCTGAGTTAAGTAGTATGAAGCGCCAGTAGTTTCTCATGATCATGTTCTTGTCTAGGAGTGTTTAAATCACATTTTCTACAGTGCTTTGAGTTTATAGTACAAACTATTTATATCTCTATCTAGGTGATGTTGTAAAAATATGTGATCCATAAATAATTTTACAAAAGAGATATGAAGGAATATTGGCCTAGACTTTGGTGCGAGTGAGTGAGAGCTGTGTGCATCGGCCTCTCGCTCCAGGTTCCTGGCGAGCAGAGCTGAGTCTCGGTTCCTCTGACTCCCTGCATCTTCTCTGCGAAGCCATATGTTGCAGATTCGCTTCTCAACACCAAAGGGAGAAAGCGTTTAGGAACTGGGGGAGCAGAACACCAAGAAAGTGTTTAAGGAAAGCTTGAAGAAAAAGAAAATATTAACGAGAATGGTACAGAACGGTTTGGGTTGGAAAGGGATCTTAGCGATCACCTCGTTCCACCCCCTGCCACGGGCAAGGACACCGCGAAAGCGCCTTACTCGGCGAAACAGCGAGCTGAGAAGTGCCGGCGTCCCGCATCGCGGTGCCACCCACGCCGCGCCGAGCCCAGCGCTCCTCCCGCCGTGTCCCTGTGCCCGGGTGGGCGACCTCGGCCGGGGCTGCTGGAGCGGCGCGGCCGCCGGAGGGCAGCACAGCTCCACGCAAGCGGCCGCCCCGGCGGCGGGCACGGCAGCGGCGGGAGCCGGGCACCGCTCGCTCGGTGGGCGGCACGAACCGGGCAGGTCAAACGCTGATTGCACGGGTTTGGGGCTGGATCCCGGCAGAACAGTGGCTTTGGCCTGGGACAACAGTTATTGCCAGCAATAGAGAGGTCGCTGCCGTGGAGGCAACGGTGTTGCACGTTCTCCGCTGTGCGTTTCTTCAGGCACTCCCTTGTGATTCACACCCTGTTTGTATCCTCAGCCTCCTTGTCACGTTTTAAAGGGTACGTTGAATTTAGTATGTGAATCAAATGCTTTCTGTTAGGATCAGGGAAATGTTTTGCCTGGTTGATTGTTCTCTGTGCTGGTGTGTAATGAAACACCAACATGGCCATTCCACACAGTGATTTTCTTTCAAAATTGGGAGAAGTTTGCATGGTCCCTTTCTGACAGTTCCCCTCTCTGTTTCACTAAGTAATGTTGCTTATTTGCAGAGATGAATGCATTTGAGGTCGATCATCCTCTACATGGGTCTGAAACAATAGTGCAGGCAAATTGGGCTGTGATTTTTACCATGGTACACGCCTGGGAGAAACAAGGCTGTGCCATGGTAAAACACATGGGAAACACACACCAACCCTTCACTGTGACACTCTGTTAGAAAATGGCCTCTTTTGCCACTAGCCAAAGGTGCCTCTGTAATTACTCAAGTCATTCTTCATCCCAGGAGAGTTACAGAGAGCTCATGAAGTTGTGTGGAGGTGTGATATGCTGTGGGAATTGGCATGAGTAGGCTCTTCAGAGGCATTCTCTTCTACCAAAACAATTAAATTCCATCTGCTAGGTGAGGAGGACTGCCTGCTCTCTTGAAATCTTTTGCCTTTGGCCTCTTAGCTAAGATCGCACAGAAAGCAGCACTTGGAATAGTGACTTTGGTGATACAAATCCTTTTCCAATAGAGAGCAGTCTGAATTCATCAGTCATTGAAGGAATCCCTAATCGTCAGCTAATACAGACTCAGCCACTCTCAGTGCAAAGACTGGATCTGAGCAAAGGGTGAAAATCTTGTTTTCACTCCTTTCTTTACTAGTATCTGTAAAGACTGCAGGCAAGACTTTATTGAGCCCAGGTCAGACATACCCAGAGTTCCCCAGTATGAGAGACATGCACGAGGTGGAAAAATTCAAGCAAAGGACCAAGAAAATTATTAAAATACTGGGGGGTCTCTTCTATGAAGGTAAGGCAGAGAGAGCTGGGATTGTCCAGACAGGAAAAGAAAAGGCCAAGAGGGATACTTAACCATGAGTATAAATACCTGAGGGCAGGGGGCTGCAGAAGAGGGAGACAGACTTTTTTTAGTGCTACTGCCTGGCAGTAAGTCCTTTGAGGAGCAGCTGAGGGAGCTGGGATGGTTTAGCCTGGAGAAAAGGAGGCTCAGGGGACACCTTACCACTCTCTACAACCATCTGAAAGGAGGTTGTAGCCAGGTGAGGGTCGGCCTCTTCTCCCAGGCAGCCAGTGACAGGATGAGAGGAAACAGCTTCAAGCTGGACCAGGAAAGGTTCAGGTTGGACATCAAGAAAAAATTTCTTCACAGAAAGAGTTGTTAAGTATTGGAACAGGCTGTGCAGGAAAGTGGTGGAGTCACCATCCCTGGAGGTGTTCATGAAATGAGTGCCATGGTCTAATTGACAAGATGGTGATCAGTCAAAGGTTGGACTTGATGATCTTGGAGATCTTTTCCAACCTTAATGATTCTGTGCCAGGAAAAGATACAGTGGTCACCAATTAGAAAACATGACATTCCATATGAATACAAGAAAACATGTTTTACTTTGGGCGTGGTTAAACATAGGAACAGGTTGCCCAGAGAAGTTGTGAAGTCTCTGTCTGTGGAGACAAAACTTGAAGGTAAATGATCCTGGGAAACCCACTGTAACTGCTCCTGTTTGAGCAGGAGGTGGGCCTTGGTAATCTCCAGAGGTGCCTTCCAGCCTCAGCCATCCTGCAGTCCTGTAAGGCAGGAAAACTGTGCCATCCTGTGAAACTCTGTCTGGTAGTGAAATGATACAAACAGCTTTACTGGTGTGAGAGGTATTAGAGTCTGAGAGACTTTGAAGCACTTGGTGTATTTCTGAATGATAAGGAGGGATATTGATAGCCCTGTTTTCCCTCATGTATGCCTACTCTATAATGCCATGAACACCATAAAACCTGACCAATTTGCTACATTTCTCAGACAGAGCTGCATTTATGACCTGGTGTTTTGGTCATTTGTTCTGTGCATCCCAGTGGCAATATCCCCTAAGCCACTTACCTTAGTTTTGTGAAATGTGGCTGGGGGCAGAGTAACACTGGTAGGGATTGCTCAGAGATAGAGTTGGTCCCTTTTCGTGTAGCACAGAAGACATCAGTGGTGCCATTGGGAGGGGCAGATGCCCGCCTGCTGTGTTCCAGCAAAATTCCAGCTTGTTGTGAGAGGCAACACCTCTAGCAAGTGACACTGATGCTTCTGTGTGCTATTTCTTGTGATTCCCAAATCTGCAGGTTCAAAGGTGTTAAAAATTTCATCTGAATCTAAGGCTGAGCAGCGTGCTTTCTGCACGGTTTCAGTTTTGAAATGAAAGAAAGGCTGCATTTTCTCTTTGGCGGTTTATCCTGTCTGCTATGGGCAACCTTCAGTCCATTTCCACATACTAGACTAACAGCCGAGCAAATGTTCAGGGTGTGCCTGAATACTGTTGTCATGGATTTATAGAATGTCCTAAGATTCACTGTTTCGAAAAACCACTCTAGGCCCCTTACAGAGGTCCTTACTCCAAGACTAGAACCCCGGGTGCTGGCAGCCTTATTTCTCAAAAGTGTCTGTCAAAAAATGTAATGACTTTGTATTAGAGACTGCCCTATTAGACCAGCAAAATGTTTCCTAGAGATACCTCCCACACCCAAAGAAATGGAGAACATTTCCAACATTTTTCGGCCCATATTAAGGTTTTAATGCTCTAACTATTGGATTAGAGCATTAAAGCAAAAATTGTTACTTAAAGTGACATCCCTGTCTTTCTGCAGTCTTATAAAGGGGTTCCACATTTTTCTACAAACCCACTTAGATGTTTGACTCCTTACAGCTCCCTTGCCCCTTACCCATTCTCTCCTCCCTACAGGTTAACCCAGATGGGGGGGGGCTGGTGGTGGGGTTCATCGGGCCTGACACTGCCCTTGCAGTGCCTTTGCAGGGAAATGTTGCACACAAACTTGTTTTGACCATTTGTTTGTATCAGTTCAGCTTGCCACTGAAATAGCCCTTTTCACCTCTGCCCTGGAAAAGAGAGAATTTCTTCCACACCAGTGGATAGCAATGAAAACTCAGAGTGAAGGGTCAAAACTTCTTACAGATATTTTTCCCATGGAAGAATTGTGGTTTATTCATATCCTTGCTAGGCTCAAATGTGAAATCTGCTCCCTGTTCCAGCAGTCTACCAAAGTCTGCCCTTGAAACACAAATAATGAAACCCAAAGGGATTTACAACACATCCTAGTTCATGGTCTTAGATTTGGGAGGCAGAGGAGCTACCTTACAAAAATCCCTCCTGCATCACATGGTCCACAAATTTCTGTAGTACTATAAAATGTGACTTTCTGTTTTCCTTTCCTCTTGTGTTGTCAGAATACAGGCTCCTTTTCTGGGTATCCATAAACTGCAACAAGTCACCTCTTCCATGAGTATTATATCCTTGTATGAGTGTACAAGAGCCTGCTGTTATCTCACCTTGAGTCTTCACCTGTTTTTTTCTCTTGTTGCCACTGTGCTTTTAGCAGAGATAAGTTTGTGGACACAATATTTTTGCACACAACTGAGCATCGACTCAGAAAACCTGTGAACTGGAACTTTATGACCCTATCATATATAAAATGCCTTTAGTTAATTTATTCAAAATGGTTAAATTTACTGGTTAGTATTTTAGGTAGGTAGATTAGCAGTTATATCTATATCTTAAAAATAATGGGTCATTAGGGTAGCATTGTACATAGTCTTTAAGGCCTCAGCCTGGTGATTTGGGTGCAAATTTACTGTAAGTAAGACACTGCATGGTGCACTCCTTGTGAGGATAGAACACACCTTTAATGATACAGTGGAGCAAAAGCCCATCTAATTAAAAAAGCACTTTGAGGAGAATAACAACAATTCAGATTCATATATATGATTCCTAGAAAAATCTTAATCTTAAACTGGAGCATGCAAGCTCTGCATCAGTATTCAAGGCTTTATGCATATGCTACTGTACATGTAATTCCTTCATAAGAGGAAGGAGAGAACAAATCTTAGAAGGAACAGCACAGAAATTCATTGAACTAAGAGGAAAGGATCAATGTTGATAAATTCTTTATTAAGCATATATTCAAATATTTATAATGGATGGAAGGCAAGTGTACTAATGGACAATGTAGGACTATAGTAAAATAAAGTACTTACTGATGTTAAGAACAGAGCATTTGAAGTTTAGAAATTAGTTAAGTACAGCCAAGAGGTACCAAAATCTATTTGGCATACAGAGTAAATCTGTAAATTCTATTATGCATACATATGCATGTATCTCTCTCTCTCTCGTATTTAGGTTATAAGCTCTACATATTTATGCCTATTGATACATGTATGTACATATCAACTGTCAGCTGGGTTTTGGCTGTTTAAATACTAAGATAAGATTGGATTAGCATGTTTTAAGTTGTTGTGATGAACCCAGGTCTTTTTTTGGCTGCTGTAGTTTCCATATTTACTGCATTTCCCTGTGTTGTTTATATGTGTGCTGGGCATACTGACAGAACTCATTATTTCTGTTTCTGATCAATATAGGTAACTGTCAAAGATGCCAACAAATATTAGTATCCGCTTTTGTAAAATTTCACATAAGCTTTCAAGTCACCCTGTTCGTGATTCATTACAATAATTAGCTGCTGCTACAGGAAAATACATTAATGCATACCATTTGGAAAGCTGTAGACACTACTTATATTTATTTTAGGATTTGCAATATACTGATTTTCAGGCTGAATTTATTGGCAAAGGTTAGGTGGGAATAAATGTTCACAGCAGTTCTGAATCCCATTAAATGTGACTTCTGTTGTATAGATTCGAGTACTATAATTAATAAAATTTCAAGAAAAATGAGTTTTTAAATTGCTTTATCTAGAATTAACTTTTACTGAAATTGAACAGAGCTGGTAAAAAAAAAAAAAAAAAAAAAAAAGAAGGAAATGACCTGACAGTGCCTTGTTTTGGAAAAGATATTGATGATTTCAAAATGTTTACAGGGTGTTAAATATTAATGTTTGAACTATAGCAACCATTATAGTACACCACACCAAAGCAGGTGATGCCAGTCCTACAGCGTTGTAGGAAAATATTTTGTCAGTCCCAGTGCAGTAGAATTCAGAAAGATAAAAATAGTAACATATATTATGTATATCAGTCAATAAGCCAGATTTTCATGCAGTATAAATTGGCCAAGTGAAGGGCAGCAGAACTACACCCATACATCAGCTGAGGTTATGCCTTGTGTGTGACCCAGTAATTATGACTCAGTCAATGAGAGTTTGTTTGAATCTGAAGAATGAGATTTGGCACAAATATTAAATAGGGACTTTTTTTTTTTCATTTTATCACAAAATCACTCGATGACAAATGCAGGTGCCTTGCTCACAAAACAACTGCAGTGAAGGCTCAAATTTGCCAATTTGTATTAGTCAATGGAAAAAAAGTAGATTAAAACACCAGAGTTAATGAGCATTTTGGCTTTAATATTTCTGAAAACAACAGTGGGATGGAAGAAGAGGCTACAATTGCAGAAAGACTCAAGAACAGCTGTGAGGAGCCATAATATAACCCATGCTTTGGATACTCCCTTGCGCTGTGAGAAAGTCAAATTAACTCTTTGCTATGGGCAGTCATTCTCTTTTTGGGCATTGGGAATTTTTTATGGGTTTTCCTTGGTCGCTCCTCTTAGACTGTTCAAGTTTTACAGAGGTGATTGAGTGTTCAGCATATTTGGTGTGTAGCAGATTCAAATTCATTCCTAGGTGCAGAGTGTTTTTCTTGACAGCTTGTGGTGTCATTTTTGAAGGAGGGAACCAGGCATATGAACTGGAGGGGCAGGGCTGCATATCTATTGTGTCTGGTCCTTCTTTAAAGTCCACAACAACTATAATGGCTGCATATTTTTGAGAAAGAAGATTGCTTGCTTAATATAAACTGGATTTATCACCATGCCTTTCACCTTCAGCAGCTGAAAACTAGTGGATTAATTTGGGGCTATATACTTTGAATGGACCACAGACTGCTCGTCAATTGTCTACAAGAAACTTTACCTGCTTGCCTCAACAAGTCACTTGTGGATGCAAGGGGCTAACACCCATGTTAATTTTAGCTGCCAAAAAGTGGGAATGGTCAATGAGCACAGCATCTCAGTTGCACAGAAGAGGATCAAAAGAGTAGCTTCAAAGAGAAAATAGTGACTTAAATAAATTATGACCACTAGAATGATTGCAGTTTGATCTACTGGTGTTTTCCCAGTTTACTAAAAAGAACAAAACAAGAGCCATCAAATGTTAATCAGATGCTTTTTGTGTGGAGAGTGCTGGGGCAGGATCCTGGATATGTCCAAGACAGCAGGAGGGAATGAGTTTCAGGTATGGAATTCAAGAAAAGAGAAATTAGGCCTGTGTGATGTTTCTTTTAACACCCTCTCTTCGGATCCATCCTTATCTCAGCCCTTTGTGCCTCACATTGGGTGTCAAAAGGGCCTGTTGTGATTTAAGTCCCCTTCCCAAACCCAGGTCAACCCCCTTCAAGGTAACTCTGGGGGAGTTACCCTGAATAATATATAAACTAGGGAGTTTATATGCCAGACATGACATTCTGTGATGTGAATATCCCTTTGTTCAGTTTGGACCATCTGTCCCAGCTACGCTCCCTTCCGGTTTCTTTTGTGTACCTCATCACTGGCAGAGCATGAGACAAGGAAAATGTCCCTGACTTAGGATAAAAACAACTTAGCAAAAACCAAAAGACTCAGTGTGGTATCACCATTCTCATTCCAAATACAAAACACAGCACTGTGACAACTACTGAGAAGAAATTAATCCTACCTCTGCTGAAACCAGGAGAGCCTGCCAATTAGTTTTCCACTCTTATCTCTGTTTCATCATTAAGTGCCCTTTTTTTGAAATCAGATTATGGTGCTTTTATCACAGTTTCTTTGAGTTCCAGCATCTACATCATGGAAAAGTAAATTACCCACCCTGGAACCACCAGCAGTCTGGTAGCTAAGGCATTCACCCAGGCATGGGTGAGCCTTTTTGTGAGCACTGGGCTGAAGTATTAGTCTCAATGTAAAGATAACTCCAAAATTCTGGCAGCTGACCTTTAACTGTATGTCTTATTTTATGGATGACCAGCTTGGGCTGCCCAAGGCTTATAGAGCACTTGAAATGGTAGACAAAGTTGGTGAGAGCCGTGGTTTCTCAGCACCTCTGACTGCAAGGCAGTGCAATCTCCACTAAAGTGCACAGGGTTGCAAGCCATGAATTTTAATCCTTACTCTGCCACTAATTCACTGTGTAGCTCCAGGCAAGTCCCTATCTCTTCAGCTGTAAAATGGGAATAATAATAATGGTTTCCTATCTTTCGGCAGCGATGAATTCATCTGTGTTCTTGAGGCATGCAACTACTACAGTGATGAGTGGCCCAGAAAAGACCATGAAAAAATGAATAATTCTGTATTTACAGCAGGCTTTGGGTGTGCAGTAAATAAGGCACTGCTAACTGGCTGGTGAAGATTACTTTTCTAAGTAGCTGTTTATTCAGTAGGTACTGTGTAATCAGTGTAATGAATGATAAAGGGTTCCTTGGGGAAAAAAGGGGGGTAAAGACAGATTTCAAGAAAATCTTAATACTGATTTACAGGGAAGTACAGTTAAGATTTCATCATTCATTTAGCTTCTAGTATTCTTCAGCTTTAAAGGTCTTGATATTGGCAGACATCATGTTCTTCTGAGACAACTGTCTTCTGTGCAGGCCCATCTTTAGGTGTAGTAACATGCCTCCTGCCATAAGTGAGCAAGGATGCTTTACTCAAAAAATGACATTGTGACTATGCACATGTATCATTCTTCATGTACAATTATTTCTGTCTAAAAAAGAGGAAAAACTAATCTAACGTTATTTTTTTAACTGCTGTTCTGATCACACCATTATATTCCAATTCTTATATTGCATTTTTCTGAGTTCTCAGATTAGCTTCAAGGTAGGTGACCTGTACAATATGCTGTCTTTGTCTTTGTATACAAATAAAATTCCCCTAAAGGGCTCCTCTCTAAACAAATACATTTCTGCTGTTGAAAGTAGCAAGAAAACAATGAAGGCCACTGTACACAGTGGATTGCTAACACTTCAAACTTTGTTAGAGTAGTCTGAGCATGTTTATCCTGCAGTTTAAGTGCTTATTAGACCACTGCTATCACATCTGTTAAAAGCATGTGCAATCTGCAAAACAAGCTGCTGAATGTCCCTTTACAATTACATTGTTCAGAGATCAGTATTATCATTCTGGTTGGGTAGATGATGGGGAAGAATTGCCTGTTGTCTCCCTTATCTTCAGCAACGTTTTTGGCACTGGCTCCCATACGACTCTCCCAGGTAAGCTCAGAAAGTATGGGTTAGATGAGTGCGCAGTGAGCATGAACACACAGTGAGATGAGTACACAGATCATGAACTGCATGAGAGACAGAGCTCAGAGGGTTGTGGCCAGTGGCACAGAGTCTATTTGTAGACCTGCAGCAAGCAGTGTTTCCCAAGGGTCAGCACTGGGACCAATCTTATTCAGCTTATTCATCGATGACCTGGATGAAGGGATGGAGTGTGCTCTCAGCAAGTTTGCTGATGATCCAAGATGGGGAGGAAAGGCTGACACACCAGAAGGCTCTGCTGCCAGTCTGAGACTTGGACAGGCTGGAGAGTTGGACAGAGAGGAACCTCATGAAGCCCAGGAAAGGCAAATGCAGGGTCATGTACCTGGGGAGGAACAGCCCTGATCTGCAGCACAGGGTGGGGCTGACCTGCTGGAAAGCAGCTCTGCAGAGAAGGACCTGGAGGTCCTGGTGGACAACAAGCTGTCCATGAGCCAGCAATGTGTCCTTGGAGCCAAGAAGGCCATTGGTGTTCTGGGGTGCATTAGGAATAGTGAGGCCTGGAGGTCAAGAGAGGCGATCCTTCCCCTCTATTCAGTCCTAGTGATGCAGCATTGAGATTACTGTGTCCAGTTCCAGACTTCCCCATTCAAGAAATATGAGGAACTACTTGAGACAATCCAGTGGAGGGCTATGAAGATGACTAAGGAATAGATCATCTCTCTTATGAGGAAAGGCTGAGGGATCTGGGACTGTTCAGCCTGCAGAAAAAATGAGAGGGTATCTTATTGCTGCAAACAAATATCTTAAGGCGGGGTGCCAAGAGGATGAATCCAGACACTTGTCAGTGGTGCCCAGCAACATGACAAGGGGCATCGGGCCCAAATGGAAATACAGGATGTTCGTTCTCAGTATGGAAAAAAAGTCTTTACTTTGAGGGTGACAGAGCACTAGAACAGATTGCCCAGGTTGTAGAGTCTCCTTCCATGGAGACATTCAAAACCCGCCTGTCTTGTGCAACATGCACTAGGTGGACTTGCTTTAGCAGGGGACTTGGACTAGACAATTTCCAGAGGTATTTTCCAGCCACAAACATTCTGCAATTCTGGAATTCTTTATTTTTTACTTGTGTATATGATGTGCTAGTGCAGCAGTCCCCCAGTGGGTCTTTTTGAGTATAGTTTTGAGTCATGCTTACTTTTCTGTAAAGAAGAAAATCTATGTTCTGCCAAGACGGAGTATGCATAGATTTGTTAGTCTGATCTGCACCCCATTTGGTGGTGCTATGTTTAAAATTAGGACATATCAAATTAGAATCGTGGTATTTGCAGTAGTCTTGATATAACAGGAAATCATCCACTGCATAATACTTACAGCCCCTCAATGTATCTAATAAATGTGTTTTATGGTAATCTAGCTCTACACATTTCTAGCCATTTACTTGATGTTATTATCAGTGATATTTAAGATCTATTTGAAATAATAAGAATATACTGCATAAAACAATGCACTATATGTCCTCAAAGGATATTTAAATTTATATCTTATTATTAAGTTCTTTCTTGCTACTTATACTGAAAAGCTTCACAAGCAAATATTTTGGAGAAAATTATTTCCATAAATGTTTCTTTATAGGCCCTTCTTATGATCTACACACATAATTCACTCTAGGTATGTGAATTTTTGGCAACCGAACCCACATGCAAAGTTATAGCAATGATTAACTCAGTGGAAACATATTTGCAACACTTTGTCCTTTGGGTTTTTACTTCTCACTTAACAAGGGGTGCTACCAGCCATGAGCAGGATACAAACAATAGGCACAGAATTATTGTTGGGGATGGCTTTTACCTCTAGTCACTTATGAATTAAACATCTAATGTCTCACATTGAAAACACTTTAAAAATAGTTTGCATATAAAAAGGAAGACTGTAAAAGAGATTTCAGTGAAGAAATCATCAGTGTGTTGTGAGCATGGCAGCCTTGCTGCTCAGAAAAACTTTGCCAAAAGTACATCATCCTTTGCATTGTTGTTGAATAGAATCTGATGGCATAAATTTCATTTAGTATATTTTGTTTAGTGTTTACTGTTGGGTATGTCTACATCTTCAGAGGCACCTAGACATCAGAAAACATGGCAAAGTAAATGGAATGTGGATTATTTGAATGTCATGTGGGTTCCCTCATCAAAGAGAAACCAGCAATGTCCTTTTTCTTTAGCCACTGATGAGTTCATTGGAAAAAGTCTCCTACATGACCTCCTGTGGAAACTGTGGCCACTGAAATAATGCTACTATTGAAAAGTAAGAGATGAACACAATTGCGGCAAGCAGAATTTTAGCAGTTACTGTGCTAGATATAAAGAATTCAGTACTAGAAAATTATTGTAACCTGGCTGTACTTGGAGTTAAACATAAAACTCTCATCTTCTTGGAATAGCACCCTGATGATTGTAATCAGAACCAAATTGAAACACTGATGTTTGTTTCTTGGTGTCAGGGAAAGAGATTAAGGAGAAGGAGAGATCACTGTCATCTTTCATATCACAGAATGTACTTTGAAAAGGTCAGAGTGACACCAGGGAAAAACCCGAATGAAGAAAGAACATACCATCTACCGGTACCTCAGCACCAGTTGTAATGTAGAGCTGCCAGCAGCACCACAAGCAAGGTTATAATAAGAAAGATGCCTTAACTTAACAGAATCTGTGGTGGCCAGCAGCAACCATTCAATTGTGTCTTGTTTAACCCAGTTATGGCTGCACACAGGTTTACATTTTAAAGACAAGAATTATGTATGGAAAGGAGCTTGATGCTGTAAGTTTTGCTGTGTAACACTTTTTGTTGAGATGCATAAAAAGAAATGAGTCTGTATGGAAGGCCAGACCCAGGTGACAGCATGAAAACCTGTGTAATGCTCTATATTATATAAATAGCCTGAATCATTCAGAACATTTCCTATCTTTAAAGAAATAAACAAACAAGAAGGCAGACATGGCTGCTACTACATTGCTGCTAGGCCTTCAGATGTCTACATAAATAATGACAGCCTTCCCTGTCATTTTCTCTATTGCATGTAGGCACTCCATGGTATTAGTAACTTGACTAATCTGGGTAATTTAATTTCAGTCTTATTTTTAATTATTATCATCCTACCAATTTTTCCTAAAATGTATTTCCCCAGTGGCTAAAAGATTAATGATTACCCTCCCATTAGGGAGGAACAAAAAGACGGCTTCAGCATTATTTATTTATTATTCTTTTCCTTAGCTGGAAATTGAATTATCTACTCCCTATTTAAGATGCTTCTAGTGAAAATGTCACTTGCCATGAACTAAATGCTCTTTAATAGCAGCAGTACATATGTTCTTTAATAGTAACAGGACATAGCTAGCTAGCAGAGCAGAATAAGAGGAGAGGATAAAAAGCAAACTTGGGTGTAGAACTGTGCATATCTACACATAGAAATAGATAGGAACCTTGAAAGAACAGATGAAAACCTTACAAGAACAGTAAAATCTTCTGACTTCTGCTAATGAATATATTAAATAACCCCCCTAAAATACCCCATGCTGCCCACGTTTTAAAGCTTTCCTCTTATCTAATTCTAAGGAAAATTACCAAAAATTATCAGAATATTCTAAGGAAAATTACTCCTGTATCAGATGGTACATCAAGATTTTCAAAGATTAATGGAGTTCCCCAGAGTTCAGAATTATTTATGGTGGTTGCTAGAGGATTCTCGCCAGTACCACAGTATGGTGGGGGTCTTTCCAAAGAAAAAAAACAAAGTAAATTTGTCAATCCATTGAATTTATTAGCAAAATAACTCCTGAACTCATGCTACATCATCATGCAGTCTCCTCCATGTTGTCTTTCCTGAAGTTTGGATTTATGCAATTATTTTAGCTCTTTCTAGCTCTCTGAGCTGATGTATGAAGCAGAGATTTGCACCAAATTTTCTTTAACTTGGGATATTACCAGCTCCTTATGTTTACTCATTCTGGCTTCCTGTGCAGAAATGGCCAGAGTGCTCAAGCAATTCCCTTCCTCCTCACCGGAATCTTCTGTATCTTCATACTTTAGCGTGCTTCTAATTACTAAAGTGTTAGGCAGAAATTCAGGGCTAAGTGACAGCTCAGGGGCTGCATGCAGCAGAGGAGTTGTGCTCTCACCTTTAAGAGAAGAGAATAAGATTTGGGGCCTGGCATGCACCCAGATTCAGCAATATGCCCTATGGCATGGTATAGGCTCCATCTTTCTGGGCTTAGGGGAGCAGTATGAAGGAGAATTCCCAGTTTAATCTGGGGTATTCTTTGATTGTCAACAGATGAAATCACATCAGATTTAAAAATGGTTCCACTCTCATGTGGATAAAACCATAAACACTCTGGTTTTATCACAGTTTAAAGCTGATGGGGATCTCTAGCACTTCTATTCATTCATAAGCATCCAATAAGAGAGATTTCCTAAGGGAAGGTTTGGCCTAATGCTAGCCAGCCCTTGTGAGAAGGAGGGTGACTACACGATGTGAGGTATGTGTGCGTGTGAGGGCACATGCACACCTGTGGGTCTGCTCCCACACTCTTCCAAAGCAGTCGTGCACCTTACTGAGACCTGTGTCAGCATTGCACTCCCATTCCTGTCCTGTCAACCATCCTTCAAGATGGGAAAATAGAGCCTAGCCATCTTCCACACTGGGCAAACCCCTAGGTGGGTCATGGTGCATGCCTGAGAAAGGTGCACCATCTGGCACATCTGCCATGTCTGATGGAGCTCCAGAGCTCCCAGTGGGCTGTGCAGCTTGCCATAACCTCCAGAGTATGCATGTTTGTGTGAGGCACAATCTGGCTCATCATTTCATGTAATCCCCTTAATTTAGCAGTAAAATAGTGAGCTGTTACTTAGAAAAGTATTTTCTTTTTCTAAATATTATTGCTTTTTACTTATTTTTCAAAGTGGATTGTGTGTGTGTCAATGAAAACAGATCAGAAAGAAATTACTAAAACAAGAAAAAAATTATTTCTGTTACAAAAGCTAGATTCATCTTTCCAGAAGGGGAACTGAAAAATATGCTAGAATGTACCACATTGAAACGTAGAAGCTGTCAGCTCCATCATTTCATCTTTCATTCTATTATAAATTACAGTGGGCTTGTAGCAATTTCAGTTAATACTGAAGTGATCATATAAGGAGGGAATAAAGGCTGACAAAGTCTGTGTTTTATTCAATTTGCTACTGTTTTAAAGAATGAGGCCTTAAACTTTCTGCAAGTTATTAGATTTCATGCACTGAAGAAAAAGCACGAAAACTTTTAAAGCATAATACGACGTTGATTTCTATAGCAAAAAGGAAATTTGGTCTGAAGTTCAGTGAACTGTAGCTTTTTTTCATTATAGATATTTCTACTGAGAGATTCTGTTAAGATTTAAAACTGCTGCTAAATGCACCTGTTGAAATGGCAAATCTCTGTACAGTTATAAGCATGTAAGAATGAGAGCACTGGAACAGACCAAAACATCCTATTCACTGATTTCCCTTAAACTTACAGAAAATGAGTAAGAAGAGGACAATACTTACACAATCACTGGAAGAGAGAGGAGTCCCCTTGTGCTGAGCAGCAAAGAAGGCCTGGGAAGGCTGTGAGAGGGTCCAGCCTCTTGTTCTCTCCTGCTATGGTCCCACTCTGCTCTGGGTGTCAGAGTCCCTACTCTGCCTGAGGTCCACATGCCAAAATTTCAAGGGGTTTAGGAAGCTAAAAGAGGGAAAAAAATTCCAGGCTGGTAATTTGGGAGCAATTAGAAACTTTGTGGTGATAAAGGAATTAATATCCCATTGGCTGAAGGGCCAAAATTGCATTCCCTGGTATTCACCATTCCAGGGAAAATCAGCTCCTCCATAACACTCAAGTTCTAGCAATCTGCAGCTTAGAGTTAAATGTTAATTGATATTTAATCATTTATAATATATCTATATATGAGTTATGCATGCCAACTTAAGTGTATTAGGATGTCTGAAATACTTTAAAATAGAGGTCTAATTGATTTATTTTGTCTAAAGCAGTGTTAAATGTAGAATAGCTTTCTATATGAGAAAATTTAACTTATGTTTCCTAGAAGTTAAAACAAAGTATTGGGCATTAGGAGGCTAATATTCTCTTTCCTATCTGCCAGGGAAACCTTATAACCAGGACTTACAGCCTGACATTGATAAATGATTTAATTCTGTAGTGTTTGCCCTATATTCCTCAAGTGGGATTTTAAAATGGAGATTAATAACTGCTCTCCTCTCAGAGGTTTCAGATGTCCCAGTTTTACAATAACTAATATATATGTACACACAGCATTTGAGAACTTTGAGAGAAAAATAGCAAATACGGTTGAAAATTATATTAGGGCCTCTTAGCCAGCTTGCATGCATGGTACAATTTATAAAGATGATGATGAACAAAGCCAGGCAATTTGGAGATTCTTGAGGATGACTAAACACTGAATGAATATGAATAAAGGGAATGAATATGAATTTTTTTATTGTTGTTTACAGGCAATAGAAAAGTATTTCAGGCATATCCAAAACTGTTTATAAAACTCTTGATAATCTGAGGTGTTGAAATGTGTGCTCTGGATTTCATAAGTGTTTTTTCAGACTTAATTACTTCACAGTCTCTTCAAATAAACATGGAGGGTATTTTGAAACATCATTTTAATAAAAAATGTATGAATAATTTCATTTTTTAAAAGCTTTTTGGTTTGTGTTTTTTTATATTTACCAAGGTCAAGAGGAGATCTGAGAGCATTCCAGTGTCACTGGATGCTTATTCTGCATTTAAAGAAAATAAAAGTTTCAGCAGCACTGCAACAGATAGGGGAATGTCCCAGTATATTCAGGACAGTTTAAGTGTTCATATTCACATTTCAAAATCCTGTGCAATAAAAACTGTGTTAGTTCTTCTGATTCATTTTTAAAGCAAAGAACATTTCCATGTTTTCCAATTCATAGAACATTTCCAATCTTTCATAGATTGCCATGACTATTTAACTACACTTTACAGTTCTCTCATCCTCACACTTGATGTGAAGTAGGGAAAATGAAAAGATGCATAGGCTCCTTTACCAGCTTGTTTTTCTTTTAAATCAAAACTTCTGATGATTAAAGAAGAGCAGATAAAAGAAAGTACAGCTCAAGGCTATGATATAATGCACTTAGAGGTCCCAAAGGCAATATTCTTAACATCTACAACCAACCCCAAAACATAACAGAGGGATGTAAATGTTAGGGCTGGGCTCTTAAATTCAAGTTTCCTGACACACTGTGGGCTGACAGCCTTTGAATTTATAAAGATCTCCTATCTAAACAACCAAAAGAGCTACAGATCACTTACAATAATTATTTTGATCTGTACTTGCAAAGCAGTAGCAATCTATAAGAAAGTATTACCATGTACATATCCAGGCGATTATTTCATCTGATCATATGTGGTTTCATCATCTTAAAATTGCTCTTCCATGCAGAGCTGGAGACTAGTTTTATCTGTAAAAGTGTGTGTCAGGGGATTCATAACCCATTTTAAGTATTTGTGTACAACTGCATACACTTAACATGGTTTAGAATGGATTCTTCCTCATTCTTCCTCAATTATTTCAAATTACTGAAATACTTGAGTCTTTAATGGAAATGCCTTCTCTTAGTTCAGGGTTTTTTCCATAGTATTATTAAAAAAACAAGCAAACAAACAAGAAAACCCAAACAACAAACAAAGAAAGAAACAAAAACCAACAAAATAATGTATTTTTGGTTTTCTGTGGATGCCTAAAAAATCCAAGGAATAAGCCGTAGAAATTTCTTTGGAGATCAAGGGCACCTTAAATCTTTAGTAAAAGTACCTGAGGAGTATCCAATGGGCCCTGTCAAATAAATGTGCTCATTGGCATGGCTATTGCACAGCAGCTCTGAGTTCAGCACAGGTCATGTAAGCAACACCTGCTTTCAGTCAAAAGTGTCATGACGTTGGCCAAGGTGACCTCTTCATTGTGTAATATGGGTCATTGAAAAACATGCACAATGTCCACTAGGATGCCTCAATGGGAACTCAGGGCTCCCTTCTGCCTGCATGTACTTTGCATGGAAAACCCAATGTGGTGAGCTGCCCTTCAAAATCATGAGGCTTTCAAGGGTGGCATCAACTATTCTTAATGAATCAATTTGTATTTTTCCCAGGCCATTAACGTCCATTCTAAAAATGAAAAAAAAGAAACAAACAAAAAACCCCCACGAAAACCAAAACCAAAACACTTATAAGAAATTGAAGAACTTGAGAGAGTTGGCTTTGTTTAAAATAATAATTGCTTCTGCCACCAAAATTGACATGAACCCCAATATACCTTAAAATTCAATATATAGCACACTTTTTATAACAGATATGCTTACCAAACATATATTCTGGTCTGTGAAATGTAACGAGGTTTATTTCTAAAGGTTTTTATGAGCACTAGCTGCATCTGAAATTGTTTTCTTTCTGAGTAAATGCATGTTTTACAACAGCCATCTAATACCACAGGAGAGTTAGAAGGGACGCTGGCAAACTTTTTATCACCCTGGGACGTATGCAAGTGCTTCAGAGGATCAAAGTATAGAAATCAAAAATATGCAACTGAATGAATTTATGGAGTAAGAGAAGTAAAATCAGTGGTTTATTTGGACCAGTAGAGAGTGTAGTAATGAAAACAGCAGACATTTTAAGGTGTGAAAGTTATCTAACTGCTGGCTCACGGTAAACCAGAAACATGTATTTCTCATTGTGATGCCTTTTTCTGGTCTTAGGAAATAAAGGCTCAGACACAGTGAAAGGGTTGGGGGTTGTTTACCTCGGTATTTTAATAGGATCCCGTTCGATGGCTTCTGCCGTCCAGGTAGAACACGCCGCAAAAGCCCTGTCCCCCCAGTTGAGTATACAATTAAAGACTCTACACATTAGCATATCTACCAGGAGGGCCCAATAAGGGGTCTGGGTGGGCTAACTTCTAGTTTACAAAATTTATCCTACTAGGAGACCTTGAGGGCCCATGAAAACAGGGTGTTTGGTCTTCTAACTCTACGTGGCTTCAGGGGTGTTTAGTCTACCGGCCTGCTAAACACCATGAAACCAGGCTAAACTATCACCTAAAGCATCACAAGTATGCATGCTAATACTTGTGAATATAGGAAACAGTGTAAGAAATATTCAGGAGAAAAAGCAGAAAAAATCCTTCAGGCATCATTGCATTGAAGATAACCATTCCCATACTGAATCAAACCAAAGGTGTGCCAGTTTGCTGTCATCTGACAATGGGCAGTAGTAGTACTTTTGGAAAGACATACAAAACAGAGCAGATAAAACCCAATTCTTTCCCAGGTATAAACTTTCATTTTCAAGCAGTCTGAGGTTTGTGGACTTCCTCAGGCAGAGGGTGCATTCACAACATTGATCTTAATATCTATTGATGGAGCTTCTTCTCATGCATTTGTCTAATGGATTCCTGAGCCCATTTATATCTTTGACCTCCACAGCTTCCTCTGGCAATGAGCTCTACAATTTAATTATGCATTGTGTGATAAAGGACTTCATATTGTGTGCTTTAAACCGACCGCCTGGTCATCTGAGTGCTTCTCTGTTTTTTATAATACGCGTGACAGCAAATAATCATTTAGGCAGCCTATGACTTCATACACATCCATCATCTCTCTCCTCCCTCAACAGCTTTCCAGACTTAAGTGTCTCAGCCTAAATCCTTTTCTTCCTACTAGTTCCATTCCATACTTCTAATCATCCCTGTAGCTCTTTCCTGTACCTTTATTGAGCTCTCAAGCTCTTTGAGATGGAAGAGAATAGCACGAAGCTCCGAGGGTGTGGGTATAACACCGATTTCTAAAATACTGTACTGATCCTTTTTTGTTCAATTAATTCCCTCATTGTTCTTAACACTTGTTTACCTTTTTGACTTCTGCTGAGCATGGAGCTGGAACATTTGCTAAACTATCTGCAATGACACTGAGATCTTTAGTCTAAGGATAATGGCAAGTTTATGCACTGGTCTCGTGTGTATTTTCATGGCTTTGCCTATGCCTATTATTTTTATATTTGGAAATAGAATGCATAAAAAGAAAAGAAAAAATAAATTCTGTGAACTAAAATAATAGAAACTACAGAATTTGAACTAGAACTAAGCACATTCAAAAATATCAGTGATTACATGTGGGTAATCAGGAGTCCACAGCTTGACATGGTCTCACTTCATCCTTCTTATCTTGCTCTGAAATGCCAACAAACAGGTTTGTAGACTTGCTAATTCATTGGCATGTTTCTGAGCAGTGCTAAACTTCCCACCTCTGGCTGATGTCAAAAGGAGTCAAGACTGGCTAGCCCTCATAGAATTGGACCTGCAGAGTATTGTTCTGGTAACTGTTTATACTACGTGACATTGTCACTCCCATAATATTTGTGGAGCTTGATGCTGAGAAAAATTAATTTCTAGGGAGGTTATGAAAGATCAAGGATGCTATAATGTCATCATAATTACATGTAACTTGGGCATCAGTATTACATAAAAGCATATTGAATGCTTACTTAACATAACATTTGAATAAATCATGTTTAAAATCATGTTCACTGAAACATTTATTTCAGCTAGAGCTACATAGTTTAAGCTTCTCATACATAAACATTTTCAGCATTATTTATGAAAACTTGGCTTGCATCCACTTAATTTATATTTTAAAAAATAAGAGATAGCTATGTGAATCTTATATTTATGGAGAAAACCTCCATCGTCTTCTGCTTACTGAGGTTTCAGCAGATCTACAATGGTAATTCAATAACTGTGTCTACAATATCCTGGGAGTTTTAAACATGGTTTACCATTTTTGAATTTGACATTTCAGTCTGTACTTTCTTACTTTTCCTGATAGGCTTCTAGGTACTAAAAATAGTTAGTTAGTGCCTATCACGCTATGTGACAGTGATACCCTTGAATACCTAACATGGTTAGCAAGGGTTGAGCCTCCCAGAAAAAATGAACTTTATTGACTCATTGGTGCAAGTGCCTCACTGCTTCTGAAGTTTCTGAAGGGAAAGTTTGCAAAGTCGGTTGAACAGTCTTGAGGAAGAAGCCCAGAATCAGCTCTTCAAGGGAAGATTTACAACTGGGTTTTGCTGTTGCAACCAATAGTTACTGCACCAAAGCCATGTAGAATGGGGTTCACTCTGCCTCTATTGTGTATGCTGGGTCAACCAACAACTCTGTTTTCTTCATTTCAAAGTGAGTAAAGCTCAAATATAATGAGGTGTATATTCCCCAATCCAGAGGAGAGGGAGTTTTGCATCACAATTGTTTTCCTTCCTGTTTGTAAGAAGCTTGTGTGAGATGTACAGAATTCTTCCCAGTGTAGAAAAAGCAAGTATTTTTTTTCTCAATAGTGGCCTTCCATGTTCAGATGCTTTCAGATCTGAAGCTAAAATATCTCACTTCCTTATTGTTAGCATTGTCTCACAAGCTATAAAATTAGCCTTGTATCTATATTTTCACGCTGAATCATTTTGTTAGATACAGAATGTCAAGAGTACTTGTTAAGCATCCTGTGATTCATTAGCACTGAAGTACAGAATCATAGAATGGTTTAGATTGGAAGGGACCTTAAAGATCATCTTGTTCCAATCCCCCTGCCATGGCTGGGGACACCTTCCACTAGACAAGGTTGCTCAGAGCCCCATTCAACCTGGCTTTGAACGCTTCCAGGGATGGAGCATCCACAACTTCCCTTGGCAACCTGTTCCAGTGCCTCACTACTGTCATAGTTAAATTTTTTTTCCTAAAACCTAATCTAGGTGAACTCTCTTTTAGTTAGAATCCATTTGGCTGTGTCCTGTCACTACATCCTCTTGTAAAAAGTCCCTCTCCATCTTTCTTATACGTTCTTTCTAGATACTGGAAGGTTGCAATTAGGTCATCCCAAAGCCTTCTCTTCTCCAGACTGAACAAACCCAATCGTCTCAATCTTTCCTCACAGGAGAAGTGCTTCACCCCTCTAATCATCTAGGTGCCCCTCCTCTGGATTTAGTCCAGCAGGTCCATCTCCTTCCTGTTTCGGGGACCCCAGAGGTGGATTAACAAGTCCAGGTGGGGTCTCACCTTGCCCTGCTGATGCAGCCCAGGATACAATTGACTTTCTGGGCTTCAAGTGCACATTGCTGGGTCGTGTCCAGTCTCTCATCCACCAGCACTGCTTTGTATTGTGGCCTTAATCCAGAAGAGATGATTTTTGTTTAAAATTTTACTTACATTTGGATAAAAGATCCCAGCAATTCCAGAAATGAAGTATTAACTGAGCAGCTTTTCTGTTTCTTTGATGCCCACTTAACATTAGCAGAGATATTCTTCATGGAACTCCAATCTAAAGACACTTTGGTCTAATTAACTTTTGTAGGGCAATATGCTTAATGTACTGAAACAGATCTTGCCTTCATTCCCATTAAATCACATGAATGGGGTATATCTTAGGCCATACTACCTACCCAAAAGTTAGATATCTTGCTAGCTATGGGCTATATGTTCATAGTTATGATGTACTTCTGGAGAGTGATTAATTTACACTATTTTAGTCTTTTTCAGCCTCTGGAGCTTCTTTCAGTCTTTGGACTTGCTTTTGCTATCGTCACTGATTACTAAAGTAGTCCATGGTTACTGGCTCAGACTTACACATTTAATCTCTGATGCTTATATCAGCAAGGAGGAATCCCAACCAGAGGCATTCTGAGTCATGGTATCATGCAGAAATTGTGTGGTCTTTAAAAAAACACACAAAGTTCTAAGTTTGCAGTTCAGGGAAGTCCAAACATTCTAGCCTGGGTTGTTCAAACCATGTTTTTATGTATTATATTGAGTGGGCCTTCAAGAGAGCTGGAGAGGAAAAAAAAGGGAAAATATAAGATACTATTTCTGTTACTTTAATAATCCTAAATGCAAAGCATTAGCTCTTTCCAGCAACAAAAACTCCACCAGCAGCCGTACTGAAACCATATGCCCTCCATTTGATTTACCATCAGCAACTGCCTGGCTGCACACAGAGCCTCTGCTTAATAGTGGCTCTAGGCAAGTGCATGCATAATATTCAAAGCAGTTTTGTTCTTTTATTAAAGTTGTGATAAGGAGGCAAAGCATTTTAATGGGAATAATCAATTATATAATGATATTCATATACAACAAAGTGCTTTTAATATGAGTACTTTTAATGTGCTGCTTTTGTGATGGGGGAATTACTTTTGTAATACTTTCAGAAGCATGTCTTCTATTGGTGCCAGGCAGACAGAGCCATGCTAGGAGACTCCTGAACTCCATTTACTCCTCATTCACAAGAAGGCATTTTTCAATACAGAGACCACATGGTTTCACCACTGTGCTGAATAAGAGCATTTCAACATTAAGATGTGTCTACATTTTTTTGCAAGAGGAGAAAAAAATGGAGTGCATTATCAGTCTGAATAAAAGCTGATTGTGAAACTTCAACACTTAAAAGATTGAATTTGATTCTTTCCTGTTTTGTTTGCCTGATGGTTTTCCTGATCTCGTTTTGCTGTTATCATCTCTCTACCAATAAGGAAGCTAAGTTAATTCTATCCTGCCATGGGCATTTTTGATGATGGATGTCAAAAGTTATAAACGCAGGGTGGCCACACATGATGTTTTGCAGTTGTGAAAATTTTCACTAACCTACTAATTAAGGAAAACTCCTATTGTATTCAAATTTGTTCTTATCTCATGGGTATGGATATATTTAGGTAATGAGGTGGAAACCAGATACTTATTCCATCGGTACTGTAGATTTTCATTTAAAAGTGGTGCCCTTTTCCAGCCATAGCTAATTTGCTGTAAGTCCCATACCAGTTGTCATGGTTACAGGTTGAGCTGTGTCTGTCTCCCAGGTGTCACTGGCTGTGTTTGGGAGCATGGTCCTAAGGGATGATGAAGGCTGAGCATGTTCCCTGACTCTCTGTATCCAGCCTCTGCAAATGCAGTGGTTGTCCAGTGCCTTGCAATGTGCACTTCAGAAAAGATCCCAGCCATCTTCCTGTCTCAGCATTGCCCATGTGACTCCACCAATATGAGATCCATAATTATAACCAAGAGATAAGTTTGGGTCAGTGTTCAGGCTTCAGATGCTACTCCACTGCTCTCCCTCCCCTTCTCTCTGCTTTGCTGAGCTCAAGAAGTTACCCAATGGGGGTCACACAGGAACAGACAGCTAAAAAGTGTGGAGAATAAACAAATAAACGAGACTGTACTTGAGAATAGCAATCAAATGCAACAGAGCATGCCCAGGTGTGGTTGCAGGCATGCAATACTATGATTTTTAAACCCAGAGCAATGTGGTTTGTGAATCTTGATGCCAGAACAATCAAAATAACGTAAGATATTGTGAAATTTGGAATAGGATTAATCTGAAGATTAGATGGAGGTGTCTACACATGACCTGGGTGGTCCCATTATGTCAACAGAGATGTAATCAACTCAGTGAATGAAGCCTTTGTATAGAAAGCTGGGGATCCTTCTCTTGAGTGAAATCTGACCTGAGAGTTTCAGCCAGCCCAGTTCTCATACTCAAGCATTCTGAGCCATTGGGATTCTCCAGGTTAACTCCAATTAACTCCAATTATCTCTCCAGTAGAGTGTGGGTGTCATGTAGGGCGTATGTGGCAACTGGCAACTCTGTGCAGTGTCTCAGGTACCTCAGGGCACCTTAAATGCACCAGATGTTGGCATCCAAGTTGAGTCCAGCCCAGCACTACCTGTTGTGTTTTACAAGGCTGGCTATTTCAGGGAGATCTAGGACATGAGAGGGGCCCCACATCTCCTTACTCAATGCACATGAGAGTTGAGCATTCACAAAACTCAGCTGATAATATCCTTTAGCCTCTGCATATTTAATGTAAAAGGCATAACCACTCCAGGAACAGGGACCAAACCCAGCATCTACCTTTCCCGTGTAAGTGGAGCTTAATGCATCCAAACTCAGGATCATTTACCCCATGCTTTTAGTTGCTTCTCTTTAACTTCTCTAAGCAGACAGGTAAAGTAATGCACAGAGACATAAATCAGATTGTAAGATACAAATCAATACTTATTATGGAGTGCCTCTTAGATTCATCACGCCTTCTCAGAAACTACTTAGCTAAAACTTATATTTTATTGCTGATTCCAGCAAAGCCAACACATTTCAGACAACATTTCTTGTTCTCCCTCAAATCAGTAGCACTATTTCAGAAGTGCACTTTTTTCCCACATGTTCAGAAACAATCCAAAAAAACAAGTTCAGGAAAAAAAATCTCTTTTTTCTAGTTAAAGAATGCAAAATGCATTCTGCGAAGTCACATGGATTTCAATTGAAAAAGCTCAAAAATATAGACTCCAGCTTTGAATTTTCAATACACCATTTTTTATATCAACCTCAATGTTTAATCACACATAAAAGTATTCAGAATATCAGAGGTAAATTATTTCACTCATATTGAATACATGGCATTAGACTTCAATGTAGTTTTTAGTTTTATTTATTAAAAAAAAAATAAATTAACTGAATAGGATAATGTTCAATTGGACCAATTGGAAAGCATTGCTGAAAATTATTCACATCGCTCTATCAAAAACATATCTTTTATTGTGTTTTTCACAAAAGCAGTTACTATTTTTTTTCTTTCTTCATTTCTTGGCAACAGAGTCATGGATCTATAATTAAAAACCCACTTAGGCAATTTCCAAAGGATTATTACAATCTTGTCATGTGAGGGGTTGAACAAGTCAATTTATAGGTTATTTTTTTCCTCATTTCTAGATTCTACAATGATGGTCTGAAAATGTTTAGGGCCATCAGCAATGGGGGATTATTTGGCAATGGACACAAGACATACAACTAACATTCTCTTTTTCTCTCTTTTTAGGAATGCAGTTGAAGAAAACAAAAAGTTATATGCAATTTATGACACAAGGTGAGTTACTAAAAGTACTTTAAGCATGTGATTATTATCTGCAACTGAATGCAAATCCTTCAAAATGTTAAAAAATTATTATTAATATTTTTTTTCCTGAGTCACAAAGTAATCTTTAAGTCAAAATGAAAAATATTTTAACCCATTACACACAATTCTGTATATAGCTAATAATGATTCCCCTTTAAATATAGTGATTTCCCTTCTGTGTACAGTGCATATGACAAAGACATGCAGTTACACAACCAGCTTAATTTACATGTTATTTCACAGATGGAATAGGGCCCACGATCCTGATCCTGTGTATTACGAGCTTAACTGTGTCTGCTTCTGATGCCAATGTTTGGGGAATGAGAGAGAAGGGCTAGCTGGCACAGCCTTGGGAAAAGAGGATGCATTTAGCAAGCCCAGCAGAGCACTGTGCCTTGGCAGTGGAAGGCTGTGGATGCAGCCTCTATATAAACACACCTCCGCATTCTGAAGCCTTTCCTTTCCCCTCATCCTTCATGGACTGGTTCCTGTTAAGGGCACTCCTCAGCTTAAGCAAAAATGGATTTGTTTCCTTCTCAAAGGATAAGAGCAAGACATACATCAGATTTCCACTTTATTGTACCCATAGCTTTTTCTTTGTTACCCTGAATTTTCACTTCCACAATTGTGTCTAGAAAATTTTAAAAGTTCACTTTACTTTCTTCTCATCGCTTATCCTGTTTTATGTGGAAGTGTTTGCACTTCCCTCCCCTTGGTGGGTTTTTCTTTGTCTTTCCTCTTTTCCTCTGTTAAAATTCAAAAGGACATGTAGATGAAAATGCCAGGAACCAACATCTTGGTGCTTTAGTTAGTCCTAATACAGATACATCACTTAGAGTCCTGGCTTGATCTTCCTTTAAATATACATAATATTAAATATAAGCAATTCAAACAACTCATGCTTGTCTTCTTCACTCTGTATAATCTCCTGCAAAAGGAGGCTGGGATCTTAGCTTGGAATTCTGGCTGCTGTTAGTAAAAAATTGCATAACCAATAATTATCACAAATGAGATTCATAAAGGTATTGATAAATATGAAAACATAAATACATGGGCTATGTCCTTCTGATTTAGCCTTATAGAAAAAAGGTAACTGCTGCATACTGTTTTGTTAAGAATAATGTGCTCCTGATAAAGGGATTTAGATGAATCCACTCAAGTAGAAACTTAACAAAGAAGTCCTATATAAAATAGCACTTCCTCAACTGCTGTTACAGTAAAAAAATGAAAAATGTCATAACTCAGTTACTTGCCTGTTTTTCTCAAAAGACTCTGTTTTCATCCGGACAGAGACTTAAAAGAATAGTAATTCTAATGCACCACAGGCTTCTCTAATGTATTTGTGTTATTTCGGTGCATAATCATTAATCTTTATGATGAAAAAATGTGAGTTCTAAAGAGCCATGATTATTTCTTCCCCTGCCAAAGTGTCAATTGGTTTTTATTTTGATGTGTCTGACTCACTATGTGCATAATCCAGAGGTTTTGCTGCATACGGAATGGAACGCTGCAAGAATACTCTTTTAAATTCATTCAGATAATTTAAATTTTTGTTCTATTTTCTTAAATATGAATAAAAAATACCCATCTGAAATTTAAACAGCTGTTCAAGACAATTTGGGTCAAGCCTCTTATTAAAGGCAAGTTTTCCCCATTATTCATATGGATTAATAAGTTATTCTTTATGTGGCCCACTGAAACATTCAGATCTCCACTATATCAGAACTGTTGACATAACACCATTAATATTTCTGTATAATTAAATGTAAACCAGCAAATTATGCAACCAAAGCAAATGGATTCATGCAATGCTGCTTTCAATCTGCCTGACAGAAATGGGGACAATGAGTATAAACTCACTGTCAGATAAATAAATTGTTGAGTATTACCCAACATCAGCAAGTATTACACCCAATTTCTGATAAACATATATAGCAAATAAGCATAATCTTGTTCTCCACACACAGTATGTCCAACAACCACTGCTCATTATCTGAACAGGCAAAACACAGTGTAAAAAAACTGGCAAAGTGCAGAGCATTCCCTAAGCCCTAATGCTTCCCAGCATCCTCCTGTCACTCTAAAGCTCTGCTTCTGCTGAGATACTGTAGGACAGAAAATAAGAAAGTTGAACTTTCTGAAGGAAATACTAATTTTCTATTGTATGGTATTTTGACAGAAATGATCCTCAACTTTTGATTTGATAAAGTGAAAAAGAAGTCAGGTTTAGAAAAAAAAAAATTTGTAAATTTTCTTGTGTATTTTTTCCCAGACAGTTTTATTAATTACACCTTCTCAGCAGGTTAAACCAGCAGGCTATTAAAATTGCTGCAAGGCAGAGTAGGTAAGCAGCAGCATGGGTCTCAGCCTAGTAAGATTAATGTCCTGTGTTCCTCAGAGGACAACATTTCAGCCATAGCAGAAATTCTTCCCACTTTCTTTTAGTTTCAGTCTCTCTCTTTTGTATCTCTGAACCCTTTGTGATTGCAGTTTGCTTCAGGATAAGATTGGATCTATGTCAAAATCAGTTAAGTGACAGACAAGCCAGAAAAGAAAATTAAAAAGAAAATATTTGATAAGTGATTCGGACCTCAGTGTGTAAGTGGAGTTAAGTTCATTTTGTCAGGTAAACCCCCATTTTCCAGCACAGGAGTTCAGTGATGTATTGCATGATGTGATCAAATACTTCTTCCCTGATTCCCAAGCCAGGTTTTCTCCTACATCTGGTGACTGATAGTGGTAGTACTGCAAATGCATCAGTTGTGAGCAGACCTCTCCTCTTCTCTAGCCTTTCTGTCATTGCCTCCTCTGCTGCATCTCCATTAGTACTGACAATGATGAAGGAAACTGGAATTTGTTCCAAAATTTTGAGTCGCTTCTCATTCCAATCCCACTGCCTTCAGCCATTTCTGTCCTTTGACAAGGGCTGAGTGTGCTCTGTTCCAGCTCCTTCTGAAATGAAATGATGGATGCATCTACATAGCATTTTACTGCAGACCAGGACTGTGCTTGCAAAGTGGATCGTTTGATCATTCCCACTTACTGTGCTTTGGTTCACATCTCAGAGCAGTCTCAGAGTACATGAACACAACTCCTTTCAAACTAAGTTGGAAAATGCACCCCAGCAGCACACTGCTCTAATTGCTAATGAGCATTTAGTCTAGTGGATCAGATTTCCCAACTTTTCCAAATGGGGTAAAAAAAAAAAATCAAACCCAAAACAACAAATGTGTGTGGCATGGATATCAGATCCTCATCAACTAGAGTTTTGCTCTAGAGACCAGTCCCTGTATTCACTAACCCAGATTTAGTTGATGAATCCATTATAGTCCAGTTTTCCCCAAGGACTTCTTTCATGTGTAGGCTTGGCAGTTGTATTCTTCCACACTTATTTGCATTGGAGCAAAGGACAGTCCTTTTTTTCCTTCACACATAATGCTCCCCTTTGCAGTTTAGACTTATCCATTGTTGAAGTGGCCTTTACAATTTTGGCAATGCTGAGGAAGTAGAGAACATGTACTGTGCTTTCCTCATTGAACAAAAGTTGATCAGGAGCATAGATCTTAACTGTCTAGTGGCCCAGAGGTTGGAACATTCACCAAAGTTGTAGAAAATGTGATGAATTTTAGTCCCTGAACTACAATGTTCAAAGTCTCATATTTTACAAGGATAGTTTTACTGGTACAGAAAGACTGTACATTCAAAAAAGAGCAAGAGTGAGAATAAGCACTGATAAAGGTACCCAAAAGGAGGAGAGAATTGGGTTCTGTTTCTTATACCACTGAACATTGATTTATTTTATCCAGTAATTAATTCATGAATTGCTGGATTATTTATGAAATAACAGTACTTCCCAGGCAACAGCCAAACCACTAGGCCACAGAGTTATGTTAACTCCCTCCCTTTCCCCTACTTAACTATTTGCTGGAAAGTGGAACATTTCAAAAACAAAAGCTTACTCTGAGATCCTGGAATCTGGGCTTATCTCAGGAGAAATATCTTTGTGATTTTCTTGCATGGACAATCTCCAGGTTGTGCCTGGCTGCTTTGTTTTGCTTTAGTGAATAAAAGTGCCCAGACTCCTTCCAGCCATGCCTTGAAATAACCTGCTTGCCTTTTGAAAGGGGATGTTTGGGAGCCTAATTCCAGAAAAAAAGTCAGGGTGGTAAATTCTGGGGCAGGACAAGGAGTCTATTTCTGTGCACATTTTTTCCTTACTGGCCACATTAAATAGCTTCCCAAAAGTATGGACTTCCATTGTTTCCTTGAATACTGTGCCTGGTACAGGTCTTTGCTGGGTCTCACCTCCAGTCCATTGCTACAGAAGCTTAGTTCTGAGTCTTACATGCAGATAAAACCCACAGTGCTACTCTCACTGCAAATGTCATGTCACAGAGAAGTTGGGATGATTTTCACCTTTCATGAAATTAATTGATTTTTTTTGGTTTCTAACATCCTTTGGGTACTGCTAAGCCTAATTGAACCCAGAGTCCCAAGGAACAAATGCTCCATAACCCACTAAATACTTCCTTGTTCTATCAGCTTCAGCCTAGATTATCTTTATGCTATTCCCAAGTAAGTGGAAATGGTTGTTCTATACGATCAAGAAGACAAATACTTAAATGAAGTGTGATAAAATATGACAGACTGTACAGCACTGTTGATTCATTCCTACTTCAGATGTGTTTCTGAAGTACCAGGATAGCACATTAATCAGAAAAAGTGTTCTCTAACTTTTTTTATTTCTGTTATAAAACTGACAATCTATTTAATAAAAGTTATTAGTGTTTAAATGTGTTTTTAAAACATGTTCAATGCTTAATAAGAAATATTTTCTTTGGTGTTAATACTTTCCTTCAGAATTTAGGGAGACAGAATTGAATTAGTACCCTTCCCTAAATTCACTCCCTCTGAAGTCTTTGAAAGAACTGGTCTTCAATACGTCCCATCTATAGCATCAAAAACATTAGGACCATTAGGACCCAGGGCCTTAAAATTACTTACATTGTTACTTATTGACTTTTCATTTTTGAGCCCTTGAGTCATGTATACTTCATGCCACAATTCTCAAGCTTTCATCGTAAGTCTAATAAGGGTTTCAAATGAAAGCTAAGATTTTCACTTACTTTATAATCATAGTGATTATGTCACTACTAAAAATTCAAATATTAACATGAAATCACAAGATCTGGCAACGCTCAGTTTCTCTACATTTTTCTGCATTGCCTATAAAGCTTAATGTTGTTTTTAAAGCTGAGTCTGCTTCTTCTTTTACTTGGATCTTTTTTATTAACTGCAACAGGAGCAAGGTCAGGACAATGGATTGCACTTGTCTTTCTTTTCAAGAATTTGTTGAGGAGAGAGGAAAAGCCATCCATGTTTTCTCACCTGTACATAACACCACAGCATTACTCAATGTCCATTCTTTTCATAGTAGTTTCTCTAAGGGAAGAGAATGTGTGGAAGGAATAATAGCTGGTAAGAGAAAAAGTGCGAAAGACATAGCTTTTCTCCCTTGGCTACTGAAATGTTGTGCTTTGTCATGGCCCAGTGGCCACTGATTGCAATGTAACCAGAATCAGAAACTGGCCAAGGGCATGTTTGTATGTTCACAGGCCATGGTGAAGAGCTCTGGCAGTGAGGAGCTGCCTCTGCAACCAAAGCCAATATACCTAAGTCAACATTCTTCTGTTTCCAAGCCAATAAGTCCTGCTGAAAGGACTAATTAACATGGAAGGAGATTAAAAACAACAACTCTGCTGTCTTCAGCCAATCAATGTTTTATACAAAGAGCATCCAGAAGCTCACAGGCGACAACTCTCATCCTACATCTCTTTGGTACCAGTGCCATTTCCCTTCATTACTGTCCCGTATGACAAGCCTGGCTACACACGTTTTGAACCCAGCAGAGCTTTTGCCTGGCAAAGCATATTCATCTCGGTCAGTACTGTTGGCAGCCTCGCAGGCACGGCTGAAGGCAGCCTCATGCCCCGCACCTGTCCATGCACACCACATCCCTGGCCGTGGCACAGACAGCTTCAGGCCCTTGCAGGTCAAGGCAGGGCTCCCAGCCTAACTCCTCCCGCCCCAGCGGCTCACCCCGGGCATCGCTCCCAGGATGCGCCACAGGGCAGGTGGGCACAGTTCCCCAAAACAGAGCGGCAGGCCGGGGGGGCAGGGGAGGGCAGAGCACGGCGTCGGGCAGCCCCGTCTCATCCAGCTCCAAGGGGGACCCTGCGGGCTGCCCTGGCCCCGCAGTCCCGCTCCTACCCCGGGGAGATGGAGCCCGCTGCGGGGAGACCTCGCGGGGAGTGCCGGCGAGCATCGCCGCCTCCGGGCGGGTACCGCGGGGCCGGTGCCGTGCAGAGGTCGGGCGTGCCCCGAGGCGGTGCCCGGGGAGCCACCGCCCCTCGCTGCCAGCCCCGGCCCCTCCAGCCCCGCTCCCCCGGCGCCCCACCTCGGGCTCTCCGCCCGTGGGGACGGCGGCGTCCTCCCTCCCTCCCTCTCTCCCTCCCTCCGTCCCCTCCCCTCCCGGCTGGCGGGAAGGCGGCAGGGCGGGCGGCGGCGGGCGGAGGGGAGGCGGCTGGCCGGGCTCCGGCGGAGGGCAGCTTCCTCCGGGGCTCGGCGGCGTCCGGCCGCGGGGCGGGAGCAGCCGGGTGCGCGGGCGGCTCCCGCGGGCCGGGTGGTGCTGCTGGGGCAGGGGGTGGGGGATTTTTATTTTGGGGGGGAGGGCGAGGTGGGGGGAGAACGGGGGCTGTCGCCTCCGCCTCTTCCTCAGCGGCAGCCGGGGCAGCCGGATCGCGGCGGCGGCTGCTGCTGCTGCTGCGCGAAGGGAGCGTGGAGAGGAGGGATGTGGGGCTTTGGGGGAGGCAGGATCTTCGGGATCTTCTCTGCTCCCGTCCTGGTGGCCGTGGTCTGCTGCGCCCAGAGGTAGGAGTCAGCGTGCCTCGGCGGCGGCGCGGGATGCGTTTCGCCAGGGGAACAAGCTGATGCGCTCCCCCCGCCCTCCTCCTCCCGCCCCGCTCCCGCCGTCGCCCCTGGTCCCCCGCACCCCGGCTTCTGCCTCTCTCGCCCGACACCCCCGTCTCTTTCTCCCCACAGTGTGAACGATCCCGGCAATATGTCCTTCGTGAAAGAAACTGTGGATAAATTGTTGAAGGGCTACGACATCCGCCTCCGGCCGGATTTCGGAGGTGAGTCGCCCTGCCAGGGCTTGCTGCCCGGCGATCCCCCCCTCCCCCGCAGCTGTCCCCGGCGCTGCCGCCGCTCCCGCACGGCGGGTCCGGCCACCGCGCCCGCGCTGCCGCGGCGCCTCTCGCCGCCGGGTAAAGGTCTGCTCTGCTCGCAGGTCCGCCCGTCTGCGTGGGGATGAACATCGACATCGCAAGCATCGACATGGTTTCCGAAGTCAACATGGTGAGTAGCGGGCGAGTCCGGCCGGCGCCGGGGGGCTGTCGCCCGAGTCACGGCCGCCCGTTCCCCGTCCATCCTTTCTCACAGAGTCGCTGCTGCCTCGGCGGGCGGCGGTGGGGCTGCGCGGGGCTCCAGCGCTGCCCTCTTCGCTTGAAAACTTTATTTCCCTGGAGACGCGCTTTCCTCCTTTCCCCCTTTTTGCCTTTCACTGCCGGTGGCCATCTCCGCGAGTGTGCCGGGCCGCCGGTTTGCACCAAGTCTCCTTCTCCTCCCCTGTAGCCCCGGGCGGCCGGAGCGCCTGCCGCCGGCACCTGCCGGGGCCTCGCAGACAGCGGGATGCGGGGCGGGATGCGGGGTGGGCTGGCGGCGGTCGGCCGGCTTCCCGGGGCCAGGGATGGAGGGCCGCAGCTGTCGGCATCTCCCTGCTTCTTGCGCGGTTCAGGGGAAAAACACAGAAAAGCCCAGCCTGTCTGTGGGTAAACTCTGACATGTGCGAGTGCTTTAAGGCTTGTTGAGCACCCAGAGCCGGCGCGGTTGTGAATGGACTTGGGAGGAACTGTAGTCTAGTCTTGCCTCGGAAAGTGATGCTGTGCGGGACTGTCGGGTTCACCGATGGACAGGGAGGTGTTTAGTGCCTTTCTGTGTTTTGGTCATCTCGTCTGTATAATTAGATGACTCGAGGTTAGAAGCTACAGTTTCTATTTCTTGTCCTAATCCTAAATCTGAGGTGGATTTTTCATGTTCCTGAGCAAGTTACTCGTTCTCTCTGTTTCTCAGTTTTTTCCTTGTATTCTTCCTTTTGCAAACCTCATGTAGAAAGACCGGCCCACTCTGCAATGCTGTAGTTACATTTATGGCATTAGAAATAATATGTATGTGTTTGGAAGCTGAGCTCTCTTATAGTGCATATGTCACTGCCACTGCACTACCTCTCCTTCAATGCACTGTTGCAGTGTTACAAGCTGGTGTATCTTGGCTTGATACATCACCCCTGTATTTTCATTAATCCTGCCACTACTTTAATCCCCTCTGCTTGAAATTCTGAGAGAGAAACTTTTGCTCTACTTCTCATCTTTTAAAAATGTCTTTGACAGAGATACAGTTACATGTTTGCAGTTAAAAGTGTCACCAATGCCAGCCTTTCTACTCATTTAGGAGGGAAAAAAATGAGATAGCTCTTACTTACAAGACTTTGTCTTAGGCTTCATGCAGATTCAGGCAACTGCAGAGACACCTCATGTATTTGACAGGCTTTTCTGTACCTGTAGGATTGCTTCTCAAGTGAAAAAATAGGAGCTGAATGAAAGCTCTGAAGAGTAATTGAAAAGTCTGACTTCACTATCCCCACTGCCACCTTCCCCACCTCTGGATATGTTCCAGGCTTAGGGAAGCATTACATGACTCATTAAATTAATATACAACACTGTGTATGTGAAGTGCCAGAGAGGCAATAAATATCAGAGAAAGGCATACTGAGACTGGAAAGAAAATCAGGGGATGTATGCTGCTTTTTGTGCTTTTTTTCCCCCAGCTGCAGGAAAGCCTGTTAGGTTTAAACAACAACTTGTCCAACCCACTGTAGCAGGGGTATAAGGAAGAGTAAGTAATTACTGCTTCTTATGCTAGGCTGGGTAATGAGATCCTCAGTGATACGGGGGCTCCTCAAGGAGGTGCGTGCCATCCCCTTCCCCCAAGCACTGTGTCAGTGTACCAATTGCTGAAGTTTCTAGCTGCCCCAGAAATTGGTGCTCACTCTTGCCCATTAGGGGCCAGAGCAGCTGTAGAGAAATGTTTTTTTATGTGCCCCTTGTGGGGCAATGCAGAGTCTGAAAAGTATCAATACATGTCTTGCAACAGAAGCAAATACTGTGTTTCTGAAGAAAGTTGCTAAAGTACTTTTATTAGAAAAACTGTACTAGTTTACTTCAGGAAAAGTGAGCAGGAAGGGCTTCTGGTTGCTAAATACCTTACTACAACCCAAGTTTCAGCTGAGCTTGTCTCACCTCTCTGGAAAAGAAGTGATCTTTGACTAAGCACAGCTATATTCACGTACTGCCTGAGTTGGTTACTTCTACTTGTTGTAAGTAACTTTATACAGATCTGCAAGGATTCTTGAGTACATATCAATGAACAGTGAATAAGGATGAACAGAAGGAGCTTTTCAAGATTACTCAAGTATTTATTCTAAGTGGTAATTTGAACAGGAAAAAAGAGGGCCAGTTAGTTTGAAGACCTGAGGCATAACTGTTGAACTTCATGCTGGTTGCCAACTAAACTTTTAAACTTTGACATATTCTTTCATTTAATTCCAAACAGATATTGTGAGTGTTGACCTTTAGCCTCATCAGCTATTGAAATGTGTTACAAGAATTTCTCTGTGTGAACTGTGGTAGTGTGGACATTAATTCCTTTGATTTAAATCTAGACATTGGTGTAACCTTTTATAAATTAGCTTGTTAAAATTCATCTTTGTATTAAAAATAAAATAACCAGAGATTTAACATTCTTCAGTTTTATGGACATAAATAAAATGTTATTACAGCAAGTTTTATTATGCTACCTTCCAGGCAGCCTGTAATGTAGCTTTCAGTGACATGATGACAATTCTTTGTAACAGGAATTACAGCTTGTATCTTGCTCTTTTCTATTAATAATCAAACTGTAGGTTTATATATAATATAGTCCTCTATGAATCCTTATTTGCTAGCTATTTATTAAGCTTTCCAGCATTTAAAAATTTATTTGTGTGGTTTTAGTCTTTCTGTTGAAAATCACTAGGAGTTATTTCCTCTATACATCCTGTAGCTATTTTATAGAATAGACTTACTGAATAGCCATGTACATCTTCCTTGGATTACATGGAATGATTAACATTTTTCTTTATTTTTGATGCTGAAATGCTAAACTGGATCAGGAGGACAGATGCAAGTATCAGGATTGCAGACCATCAACTTATTTTACTGAAAAGTTGAAAATAAACAGTTTCTATTTGGTTTCACATCTTGAAAATACTGAAATCTTGAAATCATAAACATGTATGATATACAAAACACATGCTTTGATACTTATAAGTCAAGTTACAGATATATGGCAGCAAGGGGGAATTAATGAAGTTGCATATAAGAAGTGCATTGCTCAGGGAAGGGCTGCAGTCTGTTAATGACTTGCACATATATCTATGTCTATATGTCAGTGTGCTTTACTCCCCTGTTTAACCTGTACATTCTTTCCCATAATTATTTGCCTATTTCACAAATGATATGTGTAACTGGATATTTAAGCACCTACCTTTTTTTGTGCCTACCTCCAATAATTGCATTCAAAACTGCTGTAAATTGTACAAGAATATAAATCTCCAAACAAAATACTGATCAATAATAACAATAGATGTAATACTGAGAACATACTGTAAGTCATCTTACAAATAAAGAGTACGGAAGATTACTGTTGTCGGAGTTCAATAATTTAGCTGTAAATTTTATAATTTTTCATGATTCAGGTTGATTGTGTTTTGTTCTTGCTGTGTTTTTAGGTGTATTGCTTAGATGACGTGTATTGAAAAAGAAATAATTCTTGTGCTTTTACTAGTCTGTCAGCCTATTTCCAATCAGACAGTGTCCACAATTTGCAATTTTTTTAACAGTCTGGTTCTTCCTCAATGTTTGGTCTGTGAATCAAATGCATTAATTCCAGGCATTCAATTTTCAACCACCCAAATACTTTTGTATCTTAGGAAGTAAAATAATCAATGCATTGAATCTCCAAATAACCCCCTCTTTAAAGTCATTATTATAGCTGGAAGACTAAAGTACTGTGCTTTCATTTTACTATAATTTTAGAATGTGTTTCATGGTTTATGGGAGGTAATGCTGTAAAGTGGATGGAGAAAACAAGGGGGTTAGTGCAAAAATGAACCTTTCTTCTTAGAGATAATGTTTTGCAGATAATAGGAAACGTGCCACTGCTCTCTGAAGTGCTGTCTGCATTGTCTTTGTTTATAGAGAGGACTTCAGAGTTGTTCATTTAGGGTTTCTCAAAGGCTCTGATTTTGATAAAATTAAACCAGCAAAACCCAGGAGGCATCATTTGCTATTTAGTTGTCCTGCTGTTTTGAGAATACTGTAGTCAGAAAATTAGTTTGACATAAAGTCAGACCTTAAAACAGATGATTTGTGCTTTCTGAAAAAGATGTCATCTGTTCTGTGCTGTCGCTCTGAAAAAAATGTAATCTCTTCTATGCTAACACCGTAATTTTTATTTTTATGTATCTGCCTTTATAAAACTGCAGATATGCACATGGACTTCATTGGGTGCCTACTGATTTTCAAAGCAAATTTGACATCTTTCTGACAAACTGTATTTTAGTTGCTGCCCTAAGGTCGACTGGAGTTACTACTCATTGAGACTAAATAGTGTCTATTTTCCTTGATAGTGATACACAAATAATTATTTTAGGTGAATTAATTCATACTTCACCTGAAGTACTGAGGATGCAGAAAGTTCTGCTTCTGTTAATGAAATATGTCACATCTTACTTTAGATGATAAAAAATTTGGTGTATTTGGTTTATGTAAATTGAGATTTATAGCATTAGATGTCTATGTGAGAGCTGGATTGCTAAACTCTACAAGTGCAGTTAATGGAGATCTAGAACAGGATGTGGATGCTTGGGCAAAGGTATCTACTGTCATTTTGGTTTCACAGTATCATACTAGCCTTCCAGTTTCCAGTCCAGGCTGGTGCAGATCTCCTGCAAATCCTCTGCCATGTCACTGTGCTCAGGTATTAGACATGACACTAGCTCCTGAAATTTAAACAACTGAGTCTTGTTCTTGTCAATACAGGTGATGCAGTCAAGAGAACTTAAAAGAAAGAAGGCAATGTAATAGTGCTTCTTAGATATTTTAGGTGCCTCAAGGTATCTTGTTTGGACTCCAGCTGCCTCTCTAGAATTTAAGTGAACCTGTATAGATCCTTTACTGAGCCTGCCAGGGGTCCTGCATAATCCAGGCATCCAAAATGGCACCAGACACCTTTGCTTAGGTAAGTGAATTGTTCCTTAGATGTGCAGCCAAAGCTTATCCTCCAGGGTCCCTCTGGAACCAGGAGATAGTCACTAATTTGTAACAGACATCTTTGATGTCTTGTGATTGTTATTTCTAAAGTGGAAGGGTTACTCTTTCTGGGAGATGTCTTTGTTTCCTGGATGGTTATAGAGAGAGCCAAGGCAACTTGGTTAGTTTTTGAGTAGGCACAGAGAAATGTAACCTGTGTTTCCTAATGTAAATGTAGCTTATATTTCCTGCCATAAACAGATACTTCCTAAATATTTTGCAGACTGAATCTTAATATTATCTCCTGCAGGAGATATTATTTGCTGCAGGAAATCATAACCAAGTTGTGACATACTTCACTTTGAAGATTCAGATGGAAAAATCAGAGTTGTTCTGATACAATGATTACATAATCATATTGCAAACACAAGTTTTCTAGCTAGAAGAAGATTCATGTGTGCAGTGCTTATTAGTAGATCACAAATCACAGGAGTATAAAGTAGAATATGTAACTTTATATTCTGATATTGCTTTTATATATTTTATAATTTAATGCATTTAAGGAGAATAGTAAATCATATTATGGCAGAAAGACCACATACATAATTTTGCTTGTATGCGTGTATACACACGTGTATGTATTTGATAGATAATATAGGGGGAAAAAAGGAAGAAGAAAGAAGAAAGTAGTGCCCAAGCAGGGGAAGGATCTCTTGAGGCCAGCATAGAGTGCTGTCACTGTGCTGGTGATGAGCCAGCATCTATCCGCTACAAGAGGGGCACAGCAACAGGCAGGGATCCTGGAGGATGGTCTGTCTTACAGGTTACCTGCTCTCTAGTTGCCAGCTAGCCACAAGGTCATCCATCCTCTGCCTTGTCTCCATCCATTTTTCTTCCTCAGGACAGTACCCCTGAACTCCCCCAGCCTGCCTCTCTCTCTCTCTCTCTCCCCCCCCACCTCTGTCATGTTTCATAGTTCCTATGGACCGAGAAAGAGAAAGAAGTGCTTGTAGCAGATAGTGTGATAGGAAAAGGAGTCCTGTTTGTCCAAGGGAATTGATGACAGACTTCTGCTTATCTGCAGTGGAAAGCAGCTACTCTGAAGGGGAAGGAATACCTGCTTATGCAGAGACAGGGAGGTAGTTGATGTTGCTGGGAGGTGCCAGTAGACTATTTAAAAGCCAACTCCAGTCACCAGCATTGAATCATCCAGACCTGGATGATGAAATAGATATGATCTGTGATGACATCAATCTAGAATAATTGCAAGTATTCCATGGATGAAAAGGGATTCAAAATTATATTTACAAACTAGAGGAATGGCCCTGTATAAAGAAGGAGCAAGCACAAAGTGCTGCATTATATAAGGAATGATGAATCCATTATTTAAAATGATAAAAATTTGGCTAAGCAGTAGGACGCTCAAAAAACATCTTACTGGACCAGAATCTAAAGCAAGTGAAAGCCAGAGGTGCAGTATAATTGGAAAAAGATGAATCTTACTTTGGGGTACATAAATAGAAGTGTCATTCACAAGACACAGGGTTTGCTTTGTCATTAGTTGAGCCTGAGCAAGAATGTTGTGTTCAGTGTTTCTTCCCTGGCTTTCATGGAGGTGGAATGAAATAGGAGGTGTAAGAAATGGAAAAAAAGTGTTTCTAATTAAAATAATTACAGAACAGGGCATATGTGGCGACATTGAAGTAAATGGGTTTGTTTAACACTGAAAAATAGGATGAGGAAAAGAAATAAAAGTTCCCAATATGTAGGACGCTGGCGGTGAGAGAATGATGATCAGTTGCTCTTTAGAGCCAATTGAATTAAGACCTGAAGAATTTAAGGAAATTAGGGAATTGATTTCAAATTGGTTTTCATCTAGCTATATTTTTTGTAGCATCTCCTTTACTCCACATTTTCAAGAAGATATTAGATAAATACCTCTTCCAGTGGTGTTGCTCTTGCCTTTGGAAAGGCTGGGATAGCTGATGCTTTGAGATCTTCTCTAGCACTCTGTTTCTGTGAATCTCTGCTCTGATTTAATTATTATTTCTGTCAGTGTTCACAAGAGTGTCCTGGTGTGGTTTCAGATGCTCCTGCTGGTATCATACTGATGCCACAGAAGATGAGATGTTTCCCCTAGGTCATCTCTAATGAATGCCAGTGCCATTGCCAGCTGAGATGTCATTAGTCACCAGCTCTGTGTATAAATTATATAATGTGTTCTCAGTACCTTTACATTGATTGCACCAGGTGTCACATGTATGTCCTTTCAAATATACATAGTAGTCATAGAAAAAACCTACAAGGTCAGGACTTCTGTGCATGTAACCATGATAGATTTTTACTTCTGCTGAAAGACTTTTATCATGCACAGATAATGAAGAAGTACAGTAAATTAACAGGAGTAGAAATTTGACAGAAACTTTATGAATTTTTACCTACTCTATACATAGCAATTCTTTTCATTCCCTTGAAGATAGAAAAAAAGAAAGCTATAAAGGAAACAGGAATATTTATATGAAGATCTTTATTAGTGCACTGAAAGGAAAGAGGAATATTTATATGAAGGTCTTTATTAGTGCACTGAATTTTTATTCAGATAATTTAGTCTGTAGCGATATAGAAAGCTTAGCAATTTGATAAGGCATGGCAGGCAATGTCCTGCTTGGCAGAAGACAGCAGACAACCAGAAACTTCCATGACACATCTGACACAAAGGTCCGCAGAGCCAAATGTCCTGAATCTGCTACTTGCTGGTGGTGGATGCTTGGGGAGGAAACCAATAAAGACGTGTTACTACTTCTCTAGGTTACTTCTACAATCTCCAGTGATTTCTAACTTGAGGAGAGTGCCTTTTGTTTAGGTGTTGCCAGAGCATTAGGATGATTTAATAACGATTCACTTTTCCCCACAGTTTTCCTTTTAATAAAGATATAATTATATAAAGAATTTAAACTCAGGTAGTATCACGTGCAATCCATCAATACTGAAGGATTATAAAAACTTTCAGTGGAAGACGTTGAATAATATTTAGCTACCATTAGGGGTTTTAGCTTATTCAGGACAAACTTTCTTTTTTTCTCCCCTGTGACATGGAGTCATAAAAAATAGCTGGAAGAAGAATAATTTCAAAGCGACAGTTTATTTAATATTTGTAATTGCATGTCACAGTTCCTCATAACAACAGATACTGGAAGGAAAAAAATCCCCAAGTCTGGGCACATCTAATTCATTTTTCACTATTACGGATTTGAACTGATAATTTTGGCAAAATAATTTGTTCTCTCAGCAGTTAGGAGCTGGTTACAGGTCGCTGTGATAATGTAATCTGCAATATGAATGTAATATTGCACGCAGCAGAGAGGGAAGGTAAAACAGCTGTGCTGGGAGGTCTGCAGTTACACTGGATAATTGGCAGTTCAATAGCAGTTAATGACTTTTTTCTTTATACTAATATGAATGTTGAATTTTCATTAGTTCATGGGTATGTCTCCATGGCACAATGCAGCACTCTGCAGAGATGCCAGAGGTACCTCTGGTGCAGCTAGTAGAATTTCTGGATGCTGTGAAGTTGTGTTGACACAGAGCTCTGTACAGAATGGTTGTACCAGTGGGAGTTAGGTCGTTGAATAAGACTTGTCTCACAAGCTTTAAATAGGTTATCTGGTGTATGACCAGCATCCAGCCAGAGCTGATCATCAGAGTGCCCTTTAACAGAGAGAAGCACTTCTGTAAGAGAGGATTTTTTGTTCTAAAGCAGGTAATTAAGACAACAAAGATGACTGGCTCTCCTGAAGTACCTATCTGGATGGAGAAGACAATGAGAGGAGCTGACTGACTTATGATAGATGCTTTGTTTTCAGTTAATGTTGGAATGAATTCCGCCTGTTGCTCCTTCTTAACCTGCCTTTTCAAAGATAATTAGAAGACAGCCCTGAGCTGGTACACAGCTGAGCTTCAGTTGACTAAGTAGTATTAGCCAGCAGGTTAATGCACTGCATGTAAATTCTGTATACAATGTGAACTGCAGAGGGTTTTTCATGTAGATTTTGTGTGAGTCCTGAATCAAAATACATATAGGACAGAAAAGATAGCCTTTAAAAGCAAGCTCAGATCCATGTGATTAAAAATAGGTCATCCCTTGTTCTTTGAACTGAGATACAAGATAGCCCCTTCTCTGACTCTGCTGACCTTTTAACCCTAAAGTTACTTGAAAGGAAGAGCTTAATTCCCATAACTATGTCCTGTTCATATGAGGGATATTTTAAGGTTTCCCATTCTGGTTGTTACTTACCCATCATAGCTTTAGTATGTGAGCTCATTGCTTAGCTGCAATGTCACTGTTGAGCTGTAATCCAATTCAGGTGCATCTGAGCTTGGCTGGGCAGGGTCCCTCATGCTTTTGGACTGGGCTGAAGCACAGTCAAAAAGCTGAGGGCTTTGCCTTCCAGGGGCTGCACTTGGCTAAGCAGGGAATCACAGCCCCTGTGACATTTTTCAGTGGGGATATAAGTCAGGAAGAGTAAGAAATTGAATCTTTTATATTTAGAAGGTTAAAATGTAGATTAATTTTCCTCCTTAATCAAATGTTATTTTGTAAACAGATGACCATTTTTCTTGGTGTTTTCCAATGACCATTTTTCCTGGTGGTTTCCTATGCTACTGTGCCTTTTAGAATGCACTGAAAACCTGAAGTTGAAAATAATAGATGATACAAAATTGCATTTAAATTCTCAGTATTACTGGGTAATGCATTAAGTCTTGTTAGCTGTTAAAGATGCAAAAGATTTATTTAGGTCTTTTCTTAATAATACATAGATTTGTGTTTTTTTCTCTGCATCAGCAGTGATTTGCTTTAGCTTCTGACCTCCTAGGCTATTCAGATAGGAATCCTAGGTTATTCACTTGGATTTTCGAAGCATTTTCCAATCATTTACAAAAGGTTTCTATTTGGATTACAAAAATACCTCCCAAACCAACTGGAACTTCACATAGAAAGATGTCTTCGGGACTTGCAGAACAATATATATGACCCTTAGTTTTGGTGTTGAGCTATAAACTATGGCTCTGCTAAATTTAAGAGTGACGGTGCTCTGGATAATCTGTAGAATGTCAAAACTTATGTGCTTGAGCACAACACCTGTGCTCAGGCATGCACTTGTATGTCAGTCATTAGCATGGATTTGTCCCAGCAGTTTCCCAGGTTTGATACTCTCTGAAGATTAGCACGTGGCAGCTCCACTGCCAGTAGGCAGCTTGGATGCAGATAGTTGTGCTGTGAAATAGCCTAATCTAGATAGACACAAATTGTGCTGTGCAACACTTGTCCTTCAGACAAGAAAACTCCTTGGCTCCCTTCATTTGTTAGGTCAGATCTATCCAGAAAGTGCAGTTCATTGCATCCATGTGAGGTTACATAGCCATCATTTCTAGTGGGAGAGCTGTGGCTCTCCAGAGGGTGATACAGCTGATCTGACTGGCAGATCTGTATTAGAAGACAGCTCATTTTAGGGCTCAATGAGCTTGTAGATAATTCTTTGTGCCTTGTTTCGTTCCGTTCCCTGAACAGTGAATGTGGCTTAAGCCAGATGCCCATCTGTTACCCTTCTGGCAGTAAGTGAAGTGAATGCCACCTGCGTGACCTCTTGACTCTACCCAGCTGTCAGAGCTCTTTTTTTCCCCTGTTTGAGAAAATAGGTGGACAGATATTCCCTGCGTGTTGGGAAACTGCTGTTGCAGACTTGTTTATGAGGGGTGAACTCTGTCTCTTGGTCTTGCTTGGCTTCATGCCCACTGACAGCAACTCCACACGGTTCAAATGCTGTGTGTTGACCTGCATGACTGAGCAGAAAGCAGTGGTAGGTGAGCCACAGCCGCTGATGAAGAGAAGAAGGAGCTTGAGGGGGAACACAGGACAGCTACACTGGGCAGCTTACATGCACTTAAATTCAGAGGGGATGTTGTTCACTTCAGTTTAGATACATAAGGGTCTGTAGTTACATAAAGGACTTTCCAGAGTACTTTGTGAAAACAAATGAAAGGAAGTACCAGAGTTCCATAAGCAGCCTTTTTTAGATACCTAGAATGTAGGTGCAAATTAATTGTGTAGATGAGGTGGACTGGACTTCACCTTTACCTTGTGTGACAGAGAAAGCAGGTTGTCCTTGGGCTGTAAGGGCTTATGGAACGTGTAGAGAAGTAGTTAGCAGTACCTGTGTGTATTTGTGTGATGAATGAGAGGTGATTATGAGAAATCAATTTTAAGGAGGAAATATCTCATTTCCTTTTTAATCAAAAATGGTGTCTCCTTTGGCATTTCATCCCTTTTTTCCCCCAGAAAAATGGTTGAGCTAGCAGGGGAATAACAGCTATTTTAAAAATGCTGATTATCTGCCTGCAATTCTTTTTATAAACCATCCCCCTTAAATGGACAGGAAAAAAAAAAAGAGGAATAAAAAGATGAGCAGTGAATTAGCAAATGCATTTAAGGTAGTTGATCAGCTTATCTTTCCAGTAGACCCACTTTAGTCACATGCTTATATATTATTAACCTGGCTGCATCAAGGCTGATGGTGTATGTCTTTCCCGGTATATCCATTTATGTGGCATTGGGTGCCTTTTGAATTGGATGCTGGTGCTGTAATTTGGAAAGGGAAGCTGGAAGTTTATGTAATGTAATCTTGTTATCCATTAGTATAACATTCTTTATTGGTTTTATAAATATCTCTTTAATACCATCATGAGTGATCTGGAAGATGGGATACCTTCCAACCTGGTATTCTATGATTTAACAATCTTTACATTAAAAAGAAAAGCTTCTAACCCCCAAAGAAGGTCCCTTTTGGCTAGCCTTCCTCAAGGAGACATCTACCTCTAACACTTGTGGTGTTTAGCTTTTCTTTCATTAGTCACATTTATAAGGATCTCACTTACAATCTTGCATTATATTCCTCTAAGTTACATAGAGACACACATATATAGTGTCATTTAGTAGCCTGCTGGCACAAAGGTTTCTATAAATGCAAGGTGATTTAACTGAGAAAAGAATTATTCTACTGAGATATATCCATTAATTTGACTGCTGGTGTTCACTGAGTAGCTCTCTTTAAGACAGAAGTCACAGTCATTTACTGCTACTTTTCCCTAAAAGTCCCTGAATGATTTTTGTTAATAGCTCGAGCAAGTGACCAAATCTCATGAGACTCCTGTATGAATCTTTTGCAATTTTTCTTTCTCATCCCTCTTGACTCTTGATTATTCACATCTATTGTGCTGTAAAGCAGGAGGCTGCCTTTTTCTCATCATTATTTTTATAGTCCTTTTCCTTAGATATATGGTCTACAAAAAAAGAAAAAAAAAAATTTGTTGTGGGGAAAACCAGATCCATCCCTCTCCCTGAAAACACTACTGAATTAACCCCAATACAAACATAGCATGCTACTTTCTGGCACACAATTAGCTAGCCCTCCTGAGCTTGGCTGTAGCTGAGCTTGATACTTCAAAATATTGTGATAAATGAGTTCTAAAATCCTTTGCACCTCTATATGCTGTTTTTTTTTTAACATTTACAAAGCAACATTGAATGTAATCTGTACCCTAGTACATGTGGAATTGTTGAATCCTATGTCTCTTTATATCTTCATGTTATTGTGGTGCCCTTCATGATCATAAAGCAAAAGCAAACCTGAAATAAAGTGTTATGATAAATCTATACTTGATGGCAGATCACTTCAGAGGGATTAGATTAAAACATGGCAATAATGCAGTAGCAGTGCTGAAGATTCAGAAGGTGGATTTAGTTAATTGCTTCTAGAGGACACAAAATTAAACACTGCCTTTCAAAAATGAGTGATAAATCTTCAGATACATGAAAATAATAGGTGTGAAGAATTGACTAGATGTAATGTTGATGAAGGCAATCAAAGGATGAAGGTGTCAGGGTTACTCTTCAATCTGTCATTGAATTGTGGTCATCTATCACTGCAACTAGATTTTGTCCTAGCTCTTACTGTGGCCACCAGTATATTTCCATCTTCTTCTCCCTGTTGTCCCTTGCCAAATTTTCATGTCTATTATTCTCCAGTCATCTTTTGTTGTCAGAAGTGTGGTATTTTTTCCTCAGTTCGTGCAGCATAACCAGCCCCCTGCCAGTTAGGCTGTTTCATATTCTTCAGGACGCCCTTGCCTCCCTACAGCCAGCGCCCCGGCCTCAGTGCTCAATGCTCAGCTTCAAGTCCTTTGCCATGTTGCCTTTTCTGCTGGTGTGCCAGAGCTGTCAGTAATTTTTTTTTATGGCATGCTTATTTCTTTGAAAACAGAAAGTGCTTATTTTTAATACCATTACACAATGCCTTACTTGTTTATTTATTTTGACTTGGATAGCAGACATTTATGCTGTAGAAAGAAATACAGGAAGGGTTAAATTTTTAAAAAGCTAGTGGTACCAGACCTTTGCAAAAAGATCCTCCAGTTTACTCCTACCTGTGCTTTTGCTGCATTGAGCCATACCATAACTGTGACTGTTTCTAATGGTGTTAGAGAATGCAAGGAAGGAAGGCAGGAGGGAATTGTTCAATTTTTAGATTACTGTATGATCACAGTGGAGTGAAAGTTCGATTTATTTGGTTATCATTGCTCAGCGGGGACAGGGTATGTTGATTGTTTTTCACAAAACCATCAGTAAACAGACAGAAGGAGCTGTAGTCTCCATGCCATCAAACTCATGTATTCAATAATATTCCAAGACTGTTATTTTATTGATTGACTGAAAAAACTCCAGGAGAGACCAGTTTAGCATCTTATGTCATATAAGACTTCTCAGAAACACATTGTCCTTTCCTTTCCAGGGCAAATACAGTGTCAAATTTGGCTGTTACATGCAGTGGTGCAATTCCAGTGGTCAAAGAGAAGAGGTTTAGGCCCATCAGAAGACAGGCAACAGAATGGCAGAAGCAAATCCATCCAGTGCTAATGCTGATACCCTGGCCATCAGTTATCCCAATGTGTCATCATAGGATGGCACTAAAGCTACAGACTTGCTGATTTTCACACCAAGAGTGGAATTTTTAAGTAGTTAGGTATCATCACCTGAATTTTTACGTGCTTTGGGCAAGAAATGGCCATGTTGTCCATTCTGTGTATATTCCCTGAAAAACTCGGACTCCAGCATTGTGAGTATTGGAGTGTATATTAAAAGCAACAGCAGAATTGTACGTAATTACAAAACTGAATTCCAAAAATACTTCAAATCTTCATTTCTTTGAAAAACTTTTTTTCAGATGTTATGTTTGTTGGTCATCCCTTGATATGTACAAATTCTACATCTCATTCTACCCACTCTTTTTTTTTTTTTTTTTTTTTTTTTAAGGCAGCAAAATATGTAACGGAACAGGGGCTGGTGTTCAGTTCAGCATCTTCATACAGATGTGAACAGTATCGCTCCTCAGGTTGCAAGAATATTGGCTGGAACTCTCAAATGCTGATGTGTTTCTAAAACCTACCCTTTTACATTAATTACTCTCCAGTTTATCTTTGTTGTTGTTCATGGAGGGTTCTCTTTAGTGGCCAACAACAATAATGCCATATTATATAATGTGGCATTCTTGCCATATTAAATTAAATAAGTTGGGATTCCCGCTATTACATTGTCTAGCATTGTTCTGTAAGTTTTATGTATGAAAAGGGGCTTTTTAAATCTAGAGGTCTAGGAAATATTGAGATCCTTTTCTGGAGTCTAGATGTTGGATGTTGTCTCAGTACAAGAGACTAAATAAGAAACTGAGGATTCTCTTTGGGCATGCTGTTGAAAATACCTCCCTGGAGCTAATACTCTCTTTCTGTCTGGGTGAGATACAGAGAGGAGCTTGTCAGGCTGAGCAGAGTACAGAATTTGTGTGCAATGTGCTCTGTTTGACACTTAGATGACTTGTCTGTAACTTATTTCTGTAGTCCTTACTGTGCTGCTGTTCATGCTGAGAGCTGGCTCAGCCTGGCTCATTTGGGATCAGAGGAAGGTGTTTTGAGACAATTTTCCCCATTTTTTCCTTCAGCTGTTCTATTCTATCTGATGGAGATCAAAATGTTTTCTTAATTCTTTCCAAGCTGAACTCGCAGTGAAAAATATGGAAACGGAATAAGAAGTTCTGTTATATCAACCAATAGGTCCAACACCATTTTTTCCCTTAGTTTTCCCTTCATAGAAATAAACAAACCAGAGTATTGAACAGTGATGAAAGGGGAGGCAAAAAAATATTTTTTAAAATTATTCAACAATCTTCAGAGGTTTGGTGTCCTTTAGAGTTACTATACATCCTTAGGAAATTATTAAAGACCCTGCAGTTCAACAGTTACTGCTGGACCATGAAGAAATATCCCCAAGAACTGAATTTCTCTGACCTGCTTTTATGTTTGTGTGTGTCTGTTTCTTCTGCTGTCCTACCATAACTCTCAGCTTCCAGAAAAAGGTAGTGGGGGGACAGACACTGCTGCCATTAGGTTAATTCACAACAGATTTTGGAAAGCATTCCTGAGTACTCTAACCTAACCAACCCTACCAGTAAATTCTTGGAGCACTCAGATGTGGTTTTGGCCCCTGCCAGCTGTTACTATCTTTCCAGGCTTTCCAGTCACTGCTCAGGAGTCTGCAAGTGCCAGACCTGCTTCTGACACCCAGCTATCATATGGACACCCCATTTTGCAGGGTGAGATAATCTAATAGTGAGGGCTTGAGATGCTCATGCCAGAGTATATGATTAATATTCTAGTCATGTTTAATCCACTAGAAGAGAGATAGCTATAGAGTCTCTTTGAGAAATTTATCTACTGATCTGCAGGCCTAATAAATTCAGCTCCTTTTTTTTAGGTACCAGAAGTACCGTCTGTACTGCATTTAACCTTATTAAGCATCCTCACTAAGCCACACATGTTGAACTTTTAAATGGAGGTGAATTCTCAGCAGGAATTCAGAGCTGGTAAAAATTCCCCACACAGTTTTCTGTGACAAAAGGCTCCAGTGATGTTTGCAGTTTAGCTTTTCCCCAAGAATTTTTTTCTGGACCAAGTGTGTGGCACCAGACTCAACAAGCTTCAGACCTATAGCTGAGGCTGCAGTGGCAGGTTTTCTCTGTTGGGTGCCATGGCCAGTTGAGTGATGCCATCACCTTATGCTTTTCATCCTTGGCACCATTAGAGCCGTTTTGTGATGCAAATTTAGCTTCCACTTTCCTTTGTAGCACTCCAAAGAAGTATTTCATATTCAGTATGTATAAAAGATGAGGCAAAAATGTCAGTAAAGTAAACATGGATAAAAATTTGTTTGATGTATACTAATCAAATTAGGTGGTGTTTTGTTGGGTTTTTTTAATACCATGTAGAATTACTGTGGAGGCTTTATGTTAAAAAAGTGGGAAATTGTCTATTTTGGTATCAAATCAGTGGAAAATGAAGCCAACTGACAGTGCCATTCCTAGCAGCAATCTGTAAGATATCCATTCAAAAATGCCTTCTTGGCACTGAGCCACCTGTGTGTTCTGTGCAGAAGGACCTCACCGGGTCTAGAGAGTCTGTTTCTGCCCAAATGTGTCATGGCTCTCGTGAAGAGTCTGACAAGTGAGATGTGGGTGAGGAATAGGTAGTTTACAAATCCAAGCTACAACACAGTCTGTAAGGGTATGATTAGCAGAATGTCACGTTAACTATGTGTTTTAAATAACTGGAAATCACTTTTCATTGACAGGTCTCAAAGTTCCATCTAAAGGAGGTTAAAAGTCTTGTGCTGAGGGACAACAGCCAAGAGAGGAAGCGTGTCCTAGATCCTTCAGCTGACCACTGACAGAGCCTGTCTTCCTGAGCTCTGGTCCAGTTTCTGGTGACAAAGGCTGATACTATTCAGCCCAGTAGGTGCAGATCTGTGGAATGCAGCTGGGTGACCAATGTCCATGTTAAATGCTAAGAGTTTGCGTTGTAAAAATAGTTTTGGTTTGGTTCAGTGCACATAATTCATAGTTGGAGCTCTGCTTGTGGAGTGTGCTTATGGAGAGCACCTCTGTCTTGGACCCATCCAAGTTGTACAGAAAAGTTAGATCCCCCATCCCTAAAAGTGTTGAAGGTCATGTTGGATGAAGATTTGAGCAACCTGGGATAGTGGAAGATGTCCCTGCCCATGGCAGTGGGTTAGAAATTAGGTGGTCTTTAAGGTCCCTTCCAGCCCAGAACATTCTGTTATTCTATGGTTCTGTGACATGCTCCAGAACAGGTTTGCAGCATGCACCAAGGTGTAGAAAGGGAGACCAGTTGGCAGATGCACTTCAAAAGCATATTCCCAATTAGAACAGCAGTGCTAATATAGATAACTCAAAGCCATACTGACTCCTGTTTTTAGAATGAATTGTCATTTCATTTTGGGACACTGAAGCACATCTCCATCTGATGTGTTATTTATTCATGACTTAATTAGCAACTAGTTCTGAAGTGATACCTTCCTCTTCATTCTCATTTTTTGACTGTTTGTGAGTGGCAGTGGTAAACAGGTGTAAGAGTTGCTGTGTCAGTTCATACCACACGTGTCTTAGCCCCGTATCATATCTCTCACTGGGGCTACTGTCAGATGCTTCATGAATAGCACAAAAAAGTGGTATTTCTCTGGAAAAATCTCCCAACCTCCATGATTTCCACTTCAGGAATATCTGTGGTTGCAATTGATTTCTTAATGCTCAGTCTAAAGGATATTAAAATAAATTATCCTGTTTATTTAGCCTATGTGCACCTACATAAAGGACACATCTATATATAGGTCATGGCCACATTTTTTCTTGTCCATCATACTTTTCTACAACATATTGTTGTAATGCACGTCATCATTGCTGTTAGCTGCACTCATTAAATCCCCAGAGCTGCCCAGTGTTAACTACTGGCATTGCCATGAAATCTTCCTCTGTGCACACGTGCAAATTTTGGAAGTTGCATACTCTCACCAGCTGTTTTCTCTGAATGTCAGAAAACTTCCAGGTGCAAGCAGTATAAAGCAGTGTGTGTCTGTCTGTGGCCGTAAAGAGGAAAAGCTGTAAACTCTCCCTTAAATTTCTGGACTTTTTCATCCAGAATTTTCAAACCAGCAGCTCTTTTGCTTTAAATTGCACTAGTCCTCAAAAACCTTTCTGAAGTAATGTTTGAATTATGCTACTGGGAATTCAAGAAGAGAAAATCCAAATGTCTTTGAATATTCAGTCATGGATTAATAGACTACTTTTCCTCAAGCTCCTTTTGCTTACAATATTGAGTTCCACAGTATAAGGTAGTGTGTAATCCCTGAGATGAGAGTTTTTGATGACTTCAATGAACTTTAAAAAAAGAAACTGTAATACATTTTGAAAGAAGTTAAAGTCCGTATTTTTAAATGCAGAATAGGAATTGAGAGCAGATGAGGTATTCTTTCCAGAACTCATTACTCCTCCCTTTCTAAAAAGATAAAGCTTCATAACTAAGTCATTGTGAAATCTGGATCAGGAAATCCAGTAGAGCCCAGGTTAAGTACTGCATCTCTGGGAATGGACAATTTAATTTTTATTTGCTTCATAAAAAAGTGGAAAACAGGATTATTTCCCTGTGGTCAGGGCATGCCTGAAGTATGGCACCTGAAGACAAACACCCTTAATCAGGAGTTGGTGATGAGTCCCCCAGTGTCTCAGATTAGACACAGCTTGTGGTTCCTACTGCACACACAGACCTTTCACTGACACAGTCTTAATTTTTCAGTATGTACTTTCTCAAGTTCTTCACCTCAGCATCTTCTTTGCTGTTATCTACCGTGGAACCAGTGTAGTTTTCCAGCTAAGTCAATTGCTGTAGCCTCAGGTGGGCTGAAGAGCAGGAGGTGAACAAAAAGCAGGCAAAGGGAGAAGCTAATCCTTGTTCAGACTGCTCACAAATTCCCTCAAGTTGTTTATTTCAAGTGGTTTTTTTTCAGTTCGAAGACTTTTTTGGCCAAATGACCAGATGGTGCAAGACAATTCACAAGTGCCTGTACATTCTTCACCCCTCCTTAACCACAGCTATGAGTTATTAGACTCCAGTGTGGATTTCTACTGTGATCAGACAGGCAGACAGACGCAAGGTGCCTTTTGAGGAATTAAAACTCTTAGTTTGGCAGGGTATGAAGAAACTCTGTAGAAGCCTCTGAAAGAAGTCTGGAGTTTAAGGGAGGACTACGTCAGGTAGTAGACTTAGTACTATTATCATAATGCTGATTTTTTTCCTACATACTGCTAATTTAATATGAAATTGATTACTGAATAATATAATACTTAAACATTTATAGAGCTGTTGCAACAAAACATTGATTTTCTTCAATAACTTTTTTTTTCTAAATCACATTATCTCAAAATCAATATATTTTGGCAGACAAATTTTTATGTCACTTTTTATCATCATGGAAACAACTGCAGTGCTATTGGAATCCACTCATTATGGTGCTAAGCACTCCTAGCAAAGTGAAAGTGTGTGTGTAACAAAATCGCTGTCTCTGTGCCTGCTGAATCTTTTTAACATAAGGGGGAAAATAAAGAATTCAAATGGCTTTTATTTACTTAATATCATGTAGGAGCAATGGTACAGCTAACTCCAGGAATGTGTATTCAAATTCAGAAGTCTATTAAAGCCTGAGCTTTAAAGTTCTTTTGTCATTTTTATTTTAGACAGCACAGGTAACACGAGTATTTCAGCATGTGATGACCACTCCTGTATTTTGTAACTATATTTCATGTCATGTTCTAAGAAGTCTCTGTTTGAAATCAGTTTATTGCACAGATGTGATTGGCTATTTATTTATTTATTTATTTGATTATTTCTTTTTTAGCCTTTTTTTTTTCCAAAAAAGCTTACCTGAAAAAATTTAGCCCTTCACAGTGGGATCCAGTTGCATCGGATATTTTCAGAGAAGTAAACATCACATACCAGTTATCTGAGGGCTCATAGCTGCAATCAATTCTGACTGACTAGTGGCAAAAGATAGCGTGTGAATACAGCCTATCAGGCAGATCTTCATGAGCCACTATAAAGTTACATCCACTCAAAAAGGTCTGCTGCTCTTAGGGTATTGTTTGCTGTATGAAGTTAGCTGAATGACTGCATGAAGAGTATGGCTGTCACTGTGGCCAGGGCAGATGGGAAGGGTTGTTAAACTATTTTGTCTGATGAAGTCTAGGATGAAAAGTGTAGCATTAGGACTGGGTGTACCAGCCAGCAGTGTGTGTACAAATATAACAGAATATCCTTAAACACTCTGTAAGCAGGTTGAACTGCAGCAGAGCTGACTAAGTGTCTTGTTCTACACCAGGATTGTAAAAGTCATTATCTGATGCATGCATTGATTAGATTTTTAATTCCTAGGTAAGACCACAGGTATCACAAAAACCACTGAAAGCCCTCAGCTCTCAGCACAGACTTAGTGCTGGGGCCATACTGGGATAATTACATGCTCCTTAAGACCCTGCTGTTCTGCTTACAGTCCAAGCTCAGGAAAGTAGGTCCAGGTGTATGCAGCGATGTGGCATTTTAAAAGCCATGTCATTGAATTAGAGTGATTGCTACTGGAGGAGCAAGACCGCTTTACAAATTGCTTTAAAATAGAGACTGAATCTCCTTGAATCTTATGTTTGATGCATAATTTGCCCATTTATTATCATAATAGAATTATTTAATCTGTTTTTTACACTTTAACCACCACACAAAATACATATTTTATATCCTCAGTAACGTGTAACTACATATATATTAGTGAATTACAATGAAGAGGAAAGGAAATACTCCAGATCAAACCGAAGAAAAAGCTTTCGTAAAGTTGCAGTATTTTCAGTGATGTCTAGCAAACAACAAGCTGCCTTCTTGCCAGAGCCTTCTGAATTGCTGCAGAAAGCTTTTTTTCTGTTTTTGGTGCTGACACATGGCATGCATCTCAGATGGTGGGCTGTGACCACTGTCATGCACCCGATACAGATGACAAACTTGTTTCTTTGCTGCGATCATCCCATGACTCAAGATGTGTGCAGTATCTGCAATATCTCACTTCTGAAATTAGTGCAGAAAACTATGACGTTTTGTATCAACTGGGAATTTTTTTTTAAAGGTGCTTTATGTCATATCTTGTATGAAAATAAGATGGTATTCAACTATGCTACATTTCACTAGTGTAGTTTAGATCAAGTTATGGATGTGATTGATTGCCCTCTATAAAATGCCCAGGTTTTGCTCAGGTTATTTTTGGGGGGAAAATGTTGCATTTTCTTCCTTTGCATGCAAAATAATTTGGTGTGAGGGTGGCATCGTCTAACCTTTATTAGTTACATCTATGCATAAAACAATCTGTTTAAATTAATTGGAATGATGATTGCAAAACACGTCTTACAACCAATATTCCAGAAACATGCTGATTTTGGAAACATTTCACAGAGGAATACAAGAAAATAGCCAGGCAAAAATCCCAGCTTCAAAAATATCTCTGTACTGGGTACTAAGAACACATTAAATAAAAAATTATTTCTTACAATTTTGGATATGTCTTACTGATGCATTAGACTCCTAGTATTATGTGCATGTAAGGATACTAATAAATATAAAAAATATTCATTTAATAGTGCATAGACAAGCATGTAATTATTTATAACTTGTTGATTGCTTAATAGAACATTACTCATCTGGACTGTCATTTTATTTTCCTGTAAGATATCTATCTCATAATATTAGAAATGAACACAGGCAAACTTTGGACATTTTACATAGATGTGTCCTAGCATGTTGTCATTTAATTTTTCAAAATGATATTTTACTTTTTGTACAGATCATATTTCTGCTTGAACAATTCATGTGTATTTTTGTGGTGTATGTACTGCTTCTCCTCATAAGGTAGGCATTTGCCTCCAAGGTACAGTCCTGTGTTGCACTCAGTCTTCTGCAAATCCAGTTAATGTTTTAGAAAGGTAAAATCATGGATAAGTCTGTGTTTTCAGAGGAGGAAGTAGGGGGAACCAACACTAAATGTTGTATTGTTTCACTCAACACTGTTTTTGTTCCTGTGCATTAAAAAAATAGTGCTTTTAAAAGTGTCCTTCTTTCAGACCTATAGTGCTAGCAAAAATAACTCCTGTTACCATTACCACCTTGAGCATTTTTTTTCCCCTGGATAAAATTAGAGGATTTAAAAAATTGTTTATTTTGAAATTTATTTTCTTTTGCTAGAGTTGTTGAATATTTTTTAATAATAAATTTGATGACTGCGAGCAAAATGTAGAGGAACAGTACAAAAAAAAGGCTTCTTCTCTTTCTGCAATTTCATTATTATACTGAAAGTTTTCTAAACCAGGTGTTGACCTATACTTATTAACACGTTACTGTTAAAACTCTAAGGTACACTTTTTCATTGGTTTTACTGCAGGGACTGATAAAAGCAGTAGCAATTCTAACATTCTCCCTTCTGGCAGTTATTTTAAATGGTCTTTTATACTTGGAGAGTTCATAATAAATTTCTAATGCTAGTGCCAATGAAGTTTGTTACAAATTCTTGTACTGCAGTGACACATAGTGTGTTTCATAATGCAGCAGAGCGGCCACTGGAGGAAAAACCCTCTGAATAAGCTGTAAGTGACTTCCAAACTCCCAGAGCAACCCAGAGAGTCTCTGGAGGCTCTGGGTAGGTTTTCTGCTATGTTAATTATAACCAGTTCATTTAATGTAGAGAACCTGCCTTGATTATAGTCATACATTTCTAATCCTTTTTTGTCATCTCCTAAAAGCGTGGATGATTTCTAACAAGAATTATTCATTTTGGCTTAAATGTTTTTATCATGTTCTTGAGTGGAAATATGAGCAAATGCAGCTTCACCTCTTGGGAATAGAACTGGTTTTAAAAGATGTCTTGCCATTTTTATTATTTTCTTTATCACAAAGAAACAGAGAAATGAAGGGTCGGGGATAAAAAATAAATTATTCTTCCCACAGTCCTAAATTTACTGCTCCACCAGAAATCAGATAGAACTTGAAATACTTACTGTCCCCTCAGAGCCACTAGATTTAGCCAAATTGAGAATATTTAACGCCCGTGCATTTGAGAAATCTCAGAAGCCAGTTGCTCCAGTGGTGTGTGACAGAGGTGAGGTGAGGCAGTGAGAGGCTGCTGCCTTCTGGGAGCCTTCCCTGAGGAATTGCCATTGCAAGACCAGTGCCGCTCACCCCAGGAGATGGAATGTTGCAGCAGCTGTAGTCTTTTAATTCTGTTTCCCTCTTGCTGACAGCACAAACCTCTGTACCTGCTTCAAAGAGAGATTGCCAACTGCAAAGGGAAGGAAAAAATAGACATCATGGATGCTCTGGGTCAGCTTTGTCAGTGTTCTCTGCTCTGCTGAAGCATGCTCAGCCTCTGAAGGAGTGCAGCCCCAAGGCCCACAGTTTGTAATCTGGCTGCAGGAATTTCCTTTCGGTTCATCTATTCTAAACCACCTTGGAAGTGACAGCGTTCTGGGCATTCCAGTCAGGCTTTCTCCACAGTCCTTTCAGCTTGGTTTATAGTGGCATTGTGGCAGAGTAATGCAGAAAGGATAGAGAACAACGGGGGAGCCTTGCCACGGTTGTTCAAAATTGTTCAAACTGGCAATGATGTTTTAAGGCCTGGCTTCAGCATCACTGTGAGGCACTTTCTGGTCAGTGTGAGTTACAAGCACACCTGATGTGAAAGGTTTTGCTAAATAGAAGTGAATAAAGGTGCTTTCCTGACTTGCTGCTGTAACTGGGGAAAAAATGCTTTTTAAATTTTTTTTTTGTGGAAAATTTTAGAAAATACAGCTTCGAGGTTTGTGGCCCATTTAAAAACACAATTTAATAAAAGACCTGACACTTCAAGAGAAAAATACTTTATGAGTAAAGCCTTATGTTTCCCTTACATTGTTCTCATGCTTGGCTAGTTCAAGTGCAACATGGTGTACAGTATTAACTGGCACTGTGTTTTATGCCACATAATCTTCTTTACATTTTAAATTTTAAAATTCAAAATGCACATTCTGTAGAAAGATCAGGAAAGAAAGTCCAAGTAATTGTTAACAATTAGAAAGTGTTTGCATCTCAATGAAGGAATGGCAAATTGGCTTAAGATTTAAGTGGCATCAGATCAAGCACGAGAATAGTTTCTCTAACCATCTGATAAACTCTAAATTAACACTCTAATCCTGAGATAATCTCTGCTTATAGTGCACAGATATTGAAAAGATTAAGAGCAATCCAGAGTCAGTAGAGGAAACATAACATATGCATAGCCATGAATAATCTATATGGTGGTTCTTTAGAACAGCTGTGAGGAAGAGGTGGTCAGTGGGATTTGTTGAGCTGTGGAGGAGATTTACAGTTAACTGGTGGAAATCTCCATTTATAAACTGCATACCTACATGCTTAGGAAGAAGCAATTTCAAATCATTAAGTGACAAGATGACTCACTCATAAAATCTGAATAATATAGTTTTGGGTGTATATACCTCATTTGTAAAACTTTCTTCTTCAATACCATTGTGCTTCTTAGCAAAGACAAATGATTGAGAGTATAGGAGTATTAGGCCTCTAATATATTCTTTTGAAGAACTCATTGAACACTTTTCGTCTTCAGTACATTTTTGAATTGAGGTCTGAGTCATATTCATGACATGATCTTAACCTCCAAGAAAGAGTGTGGAACTGGAGCAGTGTGAAATCTGTATTCGCTGTTACATGAGAGAGCCAGCACTGGAGCAGAGGGATGGGCTGGGATCATCTGGCAGAAGAAAGGCACACTGCTGACCGGGAAGGTGGCAGTGCTCTGTTCTATGGCCAGATGTCAGATGTGAATTCTAATTATGTCTGTCGTGTCTTGAAACTGATTATGAAGCAAAATTCTATTAGTGCTTCGTAGATATCAAACCAGTTTGTAAAGCATTTAGTTGTGTTCTGGGATTTGATCAGTGTGAATGAACATTTTAAAGTTTTTTTTTTCAAGCAACTGTAAGGGCTGCACTGTTATCTGTCTCCAAAACCAGAGTTGGTTTCCTTTATTTTTTTATGCGGAGCTCCTTGGTAAAGGGATGTACTTCTGAACAGAACTTCCCTAGTCCAGAAGACTATATGCTCATCAGCATATAGATGGGGTAAGGAATCAGGAGATAGTCAGAATTTAGAAGCAAAATTGAAGGGGGATCTTGGAACACTTCGTCCTGCATCAAGAAAGAAAGAAAGAAAGAAAGAAAGAAAGAAAGAAAGAAAGAAAGAAAGAAAGGAAGGAAAGCACTGGAATTTGGTAGGATTTAGTTTTCCTTGAAGTTCTAGTGAAGCAGATGTAATTTTTGAGAGTTCTCTCATTAGGTTGGTCCTTCAAAAAGTCTTCATGCAGGGCCCTACGCAGTCCTTCTTGATGTGAATTTGGAGTACCGTGAGTAAATAATAAGTGATTGAAAGAAGCATGTTCCATTCCAGACTAATGTAAAATAAACAGTAGCTGCATTTTGTCAGTCTTCCATTAGGCTTCTGTATGTAATGGAAAGTTCTTTTTTCACTTCTGATAGTGGGTGGAAAGATTTGAATATAGCAGTGGATAGTCTTTAATTTTGTAGCTGTTTTACTTGCCAGCTATGTGCCCAGATGTATTTCTAGCTGTGTATCTACAATAAGCGTATCTGAAAATGCTGGAGAAGGAAAGAGTCCATATTATCTGAAAGACACCATGATTCATTATTCCTCCTCCAAGTGAGATTTCTCTGGCTTGACAGCTCTGAACCTCAGCCATTTTATTGAAATTTTTATACACTTCACAGAGAACATAAAAAAGACAGGTTTCATTTAAATCCCTTGACCCATATATTATTGAGAAAACACAATAAATAATTCTTCCACTGTTTTAGTATTTTTATAGAGGGTTGTAATGTTTACGTGTATCAAGAGCACAGACAGCTTGATTTATTATTATTACTACCTGAAATCTCTCTACAACATGGCATATTTTGGTTTTGTTATAATTGAGAATTTTATTAGGGTATGTACAATAGGCTCCCTTTTTCTTCAGACAATGAAACCAGATTAAGAATTGATAACTGCCTGTGTTATGCGTAGTTAACAGTCAGCGTTTAGCTTCAATGTCTGTCCAATGAGTGCACTGCTAGTCATTTAATTAACGAAATATGTATTCATTGAAGACATTTGAATTGATACAGTATGCAGTGAAAGTGGGTTGTAGTCCTACTATATTTGTTTATCAGTAAAATCACTCAATTTATGTTATTTGGATGAGCACTAAGGCATAATTAAATTGAATCAGGTTTTCAAGGCATGTATAGGAAAAATTTCACTCTCTAATGAAAATGTTAAGAGGAGGAAGAACTAATTTGGCCTGGGTTGTTTACAGCTTTGAGCTTGCATATAATTTTACCAGAACTATTTCAAACCATTTATTTGATGTCCATCCCCATTTCTTTGAAAAATAAGGGAGGGAATGGAAAAAGCTACTGGAAATTTGGAAAAGATAGTGCTTTGTGTTTTCAGAGCTTTCAGTCTATATGGAAAGCTACTGCCAAATCACTTCACAGCCTGATAGGTCCTAGTGTATTTAATTAAATTAATTGGTTGTGTTTGGGACAAATTATTTGATTTGGAGGGTATTGAAGAATATATCTTAAACTTCGTGAGATTTTACACATTAAGCTGATCAAACTGCCGAAATTTCTCTCCATGACTGGAGTACAGGACTAAGGCTGCTTTTGCAGTTTTGGGAAGGGAATTTGAACATAGACCTCAACTACAACTGCTCCACTTCTAGAGTCAAATGTGCTACTGCATGCTTGGAAGGACTGGGTCACAAATCCCACTTCAGATTTTCACATGCCAAGATGAAAAAAACCCATTTTAGCAAACATCAGCCTGAATTATTTGTGCTTACAACTGTGAAACACTGATGTTCTGTAACACCATTATCTTGAAGAGAAGCTGCTGGTAAACAAGCACATGTAAGTCAACATTTAATCCAGAAATACACTGGAAATACAAAGTAAATTGTTTACTTTGGTGATAGTGAATATTTCAGATACAGGAAGGAAAATAATATCAATGTGTACAGAGTTCAAGAACCGTTAATACAGATAAAAATACTATTTTATTTCTATGAATTCCCTAATGATAACTGTCACAAATTATTACTTCAAAAACTTGTAGTTGGACTAAATGGGGCAGATATTACACCTGGATTTTAAGTACAAAACTCCTTCTGCCCTCCATTATCCTACTGAGATGTATACTAGGCTCTTACTGCATGGCTGCTTGGAAATCATGCTTTGACTTTCTCTGCTTATGCCAGGCTGGAATTCTGATTAGTTAAGATGAAAATATCTTCTTTTCCTACTTCACCTTTGTAATAGATTATGTAAGAGAAAAATTGAGTTCTTTCAGTTGTAGAGATGATTCAATAATATTTGTACTCCTTTTAGTCATGTTGGGATATGGTGCCACCATTTGTGTCCTAATAAAATGTAATTAGCTATTGAATGTTTGCCTTCAAAAATGTTCAGCCTGAGCTGATTTTTTTGAGCAGTGTGGCAGTAGACCATGAAGTGGAGCATACTCAGGTCTCCTGATGCATCACATCCCACAGTATTTCTTCATGAAATGTTTAGTAATGTTTTAATATTTATTTAACAGGTCTTATTTACTTTGCTGCAAACTGCAGCTGAGGGGCATCAAGCCACCTATCTATGTGTTAAAAAATATATTTAACTACTTACCTCTGTTCTGTTTAGGCAGACGTTAGCTGAACTGATACACTTGCTGAAATGGAGTAAATACTGCAATAAAACTCAGATCTTTGCTGTCTATACTAAGTGCAAACCTCTATTCACCAGTATTAGAAATCTCAGTTTTAAACTTCATTTATTAAAAAGTTCAGTAATTTCCTCCATAGCTGAAATATGGCTCCATAGAATGTCTTTTCTTGTTTTGCACTTGTAATAGTTTTTGTGTCGGAGGACACCCCAAGTGAACAGCGCAGTAGTAGTATAGATATGGAAGATAAGTTTCAAGAGAAATCACCTCTATTTCTGCTGCAATGAACAAAATCTGTGCTTAAAAGATGATCCTAGGGCCCACCCTTTGCCAATAGAAATGCTCTGGGCATAACATTAAGCTTGCAAACTGGAAGTCTCAACTTTTACATCATGATCAGTAATACAGTAGGAAAAACAATGTCCAGCAGTCTTCATCATATCAACCTTAATTTAAGTCTGCCTCTGCCCTTCTAAGGGTACTGTTTAGTGACTTTCTTCTGGCTCTCACAGTGGGTGGAATTCTGACTCTATCAAATCCTGCCATTGCAAGGAATGGCATTGAGTAATTTTTATGGTACTTCCCGTTCGCTTAGAAATCTGTAGTGGATTTATTTAAATGCAACCAGTTATTTCCAGAGTAAAGCACTCTACCATGCCCTGTGTGCAACATGATTAAAGCTAGGGAGATGTGGCCAGTAAGGAGTTAAATAATAATAATTTTAGCATTCAGGGCTAGGCCTGCTTGGCCCAGTGTGCAGGCTGAAATTATTTAAGTATTTGCAAATCTTGCTTGACTGAAAGGTGTTCCCTTTACCCATGAGACTCAGAACTCCTAAATGCTCAAAATACCTTCACAGCAAAATGTCAGCAGGCTAAATCAGCCTGGACAGACAGTCCAGTAACTGCAGATACATCTGCAGTAATCTTACAGTAAGTAGTCTAGGCTTTCTTTAGCTATTATCTGTATATTGTTTATCCTCAGACATGAGGTTGCACCACATAGGGAACCCCCAGTTTTTTTAAGGCACTTCTCGTACACAAATCATCATTTTTCTTTCCAGAAGAATTTCTAAACTTGTTTGGCTTATCAGGCTGATCTGTACAGCTTGGAAAACAAGTCTTTAGTAGCAAATACTTCTCATGAGTTGTTCTTGCCCAGTCCACAGATGGAGAACACTAGGTGAACTGTAAGCAATGATGTTTGTAATGATTACTTGCTGTTAAGAGGGCCCATGAGGCAAAAAATGAGTCAAGCTGATAAGATGCACAGACAAATGTACAGGTTTCTGTGTCATAAGGAGATTTTGCAGACATTTCATAGGGCATGAGCTGCTGCATCCTTCACCTTGCACACCTTTCCTGCCCAAAATCCTGCTTTTAGCTGGAAAATTTCTCTGGTTACCCAGCAAATAAATAAAATCTGTAAATCATACTCTTCTGTGATTCAGGCATCCCATCCATTCCAACTGGAGTGGTGAGGTTAATGCCAGCTCAGCAGTTGTACAAATGAAGATGGATTTTCAATTTCGAAACACAAGTTTTGACAAGATTGCCTTTCTTAGAGGGTGTTGGAATTTGTGTCACGTATTTAGCTGATTGGTATTTGTGATGTTGAGGGATTGCTCTAACCCATCTTTTTGTTGTTTGTGTTACCTCAGCATTATCACTTTGTAGTTTCAGTGTTTATGGTGGCCCAAGTTCTAGAGGGCTTTCAGATATATACATCAGGCAGTAAAACTGTTGTCTCAGAGATTTTGCTTTTCTCAAGCTTTATTATTCTGTGGAGATCCCAGTTCTCATATGTCATTTGTTGCATGTTTAAAGCAATCAGGAGTGTGATTAGACACACCCTTGTCAGCACCTTCGCTCTGCACTGGCTGGAGCATCTATTACAACTTTTCTGTCTTTTCCTCTTTCCCTTTCTCTGACTCTGCTTATCATTGTTAAACTGGTCTAAACTGTGATCTGATACCAGCTATCTACCATAGCTCTTTTCACACCTGCACTTGTTAGTGATCAAGAAATCAAACTAATAGTGAGTAAATGATAATGTAGGGCTTCCTCCTGCGCTCCTCTCTCTGTTACTTAACAGGATGTTTTGCCAAAAAAAACCCAACCCAACCCCCCCAAAAAACAACTCCCCCTCAAAGCGAGCAGAAAAACCCCCAACCAACCAACCAACCAACCAACAAAAACCCCCAAAACCAGAAACCGAAACCAAACCAAAAAATCCAAAACCCTGAAGAAAAAACCTGAAGAGAATTGCTAGCTAACAGCTAAATAATTGCAAGTAGTTCAAGGACGTGTTTTTCAAAAAGCAGATTTTCTGGGACTTCCATACATTTTGTTTGAATTTTTTCAAGTCAAATCTGTGTTTTAGTAAAACCACCAGATTTCACTTTGCAAAAAGAGTAGGATCTGATTCTGATAGTCCTGCTCTTACTGATCAGTTCTTTTACATTTGGGTTTCAACTGGCTTGTGATGGGCTTACTGCAGCAGAGTGAAGACTGGAGTCCAGCCGTCCCTGCAGTTCTCTTACGTAATATTAGCAAGCTTGTGCAAAATAATATAATACTTATGTGGTACAATTTGCATTGAAAGATTCCCCCCACGCATTCCCACTCACACACGTTCCTTTGCTTGCTTTTCATGTTCAGAATATAAAGGGTGCCCCGACTGTCATTCTCTATGAAGACTTTTTCCAAATTCCCTTAGGGAACTTTGTTTTATGTATAAAACAAATTTATTTTTTCTCAGATATTGTCATTCCTGCTAAAGAAGACTTCCTTTTCTTTTGGATATTTACCTAAAACTACCGTTTGATAATTATCACTGAAGTGCTGCTTTCTTTGTATTCAGCTCTTAATGACCGAGAAAGTACCAATCACTGAAACAGTTATTAAAATTCTTAGTAAGTAGATGTAATTTAAGAGATCCAGACTGTCCAGAGGGCAGTAGACATAGTTCTCTATTAAAAATGCCAGACATGTAAACTAATTTTTGCCAGTAGTTAATCAATAGCATGAAAAGTAGAAAACTTCTGACACAGTAATAAGCTTAATTATATTTCAGTTCACTCTGGTAGACAAAAGTTTTGTAACTCCAGGCTGAAAGCATCAGAGTTTCATGTGATACTGTGAAATGTTTTGGGCCTGTCAGAACATGGGTGATCAGATTTTTTGTTTTTGGGCTCTTCCCCGCTTTCAGAACTGAAATGTCCTGATTATATATTATGCTTTTCAATGCTATAAATGCACAGTGTCTAATTTTCCTTTTTCTTTTAAATATCCTTTTGGTTGATTAGTACATAGAATAGTATATATTATATACCTTAATAAACATTCTGCAATATTCATGGATTTTTCTTCTACTTGTAACATTCATAGAGTCACAGAATCATTTATGTTGGAAAAGACGTCTGAGACCACTGAGTCCAACAGTTAACTGTATCCCCAAGTGCCACATCTAAATGTCTCTTAAGTACCTCCAGGGATAGTGACTCAACTGCTTCTCAGAGCCACCCAGTCTGATGCTTGACAACCTTTTCAGTGAAGAATTTTTTCCTCCCCTGGAGCAACTTGAGGCCATTTCCTCTTGTTTTACCACTAAAACCAAGCAGGAGTGTGTATTTGACTAATCATTTTCTTATTTTGGGTTGATTTTTTTAGGGGTATATTGGGATTGGCTACACGTGTAGCCAACAAGGGAATTAAGTGGATTGCAAGAACATCTTTTTGGCCTTGGCTACAGCACCTGAGTATCTTGGTGAATTTTGGATTGCAAGGAAATCAATAGGTTTCCAGTATCCCCACCCTTAAAAATGGGATACAAGGAGGCAACATTGACCCTAGAAGATCTGACAGAAAAAATGACTGCTGTCATGGTTACTGTGATGTGGGAGTGTGTATGTACTCTGATTTTTTCAGTATTGAGCAGAAATATGTAGTCCAGCTAGGTCGTTATATGGAGACTAAATTGCTTCAAGACTGAAATAGGGAATCCAAAACAGAGCAAATAGCAACTGGCAAAGTTTTTACATCACAACAGATTAGCAATGCTTTAGAACGTAAAAGTCTTCAAAACCAGGGAGAAAAACAAGCACAAAGCCCCACAGTCTATCTTTATAGAATCATAGAACATCATGAGTTGGAAGGTACCCACAAGGGTGTAGTTTATGAAGAAAAAAATATTAGAAAATCCTGTATTATGATCTCTCTATGACAGCTAAAGATTGACTAGGGGCTTCAAGAAACATTTCAGGTAATTGAAATTTCTGCAGCCTACAGATTTCTTGATTATTTTGTGCTGCTTTGGCATTTTTCAGAATAAAATCATGGTACCTTAAGTGAACATATGTAATACAAGAGATTTAGTTGATGAATTGCTCCAAAGTCTTCCTCGTGTATATTCACTGGAATTGAGCCACAGATGAAATTGGTTCTTGTTTTTTGGTTGTTTTTTTTTTCCTCTACCACTGAACTATATTCCAAGTTATTATTTTGCATCAAAAGGCAAATGCTAATAATAGCAATCAGCTTGCTTAGTCCAACATTCTAAGTGTGTAAGTGGCATAATGATTTCAGCAACGGTGCTTTATCAGCAATATGCTTGAGTCTGTGCCAGTTAAAGAGTATTTAGTATAAAATAACACCACTGACATACTAACATTAAAAATTTTTATTATTCCTTAAAAGTACCATGTTTTTAAAACTATTAAACATAAGATTGTTCTCATTCAGTCTCTGACTCGCTTTATTAACACTAACTGTAAGATTTGCTTGGAGAAATTGGCAGTAGATAGATTTGCTTTCTCACTGCTGCACTAATCTAAGATTCTACACATGGCTTAAATTATACGTGATGGAAAAGAGAAGAGTAGAGAATTTAATTAAATTAAATGACCAAGTTGTCTCAGTCCAAACACATTTGGTCAAAAATTGTGCCAGCAATTGCTGTAACAATGACCCCAGCAAATACAGCTATAATACACTGTTTGAATTTAAAAAAATATTTAAAGAAACAGAAACCCCTTAAATAAAGACCTGGTGCATAATATTAGCAATAAAGAAAGAATTTACGCTCTTAACTGAAGTTTTGTTTGTGTATGTCACAAGGACACATTTCTTGATGGAGTGCCTTGCTCTGAATTCTACAAAAGGCTTGCAGGGAAAGATCCACAAAGATTCATCTTATTTCTCCAGGTTCCCTGGTGACCAGTGCATTATCCATCTACTAGTTCCCCTACTACACGTTCAGGCACTAAAAGGGTTTGTCTGAGAGCCCCCTTGCTCATAAAAACTGATTTTCCCATACGTGCACAGAATGGTTATTCAGAGTTTTCTGGCTTTTGCTGTCTCAGGTGACAGTCAAACTCTTCTGTGTTCCAGAGCTACACAGCCCTTGTCGAGCTCATCCTTCATCCCAGCCTGATGCCTAAAAATAAGGCTCTGGTGACAATACATTTCAAATGTGTTAATGTATGTGTTTTACATATTTCATCTATATCTGATATATTCTTCTGAACATTACTTTGTAAAATGGAAAAAAATCCAGCAAAAGCAACTCCCAGCACTTCAGGCTTTACTCTTTTCTACTTGTTCATAAATAGATTTATGTTTTTCTTCATTCATTGATTTTACTTTCTCTTCAAAGTCTTTATATATCTTAGATATTTTGTTACATTGCTATTATAGGAGGCGATATGATGCTTTGATGCATCGGTGTTTCAGGAGTTGTTATTATGAAACACACGAGACAATGTAATGATAAAAAAATCTTCCACTGTGTGTTTGATATCAACACCATTGAAAATAATATTATCTTAGTAATCAATTCAATAGAAACCAAATCCTGCTGGTTTAACATAGACTCACCTTCTGAATTTAGCATTAATGAATCAATACCAGAATTCATAAAGGAGGTAAAAATTAAGGACAGAGCATTAACATTTTGTATCAGGGAAAAGGGGACTGCTACGGGAACTGAGGATGCCATATTTTCTGCACTGGCAAAGGTGGCTTTGCTGCTTTCCCCTTCCTGTGGCCCCAAGTGCTTCTTTGGCCTTTGCCATTGCTGTTCCAGGCTGATGGTCATGGCACTGCAGTGCTTGGTCCACCTGTGTCAATTATTTTCTTCAGCTAATATGCTTCACTAGAAAGCTCTTTAATTGTGGAATTGGCACAACTGCAAAACAGCATGCAATGATATAGAAATTTGAAACAAGATTTTGTAGGTGTACAACTTCAGTTACCATTTTTGACATGTATTCGGCTTTGCTTCTAGAAATAGTAACTGCTTTGGTTTACATTTTCCCTCATATTTTCCCTTAAAGGTATTGCCATCTTTAAATCCTATCCTAATTACACTGTTATGAGGCAATAGATCTAATTTGTTTTTTCATTACTGTGTTTTCCTTGTTTGAGGGAGTTTTCTTTTGTCAGATAAATATGCTTTGGGCATATGTCAGCGAGCTAGCCAGCACTGTTTTTTAGTTTGGGCTGTAAACAAAGTGTTTATGCTAAACAACTGTTCCTTTTCCCAAGGGATGAAGTTGGTAGTGCTGAATTTCATTATTACCTCCAAATACGTATTAACTAAATCCACAATTTTCCTAGCACAAATGCAGAACTGGTTATCATGGAAAAACATAAATCTGAGCAATCATGCTGGCTATCACTGCTGGCTATCACTGTCTCTTGGTACAGGTAAACAAGTGTACATGAACAAGCCTGTGGTGATTGTGCCCTCAGCTCAGACAACAGCTGCTCTTGCTGAGGACACGGAGCTGCTCTTGCTAAATGAGAAGCTGGATGGTACCTCAGCATCAAGTGGCTGTACTCACAATCCTGCATTCCTGTTCAGGAAGTACACTTCACTGGTTAGAGTTACCTGCCTGGGGTTCTAGGTGATTTTACTTCACCAGTGGGTTGGGCTGAGGGCAGTCGCTCTTGAGTTGCAGAGTTACAGCTGGAATTATGGGCCTTTACTCACCTGTGATCATTTGTGTGATCATCTGTCCATCCACTAACTCTCTGCCTAAACTTTTAATGTGTAATTTTTTTTCTACCATTCCCTCTTCTGTTGAGCTCCCTCTTTGATCTTTTTGCCTTCCTGCTTCTTTTGTCGTGCTGCCTATATAAATATGTAGAAAGCGTGGTGCTCTCTCTCTGTGACACTAACATGACTTCTTTTGCTGTCATGCTCATCTCTTTGCTTTTTTTGTTCTTTAACTTTGCTTGGTGAAGTGAGTACTTTGCTTTGGGCACTAGCTCAGAGACTTCTGGTGTGGGATCCTGTTTTAAATTAATCCCATAGTACAGAGTCAATACAGAACAGTGACACAACTAACAGCATCTTCTGAATTCTGCTTGTGATGAGCATTGTGTGTAAGTACCATGCATCCAGGAGAAAGAATTTTTAAATGGGCAAAGGTTGGGCTGGGGGAAAAATCTTTATTATGCAATTGTACAGTACTGTTATTAGAAATGGGTTTACAGGGAAATTGCATCAATGTCTTTAAAAATTACAGCTAATATCAGGGAAACATCATTGGCTTCTTTTACAGAACATAACAGTGCAGTTTGCTTCAAGAAAAACTTTGTATTTATTAACATTTTAATAAACAGTACCTACAGGAATAAAATATTCTACTAAATTATATATTTTAAGAGAACTTAACATGTAGATGTATCAGTTAAAGTATCAAATCTGTGCAAAACATGTAAATAGATGGTATACATTATGACTGTCGAGAAGTAATTTTTGAGTATAGTGAAAGTGATGCTTTCATCTGAAGATGTCATTTTTCTCGAAAACTAAAAATAGCTTCTTACTCAGATAGATTATCAGGCTATGTTGCATGGAAACCATTTTTCTCTATTACTGTTCTTATGTAACGCTGGCTTCAGGCTGAAAAACGCAATTGTATTTTTGTTAAATTAACAGTATAAGGTCAGGTTCTTTCTCCCTCTGCTCTCTACATATATGTGCAAGTCTTATTTCATGTATCCTCTGTGTCTTTCTGTGACATAGTGAATTCCTGTAGCATAATGTAAGGGTTCACACTAAAACCTTGTGGAAGGTGGACTTGTGTCTTTTGCCCTTAATCAAGCTGATGGTAGTTACAAAACTAAGTTTCTGTCTTGAGCTCTTTGTTGATCCCAGAGGATGGTATTAGCATCAAAATTTAAAAGTCTGTTTTTCTATGTTGCTGATGAAAATTAAGCTTTTTTTTCTGGTGAAAAAGTGTATCTCAGAGTTACTAAACTGGTTTTTTTTGGTGGTGGTGGTGCTGGTGGTGCTTTTTCCATTGAGTAGCTTTTGGACAGACCCATGGGTATTTAGATAACACATTTCACAGCGCTTTTGAATATTTTGGTTTTAGTTGTATTTAACACTCAGTTTCCTCCTCTTTTAATGATTATTTCACTACAGGTGAAATACTTTCATATTGCCATTAGTTATTAAAGTATGTTCTGAACTATAATTTTGGCTTAATACAGACTTTTTCCTCTAGAAATACATTTTCTGTACATTTCTCTTCAAGACATGGGGATAAAGTATTTGAAGAGGAGTTTTCATGGGTCTGTGAGTTCTCTATTCTACTTCATGATTTTCCATTTCCCCTGCCTCTCGTCCAGCCTTGGAGAGCTGTGTCTGTCCATCTTGGCAGTTACTCAGTATTCCTGCTGTCTGCGCATATTGATTTCTGCTTTCCCTCCTTGCAGACCTTCAGAGATACAAAGCTGTAACAAATAGGGCTGTGGTCCTGGGTGTTTATTGGCACAGCATCTGTTATCTGTAACTGCTGTGAAATGCCTTTATTATAGATGAAGAGATACTTCAGACTCAGGGTTTGAGTTGGTAGGAGCATATGGGCCTCTTAAGAAAGGAAAAATGAAATCTTTGTGATAGCCATTTGGAAGCAAACCATTTGACTAAGACAGAGAGTCACATGAAATGGTGCTTCTAACTATGCAGCTCTGGGCTGGAGGGTAAGTGGAAGGCAATTGTATAAAGAAATGACTGCACAGAGTCTCTCAAAGACCCTAAGTTTGTTCAGAGATCATTATTGGGTTCTAACCCTTTATTTTAAGAGGAAATTCTAATGTGCAAATTTTGAGGTTGTATATTTCTGTTAGCTGTGGTTTGAAATCCTTTTTTCCACTCTGAAAAAGTCTGGTTCCAGCATCCCTATAAACATACATTAGAAAGCTGTCTGATACTGACTGTGTTTTCCCAAGAAGGAAAAATCCTCACAGGTGCTGCAAACTCAGTTATATGCGCCAGTTATCAGCCATTTTTTTCCACCTACAGCTGACCCTTATCACAGCCTGTGAGCAGAAGCAGTGCAATACTTTATCCTCAGAGAGGAGACTCCAAGACATGTCTTAAATGCTGGACCTTAGTGCCCTGTTCAGGGGCCTGGCTGATGAACACTGATTATTTTCTCATCTTCATAGCATCACATCACATCAGAGATTTTGGGTCCATTTCTTTGGACATAAGATGCAAAGGTCCAGATGTGCGATACCCTGAGTGCCATAGCATATAAGTCTTGACATGGTAAATCTTCCAGTTAGTGGGATTATGTTTTTCCAATGCACACCCAAAGGCAGTTTCTCTAATCAGGTACTAATGTCATCCTGAAAATTTCATCTTAAAGCACCGCTGGATGTAAAACTTCCTTGCTTGTTGCTGTGAAAAATGGATGCCACGTGGTAGACAGCTCAGTTCCACCATTTTAACAATCTTGTTACTCCTTTGTTTCTTCCAAAACTGTGTTTGCCTGTAGTTAAGCATAATGGTTAGGACTCCAAATTGTATTTAGTCATTTTGGATTCCTTAAAAATCTTCAAAGCTCCTAGGATTCTTCTTATTTTAGTGATTACCAACAAATAATGTCCCAGAATGCCTTCATGCCTCTTCTAATGACTCTTTTCAGCTACATCTCACTTCAGATGAGTTTTATTTGAAATTTTCATAACAGACCATTTTTAGAGAAGCAACATGTCAAAAAGTGCTAAGAGACTCTTCAAAACATAATTAGCACCTGTTTATTCTGAGTATCGTATCTTACAAGTGGCTGTACCTAAGCACTGTCAAATTTGGGCCAATGGCTAATGAGAAATATCTGCAATATCTGAAAAATAAATGAGCATTTTGTTGTATTAGGAGTTTCTTTTTGTTTTGTGTTTCAGGGTTGTGGGGTTTAGGGTTTTTGGGGTTTGGTTTGGTTGTTTTTTATTGGTCTTGTTTTTGGTTTTTTGTTGGTTTGGGTTTTTTGTTTTGGTTTGCCTGGTTGTTGGTGTGGGGCTTTTTTCAAGGATCTAAAGACTAGAGGTGGAGTTGAGAATCCTGGAAGGAAAGCAGAGAGCCAAATGGTGAATGATTAGATCTTCCTCTTATTTTTTCATTTTTTTCATCTATAAAAGAGCAGGAGCTAAGAAATTGAAAATCACTTCATTTCTGCTTCTTGGAAGGAATATGGTATAGGATCAAGGGACCAAATCTCACTGAAATGTTTTCTCTGTAATTAGAAGAAAATCTCAAACGCATGGCTTCTCTCCCCTAAAAAACAGATTACAAATATCAAATCAGAAAAGCATCTTAATTGTGCAATTTCCTTTAGCTACAGAGCTTTTAGTCCCACTGCATTTTCCATTCACCTATGGAGAGGCAGCCTGACAGGACTGCTGTGCACAGCTATTAGGTTTAATTGCCATGGCTCTACTTTGCTTTTCTTTACGCAGAACACGTTTGTGACTAAAAATACAGCCATTCTTTTCTGATGTAGATATAACATCTCTAGGAGCTTAACGGGTCACATAGTATTCACCAGCAGAATAGTGATTTATAAAATACTTACAAGGGAGCAACTCTGTTTGTAGAAAGCTAACATTTCTCAGCTGAGGAGTTGTTTTAGATGGTCAAGCCATATTTGTGTTCTTTTAATATTTAATCTGTAGTCCTTCTCCTCTTCAGCCCTCATGTCCTGTTTCTATTTTCCTTTTAAGAATTTTTTTTTCTGCAATTACACATTTTGATATACAGGATGGATCAATATGAGCCTCATTGAACATAAATGATCAGATAAAATTAGAGGATTAATGTTCAGTACTTTATATGCCTTGTGTAAATCATAGAGAACAGCCCATAGAGTAGAGGCAAAGATAACTATGAAAAGCCAGCATGATTTTAGGAAGGGCTGGCCCTGTCTGATCAATGTAATCTCCTTTTATGACCAGGTGACTTGCCTGGTGGATGTGGGGAAGGCCATGGATTTTGTCTACCTGGACTTCAGCAAAGCCTTCGACACCATCTGCCATAGCACACTCCTTAAAAACCTGACAGCCCACAGCTTGGACAGGTGCAGCCTTTACTGGATAAGAATTGTCTGGGTGGCTGGGCCCAGAGAGTGGTGGAGAATGGTTTTGCATCCAGTTGATGTCCGGTCACCAGTGGTGTCCCCCTGGGATCAGTGTTGGGCGTAGTTCTGTTTAATATCTTCATTGATGATCTGGATGAGGGGATTGAGTCCACCACTGGCAGATTTACTGATGACTCCAAGCTGGGTGCTAGGATCTAGGAGGGCTCTGCAGAGGGATCTCAACGGGCTGGATAGATGAGCTGAGACTACTGGCATGAAGTTCAACAAGACCAACAAAATACACCTTGGGCCACAATGCAGCACTACAGGCTGGGGTCAGTGGCTGGGAAGCTGCCCAGTGGAAAAGGACCTGGGGGTGCTGGTCCACAGCAGCTGAACATGAGCCAGCTGTGCCCAGGTGCCCAAGAAAGCCTGGCTCAGCAATAGTGTGGCCAGCAGGACCAGGGCAGGGATTGTCCCCCTGTACTGGGCACTGGTGAGGCTGCACCTCAAATCCTGTGTTCAGTTCTGGGCCCCTCAATTCAGGAGGAACATTGAGGGGCTGGAGCAAGTCCAGAGAAGGGCAGTAGAGCTGGTGAAGAGTCTGGAGCCAGTCCTATGATGAGCAGCTAATGGAGCTGGGGGTTATTTAGTGTGGAGAAAAGGAGGCTCAGGGGTGACCTTATTACTCTCTACAACCACTTGAAAAGAGATTGTGGCCAGGTGGGGGTTGGTCTCCCAGGCAGCCAGCAACAGGACAAGAGGGGATAGTCTTAAGCTGTACCAGGAGAGGTTTAGGCCGGACATTATTAAGATATTCTTCACAGAAAGGGTGATTAGATATTGGAGTGGGCTGCCCAGGGAGGTGGTGGAGTCACGGTCCCTGGAGCTGTTTCTAAGGAAAGACTGGACATGGCACTCAGTGTCATGGCCTAGTTGACAGGGTGGTGATGGGTTATAGGTTGGACTCAATGATCCCAGGGGTCTTTTCCAACATAATTGATTCTGTGAACGGTGGTTCCCGTGCCCCCAAATGGAAGACAGGCTCTGTCTACTCACCACTTTGAAACTGAGTAGTCTAGACCGGCTCCCTAGAGCCAGCTACATCTATTGCAGTTGACAGGCTGTTTCACTACTGATTTTGGCAAAGTGAACTCAGGCTTACTGTGCAGTGAACATGCTCTTACTGAAAGTAAACTGAAATTTGCTAGCAGCAATGCTAAGTCAATCACCACCTGCCAAATGTTTTTTCTTTCTATTTGTTATGGTAAATTAATTATCATTTCAAACAGCTAGACTTTTTTTTTTCCTCTGAATTCTTGTTCACATAATGTGCTTGATCTCCTCTTGCTAGCTGGAGTACTCCAGGAAAAGAATGACTTTTGTTTTCTACTAGAATATAAATCCAGTGGTATAGTGTGCAGAAGATAATGTGAAAACTCCTTGGGAGAGCTCTGTAGCCTGGTTCTCAAAGATTAATATTTTCATCTTAGATATCAAAGATGTGGGCTGACTTATGGGCTACTCATCACTGGCATAAAAAGTCTTTTTTTGTTTGGATATATTGCTGTGCAATTATATTGTTTTAAAGTACAATTCTGATTGAAGGAAGCAGAACCAGAGTGATAGCCCTGAGGGCTTTGCAGTCTCCTGTAGGTACACAGGACAGGTGACAGCAAAGTCAGTCAGTCCTGTACCTGGACAAAGGAGGCAGCTGAAGGAGACCTGTTCATGGGCACAGCAACAGTTGTTTGTTGATCAACCCATCATTTGAGTAAGTACACCATAACAAACAGCTAGACTGGAAACAGTATTCAGTGGAGTGACCCTCCTGTGTCAAGGCACAATTCAGTCATTTCTGCTTGAGAGTTATATCCTTTGCTCTTATGTACTCAGCTAAATAGTGTGTGCTTTCCAAAGGTTTTTTTTAACAGTGGTTATCCTGCTCTTCTGAGAGAGTTTTTATCCTCCTATATTACTCGAATGCCAGCAAACAACCCTTCAAATCCAGAACAAAATTCACATTCAGGATTTCATATGTGGATTTTCAGGTTTTAAATTGAGACCATGACATTAGCATCCTGAAAATCAGCGTGATTACACAGGAGGTGGAGAGCCAGGCTGAGATCTGGTCAGGAGCTCATTTCAGGAGCCCAGGTCTCCTGGAGTGCTAGCAGAGGTACTGGAGGGGGCTGCTCTATTATTGCTCTCCTTAGTCTGGATAGAAAATCAAACCTATCTGTCGCCAGTGCAAAAAATTCTCCAGCCCCCTGGGGAGAATGTAATTCTGTTTATGTCTGGAGGAAGAAATATCTGAAGGCAAAGTGGTAATTTTTTGTCTATGACTTTGGCCTCCAAGCTGAGATTCCTCACAAAGCTGTAATTTAGGTCTTACTTAGCAGCTCTCTTTGGTGTGTCTTCAATCTGGAGCATGTATGTTGTACTCCCCTCATTCTCTGTGATCTCTGCCCAGGTATAAAGTTAGGAATGTTGTGGACAATGCAAATTTATTTAGTCAAGCTTAAAAAAATACCAAACAACTTCTTAATCATCTCTCAGCATTTGCGCCTTAACTGTGTTTTTTATGTGCTCTTTAAGATGTCATTAAGGAGAATGAAATATTTTATATAAGCTGTAAACCACCCTTGATATGGAACTGAATGTCTGGCTCTTGTAACCTGTGCTGGATTTAGCCTCGCTAGAGATGCTCAAGAACTGTCTGGACACAATTCTGTGCAATGTGCCCTAGGATGGACATAGAAGGAGATTGGACCAGATGACCCTATTGGTGTTTCCTTCCAGTCTTATCTATTCTGTCATCCTGTGATGCTGAGATTTTTCTTGCTTTTTCTAAAACTAAACACATTTAAAAGCACTCTAGAAGGGAGCTCTTCAGCCAGTTAGCATGTTATATCAATAGGAATGGTAATTATTATTGGTTACTTCATGTTTCTAGAGTGTGCCTACACATTTTCATTTTGCAGCTATTACAATTACACTAATTATACAGATAAAAACACGATACACTAGTATACAGATTTCCTTTTCTTTGAAGAATGCACATACTAATGGGATCTTTACAATACAAATTAAGCCATTTTGAACTATTCAAGTTAATTTACATAATAGACCTTGCCTGTGAAGCTTAGCATTTTGGTCTTGATTAAACAAGGATAAACAAGGATATCTGGGAGTGCACTTATTACTCTCAAGAAGCCTCCTTGCTGTGAAGAGGAAGTGTTGTTTATTTGGATTTTTTTAAAAGTTTGCAATTAGATTTAAGCCAAAACAAAACATATGTAGACATATTTGGGTAGAAATGCTCTTCAGATCCCCTTTTTTTCTTCTCTCAGATGTAAAAGACAGTGAACAACTAATGTTTCTAAAGTTTATTGCACTGATAACCTTTTCTACAAACAGGTAAGGAGAATGGGCACAAGTTACCAGTCCAAGTGCCCCCCTCCCTCTCTTCTACCTTTCAGAAACAGGGGAGCATACCCCAGGTTGCAAGTAGAGAAGTCTGCTGAGCATGGGCAGAAAGAAGGACTTCAAAGTAGTTTCCTCTTGCTTCCTTTCATGCTTGGCCTTCAAAATGTCCACCCCTCTGTCAAGAATGGGAGGAGGGGAACAGCAAAAGGAGTGTGCAGAAATCACAGAGAGGGACCAGACTGAGGCTGTAAAGAAGAAGGAGGAGCAAACAATTAATTAACAGTCGGCTGTAATTCCAGCAGCTGGTCATCTGAAACAGACTGGCATTTCTCTCCACAGAGCATGCATTGAATAATTAATAATTATGTTACAGCCACAGCAGTTAAAAAACCAAAAGCACAAACCAAAACAAACACACCCCTCTCCAAGTTCTAAATGTGCTGAATGTGATTAGAAAGGTTTCTTCAGCATTGGCTATATTAAGACAAGCTACCATGCTTGAATTCCTTTCTATTTCTAATTGTTACCAAAGTATTCCCTTTGTACATATGTGATAGTTAAACCCTTTCATGAATTCTCTAGCCTAGGTCTGAATGAGAACTAACTATTGTCAATGTATTTTTATTTGATCTTTGTTGCCATGTGGATCCAAAGGTTTTGGTTTCGTTGATCAAGTTTCAAAAATACATAGAAAAATAAATAGCCCCAGGCTTGCCTTTTCATTCATATTCTATGTTAGTTTAAGGTTACAACTAGTTTTATATTTTCTCTTTCTGCGTGTAATTGCTAACGCATACCATACAGTCATTTCCTAAAATTTGTCCTGGTGTGACCCAAGCTTACATCCGTGTCCTTTAGTGGCACTGCCTTTCCTTTTCTGTTTTATCTCATATATTTCTCCTTTTTCCTTTTAACCGCAGACACTCAAGGCAGATTTTTTTAAATGGTTATCTTGGATTCAGAACTCTCACACTGGGAATCCCAGCACTGCCTCATCTTCTTCCATCACATTCACTTTGTGCTTTTCATCTTCTGAAAGCCACTATATCTTTCCTGTCTGGTTCATTTTGTATTTTATCAGATTGCTCTATACTCCTCTGCAAAGGGAGCTATCCTAATTTTCCCCGCTCTTTTTTATGCAGTTCTCCATCACAGGTAAGGTTTCAGGCTGCCTGTGACCCGTTTCTGCTGGAATGCCAGTTATGAAGCTTTAAATTTTAGTGGTTTCCAGTACATTGAGAGAATGATGGAATATGAAAAACAGATTATTATTTTAGCATGCAAAAAAGTCAGTATATCAGGAGAATTGGTTGTATTTCTGCCTAAACGTCCTTTTATGTCTCAGTATCTTTGAGAGCATAAAAGAATGAAAGACTGAGTTCATGTCTGTTCTCTGCAGTAGCTACCAAATATAGCCCAATCTAAACCAATACATTCAAGTGCTGTGTTAATGATGCTATTTAATAATAAAAGGAAACTTTTTGTAGCAAAATACAATTTCAGTTCATCATTACTCATTGCAGTTGTTTTGCCTCCCTGTTTTTTATTGGTTTTTTTCCCTGTTGCCATTTAAAACAAGGAACACACAGACTGTAGGACGGATGTTAACACGCAAATTCAACGGGAAAGTCCCTTGCTCTGTTTAACATTATGAATTGATGCTTTAAAAATTATCTGCTTCAGTGCTAATTTTACCTTGTGATGAAAGTTAGGCTTTAAATATGTAAAATGCAATGAGAGGGCAGGAGACACACTCAGTAGCCTGGAAAAGTTGACTTGTTTTCCTCAGAATAATTGCATGACCTTCCTCTCAAAGCCAGGTCTGTTTAATTACCAAACAACTTAGAAATACAGGAAGGTGCTTCAGAAGCTGTCCACTGGTTTAGCTGAGGCGGAGCTGCAGGAACTCCTGAAGCTTGGAGGGAGTTTGAAGGAAAGGTAATGACCTTTTAGTTGACAAATGTTTATAGGGATGTAGACATCTAGGAGCAGAGAGCTATTGTTCCAAGGTTCTGCTGAAATAAGATAGCTGAGTTCATTAGAAGACAAAACTGCTGTCTGGTGAATAATGTGTGACGTAATAGGGAACAATCTGTGGAGGACTTTACAAGGTATGTGGGAACAGTAGCAACATTTTTCATGCCCTCCAACATGTATGAATCAATACATGTTTTATATTTATTAATAAGAGAAAAACAACTTCTAAATTTTGCAGAGCTAGGGCAGCAGAATATTGACTTGTAGAAAGCCGAACAGGCCCTTCATCCTTCTCACCCTCCAGTAGTATTTATTCATAATGGTTCTCTTTAAACAGTCCAAATTTCTTGACTGGGAGAATAAAGCCTCCATGGACTGTGTCACTACTGCAAGACAGAGAGTTCAGTATCTATTCAGATAAAGCTGTGGACTTTAGCAAAAAGACCCTTGTTTAATTCCAAAGTAGCAATTGTAACCCATGCTAATTACATTATGCACACTCCAACAACTGATAGCCATTGACCTGTATGGAACATTTCCAGTTACAAACTGATTAAAACTGCTTCAGGCAATCGTTCTGCTTTACAGGGAAGCACTGATGCCTGATGTAATGACCTGACCAATGCTAAGCAAATGCAAAGTCCTCTAAGCAGAGTGGTACAAATATAGACAGCCAAAAGGCCATGCTTATCGGCTGTGAATGCTGAGAGCAGGTTTCACAGCCATGAATAATCCTCAGCCAGCTAGTCATCCTCAGCACACTCCCATGGAGCTGAATATACAGTGGATAATTCATTTCTGGGCTGAACTGGATGTGTTTTCGAAAATAGCTTCGTTCCCTGCATAGTGCAAGAAGTTACATTTATTTCTTATGTGAATTTGATAAGTGGGTGAAAAGCATCAGTGAAAACTCATTCTCTGCTCATGCCTGTTCAAGCACTTCACCTCTTCCTCCAGCTCTGTACCAGTCCTAGGTTAAAAAGAGCTGAAACTTTGGGGACCCCACTTTCTGTTGTGTGTTTGTGTATACAAAAGGTGTGTCCCCTTGCCTGCCAGTAGTCCTTGAGGAGTTTTATGTAAAATTTAAGTATTTACATAATTAGGATACACATTTAAGGGCCACTAAACATAAGAATGTAACTGTGTTTGACATACTGTAGAGCCCTGAAGGCTTTAGAAACTTAGATTTGCTGTATCTGAATAATGTAGTTGTCATAATTTGATGTTACCCTTCCTTGCATCTACATTTGACAATATAAACAAAAAACTACAATATGCTACATGCCATGCACCAAGATCTGAACATTTGTCCAGGTTGCTTTGGTTCTTTATAGCCAGTCTTCTATACTACATCACGGTGACGTGTGACTTTCCCCACACCAATGTTGACATAAATGTTCAGAATTAATGCATTTCTGAAATCCCCTTTTAATTCTCTCTGTTGTTTTCAAGATGATGAAGATATTAAAATTCAGATTTTTCAATGCTTTTTTCCTGTGATGCATTGCTAAATAATTTTTTCCTGATTTCCTTACAAAAAACAATAGTAAGGATAACACATCTGGGTAGTTCTAATATTCAAAATTCATCTAATAATGATGAATTATCCCTTATTAGTGTTTTATATTAATAAAATGAAAAATTTTTGCTTGAAATTTCCAGACTCTAACTATTATTCTTGAGAAAGAGAAAATTGTTAGGAATGGTCAGGTTTTGGTGAGAAGGTAAGTGAAAAGGAGGCAGACAAGCATAGCAGTAAGCAATGATGAGGACCCTGACATTGCTTGCAGTTCAGTAGTTTCCATTCTTCCAAGTTCAGTCTAAGGTCAACTCCCTCACCTCACTAATCCTTTCAAAGCACTTATATTAGAAGTCGCTGCTATGGTTGATCAGAAAAGCAGAAGGTGAGGTGAAGGCGTGAGTGGCAGGAGAGTAAAAGTTAAGGAATTTCAGAGCTTTTGTGAAACAGTCAGCATAGTGGGGTGACCGTGACTGAGTGCCAGGTGCCCACCAAGCAGCTTTACCATTCCCCTTCCCAGTGGTGCAGGGGGGAGAGAAAATAAGATGGAAAACAGCTCATACGTTGAGATAAGGCAGTTTACTGAAAAAGAAAAAAAAAAGGCAAAATTTGGCACATGCATAAGCAGAGGGAAAAAAAGAATTAATCTGTACCTCCCATAGGTGAGTAATGTTCAGGCACTTCCTGGGAAGCAGGGTTTCAGCACACACAGCAGTTGCTCTGGAAGGCAAACACTGAATAACAAATGCCCCCCTTTCCTCTTTTTTCCCTTAGCTTTTATATCTGAGCTTACATCATATGGTATGGAATGTCCCTCTGGTTAATTTGGGTCAGCTGGTCTGGTTGTGTCCTCTCCTAGGATCTTGCCCAATTCCATCCTACTGGTGGGGTGCAGAATGTCGAGGAGATGGTGCTGATGCTGTGCCAGTGCTACTCAGCAGTAGCCAAAACACTGGGGTGTTATCAGCACCTTTCCAGCTACCAATGCAAAGCACAATACTGTGAGGACTGCTAAGGGAAAATGCTAAAGGGAAAATGAACTCATCCAGACCCAATATAGTCAGGAAAAAGTTTTATATTTTTTGTAATATCCTCATACATTTTCCTCTCCTTGACCAGACCAGCTAAGGTTTTATTTAGGTTAAAGGGGGATGTGCACATTTGGTTGTTGAGTCTAATGGATCATAAAGTCCCAAGTGAAACAAATGGAGAAATTGAAGCCTGTGCAGAGGTTATTGGAAAGGGGCAGTGTCCATTCCCCGTGCCTGTTCAATGAAAACATGCACTGTGACCTACATGTCACATAAACTGTTTTGTTTTGGTTTTTTTTTTTCTTCTTTTTTTCTCTCCAAGAGGGTTCTGGCCTGTTGCTATAACAACTCTGTAGCATCATCAAAGTACCAAACACAAACAACTAACTCAGATCACGAAGCCGCAGTTCATCCCTTTTCCCTGTGCCCTGTGCATTCTTTCAACACTTGTTTTATGTAACATGCACCAAGAACTCACAGGGACCTCCACGCAAATTAGTTTCCACCAGAGAGTACTCAGCATAACTACACCCTTCACATCTTTTCTGTGTTGCTAGTTGATGGTTATTAGAGGAAGGTGTTTGGCATATGTTTTTAAACAAATGAGATAAACAGCATACATTTGCACTGGAAAGTATAATTACTTTATTGAGTAACTTGTAAATATTTTTCTCCTATATTTAAAGTTATCTCAGCCATACCTTATCCATCTCTGATTGAATCCACAAACAAGGGAGAATGAGCTGCAGGATTATGCAAGACTCATGCTTTGTATTTACTATGACTGTCATTGGAAAACAACAAATAAAATAGCATTTCCATGTCTGGCATGAAAGTGGTAAATCATTTTCCCTGGAGAACCCATTTCAGATTTTATAAGTACTATATTGTACTGCAGTAGCTGGGAGATGAAGGGGTCTTAGCTTTTTAGAATTACAGAAAATTATGTACAGTCCCTTTTAGCTTTCCTTCTTTCTTGTCCAGAGTAGTTCAAAGTCTTTCTGCTTTTGTTATTGTGATTGTATTTAAAATGTTTGACATTGATTGTCTCATTAGTCTCCTTTCTAATGGTCAGTTTATAGCTGATTTGATTAATCCTAGTTGGAAGTAGAAAAGGTGTAACTTGTTGGTGTAGGTGCTACCATAGGCTGTCTCCCATATGTTTGGGAATGGGAAGAGAGGAGGAGACAGAGCAAGACCTGTGTGACTCTTGGTCTCCCACACAACTATGAGTGGGGAAGAGATTGTGACTAGAAGTTCAGTTCCAACCTTCCCAGAGCACAGCAAGAGGCAGCTGTCTGCAGGCAAGAGGCAGGCCCCTTGCTGCTGAGATTCACCATTCTCATCACTTGGAGGTCACATGCAGGGGTGTTTCCTGAGACTAAAATGAATACCTTATACATAGACTATGGAAAAAGGCAAAGTGTGGCTCTAAAGTACCATCTTGGCCTTTCCAAAATGTTGGTACTTCTTGGTTCTGTTGCTAAATAATTAGTAAAAATGGTTAATTCTGATGTTGTCTTTTTTTTTAACAAGTGACCTACATCTTCCCACTTTTATCTGAGCTAAGAGATGTTGTGTTAAGCGCTGAGTTGTGAAGAAAAAGGAAATAGAAAGAAAGGGCAAAGCTATTGCCCATTTAGCATGACTAATCCAAGCAGAAAAATGTTCATTTAGAAATTTGCAGTGTTCTGATAATGTCTATAAAGCATTTCTCTGTAAACAGATTTTTTACTTAAAAGCATATTGTTTCTGATCATATGCTTTGCACACTTCTATCAAAATTGGTCTAAGTCATGCTTAGCTGTACTAATTTTGCCTTATGTCTCTGCTGGAATAGCTGACCACAAAGGAATTACAACATTACACTTCTCAGTTAATGCCTAAACCATAGAAAGTTCTGCCTCTAGGTTTGTTTGCATTTGCTTATTTGGTTGGTTTAGTTTTCTCTGATACTGTTTATGAGTGGGTCATGGACACTGACATCTATTTGCCTGTGATTTGCCTGAAGACTTCAGTTTGATCTACAGATGCTTGAAAAAGTCCATCTGGCATCAGTACAGCAAGCCTACTGATGTTAACCTCTTTTCCCAGGGAGGTAAAATTACATCCTGTCTCCTAATATCTGCTGGTATTTAGGCTGGTCTTGGTTTTCCTTGCATGTTTGAAAACAAAGGTATCATTTAGATTTAGTCCCTCTGGTTGCTGTTGCTGTCCGTAGGTGCTCTGATGCAACCCATGCACGTGTGTGTTTTGGACCAATGTTCCAGGTTTGTGTTTGTCTGCCAGCCCTTTCTGTGCCCTGCAGACAGCCTGGGAACCCTGTGCAAGGGGGCAGAAACTTGGCAGCAGTCAGGCAGATGTATGGCTTACCTTTGCGGCTTCTTTTAGGACTGCCCTGTACTCTGACATATACATCCAATGCTTAACCATTCATAGCTCCTTTTCAGATGGAGCAGCTTGCTCTAAGTCCTTGGTCTCTCCAGAGAACCAGTTAAAAGCTTCCCTTATCTGTGCCAAACACAGGTAGTGTTGTACAGCAGCAGCTCTACTGGGGCTGCATCAAACTGGGCAGCATTATTTTCAGCTTGTCACCCAAATCAGTCTACATCCACAGGACCTGAATTACTTGCAGCCTTTTAAGATTTCCCACAGAAATTTTCTGATTTCTTTGTCTACAGTGGCTTGAGTCATACAGAAAGCTCCTGCCTTCCTTCTCTCCTTCCCTCTTTCTGTCTCTCAATCTTTTGTCAGCCATCAGCACAAGTCAACTCACTGCTGAATCTGTTTCAAGCCACTCTCTTGGAAGGACTGAACTGCAGCTTTGCCCAGGGCCTCTTTCCTCTTTGTCTACCTCTACACAGAGGTATCCTTCCAGTACATTTATCCTGATCAAATTTTCCCAGAAAACATACTCAGGAATGACAATAACATCTTCTCCCAGTTTCTAAAGACACTCCCATGGGTGGGCGTATTTTTATTTCTCCTCACTAGATTTCTTCAAGAGAATGCACACAAATGATACCGAATTGGTGCTGTTTTGTCCCAGAACTAAATAATATTGCCTTTTTGAAATCCCAAAACTTGGTTCAACAGCTCTTTAGTAATTATTGTAAAAAAAATAAAATATTTAAAATTGCCTTAGTTGAATAACAATTTGCATGGAATATGATTTTGCACTTCTGTTTAAAGGCTTGTATCTTACAGCTCCAATATTTCTTACCTTGAATTTTAATGACTGTAAAACGAGTGATGTCTGACAGATACATTTCTGCTATTGATTTTCTTAATTAATTTGATGTAGAATTAATGAGGACTGAATCTTTCCCTGCTTTTCGTTGACTGTTTTGTGAATTTTCAGATATCACTTCTGAACACAAGAGATTAATAAATTATAAACACTCTTCTATTCTCCAGATATACATATACTTGAATACTCAAACTTATACCTTTTATCATTCTAGGTCATAAAATAGGTAGGAACTGTAATATTAGTGTAATTACATTATACTTTTATTCCCCTTTGTATGTGGAAGAAACAGGAGTGCTTATACCAGAAGCACGGGTGCCAGGCATGTAATTCTAAAGGACAAATTCTATACCAGCAAGATTAATTCCTCAAAGATACTGTTTCTGTATGGTTATTTCCTGTACACATAGAGATATTAAGACCTGATATGTCACTTACTCAAGGTAAAAATCCTGCTTTCTTTGAAGACTTTGGCAATCAGCTATTCAGGAAAGTGTTTACACTTCCAGGACATATATTGTCAAACATTATTTGTCTGGAGATTTTTGCAGCTTTGGGAGTTGAAATTCCCATTCAGGTAACATACTCTGAGGGGGCCTGGGTGAAAAAGCTGGAAATGAACATCACAGACAGGGGATGAAAAGGAGTTGAATCAGTTGAGTATTTCTTGTCATCATTTATCTCTCTTTTTTTTTTTTGACTCATTTATAAAGAAAAATGAGACAGCGTGGGGCTTCTTCTATGACTAAGTTAGCAAAATAAAACAGAAAGTGGGAGAATTTACACAGGAGACATGGAATTTGTTTAGCATCAGAATCTGTGGACCGTACTTTTGCTTGCTACCTCTGCCTTGGTTAGCTATTCAGTCCAATACCTTTGCAACTTCTGGTCATCTATTTTCTATTTTCTTTCTTCCGTCTTTTTTTTTTTTCTTTAAATCTGTGTTAATTTTGTAGTTGGGAGTTTTAGAGTCCTTGGCTCAATCACAGTTAGCCAGTATCCCTTGTTAGTGTCCCTTTGGGTGTTGCAATTATTCCATCTGGCATCCAGGTACAGTTCCAGGAATAAAGTTCCAAGCTCATCTGATAGTTATGTGTCCCATCTGCAGCCTTGTGGAGAAATTTTAGCCATCCAAGAGGATTAAGTTTGTGTGTCTTGGTAACCAAACCCTGCTCACAGGTACCAAAGGGACAGGTGAATCAACTTCCAGGCCCACCAAAGACATTGCTACGGGGTGCTGTGAAGCACAGAACTAGATAACACCAAGATCTGCCAAAGCACAGTGCAGAAATGCAGTAGGCTCCAGGAGGATGAATTTTAGAGTCAGAGACCCAGTCAGAGACAGCTATTGTTTGGCAGACAGGTTTTTCCCCATGTTATGGTTCTAATATGGAAATACTTTCTTGGTTTTATGATTAATAATTTCTCTAGACCAAGAATTAATTTCTCTGTGGAAATAAGAATAAGGCTAGGTTGGGCTTAGGGTCTGACTTTGAGTCAAGATTTGTTTTGTAATGTTAATTATTTGATGGCTGGAAAATGGCTCAGTGGAAAAAGTCCTGGAGGTGCTGGTTCACAGCCACTGAACATGAGTCAAAGTGTGCCCAGGCAGCCAAGAAAGCCAGTGACATCCTGGCCTGTATCAGAAATAGTGTGGCCAGCAGAGCCAGGGCAGCAATTGTTCTGCTGTATTCAGCACTGGTGAGGCCACACCTTGAATCCCATATTCAGTTCTGGGCCACTCAATTAAAGAAGGACATTGAGGTGCTGGAATTGTGTCCAGAGAAGGACAGTGGAGTTGGTGAGGAGTCCAGGGGTCTGGAGGGTAAGTCCTATGGCTGAGGGAGCTGAGGTTGTTTACCTGGAGAAAAGAAAGCTCAGGGGGGACCTTATCACTTCTACAACTCCCTGAAAGGAGGTCATAGCCAGGTGGGGGTCAGGCTCTTTCTCCAGGCAACCAGTGAGAGGAGGAGATGATGTAACCTCAAGCTGCACCAGGGGAGATTTAGTTTGGACATCAGGGAGAATTTCTTTACAGAAAGAGTGGTCAGGCATTGGAACAGGCTGCACAGGGAAGAGTTGAAGTCACTGTCTCTGGAGGTGTTCAAGAAACAATGTGGGACTTTATGCCTAGTTGACAGTGGTGATTGTTCAAAGGTTGAACTCCATGATCTTGGAGGTCTTTACCACCCTAAATGATTCTGTGATCCTTCTTTGTTCACTTACGCCCTTTTTCCTTTCAGTAAATGAAAAAACCCAGCCAACAAAAAAACTTTTCTAATAAATATTTAATTACAGCTTTAGATAGTCTAAAAAATTTGAGGTGGGGCTTGTAAATACAAATGATTTATTTACAACTTTGAGATTAGAATTTAAAGTGTATTTGTAAGATGACAGCCACACACCAATGTTTGTCCAGTAGTCTTTGAGTCTGTCTGGCAAGTGTAAGTGCCAGAATCAATTCTAGTGGAAGTGGGTGTGTTATATTTCTTGCTTTATTTCTACAACAAAATGTGTGGTGAAATATTTATAGAGACATATGCTGTACTTGAAGAGGTTAGTTGTCTGTTTACTTTCTTGAGAGGTAAGTAGACAATCCTTCCTGTAACAGAACATTTAGAGGCAGCAGGAAAGTAAAATGTAAAGTTTTTTTCTAAGTCTTTTACCAAACAAATATCAACTCTTGAGCTCTAGGAATGTAAGGAGGAGCTGAAATGGGCAATAGTTGCTTGCAATTACACAGTGCAAATTGGAGTAACAAACCTAAAGCTTCATTTGCAATAGATCTTTGATTCATATTCTGCAGTATTTAGTTGAGAGAGGGCTTTGTTTCAACCCTAATTAGTCCAGGTTCAGTAACTTGCCTATGAAATCTGTATTGGGGTTCATATGAGACATCTAAATTTTGAGTGCATTTGTCCTAGGTTGCATATGCAGTCAATGGAAAGGGAAGTGCCCCTCCAGAGGTTTCAGCTTGTCTAAGAGCTAAATGTTCTTCTCCACTGGCCTGGGGCAATTACGTATCTCATTCATGTAAGTGCATAAAATACAGCAGTGTGACCTTAGGCCTAAGGACTTGATGCTCTCTGAAGAATTAACAGCAGTTTTCTTTTTCTTGTTCCTGTCATTCATGAAAAATAAAATGTGATTGTTGTGAAGCCTGTACCTGGAATCACCATTCATAAAACAAAACACAAGACTGGCTTCATTTCAGATGTTAGTTATAGCATGCAATATTTCTTTCCTAAGAATGTTTTTTGCCTCTTTAATGTCCAGCAATGTGTGGTTTTATTGGCAGTGAAGGAGTTTCTCAGTGATCACAAGTGCTCAGAATATGGAAGCTGTAACTGAAATATGCAATCACATATTCTTGCTGAGAAATGGCTGTGTGCGTCTCTGCTCAGGAGGAAATCAGGGCTAGAGAATTAAGAATGTGATAGAATAGCACAAAAATACAGCAAGAGTATCCTGGGTGAGCTTGAGGGGTACCATCCCTGTCATCCAACATTCACCTGAGTTTCTTTGCGTTGCCTTTGCTTCATAGTGGTTCAAATGATGAATGTTGCTCTTTTTTATAAGAAAAAAGGAAAAATATTGTGGGCAATATTTACAAAATTTTGTAAAGAGGCACTGAAAAAAAATCTTACAAGATCCTAAAATAAGTACTGTTTGTGAAAAAAATCCAAACTTTTCTAAGTTATCTCATAATCAATGTTTACAGTCCTAGATTCGAATAGGCTTTCTCATATTTGTGATAGTTGTATTTCAAAACAAATGTGTTTTCATGCTTACTTTATAGATTTCAGGAAAAAATATTATGTTTTTATGTATATATTCTTTCAAGCAATGTGTACACAAACATCAAAGCAAAACTGGAAGGATTATAGATCTAGCTGAATTTATGTTTAATTCTTACACAGTATAAGTTAACAGTGTCTGTTGGGTAGAATTTTCTTCTTATTTTCATTTATAATTTTTTGTGCTGTTGCTTCGTTAAGGGTAAAAAAGGGAATAAAATCTACTAGTCTTTGCCACTGATTTTCCATCTTGTTTTTATATGATGTCATTTGTTTTGTAAAAAACAAAGGAAGGGCTTGTACTGGTATCAGTAGGAAGTGGTTTACTACTATAATTCACTACTAGTCTCAGTGTTCTTATCTGTTGTCACATCAGCATTGTGTACCAGGAAAATACATTTTGGTTTCACCATGGTGTTTACTGATGACCCCAGTTTACCCAAATTATTTGACATTTAGATCCTCTTTTAATCCTTGTCCTGTTTTTTTAAGAGCTTGTGGTCTTTATGTACTGCCATTGAGAGCAACAACATCAAACCAACTGCAGTGGACAGTATGAATATTAACATTTTCTAAGACAATGAAAACATTCTGAGTTAGTTTTTCTGCAGCTAAAACAGTTTATTTTCTGCAAACTTTCTTGAGTGTTTGCTAAGGCCTGGCAGTCCACAGGCTATCAAAGATGGATGAAAATATGTGTGGGAGTACAGAAGGAGAAGTAGGAAGCGTTTTTGTCATAGGGAAAACTATTTGGCAGGAATAAACTCTTTAAATTAGTGCCAGCCAGATTATATTGGTGTAGAGAGGTCACATAATAGTCCAAAGCTACCAAAAGAGGACAGATGTAAGAAAGGTGTTTTTCTCATGTTTATGGAGATGCAAATGATGTGCACTTGCATAGGTCAAATATCCTCAGAAGCGTTGGAGTGGCTGCCCATGGAGTTTGGGATTGCTTCTTCACTAAAACTGACGCAATGGAAATTTGGCAGATGCTCTAGTTTGATTAATGCAATTATTTTGTTTATCTAAGATTACTTTTTGATCAAGTTTGCTTTAACACTTGTATTGACCTCTTTTAATTGAACAAGTGTAAGAGCAGATACCAGTTAATGAGGTCATTACATCCTGTTGCATACCTTTATTCTGTGGCTACTAATACTTCAAATTTATGTTAGTGACAAAGAAAAAATGCTGATAGAAAAATAAGCAGAAACAAATGCAAAAATATTGTATCTGTAGTGCACAATATAAATGATGTTTCTTTTTTTAATAAGAAATACAATAAAATCTGCATAGTAGGCTGACAGCTCCGCTACCCTCAGCTATCACATACATCTCCCTAGCTTTAGCCAAGTTGTATCATTGCTTTTATACAGATATTCATTGTGTCAGCTGACATTTTACTGCTTTCTATTTTTTGCAGCCTGAAATGGCAGTCACTGATTCTGAAAAAAAGAGGTGTTTTCACCTGCTACCCCCAGCAAAGACATTAAGCTGAAGATGTTTTCTATTTCTTAAGAAGACAACTTGTTTTTTAAATTAAATTCATTTAGTAAGATAATAAATTTTCTATGAGCAGGAAATGAACAAATCTTGTATTTTAAGCACATACTCCAGTTATTGTGGACTGATGTTTTACTGAATGGGAAGAACTGAAATAGTATCATAGCTCTAGGAATGAGCAAATTCAGCCCTTGAGTTCAATACACAGGCAATTAGGAATTCCTTTGTTTACCTTTATATTGTATGTATAAAGTAAAACTGTCTGTTCTGCATCCACAGGGTGTCAATTATTTCTACTTCAACAGTGGTTTAAGTCTCAATATTTGAAGTGAAAAGTGAAGTTTTTCTGAAAAATTATTTCAGACATACTAAAATATATTAATATATGAACAGCCTCTGAGCATGTTTCCTTTCATCTTTTCCATTCATCTGATGGTTCATAATGTGTATTCCAGACAGAATCAATTTTGTAAATGCTAAATAATGGAATTGGGCTTGTGAATATTAGTCAATTAATCATTACAACTGTAGCAGCACATTTAGATATTACTGTGTTGAGATTCATGCAGAGTGATAGCATACTGCATCTTGTTACCTTTTTGGTGAGAAAGGGAAATGAATATGTTTGGTGTTGTTTGGTCTAGCAATGGTGTTTATTTACAAGGGAAACATACAGAAGCAAGGGTATTTGAAAAGTCTTGTTTTCCTGGTCCCACTGTGCGGATACAAGAGAAATCTCATTGTGCTCAAAAATAAGTGGGTCATGGGCTCCATCAAAAGCAGCGTGACCAGCAGGTCAAGGGATGTGATTTTCCACCTCTACTCTGGGCCCTGTGAGACCCCATCTGGAGTGCTGCATCCAGCTCTGAGGTCACCAGTAGAAGAAAGACAGGGACTCTGTTGGAAGGAGTTCAGAGGAATGTCACAAAAATGGTCAGAGGGATGGAGCACCTCTCCTGTGGAGTAAAGCTGAGTGAGTTGTGACTGTTTAGCCTGGAGAAGGTTTCAGGGAGATGCTATGGCACTTTTCAGTGCCTAAAGGAGCCCACTGGAGTGCTGGAGAGGGACTTTGTACAAGGGTGTGTAGAGATAGGACCAGGGAGAGTGACTTCAAACCGAAAGAGGGCAGATTTATATTAGATATAAGGAAGAAATTCTTTCCTCTGAGGGTGGTGAGGCACTGGAACAGGTTGCCCAGAGAAGCTGTGGATGCCCCATCCCTGGAAGTGTTGATAGTGCTGGATAGGGCTTTGAGCAGCCTGATCTAATGGAAGGTGTCCCATGGTGGGGGGTTGGAATTAGATGGTCTTTAAGGTTCCTTCCAACTCAAACCTTTGAGTGATTCTATGATTTTTACTTTAGTCCTGTCTGCTTTTCATATGTGTATTTACGAGGATACTAAATCTCCAACATCTGCATTTTTAAATTGTTTCAGGCACTGGTGTGACACATAACATTTCTTGCATAACTGAATCATGTGAAAGGTGCTGCCCTCCGAGTGTTTCAGTGCTTTCTATTCTTTCATCGGAAGTCTGGGTTCTCTAGCGAAAAGCATAACTGCAAAAATACTGTATCTCCATTTGACTGAAATACTTGCCAGGCTTCTTAAGGAAAGAGCTCTAGAGTTTGGGGTTTTTTCCTCCAGCTTCAGTGAAAATATATGACATAAATATTTTTAGAGTCAATATCTATTTCATATGGGTGTTATTCTGTGTTCCTTTCATTTGTACTGGTTTAAAATCTATCAGCTAGTGACATTGTGTCATGTGACAGCAATAGATCATCAAAATATTTGCATCTTGCATTGCCAAATGAGAGAGAGCACAACTCCTCAAGATAGCCTGACTTCATTGCAACAGAACATTTGTATTTCCAAACAGTTGCCATCTCTGCTGCTTGGATTATTTCTAGACTGTAACTAAATTGTACACGTGCAAACGGGTACAAATCAGTTGTGGTGTTTCCTGCAAAGCTGTTTCTTCTTGTGGAGTGACAGCTACACAAAATGAATGGGATTTCATCATTATGGTTGGAGGCCCTAGTAAAACTGCACTGGAGATTGAACACATTAGGGCTCCATTTTTATGGTTTTATGATTTTTCCAGTTTTCTTCTGAGACAGAAAACAGCAAAGACTGTTGGAAGTTACTTTGTAGTTTAGAACTTGCTGGACCAAGATTGCTGAAGAATTTCTGATTAAAACTTTCTGGTAACAACTTCACAGTTAAAATGATCAGTGAAGGGAAAGTGTGTACACTCCAGAATATCTTAGTATGTTTTGAGTAAAAGTGTCAACTTTTTCCTTGCATCTGAAGAGTAAAAGAATAAAATGTTCAGTGAAGCATGAATTGATCAGTAAAGATGCAACATATGAAGACTAAAAGAACGAAATGTTCAATAAGGGTTCTATATTCAGAATAAAATTACTTATTTTTAGAATGGATTTTTAAAAATTGCTTAGAAATAGTTTGGTTAATCCATCTGAAGGAAGTTTCAGCATCCTGGGAAGGTTGTGATATATGTTGTTTCTGAAGGCAACAAATAAGGAAATGCAGTGACTGCATCGGATTAGTTTGGTTGCAATCTACGTGATTCATTCCTTGCTAATGAATGTTTTAATTATTCTCAACAGTTATCCTGAGGTCCTTTGGAGGGATTGGTTTGAAATCTATATAATTCAAAGAAAAGTCTTCAAACTACTAAGTGCCATTTCCTTAATGCTGTATGCATAAATATCCAGGTGGTGAGACCTGAGTGAACCAGTGAATACTCCTCCTCCTGTAATTCAACATTAAAACACACAACAGTATCACACCATAGAAGCTACCAGAAAGAGAGAGATCAATAGCCATTTTCCTTTTTTACCTGCATGTAAGTCTTAGAATAAAATGCAGAATGCTTCTGGTTGAACTTCAGAAGTCTTTTAGCTTTCCTCTTCCTTTTGTCTGTTGAATTTATGGTCCTGATAAACCTGAGTCCAGTTAGCTCGGATAATATGTAAAAACCTGAACATATTGATAAAATGGTTAGTTTATAGGTGGCTTCAAAGGTCTATATTTTTATCCAAGGCAGGGAGATTTATTTTATTTATGTGTTTAAGAGAGGTTTGAATTAGTGAGATTTAAACTGTTTATATCCAACAGTGAATAAACACAAATTATGAACAAAAGAGTGGTGAAAGCCAGCAAACAGCAACCAGCAAAATTTCTAAGACCAGCCCTGCAGAATTCCATGACTACTTGTTATTCACAGCACTTGCAGAAGGAAGAGAAATACTTATTAAAACACATTCACATAAATACAAGTACTGGCTTGTGGAAAAAGATTGATCCAAACACCTTAAAATGTTCTATTTCAGTTTTTGTACCTTTATATCTGTGTGAATTCAGACTAAATCCACAGTAGAGAAATAAAAAGGAATCTACTGCTCTGGTCTGATAATATTGTAACAAAGGTAATCTAAAAAGCACATAGTGGCAGAAACAAGTGTGGGGGAATACATTTAGAGGAAGAAATACGATTTCCATGAAAGGAGAAATGCATTTAAAAGCACAGATCAAATTAGATATACTCAGAAACAAAAATATGGCAAAAAGGATAAAGCTCCAGTGACATACACCATATAATGGATGACTGTAGGTTGAACACAAAAAAGAAAAGAATCAATAAATGAAGAATTTGCCTGAGCAGAAACACAGTTTATAGAAGGAGGAAGACATGTCTAGCAGACAGAAAACAACAGAAAAAGCCAGTGCTTGTCCTGAAAGAAGGGAAGCATACATGTTTAGTTTTGGGTTGTATTTAGTCTTGCATCACAGCGTTCTACATGAATCATTATTTTATTGTTTACTGGGAGAAATTAACATCTCCTTTACACAGGAGTACAACCCCATCAGAACCTGTAGAGTTCTAACAGCATCACATTAGCTGAATCTGGCCCACTATCTGTAAATTGTCCGAGCTCAGTCCAAAATCGAAATCACACAATGGAAATAATTTAAAGTGGGCAGCTCTTGTGCTGTGGCTGTGTTCTAGAGAATGCTTATCTGGGTGTGGATATGCCACAGGTCTCCGTTAAAGCTATGTATGTCCTTTCATCCTTTCTAAGTGCAAGACTAACTGCATTTGATTGTAAGCTTCACACTGTCACTGTTGTTTCAGGTTTCTGTCAATACTTTCTCCATGTAATGCTTCCTTTCAGTCAAAAGTGAGCATAACCCCTGAATGCCAGAATAAGCATACTTAAAATAAATCATCATCCTAACATGATGATGTAGAAACAGTCTGAAAGCAGAAACTGCTTATACCTCCATTGTAACTTACAGTCTGGTTTTGCAAGTTGTTGTGATGCCAAAGAAGAGTGTTAGACCTGCTTTGTATCTTCTTTCTTCATCAGCCTCTCATGAGCTCTTCCCTGTAAATCAGTCACACTTGGATTCTGGTCCTGGGGCATCGAAACACTCCTAGGAAAAACCACAGTTCAAATCCCAAGAGCACAAAGGGCTGCAGCTCCTCTTTCCTGACTCATCAGGCTGTTCAAACTGCACCCTCAAAGCAGTCTTGCCTCCCTTTCTCATACTCCTGCGCCTTTATGTCATTTTTTGGTCAGGCAGCCCATGGCATCTCCACAGGCTGCATAGGTGCAGCTTGCTGCTGTCATCCCTCCAGTATCAGTAGACTTTGTACACATGATTTCACTGCTCTTAAGATCTGTGTCTTGGTTTCCAAATGCATGTGTGTGGGCAGTGTGAAGTACACACTTGAAGAGGATTGCTATATGTAAGTAGCTTTGTGGCTTTAGCCCTAAGTGTGCTTGGACAAGTCCCACAACTTCTCATTTAGTTCAGATTTTCTGGTTTTAACACTGGTTTTAACATCATCTAAAATAAACAACTTGAATCTTTCATTAGTGGCAATCAATGACAGCAACCAATGGATCAGATCAACGTAGATTAGGCAACGGTTGCCTCTAAATCTAATTAATGGTTTTTTTCCTAATAAATAAGAAAAAGATCTGATTAAATTATTCCAGTGAATTCCCATTAAAATTGGAACAATTTGTTTGCAGAAAGCTTCAGTAAGGAGTTCAAGATCATAGGTAGTTTAGGAGCCTACATCCTAACTGCACCTAAACACCTTTAAAAAAAAAAAGGACCTGGATTTTTTTTTTTTAAAGTTGGGGCTTTTTAGGACTTTCTGTGAGAGGTTAATGCTAAATGATGAAGAACTGTGTCTGGGTGGTTCTTGAGGTAATCAATTGTACACTGTCTTAGGTTGCATCTGAACATGGAGTATTTCCTTCCTGAGGATCAAAGTAAACAAAGCAGATACATCCTGACAGTGTGTTTTGCTAAGATGTGGATGCACACGATCTCTCTATCTCCTGCTCCTCAGTTTGAAAGAAAACAGTGCATATAGTGCATGGATACAGTCACCATACACTCAATTTTTCATGTCACTGAGCTAAACAAGCCAGTGTTTTATCCAGAAGACAGGTTCTCTCTTCCCTTTGGCTTTCATTAGCCCATCCACTGCACCTTTCCCAGCTGAAGTTTTTGAAAGAAGGTGACCAGAACTTTTCAGCATATTTTAGAGGAAATTTTAACTGATACCTTGTGCAGTGGCACTTTAATTTCCATCGCCTGCTGCATGCTAGGATTACAGTAGCATCTTTCACATATGCATTTCATTGATAATTCCTAGTGCTCTTGTAACTGCCCAAAATACCCAGCTTCATCATTAATGATTTCTACCAACTGATCAGCTATTGTTGTTGTTTTCAGTCCCTGGGCGCACAACTTTCCTTTTCTGTGTTCCCCAGTTTCAAATAATTTCATTCACTTTGACTGAAAAGAAAGTTTGACTTAGTAGAGTAACTGAAGTGTACTCCACACTATAACAATCAAAGAAATCCTAGTCTTACGAAAGTCAGGAGCTAATTTCCACAGTTTTCAATATAATTTTTCATTGTCTTTAATGGAAACACCCAAATGACATTGCATTTTGTAGACCTTTGAAAACTATTCCTGCAAAGAAATGTTAATTGATTTTGAAAACTTGAAGTATGTGTATGATCACAAATTAGTTTGTTTGGAATGTTACTGTAACCCAGTACCTTTTTAAAGCCTAGGCAGGAGAGCCATTTTACTGAAAAGATGAGTTAGTGTGACAGAAAGACACTGCTTGTCTCTCTCATTTACAGTAGCATGGAACCAGGATTTAAAGACTGCATGCCTGCACGTACAAATGCATGTATAATTTGTGTTCCTGGAAGGAAAGATAAATTCTCTGTATTTGTATTCAGTTATTATATAATCAGGGACCCACTTTATGTATCCATTTGCAATATGTCTGCCATGTCATGCTATTGTAATAATAATGCCTATATCAAGCAAAGGCCTTTTTCCAAGCATAGGATAAATCACTTAGCTGGGGAACAGAGTCTGAGTTCAAAGAAAGTCAATACTTTTTTTAGTGTAAACACATTTGATACAGTTAGCTGTAAAAGATAATCAATCAACCATGTTTTTCAAATGCATCCATTCCTGTCATTACTGCCAAATTTCTGAGATCTCTTTTCCCACTACAGCATCAGATGTTTTAATGTGCTCAGCATCCAGCAGCTTTTACTCTGAAGGTGAGCTGCTGGATTTGAGACCATGTAGAACAGCTGGTCATATAGGAATGAATCCTTGGTGAGATGAACCTGGGCAAACTTGAACGAGATAATGTAAAACTAGGTTATATCACACATTGATTTACATTTAGTTCCTGAGTTTGAGATACGGGCTATTTTATGTTCTTGTTTTATGCTAATAATTTGGTAATTCTGTTTCTGCTTGTAGCTGATAATTGCAAATCTTATTGGACAAGGATAAACATCATAGTTGTCACAAAAAGTAGCTAATAGTGGAGAAAAGGTATTTGCTTGTATAAATAGAAACAGAATCAAATTTGAATATAGTACACTAAGGCCGAGGAACAATTATGTTTAGCATCTCCACTGATCTATATTGGCATGCAATATGGTTTTAGGTACATCTTTCTCATCTAGCAGAATTTGAACTATTTACAAGTTTCGTACCATGTAGAAAGTTTGATACTTGGTCATCAGCAGAGTCATTTTGTCTGGATGCTGTGGGTAAAACCAGATGACATAATAGTAAAATAAACCTTCTTGAAATTTAAACGGTTGAAAGAATTTTTCTGTGGTTTTAATAGATACTTTAAAGTAAAATATGGAAATATTTTACTGGCATGATTTGTGTGTATCAGCTAACGTGACCAACTTTGCATTTGGTGTGAATAGTGCGACCTCTTGATTTGAGATTACATTGCTGTCACAACAGTTGTCAGATTTCAGCTTTTCCTGATTCTATCACCCTAGAAACCCACCACACTCCCTTTCTGACATACATTTTTATAGCCCCAAAGATTCCAGAGACTCTCTAGCATGCTGCCATGGAGAGCAACAGCCTCACCAGGGACCGGGCACACAGTGGTCTGCCAGAAACACGGACGTAAACAGCAGTGTTGCCTGCCTGCAGGCTTCTGAGGCAGCAGCCAGCTGGGTGGCAGCAACTTGTCTCTGGACACAGCAGCAAGTCCAGGAGCTGCACTGTCAGCAAGGGGCTCAAAATCCAAGACTATAGCTGTGTGTGAAGGAGGTGGAGACGCTGCACAAGCAGTTGTGGGGTTAGAGGTTCTGCAGGGGATTTATGTTTAAACTTCTGCCTTGTGACGTAGACCAGAAATCGATGTAATTGTTGTGTTGTGTTAAAAAGCACCATTTTAACTGGTGTTTTAAATGCACCATTTTAACTGGTGTTTTAACCAATTTAGGGCCTTCCGATAGGCAAAACCCACTCAAATAAAGTGTGAATGGTGTTGCAGTTGAAAAATAAGGTCATGGATATAACCCCTATCAATCAACTCACTAGGAGTTGGACTTTGATGATTCTACATCCCTTCTGACTCAGGATATTCTATGATTCTGTGAGCTTAAATTGGAAAGAACACAGTTCTGATTTCAAGCTGCAACCTAATTTAAATTTACATATGTATCTATCATCTTCAAACAATGTTTTCACTTGGAATAATGTATTGCTTGTGTTTATTTGCCAACTTCCCAACTATAAAATAGATATTTTAGCTATCTGATTCATTGCCATGTCATTGGCTTCAAAGGCATTTGCCTCCTCTTCACAAAAGTTTGTTTTCTTCATGATCTTACTCATGCTATGCATATCCAAGTATCAAAAAATAATAATTAGACACATCTGCTTACATTTGCCAGGAGCAGATGCTAGACAAATTAAATCGAACATGAGTATCACTCAAAATCATTAGAGAAGTGACTCTATAATAATTTCTGAACTTTGACAGGCAGTATAATATTCTATATTGACATATTTGTGCTATTTACAAAAATCTCATGTTCAAAATCATCTTCATATGCAGTTGAATCAAAAATGAATTGTGTAAGTGTTTCAGGTTACAACTTCCACTTCCTTTCCCCTGGGAAAGATAAGTTGTCAGCCCTAACAGCAATGCTTATAAACACCACAGGACAGTCACATCAGCTCCTGAACAACACTGCAGAGTCCTAAATGACTTCATAGCATGCTCCAAGAAGATAAACACATGAGAATGACTTTATGAAGTTAGACCAGAAATCTGCCTTTCTTGGTATTCCATTTCCTGCTGTGGGCAATGATAAATGCTCTAGCATAGTATAAAAGTAGGGTGAGACCAAGTTATGTTTTATTTCTCTGATATTCTTCCAACATCAAACTATGAAACTGCTCAGGGGCTTCCTGGGATACCTGCTTATTTTTGGTGTCAAGCAGTGGGTAAGAACCACCTGGTTTAAACATGCACATCCATATACATATGTGTGAAAATAGAGTATCTTTTCATTTGTTTGTTGGTAATTTTTTTTGCTGCTCTTTGTTTCTTACAAGTGAGGAGGAGTGAATAGCTGTTGGCATCCTCCACAACATTATTACAGATATCTGCAATTTATCTCTTAGTTGCTTCTTTTGTAGGCAGAAAAATCTTTTTCAGGTTTAGTCTGGTTTGATACAGAGTTTTGTTTCATTCCCCTTGCGGCAGTTCCTTGTACCTTTTTATGCCCTGCCCTGGTGGGGACGGAGGCCCGAACTGTACTCAGTATTCAACGTGTAAGTCAACTACAATGATTCAGAGCAGTGAGTTTTCCTTTTTTCTTCAACACTTTCAGAAACCATAGAATGGTTTGGGTTGTAAGGGACTGTAAAGATCATCTGGTTCCAATCCTGCCACCACATGCAGGGATGCCACTCGCTGGATCAGGTTGCTTAGAGCTCCATTCAAACGGGCCTGTCTCTTTCCCAAATAGTGGTAATGTTTGCTTATTTTGATTTTACAGAATACTGAAACGACTTATTCATAAAAATGCTGGTTAATACCACAAAATTTTTTTCTGAGTGGCCATAGTTAGCTCACAACCTACCAATTAGTCCGTAGTTAGTCTTCTTTCTTCCCCATGGGCATTACTTTGCATCGACATTGATTGTTTTTCTGTTTTATAGTTCAGGCATATAGAATGCTACTGTCCTTCTGCACCTCCTCACATTCACACCTCTCATTTTTACTATTCAAAGAAACATAGCAAATCTAGGTGCCTCAGTGTTCACCCCCTGTCTGTCACGTTTATGAGGATGATGGAGGCCTGCACAAATCCACATTCAGGTCTGCAAGTGACTTCCCACTGTTGTGAAATCTGTCTGCTGGTCTCTGTTTCTTGTCTTATACCTGGTCATTAATCTTTAGCAGGAACTACATTCTTGTTTTACAAGGCTTTCTTTTAATATCATTTGATGATTTATAGTAAGTGTTTATGCCTTAAAAAATTTAAAGTTCAGGCAGTTTTGTTTTGCTTTTCTATCTTGCTTTTCTTGTATATCTTCTTAGCTATTTTCTTCTCCTTTGGATGTGACTTCTTTTTTTTGGAGTAAATCTTTTTAGTTCTAATAAAGTAAACTTTCTGGGGTTTGTTTGTTTGTTACTGAACAGTTGCTTTCAATATTTAAAAACTCATATTATGATGACTATAAACAATCTTTTCTCCAACTTTGAAGCCAGCAACCGCATTTTTATACAATTCATTTTTTGAAATCAAATACTATTTTAATGTTAATTTAGTATTTTCTCAGTTTTAAAAGAGAATATCCCAATTCTGTCAGGGTTATTGAGCAGTATTTCTGTCACAGCATTTTGCCCCATGACTTGCACATTGCTCAAACCCCGTTCGGGGTATCTTGGCTTGTTTCAGCTTTTAGCAAAAGCTCCTTCATGAATCAGTCATTTGTGGTGTCATTTACTCTCTGCATCACACTCCAACCTGACATTTACCCAATCTGTGTGGGGGTGATTGAAGTTTCTGATTACTAATTTATTTTCTTGTTGTCTTTTAAATCTCTCTTGTTACCTCACACCACTGTCCTCCTGATTAGGGAGTGACAGCTTTTTCTAATACTTAGGTAGTCCTGGTGTCTTAATCCATAATGTGCAACATTCAGAACAATTGTCTGATGCAATCTTTAACATCCTTTTTTTCTTGCCTATGTAGTTTGTAGTTTCCACTGACTGCCTTCCTTCCATCAAGTCTCTGCTGCTCCTGTTAGGTCAATATTATCTCTTAAAACTAAATGTCCTAGTTCCTTTATCTAATTTAAAACTTGTAGCATTTCAATAGTAACATGTATGTATTTGATCTGGTTGCTAATTTTTCTATGCTATCTTTAAATTGTATTTTTGGGCACAAAATGAGCTTAACTTGTGTCCTACATGAGTTTTATGAACTTCAGTCCTATGTTTCTTCTCAAGGATATAAGACTTTTTATCATTTCACCCCCACATGATATGTCCCCAAGCCAGATTTTCTTCTGCACCTGTTCAGGTTTCCTCTAGTCTTTAATTCCTTCTTCAGTGACTTTCCTGGTTTTTACTTATAGCAGCTGTATCTGAATCCCATTTTTGCAGTAAAGACTTTGTACAAAGTTTGTGTGGTTCCTGATAAGTCTAAACCCTCCATTCCTACATTAGCATTGTCTGAAGCCAGCATGAAAGATGCTGCTGGAGCAAGAGCAGAGGTAGATAGATGGTCAAGGATATAATTTTCATATTTGAGGAGGTCACCTGATCATCCTGAGGGATTCTCTGCAGAATATGAATCTCTATGTGTAAGCAGTGGTATATAATGTACCTTGCTCATGCTGATTTACTCAGGCACATTTTGTCCACCCAAAGGCCTCGCGGCCTCATAAATGCACTTCCTGCTTCTGAGATATTTGACAATAGTAGATTAATTAATTAATTAATTAATTAAAGTGGTTATAGGCTGTACCTGTGGGAAAGACAACTCCATTTCTTTAAATAACTTGTCTCTGCTTATGCTTCTGAATTTGAGGCGTGCCTTTGAAATCAGTATGTCCACCTAGCACAGATGTATATGAGCAATTTTGCTGTGAGTGCACATTGCTGGATCATGTCCCACTTCTCAGCCACTAACATCCCCCAGTCCTCCTTGGGGCTGCTCTCAATCCATTCTCCATCCAGCCTGTATTTGTGCTTGGGATTGCCCTGATGCAGGTGCAGGACCTTGCACTTGGCCTGATTGAAACTTCATGAGGTTCACACAAAGAGGAAAGTAATTATTCACTACAGGATCAGTTTTCCTCTAAATATCCTAAGTAGACACAGACCTCTGGACATGCCTGCCTTTATAGACCATACTGTTTGTGGCTTAAGGAGTTAGGCAGCACTGTAGTTTGAAACTCTCCTCCTTTTTCTTTGTGCAATTGCATATTTTGGTTCCTTTCCAAAAGCTATTAGGAGATCTTTGCAGAATGTTCAGATCACGTGCAAGAGGGGGGACGCTCCTTCAGCAGGATATTTCCCTATAAAATCACTCACAGCCAGATCTTTAAAGGGCTCTGTCAGAAGGACACTCTCTCTTCCACTTCTTCCACAGGTCTCTGTTCAGCAAGAAGTTTCTGTGGATGTTAAATATCATGTATGTTTGCAATATTTCCTCTTGTGTGCAGTGTTTGGGGCTTTTGTCCATTTATTTATTTTATGCTTTGCTGAGTTTTATGAGCACTGGTGTGTCACAGGATGGGTTTATCCTACCTGCAGTAATGAGCTGTTAGTAAATGCATGTTTTCCTTTCGACTTAGCATGCATCCTAATGTTGTTACTGCAAGATGTAGAGTTGGATTTGGCATTACTGATGGAGTGAAAGGAAGATGTGAGAGAAGCTGGCAGTGTGAGTGCCATGTCTGGAGGGAAGGGAGGAGGCAGCAGAGGATAGTTCAGGCATCACCATTGCAATCCTCAGCCACCATGGATAACTGTTCCAGTTCATTTCCTTACTCTGAAATGAACAGATAAAAGCCTGGTACAAATGAGCTGCCCTCTTACATATAAAGAGCCACGGTGGCCAAGGTTGGTGGCAGGGCATCCTCATGGGAGGCAGAGAGGCAGCAGGCAGGGCCCATCCCACCCCCAATCCAGAGCAGGGCAGCTGTGGGGCACCAGGACAGCCCCAGCCCTGGGTGTGGGCATCTCTCTGGGGTTGGGGACGAGTTATGGGCCCGCAGGTTGGCCCAGGGCTGGCAGGGGCAGGGCTGTGGGAGCTGGAGACCAGCCCTGCTGTGGCATCAGTGGGGCAGGAGCTGATGGACCCAGGGGGCTGAACGGACGTCGTGAGCCCTCAGCTCTGGCAGGGTATTAGGGATGCCCTCCAGGCCTGGGGTGTGTAATGCTACTGAAAGTACACAGATTAGGTTTCAAGTTCAGCATAGCTAAAGCATTGGATGGCTAATGTGTTCTTGCTCTCTTTCTCAAAGGGCATTTTGTTCACTGTATCTGCCTTGAATGAGTTTTCTGTAAGAATTCTGCTGTTTCAGATAATCACAGATAGCAAGTAGAACTCTGGGTGTCAGCCTTGCTGCTCCAGTGCCAGTGAGATTGGCTGGCTCCCAGAGTCAGCAAATGGATAAGTTGGGAGATGAGAAAATTTAAGATATTCTTCCCACAGTGGAGTAAATACAACTTTTTTTAAACCAAAAGGTGTGGATGTGAACAGATATGTATTTTCATTTTCAAGCTCATGTATCCCTCAGCACTCTGTTCCTAAATATAGTTTTGATTTTTTTGTGGTCTCTGGAGTGATTAAAAAATATCTACAAGTTCTGCAGTGCCTTTATAGAGGTCTTTTTACAATTCTGTGGTGACAAAAAAAACTGTAGACTTTTCAATGTGAAATACTATTTACTGAGTTTTTAATGTTTTTCACATTTAATCACAGCAAGTAAGAGGGGTATGGAGCTATGTATTTATGATCTCCGTATTTAAAACACATCTGTGTATGCCCAACTTTAGAGTCCGTGCTGGGACACGTTGCAGACACTAAAAGAGTTCATACATTCGATAGTCTAAGAAGTAGGAAGGCCTGAATAAATATGACAAATAGTATCACCTTACAGGGCTTTCTTAGAGTTTTGGTTTTCCTTCCAGATTTTTATTTATAATTCAAGAAATACAAAGGAAATATATAAGATTATGTATTTATGGAAAGAACAAAGTAGAGGTGTGAGACGTCCTTCATTCTCTAAAATGGGTACCTGGTACATTCCAAATTTTCAACCTCTTTTCATATCGCCAAACTGAAAAAAAGTAATCCTACAGCTTTAAGATTTTAGGGCAGTAGCTCATTTCTCCAATTCACTGGTGGCACATCCTGCTACTGTGTAGGAGGCACAATCCATTAGTTGTCAGTTCCCATCTCTCTAAGGTCAGCTGCCTCAATCGTGGGAACCAGCTGTCAGCTGATAGAGGTTGATTTTTGTTTCCCTGTATGTTGTTGGTAGGATTTCAATTAGTGCAATTAAATGTACCTGTCTTCTTGAGCCTTGTGGGCTCTCAAATGTTATTGTTGAAACAAGTTCAGTGAATCACTTAGCCTAGCATTGTTTTTCTTTTGTAGGTCTTTTTTTTAAGGGTATTTGAAAGTATTTTTTCTGACTTGATCTCTTTCAGAGTTTTCAAGTACAGCATCTATGTATTTGACATTTCTATTCCTCTTCCTTAGGAGGGACGTATCAGATACTGAATTTTTTGTTCTATCTGTCCATCAGCAAGTGAATTTTGATTGTAGTTTATAGCAAATTCTTTGGAGAGCTCTTCAGCGATGTAGTGTAAGACCATACTTTTATTTTGCTAGCTTTCTGCTCTGGGTCAGAGAGTCAGATTATACCCGTGATGCGTAAAGGTGTGTGTTAGTTTTCCTTTCATCAGTCCTTTGGGAATAGAAATTCCTGATTACTGAGAAGCCTGTGGTGTTGTAACACCTGTGGTATTCTGAATCAGAAAAGGCATATTTAAGTATTCTCCCCCCACCCCCATCTGTCAGGGATTAGATAGCCCAGACTGTCTTCCTGTTGTCTTACGTCCCTGAACTTAAATGTTTGCAGGAACTTGTTCTTTCTCTTGCTCTTTTCGCCTTCCGAAGTTCACCCCAAGCACTTGCTTTCTTGTCAGCTGGTATCCTCTGATATTGGGATGAGAGAGCACCCCAAGAGCAGGAAAGCATCCCCATCAGTTTGGGATGCGCAGAGGAACAGAGAGAGATATCCAACACCCAGATTTTGAAGAGTGAGCTCCACTGGCCATGGCAGGAAGGTCCTATGGGGCAATACCCCTGAGGGTGTCTGGCTGCTCCCTTCATTCCTGCTGAGAAGCTTCAATTCCACTGCAGTGACCACCACCTGTGCCCGAAAAGCAGCAGAGAAGCTGCTTTGGCTGGTTGCTATGTCAACTGTGCTCTTTGCCTGCAGAAAGCCAAGCGCTGGTTGGTATGGCAACCCTCCTCGGAGCACCCAAGGATGGTCAATGAGGAACAGGCTCTTTGGAGAAGGCACTGGGGTATCAGTGGAGGTGGAAAAGGGTATGAGGGGCAGGAAAGACCCAGGCAATTACACATTTATTTGGAAAATGGTTTTGTAGAATCAAGTGGGTTCTTGGAGGCTAAATAATTCCTGTTTATAACAACATCCTTTTGTGTTCCAGTGGAAGACAAAAAAAAATAATGGTAATTTGAAGCAAAGGATACCAAGATAATATGGATGTACGGAGGGTCACACTGACATCAATGTGATTGAGGTGCTTTAGCGTTTTCTTAATGGAAGAGTATTGTAGCCACATGCTTGGGAAAATATGTGCTATATTTTCAACCCATCAGTATTGTAAAGGTTTTACATAATGTCAGACAAAAACATGAGTCAGGATCTTATAGGTGCAGTGAACCTTTATTGTAACAGCAGTACAGAAACATTAGAAGAAGATACTTTGGTGGACTAGAGTGGATGTGTGTGTGCGTGTCTGTGTGCATGCTCAAGTCTCCTTCACTCAGGCTGCCCAGGAACTGCATCTATTGCCAGAGACATTCTGATCAGGCAGTTTTCTTGTAAAAGACTTTGCAGAACAATGACTTTGGTGGCTTTCTCCATTTTCTCACAGTTAAGTAAGAAACTGTATTGTGTAGATATTGGACAAACCAAAATGTCAACAGGTAAAATAAAATGTAAAAATACAGGTTTCAGGCATTAGAACAGGCTGCCGGGAGAAGTGGTGGAATCACCATTCCTGGAAATGTTCCTGGAAATCACCATTCCTGGAAATGTTCAATGTAAATGCAGCACGTGGGGATAAGGTTTGGTCCTGAACATGGTGGTTGGACTCAATTATCTTACAGGTCTTTTCCACCTCCATTAATGGTTCTGTGATTCTAAATTCTTTCTTTAATAAAATTTTTCTTTAATTTGAAAGTTGCTGAAGCTATTAGAAAATTCTGAATGCTGAGAAAAATGTTTATGTGATCATCTCACACACCTGATTAGCATTGCTGGTAAATTCTGATTTCTTATGGTTAGCCTTTCTGAATATGTCTTTATTAAACTCACATTTAGCTATGTGAATTAATGCATGCAGCAATCTATTTGTCAGGTCTCTTCTGCGTATGATAAAGGGATAGATTTACAGGTATGTTGTCAAAGCATAGGTTTCATGAATTTGGCTTTGCAACTCACTTCAGGCTTTTTGGGAAGAGTATAACTCAATCATCAGTGGTGCAGAAATAGCTCTTTATGCTACAGGAGCCGTATCTAATTTTTGAAATTGTGTAGAAGGTGAGGGAAGAGACTTTGAAGTTGTAAAAGAGACTAAGGCATGGATTTTCAATACATCTTTTCATCTACTGAATGAGTACTTACTTTATTAACTCATCAAAATTAAATAATCCAAAAACTGATACTTAATTTGTCTTTTGGTCAAGAAAACAAGGATGTGAATTTACATCCAAATGCAAATTTAAATCAGGAAACTGCATTTCAGGTAGATACATGGCTATCTTCCCAAGCAGTTAAATAGTTCTTTCTTGCATAATTTTTTCCAATATTTCCAGTAATTTTCAATATATTCTTTCATTTTGCTTGGAAAATTTCTTTTTGCTTAGTTGTCATATTAACAGTATTTGATCTTAATTATTATTTGCAGTGTTTATCTAGCAGTCATACTGAAGGAACATTTTTACAGCTAAAGGAAAACTTGTAACATCTCTGATACATAATATAGTAAGACAGTAAACAGTGATAGTCAAATTTAGACTGTTATTGCTGCTATAATTATGTTAATTGTATTTTGATGAGCAAACTACATTTTAGAATTTTTCTTTCACTCTTATTGAGTGCAGGAGAGAAAAGCTAGAGATAACAAGCTCTGTAATAGAAAACAAGTAATTGTTTCCTTTACTATTACAGCATATTAGTATTTTTCATTCATTGTCTTATAGTCAGTTCATTAGGTACTGTATATTATCTGTCTGAAGTGGCTTTGTAGAAGTGGGTTAGTTGTGTTTCCTGCAGGGTATGCTCAGTCCAGGAGAGACAAATATCATGCAAAAAAATGCTTAAAAATTTCTCTGCATATGATTAGCACATACAATATTTGTTAGTCTATAATTCTTGCTTAAGATCTGTTAAAATCACAAGCACTACATACAAAGAACACAGATGTATTTTACACTATTTAAGTTGTGATATCAGCCTCTTTATTGTTGCATCGAAATGTCCTTCAAAGTATTATCTACTATTTGAGGTTTTTAAATTCTGTTTTCAACTCCCCTTGACCAGGGGAACTAGATTGAAAGAACAGCCATCACACCTTTTTTGTGTGCCTTACCTTACATTGTTGCCATGCTAGAAATTCAAGGATGCCCAGCACTGTCCTTTATCCTTGTAGGATGTTTCAGCGTCTTTAAATGCACAAAAGAAAGATCATGCTGCCTGTGCAGTCGAACTTTTCCCATTTTGAGGATATTTCACCTGTACTTGAGAAGCACTGTGTTTGTTGCCTTTCAGGGCTTTGAGTGATTTTGTTACCATGCTTGACTTGAAGCGTCTTGTTACTGTGAGGATTGGGAGAGGTAGATGTTGAATGTTGCATTGTATTGTTTGGGGGAATAAAAGATGTTTTATAGAGGTCTTTGCTGCTGAGAAAATTGTCCAGTGCTCTTTGCAGTAGTTAGAATTTCCTAAAGCTGGCAGGTCTGTGTTTTCTTTGACATACAATAGCACCCTAATGCAGTAGCTGTAGTGGGATTAATCTCTTCTGGCTTTAGACATCTACCCTCTTGACCTCTATATCAGAACTAGTCATCATGGGCTCCCTGGAGGGAGGTGGCCCTTAATAAACTTTGTAGAGCGTTTACTGAGTGGTAAGAGTTAATTTTCTCATTTACCTGAAATACCCAGTGCATTTTTTCCAGTCTCTACTCAAACTATTTTTTGCACTTTCCTCTGGGGTCTAGACTAGGGAAAAACTTTATAGATACAAAATCTATAGATACAAAATCAAAGAACAAGAACTGATATCCATATGGGTTTTAAAAAGTATAGTTTCTGCAGGTAGTGAGTGACATGGGTGGAGCCACCCTAAGGAACTGGCCTTGCCTGCTCCTTTATCTCTCCTTGTGCAGCTAGGCAGTTTCAGTGCAGTTCTAATACAAGCTTCCTGCTGCTTTTTTTTGAGGGAAATGAAAAAAGTGTGGTCGTGGCCAAGCATGGTTCATATTAATTCTTTCTATCATCATGTTCAGAGCAGGTGAGGCTGGCAGAGCCCAAATGTACAAAATGCAAATATAGTCTTACACATTTACAGACATAGAAGGTTCAGGTTTTTTTTTTATTTAAAATTAAGATGATATAAGAAGTGAACAGGGTTAACAGAGAAAGCACTAGTGAAATTTTTACCTTAGAGAATTTGTTTTGGAAGTTCTTTTTTTATTCAAGACACAGTGAGTTTTGGATGTTTGATGGTTTTTGTGTTTCTGCACGTAATTTTTAAAGTTGTTTCCTGACATAGTAAATGTTATTTTAAAATAAAATGCCAGATTATTACTGCTTGTATTGTTACATATGTTTTATTTAGCTAATTATTTAGTCCATTCATTAGATGTTAACATATATTTTATCTCAAACCAAAGGAAAAAGAAAGCTAGCCTAACACTTTTTTTGTTCAAATATACTGCTTCTCTTATATTTTGGTGCTGGCCAGCTCACTTGTTTCAGTGCTGTGCAGTGCCACTCCTTTTCTTTATTTCATTTTTTAGCATTATATTGTGCATATACTGTGTATTTACACCAAGTGAGCTTTTGGTGTACTGTTCTTGTGTCCACAACATTTATAATCCCAAATTTCTTGACGTTGCTGTGCAAACCATTATAGAAGCCAGGCACATACTAGTTTTGAATGTTAATAGAATGAAGCTTTAATTAAGGCAAAACAGAGTTGCTAGAGGATATTTGTTCTAATGCATCAGTGTTAGAAAACTGATTGCAGAGAACGTCGGGAGAGAGGGGGTCTTCATGACATAGTAATGGGAGCGAGGCAGGTACACCCAGTGTCTTGTGCACCTCACTCACTGCTGAGCAGGGGCCATTAGTCTCACTGAAAAAAGCTGCTGACAAAGAGGTTAGAGCTCATTCTCTTGAGCAGTCATGTCAGATTTGAGGTTTGAGGAATGAGATTCCTTCCAGGCAGTTCCACGTGGGCTCCTTTCTCCCATCACTGGGCCCTTTTGTTTTCAAAGGTCTCCTATTAGTTTCTTAAAATGGGAACAGCTTTTCCTTGATATCTATAATGGTTTATTTTTCTAAGCAATTAAATTTGATTTCTTTAAACCATAGCAGCTCCCTCATTAAAGAGAATGAATCACTGAATCAAAAATGCAAAGGCTCTGAGTGTGAAAGGCAGGCTTATGTTTCATATGATTTCAAGGAAAGAGCATAGGGCTTGAGGGAAGCAGGGCAGGAGCAGTGCCTAGAACTGGATTTTCTCCACATGAAACCCATTACAAGAATGGACCATTCCCAACAGCCGTGCTTAGAAAACTTGAGCATCCTTTTCCCAAACAAGCAGCAAGCCTGAGGGGTTTTGCATCACCAGCTTGTAGAACCAGATGCAAATGCAGGTATCCTGTGGCTTGCACACCTGCTGCTAAATATTTAAATGTGTTTGGAGATCACATAAATTTCTCAGTGTTTTGCGAAGAATCTCATGAAGAGTTTTATTGTTTAGAGCACTTCTGTAATTTGAAAATCAGAGTTTTAATGGCCTGTACTTATGATCTCATTTTTTTCATGTGATTTATTTTTTCAGTTTTGCTGGTACATAACTTTAAAATGTTCCCAGGCACTTTTTTTAGTGTTTTATAGTACCGTGAACCTAATGAATGAGGCCTAAGACTTTCAAAGTGCTTCCCTATAGTGTTACTGTGATGTGAAGAAGTCAGGTTAGCAAAGTCTGAATAGAAATAAAGAACTTTAAAATGGATGCTTTAAGCTTCTTTGTCCATGTTTAGGCTTTTACTTTGGTGACCACAGATCATAGTGATAAATCGTAAACATAAACCTTAAAACTGGCAAAATTATGAAAACCAAACATTGACACTAGTGGGACTTTAATACAATTTACTGTTCTTCTTAGTACCAGTGTAGCCTGTTGATGGGAAAAGATTTGTGTCATTGCAAAATGCAGTCTCACACAAAGGGACATGTATAATCAACATATTTGCAGCTTATTTTCAGACAGAAATTTGCATACTGCTTCAAAATACTTCAAATGTTTTTCCATTTATCCAGCTTTTTAAAAATGGGGAAGATGGCAGTATTTACCCATTATGTCATTTATCATTCCACAAATATGATAATTTTTTACAGTTGTCAGAGGAATTACATGAAAGAAAAGCAGAAGTAGGACAAAAGATATTGTTACCCACGGAACATCATAAGAGTTGAAATGCCCCCTTGATCTAGAGTGATACTTGAATTATATGAACTATTTATTGATAGAGATATTTAATTTTTATTCAACATTTTAAAATATTAAATTTAAATATAATCAACAGCAGAACAATCTATCAACAGGGAAATTATTCTCCTAGTTACACAAAGTATGGTTGACTGTTGTACTTCTCTTTTTTCTTTTCCTCACCAGGATTACACTTTGACTATGTATTTTCAACAGTACTGGAGAGATAAGAGGCTGGCTTATGCCGGCATACCTCTCAACCTCACGCTTGATAACCGAGTGGCAGATCAGCTTTGGGTGCCTGACACTTACTTCTTAAATGACAAGAAATCATTTGTGCACGGCGTTACTGTGAAGAATCGAATGATTCGCCTTCACCCGGACGGAACAGTGCTTTACGGCCTCAGGTCTGTGCTCCCACGATGAAGATTTCATCACTGCTGTTATGTGCTGTTGATGTTTGCTTCCTGGTACAAGGTTATTACAAACATTGGTTAGTTTATTATGTAACCTTCCCTGTAACTCTGAGAGATGCCAGTAGAAAACAAATGACACACTCGATGTTTCTTAATTTTGCCAGAAGCGCCTTCAGTCAGGTTTTATCTGTTTCTGTACAGTCACCATATCTGGAAAGCCCACGGGCTATAGGAAGCAGAAAGACATGTATTAATTGTAAACCTGAAAATTCTGTCCAAAATGCAGGCGGTAAGATTGAATGTGGGTGCTTATGTTGTCTCTTGATGTGTTCATAGTCTTAAAAAAAAAAAAAGAAGCAGCCTTGGTTGAGGGGAGTCAGTCACGGCTAAGATCATGACCTGGTACTTTCAGTGATTTCTTCAATCACCACTGTAATTGTAATAAGGTACAAAGTGACCTTACATTCTCTTAGTTTCTACCTATTTTAGGTTTGACTTGTGTTTTCTTTCTTTTCTGTTACAGCTTTTGTGGTTAGAAATGCTGAAGTATCGTTCCCTTAATAAACTTAAATACACCAGCCAAAATCCTAATGGGAAATCCAGTAGTATCAAAATACTGCTTTCTTTAAACAGGTCACTTCATTTGCTCCAGTGGTTTAAGCCAGAAAAACAAGTTCTTGCCAGGGAAAGCTCCATTTTCATAGTTGAAAGTTTCTTGTATATTTAAGCAGAGATAATATCCAAGATTGGTGCGTGTAGGTAGTGAAGGATAAAAAGTCCCTAAATAAAAATGAGGTCTGAAAAGTAGTGCAGATGGTTTATATATCCAGTATCAATATTTTACCTTCTTCTCTTTTTTATCAACAGTTGAACTTTTTGCTTGACTTGGGTCTTGGCCCTCACCTTTTTAACTCCTATTACGTGTCATGTATGGGGTAGAATTGAGTGAATCTTTCTAGGCAAAATAGAGCTAGACTCAGCCTAATATGAAACGTCAAAGAAATTTAGAATGTCTTCTCTGTAATTAACCAGTTTTAGCAAAAGGGGTCTTTTGTTTTGTATGGTATTGAACCAGTATGGACCACCACAGGTTTAGAATTCTTTCCACAAATGGTTAAATGTAAGAAGAAATTATCTGATATATATTTGTTTTTTTCATGTCAAGAAATATCCCTACAAGCAACATAATAAAAAGTAAAGGAGATTAGAATTCTTGTGATCCTAGTAATGTGTAGAAGTCTTGCCGTCAAACTCTAAAAACATTTGGACCCATTCAGGTGAGGATTATCAAACAGTGTATTTGAATAAGCTGGCTTCCTCTTCTGCAAAAGACAAGTGTCCACAGCAGATTCCATTTCACATAATAGGATTTGCTTAGCAGGGTTTTCATCAGTGGCTCATGTGTAGCACACTTCCTCCCATTCCTTTTCTCTGAAAGCATGTATTATCCAGGATGAGATATCCATGATGTGAAGAAGCTAAGTTACATAGTGAAGCATGGCTGTCTGAAATTGAATTGTGGCAAAATATAGGACATTGTGATCAAAAGGAAGAAAATATCTGAGCCCTATCTCTGCTGAATTAAAGACCTGTGTTTTGTGTTCCATCAGTACCCTACTTCCTCTGTTATGGCTTCAGAGCATCCCAATGGCATTAGGCTCAAGCTGCAGTCCAGAGGCGTGTGGGTTGAGGCAAAACTTGGGGTTTTATGTGCCACAAAGCATAGAGTCACTCAGAATAATAGGTGAAATTTTGAAGGGTTACAACCAATTACAGAACATCCACAGAGCAAAGTAGTTCCTCAACACATACATAATTGAAAGTGATCCCAAGGCCACACTGGATGTGTGTTCTCTTCTGAACAATGCAGGATTTATCACAGTTTTGAAAGACTTGACCTTCAGTCATCCAAAGTTCCTCTCTACTTTAGAGAAAGCACTTTGCTACTGCAGCAGAAGTCTGTGATAGTGGGGGAATGAAACAGAAGCTTTTTGAAGTTCAGCCCATTTCTGGGGACTTTTTCTTTGGGCAACACACTGAATTCGTTCCACCTTCTTCAGAACAATCTACAAGGCAAATGATGATAAAAAAGCTTTTTTTTTTTCATAAGAGACTAAGGAAGAAATAACTACTTAATAGGCTGGGGATAAAAAATAGAGTCTGACTGCTTGTGCGTTTCTCATGCATAAACCTCTTGGTTTTAGGCAGTACAATGTTAAAAGTAAATGTAGTGGAGGAATATAAGTATTTTATCTGAAAGGATTCACATAATTATTACCCCTATCTGAAACATGATGAGTGTTTGCAGGGTGAAAAGGTTAGTTGTGATCAGTCAGACAAAGCAACTGCGCTCCCTTCTACTCTTTTTTTTGAGGAATGTATTTCTGTATCAAGAAAGTAAGCTGTCAGGACTGTGACCTGGTCACATATGAGATATCTATATTGTCTAGACTGATTCATACTGTAAAGTTTTTGGGGATATAAAATATCTTCTGTCAGTTATGTATGCAGCACCTCAACAGTCCATCACAGGTGGGGTTCTTATACAATATAGCAGTGCAATCAAAGGCCATGAGCCCAGGAATACAGTACCAGAGAAGAGTAAGAGAATCTATATCCAGAGGAAAGAAAACCAGAGCAGGAAATTATAAACAATTAATAGCATTTCCTTTGCATATTCCTTTCAGCCAAATTGTGTGTTTGTGTCTGTGTCCCGCTTCATCTTTGTCTGCCTCGTAATCATTTCTGTGTCACTGACATGATGATGAGTTCTTGAAACCTTGTTGTCTTGTTGTGTCAGGCACCATCCCATCCCATAAAAGTAAACCTGCTCTTCTTGAAAGCATGCACAAGCCTGAACCATTCATATTTGCTTTGGTGTGCATTTGTGCAAGTTAAATTTGGTTGTTTTTATGTTCATTCAGGAGGACCTCTGAGTGCTAAACTTACTTTGAGAAAATTAGGTAAATTTGTTTCTGTTTGTTTCTAGCTGTATCTTCTTTTTCAGTGGATATATATTAAATTAAAAACATACATTTTTCTGTAGTGTAAAAATGTTTCTTGAGCAAGAATGTGCAGTTTCTGGTACTGGAACTTGTGACACAAAACCGCTAGAGTATGTGAACGGACCAAAATAAAAATACATTCCTTAAAAAGTCATAACACAATTATTAAGTTGAATAGAAGTTTGCCAGCTGTATAATTTTTTACAATATTGTAGAATTAATAATTTGTGTTCCATATGGCTGGCATTTAAAGCTAGTTATACAACATAATAGTTAAGAGTCTGCTAGCACATTCCCTTTTGTATCAACTTAGCTCGTGTGGATTCTGCTGCAGGATCTCACATGAGACCTAGGTTAGCGTAGGCGAATCTACTAAAGCATGGGAGAGAACCTTCATCTCAACACTTTCCAAGCATGCCTACTTGTTTTACTTTGAACACAGTTATTATTTGAGTCAGGAGCAAGATCCTTTCATTGCACAATCAGTATGGCTTTGTTAAGGTGATCACTGCTTGTTTATCAATAATCACACATTTAAGAACAAGTTTTCTACTCTAAGATGGGATGCTAATCCTAGTTTTATAAGCTTAGCTAGAGCTGCTCTTAGTCATCATATTGAGGAGTCATTCAAAGAATCATAGAAGGCTTTGGGCTGGAAAGGACCTTAAAAATTATCTTATTCCAACCCTCCTGCCAGAGGCAGGGACACCTTTGATTAGATCTGGTTGCTCAAAGCCCTGTCCTGGCTTGCCTTCAACACTTCAGGGATGGAGCATCCACAACTTCTCTGGGCAACTTGTTCCAGTGCCTCACCACCCTCAAAGTCAAAATTTCATCCTAAAACCTGATCTGAATCTACTGCCTTTCAGTTTAAAGCCATTCCTCCTTGCCCTATCACTACACATCCTTCTAAAAAGTCCTGTTCCAGCTCTCTTGTAGCTTATCTTTCAGTACTGGAAAGCTGCTGTAAGATCCCCCTGAAACCTTCTTTTCTTCAGGCTAAACAACCCAGATGATTAATCATCTCCCTAGTTAATAGCCCTGTGTCTTAGCACCCTGCCTGAGGTTCCAGAAGGGCATTTGCAAATATTGGTTGCAGAGAATGTGTTTCCCTGAACTGCAGGGCAGCTGAGGAACTGCTGTTTGTACACTGCTCCAGCCCACTGGAATTTGTTTTAACAGAAGATCCAGAGCAATTCCCAGATGCAGCTTGGAGGAAGGCTTACCCAAGTATCCTCTTGTGATACAACACTTAGTACCTGTAATCCTGTGGGATTAGCATAAGACTATTCAGAGGACAGTCAGAGGAGTCAGCAGTGACAAAGACATGATCATGCTGTAGGTAAGGCTGGAAAGCACAAAGATCAGGTGTGTGCCTTTCACTGGCTACTGATAGGGAGACAACTGAGATGTGCTGAGTAACAGATCTTTGAGCTTTTTCCTCTCCTAGCTCATTCATTGCCTTTGTGCTCATCTAATTGTCTCTCTCTACAAAGAAATTACAATATTTTCTTACAGAAGCACCTTCTCAGTCAGAGAACAGTGGCCTTTGTTGTCCTGTGAGATAGCAGTAATGGTCTTAATCCCTTTATTTAGATATTATGTAGTTTTTAATCTAAAATGATCCTATATACTAAGGATAAGTGTTCTTTCCTTCCTTTTCTTTGAGATTGGATAGAACATTCATAATAACAACATGGGCTTTTTTTACTGTGAAAGAGGTGAAGAGAGGCACCTAACTACTTATCTTCTCTTGAAACATCGCCATGGAATTTTAAAGTAGTTTACAAGATTAGAAGACTGTAATTTAAGAAGGTTAATGGGTAGAAGAAAGAACTTCAGAGAAAACTCATGAAAAAACATTAACGTTGAGGGTTCCAGCTTTTGGAGGTACATTTAAGGCATTTTTCCCTCTTTTATTTATTAGCATAAATTATCACTAGAATGTTATTTGTTTAGGAGCAAAATGTGTGCAAGGTCCATGTCTTTTTTATATCAGAAAAGAATCAGTAAGGAATGGAGCTAGGCAGGTTTATAAGATAATTTAAATATGAAATTTATGTGAAGCCATTATAAAAACAATGATGCATAGTAATGTACATAACTTTGGCGAAGGCTGTGATTCAGAAAACTATCAAAATATGCTGCAGATTAATTATGAGCATACAGTTATATTTGTCTAAAGTTAGAACAAATATATAAATCCATTAATTAAAAAATAAAGTGACAGTATTGTTTGAAGCTGCTAAGACAGTTGTTCTGGTTGCACATGTGTATTATTGACTCTCCTGATATACGAGAGGTTGATGAATAATGCTAGTTCATCAACAGTGAAATGTTTTGCAAAACCATCCTTAGGATGCTAAATGCTTAAATAGACAGAGAAGCAAAAGTGTATTGTTATTTGAGGAGAAAACTTAAAATTCGATGTGGAGCTTCATAACAAAATCCTCTTTAAATCTGAAAACTAGGGTAGTAAACTTGGAAACAAAACATTGTGCTGGACTTAAAACTTTTTTTCAGCATTTCAGGTTTTTTTTCTAGACCTGCCACAAAACCAAGAAATCAGTTATTCATGCAGCTGTAATCATTTTGACATTTGTATCAGACTGTTTTCACTTCATGGTTTCTGTTATAAAGTCGTATGTTTTAATCTCAGCAAATGTTCGTGTAATATTTGCATATGAGGATAGGTCCATTGAGCCCCAAAGGGGCTGGTTGCACAAGGGTAATTCACAGGGAGTTGTTCCATTGAAAGTCAGTGTAATTGCTGCTGTATTAGGCTGCTGTTCAGTGTAAAAATACAGAACGGATTCTCAGGTATTGTAAGCTATTCTTCAGAGGGTCCTCAGAAGATAACCAACCCCATCACAAGAATCTGTATTACTGGCTGTATGGTAAAACTATTTGATGCTTGCATTTCAGAATCACAACCACTGCAGCTTGTATGATGGACTTGAGAAGATACCCATTAGATGAACAAAACTGTACTCTGGAAATAGAAAGCTGTACGTACCTAAGAAAACGCATGTGAAATCTAGTTCAGATCTAGTTTGTTTTTTTGTTTTATAGATCTGAGTAATATTTACACCTGTGTCTATAAACACTATTTGAATAATGTAATTATCATAGTTTGGATTTTTTGTTTGTCTGTTTATTTGACTTATTAAAAGATACAAGGAGTCATCCATTTCCAGATAGATGAATACATCCTAGAAAAATGAGGTTAGGACAGAATGAAGTTATTCAGTATTCCTGCCTGACTTGGCAGGGGTAGTGACTAGGTTTATCTTCAACACGAGGTGAATATTTGTATTTTTACCAGATTTATTTTCAAGAGTGCATACACTGTGATGTAATTTTCTTTCAGTGTGCTTTATTATGTATGGATCAGCTTGCTGCAGGACCTACCCTGAGCTTTCAGATTTACCCCATTTATGATTTGAAATTGTGTTACAAAAAGAACAATATTCTCTTTTTCACCTAGTCATGCCCTAGGAATGAAATATTCAGATGTCTATTTGCACCTCAGAAGTACCTGGTCCATTTCTGCTACTGGCTGGAAATTGTGGGCCATATACAGAAAATACTAGTGTATATTCTATATTCAGGTGTAGTCCTCCACTAGTGGAAGCTAGTGGAAATGGTGCAACTCACAATTTACACCAGTTATGTTTCTCTGTGTTCACTGAATAATCACCCTTCTTCTGGTGATTATCAGTGTAAGTACACACTTGGTTGCAGTGCTAAATGCATACAATATCTTAAATCTTGGATAGTGTTTCCTTCTCACTGAGACCATTAGTGAATACTATATGAGTGATAAAAAAAAAAAAGATAAAATAAAAACAAAGCTGAGTATTTTGCCTAAAATTCCCAGGCAGAATGTAATGGTGTAGCTATTTGGGAGACCTTCCCACAGGCGAAATACCATACAGCTCTCCAGCTGCTCCAGTTCTTTGTGTTGTCTCAAATGACAAGCTGCATCTTTGAAGCTACGTTTGAGTCTGCTGTTATTTCTGACTTACTTTCCTGCTTTGCCTGCAGATGGCTACACAACTGATGACATAGAGTTCTACTGGAGAGGTGGAGATAATGCAGTCACTGGCGTGGAGAGGATTGAACTTCCTCAGTTCTCTATCGTGGAATACAGACTGGTGTCAAAGAATGTTGTCTTTGCCACAGGCAAGTATTGCCATTTGCCCATTTAGTGTTTAGCTTTCTTGTGCATGAAAATTACAGTTTCATTAATAATAACTATTATTACCAGTCACAATATGTACCCACTGTTGCATGTTTGGATAAAGAAACTACTTGACAAAGCCTGGAGGTAGGAGCCCATGAAATCTCATCCAGACTTGCATTCAGTACTTCATTCAGTTCTGGGGCCTCCAACACAAGAAGGACCTGTTGGAACAAGCCCATAAGAGGGCCACAAAGATGATCAGGGGACTGGAACACCTCTCCAGTGAAAACAGGCTGAGAGAGTTGGGGTTAAGCCTGGAGAAGAGAGCCTTCTAGCAGACTTCCAGTATTTAATGGGGCCAACAAGAGAGCTGGGGAGGGACTTTTTACAAAAATGTGTAATGATAGCACAAGGGGAAATGGCTTTATACTGAAAGAGGGTATATTTAGATCAGATGTAGGAAGAAATTCTTTACTGCAACAGTGGTGAGACAGTTGGTTGCCCAGAGAAGTTGTAGATGCTCCATCCCTGGAATTGTTGAAGGCCAGGTTGGATGGGCTTTGAGGAGCCTGGTCTAGTCAACAGTGTCCCTGCCCACAGCAGTGATGTTGTAACTATATAGTCTTTAAGATCCCTTCCAACCCAAGCCATTTTGTGATTCTTTGAGTCCTTGTTTATTTTTCTTTTCCATGTATGATACTTAACTAGACACCTAAACATCTATGATCTAAATAAATATTAAGTCATTCACTTCTGAATCATGAGTTTAAATATAGCCTACAGGGTAACTGATCATACACAAATGTGTTTTGGCATGCTAGGTCAAAAAGTCATCAATTTTATAAACACCTCCCTGCAACTTTTCGGTGCATGTTTCTTTTGTTATATAGTGAATGTAATGTATTTTATCTCTTGATTTGCACTGATGGATATACAGTACTTTATACATAGCCAGCAAGTGCATTTGTCGTCATTGTTAAGGTGCTAAAATTAAAACCCTGCTTGTTTCGTTGAAGATGGAATAAAAGTTACTAGTAACTCACAGCACTGCATGTCTTTAGATTACACAGTGTCATGTTGATTTACACATTTGGTGTTAGACACCAGTATAGGAATATGTGTGACAAAACCAAAGCAACACAGAAAGCCATCAGCACATGTGGGGCCATTATTTGGCTCATTATTGGGGGCCTTCAGATTTTCAGTGCTCTTCAGACCACAGGAGTGTGCTGTTCCATCTGTCTCAGCACACTAGAATAAATGAAGCACAGCTCAATCATGTTTGTAAGCATTACTTCACCCACTCTTTGGACACAGCATCTGTTTCAAAGTACACAGAAACACAAGTTGTGTTTCAGAACAAAATGTAAATATTGCTGGGATTGAAATTAGTATGAGGGGGTTTGCCAACTGCTGCTGTTCTTGTTTACCATGGTGAATGGAAAATTTTTTTCTATAGAGAATCAGTTGCTCTAATCCTATATCCTTCTGTCCTGCAGCTAGTGTCACCTTTGGCAGTCAGGGCTTACCTGCATCTCCACAGGACTGGATATGCTTTTGCAGGAAGGCTCTTTTACACAACAATGAGAACACAGAGAACTTATTGGTGGAATGACTTTTATGACAGTCCAAGGCCACCTTTTAGTTCAGTATGAAATGTTTCACTAAATGCATGACTTAGTAATGTAGAGATGAGAAATTTGTAAAAATCAGGAAAATGAGAAATCCAAAGAGATAATGTGACAAATACAAGAGAGAGTAAAAACTAGGAGCACATATTTCTTTGACTGACCAAATGTTCAGAGTATTAATGTCTCTTTCTTAAAAAAACTAGTGAAAGGAATATAAAAGTCTCATGCTTCAGGGTTTAAGACAGCTTGGCATTAGGGAGTCATAGAGAACAGCATGTTTCTTGTACTATTTTCTGAAACATTTAATTTTTGTCCCTGATGAAGACACAATCCTGAATTTACTATTGCTTTGATACAGGGCATTATAAAAATGCTTGATCAATTATGACATTTTATGACAAGTATTTCCATGCAGGGGAAACATCACATTTGTTTCTCGAAACCACATGTTTGAATCTAAATCTGAAGCATGCCAGCAGATCTGATACATAAAGTCAGCAGGCTCTTTTCAAGTTTCTTCTCAAGAGTTTCTTACAGTCCTAGTAATTAGGGACAGTTTCTACATTTTTTTGAAAAATAAGTTAGGCATATTTTTGGCTTTGAGGTTATTGATGTCTCAGGGGGAGATATTAGCTCTTTGAGCACAATATCTCAGTGAACATTTCAGAGATTTCAGTCCTAGTGTGCTTTGATTGAATAAAACTAAAAGAAGACTTCAGAGTCATGCCATAAACAGCTTTTGGATTAGTTATGTCTCCTATCCTCCAAGAGAAACTGTGCTGTATAATCTTGTGTAACTTAGGCAAAGGGAAAAGTCTGTTCCCATAGTTACTACTGAGAAGCAATGATAATCATGGGAAAACCCCTATAGATAATGGCAGAAATCTGGATGGAGCTGCAAGAATGCTGGAGGAACTGCATGCCTGTTGAAGTATAGAAGGCAAGTTAAAATTTATCTTGCCAAATTAGCAAAATGTGTCTGAAAAAAATATAAAATTCAGTATGGACAAGTGCAACTAATTATTCCTGTCCAAATTAAGGATAGAGAATGCCAGGTTATAGCAGGGTTCTGCATGTAGAAATATAGGGGTTGCTGTTGATCCCAGACTGAATGTGAGCCAATAACAATTTTTTTGGGTAAAAAAGAAACAAACAAAACCACAAATCTCATATTAAAAAGGAGTCTGATTTACATTGATAATGCTTCAACTTAGTATTTGTGCTCAAGGGTGGCACTCTTGAAAGCACCACCTAAAAGCTTCAAGTCACATAGCAGTCAAAGCCCTATTAGCAACCTGTTGGTAAGAGGAGGGTAGTCTTAAAACATAAGATCTGAAAATGAAATATTTGCTGTATTCTGAAAGATCAGTACATAAAGTACAGTTCCAATTAGCCAAAGAACCTTCCCAGAAGAACATATTAAAATAAGAATTCTGTAACTGACCAACTCTGTTATCTTGTTTCATACTTGGATAAAACAGCAAGAGACTAATTTAGCCTTGAAGCCAGATATTTCAGCTTGCTAGCTTTTAATGAAATTGGAACAGAAAAAAGTAATCTCTTTTACCAAGTACCCAAATATGTGAAAAAGGAATATTTGGGACTCAATTATTAATTATTGATTTTCTTTCATACCTTCATTCTCAATTCTGTTAGATTTAAATACTTCTGGCAAAATTCTGTTATTCCTATAGTATTTAAATTAGCCCATATACATCAACATGTTATATGAGATGGGAGGAAGGATAACAAGGGAAAACAAAGTAACAAGGAAAAAAGCAAACTTTTTAGGGAAACTTAACAACTAGAATTTTCTGGTAATTAATCTCTAAATGTACTGAGCCTTAATTGACAAATCATTATGCAATCATAATCAGACAAGTAACAGTATAATTGTTGAGCTCGTCCAGAAATCAACTTCTATTAAATAAGTTACACAGAATGGGTCTTTCTTAGATAAATAAAGATTTTGACTTACAGTCCTTGCTCCATGAGGGTTAGGACCCATCCTTTTCACTGAGCTTTAGCCATTCAAAGAGGGGGAATTAACTATGGGAAAAAAGGAGTGGTCCTTCTTTTGTTTTTTTTCCACAGACTCTTGTGGCCTGTTTGCTGGAGATACTTTAGCAGAGATGGCAGGCTGGAGGCAGGTTCAATAGATAATTTGTGAAGACATAAAAGTAATTCAGTTGCAAGTAATACAAACTCTCATAGTCTCAGGGAGAGCTACCTAAAGGAGAACCCTGCCTGCATGATAAAAACCAAGTATGATAAAAACCAAGGCTACCAGTTAACGTTTCAATTTCAACCTAACCCTAACAAGTACTATACTACAGTATATTTTGTAAGATCACATAGTATAAAATTATACTGTACTATACAACCTGCAGTTTACAAAGCTCCCCTACCCATGGCAGGGGGGTTGGAGCTGTATGGTCTTTAAGGTCACTTTCAATCCTATTCTGTAATTCTGTGATGTGTTTCTATTGATGCCTTTGAATGGCTACCTAGAACAGAGGATAGACAGAGTTAGGAGAATAATGTGGGTATTTATTAAAGACCATACTATTCTGAAATTTTCTGATACAGATCTGCCAATAAAATTTGAGCTTGTAAAATCACCACCAAACAGGATGACATTTCATTTACCATGATGAAACTGAGCAATGTGTCAACTGCAGTAAGCAGTTGTAACGCCAGCCAGACTTTGTTTAGATTGCCCAGGAACCTCACAACATCAAAATCTACCCTGAGACTTGCAGTGCTTGGATTCATCTTGCTCTGATTGATGGTGAATATAATTTCAGTGTCTACATTTGAACTAGGTGTCTGAGTTGATCAGAATCTAGTCCATACAGCTGGTGGAGTCTGGAGACAAATTCAGTACACCTATAGGAGTCCATTTTAGGAGGTGGTGGATAATTCTCTAGGTTTCATTTGCTAGATTGGCTGGATGAACTGGAGCTTAGACACCAAGCTCGTGTGTAAGCAGTTCAAGTGAGTTGCTTAATCAACTGCTATTTGAGAGGGCACAAGGCAGTCTTCGTAGTCTCCACGTGCTGATCAGAAAGATGTAGGGAGTATATCATGTCCATCAGCTGTGTGCTGGTGTCTGAGATGTCAGAGCATCAAAAAAGGATCAGAGCACCATCAGATTAGCAACTGTCTCTCTCTGTTACAGTCAACAGCAACTCTAGAGCAGGAGGACAGAAAGCACTGACAGCCTTGGCCCTAGACGTGGTTCTTAGGGTTCTAATTTCAGGACAAAGAACCTGGTGCTTGAAGCATATTTAGGTTGATGTCTCTGGCCTTGAGGTCAGCTCTCTGGGGGGGTCCACCTTTATGGCCAGATCTCACTAGTTTCAGTAATTACGTCACCTAATTAGACTGAAATGGTGATGAGGTAATGGATGATGGTCACAGGTGAAGCATTCAAGGTAAATGTCTAAAGTTCACTCTGTTATACTTTTTCTCAGTTTGGAATTTCATTAGTGAACATTCCTAACTTATATGACACATTATTCTCTTCCCTGTTGACACACAGCTCTTTCACCCTCACCATTTTCTGTGCTTTATCAATGGTGAAGTTCTCTCTTCTTTCTCTGAATTTCCCCAGTGCATCCAGGGTCCTTGGTTCTGGAGCAACCCAAGAATTGACTTTGATTCAGTGATTCAGTTCTACTGAACTTTCTTGAATTAAACCTTCATACTATTTAACCAAAGAATCAGTATTTTATGGAAGATTTTCTAGTTGTCACCTCTATTAGTTATATTCCACAGATATCCAGATCTGGACAGGACTTTTGGAAAGTTGTATACACTTTTATAGAGAATCCTTTGAATTGGAAGTGTGTTATATGAAATAATTTTTCTCAACAGAACTTTAGAAAGATTTCTCTTTAATGCTATACACTTATTGCAGAAAGGTGGTCAGGTCTGCTGCATTTTTAATGTATTTCATGATGGCAGTGTTTATCTATTTCATTATGGTCTCCTGTTTTATTTATATAGTCTGCAGACCCAAAGCCACAGAAACATTTTCATAAGAAGCCAAATGAAGAACTCAAGCTTTGTAGGCAAAAAAACCAGGCTTGGTTTCAATGAGAGAATTTGTCTTTTGAAGTGAAACATTGTTCATTGCAAAATGAAGGTGTTAAACAAGCTGCCATAAAGATGATTTCATGCTGAAAATTGTGTTGAGTGCTTCAGACAGCAGAAAACCTCGGTCTGATTCTCAGGACGAAATACATTCTTCTGACTCCACCAATACACTTCTATTGGTGAAACTAAAAGGCATTTAATTCTGGAAAAAAATGCCACTGATTGATGTAATCACAGCAACCAGATACACCTACCAGATATTGCTTTTCCCAGTGCTGATTGTTCTGAGATTGTTTGATATAACAGTTAAGAATATTTGCACAGGTTTGATACTACCTTGATGCTACTGCTGCCTGAAAAAGGTGTGACATTTTTCTGTCGTATGAATCAAAATGTAACAAATTATCAGGAATGTAATAAAGAGAATTCTGCAGTTTTCTATTCCTTTTTTCCCTTTCTCTCTTAGGAAATCCATCATTCATGTCTATATGGGCAAATATAATTTCTTAAGCTCATATGCAAATATATGAATACAAATTAAAGGGGAGTATGTAATTTTTCATTTTTTCTGTAGATGTAATCTTTAATATATTTTATGTCTTTGCATTAGAATGGGTGGGAAGTGTTCTAATATCTGATTGAGTTCTTGGTATGTGCTGAAATTTTTTTTAGGATGTTGACTAACTAGATCTTATAGATGAGCTGTTAGAAGAATCATATCTAAGACTGGTAGTGTGAACACTGAAATCATGGAGTTAATGTGTGAATGACTACCTTTTTCTTATACTGCTGTACTCAGATTTAATCATCTTTGCATTTGGTAAAAAAGTCACAATTATTTTTAACAATTTGATATTTCTAAATATATTGGTCTGAATATATATATGTCTAAAATGTATTCAGTAAGATTAACATCAATTCAGTAAGATATAAACCAATTTAAAATTAAGTTGATATTGAGGTTATTAATTTTTTTCACTGTTAATTTTTTCTCTTTGTAACAGTTCATGAATCATGTATATGTATATATATACACACAAAATTCAACTTTTTTGCTTAAAATATATTTGGAAGAAAAATTGTGGTTGTCTGTAATTGATGTTAGAGGATCTAGTCAGAAGGCTTTTCCTCAATGGAATTCATTACCATTTATTTTTGACACCACAGGTCGTATGTTTCTTATAGTTCAGATGTAATTAAGAAGTCTCATATTTTGAACAACTCTTCATTGTAAATGAAAACCTATACACATTACTTATTCTCTCAATATAAATTCTATACAGAAAGCTGTGTACTTGGATAAGCGTTTTACTTGGAGACCTAAGCATTTGTTTATAAAAACTAACTGGTGCTCACCTATCTATAGTTTAATAGTCCAAAGTAATTTACTGTCTCTCTTTTCTTCCCAAATGCAAATTACTTGGCTATCACTATATTCACTGCAAGGTTTCTTTTCATACCAATGAGTAATAGAGTGAAAGTGTCTTCCCTGCTGCTCTGCAGATGTCATACTACCTCACAAAATGTGCATGCTCTAGTTTCTACAGAAACTTAAGGCAAATATCCACAAGTGTCTTTCCTTCAGTATAAATAATGCTGTTCTCTTCTCTCTTTTCTCAGGTGCCTACCCAAGACTCTCACTGAGCTTCAGGTTGAAGAGAAATATTGGCTACTTTATTCTTCAAACCTACATGCCCTCCATACTGATTACCATTTTATCATGGGTGTCATTCTGGATCAATTACGATGCATCAGCAGCAAGAGTTGCCCTTGGTATGTGCTAAGAATGAGTGGGACATTATAATGTCAGACTGAATGTAGCCTTCAGAGGTTGTTAAAAACTGCAACGTGATGTCAGTGTTTTGATATTCCAAAATAATTTGCGTCAAAACCATGTCATCCAGTATTGCCTCAAAAGAGATACGTTTTCCCCTGCATGCGAGAGTGTAGCTACCACTAAATCTCTGACATGAGCTGCTCATACAGGTCCCAGACTTGTTCTCATCAAACTTAATGCTGTTGTCAGTAAGTTCATCCAGGAGACCAGCTCCACAATCCTAATTGAGCGTGGGCTTTAGTCTAGCTCAGTGCGAGAGGACCAATGTGGCTCCAAGCCTCCTCCTGAGGTCCTGGGTGCTTTAACTGACACTGGCAGGAACAGACTTCAAGAACCATTGCTAGTTCAGTACACAGAGCAGCACATCAGCTATGGACCATAACATGCCACCTAACCCTCAGAGTACATGGTATGTTAAGTGCATGTTTATGGTAGCTTAAAGTGTCATTTACCTCATGACAGAAGAACATGGATTTGACACAGGTGTGTGATTCCTGACCAAGACCTTTTCAGATCAAGGTATCCTTTAAATAAGGGAAGTTGACTAGATATTTGTGTAGCTGACACGCTGGAGGGAAGGGATGCCATCCCTTGAAGGACCTTGAGAAGCTTAAGAGGTGAACCTGCATGAACCTCGTGAAGTTCAACAAAGCCAGGTGCAAGATCCTGCGTTGGAGTCAGGCAATCCCAAGCACAAGTACAGGCTGGGTAGAGAATGGATTGAGAAACAGCCCTGAGGAGAAGGACTTGGGGTGTTGTTTGACAAGAAGCTCAACATGACCTGGCACTGTGTGCTTGCAGTCCAGAAAGCCAACTGTGTCTGGGCTGCACCAAAATTGGTGTGGCCAGCAAGGCAGGGGAGGTGATTCTTCTCCTGGACTCTGCTCTCCTGGGACCCTGGAATACTGGATCTGGGTTTAGGATCCCCAACATGAGGTCATGGACCTGTTGGAGTGAATCCAGAGAAGGGCCATAGAGGTCATTGGGGGCTGAAGCACCTCTCCTGTCAAGGCAGGCCAAGAGACTTGGGTTTGTTCAGCCTAAAGGAGAGAAGGCTCTGGGGTAACCTTATGGCACCTTCCAGTACCCAAAGGGGGCCTATAAGAGAGCTGGAAAAGGACTTCATACAAGGGCATGTAGTGACAGGCCAAGGAGGAATGTCTTCAAAACGACAGGATAGATTTATATGAGGAAGAGATTCTTGATTGTGAGGGTGGTGAGGCACTGGAACAGGTTGCCTGAAGAAGTTGTGGATGCCCCATCCCTTGAAGTATTGAAGGCAGGTTAGATGTGCCTTTGAGCAACTTGATCTAGTGGAAGGTGTCCCTGTGCATAGCAGCAAACTCAGAATTAGGTGGTGTTCAAGGTCTCTTCCAAGCCAAACCATTCTGTTGTAGTTAGGAATGGTATTCTCCCATTTAGTGCTCCCACTAAAACCACACTGCCGCTTGCTTCCCCCTCTCCCCCTTCCCCTGTCAGTGTCTGGAGGGAATTGAAGGCACAAAAGGCAAAGATCCCAGGTTGAGGTAAGAACAGTTTACTGGAAACAGCAATGAGACAAGAAAATGAACAGTATCAGAAACATACTAATAACAAAAATGTGCTAAAGAGAGAGAGATTCACAAGCAAAAATGCTCATTGTGGAACTTGCAGCCCAATGGTGGCTGCACTGCCCTAACATGAAGAGAAGCCTTCCTCCCAGAAAAAGGCTCCCTTCCTGCAACCTCCAGCAGTGATGTGAGGTGGTATAGAATAACTTCTGGGTCTTAGCCATGCCCCCTCCTGGTTACTGCAAAAATTAACCCTGTCCTGGTCAGAAGCAGGACAGATTCTATGACAGTATCTCACAGCAAATATTTCATCCTTTACAGAAGCATAGTCGGGGATAGCTATAGCTAAGGAAGATCAAGTGGATCTATAAAGCCTTATAAATACTTCTGCCTCTCATCTCATCCCAAATTGTCTTCAACTCTATGCTTCCCAATTACACATACCTTCCTACTTAAAACTTATCACTAAGTCTGTGCTATCTTCCTTCTGTATTCTCTTATTTTCTTAAAACAGGAATATATTCCCTAGTTCCCTTATTTTTCTTATATTTTATAACTTATCATTTTAATATATTTTTCCCTTATACCACAGCAAACCCAGACTCCAGCCCATGTCCCCATGATTCCCTGTTTCCTTACCCCATACCTCCCAAGGTCCCACATACCAAAGAAGGCAGGGTAGCCACCTTTGTGCAACATATTATGTCCCAGCATCTGAATTTGGGTAGCTGGAGATACTGTTGGTTAACTGCAGTTACTGTGCAATAATTCTGCAGGTACTGTGGATTACCTGGTATGTATGGGCGTGACAGAGTCTGGCATTATCACTCAGCAGCCAGTGTTTGTTAGCAGCTTGAAGCTAAGTAGTAGCTTAATAGGAAGTGGGGCGTAGAGTTCAGACATTTCTGATGTGTTCATGAATGAGCTACTGGATAGCAGAGATCCACCCAGGTGGACCAAGTGAGGGCAGCACTTCAAACACAGCCATCAGCATCTAAATACATACTGGCCAGGACTGCAGAGAACAGATGGTTAGACAGAAGTTACCATAAGCAATGACATTCCATGCCCTTCTATTACAGGTTCATGAGATTTTTCCGTGTTTAAGGAACAAGACTGTCTCATGTGTCCCATTTCTGTGTATCACAAGTTCATCAAGTACTGTAAGACAAATATTAGAACAAAAATCAGAGAGTACAAGGCAAGCTCAGGAGACCAGATGTTCTATTTCCAATTGATAGAAAGTTCTTTTGAGAGGACAAAAATCCATCTAATAGTTTCTTCTCAGAAAACAATTAGTGCCTTGGTGATTATGTCTGTGGCGTTTGTATAATAAAGTTCAGTATCATGGGTCTAATCCTATGTTCCTTTGTATAGCCCCTCTTATTAGACTTAAGCTGGTATCACAGAATAATGGAAAATGGTGAGTTGGAAGGACACACAGGGGACCCACAGGAGTCCAGCTCCTGTCCCTGCACAGGACCATCTCCAAGAGTCGCACCATGGGCCCAAGAGAGTTGTCCAAATGCTTCTTGAACTCTGTCAGGTTGGTGCTGTGACCACTGCCCTGGGGAGCTGTCCCAGTGACCAGCCACCCTCTGGGTGAAGAACCTTTTTCGAATACCCAACTTAAACCTCCCCTGACACAACCTCAGGCCATTCCCTTGGGTCCTGTCACTGCTCACCACAGAGAAGAGAGCAGTGCCTGTCCCTCCTCTTCCCCTCAGGAAGAAGTTGTAGACTGCAATGAGGTCTCCAAGATGAATAGACTGAGTGACTTAACTTGCTTGTCACACAGCTTTCCCTCACGGCCTTTCACCATCCTCATTGCCCTCCATTGGACTCTTCCTAATAGTTCAGTATCTTTTTTATATTGTGGTGCCCAAAACTGCACACAGCACTCGAGGTGAGGCTGCCCCAGTGCAGACAGAGTGGGACAGTCCCCTCCCTTGCTCAGCTGGCGATTCTGTGCCTGATGCACCCCAGGACAGGGTTGGTCCTCCTGGCTGCCAGGGCACTTTTGACTCACATTCAAGTTGCCATTGACCAGGACCCCCAGCACTTTCTGCAGCAGTGCTCTCCAGCCTTTTGTTCCCCAGTCTGTCTGTACATTGAGGTTTGCCCCATCTCAGGTGCAGAATCCAGCACTTCCCCTTACTGAACTTCATATGGTTGGTGATTGCCCACCCAGTCCCCTAAATTGTCAAGGTCTCTCTGCAGGGCCTTCCTGCCTCCAGGGGTGGCAACAGCTGCTCCCAATGATGTAGTGTCTGTGAATTTACATGCTATCCTAATATGAAGCGGTATAAAAGTTTAAAGGAAATATAGCACCTTTGGACATAAATGATTGGCTCTGAAAAGCGTAGTACAGAGAAGGAACACCTGATTTCATAAGTATTTGTTTGAGGAAGCATTCCCTGTGCAATTCATGGGACACAGAGACAAACTTCTACTAAACCCCTGCAAGAAGTCTGTATTGTCTGCAAGAGCCTGATTCTATTCATTCACTTCCATGTTTTGCCCCTGTGCCTGATCCCTTTTTCCACAGAACCAAACAGTTGCCTTCAGAGTGAAGCCAAGGTACAGAGCAAAGGCCAGCTTATTCCAGAGACTATGTGCTATGGACACTGCAGATAGAGAGAGGGTGATACAGGGCTGATCTCAAGAGAAATATTCAAACCTATCAATTCTGCTGTCTCAACTTTTTGCTAGTTAGCCCAAGAAGTTCCTAAATTCAGTCCTTTGAGTGAGGAGAAGAATAATCTCTAAAGCGCTCCCTTGTGGGAAGGACTATAATCATAAGATGATCTTATTTGTCTTAGGAGAGTGTCAGCTGCTTCTTCTCCAGCTGTACTTCAAAATACATTCTTAATCTTCAGAAGGACATTTGGCTGCAGGGTTTCAGGATCTCCCAGGAAATGTATTTCCCTTTGTTTACTGATAGCCACCTTTCTATTCAGTGTGCTTAATCTTGCGGATCACCAGACATCTGACATCGATGCACACTTGTTTCACAGTTTAGAGGAAAAGCACAGTAAACTGCATGACACTAACCCACTAAATATCCAAAATATCTGTTACACAATCTCACACAGTATTACTACAGTTCCCTGGAGTGACACTGCTTACACTGAAAGCTTGATTTGGAGTTATATTGTCTTTATTTCTGTCTCTTCAGGTAAAAGAAGCTGTGCTTTATTATATGGCACAATTTTATTTCGTCCTTTATTTTTGTTCTGCCTGTATTTTAGTGACGACTTGTAAACTGATGGTATAATTATGGAATCAAAGAAATAGCAATGGAGGAGACCTAATAGAATGACTTGCCTTGAAATGTAGACTTACTCCACAAATCAGTGTTTTCAGCAACCTGTGATTTGCAATTTCCGTAGAATTTCCAGCAGAGATACAGATCCTACAGTTTATTGTGAATTCAGGCAGACTGACAGTAAATTTGCTTTTCTTTCCAGATTTTCAAAACAGTGCTCTGTAATGTATTTTCAGGTGCTACGTCCATCCTCAGATAAATAACTTGACATAAGGTTCATGTAGATATTTTGTAGATCTTTTATTAGTGTCCAGTTTGTTGCTATAAAAATGCTGCTCTCCCTCCTTCTTCCTTCCAAAAATTCACATACCTATGTGTCTCTCATTGCTCTCTTCCTTTCTTTCTATGTAGATAGCCTACTGCTCCAAATTAGTCATCTCAAATTCCTCCTTTAGATTGTCCTTTCCTGAAATAGGTATCTAAAGTAGATGGGATGAACTGCTCTGGAAAGGTGCCTGTCTCTCCCCATCTACTACAGGGAGGCCCTACAGGGCTAACATCAGCCAACTGCCTACCTCTTAGAAATTTAAAACTATGGGAGAGGTCTTTCACCATGTGTGAACACTGTTCCTGTTGCACATCAGTTTGGTCTTCATGGAAGAGATTTTCAGTACAGCTGCACTGGCTTCCACGAGGCTATGTTAACTCATGGCAGTGGTGCCAGACTCCCTTGGTAGTTGTTTCCCTGCTCATACGAAGGAAATGATTGTAACAGAATAGTAATGCAACAAGCTTTAATTTTGCTTTCTTTTGCAGTGGAGTCACGTACAAGACATCTTTCACAAATTTTTAAGCTTCTTGTCACTAACAAGGCATATTTGCCAAGAAGGAAAATAAAACTGAATGCTTAGAGTTGTAAGACGTGATCTTTTTTCTTTGTGTAGGAATTACAACTGTGCTGACTATGACAACAATCAATACTCACCTGCGAGAGACTTTGCCTAAAATTCCATATGTTAAAGCCATTGACATGTATCTCATGGGCTGCTTTGTGTTTGTCTTCTTGGCCTTACTTGAATACGCCTTTGTCAACTACATTTTCTTTGGAAAAGGCCCTCAAAGGCAGAAGAAACTTTCAGAAAAAACAACAAAGTCAAACAACGATCGCTCAAGGTTTGAAGGCAGTCGGGTAGGTTTCTTTAATCTATATATATTCTCTCTATTTTTACATTGCAAAGACTATCAGTATGAAAAAAACCAAAAAGGCATGCATAAAAACATCACCGTCTGGTGACAACCAACCACATCTTTTTGTGGACATACTTAGCCATTTTCATTTTCAGGAACCTGCATAGAAGAATATATGTAAGCATACAGACATGGAAGTGAGTATGATCTGTATACAAGTAAGTGTAAGAAGACAGTGGGAGGGCAGATAGTTTGAAAATAAAGGCTCAGATCTACAAATGCATTTATTTGTCTAAATCAAATATAATCTAACTGTGATTTTAAGTACCTATGTAGATTTCCTATGTAAGCGAATCCAGGATCTGATCACTTCACTTAGAGCAGATACATTTGCCATGGGAGAGAACAGATAGAGGATTAGTTCTGCCATGCTAATTAATTGGCCAGCATAGTTCAATGCTGTGTGTGGCATTGTCATCTGCTGGTGTTTAAGACCAGTAGAAAAGTGTAAGTCCTAGAGAAACTTGCAGATTGATTTCTGAAGCATGGTATTGGCAAAGTCTGTGCTGATTATGCTCCAGCCCATTTCCTTGCCTGGAGTATTACTTTATCCAGTGAATACCTCCTTTTTTAATCTTTGGAAGAAAAATTCAAGGTATTCAGCAGTGTCTGACATTAACAAGCCATGTCAGTTTGAATAGAACATCTTTCTTTTTTTTACTAAAATGCTCCCAGTGAGGCTTTTTTATTCTATTCTGTTGAGTAAGACTGCTTTTTTTCTATCAACTATAACTTAGAAGAGTTCACCGTGACAAAATTACTACCTGTTTATCTAAACCAGTAATATAAAAGTAATTTCAAGCTATATTTGTTTGTCCTAATAATTTTGTCTGCTATCGTAAATGTAATGCAGAACTACACCTAATTATCAGCACTCAAATATGTGAAACAATTGTGAACCAATAAACATATTTTTGTCCACTGTGTTATGAAATCAGATTCTCATCACAGTTGGCAGCACTACTTAGAACTAAGATACCAGGACAAAAGAATTCCCTCTACTGGAAAAATAAGTAGTCATAATAATAAAAAAAATACAGATGGGGAAATAAAAGAGTATCCAAATTGAAAGCCATGGAGAAGATTTTAACTGCAAGTAGGTAATGCAGATGTATGCGCTAAGGTTTAATTCTCCTGCTGGAAACCATCTGGTACATCTCATCCATTTAAATGATTTACATAATTCAGTAAAAGACTTGTTAATAGGTCCAATATTACCCCATGTCTGACAGTTCTTCTATCTTGAGATCAGTTTGTCTACATTGTCAAAATAATCGTAAGTACCTTCATGCCATTTTCATATCCTGGATCTGCTCATACCATATAGCAATATTTTTCCGTGGCATTTGACTTACAACCTTTTTTTTTTTTTTCTGAAGCATCCCAAGTAAATATCATGAACTGTTCTGCTTTTTCTGCTGGTTTGATATCAACCGTGCATGAATGAAAAATTCTTTCACAGCAAGGGTTGTCAGACATTGGAACAGGCTGCCCAGGGGAGTGGCTGAATCATATCCCTGGAGATATTTAAAAGACACACAGATGCGGCACTTAGAGACATGGCTGTAGTGCGGTGGGGGTTGGTGTCTTCTCCCATGTAGCAAGTGACACGATGAAAGGAAGTTGCCTCAAGTTGTACTAGGGGAGGATTAGATTCTATATTAGGAAACATTTATTCACAGAAAAGGAAGTCAGACATTGGAACAGGCTGCCCAGGGAAGTGATGGAATCACCATCAGTGGAAGAGTTCAAAAGTCATGTGGGTGTGGCATGTGGGGACATGCTTGAGCAGTCAACATGGTGCTGGGTTAGCAGTTGGACTTGATGACATTAGCAGACTTCTCAACCTAAGAGATTCTATGACTCTATCAAATAAGGATATAAATTCAGCATGCCAGAGTTTAAAGAGGAGTGTGTTATTTTGTCCCTTGGAGTCCTAGTTGTGAAAGGGAACTCTGTAAGTGTTGTAGAATCATATATACTCATTGACTCTGAATATTTGCTGTTCAAATGACACAGGATAAATAATATGGTATGGTCCATTTCTGTGTAGAAAACATTTTGTCCCTAAGCCTCAGCTGGGGAATTCAGCAGAGCTTTGTCGCACATTCTGGATTCAGTGCCTTCAGAGAAGCAGCACCAGCATACAACAGAAACAAACAGAAACATTAGGTAGAGCTAATCAGAAATCTTCCTTTGAAACAAATCATGGATAAAAGATTCAGTGGATGTAGGACGTCAAATTTTAATTTCTTATTTGAGAAACTCTGGCAAATGTGAAGCATAGGGAATTGAGGCAAGAGATCCCATGGATTTCAAGATACGCATCTCAGGGAAAATACATCTAACAGATCTACCTTGGACAAAATTTCCCATGGCTTCGAGACACCACAGCCTGGAAGCAGGAAAATTTCTATCTTGTGGATCATGTCCACCATTTAGCATGCTATACAGATATCCATGGATGCAGCAGGACTGGAGTCATGATAGAGTTTTTAGCATACTTTCTATGGAAGACAGTACTTGAAAGCTCTGCAGCCTTGGTTCTGACCTCTTCAGGGATAGTAAAGAGTGATTAACTTCCAATCTCTCCTTTGGTGGCTCTTGAAAATCACTGAATCTGATGGAAATAACAGTTGCTTGCTTCTTGCTTTAGAGTTGGGACTTCGATGCTGGATGTTCTGGGAGAGGCTCACACAGTGTACACCAATGCTGCACGGTAAGGGAGGCTCAGAGACACGTGAAGACTACTTTGCGCAAGTTCAATGAAATTATTGGTTTTGTGGTTTTGCTGAGGCTTCAGTCTTCCATGGAGTGTAATTCCATTCAGAAAGGGAAGGTTTCTTATCCTGGAAAATACTTCCAATCTCATGTGATTTGGGGCTGAGTGACATTTTTAAAGAAAGGGAGAATGCCAAAAGCAGGCAGCCCACTTCGCACTTATCACCACTATTTCATGACTGTCAAATGTATGCTGTGCTGGAGACTGAAAAATGTTCAAATATAGAACTGGAAGAAGGGATTATTATTAGTTTATTTCTGACTACTATTTTTGGTTGCTCTGTTGCTGTTTTGTTTTAGTAATTGAATTTGCTTGTTTATGAACCATGTGCATGAGCTCCCTGTCACTGATTAAGAATAGTAGCTGAGGGCGCTAGAAAAACAAAACAAAACAAAACAAAACAAAACAAAACAAAACATAAACCAAACTGAACAAATTAAAAAAAATAAGCATTCAATTTATTGTCCACATCAGATGCTATAACTTGTGGGTGTAGTGACAGAACAACTTGGTGTTGTATCAGGTCCAGCCAGACTCAGGAACGGGCTGTGGTTCTGTGGAAATCTCTTGTGTTAGGAGGCAGCACAAGCAGAGAAGGGGCAGCTCAACACATTGCCTCATGCTCAGGCCCTGAGTTCAAACTTTGCTTTTATGGCTCCCAAGACTGGCAGTGCTACTGAGACAGTGTCTTTCTCTCAGGCAAAGGGAGCAAGAGAAGGCAGTGGGAAAATGGCATGTTATTTTCACTCAGAAGTGGTTTAGCCCATGGACGCCAGTAGAACCAGCATGGATACTACTACTGTAGTCTATTTTTTACACATCAGAGAACTGAAGTCTGGAGTGCAAGCTAACAGGCTTGGTTATAAACATTCCTCTTACCGTAGCAAAAGGGCTTTTCATGCTTTCTTAGTCTTATTGGACTGTAGAGCAGGGGATTTTTAATAAAAAAATTGTTCTAGACCATAAAATCCACAGATGTGGGTATGTTTGTGTTGTATTTGGTAATTGCTATGCAGAGAAGTCACTCTTCATGCTCAGTAACTCTTCTTCATAGTGAATGTATTTGCACTGTCCTGCATCAGAGGTTATGGGTTTGAAAAGCCAAAACTGGTACAGCCAGCCCCATTTTGGTGCTATTGCTATGGATAGGCCTCTCCAGTGCCAGGCTTTTAGGTACTTCTCTACCAGTTATTCCTGATATGCTTCCACTAAGGCTTGCTGTGTTGAGGAGGGCTCCACCAGCTGCTGCTGCTGCTGAGCTGTTGGCTTCAATGCTCCCGTTTTGGCTTGCTGTCCAGCTCTGTCCATGTGTTGAAACCAATCAGCCAAAGAGCTCCAGGTGTAAGGGAAAGAAGAGCTATTGCAGCATGGACACAGCCAGTGTCCTCACATTGCAGAGGTGACAAAGAAAAGCAGTGGGGAGAGAAAAACTCTGTGCTGTATTCTCCTGTCAGCACTGTTGAATGTGGCATGATGGCGAAGCACATCTGACTAAATTGAATCTCTGGAAAAGATTTCAGAGGATTCAGCGCTGGTGATGAGATGAAACCCGAGCAAGCCTTTATGACTTATCTGTGGATCAGTGGCTGACTACAAAGGAAATTTCACACTTAGCCATCTCTTCTTTTGACTGCTTTTGCATCACATTTTATTTCAGATAATGCACTGTAAATAGTATTCCTCACTGAATGGTTCCAGCCTATCACAGTAAACCACAGTTACTGAGACAAACATAGGATGCCATGCTTTTTTGTGTAAAACCAATTTTTGTACATATACCAGTTTGGGATTGAAAACTCTCTTTGAAAACCTTGACACTGCTTCATATATGAGGGCAAGCTCTAGGAAAAAGGAAGAAATTAATTTTGGTTTTTCATAAAATATGGTATTGATGCCTAAATTAAAGTCCTCTGTTTGTGGACAAGCTGTCAGAAAAGAATAGGTGGTCTCTAAAAATGTTTCCTTTGAAAATTGATCACCACTGTTACGAATCAATTCCATTTATCCTGTTTGTGTTGGCAGATCAATGTTTCATTTGTAGCTCTCAAAGCTTTCTTTTTTTACATGAGTTGTTTCTTTTAAATAAGGCTCAGATACAGCCTAATTTATGGCTAAATCAGTGTGAGAGAGCTTTAAGGCAATCCTGTTCTCACTTGTTCACTCTTGTGGTAAAGACTACTTGTATAATCAGATGGTGAGCATGTGTTTTGGACATTGCTCCTTCTGGGCCAATCCACAGAGGTTATGTGATATATTAAAGACCCTGCTAAAAAAACGTTTTTTGATTCAAACTGTGGCAATTTACGTTTTCTGTTTGGTGGGACCAAAAGTTCAGCCCCAGATTATCAATCAGGAGGGTAACTATCACACAAGCTCATTCAAGCTTCAAGCCCCCAATGGCTGTCAGACATGTGGGAAGAGCTTCCTCTGACAAGAATAATGCATAACCCTTTATAAAAAGGCCCTTCTCATCAAGCAGTCTCTGCATGTATTTTTAGCTCTGGAGATTCCTGGCTCCAACCCCCACTATTGGCCAAGGCAGCATCTTCCCACCAGGCATTGCTGAGAATAGAGGCTCAGGCCACTTACATCTACTTAGCAGTTTTGTTAATTGTAGCAACCCTTCTCATAAGTGGGATTTTATGGTGAAAATTAATATCTAGGCTTCTGTGGAAGAATTATCACTCAGTTTAAACTGGGAAGTACAGGAATAGCAAAATTGGCAGTATTCTGCTGTGTATCTTCATCTTTTCTGGATACTTTTTTCAGTGCTGTTTTGAACAGTGGGATATTTTTATATCACCACTGTGATGAGTAGGTACCAAATTTTGAAATATATCTGTCAAGGGTGATAAGCACAGTTCTTGTGGGAAGAACACTCATCCTGTAGCTCATGGTGGGGACATTCATTGTGCACTGGGAGACTCTTACATGTACTGATTTTGTTTTGCAGCCACTTTGCACAAGCATGAATCATGCAAATCCTGAGACAGTAAAGAAGGATTGTATGTGCAATTCACAGGACATCTCAGAGACTGTAATAACCCAGACAATGTGAAAAACAGGGCAAAGGAGGACTATGCATTTATTTCCTTTCCTTCCTCCATTGAAACACATCAAGGTTAATTGTCAAAGTTCATTATTACTTGTTAGACAGTGATAATGATATGGAAGTTCCTAATTAGTTTGGTTCTTCACACTTCCCCTGTTTTTCAAGGTCTTTCCATCTTCCCAGTTCTGCTGGTTATCCTGGGCTCATCTACTAAGATGATATAACATAATTATGTCTTTCATTTTTTTTAGTGCTTATTAATTAATTTAAACATATTTAAATTGCAGTGAGATAAATACCAATTTTAGACTCAGGGAGAACACTCAACACTATAATTTTTGTTTTGCCTGCAGTTTTGAATTATTTTTAAAATATCCAAGGCATAAGGTGGCTTTAAGCACAGATAAAACTTAAGGCCTGGTTGCATATTGTTCCACATGTTGGAAAGCCATTTATGCGTAAGTAAAGAAGATGAAAGAGGCAGACACTGATCTCTCTGGTGGCCAGTGACAGGACCCAAGGGAATGGCCTGAAGCTGTGTCAGAGGAGGTTCAGGTTGGATATTAGAAAAAGATTCTTCTCCCAGTGGGTGATTGAGCGCAGGAACAGGCTCACCAGGGAATTTGTCACAGCACCAGCCTGACAGAGTTCCAGAAGCATTTGGACAATTCTCTTGGGCACATGGTGGGACCCTTGGGGATGGTGCTGTGCAGGGTCAGGAGTCAAGACCAGATGATCCTTGTGGCTTCCTTCCAACTCAGAATATTCTGCGATACTGTATGTACTTAAATACTAATTTTGATGTAAAATAATGCACGACTAACTACAGAGACAGAGCTTTTCATTATGTTATTTAAACCCCCTATTTGCATTTATATTGCTTCACATGATGGGAAGTGTTTACACGGTATTTGAAAATTTGGGATTGATGAACAACTAAACATACCTATGGGGTTTGAACAAAATGCTTCCTATTTTTGAGCAAAATGCTTCCTCTTTTTCTTTTTGTGTAGTAGAGTGAAAGACTTACAAGGAAAAAGATATTTCATTGTAACATACTCCTTAAAATTTATGGAATATTAAACAGAGAACTTAATGAACTTGAAACAATTCAGACTCTACCTAATAATAAATCAAGGCTTATGGTAGTCTTCTGGCCCTAGTAAAGTGCTTTCAAACTGGCTTTAAAGTTGAAGTTTATTTTAAAAATATTGGAGAAAGGTATTCAACAGCAGCTGCTATATTTTGTTTCTTAAAAATAGAATAGCTGACATCAAAACAAGCCTGAATCCTGGATAGAATTAAGAAGTAGATATAGGACTTCCCACATATAATAGGGCACTGAAGTTTTGGACCTGGAACATACAATCCAAATTGAGTCCACTGGTAACAAAGTGTTCCTCCAAGAGCAAGGAGCAGGTTCTTTGTGTACGTTGTCTTAGTTCTCCTCCTTTTGGCTTCAGTCAGGTGAGTCACAGTCATTTTGTATTAGGCTGCTGGAGTATTTGAATTTTTCACTTATAGTGTAGTATGTGTAGTTCAGAAATGATGAACCTTCAAAAGTGAATCTGCTCCTCAAAATGCAGTTATGTGAGATTCAGTCACTTCATCCTGGTGCAGAGGCTGTAGTCACTCAGAGGTGGGAGGGATGGAGCTTGATATAAATTTATTCTGAAATAAGAGCACTAGTTTGTATCCGTGCTGATTCAGCAGGGAATGGTTTGGTACTCAGCTGTTTTCATCTGTTTTGATGAGTTTTCTGGGAAACACTCCAAGGAAACAACCAACCTTTGCTTGTGTTGGGGAGGAGATGTGAGAACCAAACAGGGAGACCACAGTACAAAAACTGGAAGAAACGGCTTCAGTGGAGCCACAGTGGGCAGAAAGAAGGCTTCAAAAAGAATGGAAGCACAGGATTGACAGAGGAGTAAAAAAAGGGAAACACTTTGGTTAAAGAAAGATGGTAAGAAGTGAGGGGAAATTGGCCAAATCCACAGTGTAATTTCTGATTTATAATAGCATTTGAGAGTAAAGCCTGGTATTAGCATTTTGGGGAGAATTTCTGGAGCACAGAGTGACATTTTTGAGCCCGGTAATAACATTATATTCTAAGAGTCATAAGGAGTAAAACTAAAATTTTATCAAAGACATTGGCCTTGTTTGTCATATGTACCCATGCCTATCTGTAATCCAGTCAGCTACTTTTCTTAATCTATACCTGGGGTAACATTTTCCCTGGAGCCACTGAGCAACACTCATGTTCACTCATGGAGGATTTTGTCTTCCCTGTATATTCAAGCAAACACGAGGTGACTTGCACAGGATACCCTGCCATTATTGGTTTGCTTCTTTATTCATTGAGAGAGCTTGTGTACCTTTGTCAAAGTAATTTAAATCATTGCTTAAATGATTCCAAAGTCATGTTTATGTGCAAATATTTTTAACATGCTGCATGCATTAAGTATTCATATTTTAAGACATCACCTTAAGATTGTCACAAAGTATTAGCTTATAGTGCTCTAATGTTGTCGAGAGCTTAGGTGTATTCAAAACCTCTGAAGGAATCAATTTGAGAGAATAAATCTCAAGACTATCCGTGCACTAGAGATTGATTTAGCTTGTGCCGACCCCTTCTTCTCTCCATCTGCTCCTTCCTCATATCTGACATGCAAGTCTGTTGCTCAATTAACAGATGCATTTCAAAAGTATGTTTCCAAATATGTTTCATTTGACATTTTGAGAAAAAGGTATACTGTCATGCAGCTTCATCAGACATAATGGTATCTTCGGAAAAAGGATTCACACAGAAGTTGCAACTTTCTTGACCACCTTTCTGGTTTGATTTCTAGATGAAGTGACAAACAGTGAAAAGTTGGCACATCAAAGGCAGAAGCCATGTTAAGGTGGCATCTGAGGTTGGCAGATAAGGTGCAGAAGGCTATGCCATGCAAGGAGATAATAGGAATAAAATCAGTTCCTTGATCAGGAGAAGCCTGAATGCATAGGTGCACTATAATACAAGCTTTCTGCTGACAGCTCACAACAGTCCAGGCTCAGTGTAGGGCAAAATACTCAGGATGGGCTGATAGCTGTATATATGTAGGTGGCAGACAGAATCAGGAGAGATCAGGAAGTCCTGAGGGAAAGAGGAGTTGACATCTGTGCTGGTGGAAAGGAAAGAAGTAGACACCTGCAAGGGGATGGCAGGGCTCTCAGGGTGAAGCCCACCAAAATGGTCTCTGCTATGACATTTTTAATAAGCTGAAGGACATTTCTCAAAGCCTAGGAAGAGATAGGAAAGATGACATTTGATGCCACAGGAGTCTGGATGAGAGATTTAGTTTTAAGCTTCATAAGGAAAAATCAGGTTGTTGAGATATTTTACGCATTGCGTAAAAAAATATCCTGATCATCATTTGTACTCTTAGGGGGCAAAAAAAAAAAAAAAAAGAACAGAAGAAACTGAATCAGTTCTTTTCAGAGACCACCATAAGTAGTGATGATATCCATGACTGTATTTTACACTTGTGTTTATGCCCTGGTTACAGAGACTGCTCAACAGCACGAACTCCTTTCTACAAACCTCAAGATCTTACTTTTGTACCCAAAGGGTTTCTGCCATGGAGAAAATTAATTCTTCTTAATCACCACTGAGGCTTCTCCATGCCATTATTTTTTTTTCATATTGTTTATTTTATTTATAGGCACTCATCAGCATAATGTGCCATTGCCCGCAGCAGCAGGATTTGTTAGATACCTTAGGATTTTCTCCTACTTGCCTGTATATCATTCATAGTATTTTATATTCTTTTTTTCCTATTGCAAGCAGCTTGGCAAAGTATTACTGATATACTATCTTAACTGTCTTCCCTGAGAAGAGATAAGCTGAGGCATCAATAGTTGATGAAAGGAATATCCATTTCACAAAATTTTAATAAGAATGAAAGAAGTTAAATGCATATGGACAGACATACAGCTGTGCACACTTTTAATCCATCACACAGAGCTTGCAAAGGATGTGGTATCAAATAACTGTGCAAACTTCAGAAGGCTGTGACAACAGTCTGTTTTTGCAAGCACTTTTAAACCAATGCTTCTAGAAGGAGATGTTCAACTGCTACAGAGTTCACACAGCTCGATCATGTGGCAGGTTAGAAAAATGTATTAATTGTTTGATGAATTATGGATTAATAAATTGCATATGTAAAACTGGAGATTATCCTGTATTTCATGATTCACTATCTATTTCTGACTTGGAAAACTAAGTTCTCTTGAACAGAGTCATACATGTGTTAGCTGTCTGAAAATACCCAGCACAGAGCATTTTTTTTATCTTCAGCCATCATTTTCATTGCCCCTGAACTGGCAGAAAATTTGGAGCTGATCCCTGCATTACCTGTATTGACTGCATATCTGTCAGCCTGCAGGGCCTGGGGTATGGGGGTTGTGCTGCCCCACCAATGGAACTACTAAATACTGACTCAGCATTGCTTTGAACTTCTCCTCAGTGCCACTGATGGGAACTCTTAAAGTTTCTGGACTGAAGGAGCCATATGCAACTCTGTGCTGCTCCTCTGTTGCCACTCAGGAGGATGGGAGAGACTGGCCCAGAATTTAAGACTCTAAATGATCAGAACCATTTTCTTTATTACTGAAAATGGCATTGCTTTGCTCTGTGCTTGGAAATTTATATGGGGTTTTGATGATTTTTGTATGGAAGCTCTCTGTCATATGGCTGACCAGGGACCTGGTTTTTTGTCTATCAGGGTGATGCCTAGTCCTTGACTGAGTATGTTTTACCGCTAAGACAAACATTGACCTTGCTGTAGCTTCAGTTGCTATTAAATTAAGCAAAGTATTGTTAATACTAAACTGAAATATCTACATAGAAATCGCTGTCAAGTTTCTCTCTACAAAAGCATTGACTTTGTTAGCATGATAAATATACTTTGTGCTAAGCACTGGTCACTGCCTCTGGAATAGGGAGGTGAAAGGGAAGAGACCCACCTATTTCCTCAGTTCAGCCACTTTTTTTCTATGCCTTAAGTTCACTGGTTTTTAAGATCAATCACCTAGACAGAAAATCCCTGCAGTTAAGAATTGCCATGATTGGAAAACTCTGCAAATGACTTTGGAAGGAAAACTTTAGGAGGTAAGTTGTGATTGTAAAATGCAGAGTTCAGCACATCAGAACCATTTTTGTGATTTTAGCAAACTTCACAGGCAGTTTGTTACCTGGTTTTAGATCCCAGATAGGAAAAACAAAAAAAGCTAGCCAATTTAATTTAATTTCCTACTGCAGCAGAGAGAGGATCCATCCCTTACTCTCTTCCTCCATTGCCAGCAATGCAGAGGTTTCACTGAACTAAACCATCCTTTAAAATGTGGCTGGTTTAGAGGGAGAAGAAAATGGTGGAGTTCGTCAAGTACAGTTTTGTACTGGATGTTTGGTAGTATGATGATAACCCTGTTTGTAAAAGTATTTAAGTACTTGCCTAATTTTAGGCAGCTGAATAGTGTAATTTCTTTTTTAAGATTATCACATGCTTAAAATAATTACATTATTTTTTTAGATATGTATGGGTTTGGAGATTTACATACACCCACATTCTGCTCATCGATGTCAAGTGTTTTGAAAGAATTTATATTTCTAATTTTGCCTCCTAGGTGGACACCCATGGGAACATTCTGCTAACATCGCTTGAAATTCACAACGAGGTGGCAAGCAACGAGGTCACCACCAGTGTTACGGAAGCCCGAAATTCCACTATATCCTTTGACAACTCAGGAATCCAATACAGAAAACAAGGCTCACATCGTGAAAGCCTTGGAAGGCGTTCGTCAGAAAGAACAGGCCCCCACAGCAAGAGGGGCCATTTACGAAGAAGGTCTTCGCAACTGAAAATAAAAATCCCCGATCTAACGGATGTGAATGCCATCGACAGATGGTCAAGAATGGTGTTTCCATTCACATTTTCTCTTTTCAACTTAATTTACTGGCTATACTATGTTAACTGAGTGACTTAGTTTTTTTAAAGGACTTCAACGATAACAAGTGAAGTACTACTTGCCTGCAGAGTTTATATATATATTTATATATATATTTATATATAAAAAAATATATATATGAACTTTTACTATGTAGACCATACCCATGTATGTGTGAATACATGTAGCAAAGAACTGTGTGTACTTTAAAGCACATACTGCAAAGCAAAAGTATATGTATGCACACACACATGAAGACATTCATTCTGAGGTTATGGACACTTTAATATAGAATGCACTTCAGAGGAACTTTTTAAAATGAAAGGCAGGTGTCATCAAAGCAGAGAACCTTGAGAAAGTAAGTGTTGTATATTATCATTACAAAACTTTGATTCTCTTAGAAATTTTTGAACAGCTGTAATCATCTATAAAGTCAGTATTTAGTAACATCCCTTGTAAATGCTGCCACACACACTTATCATAAAGCAGTAGAGTTACACTGGTAAGTTTAAAACAATTTATTTATATTGCTGATCAATCAACTACGATTTCATCAAGCCAGATTTATTTTTCTTTGCTAAAATTTCTTGGGCTTATATGTGTCGTAATACATCTTTTCCCAGTCCTGAATGGGCATCATTTTTAATGATCTCTTGCTTTCTCTTCTGCAGTAAGCAAGCTGATCATGGGAGTGGTGTAGGTCTTTGGAGACATATACAGGTTTATAATATTTCAAACAAGCATTTTAAGTGTCCATCAACAGTGAAACGAGTCTTTTGTAAGTACTGTAAATGTACAGCACATTTTCCTTCCCTTGGACTGGTTCCAGCTTTCGTGTCATTTTGAAAGAGAACAGCACATTTTTAGTATAATTTAGCTGAGAATTCAACTACTGTCAATGTGTTCTACATCTGCTGTAGATTTAAAGATTGTTATTCCAGTGAAAGCATAGAAGACGTCTCAGGTTATTTGTTACTTCAACATGAAATCACCTAGCTGTAGCCTTTTTTAAATATGCATTCATATTATTTAACATTCTTATAACATTGTATGTTAATGTAAAATATATTTGCATAATATGCATATAAGTATATTTTCTCAATATTTTTCTTCCTGTGCTTGCTATCGTGACCGCATGTTATGTCATATTTTTGTTTCTGTGATGTTATAACTTTTTATTCTCTAGAGTTGAGCAAATAGAGCACTTCCAATACTTTGATTCAGTAATGGAGCATTTTCATATTTTATTTATATACTGAAAGTATATGCCTACACTTACCAAGGTAGTGTGCTGCCGTCACAGATCACAAGAGTATGTTTTGTTTCAGCATTAACTGTGTTCTAACGTACCCTTCATGCAAATGTGACCATTTGGGTTTTGATCCCAGTTCATTCCCTCACTGGGATTCCAACTTTTTTCAGTCTAGTAGATTGTAGTCATCAAGGTATGCCAATTTCAGATCTGTAAACCTAATTTGTTATTTATCAGAACTAAATCTTTCTAAAGAAAAGAAGATATATTTTTTGTAAACAGTATTTCTATCATGTACATTCTCAAATAACAACAAATACAGTAGCATAAATAGATCTAAAAAAAACAGAATTCAGGCTTAGTCCTGACAGTTCTCTGCATGTGAAATTCCTCTGGACATCGACGGGATTTTTTGGACAGATAGAGAGCTTTGGATGCTAGTTGGAGACTTCTATGGGTGAAAATACGTGTGGATATGCATCTAGCAAAACCACCAAATATGAATGAAACCGAAAAGGCCGCCTTGGCTCTGTAACAACCACCCCCTTTTCTGGCTAGTACTTGATTTATCTGTGAGTAGAGCACTGATACTTGGGTTGCTGCTGTGTACGGCCCATTACTGTTCCCACCCCTATTGCAACTGAACCTTGAAACTTTGCTCTGGACTGAAATCCTGGTGTAGATGAGCCTTGGTTGCAAAGTTTCAGTTCCATCCTCGGGGCTGCTCCTGGAGCATGAATGGGCTGGGCACAGTTGCCTTGCAGCATCCTGCAGTGCAATCCCCAGCTGGGAGTGTTCACCAGAACCCCGACTGCTGCCATGGGCAGGATCAGCGCCGCAGTCCTGCTGCATCCTTGGCAGTGGTGCAAAGTGGCTGGAACCGCAGTTTTTGAGCACTCTATCTGCAGACAACTACACAGCATGAAGAGCCTCAGAGGAACCCGTATAGCTGGAGCAGAAAAACTTGGTGTTTAAAAGCTCCTCAGTATTAAGTCCCATTGGTAAAATGCAAAGTATTGTGAGCTCTCTAATATCTCTTCAAACTGTGAAGGGATTATAGAGCACATTGTCATCTTTATAATCAAAGTAACTAACAATTAACACCCTCCCAAAGTACATATTAGACAGAGTTGTTGAAAACCTCTCCCAAGTTTTTATCTTAATAGCAAAATACGTTTAAACAAAACCATCTGATTTTAATAAAAATTATAAATGGTAGTCTTTGCTTTAGAAAAATTTCACCACTGAAATAATCTCCAAGCAAGTCTTCCTGCAAGTGCCCTAAAAAACTACCCTAAGAAGTGGGATTTGAGAGTGGTCTTGCCCTCATGATTTAATCACAGCACTCTTTTCTTCAAGCCCCACCTCCTAGAAATCACGTGGTCAGGCAGTAACCTTCAATAAGAAGTGACTTTTCAGTTGTGATAGAAATGCATATTCCAAATCCCACTGAAATCAGTTCTTCAGTGGCTTCAACCAGAATTTCCAAGAAGGCAGAAAATTGCTCTCTGTACAGAGCAAAGAAGCAATGTGGATTTTTCAGGGCCCAGCATGTGCAAGGGGACTGAGTCTCTGAGGACTCTCTCCCTCTCTTACCCTTTGCACAACTCGAGGGCAGCATGTTGCTGCAGCCCCCTTCAGGGAACTGTACTCCCCATCTTGCCTGTCACTGCAAAAAGTAGGCAGTTGCACGTTTCAGCTTTTTCAGATTTCACATTCATTGGTCTTGTCACAAACAGCTTTAACCTTGAACAAATCCAAGTCTTGGTTTGATTTAAAAAGCCAGGAAAATCACACTTAAGGTTAGCACTTCATCTCACACACACATTTTTTTGTGCCTTTTTTTGCCAATTCTGTTCCTACAGTCCCAGCACGACTTCTTAGACACAAAAACACACACATACAACCATATGTTAAGAACAGTGTTTGCCTTGACCTCCCATTTTCTGGCTCTTGACCCTGCAGTATATTATTTTAACCATAGATTGTTTTAAGACTAAAAACAGTAATTTCAATTAAATCACACCAGAGTAATGTATTTCATACTAATTAACTCCTTTGTAACTCAACACTACTATAAATAACATTTGCACATAGTTTGTTTGTAAAAGGCATTAAAAAAAAGGAAAACTGGAACTATCTTCTGTTATAGCCAAAAGGGTAAATAAACAGTAGAAATATTATGGTGGTTTAACTCTAAGTTGATTTCATCCCATTGTAAAGATAAACTAAAACCCAGTCCTTTTTGCTTAAGGCACAGCTATGTATTTTTGGTATTCTTCAGCAGTGAAAAAAAAGAATAGTAAAATGGAATGATGAAGAGATGCTTTATGAAAATACTGATGAATGAATATTAATTTATTAAAAAGGATTTAAAAATTATTTGGATTTTTTTTTCTGGGGATGGGGAGAGCATGAAGGTTTTGATAAATTTAATCTTAAATATCATGTGGTGATTAGTCTTACATGTTTTATAGAATTAGACCAAATATGAAAGAGTTTTCTAATCAACACACAATAGCAGAAGAGATTCTTAAGCATTAAAAAACTATATTTCCTAGTGTCTTATATAGTAGATTAAGGAAGAGGGAAAAACTACATCCGCTGATTTAGCAAGAATCTTAATAGCAAACCAATCTGTCTTCAATCTGCGGCATTGCCAGTTAACAGCAAAAAGTTTGTTCTGTGCTTCATATGAAAAAGCCTGCCTCTACCCAGGACACAAAAGAGGTTTTTAATATCGAAACAAGACAGTGTTTATTTATATGTTTTAGTAATCAAGTACTGTGTTCATTAAACATTTTATTGCTAAATATTAATAATTTATTTTAGAGGAATCAGAATACAGAGAATTTTGCAACAGGGTGTTTTAAAGACAACTTGATATTAGGCCCTTCTCCCAAAACCACGTAATACCTTGAAAATTTGGAAAGCAGGAACAAGCTGCTCTATGCTTGCTTAAATCTCACAGTATCTAATGATACATGTCACAATTTTTAAAAGCAGATAAAAAATTCAGCACCATAGTTGTAGTTGTCTTTTAAATCAACAGAAAGGCTCCCTCTTATTTCAGCATGTTTCTGCTCACTTTTAGCAATGCTTCCCAGATTCTAAGTAACATCTATGATCTATTTTTTCTAGTCCAGCCTGCATTGTAGAATAGCAGAGATTAACCTTGTATCAAGCTTAGTTTTGTGACCGGGAATATTTGCTAAAAGATGCATTTCTTTGGGTATTTTGAAGATGATGTATGGATAAATACTATTTCAGTGCTTAAGTACTACTCATTCTATCAAAGGATTTCAGGTTCTAGTAGAGGTGGCGGGTTCTTTTCTCCAAATAGTTATGGTCATGTTAGTATCAAAACTACTTCCACAGATGTTGGCTTTATAGTCAGAACTGTCACAACAGCAAGTGCCACCTCCTAAAAGGTACAGCAATAGCTGAAAACTGAACTAAAAACAATGGGAATCTCAAGGCTTCACTGAAATGGTTATCAACAAAGAAATCCCTTGTAAGCGCCTTCAAACTCTTCCAAATACAGGGTCTGAGCATTACAAAAATTATTTCAGACTGTGGGTATTTCATTTATGTGGTTCTTACAGCTTGTGAGAGCTGACTTATGGACTCTGATGTACACATTCAGACAGTTTACCCAGCATACAGCATCACTTCTTGTTCTTGAAAACTAAAGCTACATGGATAGGCTATGTAATAGTACAAAAAGAAAAAGAAATTGCCCTTACAATCAATCAAAGTTTAAATCACTAATTAACTGAACTTAAGGTAATGCTTAAGCAAGCACAATATTTGTTTGGACAACGTCCCTTACCTTTGCAACATTCACTGTGGTATGTCTTTGTCTCACCACTGCAGCCTAATTTAGGTTAGCAAGTTTTCTTCTCCCTGGTAACAAAAGAAAACCCAGAAAGTGGCCCCTGCACTGGCATACATCCAGCAAGGCGAAGGGATAGCACCTCTCTGGGTTTTCCCTACACTGAGCTCTCCAGAACGACTCTGATGCTGGCTCTGAGTCCCTGCTTGGAGGCACTGATCTCTCTCCTTTAACTCCAGAGGGAGCCTTAGGCTAACTCTGAATTATCCCCCAGCTCACCACCAGCAGTTGGGTTGTTTCAGTTGTTACTGCTCCTGCTGCAAAAACCTGGAGATGAAGTAGCTGTTACCCCAGCTGTCAGAAGGTACACTGGCAAACAGCATGTGGGCTCAGGGCTATGATACATCATAGTAATCCTTAGGTTATTCATTCTAGTACTGTATTTAAATATATTTCAAGCTATGTTCTAGCCCTCAAGGGTTAGCACACTTGTCTCCAGATGCTGGTGCTTTTTATATGAACTTGGGACAGAGCATGGGGAGATTTTCTAAACATTATAAATCTGCCCAGCAGGACTCTTCTGGGTATTTCCTCCATCCCTCATCCACATCACAGGTCAGAGTTTGCATTACCCCTGCACTAGGTTAACCACCCACCTACCAAGAGCCCAAACCTGCAGGCGTGTGCTGCCAAGTGCTGGCTTGCTCAGCTGTACCATTAGATCTTCTGCTTGTTAGGAAGTCTCTCACAGATCAGATGCTATAATTAGTCTAACAACAAGCTACTGCTTCACACCTCCTCCTAAAATGCCAACACTGCCACTAGGGACCCTGTTTTCCCATCCTTTGAAAACTACTAGAAAAAGAGGAATTTGCAGGCTGTCAGACAATTAAGAAACTCTCTCCGTTCACCCAGGCTCACATTTTGCTTCAGGTTATACATTTAATCTACAGGGACAGAAGTAATTTGGTACAAAATTTCCTGCCTAGGGCTACTCTTAAGAGTTTGCAGTTCAAAACACAAGTAATGTAGGTAAATGCTGAAGTATTTTAAATTTCTACCAACAATCTCTACATCTTTTTTCCTTTGGAGATATTTAATGTGAAAGGCACAAACAACTGCAGAAGCAGGAACCAGCACACAGTAAATCTTCCTGTGCAAGCTGGCTGAGAGCTAAGCTGGAGTCAGGCACGTGTGCTCCTCTTGCTTTCAAAGGTCTTTCTTCTTAGCTGAGCAGCTGGAGAGTTTTGATGGAAATTCCAGCTCAGCTGAGAATGACCCTGAAACATGACCCAGAGCACCCTTGGGCAAGTGCTCTAGGCGTCTGCCTCTGATGTAAAGAGCTGACAATCTGCACTACATCTAACTGCATCTTAGATGGAGGGGAATCTCCTGTCATGGCTTTGGGTGCCAGGCATGTCTCTGTGAGTGCCTTCAAGGCATGGATTGTCCCTATACTCTCTATTTCTTGCCACTGCTCCTGGACAGTTGCACACTGGATGGGCTGCTTTGCTCTGCAGAGCTGTACAATTCTCCTGCCACAGCAGAGGCACATGGACTGAATTCTCTCCATCTCACATGGCACATTTACCTGAGGTATCCAGTTAATCCTTCCACCATTTTGGACCCTATTTTTAACAGATGAAAATGCATACTATCATCCTGAAGGCTATTTAAAGCACACATTTGGAGTTCCATGCCAACATTTTTAGTTTCATTTCTTCAAGTAACTGCAAAACCATCTCCAAAGAAAGATTTGAGCAGAGGAAACGTGCACAGAGAAGTGCTGTTGCATGCTGCTCTGCAGCTGGCATTGCTGTGCTTGAATTTTGCATGTGATAGGGAGCATGAGAAAGAAATAATGCCAGAGAAATGGAAATAATTCCTACACTTGCCTATATTTATAATGTTTTGGATTAAATGGTTTTAGTGCAGATGACAGAAGACAGCCTGTGATGTGAATGATCCCATATCATGACGAACAGTGTCCTGCTCACCTCCCTTTGATATCAGTGAGAGCTGAGTGTGGGTTTATGGCTTTGGCTGAAAACTCAGAACCACATTGGCTATGGAAAATAACTTCTGATTGCTAGTGGATTGAAAAACTGTGACATGAGTTTATTTACAAATGGGAACAATTTCAAGACACGTTTTCCCACGTTTTAAGACATGAACTTAACTGTCCTGAATCTGCCTTACTCTAAGCTGGAAGCTACTGCATCATTAATTAATTTTTGAATTACCATTTCATTTACCATTATTTAATGTGAAGCATAGAGGTTTTTTGTTGGTTTCTTTAAAAATACAATGCCCATTTGCAGCAGGAAAGTAATTAATTTGTGTTATAAATGGATACACAACTGCACATAGTACAAGATACTAGAAGTGAAACATTCTAAAGGATACCCATTAGCTGCAACTACTGCTCGGGCATTATTTAAATATTGCTGACAGTTCTATTTGAAGAATATGCTTATTTTATAACAACACTGATTAGGTATTCTATATGGGCAGTTAATATAGCACACTTCCATGTATCTCATTTGCTTTGACAAGGTAGTTTTTGGTGAAGCCAGTGCTGGAACAATTTCCTAATGACCTCACTGATGTTAAATTTCTCTTGATCGTGATTTCTTGCAGACCTGTAACATCTTGAATGCAGATGACAGTTTTGACATTCACAAAGATGTAGGTTTAATTATCATCTTGATTACTTGAGCTGGAAAGCCAGATGCCTAAATATCATGAAAGGTCGAGTAGAACAAATCCTGATAGTCAGTATCTTTCAGTGTTAGAAATGTTGCTTGGATTGGAAGGTAACTTAGAGAATAACAAGTAATTCCTTTGCGTAACTCTCTTCCTGCACAAAGGAACAATTGTTTAACAACATTTAAACAATGATTTGGTCCTAAAAAAAGAGGAAATTTGAGCTGAAATACCAAAGACATGTAAATCTCCTCAGATAAAAGAGAACAGAAAGGAGACACCAAGATATATAAAGATCTGATAGTTTTTCCCAGTGGCCCATGGCAGGTAACACTCTATTGTTGAGTGGCTCACATAAAGCACAGCAAGCCACCTCTTTAATAGCAGAGAATTTGTCAATATCTGTTGCCTTTATGTGCATGATTTATAAATCTATTTTCTAAAGCAATTTGAGGGTTGTAAAATCACACCATTATTTAGTACACAGCTCCTCATAGATTCTGGTTTATCAAGTGTTAGGTAAAAAGGGAAGAAAGCATCTGCTAATCACTCATTAGCTAGAATAGATTCAAGCAAATTACTGCTATTATGAGTTCTGATCCAAAGCCCATTATAGTTGAAAGAAAAGCTCTCAGACGTTTCAACAGGCTTTTCATACCCATCTGAAATTAATATTAACCAGACTGCTGGAAAATTTACATCTTAATTGACTATATGAAGATCAAGATACAAAAATTTCCAGACTTTAAGACGCCTATAGGAAAGATCAAAATACAGTAGTGGACTGAAACCAGAAATTGCAATAGACACAAGGGATAGGAATTTTTGCTATTTTAGTTTAATCAAGTATGTTGTTGCTGTTGAAAAACAACCAGGCTGAGTTTTTGTTGGTCCATGGTCATCCACAAAAACCAGACTTGCCCCTTAGCAGCAAAATGCTAAACCAAATGAAAAAACCCTCCAAACCACCACCCAAAATGGAAGCAGGGCACACCTGACTGTTCAGAAAACTCTCCCCATCTCCAGATTCCAGCTGGCATCCTACTGCAACAGGTAGGTATTTTAATTATTCTCTGTTAATAAAAATGCTGATATAGTATTTAAAGTATTATTGATCTTTAGTCACACATATTTAATCAGCGTCATACGTGCTTTGTTGGAAAGGAAACCTTATCGAGACCTGACCGTGTTGAACCATGTTGAAGTTATGATTTAGGAAGTGAAGAATTTTTGGCCAGAAACCTTCCTATATACAAAAGTAAAAACATTGCCTGGCTCTCACACTGCTTCCTGCCCACTGAGACCAGTCCAGCAGACTGAGGATGAGTTACTACAGGTTTAAATAAAGACATAGAAATCACGACAACCAAAATGAAGGAGAACTTCCAAGAAGGAGCTGCCTTCATGCTGCCAATAATTTAGCCATTTTGGAAGAATTTCTGTCTAATTTTTGTTTAGGTACCTCATTTGGAGTTCAGCGCTGGCTGGCATGTCAAAGGATTTTGAAAAGCATATTTAGTAGTTTCAGCTGTAGTAAGGAAAAGTGTTGGTAACCTCTGAAGCACAGTCTTCATGGATATACATCCTTTTACATTGCAAAGTGATTGTAAAACATGAAGGTAAGAGCTTCAGGGAACTGGCTGGGTGAAGGTCTGACAGCCAACTGTGGAAATTTTTGGTACACTCAGTCTTATTGATAACTGCTAGCTAACAAAAAGGCTGCAGCAAATCCTCCATTCATTTCCATTTTCACTGGCTTTTCCCAAACATCTGAACAATAGAAGCATCCTGCCTTGTCAAAGCCAGGCAATCCTGTCACTGATTCTTTCCCATGCAGTGATCAGGCTCTACTTTTAAATCCTTGAGATTGCCCCAGTGGCTCCAATTGAGAGAACAGTGCACACCCTTGCTGTTTAGATGGGTAGAAAGCTCTCCAGGCTGAAAGTATTTATACCTGATTTTCCCCCTTTTGTTCTTTTGCCAAAATTGCCCTCTAGCTCAAATAGCCCTTCTCCATCTGGCATTTACTCTTGATATATTTCTAGAGAGAAATCAAATCCTTCTCAACCTTCCTTTTGCTAAGCTGAAACAAGTTCAGCTATTGTAACTCACAATGTGCGCTTTTGTCCTCTGACCACCATCTTAGTCTTTCTCTCATCTCTTGCAGAAACAAATATAAAAACTCACTTTATGGATCATAAATGACAAAATTATTATATACTGTTCCTACTGTTTTCATTCCTCCTTGTCATGTTCTCTCTTGCTTCATTTCAACACACCCTCCCAATAACAATCATCAGTCTCTCCCTCTGCCCAGTCCTTAGCTCATCATTTACTTTCATTCGTCTTTTTTGTCTGTAATTCACTTTTCCCTGCGATGTCCACTCTCTTTCTGATGTAGGCAATGGATATTTTCCAAGATGCCACATTTCTTCCATGAGGTCTTGGGGCTCTGCACAGTTAGGTTACAACATCAGCATTAATGCTGGCAGGAAGAGACTTTAAACACTGGATTATCTTGGGGTTTAAAACTGAAGTCATTGTCCATATGGGAAGCCAGGTGCTTAAGACAGGGCTGTGTCAAACCTCAGCACCCAATTTTGCCAACTCAGCTAAGTATTAAAAATGCTTACAAATGTCACCCTTAATGAACACCAGGGAAAACCATTGGCAATGGCAACAATCAGTGAAAGTGCAGAGCAGTGCACTGCACACCTAACAGTTTACTGGTGTCTTTGGCTGCCCAGTGTGTGTCATGCTCCACTTCCTGGGAGGATATGTACTCCCAGCTCCAGGGGAGCTGATGGATGGCCATCCCTAGAGACCTTCATATCCCTTTCATCTGAATAATGATGGAGCTGCTGGGATGCCATATCACCCTGTGTGCCAGGAAAAGCCTCTCTGTGCCTCTGGGGATGCTCTATAGTTCATCCTAAAAGCCTGAGAAGATGCTCTGTAAAGGATCATGTGCAATACCAAGAGCAATTTGTAGAATTAAATACATACCTTGTTTGGATGCAAATTCTTTCAGGTTATCATTCATACTGTATCACACATGAAAACAACCTTGAAGAGGCAATTGTTGAGCGCTATGCTAAAATTCGTTCGCATCAGAGCTGTTACTGGAGGACAAGAGGATTATTTATGTGCTTTTTTTTCACATAACAGAGTACTTGTCACAGCTGCAGTTGTGGGCTTTTTTAAATCTAATTGCAGACTTGAAATGCTAATGACTGTAAAATTTCACAGACATATTTTAAAAATACAGGTTTTAACATACTACTTTTCGTTGCTTGTGAGGAGCATTCCTTTTGTTGTCTGGGGGTATTTATGTTGAAACTTCCCAGGCAGTCAAAATGCCAAGCTTACTCTATAGAGATGCATCCTTGTAGTGTCAAATACAAATGCATGTAATATTAGGGACTTACTTTGCACATACTGAGGAACAAGTACATTACAGACAAGCATGCTCTCTGCAACCTTAATTTCCATTACTGTGTATTAATTAATGCAGTAAATTGCAGGTTCTTAGGTACGTGATTTTTTCCTGTAGTATTTACATGCCAGGGCAGGCCAAAATTTCAACAATTGTCTAGCTGAAAAGTCTGAATATTTGAAGCTGGCAGGGATGCTTGGATGACCAAAATCCTCAGTCAGAAGTCAGTGAATGTAAATTTGCCCTCAGGAGCAGTGGTCTGTGATGGTGGGGTCAGGTACAGGTATGCAGTTTGGACCAGGCAGCTACTCCATGGATCCTGCAGCTGTTGGCTTGGATGCAGTGGTTCTGGTGGTTCCTATATTTCTATTTTTAAAGATCTTGGCCTTTAATATTTGTATTAGAGTGTAGCTGTGTACTGACTAAAAAAAGCAGAATGAATCCCAGTTGTTGGAACAAATTGCTTTCACAGAGAGCAAAACCAATTGGTTATTAACATAACATGCCAGTAGGAGCATTGCCAGCATTGACTTAGGCCTCCAGGCAATAATGCTGTGCAAATAACACTAGATTGCAACTAAAAGCCTGAAACTGAGGAACAGAAGAGTTTCAGAGCAGGTGTGTAGCAAGCAGAAAACTAATAGAAGAGGGAGACATAGGAAAGATCTCTAACAATACAGAAAGTTTTGGCTTCTCTGAAAAAATACCCTGAAAGTTGAGCTGGCATGTCAGTGCCACAATTTTTTTATGCACATCCATGGAATCATAAAATTTTAAAATTATTAAGGTTGAGGCCATTTCCTTTTGTTTTATTGCTTGCTACTTTCAAGAAGAGGCCAACCCCCAATTTGCTACAAGATCCTTTCAGGTGGTTGTTGAGAGTGATAAGATCTCACGTGAGCCTCCTTTTCTCCTGCCTAAACAGCTACTTCTTGTAAGACTTGTGCTTCAAATCCTTTACCAACTCCATTGCCCTCCCTGGACATGTTCAAGCACCTCGATGTCCCTGAATTGAGGGGCCCAGATCTGAACACAGGATTTGAGGTGCAGCCTCACCAGTGCCGAGTACAGGGGGACAATCCCTGCCCTGGCCACACTATTGCTGATCCAGGCCAGGATGCCACTGGCCTTCTTGGCCAACGGGGCATACACTGGCTCGTGTTTAAATCCATTCAACCAGCACTGCTGGATATCTCTCCAGCCTCTCTTACACAAGCCTGTTGTGCTGCATGGTATTGTAGTGACTCAAGTGCAGGACTTTTACTTTGCCTGAACCTCACACCATTGGCCTCGGCTCACTGGTCCAGCCTGTCCAGATGCCTCTGCAGAGCCTTCCTGCCCTCCAGCAAATCAATACTCCCACCCAGCATGGTGTTATCTGTAAAGTGACTGAGGGTGCCCTCAATCTCCTAATCCATTTAATGGATAAAGATACCAAACAAGCCTGGCCCCAATACTGAGCCCTGGGGAGCCCCACTAGTGACCTGCCACCAGCTGCATGTAACTCCATTTACCAACACTCTCTGGGCCCAGCCATCCAGCCAGTTTTTTACTCAGTGAAGTGTGCACCTCTCCAAGCCATCCACATCTAGTGCACCTGAGGGACTAACTCATTTTCAGATATAGCTGCTCTGCAATTTCTCCGAAAATCAATTTACTGATGTCTGTCTCAGGCTGGGATATCCAATAACAGGCACCTAAAATTGCTTGCTACCTTAGCTACAATCATCAAAGTAAAATCAGAAATCATTTGATGACAAATGCAAATTCAGGGTGGATCAAGCTACAGTCTTGTTACAGGCAAGTTATCATGGATAATTCAAAATTTCTGATCATCCTGATGATGGGAGCTGCAGAGACTTTTCTGGGGGGTTTTGCTCGGTAGATTCTTTAATGTACATCAGTGCTTAGTCAGTGGATATAGGTAATTTTAAAGATATGCTTAGGAGTCTTAAGGATTTAGCAGAAATCTGATGTTTGATATTTTTACAGGCTTCACATACAGGGAGGAACACTCAAAGAGAGCTCCTGAGAGACACTTGCACTGAGCTGCCTGTAATTTTTTCACCAACTGGAAACAGCATGAGCTTAAATGAAAGCAGAAAAACCATGATTCCACAGCTCTCCATGGATTGTAGCAAATCCTTCTGAGGCAGAGCTTATGAGTTTGACATGGCTTCCTCGTAGCTCTGAGATGAGAATTTCTAGTGCTGTACATCTCTGGGCTGTGCCAGAACACAGCTTGGTTCACCACAAGTTCAGACATGTCTCCACAAAGCTCCATTGCATCATGTAAACTCGCCCTTCATGTCCCTCCTGTTACTCTCTGGATGGTGCAAATGTACAGCATAATCAGTTGCATGGAGGCAGAGGTATAAAAAACAATAAGTGATTAGGAGAACATTGCAATTAATCACAAGAATGCAGGCTCAGTGAACTCTTCTTGTCATTTTTAACGAACAATACGTTATAATTAGAGACACCCAAGGGGAATTGTAAGTACTTGCCAGTGCAGAGATGTCAACTACGAGAGTACCTCATGAAGAGCTTGTTCTCACCATTTGTTAGGCTGTTTGAGATTTCTTCATGAACCATATGCTGTGCCTCAGTGGTGGCTAGAAAACATGGAAGAAAAGAAAGTGAAAAAAGAAAGGAAGAAAACTAGATCCAAACTATTCCTTTACATTCCTTTAGAACTTCATGTTGTTCCATAGGGTCTGCAAGAACTGTGAAAGTAATGTGGAAGGAATCCCTCTGTGACGTTCAAATTACCGATGTCTCATTGCAGGGATACCAAACAAAACACCAGCAATAGAAATGTATTTCCCTTAAAAAATGACATACTGAATTTTACAGTAGGGGATATCAGAATGCAAAATTCTGCACACCCAGCTTGGATGAAAAGCAGTGTCTGCATAATTCATCTCTGTGTGATGGAGTCTGATACACACAACCTAAGACATTAGTTATGTCAACTTTGATGATGCTTCGTGTGATTAATTTATGTGACCCATATGCAAGGTTAACAGGTTTTCCCACAGATGTTTCCCGTTTTCATTAATTTGATAAGCCACCCATTCTGTATACCATCCATCAATGTATAGTTTTTCAGAATTTATTCTTCCACGAATAATTTTCCCCAATAATTTGCTAGTGTGTGAACTATACACCAAATGATATTTTACTTCAGGTGAAGATTAACAATATTTTAAGACATAGAAACTTGCTGTTATTTCTCCAAATGTGATTTAGAATGGATTTAATATATTCTTGTTCACACAGAGATTTTTTCCTTTGGAGTTCCCAGGTTTCTCAGGGTTCCTGGACTTACAGAGCTATAGGAAATGCAGCACAGTCAAAATGGGTTCACAGAGGGAAAGTCCTCCAACCAATATGATATCCTTCTTTGATAAGGTCACCTGTCTTGTGGAAGAAGGAAAGGCAGTGAATGTAACTTTTCTGGATTTTAGTAAGACTTTTGATTTTGTTCCTCACAGCATTTCTCTGGACATTAACAATGTGCTTTAGCTTTCAGTCAGCCCTCATGTGGTCAGGCAGCTGGATAAATTATCTTTGTAAATCCCTTCCTACAGAAACAGTGTATTCTAATAATGTATGTGCTATTACGTTACATTGCTATAGTATTTGTATACATATTTATCATGTACATAAAATAAAAATATAATTGTATATTTATTATTTCACAAATTTATATATGCACCTTTCTAAGTTCTTACTACTAAACTGTAGATAATTAGGACAAAGTTTTCAAACTTGCTTCCCTAGATTCATGTGTTTGTTTTCAAGCTACTACACCTTGGATGGCATTTCTAGCAGACTTTCAATAATATTTAAAAGACATCCTGACATTTTGAAGAGCAGGGAAGCAAAGCTACCTCCAGTTTCTGTGGGATAGCTGGTGATTTGATTTGTTTAGTCAGACAATATCTATAAGTCTCATTCATATACACTAGTGTTCAGAGGAAGAAGAAAATTGTTGAGATCTTGAAGTAAGAGCCTGACAGCATGCTTAAGTGCTTTTTTTCCCTTGGAGATTACAACTTGCATGAAATGTGACACAAAACTCTCTAAGCTAGGATAGAAATTCAAGAAGGCTGGAGAATAAGAAAACAACACTTTAAAGGGCCTTTCTGAATATTTATCTTGTTTGGGAAGTATCTTAGTTCATCCTCAGGGTCAAAGACTCCTGAGCATCTAATTCAAAAAGTTAAGCATGGTTAAGTGCTTTTTTCCACAGAGGCTCCCTTCCTTCAGTCATGTGTCTGAGAAGAGCCATCAGGCATTGCCCAAAGAGTTTTGTAAGCAGATGTAAGGAATAGGAACAACACATTAGTGAGCTTTTGTTTAGGATTGAAAAACAAATAAAGATGGTAGTTGTGCACAGCACTGCTTGAGAAGAGTGATAGAGATGACCATTAATCACCTTTTCTGAATTTTAAGAACTTCAGGCACATTCATTTTCAGTTTCATGGACAGCCCAAACTGCTTTTAAGCAGTAGGGCTACCAAGCTCCTACCTTTACCTGGTGGCATCCAGAAGTACTGCGGCTTGTAATTAGAAAGAAAACAAATCTAAAAGAGAGAAAGGAGGAAGATGGGATGTGCTATAAAAAAAGGTGGATACAAGTAGTCCTTGTGGTCACAGGCAATCATCATGACTATCCACACAGTGTGAGGAGGCATTGCCAGGCTGTCCTGACCTCAGGAAATACTTTGAAGAGGATTTCTAATGAAGATACAGGTCATGATAACGAAATAGAGCCAGTAGCACGGTGACTGAATGAATAATAAAAAACAGGATTTTTTACAGAAAAAGAAAGATGCTGCTTAAAATTGTTGCCACCATTTCATTTTTGGATAGATTTTGGACTCTTAAATACCTACTTTTGGATCAAAGGGAAAAGAAAACATTTTATACCACTGAGGCAAAGTAGCATTTTTTTGTGATTTCCAGTTAACGCACTTTTTACTAAGGCATTGAGCAGAATTTTCCCTCTGTGTATCTCTTTCCCTTTTGCACGCATGCACTTATATAACCTGTTTAAATTGTAAACATCCCAACAAATGGAAGATCCCAACAATACCATGGGGATGGTATGAATCTGTGCCCACCCAGCTGAAGTGAGTGTTGCTGTTGCTATTGTTGTTCTCTGTCCCCAAAGTGCTCTTCATCTGTGGTGGCCCTTGGGAGGAAACATGCAAATATATACAGACCCTTAGGACGAAGACACAAATGACCATATGGCCACATTTTGTAACTAGATGCTAAAATTGCTGGTTCAGAAAATCACTAGCTTCCACAGCTCCATGGTCGCAGAGCAGTGTGTGACAATGTTAGGAAGCAACATTTTTCCCTGAGAAAATGGTCTCCATGTCAGCCCAACCCTACTGACTTCATTACACTCGTTGTTGATTTACACCCCTGCAGCTCAAAAAAAAGTTAGACTTACTGGGGCAAGAACTTAATAGTAAAAAAATGAAAACAGCAAACAAAGAAACAGATGACAAATTACAGAGGAGAACAAAATGTTTATGATGTAAGAGAAACATCTGTTGTCCAGGTTATCCTTAAAGTGCAGATGGTCTGAGTTTCCTCTTCATCTGAATTTGGAAAATTACAGAAAAAAAATATTAGTTCAGTGTAAATATAGCACTGTGAATGCCTTGTGCCTTTTTCCAACATTTTAAAAATTGCCCAATTGTGTTATGCCTTTGTTACACTGTTCAAAAGAAAGCAATGATTCTTTTTTTGGGATCATAGTAGTCAGACAGAGCATCTGATGCCCTCATTCACAAAGACATCAAAGACCGAAGTTGAGGTAGAGTGAAAGTTGGGCCGTTGATGATGCAAATCTCAATAAAGAACACTTGTGCTTTTAGTCATTTGTCCCTCTGGAATAAATAGTTTTATTTCACAGCAAAACGTGTGCCCAAATGAGAAGCTGAACAAGATGTCCCTCACAAAGGTCTTCTGCTCTCTGAGGAGTGGGTCTTTGTAACGGTGAATACCAATCATCTCCACCTTTCATATTCATTCTATTGCTGTTATTGTCAGGGAGGAAGGTTATTTATTTATTATTTTTATGCTCTTCAACAATCTTGAGAATAAATACTCGACTGCATTAGGTTGACTAAGATTTGTAAAACGTAATGTGCCCCTTCTCATATGTGCTGTCTCACCAAAGTGTCTCAGAGTCTGAGTTAGAGGGAAGGAATCACTTCTCTGCCTGCATTGACTCACAGAGGAGCTTAGGTGAACATCTTAGAGCAAATCACTAACTTATAGCTGGAAAGGTGACCCTTCACCTTCCTCACATTCCAGTGCTTGGCACAGATTGGGAAAATGGCTGGTAAACAGTCTGGCTCTGCCTCATCTTCAGCCACAAGAATCTTCCTGTAAATAGATTTCCAAAAGTCTACTAAAATATGGATTTCTATTTAAACCATAATATCAGCAGGTAATACACCCTGAAATCTTTTAGATTTCTCTTTTACAGGCTTAACATGTGCTTGTGTTCTCCTTATCTAACTCAGCTGGAGGAGATACACAGGTTCACCCTGGGACTCAAGATGTTTTCTAACCAAAGTACTTGTCAAGATATTCTCTCCTCTGATATGTGCTACTCTCCTTAGAAGAACAAGGGGAGGGTTCAACCAGGGACTATATTTTTATTGGGACTCTCTTAAGGTGCTCATGCTGTTTTCCTGGGCATTGTACCTAATTTTCAGAGGTAGACTTCCTCACAAAGAAAAATTAAGCAACTTAGTGACTCTCGTCCTTTCTTTGTGCTCTCTGGACATTCCTCATCTACCCTATTTTCTTCATAGAAATCTAGGCTTCATATTCAGACACCTGATGGTAGCTATTTCTGTATCTGAAGGTCACTTCAGGAACCCACTGATTGAAGATGATCTATCAGTTTCATAAATACACTCCAGTCCCATCTGCATCTAGGGAATATCTGTGCCTGCAGTCATAGATGGAAATCCAGTAATTATTTATCTAATAAGTTGTGAGGCCATAGAGGCTAGAATACATCTTACTGCAGAGGAGAAAAAAGCTTTTCTTGAATAAAAGCAATTGCAAGATTTGACGCTGTGCAATATTAAAAACGTAAAGAAGCCATCTGTTTTCCTTTCATGGAGAATGATTTTGTGTGCTATGAAGTCATTAATGATGTATACTGGAAGAGTTTTCTACATTTATTTGAAGTGAAGCTAGCACTGTGCCTAATGGAACACCAATTGTGGTCCCTAGAAGTCAAAATGCTGTGGAAATAGATAAATGAGTTACCTAGCTATAAAAAAACCCATTACCACATTCATGCATTCCCAGTATAGAGAAACACAGCAGGATGCAAAAGCCATATTTTTTTGAGAAAATCTTCTATGGCCTCTCTCTTTATGTGTCTGTCTTTAGCATGGGTACACAGATGCCATTCATATATATTCTATACAAACCAGTAAGCAACATTCCATTTATAGTTTACTTGAGGAAGCTGATTAAACAATGTTTTGTTACACCTATCTATGAGCTTACTTACATACAAGCAAAACTCTGTATATAGATTGACTTTGTAGAGGTTGAATTCAAACATGTGAAAGACTGAGCTATAAACACCCAGCTAAAGCAAAATCTATAAACTGTTTAAAGGGCATTAGTGCTCCAAAGTTATACAATAAAAATAGATGGCATTATGCAGCTCAGTATACACTGCCTCTCATTAACTCCAGCACTGGCATACATGGAACTCGTGAAGCTAAAATAACACTACTATCATTGCCAAAAAAAGCACTCATGAGCTGGGAAAACTCAAATTTTGCTTGCATAATCAAATGTAACACCTCTCCTCTACGGTGTATGCCATATGAGAGCATCTTTACATGTTCTTGACACTACTTTTCCATATGATACTGGCAGCATTTAGTATATGTGTCATCAGAGACTGATTCACACCTGATTCTGACACTGCTGATCTTTGAAATCATTACATCTGCAAACAGCATTATCTCAATTTTTTACAGTAGCTTCACATGATGACTTCATAGCTTGAAAAATAATAATAAAAAACATCCAAAACACAAACAAACAAAAGCAAACCACAAACAGAAGAGAAATCCAAGGCTCCTTTGTTCACTATCCTTTTTGACACAGGTTTGTGACCCCTCCTTTCAGAAGGAGCTGTGGACTAAATGGAACATGTTTTATGAAATTCTTTTAAAAATCTGTTCTGATGCCCTAATGATGTACACCTGTTGAATTACTGCTTTGTCATTGGTGGTGTTGAGAGCAGAAATTTGAAACAGGAGAACAGAACAGGAATTTTAAATAAGAGAAGGCAAAGAGTGAATAAGTGAGGCTGACACCAACAGGAGCTCAGAAAAGAGCTGAGCCATAGAATCACAACTCTTGGCCCTAACTCATAAGCCAGGAAGAAACATCAGCCCAAAAATGGGCCTAGCTTATTTCATTTGCCTCAAAATTTTGGAAGCATGACAAAAATCATGTCTTTTAGACATAAGGAGAGACAGGTTTCAAATTTCAGGGCAGACAGGGTATGTACTCAGGACTAAACTGATTACAGTCAGACTCCATGAATGAGACAAGAGTCCTGAGACTAAAGAGAAAGAGGCAGCAAGGGAGGTGGTATCTCTTGCCACTGATAGCTGAGGTGGAAGCTATCCTTGGGTTTTTTACTTCTTTAACCTGTAACAGCTGGAGGTCAGCTCTTTTTCTTGCATATTCCCTTAGGTTTTCCCAAGAAAAATACAATCTCTTCCTTAACCTGGAGAAATAAACCTTGACTGGCATATATACCAAAATTCAGTCATTTTTTTCAGTCATCTAGAATCTGTTCCTTGTGAATGGTGCAACACTGAACTTCATGCTTATCTCAGCTCTCAATGTGGCTGTTTCACTGTCCAGTGAGTTCACTTATTTGAGAGTATCCAGACATACTGTACTTCTTATTACCAAAAATACCAGAGCACAAATGGCTTTAAGGTCACCTTAAACCTGAATGAATATACTGGAGACTGCCACCTCAGGCTGTCACCCTCTGGCCCAAGGAATAGTGTGCTAAAGGTAGAAATGTTTGGAGGACCTCGTGGGGAAGACAAAGAGGAGAAACCTGCACTCCTGAGTGTGTGTCACTCTGGTTGTTATGTGCAATGCTTTGGGAATTAGTTTTGTCTTGTTCTCAAATATTTGCATTCTCTTCATACATAATAGAGCTTTTCTTTCTTTCTTTCTTTCTTTCTTTCTTTCTTTCTTTCTTTCTTTCTTTCTTTCTTTCTTTCTTTCTTTCTTCTTTATTTCTCTTTCTCTTTCTCTTTCTCTTTCTCTTCTCTTCTCTTCTTTTTTTTTATTACTGTTCTCTTTTTTGCTTCTTTCTCATGACATTGAGACCATGGTAGTAATTTCAGCTCTGAGTCACAACAAGAGTAGCCTTCAACTTCTGTCACTTTGATGTATGGCTTTTCAGAAAGATTCAATTTAAGATTTTCCCAGGACTTTGAAGAAATTAATACTTAAATCCTATAGATGTAGCAGAAGCTTAATGCATCTCCTTATTACAGTCTCCCTGCTCCTAACTTGTGGTCATTGAAAGAGTATATTTCAATATTTTCCTCTTTCATGCTACATCTTTCAGTGTGCTTCTACTTTAGTTCAAAATGCTTTCTGTTAATATGAAATACAGCTAATTTTTTTTCAGCTTGTGGTGTACCTCATTTGGTGAAACCTTATCAACATAATTGTAGATGAGTTTACACTGAATGCCCAGAAATGGATGATCAGTCTAAAGTATCAGACTCAGTCCTTGGCATAAAACACCTGACAGTCCTGGGACCCAGACAATATAATGTAGTCTCATCTGAAATCTGATTAATAAGCTTGATGTCCCTATGAGCTGGAGGCTTGCACTTAACAATGACTGGGAGAGGCAGCTAGAAGTGAAGTGAAGCAAAGCATGGTCTGACCCTGAAGGGCAATATTAAGTATTTTGGTTTGCTTCCCTGAACATCAGAAAGACAGGATGAAATATTTTAATTAACCTAGCTTTTGGCTTTGCAAGCTTGGTCCAAACTTTTTCCCTCTTGTAGAAACAGACTTGCTCTTCATCCATGCTCTTCCACCAGATGTCTCTCCCCTGGCCTTTCCCAGGCAGAAGTAATTTTAGCAAAGGTACAAAAATCTACCTTGGCAAACAACTTGCACTGCTAAAAATAATCTCCCCTATGCACTTAGCAGACAGGCAAAGACTACACAGAATGTGTACATATTGATCCTATCATTCACATGTCAGAAGTAATTGCTCCCTCTGAGCACATTTATAGATCTATACTAACTCCTGGTTTCCTCACAGCAAGTCAGGACTGAAAAAAATCTTCCATAAATCCATGTGGTTTCTGGAGCACATGGAGAACCACAGAAGTTCCTGCGGCAGATCTGGCAGAAGCTGTTCAAATGGGACAGACTCTTCGGATAATCAGTGTTGACACAAAGCTTCACAAGCAGCTGGAAGTGCAGGAGAGACCCTGAGCATGTGTTTCTCTGGGCTTCTCACAGGACTGCTGATGCTAAGCACAGAGTATAGTTTGTTTCTACCAAGTTTTCATGCTCTGTACCTTTTTCTTCAGGGAACTGTGAGCCTAACCTCTCTTCCCTCAGTCATGCTCCAGGTTCGAACAGCTACAGTTTCCATGGGATTTAGAAACACCTGGAAATCTGGAAACTGATTTATTTTTTTTCAGGTTTTGAGGAGATTTGCTGAAATTTAGTCTCATCCTGGCTGACATATGTGAAAGGCAAAAAGTCACCTGGTCTCTCCATTCCCCACATTGGACAGAAACAGATTTTTCTGATGTCTCTCACTGTGGCTGACAAGATCAGTCCATGGACTATGGCAGTTCACTGGTAGTGTTATAGTGCATAAGGAGCCAGCTGCTCTTATCAGTGCAATGTGAGGTTTCCCAAAGATTATAGCTCTGAAACCTCCTCCATTTCTTCTCCAGTGTCTCCACAAGTCAGAGCCACCCAAGCCTGTTACTGGTGGAAATGTGCAGCAATTAATATCAAAGCCCAGCTCACTCTGGGTATGTCTGCAGAGCTAGAGAAAAGCTGGACAAAGGCTGATTCCTGGTTCCATAACCAAATGGGAGGTTTATAGTGCCCTTACAGGAAACTTGTGTTGAAGGCAGACAGTCTGAGGACAACAGAACAGAGTTAGAGAATGAGGTAATAGTTAAACAAAAAATATTTAGAAAATATAATTTTAAATTGATCCCTGCTCCCTGTATCCATGTCCTCAGGTTCAAGCACCTGTGACCAAATGAATCCTGTTCTCCAGCTCTGGCAAAACACCTAGCTCTCTCGGGTAGTGCAAGGCTTTCCTCCTCCCTCCCCCCAAATACCTAAAGCCAGAGTAACAAAGCCTCTTTTGAGAGAACTGAAAACTTGTCCCTTGGCATGTTTGTTCTAACCTTCTGAATCAGCCTTTCTCATGGGACACGGTACCTGACACTTTGATGTGACAGGCAGCAAACAGACAACACCAGGACTGCTGCCAAAATTGCAGCCTACAACTGTGTGGCCACTGAGGATATGCATTGTTAAATCAACAATTAAAAAGCAGGAGCACCTTGAACATCTGAAATCTTCATAGGTGTCTCTTTACTACCACTGCTTGTATGCCATGATCTAACTTGAGCTTAACTGAGATCAACTGAGCTCCTGAGAGAGGTTTGGCTGCAGCTTATAAGGTAGCATTGAGAATAAAGAATTTACTTGGTTTTGAAATAGAAAACATTCACTGTTGTATTCATACCTGCCATGGCTGACTGGGAGCACTGATGGGTGGGGAATCACAGGACATGAGGAGGTGACAGGTGACACTTGGTTCACTAGCAGCTATTCACTTTCACAGAAGTGCTAGAGTAGGAAGGGACCTCTGGAGATCTTCTGGTCCAAGCCCCCTGCCAAGGCAGGATCACATATCAGGAACACATCCAGCTGGGACTTTCTGCCATTACGTTTAAGAAGCTGTCTGTAGGAAAGCCACAGAGACAGGAAGAGAGAAAATAAAAATCAAGAGAGAGCAAGAGACTCAGGTTCAGGGGCAGATAACTCAAGAAATTACCTCTGTCCAGTTCTGCTGATCATCTAATTAACCTTAAGCAATTAATGTCAGAGTGTGGGAACAGGGAGGGGTTTGCACTTCATTCTATGCCTGAGGCACTGTAAATGTAAAATAAATGTAAATGAAAAGGTCAAAGTATTAACGGGCATTTAGATGGGAGAGATTTAGAGGAGTTTCCACCTGCTGTTCCAAGAGCCAAAGAGATAATTTGTCTAAAAACAAAAACTTCCTGACTCCAAACCCAGCAAACTTCCCCCTTGTCCAAAAGAACAGTGATAAAAAATTCCTCCCTCAAAAATGAAGCATTGGTGTGATTAATTAGCATCAAAATACTGGTTAAGCATCTTGCAGTAAGGCAGGGGTTTTTTGCTAAAATTTTGTATGAAGAATTATATCAAATTAATTATTGTCAAACACAGAAGAAAAACAAAAGCACCAAACAATCTCATGCTTCTATGTATGTATTTTATGTGAAGGACGCAGGGCTGGGAGGGCTAGGAGCCTGGCATCTGCCTGCTTAGCTTGTAATGGTAATTGCTCAGGCAGCCATCTGCCAAATGTGCTGTCTTGCAGCTCACTACATCTCTCAGACAACGTGTATATGACTGGCAGTTATGGTGCTGTTTTTGTGGCAGGGGAACTTAGGCAGACACGTAAGGAGATGACAAAGTTTAGGCCTAGAAAACCACTGAAGTGCAGAATGAATGCCCATGTACAACAGCATGTGCTGTTCTGGGGAGGAGCATGGGGACTGAAAATGGCTTTTTCACAAACATCAAGGAAGACACAGCTTAAGTATAGGAGGGATAATAGCCATCATGGCTCAGACTGAAGACCAAGAAGCCCAGGAATTTTGTTCTATGGGTACTCAAGAGCAGAAGAAAAAGGCATGCAGACAGGTACTTTCCAGAAGTGCCTCCCAACTCCAACAATATGAGACGGGTTGAAACCACCCTGAACAAGATGGTGCCTGTATGTGCAGGAGACTTTAAGGACTTTTATAGTGCTATTTCTTCCCAGCTGCTTTTAGGGACAAAGTAATATTCAGGGATTTATCATAAAATCATAAAATAATTTGCATTGAAAGGGACTTTTAAAAGTCATCTACTCCAGCCCTCCCATAATAATCAGGGACGTCTTCAAATAGATCAGGTTACTCAGAGCACATACCAATCCAAGCTGGAATGTTTCTAGGGATGGGGCATCTCCCACCTCTCTGAGCAACCTGTGCATGTTTTGCCACCCTTATAGTAAAACATTTCTTCACTGTATCTAATCTGAATCTACCCTCCTTTAGTTTACAATTATCACTCTTTGTCCTGTCACTACAGCCCTATTAAAAAGTCTGTCCCCATCTTTTTTATAAGCCTGCCAGAAGTATGGAAATTTTGCAAAGAGGTCTCCCTGGAGCCTTTCTTCTCCAGACTGAACAACCTCAACTCTTTCAGTCTATCTTCATTGGAGAGCTGTTCTAGCCCTCTGGTCATCTTTGTGGCTCTCCTCTGGACTTGCTCAGCAGATCTGTATCCTTCTTATCTTGGGGACCCCAGAGCTGGATGCAGTTCTGCAGGTGGAGTCTCATGAGAGCAGAGTGGAAGGGCAGAATCACCTCCCTGAACTTGCTGGCCATGCTGCTTTGGATGCAGCCCAGGACATGATTGGCTTTCTGGGCTGCAAGCGCACATTGCTGTGTCTTTACCAGATTTTCATCCACTGGTACCATCTCCTTCTCTGCAGGGCTGATCTCAATCCATTCATCTCCTAGCCTGTACTGATCCTGGGGATTGCCCAGATGAAGGTGCAGGACCTTACACTGCGATTTAAGGATGTGTTCAATCTGCCCAGCATTTTTTTTTCAGAATGTTTGTGCTTAACCTGTTTGCAGCACAAGAGGAAGAGCTGACTGAAATACCATGGTGTGCAATCCAGATTTTATGACTTTTTCAGGCCATATTAAAATTGTTACCACATTTGAAGAGGTTGACCTTTGAGGATCAGAACATCCTAAAGCACTGCATGCTTGGATTTATTTATAACTTCTGCAAATTGGTATTATGATAAATGTATGACTGCTGGAAAAGAGCTGAGGTAGGCAGAGGTATTTTCTATATCTGTCTCCCAAAGAAAGTCTTGTATATCTCTTTGGACATGATTAATTGTTATTGCCTGAATTCTTACAGAAGACCTATAGCTGAAGAACTGTCAGATTATTGAGTATCCATTTAATTCTGCCTCAAAACCCTACACTTCCATAAAATGTCGCACACAACTTCTCTGAATCTTCATAAGTCAAGATTTCTTTTAGTTTGCTTACTCTCTGATGGGTATAAATTTGAAACTTTAAAATAAGTGTGTTTGAGTAGTTCGGGAGAATAGAGAAACAGAAATAAATGAAGAATGGAACTTTTGTCTTTACAGAGTACAGAAAGAGTTGCTTTGTTTTATAGCTCACATATGAGCTTGTTCTGCCTCAGTTCTGCTGAAGACCTGCAAGCTAATTAGTGAATCAATTGTGTCTTTATTACACTGATAAGTGCTATCTTCCAAGGCCAGCAAATGCACTGAATTTTCACACTAATTGTCCAGAATCACTGCAAATTCTTTTCTCAAGTTATCTGGCTACAAGATAATACTCAATATTTATGGTCACAAGGTAAGCCTGATGGTTTTCTGATGTCAGTCTTCTATATTCTCACTGGTCAGATCAACTCTGCTCATTAATCTCAGGGAACCACTTGTGCTATTACAGAATCGCAGAAATATCAAGATTGAAAGAGACATTCAAGATCATCTAGCCCAACAATTATATATTAGTGATATATAGTTGATGTGGTTGATTCTGGGCATTTTCCACTCCTCTGCCCTTTTCCAATCTCTTATCAGGAGCTAGAAACTAGTTTTTTTTTAACATCTTAGTAATATGCTCCAACATTTCCTCAGACAGAAAGCAGTATCTTAAACTTGATAGCCAGGAACAGAGGTGTTGTGGAAGCAGGTGCTGTGAAAAATACACTGAGGCTGACACCGAGCAGCTGAAAACCTAGATTGATGTGCTTTCACTCAAGACCAGAAAAAGACCCTTCCTACACATGGAATGAAGAACCCCATCCACACATCCCACCCTAAGGAGGGGTTACTGGGTGGTGAAATGTGCTTTTAGTTAGTTTTGGCCCACAGGTTTTATCATGTCTCAATATTTCAGTCAGCTACAAGAAGGCAGGAATTTACTTAGTAATTTACTGACAGACATTGATCCTCTCCATGTCTATTATCCTGGAGGAAAACTAGGTGACCGTGTTGAAACAACAATCCTGAGTCTTTCTCTGTATCTCCATGAAATTTGTCAATCAACTCACATTGTAGTAAAATTGAGATCTGCAGTGGTAAATAGAGTACACACAGTACTCTTGGGAAAATGCACATTTGTGTGTCTAATCATTCAAACTCCTCTCTCTGCAGTCTTGAGATAGTTTCTTTGTTAAGGGAAATACAAACCCCAAATAGCATTGGCACTTGTCTTGTGTGGTGGAAGGATTTTTACACATCCCTTTTGGTTTGATGGGGAGTAGGAAAGAAGGAGATCTTCTGGCTGGTTGAGACTGTTTTATTTTTAATTGCCATGGATTTCAGAGTGAAATAAATGTTGTGATATTCTATTATGATTGTGTAGATCATACACTTTAGCTAGATATGTAAAAGGAACTGCCTGTACAGGGAAGGACCACAGGTTCAGTAACTGGTATTCTGGTAGAGCTTACGCTGCCCCATACTCTACAGTAATTTGGTCCTGGAATTCTACAATTACTTACTTCTGCAATTCAATGCCAGTTGAAATAGTAATTTATTTCATATGCCAGTCTTCTGGGTTTTGACTTTTGTTTGAGTTCTGTTGTGTAATTTTTAATCCAGATTTCTTCGAGAATGCATACAATATTCAAATGCCCAAAACAAGAATCACACAGACTGGGACCAGTAACAGGTCTGTGTCTAGACCTTCTAGGGTATAGAGTGAAGAACCCAAGATTCCTCCTGTAACACAACTCAAATCTCATTCTGCAGGATCTGGAGACACCTGATGTTTACACTTCAGGTTTAGAGTCATTGGTGAAGGTCTTTATGTAAGGTTTTGTTTATAACTGTAATATTTTCCTTTAGAAAAGCAAAAGACTGTAATTTTTTTTTTTTTTGGTACAAGTTTTGAAAACAGCTCAAAGTTACCTTAAACCTGCAGTTCCAATGAAGATGCAGCATTATGGATAAATGATGGTAAGTAGTAAATTTCTTTGCAGTCACAGTTGATTAATTTTGCTGTTAATAAAGAAGTACAACTAAATAGAGTATCTGATAACCTTTTTTGCCCATGAATGAAGCAGTTTTGTGATCTATACTCAGGAAAATTTTCAAAATGTCTTTACTAACCATCTTTGAAGAATAAAAATAATTCAAAATAAACTAAGAGTAATTTAAAGAGAATGCAAAAGCAGATGCCATCACCCTCTACTTCCGGGTAATTAAAAACAGATGTTTTACCTACTCTTAAATATTTCACATAGACCTCAACTATACCACATGATAATAAACCCCATACTTAGTGTTGGCTGGCTTAAGAGAATCAAGTTTGTTAAAATGGCATGATTATATTAGGAAAAATATTTTTGGATGAGTTACTAGTTTATTCAAATGTTGTGTAAAAATGTACATATCCTGAAGGTCAGACTGTATAACATGTGTTCCAAACAGGCTGAATTCACCCTGGCAATATCACGATCCAAAGAGTTCACTGAATCAAGCTTGTAGATACAGCTAGATTCCAAATTTAAATTAGGAGAAGTTATTACAGAAATAAAAACACAAACTTTTTGGAATTAAAGCCACTTGTGAAACTTTTTTTTTTTGCATCTAACAGAGCAAGTTAAAAGTCACTGTGATAAATAGAATACGCAGTCCTTACAAAATCCAAATGGTCCTTATTACCTCTACATCATTAACATTTCCTTCTCATAGGCTATTTCTTAAGCACTGTGGGCTCTCATCTTCTGATCAGCAAAGATGACTACATTCAGTGAAATACCATCATGCTCACACTTGGGATAAATTCTCCTCAGGTCACGAATAAAATGTATTCGGCTGCTACTGTACTGATTCCCCAGAGAACACTCATGGCAAAGCCAGCATCTAATTCTCCTCTTTAAACTTCTTACTGCAGATTGTAGGGTTTTTTCTAGTTTGGTTTTAACTTTCATTTTTCAGTCACTGAGGGGTCAGATGCTGCCCCTAAATTATTCTTATAAGAAATGATTCAGACAGGGACAGGACCATTGTTATCCCAGCTTTTGATACCATCACTCCAGCATCACTGTGCCCCTTAACACAGTCCTACAGGATGATCCAGCCATGTGTATGTAGACAATCCATTTAGAGTAATGTTTGTAACAAGGCAGGGATGGCAGAAGGGATTTAGTGTCACATACATTTGAATTTATGTTTCTGCTTAGACTGATGGCAGAATCTTTATTTGCCCCCAAAGTCCACTCAGTAGCCAGAACTTACTTATACAGTGTTGCAGGGACAAGTGTTGTAATGTCCTACATAACCAGGGGAACTCTGTAAGCTTGACTGGATAGCATGTGATTGACATGACCTCAGACAACCTGCTTAACTCACATGGCAGTAAATTCTTGACACTGAAGGCAGCCTAAAGCGACCAACCAACCTGCTGGCTTGGTGAGTCTTGAAAGATGAGCTTGCCCACACGCTCTTTTCTGATTTCCTACGGAGGCACCAGTTAAGCTATTGGGAGGTGGAAAGGACTTAAGCCAGCATTTTATTTCGTTCAGGTCTCACTCTTTTTGGATAGCTGCAAAGAGTCTCTAATCCTTATCTTTTGGTATTACCAATAAGGCCAGAACCACACTCTATTCTAGCTATTAGCTGCAAAGGCAGGGCTGTAGTAATCTTGCTGATATGTACAGATTCCTCTTCCATTCAGCAGAACCTCAGGCTCACAGAAGATGGTGCAGCGGTTTCTGGGAGCTCCAATTCCATTGGAAGGGCTTTGGACAGCATTGGAAGAGACAGAAGAGAGTGATGACATCAAACAGGAATACAACTGTGGTGGCAAATTAATTTTTGGATGTCCTTGGGCTGATGCAAATTGCCAGCTTTTTTTAACAGTAGCAATTTCCCATGTTATGGTGCCCTAAATGCCACTATATTTAAAATACAATATTTCACAGCCCTACAAATATTGTCTCAGAAGCACAGAAGCAGCTTGTGAATCACCAAACTTTATTTGCAATCTGATCATGGTTTTAATGTAAATGGCATTTTCTTAGCATTTATCAGTTTGGTTAAAGATGAGAAAAAAATTTCATGTCAGCTTTCTCAGTATGCCCTCTCCCCACTTTCCTCACTTGTCTGCCTCATGCACCCCTTTATCACAGAGCCTGATTCATTGTGCAAACTGGATGGAAAATAACAGAGCCTCAGCCACAAGCTTGCTTGGCTGAAGTGACATTTCTTGTGAATGACCATAATGCAAGTGGCATTTACACGACAGCATTTTGAAAAGGCAACAAATGATGTAGTGCTGTCAAACAACTTTTTTTCCTGCATTAAAGAAGGATGGACAGTTGCCATTCAACTCATGACTATCAAAATACTTCTATTTAGAGTCAAAACATCTGCTGCTTTTATATTGCTTGATTTTGTGATCTACTTAGCCCTGTCTGATTAAGTGCTTGTCAGAAACTGATGTTGAAAGTGATGTGTTTAACACATCATTCCCCACTCTGAGATTCAGAGAGACGATTTTCTTCTCTTCTGTAGGAAGAGGGAATGAAGCATGTTGGTCTGAGCAGGGTTCAGAGCTGTACCTAACCCAGATGTATTTGGTCTCTTAGTCCCGTAGACCACAGTCAAAAACAGTTTGCCAAGCCTGCTGTGGCTCAGACCACAGACCAAGCAAATACACGCTGCCTGTTCTTTTCCATTCAGAGGGATGCCTACCTTAATGAACTAGGGAAAAACATGAATTCTTGCTGAAAGTGTGCATTTTAGCAGGGTCCTGGATTCACCACAAGTGTGGCTTGGCCTACATCAACCCTTTTGCCCAACTTCTTGTCACCTGTCTATGGAAAAGAAATCCAAATGCTCACTCAGGCTAAGAAAAAAAAAAAAAGGAAAGAAAAAAAAAAAGCAGCCATGCTCCAAACCACATCTTGATGTAAAGATTTGGGATTGAAGATTAGTTTGCCTCAGGCCATGAGTGTCTGGGAGAAAAAATGGTGTTCTAGTATCGAACTAACCTCTGGATCCGCCTCTGTAGGCTTAGTTCTTTCTCCTGTGATTCAGCCAAGTTTTATAAAAACATGTCACTATTAGACCTGAAGTAATTAGAGGGCTTGGAGCTGCTGCTGTAAATAGAATTTTATTCCAATCATTGTTCCTCATTACACTAACTCCTGTAAAAGGCTTTATCAATCATTCCCTGTGACAGTCTCTAATTCTCAGCTTCCTTGACCACTGCTGTATGTCATTTCTTGTCATGTAACTAAATAGGACATGACATTAACAAGACAGAGGCCTATAACTTGAATACGTGTTTAGTAGAACAGAGCATTTGCTCCATTAGGGCCAGGGCATCTTGATTGCTTTATGTAAATTAGAGGGACTACTGCCCCAACTATATTTCTAGGTGGGGATGTGTGGTGGGACCTCTCCCTGTGAAAACAAAGACTCACAAGTTCAGCCACATTTGAACTCTTTTTGAATTTTATTGCTGTACCAGTTCAGTTCCCCAGGATGACATCTGGTAAAAGAATTTATTTTCAGATACATCAAGTTTTCACTCTTTTCAACCCAGGCATTTAGAAGAGATCAAAATGCTATACCTCCTACTGCTAACTTGCTAGTTGCAACTCTTAATCCAGGCTTTTTAACAGATTTGACTGTCTGGGTTATTCCGTTTTATAAAATTTGAGGGGTGGGCATATGATCAAACAAACGTAGTTAGTTCATGGCAGGCTAAATCTACTGCTGCTGTGAGAAAAAAGGCCTTAGCATTTCATCATCATGGCAAAAAAGCTGTGAGAACCTGTAATGTTGCTTTAAGGTACTGGTGTCAAGAATGCTTCTTTGGAATACAATCCAGTGGGACAGGGAAGTGCTGAAGAGCAATTAGAAGCCTGAATAGTAGTTAAAACACAAAAGAAGACAAGGTTATATTGCTATATTTTTTGCAAAAAGTATAATTCTCTGTGGGTGCCAATACATGCACGTGCTGGGGAACTGGGGAGGAGGATTTGATAGACATGACAACTGAAAGATGAATGATGATGTGGCCACTAAAGATGCTTGTCACCCCCCCTGAAAAACATTCTTAGTCCTTGCCAGATGATTTGACGTCTGTGTTTCTTGTATAATCTTGTATACCAAATATTTACGTATGTATTTTCTAGCCCTTGTTGTCATAATATTGATGCCCCTCACAGCAGTATATTCCCATCTCCACCCTTATAGTGTCTCATTGTTGAGTCAGAGAGACATACAGGTTTTCTAAATAAGGATGTTTTGCAACTTTGATAGTGTGACTGTAATAAAAGATTCAATTGCAGTTGTCCCAAGTAGTTTCCCCATCCTTACTTACACCATTCAAGAAAGTGTACCAATAGGGTTGTATTCTCATTTGGGCTTATGTCAGCATATCCATGTGTTGATTCAAAAGGGTCCCACAGCTGTCTGGCTGTAATCCACAGTGGTTAGGAAGTCCAGTCAGGGAAGAGCACTATGTCTACCAGGACTGGGAAATACAAGCACAAAACAAAAACTTAGTCCTTTCCCCAGACAGTTCTCACATTATAAGCAGAAAAACAACAAACATACCAGGTAAATGAGAGAGTTGCAAATGCACTGGGCGTATTGTCTCCAGCATATCAGCAGGTGGGATGTTGCCAAGGTCTTTGCTATCTTCACAGAGAAAGAGGAGGAACTGAAGGACAACCTTGATGTAACTTTGCAAAGGTTTAGGGGACTTCATGAAAAATGCAGGTGATGCCATACACTGAAAAGAGTTGCAAGAAATCATTTTGATAGTGAACACAGCTGAAATGAAGAGTCAAAGATGTTAAGATTCTTGAATGAGATCACACTTGAATGGCCTGTGTCTGACAGAACAGAATAGAAAAAAAGTGAAAAGTTTCCAAACCAAGAGAATTACAATCAAAATTAATGACTCATAGAACAGCATTTTGCAGTAGCAGTCTGAATGGATATGCAAAGAAAGGGATCTCTTAAAGCAGAAGAGAATAATTTTGTACTATTAAAGATGTAAGATACCGAAAGCCTAGATGAGTCATACTGTGTAAAGGAACTATAGCAGAAGGAATCAACAATATTGGGCCGTGGCCAGCATGTGAAAAACTCAACAATGAGCTGGCGAGATAGTAGGGGTGGCCACAGTAAGTCAGAGGAACATTATTGTGGAGAAGAGAGGTGTGGATCCACAAATTGGTTTTCACTCAAATAAACATCCTAATGGCTGGAGTTTCCAGATACAAGCTTCAGTCTGCAAATAATGTGCTAACCACATGCAATGACACAGCTCCTTCCACAGAGGAAGAGGCCAGCTGTGCACTTGAGGATAAGCTGCAAAGGCATTTATGCTCGGTATTGTGTAAGAGACAACCGCACAAGAAAGATCTTATTTTGATAAAATATATTCATATTTCTATTACTGTGTTTGTGCCTGGGATATCATCAGGATGTGGACATAGTCTATTAGACCTTATTCACAAAGAAGCAGGCTGAGACATCAAATTATCCTAATGTTTGTTGAAGGGTACATTTGTGCTTCCCTATGCAGAAATACAGCAAACAGGCCAACTCCAGAAATTAAAGGGAAATTGAAAGCAGAATAATTGCCTCAGATGGACTTCATGCTATTGCTATAGCAGTAGTATGGATGGAGTGAGGTAGAAGAAGGGTATTTAGCAGAGCAAGAAGTAATTCAGCATGTGGTAGAGTCACTACAGAGTATTGGCCTCAGCTGAGGCACACACATTGCTCACCCACAGAAATTTTCCTGAGGGGAGCAAACTGCCCAGCTGGTGCTGGACTGGGGAATGTGTTAGTAGGCAGGAATGGATGAAGAGCAAAGTGAGTGCAACAGATATCAGGGGAAGAGGATAAGGGGAGCTTGGGCAAACCTGCCTGCTCTGGACAGCAGGCAGCTGTAGCATTCAGAGCATGATCTAAGGAGTAGCTGAAACACATAGCTGAGAAAACTACCAACTCATGGACAGGAGCTGTGGCAAAGTTTTTTTCTCTGACATTGTTATTGGTGGTTACTGGTACAATTACCACTGTCAGCAAACTTCTGGGAGACAGGGGTTGGTAAGAATTGAAGGTGTTTTGATCAAATCTCCGCCTCAATAGTTAAGATTGATGAGCAATGGGTATGAGAGTTACTTATTAGCTTTTGTGCCTCCTCTTCCTCCTCACAGAGTTGTAAATCTCAAAGTTTCATAGTCACCAAATATATTGGTGGAAGGCAAGTCTGTAAATGTAAGTAATCTTTTCCCTTAGGGTTGAGCCCAAATGTCCTGATCTCCCTTAGTACCTAGACAGTTACTCAATTTATTGAGACATGAACACTCATATGTGACACAGGCTTGTGCATAGGGTTGGACTTTAAATCAGATTACATTCCTACAGGCACCATTGACTCAAATCCATACTGAACTGTGGCTAACAAAGACCATGCAGATACAATTACAGTGCTTGCTCATGAAAAGGCACTGCAGTATCTCCTGTTAAATGGCAGTGATGTATCTAAAGAGATCCTGGGGTCACCAGGACAGTCTCTGCCACCCAAATGGCCTTAGGACATGCAGCTCTTCAGCCTTGAAACTTTCTTAACTCATCCAAGGAGGTAAACAGCAGGTGGAGAGACAAAATTCACATTTACAGATTACATCTGTAGATGAGAACAAAAACTGCTATGCTCAGATGAGTAGGAATTGATGAGATTCTGTTCTGCTATGACTCCAAAGTGGAAATAGCTATTTTCATTCAATTTTGCCTTTAATTTGATAGAACAGCCTTTTCAATAGATTGCACTAAGCCTCCAAAATCTTTTCTGAGGGATGATGCTGAATTCAATGACTAGGTTTTTCCTTACCATTTAGCTCTAAGGTATTTCCATAAACAAGCAAACCAAAAACAAAAGGAAAATTCTAAAATTATTTATTAAACACTGATGGGAATCAAAGCACTCAAATTTTAATTTAATCAGATTGTAGACTGTAGTTTAGGGAAATAACTTATCTCAATTTTATTTTCTTGATAGCTTGTGAAGTAAGACCTGTAATTTACTGAATGCTAAACAAGTAATGAATGCTAAAATTTAGTGCAACAAATTTGTTTAAAATATTAATCATGCTAAGCCTGAACTTACATACATAAACTCATCATTAACACAATTACAGTTGTGCAAACTGTAAACATTCCATTTAGCATTAAATTCCTAAGAGTCAAGAGATGGAAATGTAAAAAATAGCTTGCAAGTTATCACTCACAGAACTACCTTTGATTCCAAGTTTTTTGTGGATATTTTAAATCATGTTTCAGTATTGATTACAAAAGACATATACTCTTATTGGGACAACCTTCTGTGTATTTCTTTCTAATATGTATATAAACTGCTTCAAGCCTAAGCCAAGTTTTGACTCCCATAATAGAGGGTCTAAGGTATTCTTGCAGGTGTAATAGTAAACAAATCAGAGATCTGTTAAATACCTTGTAATCTCCAAGCTGCAGAAAGTCATTATGCAGTAACCAATTCTTCCTAGTTTCTCCTACACTCAGTTCTCTGGAGTACAGAATCTGTCTTTCACTGGAGGACACAGACACTCAACTTTTGTACATCCTTGCTGTGTTTGCTCCCTCCACATGGTCTCTGAAGGAAGCAGATGTTGCAGGGAGGATCTGACCCCTTCTGCACAGCTGTGGAGAGTTCCCAGAGCAGCAGAACCGTCTGCAAAGGGAAGCTGGATTTGGAAATACTGAAATATGGGGATGTTCTCTTCAAGTCTAGCTTGCCTCTTTGTCTCACACAGATATCATTACAGTGGGTACACAGCTGGGCTAAAGCCTGAATGAAACCTAGTATGTGACTCTGCAAAGGCTTGCTCTGAAAACCACTTCTTGTCTAGATCCTATGATATGGATTTGCTGTTAAATCAGTGTTTCATGGCAGCTGAGTCTCTGTAATTTGGCATGGAATTCTTACTGAATGAGACTTTGTCACTTCAGTGATGATCTCCACGTTTATGTCATTTCAAAGCAGTAATAACCTCTAGAAAATTTTTGTGCCAAAACACTATGATATTTTTCTTCTAATTTAATTCATTGATTTAGACATCTGGCTGAGAAAGTTACAGCTTCCCTTTTATTTACAACAAATCTCTTCTTTTGTAGAAAAAGCAGACTCTAGTAACATGAGTATCTCATACAACCAAACAAAACTTGTATTGTAACTGAGAAAATTTAAAAAAAAAACCAAACTTTTGTACTTTCTACATAGTTGTCTCTGTATTGTTGTACTTCTCTAGTCTATAGCTTATGATGTGGAGTCAGTTCCCCACCGCTTTTGTAGTCTTTCTGCTGAAAAACTAAAATGGCAAATGTGCACCTTGTTGCAATAGGAAGCTAAGAAATGCTGCTTTTCAAAATGACCCAGGTTATGAGTGTCTGCTCTATGCTCTAATCCCCAAGGCTAAAATGGAGTAAGAGCTACTTTTCTTCAGGATTAGCACAGCAAGAATTAAATGCTCTCTTGTGGTTGAGGTGCATATGCTGCCTGAGACTAAGACACAAGCCTGGGCAGTGAATACCTCTCCTTTCACAGTGCTGTGAATCTGGAGTGTCAGAAAGGAACTTTTGTGTGAGACGCCTGACGATTTGGTGAAAAAAAAAAGAAATGTGAAAGTGAACAACATTTCACAGAAAGTCTGCTTTCAAAACAGCAAGATCTCCAACAAAACAGCGGCTGTAGTGTTGTTCACAATTCTGACAAAATGGAATGAGGGATCTGGCACTCCTTTTTCCTTGACAACCTGATTTTTCCAACATTGCCTTTTTGATATTCCTTGACACCCCTAGAGGCCATAAAGCAGATGGCATCTAGTCCATCCTAAAGGTATGAAAGTTAGATGGCTAAGTTTGGGCCAGTCACAGCAGTCTCCCTTTACAGTTATTAGGGAAAAATGGCCATCTCCAGAGATAGTTCACTTGATCTGTCTTGGACAACTATTTAAAGGTAAGATGAGTCATTTTTGGAGGCACTTTTTTCCTTTGAACCAACTTTAAAGGTACTACAGGTACTCAGATTAGATATTTAATTGCCAAAATTGGGGTAAACTAACTTTTTCAGTAACTCATCCAGTGTACATCATTGAAGATTCAGCCCACTTAAATCAAATGTCCTAGTATGAAATAAGGATATTAAATCAGGATAAAGTAGGTTTGTTATAAGCAGGAGCAATTGCCTATTAAGCCAAGATGCTGAGAACACCAGCAAAGGGAAACCCTTACCTTATACTGAGAAAAGGAATAAGAGGACCTTTGAAGCTACAATCCTTCCAGTAATACTGAATAGGCATTACCAATCTCCCTCTCTTCCCCAAAGTAATTAGATTCCCAAATATTGCTATGTTTCTAACACCATAAGGCACTTACTGTATATTATGCATGACATTATTTTGACTTTTTGTCTTACGGTATTTCAAAATAAACCCATTCTCTTCATTTTAGCATTACTAGGATGTGGCTTCCCAAGCTCACCAGAAAAATTTCTTCCCTGGAAGGGTTGTCAAGTATTGAAATAGACTTCTCAGGGAAGTGGTTGAATCGTCATCCCTGGAGGTATGTCAAAAATATGTAGATGTGGTACCTAACAATATGGTTTAGTGGTGGACTTGGCAGTGTTAACAGTTGGACTCATTGATGTTAAATGTGCTCTCCAACCTCAACAATTCTTATTCTCTGTTTCTAAGTGTAAGCATTGACTTCATGGAAAGCTGACTGAGTCTGCAAACTCCACTAAATTTGTTAAACTGGGCTTGGTGCTGTCACATAACCACGAGGAATTCAGTGACATTTGGGAAAGAAATCCTTCTGGGCTATCAGTTATGATAAACCCCCTTCCTAGGTTTTCCATCCTAAAAGACATCCATGGCACTCTGAAGTGGCAGTCTGATAACTCTGAACATTTAAATAGCCCATGGATACCTATTTTTAGGACACCACACTCCACCCCCATACTCTGTCACCTCTGTCTCTTCTGTTTCCACATGCTGAGCAGATTCAGATGCTTTTCCTTATTTCTGAGAAAAACATGTGAGGCAGGCAGGAGGAACCCAGCAGAGAACAGCATGTGGAAAGAAGGCAAAGCACAATACTGTGGAGAAGCTCTTACTTCAGAGGCTCCTGAGGTTTTCCCTGTTTGTAAACAGGTGCTGCTCTTCTACCTGTCCTAGAACACAACAGACTGCATTGAGGGTCATAGGCATATCTTATGTTTGTTTGAGTGTTGATATCCATCCTGAATGCATAGTTCACCGATTATCAGTTAAATGCATGCCATAAATTAAAGTGCTTCGATCCCCATCTGATTTACACTGAGATGAGCTTTTTTATCCCATGCCCAGGAGGCTCTGTCATGTTCTCTTCACATTTACATTCACTTCTCAAGGATAGCTTATAAAACAGATATGTATTTATCTGAGAGGGAGGCTCAGTACTGTATTCAACCTTTCTTTTCCTGCTAATCCTCTTTCTCCCACGCATTTCTTGAACACAGCAAGTTGTGTGAAGGTAGTAGGACAATGTTGAACACAGACACCTCCGTCAGTTGGTGAGAGATATTCTTCACTGAGGTTGAAGGTTTTAAGAAGGTAGGAAATCCGTTCAGATTTGGTTGCAAAGAGGGAGACTGCCGAATTCTTTTTCCATGGCCTTGTAACTCTTAAACTCAGGGGCACAAGAGAGACAAAGCTGACAAAAGGATAGAGCCAAGAGACTTCTATCTTTTGATGGTGACGTCCATGACCAAGATTTTCTGAAGACAGATATTTCATCCAGAGTTGCCCTTGAAATATCTTTCTGATTTTTTATTTGGATGATGGGGGCACAAGCTATAAGATTAGCTTTCTGAAAATAAACCCTTTGAGATGTTTCCAATGAGGTGTACTAATCAGGCACATGGCACACAGGATAATTTTAAAATTATTTGAAAATACATACGGCAAGTCATGGGCAAGTCTATTACCCCCAGGTGTTATTTTCTTTGTCTTTGAAATACTTGTTATCTATCAATGCAATAGAAAAGGACTTTGTTGGCAAGTAGCAACTTCAACTGGTTTCTTTACAGGATGGTCCTGTCTTTCAAAGGGTACATTCCCTGTTTGTGTCACATTCACCAGCGTATCCTCAGCAAATATAAATCAATAGAGCTTGAATTACATTCCTGTATCTATACTGATTTTTTTCTCATGAGGATATGCCCTCCAGCCTCTGAAACTTTACTGCATAGAATAGAGGCACTTCTGGTTTATTAAATTAATGGGAAATATAGATTCACTTTGGAAACAATACAGTCCAGAACAAGAGCCAAAAACCAGAATTGTAAGAGCTCCTGACTTTAGGAAATTATTCATAACCCAAAGAATATGACCAATTTTCTTCAGAATGTTGAAAGGTTTTTTCTTTCTTTGCCTAGGAAACAGAGCCATTTTGTAAACCAAACCGGTGGGAAGTAGATGGCTCCATCTCTTCATAGAGAGAAAATATTGTTCGTAACTTGAGGAATATTCTTGAAATGAAAGCTTTAAAAGACATTGTTCTAAAGAAATTTTCTTTTTTTTTTTTTTTTTTTTTACAGATGGTTTTTTTTTTGGTCAAAATGCGATTTTCTGACCTGTAACAAGAGAGTAAAGAAAGCAATAATCTTCCAATTTTTAACCTTGTTTTCTCTTTCATAACTCTGTGGCAGAATTGGGTAAATTTACACATTAACTGGAAAGGAAATAATAACTCTATGGCAAGTCCCAAAATTGTTCTTAACTAGCAGAAAAGAGTAGCAGAGGGACTGAATTCAAAAAAAGAAGGCCATTGGGAAGGGACATAGCAACGACTATCAAATAGTCTGAAGAGAGAAATACTTTGGGTGTTGATGCTTGTTAGCATCATCCAGACCACTTGAAATAAAGTCAACATCCTCACACAGGAAAAGTGACAAATCCACTGTGCAATCTTTGCCAAATCACAAAAATAAATTTTGTGTTTTAGGCCACAAGAACCCTACAAGACATGTTGAGGAACAACCTGGTAATTTTTCTGTTTGGCATTAAAATGTTTAACTTTTAAATGACTATTTTAAATTATTTGTTTTGATGGAATGGTTTACCTTAAATAAAATGCAGACAGGCAGTCCATGGTAAATAAAAAAACCTTTTCAAATTGTCATTGGCCCTAACTTCTTTAAAAGAGCAGTGGGATCAAGGCACACAGAGGTACAGTAGAATATCTGATGAAGGAAATGCCACATAAGATTTTTTTCTTATTGTTGTGACTTTGCCTTTGCAATCTGGTCTATCCATAAACCGCTTAAAAGGCTAGATATGGGGTGGGCAGTGAAATCAAGTTCCTGAACTTTTCTGTCTTTTTAACTTTTTGCAAGGCCTTGAACACCGACAGTGTTGTTTTTCTGAATGTGGTTAAGGCAAGGAAGAGACATTTCAGAAACTCTGTTCTAGGACTTAGAAAGAAGAATAAAGTAGAAAACTTATGACAATTCAATGACAAAAAATAGTTATGCAAGTTAGTTGCCTGCTTCAAATCCCGTTGTCAACAAGGAGCAGGTCTGTAGGTAGGATTAGATATGAAATTCCTAGGTCCCTCCGTGGATGTAGCCAGGCACAACCATTCCTTTGCTACTAAGGCAAAGCAGAAAAGCAGAAGGTTTGAGCTTGTAACCTGGGCACCCTAAAGAAAAAAAAATCCCCTGACACCTGGGTTAGATGGCAGTGGGGCATGAGTTGCCAGTCTGCTTCATCTCATTTGTGCATCCAGCATGGGGCTGCCTTTGCCCTTAGAGTCGTGTACATTTATACATAGCACAGCAAGGACATACACCATCATAACTCTCCAAAACCACAGGGAAGTCTTTTCAGAAAAAGGCCCTCAGAAGGCTGAACAATGGCTTCTCCCTGACCTCAAGGGCTGGAGCAGAGCTAATGAGGGCAGTAGAAGTATCTGCACAATAGCCATTGTTAAGAGGAAACAATATTTTGTTCCCTAAATGCTTGGCATTCAAAGTTCATCCCACTCCCAGTCAGGAGCAGGGCCCTGGGAGCCACAGGCTCAGCTTTAGCCCTGGGCTTTGGTACTTCCCTGGGGACAGGAATGGATTATGGTCCCATGGGTGGGCCCAGCTTGTCAGGGCCCATGGCTGAGCAAGGAAGGACTGGGGGAAGCTGGGGACCAGCACTGCTGTGGTGCTGCTGAGGCAGGGGCTGACAGCCTCAGTGGGCTGATGTGTCATCCTGGGCCATGAGCAGGGCAGGGGAAATGATGGGAGACCACCAGGGACAGTCTATGAGGGTGGTTCTCAGGTGTCTGCCTGTGGCCCAGGCAGTGCAATGATTAAAAAAACCATAGTAGATGCTGGCTGTGTTCTCCTTCATAATTGTTTTTTAACCTGTTTTCTACCCTTGTCAAAATGTCTACTTGACAAGAATGGAAACATGAATAGGGCTTTAAAATAAAATATCTTGTATGTATTTTCAAGGAAATGGCATTGTGTTGTGCAGGTTTTGTACACATTGTACTGCACATTTTTTTATTTTTAAGAAATAGTCCTTGAAAAAAGAGTCCATCCAGGAGAAGACAAGTTGTCTATCTGTAGTTCTTGTTTTAGAACTTGCATAAAGTTAACATATGGCTTATTTTCATCACCATTTGATGGTTACCTTTTAGCATGAATGCTAAAAGGACAATGGAAACATAAAAAGAATAGTGCCCAAACAACTACTGCTATTTTAAGAAATATTTGAAATGAGGCTTAACATTGTTGACAGCTGTGAATGAGCCCGGAAAACAAGGCAGATCCAGCAAGCATCACTGGTCAGAGATGAGTAACACCCTCTGATTTAGCATCTAGCAAATAATATCAACTAGCTAAAATGAAAATTTTATTTAACTGAAGACTATTGCATGTCTGGGTTGTAGATAACAACAGCTCTCCTTTAAAATAACTCTCTGAAAATGTGTATAATTACTTTTTTTTACAGTGGTCCACTAGACTGAAGAAACATCAACTAGTCCTTTTTGTCAGGTAAAATACAGGGAAAGCATTCCTCCTGAAACAGCCAACTGCATGATACAGTGTAAGAAATATATATCTCTAGACAGTGATTGGGTCTGAAAGGAACCTGTGGGTCATCCTAAGTTGCTGCCAGACCACAGCACTGACCAGCTGCCTCAACAGGTGCAGGGTGCTCAGGGTGGCCATGGGATTCTGTCCTCACCAGCCAGGGTCCCATAGATCCAGCAGCCCGGGGATGGTGACCAGGGTAAACCCAGAGCCATGTGGCTGCTCGGCATGGTGACAGGGCCAGGACAGGGCTGAGGTCCAGCCAGGCCAGGTCTGTAGGTCATGGTCACTGAGGTACCTGTCCAGGCACAGCCATGCCTGAAGCAATAGTCAGTCGGGCAATAGGGCAAGAGCAAGCAGATGGGCCATGAGTTCAAATGCAGCTCCAGAGAAAGAGCTCTTTCTGCCCTGGCTCTTTCACAACAATGTGATCACAGTTTATTCAACCAAGCCATAGCAGAGCTGGTCTGAGCATGTGTAGCCAGACCCCAAGGAAGGGGAAGTATTTACAGAGCCTGTTGATGCACAGCCATGGCTGTTTACACAAACTGGAATTTTTGACTCTAAGGTACAGTACTAAGTCAAAGCTTTCCCTCTAGTTAGGGCTCAGTGAGAGTATTAGACTTACTTTGGTCAACATCCCCCATCCCCATCCCTGGAAATGTCCAAGACCATGTTGGATGGGACTCTGAGTAACCTGGGCTAGTGAAAGGTGTCCCTGATCACATCAGCAGGGCTGGAACTATATGATCTTTAAGGTCCCTTCCAACCCAAGCCATTCTGTGACTCTATTAACACCTTCAAGAAAAATAAAATGAGAAAAAATGCTCAGTAAGAAGCAAAAGTAAACAGATGTGTAGAAAACCTGTTGTATGTGGAATGAATCCAGGAATGGCAACTTTTAGTCCAGAAAAATAGTATTCTTAAACACATAAAGCAATGCTTGCCAAAAAAAGAGAAGGAAATGAGCAGTCCTGCATGCCCAGCTGACTGAATAACAAAAGGATGAAAAATCAGATACTAGATGAAAAATCATCTGAAGCATTAAGAGAAATTTTGTCATCAGGTAAAGTTATGCCCTGGAACTATGCGTACTCAGACTGGAATTTTTTTCTAGAACTTGATGGCCTCTAGAAAGGTGCCTTGATTCTGTATCTTCCCCAAAAATATTCTCACTAAATGTTTTCACCTGTATTTGGTCTCCACTGGTTTTGGAGTTTTACCATGTTTCTCTAACTTCAAGACTGGAGATTTAACATCCATTTTGGCAATTCCTGATTGAAATTCCTTCAGCAAATCCTATTTTTAGATACAAATCCCACTGTGGGGATGGAAGGAACATTTCATTCTTAATGGAAACGTCTTGTACTATAAGCATTTTGACTCCAAATGTAATTTTGACATAGTTATCCTTGTATGTTGTAATTCAGCACCCAACAGTGTAAGGATCAATAGCTGCCTTCATTTGCTGTTTGTCTGACAACACAGAACATGTTCCTTAGGGGCCTATGCTTAAAGCAAATGTTGTTGCTAAGAAACCCATTAAAGTGTGTTGTTAATTGACAATGAATGGCCTTCTAGTTCTCGGGAACATTTCTTACCAGCTCTGTTTCTTGTGGTGTACAAATGAGACATCATGTACTGGGAGCTGCTGATGTCAATGACACTGGTTTTTTTACAAAGCACACACAGCAGGGGATGAGAAAGGCCACAATTATCAGATAAGGGAATTGCCTTTATTTGCTTTGATGGTGGTTATTTTATTTGGGTGGCATCACAGAACTCTGTGTGACTGAAAGGAAGCAAGCAAGAAAACAGAAACAGATGGGTTTCTCAGCCATGTGAATGAGATCATGTAAAGCATTCACGCTTGCACACGTTTTCCCTATGCCTGAAATACTCCTGCTTTTCACAAGCTTCCTCCTAGATTCCAGTTTTGTTATAAGAGCAAACCATACATATTAAAACATGTAGTTTTAACATTTTCATGCATGCAGCTACCTCATTCTCTTAGCCTTTCCTCTGCTAAGTACTCAACAAGCCCTAGGTTTGTCCCCCAAATCTTTCTAGGTTGTAAATTGTTACTTAATACAAAGTTCATCCAAAAAATTGTGTTCTTAATCAGTAATCATTACTTTGGTTTCCAAAAGTCTACAACAGTTACACAAACTAGAAGCAGAGAGGAGAACAGGATTTATATGAAATATGACATAAATCATATATACACCTGTACCAGTGTTATCTCACGTAGACTTTTCTGACAGAATACTGTATGTCTGTCTCAGAATGTGTTGGCCAATGATTTGTAAACAAACATGAGACATGTTTAAAAATTTAGTGACTCATTTGTTTCATTTCGTTCTTTGTGTCCATATCCTTAGTTTTAATTGACCTAAATTACTTACTCTAATTTAACTTTTGTGTAGGAAAGTGCAATAAAAGGGCCTAATAATATAACACAAAATATTTTATGTGAATCTTTTCAGACAGCAAAGATCATTTTGAGGAGCATAGGAGAGAATTTATTTCTGAAATAAAAAAGGAAGCATGTTGATGCAACTTACAACTTTTGGAAAAGAACTGCATTTGTTTAGACATTTATTTAAGTTTACAAAATATCAATAAACAAATCGCTATAATCTTAATAAAAGACTTTTAATCATTCCTTTTTCAGAAATCGTAGAAATTTTTTAGATTGGTTTCATTTTAGTCTTGGCAAAATTAGGGTATTTGGGAAATGTGATACTGAAAGCTTAGGTGGCTGACTTAAATGCTGACTTATGGAAGCTGAATCAACATTGAATGGAGAGCAATCAAACCTTAATGCTAAGCAGACAGGATTTTGGAGGGTTATTAAAATCCTATTTGTCACTTACAAAATCATAGAGACATTGAGAGAAACCTTAAAAAACCACCTAGTTCCAACCCCCTGACATGGGCAGGGACATCTTCCACTAGACCAGGTTCCTCAATGCCCCATCCCAGAAAACTGTTAATTTACAACAAAGTGGACACATATTGTAGGAGTCTTTCAGTTGCCTTCCATGGTTCAAAGAATAGCACTACAAATACAAGAACTCTGCATTCTCAAATAAAAAATAATAATTGCTCAAGAATTTCTCAAGAAGAGCCTTTCTAGCTCTTTCCTATGACAAATTCATTGGTTGAGTGTGTTTGACAGGCCAGCATGGTCTATTTATCCAAAATAGATGATTCTGATTTCAGTAACCTCTAACACAGCAGAGGCAAAATCAGAGTCACCTGGATCTCTGTTCTCTTCAGTTACTATGAATTTTCAGGGTAAGCTATGGGAAATAGATGGCACTGCTACTGCTGAGTTCTTGCACAGTGCCCTGCTTAGTACATCAGATATGGAGGGACGTTTTCATATATATAGGGAAGGAAAATGATCCAAGTTACTAATGTTTTTTTGCCATGCCAAGGACATTTTTCAGATTGAGAACTTACCAAAAATTTGTCTCCAGAAACAAGTGCTTTTGTTTCCACTTCATGCAGAGCAGAATTCGCATCGCTTTTAAACTTAGCTCCTGGAAATCTCAAAAGAGAGACTGAACATAGAAAACAATAGTCCTGTTGCCATGTAACTTCATGAAGTTCCTTATATTATGTTGTATTAACCCCAGAAAACTACTAAAATCTACTTAGGAGGATTGACTGTAATTTTCTTCTTTGACAAAATAGTTTATTGATTAAACTTGGTCCCAAACCTAACATTCAGTTTAGAATAAGAGCCTGTGGTAAGCACTTAGCACAATGAGAAATTTGTTTCACCAGAAACATATACAGAAAGGCTTTGTAAATGATAGTCCATCCTTTCCCATGGCCTCTTCCCTTGAAACAGCTCTTATAATATGTATATCAGTCCAAGTATGCCATTGTCATGTTTAATCAAAGATTAAAAGAAAAATTATTTTCATCATCCATTTCTCCTCAAAGATATCTCTGGGTAAACAGTGCAGGAAACTAAAGTTATTAACTAGATGATGGAGGAATTTTGCCAAGAACAGTACATGACTGCTCCCACAAGATCTCTAAGTAGCACTGATACTTTCTTCAGTAGAATTAATCCCTATTCCTTAATGCAAAACACTGAGCAAAATCTGCAAGCTTTAACTTGACAGCAGAGCTAGTTCTGGCCATGCAGCCTTTACCACATGCCAGGCTTGGAACTTTGAGGGTTAGGAAAATCAGTTTCTTATAAAGGTTTTTGCATTCCTCCCAGTTGCTGCTTTCTGGATCATTTTTAGGAGCTGTGGAGGTATAGACAGTTGCACACACACATCTGCAATCTGGAGAGTGGTTGTGCATTCAAAGAGAAGCTGAGAAAAAGACTTTCTTCATCAGGAGACAAAAATATTCAGTCAATGTGGCCAGCCAGCAAGATGCAATATGAAAGGTTCAGACTGCCAACCAATGTTTCTGTATTTCCTTCATTTCCCTCTGAGGGCTGCTTGCTAGCTATGAATCCTTCCCTTCCCTTCCCTTCCCTTCCCTTCCCTTCCCTTCCCTTCCCTTCCCTTCCCTTCCCTTCCCTTCCCTTCCCTTCCCTTCCCTTCCCTTCCCCATCTGATGCCTATTAAAATTAACTCTGACACTTAAAATGAAACTGGACCAAAGTGGACATAGTGAAGACATGTACTAAAAGTATTTCTTTGCAATGAAAACTTTATTTTTTTCTGGACCTGGCAATATCTGTAAGTCGGTAAGAAGACCTTAACTGCCTGAGTACATCATGAGCATTCAAGTATAGCTGTGAGGAACTGATAGAAAGAAAAAGATTGAATGAGTGCCATCGCAATGTTAAAAAAATATTAAAAATAATATAAAAACTGCTGCAAGTAACTTTTCTTTGCTATTTTTCCCTTTAGGGAAGAAAAGCTTAAAATAGTACAAGTGAGAGAGTAAAAAGTGAGAATCCACTGACACTTTTGTTTCTGACTTGATTTTTGACCTGTGTTGGCTTGGCAGATTCTATTGACTTCCCCAGACACATTTGATGGTGATATTTTCAAGGACAACTGAACAAGTTAGGCTCCTAAGTTTCAACTTAAAATTTTCAATAGTCTGTTGGGATCCTAAATACCTTTTAAAGTCAATTACATTTAAACTCCCAAGGTCTGACCCTGAAAAAGGGATTTATATGCTACAGTAAAAGCTGAAATACAATTATGTACACGTGACTTAGCTACATCACCCTTGAAACTGAAAAATGTTTAAAAAACTATATGTTAAGAGAAGCAGCTCCTTCACCAGGCATAGTTAGTGCTGAACCCACAGCTCAGCAGTGCAATGGCTATATGGCATCTTACCCACGCTGGAGAAAAATGTCCATTTAGGAAAGATCTGCTTTGAGATCCATCTGTGGTTACCAGTTTGCTTTTTAAGGTTCTGCCACAGCTAAGCAGGAATTCAGTATAAGCCTGGGTAGGACAGGCCAAGCTGAGCCCTTCTTCAGTAGAACGGTCGGATGCCAGAAGTGAGGAGACCAGCAGAGGATTCCATCCCGCTTGCTTCAGCTGCTCACTGGCTCACTTCAGTGACCACACAAGGGTATGGAACAACTTCTGATGCCTTACTTAGACACCAAAAATATTTTAGGAAGGGGGAGATATTAGCAAAGCAGCATATGTGATATTTTGTTGCTTGAAAAGGTCCAGTGAATGAGGACCGTGCCAGAAACTCAAAACATGTAGCAATTTAAGTGTGTGCCATTTGCCAGTGGTATGTGGTCTAAGATGGCCAAAGCAGTGCAATGTGTTCTATACACCACTGTACAGAACCAAGCTGTTTGCTTGGTATATTACTACTTTTTTCCTTTTTCCTTTTGTTAGTACCAGAGCTTTCATGCTACTGGTGATTTTCCTCCGATTGTTTTCTTCACCACTACTATGAACATTCCTGGGGGGCTGAGGCCTTCGTACAAGCAAGACACCCACTGACATTTCCCCTTCAATTTTCCATTCTCATGTCCTTTGCCTCACTGTCTGACACATTGCAAACTCTTAACTTTCCATCTGTACCTCAGCAGCACCAGTGACAGTCAAACATGTAACTTAGCACTGCTGTGACACTGCATCAATCAAGTGCACACACATCCCTTGCTGGCATGTGACTTGAATGAAAGAGTAAAACTTGTTCTTAAATCAGCTAATCCACTTTTACTTTGGGGAAGGAATCCATAGTTAAAAATGCAGTGACCTACTTCTTCCATAGCTGGAATTTAACTGTTGACAGAATGTAGTTATATGCTGTTCCATTCAAGAAAGTTTATATGTGCAGTTTAATTATGTTCTACCATGCAGGGATCTTCTGAGGCATCCCTTTGCACCTACATCAGCCCCCACACCAGGCTTTCCTCCTTGTATGAACCAACATCATGAGGCAAGTGGGCATCCATATGCCTGATTCTGTCCTGGATGACTCTAACCTGGACCAGAAAAGAGTAATAGCAATCCTAGTACTATGGATGTAGTCCAAGCAACACAATCCATAAAGGCCCACTAAGCACTATTAATGAGAAATTTCATTTCCACTACAGAATCCCTCACCCTTAATTCTTTCTCCTTTCTGTTTGAGAATCCCATCTCAGAAAATGGAGTCTGGCATTTTGGGAGATAATGGTGTTGAAATAAGAACATAAATAAAAAGAATACATAAACAGTCTTTTTCCAGCTCCCAGATTTGTGTTTGGTTTTGGACTTTTTTTTCCTACATAATGTTTGCTATGGGTATAGCTACTACATAACAAAATTTGTCACAGAAATGTGACTATTGCTGGATGAGCCTTTTACCCTGGTCCTATTATTTCTCTTTTCTTAATCATGAGAAATGGAGAAAAACAGGGCTGAAATGAAATACAGAAAACTATAAACTATAAACCTTTGAATCTGGTAATAAGACAGAAGTCAGGCCCCACTGTTAGTTACATCAACACAAAGCAATGAATTTTTCATTAGCCACATGGCTGAATAATTCACTAGGAGGAAAGGGAATCAGGAGAACAACTTCAGCTCAGCTGAAACTTGACCCCCACAGCACAAATCTTCCATTCTCCCGTCTTCACAGGAAAAGAGCCTTATCCTCAGACAACTTGGTATGTAGAATGGAGTATGCTCTTCACTTCTGCAGGAAGTGGAAAATGCAGCTATGTGGAAAATGTGTAACCCTTCAGGGGGACTGAGACTGAAACCCAGGTGGTCTCTGTCCCCAGTGTCCCCTGCCCTAAACAGCCAGCTGAAGATCTGCCATAGTACGAGTAGGTGGTCCTGGGTATATTCAAGCCCTTTGAACAGAATGGAAAGGCTGCAATCAGAGGGTGAGAAGAAGTGGAAAACTGCCCTGTGGTGTTGAGCCTGCTCACCCAAGAGGTCAGCAGGGAGGATCTGAGACACTCAGTGGGGATCTGCAGAACTCTGAGGACATTGGAAAAGCATCCTCAAGTCAAACAACAAAATCCAGATTAAATGGTTTGGAAAAAACAGCAGCAACCAGACATTAGATTCGTAAAATAATACATGTTTTGACAAAAAAAACCAAAAAACAAAAACAAACCCTGCTTGCTAAGAAAAGAAAAAGAAAAATATTTCACTGTGGGGAAATCTGTGGAGGAGTATCTCAGCAATATCTTGCCTCCATTTAAGTCAGCACTGGAATACTTGTAAGACCACAGGGCACTTCATGAAAGTGAGGAAAATTAGCAGAGACTTCTATTTCACAAGACTTTTAGTAGATGCTTAAACCTCATTCTAAGGACCTTGCAAATGTGTCTCAAGGTGAAACCTTTTGCAAGCATTTGTTGGACAGCCACTGTGATAATTGAGGCAGTGCTGTGACTCCTCTCATGTATGAGGAATTACACTCTTTTTCCCACTCATGATGCAGCTATTTTACCTTACAGATTTACAGAAGCTTTTTTATTTAGAACCTTCACTAGGGCCCACAAGGAGTTAATATTAAATTCATATTCATTGAAAATAATGTTGTCATACAGATTTTTTAAAATTCCTGCTCTTTGGGCATACATTTGTCAACCAGAAATTGGCAAAAATACAAAAACTTATAATGGAAAATAATTTCCCTGAAGGAATCATTAAATCTTTCTCGTCCCTTTTGTCTCCCCATTTGCTCCTTCCTCTTACTTAATGGGCTCCAGTACTGAAGCTTTTAATTGTCTGGATTGTCAGATTTTGACATCCTAATCTCCTGCTTCGAGGAGACTTGCATCTTAGTAACTTAGCATCAGAATACTAAACATCTCTTGGTTCACAACCCTCCTGCAGCTGAGCCCCAGTTTGCATCAGTGCTCCAGTTTGCATGTCTTAGCCCCTCTCCTGCTCTCCATGGCATAGATAAGTAGCTCAACAACCTTCCCCAAAGTAATTCTCTTCTTTCTAATTTGACAGTCAGGATTTCATCTTCTGCAAAATTTACCTGCAGCAGAAAACCCAGGCAGTTACAAAAGCAAATATTGCTATAAATTGTGCAGTGTGTTTCTGCTGAATTTTGCACCACTGATACCGACAGTATTTGCTGATTTCCATCAGAGCAGAAGCTGGTGTGCTTGTACAGACTGTGCTGCCCAGAACTGAAAGCCTCCTCTTCCCACGGGGAACAAGCAGAATCAAAGCCATAAATTTTTCCTCTGGATGATATCAATCAAACTTAGATAACGTAAGTGACATTCTGTTGTAATGAAACCTAGACTGATTGAAATGAACCTGGGAATCTCCAGGAGTAGGGAGGCTGGGAGCAGCATAGGTATATGTATGAAAGGAGGCAGGCAGCCATGGTCTTGCAACTTTAATGGAAATGCTCATGGGAGAAGAATGAAGAAATGTGCTCAGAAGCAGAGAAGCAAGCAACTGCTTATAATTGGTTGACTAAATGCAGTGATCAGTTACTCATTACTATGCTTGTGTGGTGGGTATTGTCTCTTCAGGGACTGTGCACCAGTTACTCTGCTATGAAAGACTGGAGTTTTCTTTCAGGTCTGCACTTGAAGAAGAGTGACACCATGAGAGGCTGTTGTGCTCATCTCTAAGGAAGTCTTGTTTAACAGGTGTTGCATGGTCTTGGAGGTTAGATGTGCCAGAATAGTGCCAGACAAGACACAAGGCTTTCCTTCTGAAAATTACAATTATGTAGTGCTGAGCTTCTTCTCCGCTATAACTTTCCTGTATTTCCACACACACACACATATATGTATATATTTATTCCATTAGTGATAGCATATCTTTTCCCCAGAAAAGGCAGTTACCAATTAATGTATCTGTGAGGTGCTGAAGTAGCTGCTGGCTGTGCACTTATGTCCATTAGAGAGATACCTGGAGGACCAGGCAGGTCCTACTGTCATTAATTTTTCTTTCAAAATCAATTACTGTCACAAAAGAAATGGAAAAAAGGAAAATGTGAAAAAATTTAACTATAGTGTTAAGGCACTGGCAGTTAATGGTGCTTTACTGAAAGAGAGAAATTCTGCTTATAATTTATTCAGCCCAGGAGAATGTTGCAACTGTACAGAAACACCAGAAGTGTTCTGTACCTGAGTCCTCCCTATCCCAAATGCTCATGAGTCCTCCAAACCAGACTCTTCCAACATAGCAAAAAGCTGTTGCCAACCACTTTCAGTTGCTTTTGTAGATAATTTTGATGACAAGGTCACAGTGATAGCAGACCAGGCTTGCTGGAAGGGATCATTCAAGTGTGTCTGGGGAGGAGTACCTCCTGGAGTCCTTCGGAATCTGGGCAGTGCTTGGTTGTACTAAATGCTCCCTGGCAAACCAACAGAGAAGCATAGAGCAGAAAGATAGATGACCCTCCTCTAGTCATTTGTGAATATGCCCTTACATGCTTGCACTTCCAGGAGCTGCAGCCCACTCTCTCTGTGGACAGTGTCAAATGCAGGGTTAGTGAGCTTGCAAAATCTAATGGTTTTTTGGTTTCTTGTTTTTGTTTGTTTTTTTTTTAAAGACCTCATGCACTGTGAAGCTAAGAATTTTATTTTGAAACAACTCACAAAACCACTGTAAGGACAGCAGTATAGACAGAAATGTTTACTGATCCCACAATGAAAAACTGTGAACATAATTTCCCATGGTTTGAAGTAGTTCAACACTGAAACTGTTTATTGATCATTGACTCAAAATCCATGAACCGTTTATACAGAATCAATATTGGTAATGCAAGAGAAAAACAAAACTAGACAGATACAAAATATGAATGTAACCTACAGGTTTCTAAAATTGACCTTCTATAGCTGATCCCAAGAAGTTCTGATCTCAGTCTGCCTGGTCAGAGGCTATGGAGCCATGGGTCCTCCAAGGTTTTCACAGATGTTCTGTTCCCACTCCATGCCCTCTCTCCTAAGATAGAAATTTTTTATACTTCTTTTTTGCTAATTTCCAAGTAGATTTCAAAAGTGTCTGTGCAAGTCCTTGCTGTCATTGAATCCAACATTTTCCTATTCAGCACTACTCCTTCTGTGCAGTGACAGTAGTAGACCCACACACACTGCATGCACACATGCATCGTTTACTGTCCCATTTCTGTCTCACCTGCTGATGTTGTCCAGACCATGTAACACGGGAAACAGGGCTCATGTGAGCAGAATCATGCCTGATGGCATAACTTACCTTTTCCTTCTGAGCAATACAAATGTTCGAAGATTCAGTGATCATGCAATAATAAATGCTGGCAATGTGCTCTTTTCACTGATATCTATTGTTTTACAGTTTGCCTAGAACTGAGCTGAATAATTCACGCTAGAATAGTCTGTTCTAGCTGTGTTGCTGCCTTCTGAATTATTTCAAAGACATTTTGGAAATATATAAAGGCCTTCTTGCACAGATAGAAGATTTGGATTTTAAATGTTAACATTTAAATAAATCAGTCAACAGTTGAGTTTTTTAATTCTGAACAGAAAACCAGCCTACACTTTTACCTGAATCAAAACATGCAGCTGAATGTGTTGCCTCTAAATTGAAACTGAAAACTGAACACCCTTTGGTTTCAGCAGCTGAGAGGACTTTTGCTATGACTTACAGTAGTTTTCATTTCCCACTGAGAATGCATTAGTACTGGCTTGTTTTGACCCACTGCTGTATTTAGTTATTATTTCAAAGCAAAGCAGCCTCTTCTGTGTTTTTCTTCCTGACATCCCCATTATCACTGAGGGCAGGGGACTGGCAGGAGCCTTGCAGCCAGCACCAATTAGAGTCAGATACGCTGTGTGGGGTTCACCTGACCAGATGTCCAGATTTACACTGTAGATTTTCATGTCCTGTGCTTACCATGCACAGAGAGAGGCAGGCTTTTCTGTGTGCAATTTAATTTGTCTTAACATGGATGCTTAAAATAAGTCAGAGCAACCAAGTTCCAGTGACTCCAAACTGAGCCTGGGAGGACACGGCCACATGTGGGCATTGACACAGCCAGCTTTAAACACTGAGGAGAGGTGACTCCAGCCCACAATGTCAACCCACTGCAGTTCACATAAATTAGCACCAGGGTGGAAAGAATGATTGGAGGATTTAACAGATAACAAGAAAGTGTCAGTGGTGCACCAGAGGTGAGCAAGGTCAATGTGAACATTGAACGGAATGTAAGCAATGTTCAGATTAATCCACCCGCTACTGTCCCTTGATAACACATAAATAAGTCACGGATATCTCAGTGACTTTGCTGGGAAAGATGCAATGTGTTCTCCTGGCACTAAATTTACTACTGTGGATTTCTTTATCTCTGTCTTTTAGAGGATGTGTGTTTTATGCCAATCACTAGGTTAGACATTGAAAGAGTCTTCAACTTTAAAACAGAGCCAGTTATTTTTGTTGCCTACCTAGGGATGTGGAGCTTGTAAATTGTTAGGCTGTTTTTTCATAGTAGGAGTGTACTGGGGCACAGAAAATATATAAATATATTTATAAAAAAATAAATCAGAAACAAGATTCAATGTCCTTTTGTAATGCTTGGCAAGAAATTATATGGACTTCATCAGAAGCTCCAATTTGGAGATGAATACAAAAAATATGTATAGCCAGGAGTTCATATCAATTTCTAAAAGACAAGGATTACGTTTCAGCTCCAAAACATGTTGCACATAACATAAGGCAGCTCTTCCAGACCTTCTTTTGGAGGATCAAAGTAAATTCACTACTTCACTGGGGATTGGTAGCTACTGGATACCGGTGTACATGACCTGATGACATTTGGCAGGAATAGAGGGCAGTTCCAGCTGCTAAACATTACATACTCGAATTCTCATGCTTCATCGGGAAGCAAGCATAATATCACTGCCAATGCATTCTGTGGATGTTGTAGACTGTTGAGGGAAGGAGTATAATTTTATATATGCTTATTATATATATAATATACTGTAGAAAGTAAGTGTTCTCAGAAGACTCCACAGAGAGTAAAGGCAGTATCAGTGTGTAATGTTATGAGTGAAGAATTGATGCAATCTTCATACTGATACATAAAAAGAGATGAAGAATATGGAAACAGCCTTCTTGGCATTTAATGTCAGACAAAAAAAAAAAAAAATCTCCCCTTCTCCTGTCAAATACAATGAGGAAATGAAGAATGCCAAAACCAAAAATGTTCAAGAGGCTGAAAAAGAGGCCTGTTAGGGTGAGATTTTAGAAAGAAAAGAGTACAAAGTAATGACATAGAAAAAAAAATACCATAAAGGAGATCAAAAGATGACTTGATTGTAATATTTCAGACCCACCCCAGAAAGAAAAATGTTTTGTATTTAAATATTGCTTAATCTAACAGGAAGTAGAAAATACTACTGTCCAGAAGCTGGTATCAGACATTTAAGTCATGAACAAACTTCAAACAGAAAGATGCAATTACCAAAAGAAATGGACTTGAAGATCAATACCTTTCTCTTTAGAAGAAGGTTTAGTTAAATGCAGACTGTAGTATATAATTTGGGGACACAAAAATGGGATATAAGAACCTTTCCTCCAAAACAGAGTGAACCTAGTGGCACCTCCAGACTCTAAAATGTCTGAAGCTACTTGGAGAACAAAGTCAAATTTTATTAATTTACAGTTTTCAGCTTCTCTGGAGATGTCTGAGGGGAGAAAATAATATTTTTTTTGTAGAAAAACATCACTCTTTGTAAAGAATTACTTCAGTTCACCTACACATCTGCAAGAGAGAAAGAAGAAGGAAAATGATGTATACATACTGCAAATGATGACATCCAGCAGGAAAATGCTTCATGGCTAAAAATTTTGCTCTCGAACTTCAATTTTGATGGTGTATTATGCAAAGGAATATTAAGAAGACAATGATCATTTAGAAAGATTAAGATACTCGTGGTAATGGCTTTGCAAGCTATAATTTCAGGAACAAAAAAGGCTCCAGGTTTTCTAAGTCACATCTTTTTTGAGCCATATTGAAGTGCAGAATTAAAGGACCCTCATTTTTTTAGATTGTTCTGCTTTTCAATATAAAATTATCATTCCTTTTCTGGGAATGAGAACACACCCTGTTTTTTCAGTATGCTTTTACGGGTGCCAGTCAGAACTTATCAATGTAATAATAGGAAGAAACCTGTGTTCTTTCTCATTTGCCTTATCTCTCTATACATAAACCTTTCTTTGTTAGGTCCATTTGCCACTTTGCAGCTTATTTGGGTCTTTAAGATACTGGGTGAGAGAGAAGTGAAAGTCATACCTTGGTAAACATGTTTGTTTTTATGGAAGTGCAAAAATAACTGCACACAAGGAAAACGAGATAAAACAGAGTGGAGAAAAAAAAAAAGGAATTAGTGCTAAAAACACAGAAGCACTGAAACTAGTTTTCATTGCAAACTGCTTGTTCACCAGATAATCTGAAGTTTCACAGAAGGGGATGCACACTAAAAGTAGGCAAAAGAGTTTACTCTATCCAGTACTATTGTCAAGAAAGGATGTGCTCCAGATCTTTCCATTTTTTTGCCCTCTTTTCATAATCACAGAATAATTTAGCAAACTGCTTGTTCACCAGATAATCTGAAGTTTCACAGAAGGGGATGCACACTAAAAGTAGGCAAAAGAGTTTACTCTATCCAGTACTATTGTCAAGAAAGGATGTGCTCCAGATCTTTCCATTTTTTTGCCCTCTTTTCATAATCACAGAATAATTTAGGTCGGAGGGAAACCTTGGTGGTCATCCAGTCCAATACTTCACTCAAAGAAGGTTCAGTCAGCCCATATTGCTGAGGATTGTGTCCAGCTGCAGTTTGAATGTCACCAGGGATGGAAATTCAACAACCTCTTTGGGAAATTTCCTCTCTTCACCTTCCTAGTAAAAGAGCAAAACCAGTAATAAGTTTCATAAAACAGTCTCTTTTCCACAGTGAACAAGTTCCTCGGTCTCTTCTCATTTGTTTACTTGCTTCAGCCTCTGACCATCCTGATGGTCTCCACTGCATTCATCCCAGTATGAAAGAATCTTTCTTGCACAGTGAAGCCCCAGACTGCACAAAATTCTCCACAAGTGGTCTCACAGGTACTGAAGAGAGGTGAAGGATCCCTTGCCTCCCTGACTGCGTGGCTAACAGAGCCCAGTGTGTGGTTAGCCTTTGTGTGGCACAGCTGGGCAGCACAGCATGGCCAAGGCAGGGGGCTGTGCTGTGGAACACTCATGCAGCACCAGTCTCGATCGCAGTGTGCAGCTCGGGGTGCCTCAAGGGCAAGACTTAGGAGAAGCAGCTGAGCTCACCTCATTTGGTAAACTTAGAAGACCAATAGATGACCTCATCACAGTCTACAGATTCCTGGAGGTGGTCAGTGGAGGACAGGTGCTGATCTCCTCTCTCTGGTGAACGATGGCAGGACACATGGAAATTGTGTGAAGCTGCATCAGGACATTCAAACTGGATGGAAAACGTTCTTCACTCAGGATGGTTGGTCACTGGAACAGGGTCTCAAGGGAAGTTGTCACAGCATCAAGACTGTCAGAGTTCAAGGACCACCTGGGCCTTAGTCATATGATTTTAGTGTTAGGGGGTCCTGCAAGGAGCAAGGAGTTGAAATAACTTGTTTTCAGAGTGCTGTTTGGTTTTGATTTCCAAAGTGTCTGTCTGTTCTTGGTTATTACAGTTTACAGTTCGGTTTTCTGAATTCACTGAAGTTCCTTCTTGCAAATTCGTCTTCCAAAACTTTGAGAAAAGCAAGGAATGGTCAGGGACATTCATTCCACATTAAAGAAGGTGACACTCTGGGGACATGTGCCAAAAAAAAAAAAAAAAGGGTCTGAAGATTCAACATTAAAAGCAGTGCATAAGATATTTTACACATGAAATATTTTGAAAATCAAATGGAAAAAAAAACCTGGAGATAACTGTAGACTACTTCTCCTTCTTTTTTTATCTAAAAAAATATCAGTCACAAAATTTCTGGCAGCCATGGGAGAGCAAGAAAAAGCTTCTTTTATGTCCTCAGAGACCAACCCATTCTCTTCATTTCTCTTAGCAGCATATAAACTTACTGGTGCTCTAACATCAAGGTACATAAAGGCAAATACCTTTCTGACTAAAACCCTTTCATTATTTTTCTCTGTATAAGTGATTCATGTTCTCTTATAAAACATGACTGTAGAACTTTGGTTCTTTCAAAACTTTTTTATAGACTTAACTCCTAGGCATGGAGACTGGCTTAGGGAGATTCATAACCAGCACTAGCATGTTTGTCAGCATGATTTGTCACTGCATCAGGTGAAAACTTTGAAGTTAATTGGTTCATATTTAAGCCATGCTTTGAAAATGCAAAGCTCAATGCAGCTTTTTTCCATAATGAGGTCCATTTCTTATACTGACTGATAAGCAGTCAGTATAAAATGATGGGCTCTTAAATCTCTGGGAATTGTACTTAATGAGAATGACTTTGATTCTCATTATATTGATTTCAGTGGGAAAACTTCCATTCATTTTAATGGGTACAAGCCCAACCCTTGCTGGGGATTTGGAGTCAGTCCAGTAAAGATCATAAGTATATGAAAGTGAGGTACAACTGCACATTGCCTTCACTGCCTGGGCTCCTGCCATCAGACTGTGCTGTCAGCAAACAGTCCTGCCTGAGTTCGTGGGATGAGCTCAGTACTTGAGACTGCAAAACATCTGGAGACTCTGTGAGCACCTATACTTGCCTAAGCTTCACATTTTGGACCCCAGATAAGGAGTATTTAACTCTGTTCACATAGAATCCAAAGCCTGGATTTCTTCCTAAGAGCCAGATTATACAAGAAGTTTTTTAAAGAACTGAGCAAGACACACTGCTTCAAATGGCAGGGGCTACATATCCCCTTTCTTACCACAGCCTAATAGTTAGAGGAATTCATTATGAATCAGAAAAGCCAAGTTCAATGCCTTGCTCAATCATGTTCTATCCACTGGGCCCCAGGCTAAAATATGCAATGAGATTTCTCAAATATTCCATGAATTATTTGTAAATATGAAAGGAATAGTACAAAATTAATGAGAGAAGGATGGCAAAAGAAAACACTAATCATTGTAAGACAGCATTTATTGATGTTGTTTCTCTGTTCCCCAACATTTTAAAATAAAACCTGTTTTTTAGTTAAGAAAATAAGGTTAACAGGACATAACAACATGTTCTTAAAAGTTGTCATTTCCCAGAATTATGATAATGACAGAAGTACAAAATTACAAAATAAAAAGTGCACCCTAATGGTGCTTTTATTTCTCCATTCCTTCTGTTAGTTCTGACATCTCTTTTTAAGCAAGTCACTACTCTGAAGCATTCTGACACTTTGGGAAGGATCCCAAGATCCAATCCTAGATCTTTAATGCCATTTAGGTGCCCTTGAATAAGCCCCTTGTCCTCCAGCTGCCGTTCTAAAGGCAAAGCATCTCCTGTGTTAGATTTGTCAATCCTGCACAGATGCCACAGCCACAACAGGGTGTCGAAAGTGGCCTGCTGGAGGCCAGGCATGGTAAGGCAGGTAGAAAACTAAATCCCACTCTCTATTGCTGCCAGATTGTCTGAACTTGCTCAAAGCTCTCTCAGGAATCGCAGCTGTGGCTGCATGGAAAGCTATCAAAGCTGTATTGCTGCATCTCCTTCCAAGCTCCTGAGCCTTCCCAAGGGCAGGAGAATGCACAGCACAGTGCTGTGCAGAGGTGTCAGCTCCAGCCCCAAACCCAGTGTGGCTGTACTTGCATGTCACTGTGCTTCCAAGACAGCAAGCAGGGTGTTGTCAGGCCATGTGTACCCTGATGGATTTTCCTATGCTTCCCCCAAATCTTTCACACAACCTGTGACTTAGCTGCAAATATGACTACTTACAGTGCTTGCAAGGTATTGTAAAATCACTGTTTTGAAGTGCATTCCAGTGCATTATTTGCATCAAAGTAATTTGCTGCTTAGATTATAATTTAATTTCTACCAAGGGATAATAGAAAATAAAAAGAAAATATGCAAAGAGAACATGCAAATTTTAAGTGATTCAATTAATCTTCTGCTTTAAATGAAATATCCAAATACACTTTGAGAAAGCTTGGTCTGGATGCAGGTCTGCATTATCTTTCCTCTACTCAGCATTTCTCCAAAGATTGAGTTCCTTTTTATGGTTTTCCTTCTCTGTTCCACTGATCTCTTCCACTGATCTCGAACATCTGTCCTTTTCAAGAGAGAATGGTTTTAGCTGAACACAGATTTCAGCAGGAGGTATCTGGGATGGGTAGAAGCATGATATATTCACAAAATATGATTTCTTTTTTTCCCCAGGTGATTGTAATTAGTCAATATACCTGTGTCAGCATTTGTTTAAGATGCTAATTCACATTTGTCAATAAATGTCCAATTGTGGTTTGTTTTTTTTTTTCCACTGGAAGGTCTCAAGAGTTCTATATTTATGCAATGAGAATATACAGAGAGATATTTGCTGCCTTACAGTAAGCACCCATGATAACTGAATCAAAAGAAGTTTAAATACTTGTTTGTATCTTGGTTAGAAGACCTCCAGAGAAAAAAGTGGCTTGCATTTTTTCTCATCATCCTGAGACTCTGTCTTTGCTAGAGCCTCTAGAAATACTTTCAACAGTGCAGCCCCCTAATTTCAGTGCTTGTGAGTAACTTGATAATTCCCCCCATGCTGGTGTGCCATTTGAATTTGGCTTTTTGATCGTCCATGACACCATTTGAATAAGTTACTAAGAATCAGTATTAAAGACTATTTATTTAGTTCTATAGTATTTTTCTTTTCTTGGTATGAAACAAAAGGAAAAGTTCTTTCTGATATATGTCCATTATTTTCAAATATGGAACCTCTGAGTACAAACACTGAAGAAGTGTGACTAAATCAACCTGCACAGTCTTTAAATAATGCTGTTTAAAGAGACCAGGGGGACAGACAAGTTTTTCGGTAATGAAGTCCCAGTCTTGCAAATGTATGTGCTTTTGCCTTTATGTCGTACAGGTTATGTGCTGTGAAGGTATTGTACTTGTAATGGTCACATCCAGTTGTAGATCACAGAAATCACTCCCCATCCAAATGGCAGTCTGATGATCTTTTCAAGACCTAGGGTTGGTGGTGCTTAATTTTCTCATTAATCCAATGGTCAAGCTGACTCAGACTGAAAAAGCTGTAAGTCAAGCACTAGGAAATCTGACAAATATGGGATAAGCGACTTATCACCGAGGGAATTTTTTTCTTCTTTAATCACCTACAGTTAAAAATGAAAACACAAAGGTACACCTGTAGTGCCAGTAAACGAGAACAGTTGCAGTACAAATTATGAAGAATAGTGTGTTGCCAAAAATTCACACAGAGAAATGAATCTCTTCCTGATGGGCATCATTTTCCAAATGGGTTCTTGCGTTCTGTTGTGGTTTGAATTATGGGTTTCATGCAGACAAAATCTGCAGTTCAAGTGCACAGGCTGGTGAACAATAGCTGCTTGTCTAGAAAAATGAAAACAAGTGATAGCCTAACAAATGAGTATGGTAAATTTAAATTAACAGAGAGGTTGTCTGTTTTAATCTCTGAGTGAAGGGCACATTACTTTTCAAAATATCTTAGTGAGAGAAGCAATTCCAGCAGAATTAAGTTTTTGACTTGTATGATCTGCAAATGTAACTTTGATAAATCAAGGAATTAAATTCTGCTTGTTGTTGATATATCATCTGCAAGGAAACTCTCTTAAATGTCTAATTATTCACAGAACATGTAAAATAATGTCTAGTCCTTCACTCCTCTGTACGCTGTTCAAACTGTTGCAATGGTTAGCTAGGGCTGGATGCTATAGTTCCTTGTAGCAGAAAGTAAATCACCCATTAGGAAGAAACTGAACTGGAAATTTATTTTCCACAATTTAGACCTTACTGACAATTTTCAGTCTTTTTCAAAGAAAACACACTTCTTGCAATGCCTAAAAAAACAGCATTCCATACTATGGTCTCATGTCTGTTGCAATAGGCAATTATCAATATGTGTATGTGGGACTTCCAGATCTGCCAGGCCCAGTGGCCTCAGCAGACACAGCAGAACAGTAGCAGGGCCTCACATCAGCATTTCTCAAAGCTGGTCCCACATGTAGCTCTTCCCTGTGATCTGCAACATGGCAAACTTTCCTCTGCTTCCTTGCATACGGCTTTCCTTCCCAGGTAATTTACCCTTCAGTTTGTTTTTCCCCTGGCTTATTAGTCCTGGAATGTTTCAGTGGGAAGGCTTTTAAAAATGATAAATTAAGCATTTTCTGTATTGTTAGAAAAGATAGTCTAACTTTATTTTTCATCATCATAGCCCCTTACGTACTTCACAATCTTTTTCCTTGTCTTCACAATTTCCCTTGAACAGCGAGATGTATCATCCAATTCACCTTACACCTGAGGAATGGAGGCTACTCAAACCAGACTCTGACAACAGGTAGATGTCTGAGTTTAAACCTATGACCTATAAATTCCTACCCAACCTCTCTGACATCTTTAGAGGCTGAGGTGCTCTTGAGTTTGTTCTTCATGTAACACTCATCTTCTGTGGGTGTATCTATATTAGTGCATAAACTCAGTCAGGGGTGTGCTTTGGAGGCTGATCTTCTGGCTGTCCTTCTCGCTATGTTTCGTGCACAAATCTCACAGGACCGAAGGCAGATTCCTTTCAGATGGGTTAGATGGGAGATGTACTCCCAAAATGTCCAAATGCTTTTCAGGTGGTAATGGTCACTGAGTCTGGGCTGAGGCTAGGGCCACTCCATGGAAGAAAGCATACAGTATGGATATCACATCCTCCACATCACCTATCTCATTCTACAAATTGGATCCTTTTGGACCACACTATTTTCTAGCTAAGACAGAATTTGGAATGGTGATGGATACTGAGGTCTTTACTTGGCAGATCTGATCTCATCTGTAGTCCTTACCCCGTGATGCAATATTTGGTACATGGACACACACTTCACTCTGACAGCAGCCAGGACAGTAGAAAAATTTAAAACTGTGCTACAACATAATTTTTAAAAATATGTGACCTTTTTAACCTTAACCAGGTTAAGATGTGGTATCTGCAGAGAAGTTGTGAATACCCTATCCCTGAAAGTGTTCAAGGCCAGGCTGAATGGGGCTTTTAGCAAGTTTGTCTAGTGGATGGCACTAGGTGATCTCTCAGGGCCCTCCCAGCCCAAACCACTGCATGATTCTATGATTTCTAGAATTTGCAGGAAAATTACTGGTCGTCAGTGAGCCACCTGGGAATATCTGAATTTAGTTTCTGACATCTCAAGTTGTAGCAAGCAAATGTTATCTTTAGAAGATAAGTTGCCTTCATAATACTCACTACTCTGCAGCCTAATGGTGCAATTATGATTTATTTAATTTTATTAAGTCATTCAAGAGCCTATTTCCTTTTTGAATAGCTACAAAAAATGCATATAGTCTTAATGTGTTAGGATACTAAAAAAGCAAATCAAACGAAGAACAGTTCCTGAGATTTATGAAGCTGTGGTACTACTTCAATTTTAATAAAATATAGCCAATGACAAAAAAGAAATATAAAATGATATAATTATAATTATATAAAATGCAATTGTGCGCATTATATAAATGTAAAATTGTATAAAAATTGATGGCTAAGCTAGCCATATAATCACATCTCTATTGAAATTAGTGGGAAAAAATGGAGTTGGCATTCCAGACAGTGGTCAAATGGAGAGGCACATTTATTTTCCACCAGCATAGTTAATTTCAAGTATTTTTTTGTATTTTGATTCTTTCACCCTATTTTTATAATATAACTCTATCAGCCCGTGCTTTTCCCTTTCTTCTTTATTTTCATCTCCTCCTAACCTGGTGAACTACAAGGTGAATGCTCACATGTGATCAATTGGCCTGACTCTCCCCAGGCAACAGCAAGCTATCAATGGCAACAGCAACTCACTGCAGTGTGAAACAGCCACTGCATTAAACATTCTGTATATACCACTGCTTGTTTACTAGGGATCTGTCAGCACTAATAGGAACTAAGAGAGAGCAAAATTAGACAACAAAGTTAAGCCAGATGAATCCAATCTCAGACAACTCTTCTCTTGGTCTTTTACATTCACCTGCATTTATATGCATATGTTGCAGTAATAGCCCTTTCTGCAACAAGCTTTTTCTTGTTCTTACCAGTGCAATTCATCAGTTCTGTGTTAGCAATACTTTTGAATTGATTGTCTGGTCATATGCTTTATGTGACTTCCATTCACAGCTTACCATAAACCGTACAACGTGACATTTATATAAATAAGTGCATTATAATGATTTGGTAATTCTTTACACCAATAATCACATTTAAGTCTAGGCTTGTCTTCCAAGACAGTGAAGTCTTAAATGCTTATATAGACACTCCATTTGCTGTACTGAGAAAAAGGTCAATGACTTCAGATTGCTAAGATGCCTACCCATTTTTGTAAATATTTGCAGTGTTTCTGGCTTTTTTCCAGTATGGATCCTGTTTGGGAAATATTTATATTCTGTAGCAACATGTAAGAAACTATTCTCAGAAACTCGGTTTGTAGTTTCCTCCCAGAGCAGTTGTTTATTCTTCTCTTAAGTACTTACCAACCCCACTCTATTGTCAATTTCAGCCTGGAGAACACTCCAGCTTCTTCAACTCTAGAAAAACAAAACAAAACAAAACAAAACAAAACAAAACAAAACAAAACAAAACAACACAATGTCCACCCACCCCTACCCCCACCCACAAAACAAACCCAGATGAAAAAATACAAAATAATAATGATACTATCATAGTATTAGTTCATCAATAAAAGCATGGGTTTCAAATTAGACCATCAGATTTCTGCATTGACTTCAGCTTGCTAAGTTAGGCTATTTATCATCAAGTTATTCAAGCTGTCTGGTCTTCTTTGAGTGAAAATCTGGCATCTTAGTCTGCCCCCAGGAAATGCACTGAAGCTTCACCTTGCCCATTATAGTTCAGACTGTCTACGTGCCTTATGGCCAAGAGTATGATTTTAACCACACTGATGCTAAAAGTAGTGGAGATGTACTTCTTATTTTCTAGCAAGAAAGAAGTTAGCCAGCTGCTGATGCATGTGTCATATAGGTAGAGAAACTGGAGGAAAAAATGGGCAGAAAGCCCAAAGTCCATTCCACTGGAGTGAACAAGAAAGTCATAAAAGCTGCTACTTCATTGACAGGAGGAAATCACATTAGACAGCAGATAACAGAGCAGTAGCTTGTAGCCCAAAGAGGGATTTGAGTTGTCCTAACATAAAACAGTGTTTCTTCCATTTTATTGCCAGTTTTTTCTAGTTTTCAGGAGTGGAATGCCCCAGGGAAAAACAGGCATGATAGGACACTTAATGCTAGACCAGACAGATCTCTCCTGCAGCTCCTGACACCTTTCTTCCTTAGATTGCTACTGTTGTCTTCCCTAGTTTTACCACACTGCACTTAACTCCTTAGCACCCTTTTTAGCCCTTCTGCTTTGAAACCCCTCCAGTCTGACAACACTTTCCTGGCATTTTTTTATATTTGGTAAGAAAGCAGTCAAGGTGCAGTAGATGAAAGGCCACTTCTTTCCTGTTTCAGAAGTTCTCTGGGTACCCATCCACAAAATGATGCTGGATTTTTATCCCATCACATTGCATTAGGGACATGAGTGTAAATCTCTGCCCACTATTGCCCGACATCTTTCAGCATTCAGGGCACTGCAGCATCTTTTCTCACTCAGAGAATGTTTATGATGAAACTTACTGTTATACTGTTCATTGTATTTCAGAATTACATGTTAAATTGTGAGTGAATAAGAAGACATGAACGAGAGAAAGTCATCTAATGCTATTATGTTTATAATCATGTAGGTTATAAAAGAAAGTAACAATCACTTCATATTTAGTAAAGCTTGCATATTGTTCATAGTGTAAAACTGTTAATTTGAACATGCACATTTATAAATGTGGAAATCCTGAGAAAAACACGAGGTCTTAGATTCCTATTATAAACCTATATAGAGAAAAAATAATGTGTCCACCTTCCCTCAAAGTCATGTCTCTTTTAGCTATCCAATATGTAGACTCCCGTTTTAAACCTGACTTGGGTTCATAGTTTTAGCCTACAAGGAAAATAAAGAACCTTTCTAAGCTGAGGAGTGAATTGTCTTCTGGAGGTGCATGTTTTTCTTCATTGACCATAGAAATAGGATGTTGAGATGAGTCATCATCTAATTCAAGCATCTGAAGCCTGATCTGCATCTGATCTCTGTCCTTTTATGGTCGTTAGAGAAACAGGCCTCCTCCAAATTGCAGTTCATCTCATCCTTAGTGTTGGAAGCAGATCAAGTGAACCGCCCTCTCCAGATGTCTTTTACTCACTTATTGTGAAATAGACCTCTCGACTTCAGACATCTCAAATCTGGTGTGATGAATTTCGTTTGGGCTAGACAACCTCAGACTCTTTCCCAGTGCTTACAAGCTGAAGTGCCATCAGCGTTCAGAGGAGTCAGAGACATCTGTGCCCACTGTAACGCACAGAAATGGCACCTTTCTGTCCCTCAAATGAGTGGGCTTCAAAGTGCAAGAGCACAGCACTGCTGGGAAGCTGGATTAATTATTTAAGCAGGATTACGCTGTCTGTAACCACACACACACTGCTTCCAGCCAGCATCTGCCAGCCTTGTGGCAGATGAACAATGCAGGCACACCAGCTCCTTCTGAAGCAGTTCAGGTACCTCCATCATGGAGCAAGACCAGGAATGAAGATGGTTTCTAACTCAGCTGCTAGAAGTGAGAAACACATGTGGAGTGAGAGGTAAACAAGTGAATTCATTGTACTGAGAAAGGACTTCACATCTATTCAGGCTTTCAGAGTGTAGTCATTGTTATGCTATCCCTTTCAGGAGAGGTCAAGAAGTAATCCATGAGAAGGACTGTGTAAGAATATCCTACTATGAAACTGCACACCTTATAGTGCTCACATTCTAAGATCAAGGACACCAAAGACCTCTAAATTATTTTGTAAAATTTTCCATGTAGCTACAGAAGTTCTTTAGAGTACAGTTAATTTCTAGTCTTTCCGTGTTCATCCCCTTAGTAAGACCAACTAAGACAACCTTTTCAAGAAACCCTTTTCATTTTCAGTCTTTTGTGACTCATTTCTATTGTAAATCTGTTCCACCGTACATTTTTCCCCCAGTATTTTTCTTTTTTAAAGAGGTCTATCTTTTTCTTAACTGCATGATGTCCTCTTTCCAGTCTTGCTCCATCTGATCAAAATTACACAGCTTGTTTCAGAGGCTGGATTCAGTAATTAGTCTTCTCATGGCATCAGAATCCTACCGTGCTCCTCCATACAGACTGATGATACCTGCAGAATGGGTATCTCTGTGTCATTGCACTTCTTTCATAGTCTCTGCCCTGTAATGGTTCAGTGTGACTTTCATCTTCGAGCACCTTCTGGAGCTGTAAAATAACTGTGGGCTTAAATACTATATTGTTCTTCATGATGCGACTTCACAAGCTTATCTTTGTAGTGAGAACAGACCTCTAGCTGCTGCTCTCCAGGTTTTGCAAAAATGAAGCATGAGATGCACCTGAAGTCCTATTCATAAATCGTCTAGGCCTCAGCAGTGTAACCAAGCTGGAGTACTGCTGCCCCAGAGGTGAGGAACTGTGTTACCTGTGCCCACAGACAGAGACAGAGGGGCACGCAAGGTGTGGTGGGAAGAGATTGAGAGCCCACCAAGGGGAGGCTCGGGAGCCTTGACAGCACAAGAAGAAGAAGAGCTGCCATACATTTATTCTATATCTGCATGTAAATTTATTTCAAATTATTCCTATTTATTACTCAGAGCAAACAAAAGAAATGGCACAAATAACCTGTATTTTGTTTTTACAAGACCAAAGCCAAATTATAAGTCTTGCAATGGGCTTTAAAACTCAGTTGTTCTAAAGGGGGGAAAAGAAAATAACCAGAAAGCACTGATATTTTGGATGCCTTGAAGCATGTCAGAAGTGAGTTCTACTCAGTGAAAGATGCAAACAATATACATACCATCTATACAGAATCTAATAAATCCAAGCATTAATTCCCCACAGTGGAAACAAAAGCTGTTACATAATATTGTCTCAGTATCAAGAGTGAATGTTTTTTATGTTTTTGTTACTCTGTGTGATACCGAACTCATTAACCTTTTAAAGCTGTTTTTTGGGTGTCCTTTCTGCCTAACAATTTTATTGTAGCATTATTAATTAGCAGACAAAAATACTGTAAGTAATCTTTTGTTTTTATATCTGCAGTCATCCTTCTACAATATTTTAGTCTTGACAAGAGCAGCTGCAATTTTTAACAGATAAAAACTCTGCTGGATGTCTGTTTTCCCTTTATAGGACTATTGATTTCAATGTGTCATTGGTAGTTCTGCCTATCCTCTCTCCTCCAGTTTGTCTTTGCTCTGTCCTCAGGCTCTACTACATCTACCTGATGTTGTGTTTTCCACTGCAACTCTCTGGAAGAACTTGCATCTGCCAACAACAGGGGCAAGGCTCATGAGTGTGGTATGATCTGACTTAAGATATGTTTTGGATTTCAAGCATCTTTAGAGGGAGATGCTTAAATCCTCGTCCCCTTGGAACTGCCCATATGAAGTTACTCATTCAGTAATAGTCTGGTTTGAGAAAATTCTTTCTGAAGGAACATTTTGTATACCATTTATTATGACTGCAGACAAGGAGCCAGTAACTGATGAGAGAAAACCATCTTTTACTTCTGTAAATCAACTCTCTGACCATTCTGATCACTCTGATCATAAGCTGTGCACCAGAAAATGCTGTGCCCTACATCCTTGCTTAGTTTACTCAATGACTTGCCCTCTGCATTAGCCTGTTGCTGTAGGGCAGGAGCAGTCAGTACCTTCCAAGGACTACTCTGTGTGATATCCCATTGTTGTCTCTTCCCACTACTTTCCAAGACATGCAGATAAAAGATGAAGTCGATTTTAATATCTTTACACAGTTCTCACTATTCAAGAGAGACGACTTTTTTTACGTGCTTGATTTCTGCTATTGGATCATGTTTTTACACTTATATGTGCCTGCTTGCTTTCTTCATATGGGATTAAAACTATCGACTGAATCAATCAACCATTTCCTTTTTCCTGAATTAAAAAAAAAATATTGACGGGCCCCCCCATGACATTTCTGAAAAGAAGTTATAAATTAACTTTAGAAATGTAAAGCACGTAGTTCAATGAAATAATCTTTTTAGCCTTTTACTCTTCTGAAGTCACTCTCAATGGTTATGCATTTCTACAGTCTTCTCTTAATAGAGTAACTCTGTAGTAAACAGAATAAACTTGTCTCCCATAAAACTTATAGTCCCTGTTAATGTATCTTCATTTTTAGGAAATGGAGGGTGGAGAGAATGTTACAGTGGCACAACTCCACCAGAAGCTCAGGAATTAGTTACAAATACCTTCTAGTTTTCCAGTAGTCATGTGTTCCATTTTCGAGTCCTTCAGCAGTCATAATGTTCATAAGGGAGCCATATGGCTTCACAAGAAAAAGGGAGGTAAACATGTGTCTCTGTGTACAAATAAGTTGAACTTCTTTCTAGAGAGACACTCAGTAATAAAAAAAGGTAATAAAAACTTCAAACCAAAATGCTAATATCCCATTTATTATTCCCTTTTCCTATTTTGCTAATTATAAGCAGGGATTATTGTCCCTTTACTTGGGGCACAGTCTCTCATTTTCAAGCAGAGATGGAAATTTAAATTCAATTTTCAACTTTAAAAAATATTTTAGTACAGGAAATTTAGGATTTATGTAGTTGTAGGGAACAATGTAATCATCAATGGACAATTTGAATTTACACAGAGAATGTGTATTAGGCCTCTTTGCAACCCTGTCTTATTGTATGTGAGAATTCAGCTCTGTCACTTTTAAAATAAGAGAACAGCATATTGTATGTACCTCCATAATGATTAATGGTCTATTTCCTCCCTCATGATTAATGATGTAGGAAAGTGATTCTATTCAGTCAAGTGTGATTATTATATATAAATATGCTTAAAATCAGAAGTATATAAACTATTCAGCCACCTTCTTGGTCTCTTATGACCAAACTGAAGGAAAAAGCCTGATCCAGCTGATGAAATTCCAAGTCCAGCTTTTATTTTGAATGGAGGTCAAGAAGGTCTTCTGGCATTGATGATATCTCAGTGCTGCTGCTTGTGCCTTTGCTCACAGGAATGGAAAGAACATCAAGCACACTTGGTTTCTGGCTGATCCTGGTACCTAAATGAGGTTCTGCTGCAGTTCCTTTGGTTGAATAAAATTAAACAGAGGTTTTTTTCCAACTAAGTACTGTGCTGTACTGCCAAGAGGAGCCTATCATAACAGAACATTACTGGTGTAACTCTAGGATACACTTTATAGATAAAATTTTAGGTTGAAACCAAACCTGCTTTAACAATTGTATATATAATTGACCTTCTATTTATCTGATTTGTAACTTCCAAGAGCATTTTCTACCACAACAACATAATTTTGAAGCAGCACATTGGAACTATGTACTCTTGTGTATAATATTGAGTCCTGACCGAAACATGTACAAGGTTTTTCATAATTTTCACATATTTCTTATTAAATATGGCCAATTTTTTATGAGCTAAAGATATTAAGAAAGATTTGATATAAAATTCTCTTTTCAGATGGAGACTGTGCAGGACTTCCAGAAATGTGTGGGGAAGGGGAAGGAAAAAAGCTAAGGTTCAGTAGATGCTGGAAAGCTGTTGCTGTCTTAGTCTATCACTCCTCTTACGTACACTGATGTAACTGAAGGAGGAAATGCAGGTTTGCAAAGAAGCTGAGGCAAATCTATAATACAATACTGAGATCCTTTTCTTAATGCAGGCACACTGGTTGCTTCTCATATGTTTGTGCCAAGAGCAGGACTAGTCCAGCTAAATGCAATTAAAATTTTCTATGTATGCCTTTGTTTTGCAGCATGTCTTCTGTTTAGAAAACTTCACGTTACAGTAGGTATGAAAAAAAAATCCTAAAAAAGGTGATACATTTCCTGAAGGTGCTTATTCCTTGGTTTTGAATAACTAACAATCCCAAATGTACAAAGAAGATGGAGTTAAGAGGAGGAAGAGGAGTGATAGCCAGAGCAGTAGAAAGAAAGAGAGAAGCAGCTTCCATGGACTTAAGAACCTGTTTCATGGATTCACCTTCACTGGAGTTATACATTCACAAGGACCATTCTTGGATACATACTCTAGATTTCCAGGTTCAAATTTCCACATATATATGTGTGATGCACTGGAATACTTCCAGAAAAAATGAAGCCAGAAAACAACCCAAATCCAGACTGAAAGCCTTGGTGAATTTGGCTGGTGAAGTACAGGTGCAAAAAATCACACAAAAAATTTTAGGCAATCATAAAACTCAATACATAGAGCATGAGGTGGAGTGGGTGTTACAAGCTAACTAAAGGCTCTTGTAAAAATCATCTCTTCCAGCTACAAGCACAGCATAATATAGAATTTTTTGGAAAGGATAGAGACTTATTACATCCAAATATTTGGAGCATATTAAGAACAAAAAAACCCCATTCTGCGACAAGTATTCAAAAAGATTTTGTTCAGTAATATTCTCATCTAGGACAAAAAGGGGATATAATATGTGTAGAATCCTTGTGTTGCCTTTAAAGTACTTTTGAGCTTTTCTCCTGGACCAAGATTGATTGTCTGTTTACAAATGAGTTATAAGACAAGTAAATATACTGCAGATCACATCTGGGTTAAGATTATGGAGGTGGATACATGTAGCTGATAAATTATTTTTTGGACTGGAGAGCAATACATGATACCATCCAGAAGCATAACTCATAATGTATTAATATGTGAGTCTTAAAAGTGAACTAAAAAGAGATTTACTGGCTGAAGCTGCTCTTCTGCTACAGCATGAGACAGCTTCCAGACCAGCTTTTGTAAACACAATAAATGGCAAAGGAGTCAATATTGACTGATGAGGCTCAACATAATCAGTTTTAAAAGGATATGGAATACTGAAAAAGTTGTTTGACTTAACAAATAAGTGGTGGAAGCTTTTTTAAATGCAGCAAATAAAATAATTAAATTGCCCACCTGGTTGCATATATACAGAGTGCTATGCTTCACATTTTATCCAGTAATGCTCTACTATCATGCCTATGTTTTAAAAGGCACATGATGTTTCACTGGTTTTGTTTAGCTTCTGAGGAGATCTAACATTGCTGGATTTAATTCTTGAACAGAGTGTTCATTTTTCAGAGGTTATATGATCTGCTACATATAAGCATTTTTAAAAACAATATTAATTAAAATACAAATTTCATCTAAAATACCATTTTAACACTGGGTCATATTAAGATGCAGGAGCTGTAAAAAGCTTTATTAATAATATTAAAAATGAAAAATTATTTATTTTAACATGTCACTGTTCCCTTACCAGCCTCACTGAAATCAAAGAGGATCTTCTGGTAAGTAATTTCCCACTATTATGAGAGACGAGTTCAGAATACAGTTTTGGTCAGATCTCATTTTTAAATAATGTGGTATCAGAAACCTCTGGATTGGTTTATGGTGTAAGAAGTGAATGATTTGAACAATTATTCTGATAGTATGCTAAGGAAAATTTAAATAAAAGAATTAGGTAAGCTGCCTAAGAAATCAATAGTGTAAAAACAAGTTGTGAGCTCTTACTCAATTTTCATTAACTGATTAAAGAGATGGGCTAGGGAAGAGCAATTGGTGATATTTAATTTAGAGATTACATCTCATTCGGACAATGCATGTACTAGTAAATAAATATGCTAAGGACCACCTTCAGGCATTGAAGTCAAATGGCACAGAAGACTCCAAGTGTGCACTATCAATGCTCTCCCCAGAATATGGTGGCTACATGCAAACTGCTCTCCAGGAGTAATTATTTGTCCATGCTGTGATCTGAGCTGTGCTCAGGAATTTGGCCCACACTGTGTCAGTACAAGGAGACTCATTCCAGAGCCTGGAAATGCTTTCCAGCACTCATTAATTTGATGATTTAAAACTAGACCAAAGATAGTAAAGAAGGGACTATATTGTTTGGAAGGCTCTTCTCTCCATTCCCATCTCTAGCACTCCATCACCAATGGTCAGGATGTCCAGTTTCAGCCCCTCACCAAATTAGGCACCAGGAAGCCTTTTCCTCACCCTGTATAAAGCTAGCTCATTTTTCTGACATTGCAGTGGGTTGAAGCCTGCCTAGAAATAGACAGCTAAATGTCTTGGAAGGACAGAACCAAGTTCAATAATGCGTCTAGTCACCCAACAAAACTAGCGAAGCAGGATGCTTGTGATGGACAGAATCCCTGAGCAATGCAGAAATCAAAATACATACTTTAAGATCACGAGTTGGTCATCCTGAAATGGGTTTGCCTGTGATGCTTTTTGCTGAAGACTTTGAGCAAATACCATGCACAGCTCTAACAGTGCTTGTAATTTGCAAAGTCATCAAGTAAATAATTCCCACACACATATTTTGGTGCGAGTGCTGAAGTGAGGATTTCCAGGTTTCCTATATTGTGCCTACACATATTTTTGGAAACAAGAGGAGAATAAAATGAGGTTTCAACTGTGAGTTTTATAATAAAGTGAAGAGCCTCTTCTGCTTTCACTCAGCTGTGTAATGAGATGATCCTGTGTCTAACCACAGAAGAAGAAATAATTAAATGTACCTATGTGTTGTTATGTAAGATGATTTATGGCTGATCAGATATGTGAAAACAGCGAAATTTGCTTTCATCTGCTAGAATAAGCCATTGCTCATATATGTTTGAAATGATTCCTCAGTATTTTGTACAATGATGAATGTTGAATTATTAGGCAGATGTATTCTGCTTTTGTACAAAATCTTCCTTAAGGGCTACAAAATGTTTGTGCTTCAGCTTTTGCTACTCTTTTCTTCAAGCTTTCCGAATAATTCCATGAAGACTGACAGATAATTTGAAAAATAAACAGCCTTTCTCATGAATTCAAGCTTATTTTATGTGTGTATATATTAGACCTAATAATTTTCTCAATTATATTGGAACCAACAAATGAAGTTCAATGAAATTACAGCCATGAAGCGAAGAGATACTTTTGTAAGTATACTCCTACAATTAAATGCTCCCATAAACTGCATCAACTTAGTGACTCTCAACCAGCCCCCAGTGGATTATGGAAAAAAACAAATACTTAGATAGAAACACATCATTAAGTAAAAAACCCAAAAAACCAAAAACTAAGACAACAACAACAACAAAACCCCAGCAACAACAAGAAAATACTAACCAACCAACTAACTAAAAAACCATAAATATTTTTTTAAACTGATGTGAACAAAAACCTTTCAAAGAGAAAAAAGGTAAGTCCTGAATCAACAGGCAATGTTATTAAGCTAATGCAGTTAAGTGCAGGCTCTAGTAAGATACAATGTGAGAGCTACAGCAGACACAGTATAAATCAGTATTTTAACAGTGTGAAACTAGTTATAAACTGACAACATCACAATGTGCCTTTCCATATCTAATGTTTTTGCAGACTGATTACATAAATAAGTGAAAATAATTATAAAAATGGAATTCATATTACCTTAAAACTTTATGTTTTTGATAGAAAGTCAAGACAAACATTACATTTTCTGTACCTTTAAAAATTGAGTTCTAGTCAAAGTAATTTGACAGCTGTGAAAGAAATCATTATCCTCATAATTATTGGTTTGCTGGATGACATTTTACAGAGATTTTAAGATGTGACACACACTGCCCTGAATTATTTTCTATCTAAACAGAGTCTAAAGGAAATACATCAAAGAGAGGCAAAGGAATGGAGTAGATTTAACATTTATAATAGCCATGGCCAGTATACCTTGAAAGAAGAAAGTGGCATAAAGGTGCATTTCACGTTACTAGAGTAAAAAGGGACCTCATTCCTGGTATGCAGCAAAATAAAGGGATGAGGAAAGAGCACCCAAAACCCCCCAAGAATTCAAGATGAATAACTAGACACAAGGACAAAGCAGAGAGAGAGCATCCAGGTGCAAAGGCAGGGGGCTTGAAGTTCTTAGATTTTGTAGCTAACTGCTGCCTGCACCACCTGTGCTAATGTGAAAACCAGTACTGCTCTAAATGGAGGCTGGACCTGATGGTCTTAGCAAATCTCTCCCAGCCTAAATTATCCTGTGATTTTGGTAACCTGCCTGGTAAGGTCTGCCAGCCTGGTCTGTCATAGGCAAAGCCTTGGGCAGGTAATGTGGTGTAGGTACAGTCCTTCTTCATTTGACACGTCCTGTGCAGTTCACTCTCTTGCCATGATGTACTTTTGATATATCTGAAAAGCTTTTGAACACCTGATAACAACAAAACATAGAGCATCGGGTCTGAGAACAAGTGGACCTCAAAATGTTGGCAGTTTTACATGATTTTTACACTTCCCTAAAAATGCAATTGGATACTGTCATGAGTAAAGGAAAGAATAATTGTCCATTAATTGCCATATGTCTGGATGAAAAGAGAAGGACACAGAGGGAGAAAAGAAGAGAGCAAGCCCATTTTTATCAGTTTTGTGAAAGATGAGTAATGTAGAAGTCTAAATGATTCCTAGTCATTAATTAATTCAGTTTCCCAAATAATATGCAAAAGCCTCACACATAACTGAAGAGTACAAATCTGGCATAGAAATGTCCTTTCACCATCTCTGCACTGCAATGTATCTGTAAGGCCTGTGAGTTTTTTCGTAACTGTGTCTTATAACAAAGCAAATTAATCTCCATTTTGCAGCTAAACAGAGTAGAATTTTCGCAACAACTTGCTCATTAGTTCTGCACTGCAGCCTGCATCTGCCTGATGCTGCCCTCCCTCTGAATTTTTATTGTTGTGGTATTTATTTGGTCATAATTATCTCATCTCTACCTACACCAACCTGTCAGAGAGAGCGCTAGTTTTTCTTTGCTGGTTTGTAATTCTATTACACAGCCCATCAGCAGCTTGTTTCTGATTATTGCAGGCATAACACTCTTCTGGTAGCAGCTGTTAATATTTGCCCTTGCTTTATTATGCAATAGGTGCAAGTTGCTTGTCTATAAAAATGTGGAGCTAACAATGATGTCCCAGCCTGCTTCCTGGGCAATCACGCTCTCCCTTCTCCCTTTCTTTATTTGTAGAATACCAACCAGATATCTAACTAGCTATTTGATATACCCATCATCTTGAAAAGTCACAGGAGCAGAGAAGGCCCAGCAGATACGGCAAGAAGAAAAGACTGCATTGAAAGCTTTCTGGCTGGGCTCACAGCCTGGAGCCAGCAGGGAGATCACAGCACCTGGGGGAAGTCAAGGCTCGTGCTAGTGGAGGGATGTTGCTATCATGGTGCAGTCAAGACCAGGGCTGTGCAAGGTACCTTTTAGATTAGTTTATCCTAAGAGCTATTTAACAGGGAGGACTTTTTTGGACAGGGACAGTGCCAGGCAAAGCAATTTGTCATTTTCTTCTAGGACTGCAAAAGACTGAGAGGAAAAGTTTTGCAGCAATTAATCAAATATTTGCAAGCTACCAGTTCCTTTTTAAGACTTGAGTTTGGTTTTTTTTTCCTCTTTGTTGATCAATCCCATTCTTTGGACTGTTGGAGGATCTCACCCCCCCACCCAGTCACAGAGAAAAACTATTTTTCTTTGAGATACTAGTAACTGTTAAAGGAATAGTGCTAGTGGCTGCAGACAGGATTTCATCTCTACATATTCATTCACAGTTGCTCTTCTCACCTTTGAAGAGTATTTTTACCAGAAGTTTCAAATTCCTGACTTTTAAAAATATCTCTTCACACTCCAGATGTCTGCAGATGAGGGATTTCGAGCTAGGATACTGAGATTGTTTCTAAACATCTTTATTCCTGGGATGCAGAAACCTTTCAAGTTACACTCTGCAAAACTATCTTTTTAAGTTATGCTTTAGTAGCATTCAAGCCAGTGGAACTGAGGTAAGTGTTGATTTTAAAATACTCAATGCTGGGAACTTCAGAGATGTCTGGTCTGAGTGTCCCTTTTATTTCCCACCTTGTCTGCCTCTCAGTCCAAGAAGGGCTTGTTCAGATTTACACAGAGGTCAAAATCTGTTTGTACTAAGATTTACCTTTTAATTTTACACATACTTGTACACATTTTTTAACTTCTAGGTGTTCACATGTCAAGATTTTAAAGAAGAAAAAATTCTTATCCTAAAATTATATCCTCTTTCATTGATGAAGGAGTTAAGATACGGGTAAATCCATTACATTAATCTTACTGTATAAGCATGAAGTTGCCTTAAGCACATCTCACACCACAAGAAGTATTGTTGTGACTCTCCCTTTCAGACTGTGGCAGAAAACTCTAAAAAGCAGAAGGGACACCCACAAAAGCTAGACTGAAGTTCATCAGGACTTGAAAACAGAAAAATTAATTTAAAATGACCTTTTGTTCCTGTCTTCTTGCAATGAACGATATCCGTTGAAAGAAAAGTACCAGTTCTGGAAAGAAATGAGCAACCAGGTGAAGTGAATTTTTACCATATTATTTCAAACTGACTTGCTCTCTTCCAGAGAGATCTAAAAGTTTGAGATGCATGTAGAAACTCAAGAAAGTGATGACCATGTCCTCACCCTCTGTTTCCCTGGGCAGGGGATTTGCCTCTGATCTCCACTTTTTTAGTGTCAGTTCCTACAGATGTGGTAGAGGGAAAGCTGTAAGTGTTGCAGCTGCCTAAAAATAATTCATAGCCAAAGGCTGACCAATGAGTTTATTGAAGTGGTGAGATCCAAGCAATGCCTGCAGTCATTCTCAGCACTTAGGAGAACACCAGCTTCCTATCTTAAAATCCCATCCTAGCTTACCCCATTCAGAAAATTGTGCCTTAAATATACATAGCTTTGAACGAGTAGAAATCAACACTATGTTTTGAACTGAGGCAGCATAAAAACAGTAAATCTGAAGAGAGATTCTGTAAACCTGTGGAGCTTTATAGCCACAGGCAGTGGGATGAAATTAGAGTGAGAAAAACTAAGCTGCACATCACAGAAGTATTAGACTGAGACTTGGGTGCCTATATGAAATGGTGGAAAGTCTGCTCTCTGTGATCTTGGTACTGTAGTGAGCTAAACTTGAATCTTCTAGGCAATGCCTTTTATTGTAGGGAATTCAGGATCAGCAAGGCTTTGGACAAGATGACTGAATAAGATTTTGCAATATCTAATTGCAATACTTATATGAAATAGGCCATAGAATAAATGAGGAGAGGAAAGAAAAGAAGAAATTGCATGACTGAGAAGTGAATTCTCTCATCTTATATTTCCAGACTTGGTGCAAAGATGTGTCAGTAGGATTTTTACCTTTTTTCTAGCTAGATTAAAATTATTTTCCTCATTGCAAGCTAGCAAAGGACAGGTCCCTCCAAATCAGTCCTCTTTCTCAACATCTTACAAGGAAATTCAGGAATTTAATATTTTGCTGCTCCACTTCCTTTTGTTGCATTATGCAATCTCCAGGATTGCAACATACCTGGAGGTACTTCTAGCACTTGCTAATAAGAGATCTTAAAATAGGGTCTGGAGCCAGCATTTTCATCACAGTCCTTCAAGTGTCACACAAAATAATCACTAAATAATTAATTCAGCAGTTCACATCATGTCACAAACAGTTGTGAATATGCAACGAAATGCTGGCATAGTGATAATTTGGATTTAAAAATCTCACTGTAAACATTTCTGAAAAGAGATGTCTTTACACAATAAGTACAGTAGAAAAAGAAATTGAAAGGTTTGTAATTGTGAATGAGTGTCTATTCCAGCACCATGAAAGAGGCAGCGACACTCAAAATATTCTCAATGTTGTTAAATTGCAGGAAAGGTTTCTTGGTATATTTTTGTGTCGTAGTCATCTATGGGATCTACTGACCTGTCTATCTAAAACAGGCATTTGTTAACAGCACTGGCAAAGCTTTCCTGGAAGTGTTTGATAGAAGAAGATTCACTGAAAATCTACAACCAGGACCCTAAAATATTTGATCCTCATATTGTGCTAGATCTTATTTCAGGGCCTAAGACCTAATCTTCTTTTCACATGCCTTATGAAACCATCAGACTTTGAAATGTATGTGCACCACTTAAGCTCTGGGTACTGCAACCCCTAGAGACTGGGAGATAAGGGAGATAAAAATCTCATAGAAGCCTTATCAGAGAGACAACTGGCTCAAACAGAGGAACTTCCATCTCTGCACTGTAACTCCATAGTCTCTGAACCTATTTTTAGGGGCAGCTTTTTACAAAATCCTCATGTGTTTTATAATTTGTTTCCCTGCATCAACATTTGATAAAGTTTTTGTCCTCAGACTCCTTGGCTCATATTCCTCACCCCACTTACTTTTGGGCATCTAATTTGTCTCCTCAGTGAGGAGCCAAGGCTCCCAGTGTTGCCAATTAAAAGAAATGTGCTCCTTCAGAAGCAATTCAGCACCTGGGAGCTGATTCACCCCCCGATGAGCCTGGGTAAATGCCCATCTTACCCTGCCCATGCCAAAAGCCAAGGGAAATGAACTCAGAGGTGAAATTAATTCTTCTCTCTTCCTCTGTTCTTGCTCTCCGTGTGCTGTGTGAGATTTGCAGTGCCTGTATAATCATAGAATCATGTGCCCCAAGTGCCACATCTACATATCTTCTAAATACCTCCATGGATGGTGATACCACTTTCCTGGGCAGCCCATGCCAGTGCTTGACAACTCCTTCAGTGAATTGATTTTTCCTAATATCCAATCTAAGCCTCCTCTGGTGCAATTTGAGGCCATTTCTTCTTGCCCTATTTTTTGTTTCTTGGGAGGAGAGACTGTCATAAACCTTGCTGATTTTTCCTTTTAATTAAGAACAGAAAGAGTGTGAAGACAATTTACAGGATGCTGCATTTCCCCCGGAAATGTCCTAATGTCACTGTGGAGTGTCTAAGATGTAAAGCCTGAACTAAAACAAACAGTGTCCTGCAGACATCTGAGCCACTGTTCCTATGTTGCAATACATATACTTGATTCTTTCTAAGTAAGTATTTTTACACTCAGGTAACGTGTTGGAAGGTGATGTAAGCAACATCCAGAGAAAGACACAGCAGATGCCTCAAGTGGAGAGATGCTATACTGGTGACAAAGCTCCTCAAAAATCTACAAGGCTTATTTAGCCAGCTCAGACAAGTGGTACAGTCTGGTGCTGGAAAACTAGCAAAGAATTCTCAGGGGAGGAGTACAATCAAGGGCATTTGATATTTCCAATTAGCTAAAATCTTGCAGTACTCTTGTCTATTTGACCAAAGCAGATTCACAGAAACCCTTTTCCTTGCCTTTTTTCCTCCACGTTCAGCTGCAATAATGAGCTGGGAAAATAAGGGAGACAATGCACCAGTGGGATTTCATGACAGTCCAGCCAAGAGGTAGAAGTCAACCCACCTCCCTTTCAGACTACAAGCAAAGACAAAGTCTACAGATTTCAGAAAATAAAGCAAAACGTCTAAACCTCATGAGCTAATGGACTTTGCCCTCAATTTTTTCATCATTTTGCAGTTTCATGCATGATATCTTCTCCTGGGCTGCCTTAATCCTTTATCAGGAGATTTATCTACAAGAGACAAGACAGTTTGGACTCATGATGATCACAGCCTACACTGCATTTTTATCCCAACAGCTTGGTCCATCTGATAGTGGCTTTGCTCCTGACCCTTCAGTGGATGGCAGATGGGCTTCAGAGGTGCTCTGCTTGCACTGGGTTGTTGGTAGCCTTCAAATAACCTGTTGTGATGGGTGTTTATGCTGCACAAGAGGCACCATGGTAATGGCTTCAGATACAGTCTGCTGAGGTGTCCTGAGCCTCCCTCCACCTCTTCCAGGGGATCTGGGTTTCAGTTGCCACCAAGCTGAGTCCAGGGGAAGCAGGAAACTTCTCCCTGTGGGAGATTGAAGCAGCAGTTATTTCTGAAGAACAACACAGGTTAATAATTATGTTTGGAAGGAGCCTGTGGCTGCAAATAGCAATAATCAAATTAAACAGTCTGCAGTAGTGAATGATCTTATCTCAGAGAGGAAATGCAAGAGGGCAGCAAAGCAGGAGGGTTCACAGCTCTTTTAGAACACGGTAGCCCACATGGGAGTTTGCACAGCTGACCTAAGTAATTTTTAAGATAACATGACACTGTGGCACAAAGGGAGGACCCCTCTCAGCACTAATACCCGTTCTACTCACCAGCTCACTGAGACAAGCAGCAGCACTGCTGAGTCCATACCATTCCTGTGGCTTTATCCTCACTTTGTAGAACTGTGACTAGGGAAGAAAGCAATACATATGAACCCTAATTCTCTATTTATTTTCCTAATAATACAAAGATGACAGAAGGTCTATGCATAAACAATGTGAGAAGGAAAACATAGTGATAAATAAATTAGACCTACATTTCTCTTATTCCACCTCCTTGCTATGGAAATAGGTGTTAGTTGTTTTGAAAAGTCAGATAAATGGTACAGCACTTCATCCTTTTTTTTTTAAATCCACTCTTCAAGCTAGCTATGAAATAGATGTAGGATGTTTGGCTATATATATACCAGGTGTGAATGCTTATTCTAAAATTACTCTCTCCCTCCTTTTTTGGAGCATAGCAGTCAGAAACAAATGATACATTTTACCAAATATGAAATTCTAATTAAAGGAAGTAGGAAAGGGGTCACTTAACAAATACATCAAAGTGCTTCATGCAAATTTGTTTTCTGTCCCTGACAAGAGTGTTAGACATTAATTTATGTCTATGGTAAATGATTTGTATAAAAATCTTTCTTCACCATTATAGGAAAATAAAAGATGCTATAGAGGTTGCTTTTTTTGAAAAAAATCATCTTATTTCAGACAAATTTCCATGACATCCAGTGTGTGTAACACGACAGTGCTTAAATCCAAGCAACAGACCACACCCCATCATGCTGGGTGCTGTCAGAAAAAATTAAGATGGTTCCTGACCCATTGCTCTATGTTTTGCAATTTGAACAGGCAGACTCTCCCCTTGACTGTTTAGATAGGGGAGAATGGAAACTTTGTGGGCAAAAATACCTCCGTTTTGATCAGCACAATCGACTGATGTCTTGATTCATACCCATTTTCTGGCACTGAGGAAAAGTTGCAGGAAGTGTAAGCCAGAAAAGTGATGGAGGAGAGGAGCAGAAGCACTTCCTTGCTATTTCCAGAAGAAAGCAATAAAGCACTGAGAGTGATACTCTCTTTCCACTGGGCTGAATCTATGGAAAGGACCCTTGAAAGGCAAAAATCCAGCTCTGTGGAACCCGCTTGTGTTTTCAAACACAGACGCCTTCATTTCATGCTGCAGTAGGAATCTTCTCCAGGCCACAAGGGAGCAGAGCACATCAATGCATTCATTAGTCTTGCTGCACTAGCACTCACAGATTTGCTCAATAAAAATGCCAAATCCAAGGCCCAAGCATCTTCAGTATTTCCCTTTGTACCTTTTTATGCCTCTCTGTTTCCTTTCAGTCCATGTTCCTAGACAGAGATATCTCTACATTTAAGGCAAGCTTTTCAGGGCCACTACCATGCTGGATATGAAGAGGCAGAACTTCTGTCAGTCCCTGACATGTCCAGGAACTCCCTGGATTTAGGGTGATTCTGGTGTGACAGGTTGTGACCAGTATCACTACTGAGCTAAGACAGACAGAAGAGCCATGCATTTTGGTAGTGAGTGACATGTTTTGAACTCTGAGCTCCATCCTGGTTAATGACAACATTGTCAGTGGTTTGAGATGGGCCATCATTTCACATCCAGTGGTTTTATCCAGCACCTGAAAAAGGGGATGTTAACTCTTCCTTAGGAACACGGGAAACTTTGGAGAGTAGTTTTCCTTCCTCTGCTACTTAACTTCCCTAGAGCAGACCTTTGCACAGTAACACCAGCAGCTTTATAACCCAAATAAGGGTCACACTGACACCACTTCTAATTGTCTTTTATATACAAACCAGTTGTGGCTGCTTCTGTTGTAACTTCAAGGCTCCAACAAAGAATTAGGAGCTACAACTACACCAGTTTACCTAAACCACTGTTTCAAAGCTCCTGTGATTTTTAGACCATGGGTGGTTGATGGGAGCACTCTCATTTTTGGAGATTATGTAGGTTATGCAGTAAAAATAGAGAGTTAAATTATATTGTGGTTGTTTAGAAGAAGTCTAGTCACAAAACACCTACTTGTCCTTGTTTCCAGATGGTTTTGCAGATGTCTGAAGTGTCTACGGAAAAAAATATGGAAATTCCTATATCGTGGAACTAAAAAAGAAAAGAAATATTATTTTCCCCCAGAAAATTCAATTAAAAATTCTTTCTACAGAAATGTGATGTGCTGGACGAAAATATGGTACAGAGTGTTCCTAGGTCCAGCATGAACAAATGCTAGATGATTTTCAAAAAATGTAGTAGTCCCAATTCAATAACTGAAAGATTCTTTTCCATAACCTAATGCTGCATAAAAGGTTAAATATAATTATTTAGTATATAACCTGTTTCTAGTGAAAGCCTAATGAGAAGACTGTTTGCAGTTGTCTCTACCTATCAGATATTTCTGGAACAAAAACCCAAGTTAGACTTTTGATGTAAAGTTTTCTCTCCAGTCCTGTACTAGCTATCTTGGAAGGAGGAGCTGGTTTTGATGCCTTTGGACAAGATGGGAAAGAAAAGTCTGCATGAAGGATAGTAGTCAAGAGAGGAGCTAGAAATATTCAAGAAATACCAGAATGCTGCCTAACTTGATTGTACTTAAAACAAGTCTAAAAAACAAAAACTATTACTACCAACTAAAATAAAAATAATAATAGTAATAATTCATCTAATACTTAACATTTGTCACAGTGTAAGCTGCAAGACTGAAATGTAAAATTCATATTTCTTGATTTGCCATACTTTGACGTCTCTGGTCCCCAGGAACTGAACCTAAACTCCCAAGCAGCTCAGATAAATTTTCTAAGTATCCAAGCTAACTGACCAATTCTTTGCAAATCTTCAGAAAAGGTGTGAATTTCTCCAATATTTTTCTGCTGGCCTTATGCCTTTCTTTCCTAGGAATAGTGACCTCCAACATTTCACATTGTCATTTATCCAAACTACATGCCACATACACTTTCTCAGTCATTTCCACCTTGTCACTCAGGCTAAAATCAGAGCAGCCATTTTGCTGGGAGCTTCCTACCCCCAGGTTTTGTATATGAAGATTCTTCAGCACTTCTTTTTTTTTTTTTTTTTAGTGAATAAAATTACTACAGAAGTGTTTCATAATAGATATAGGATTGCATCACAGAGTGATGCTGGAAAACACTCCTGTTAGATGCTGTCCATACCGTATATGGTTGAAAATCCAGGACAGTTAAATGAAGTAGAGGTAAACAAAGTTCTTCTACATGGAAAACTGGTCAAATGATAAATAAAAATTACTTATCCTCATGCCTCAAGTAAAAATATTAACAGAAATGTGAAGACTTCTGAAATGAGCATTCCAGGATACTGAAAGTCAAGTGTAATTGAAATTTGATTTGATAACACTAGTACTATTTAATAACTACATGCTCATTGAATTTGCCCTCCATCTCATGAAGAAAAGACACAGAGTTATTAATGGAATAAGTTTTTAGAAACTGCAGTCACCTGGTTTCTGCAGGATTATCTTTTAAATTATGTTCAATCTATATGACAAGCAGAGAAAGGAGATCTTGAAAGCCTGATTAAAAGAGAGAAGCTGTGTTGCAGATACAATCATTGATTGTTGAGGTCCACAGTGGAATGAAAATATTGATGCCCTGGTAAGGGTATCTTTGCATAAGCACAAGCAATTGAATTAGTACTTCTGAAAAAGTTTTTCTTTGCAAGAAGTTTGTTTTTCCTCAGCTAGAGTGTGGTAACCAGCTATTTTCTTTGGGTGTAACCCTGTGAAGTAAAATGGTTTGCTGTACATGATCTTGTGTCATAACATCTATTTCACTTACCACACCATTTTAATGTGATTCAAAATGCAAAATGCTGCATGTCACAGATGGCTGAAATCTGATATACCACTAACAGTTCCATTAAGACTCTTGTTGATTTAAATAATTGATTGTACTTTGTGTTCCAATGGGCTTTGAAAGCCAACATGGTCAGTTGCTTCATCTCAGCTAGAGAACAGTGCCTTCCAGCTACGGGGTTGCAACTTAATTACTTTTGAGCGTGTCCCTGTATACTGAGACTTCAGTTATTCTTCCAAAAGGAAAAGAAAGCTCAACCAGTGACACAATGAGATTGCAGAACTAATCCCTGGTAGAAACCCCCTTGGAATCAATCCAAAGGCTTGCTAACCTCAGAGAGCTTCAGTTTGGTCCTGACTTAACACAAAAACCTGTTCTTTGTTAAAAAAAAAAAAAAAAAAAAAAAAAAAAAAAAAAAAAAAAAGCGATGAAGGGACCCTACTCTACTGTAATTTAAGTAATTCTTTCCCTTGTACAATGATTCAGCATTATCTTCCTAGTCTGCAAAGACAGAAATAAGCATGAGAAGTATCATCTCAGGCAGATGTGTAGGCTTTCTTCAAAAATTAAAACATTTTCTTTCCCTAATTAGTCCTATGTATTTCATGTGTTATTATTTCATTAGTTCCACTGAACATCACTGTCAATTAACCAAGGAAATGCCCTACTACGGCTTGATACAATGCTCCATCATTTTGTGTATTACCGGCTAATTGGAATAATGGTATCACGAGTCTCAAAACCTGGAGATGAAATTATTTGCAGACCAAAAGCATACAAACTGTACTGCATAAATCCAGTGTACTTTTTTTTTTATGTTACTTACCTTTTGCTTCATGAAAACATACTGAAAAATGTGGGCTCACAAGCTTCTGAACTGGAAATGTTATTATCATGTAACTCTCCGAAATAAAAGTGACTGAAAACCCTTAAACCAGGCTGCTGCTGAATTAAGTTCTCCTTACTTTGGGGATTCTTTTTTTCCCTGTAATTTATGTATCTACTTCTACTGCATTTGCCAAAGCCATTAAATATTTAATTTGTACTTGATTCTTCTTTCATGGCTGGAGTTCATCAGCTACCCTTACTTGCAGTAGGTACTAATGCTGACACACAACATGCATTTAAAGGAATGCTCCTGTAGGCTTGTTACTGGAATGTGAGTAATTATTAACAAACCATAAGGCCAGTTTTCTTTCTGCTTAAATGTCATTTGGGCTCAATTACATGATACTAAGATGAACAGGTCATTAAATTCTTTACTCTATTGATTCTAGTTTTAGCTGAGCTCTGTTCATTTGTTATTTGAGCTCATTTACTTAGGTTTGAACTTTGATGGTGTTATTTGATTAAAAGTTATCTTCCATGGAAATTCTTGAGAGGTTGAGGCCTTATACCCCTGCATACAGGGACGTCCCTGTATTCAATTTGCTGTTAACTTTTCCAGGGCATTTTTTCTCTTTCAGGATGCTGTGCCATGGCTGCAGTGTTCACAAAGCCTCCTCAGTCTCTAGGACCCTACTCTTCTATATTTACATTTGCAGCCTAAAAAGGGGCTGCAGTGAGGAGGAAAGACTCAAAGAACAGTCACATACGCAGGATGATGGGAATGGGGAGGTTGGCCCCCTTTTCAGAAAGGGCTTTTCCTTGTAGGCAATGTCCTGTGGGCTTACAGCTGGTGGGGCAGCAGCAGTAGGAGAGCAGGGGCTGGCATGCAGCAGCCAGCCACTCCCAGATAAATAATCTGTGGGTCTCTGCTCCAGAGCTTCAAAGATTGTGGGGCTTCTTTGCCCCACAACTGCAATTTCCAGTACAGGTCCAGAGGTTTTGGGAGGTGTAGAGAGACGAGAGTTAATTGGGGAGACAAAGCCTGCTAGACCGAGCTTGCTAGAAAGGTTCCTGAAGTCACCAAGTCCAGTCTCCAGATCCATGTGTCACATTGCTGAGAAGATAAATAGGATGGATAAAAAACTTTGAGAAATAAAACATCTCTAACAAGGTACAAAAATATACTGCATTGCCTGAAACTGCCACCATTGCATGCAACAGTATTTAGTAATTGCAAAGAAATCATTGATACAAATGCGTTTTTCAGCTAGCTTCTTCAAGTAGAAAGATTCTTACATGAGCTACACCACTTTTACCATGGAAAGGAGTAGGTTTCTGGAAAGGAGAGCCTGCCCTGTTTCGGAATTCATCTTTTCTCTAAATGGAGGTAATGACTGCCTCTTTGAGATAATTACATGGAGTGTCTTTCCTATTACTATGAAATATGATTGTTGATGATGTATGCGCCAGATAGGGTTTTATAAATAAACATTTCTCAAATAAATCACTCAGGGGCCATCCAAAGCTCCCTCTTCATCACTGCAATGACAGGCTGGATATGAACCTGCAAACCAGAAGGGAATAGTCTGGCCACGTGAAACCCTTCAATGCTTTTCAGTCAAATTATCATACCCTTGGACCTATGTAGGAAGTGTCAGCATCCTCTGATAGAGACCAGAAGTTCTAGGTTGTCCTGAGCATCTTTGCTTGTCTAACTTAAAAACTGCTAGAATTCAACCAAACTTTAGCCTTCAAATGTCACAGTGACACAGTAATTGCAAGAGAAGGGAAGGACTACGTGGGTTCTTCTAGGATGGTACTAAAGGTAGAGACAGAATGAAAATCCAGTCCATATCTGTTGTACCATAGTTGTGCCACTTGCAAGAAAAAGAAATCATAACTAGGGGAAGAAGGGACATGCAGGAATGCAATACTGTCACTGTTGACTGACTATGCTGCAGCAATATGAAGCTGAATTCTTTCAGGCAGGGAGAAAAGGGAATTGATTGCTCCCAATTTCTTGCTGAGCACTCTATTAGTCTGCTGCATAGATTGTTAGTTCAATTATTAAGCCCGTATATGAAATGAGGTTCTCCCTCTTTAAACTGTGAAAAGGCACACACTCTCATTTCATCTTATATAATACTTTGAACAAAAAATACTACTGTTTTCAGGGGTCCAAGCTTTCCATCCAGGGCTGGTAAAGATCTCTAATTCCCAGAAGGGACAAGGATTTCACCTTTTTCTTCTGGCATGGCACAGAGGCCTGCAGCATTCCATCCAGGCACCTGGCCTGCACTTCAGTGTGTGAGCATTGTCACTTCCCTCTTTCAAGACTCCAGGTGTTTTTGCGTCTTAACTCTGAGCTCCACAGGAGGAGGCAATATTTACCACACAATATCCAGGAGTTCTGTATAAAAGTGATGCTTATGTTGGTATCACCAAAGATAATGCATAGAGACTTCACTTTGTAGAGAAAACTTGGGTTTTGTATGTTTTGTAGAGGGGGAGAGAATAAAAGGAAAGTGAACAAGTGTTGACAACAGCCAAAGAAAGGACATTCCAGTCAAGGGGCACACCTGAGAAAGTCGGATATAGAAAGGAACCTCTCCCCATATTCTATTCCTGTTTCAGGGATGTTGCTTCAGGGGAGCAAGCCAAAAGCACCTGCCTCCTTTTCAGGACTTCACAGTTTCCAAGTCTGTTTTCTCTCACCCTGCTGCACATTTTTTCTCTTCATTTGGAGAACAAGAGTAGCATGTAATGAGCCATGTTTCTCATCTACTCCTAGCCCTAGGAACCCTATTGATCTCATCAGTGTTAAATTAGCCTTGGTAGTGATATAAGCTGCAATGCTGCCACCTCCTAAAAAAGCCATGGGCTTTGTTTCAAATGAACACAGCAACTGATTAATCAATACTGAAAGGTTATCAAAAATTGCCTCTTGATAGCAGCCTTTCATGATGCCCAAGGACTTTTTGCTTCTTCCCAGTATTATGAAAAGACATGGGTTTTTTTAGTGCTTTTACTGCCTTCTTCTAGAGCCTTGTTTACTCCTTCAGGCAGTCCACCCACTTCCCACACATTCTCCTGACTCTGGTGGAACTTCCCCTACCCCTCTGCCCAGATGGATCCCAGCCTGGTCCTGCTATCCAAAGGAAACCATAGTGGGCTGGCTGCTTCCCAGGATCCAATTCAAACATCTACATATGACTGGCATGAACAAAGTGTTCCCCACTCCCTGAAGGGGTCTCAATCTCCAGGTTGCTGACTGCCTGCTTCCAGAGAGCAGAATATTGATGCATAAAGGTCCTTGAGGACCACCAAAATAAACATGGCCATAGCATGCTTCTACTCTCTTCTGGGTCTACCCAAAAGTTTGTTGGGATAAACAAAAGGTTTGCAAAAGGAGCAGGGAGACCCATGAGCAAGAGATGAACCCCATTAAAAGGCATCTGGGGCCAGTGGATTCCCCTGCCCTGGCCCCTCCTTGTTGTTAACTGGGAGCAGCCACCCCATGAGCTGGGTGGGACCCCTCAAGATGTGTCCATGGGAGACACTCTGCCTGGGTCACTTGAAAGATGGGGAGGAACAGCCTGCAGGAACAAGATTATCTATTGGGAAAGTGCATTTTGGATAGGATGTTTAGAGGAGGGAATGAAGGTGGTGAAAGGGAAAGAGCAAGTGGTATTGGGGAGAAACAAGCACAGGAAAACAGAGGTAAAACAGAGGAAAAATGGGGCTGGTCCTGTTTGAATCCTGCTCTGTCCACATGTCCAGCAAGCACAGCCTCTCCTGTCCTCCCTTTAAACTGTTTTGGATGGTTTTCTCAGATAAGTGCTCCCCATCTCTCATGCCTGTGTGCAGAAGCACCAAGTGCCCACTCTGCCATGGGGCTGGAACCACGGGGCCAGTACCAGAGAGATGAGGGCTGGTAGGCTGGAGGTGCAACCACTGACAAGGACAGGCCCACAAGCAGGCAAGAACAGGACAGTGAGGAGATGGCAGGCTCATGTTGGGGGGACCCTGGAGAGAGCCAGGGCTCTGCCAGTTGGTGGCTGTGTGTGGTGGAGGGTGTGTGCCTGTCCTGTTTCAGCTCCTCTACTGCCACACGATATGAATCACTGACAGGCTCAAGTGAGAGCAGGGGGATGACTCTACAGGCTAATTGCTAAAACAATCTGATATGGGGGAAGACTCATGTTCTGGGCTTCACTCTAATGAGTGTTTAAGTACATGATATAAATCAAAGAGGCTTGGGAAAAAAAGAGTCTCCTTAGCTTACACAGCACTAGTAGATAGCAGCTGGGGTATTGCTTGAAACATCCATCTCCCCTCTTTTCAAGTAAGCACGTAAATGTTGATCTAAAAAGGAATTGGTAAAAATTAAATCCTAGCTTTTAAAAGCTCTGAAGGAAATGTTAACATTCTTCAGCATTGTCAGGGCTTTTAAATAAACTTCTCTAATACTTTATAAGAAAAGGCATTAAGTACAGGACTGCAGAAGAGGTTTGACATTCTGCATCTGAAAAAGCACAAGGTGTGTTCCCACTGCCCAGAAGGGTCTGGCGTGGATTTCTTACCTCTCCTCAGCATCCTGAACACTTTCTCCACCTTGAATTTTCTGCAGATTCCATGTTTTAGCACATCACCTTCCCTCTGTGTTGATCCACAGCACCAAAGGGACATTTGTAAATGGCCAGGGGAGCGCCTGTCTGCAAAGGTGCCATTGACTTGAGCTGCTCATGGGCTCAGACCCTTCCTGAGGGGATAAATAGCCTTTTTTCAGAAAACAATTTGCATCATCCATATTCATGTAACGTTAGAATGGCATGTTTGTTTTCTACTAGATTTTTAATCCTTTAAGATTCATTTTAAGAATAAAATCAGCTTTCTATAGCATTTGTCACTTAAAGGAAATATTAGAGAAAAAGCTTTCAGCTCCTCCTGTTTGCACATTGGGCTGAATTTTGGTTGATTCTTCCCTTGTTGAGTCTGGTTCTAAAATGTACTGAAGGATTCGTTCCAGAATGTAGAAAATAATATATAATATATACTATATACTATTAATGTAATATATATAATCTGACATATGCTATTAATATATTCAATACACTTTAAGAGGTATGATATATGATAAATTATATATTCATACATCATATAACAGAATATATAATATAAATATAATGGACTATGTAATATAAATTATATATTTTATATCATTTATCATGTTACATTTTATATAATTCAATATATATTGTGTATTTATGCATTATTTATATTTCTAGAACTGCAAGTTGTGGAGATTTCTACTTTGATAGTTCCTTTAAATTTTTGCCACTTGAAAAGGTAACCTTTTTATGAGATTAAATTTTATTATGGTGAGGAAAGAATTGATCTATTAAGCCATCCTGTGTCTGTTTCTGCTCTGCTGTCACCCTACACAAATTACACCCTTTATTGCACCACCTTCATCAGACCTTCCCTGTTTACACAAGCACCTGGCCCTCTGTACAGAAATGTCATAGGCTGCCCCTACCTATTGTCTGCAGTTTTAAGGTAAAAACACACCTTTCTGGAGAAATTTTATGTGCTCTCCTGCCAATGAGCCCTCTGTAATGTTGTCCTGTGGAAGCAGAAAACCTGTATGACAGCCAGAGTCCTCAGTTTATTATACTCTCAGGGTTCTAAAGTGAAATTTTGCTCCACTAGACCCTGTACTCTCTGTTAGCTGGCAGTATTCCCCACTAGTTACTGCCCAACAAACAATGTCTGAGATGAAGATGGATTTTTGTTCAAGAGAAAACAGCTGTAAAAATTTCTCAAACATTTCACCAGCTTCAAACTCTTTCACACTTTACTAAGAAATTTTATTTCAAACAGTGGTGGGAACTCTAGGTAGAAAGTTTCCTGTGAGAGAAGAAAATGCTATTCTCCACCAATTCTTGCACCTCTGGCCCCTTAAGTAAAAAAAAAAAAAAAAAGAAGGCTTATCTGTATTTCCTTATCTTGACTTATAGCTTTTGGAAGCACTTTTTATGTGTAGCTGTACAAAAATCTAAGTTTAGCATTATCTTGTTACAAAAGTGGGGGAATTGCAAAGCTGAATCAATATGACTTTGAAAGCTGCAATTTAATTAGTTTCAGTTGATTAGGCAGACATTTGAGTTTATAGCAGAGCAGCCTGGTGGGATTAAGTGGCAATAATATCTAGATACATTTTCTGGTAACAGTTTTGTCCATGTCCATGTTATAAGCACATCTGCAGATGGCAGCAAAAAAATTAATCTGTGGGAGGTGAATTTACCTATTAAAATGACATATGACACAACATTCTTCCACCTTATCTGAGAAGTGGTTTGACTGTTTTGTGTTCCTGTCCTCTTCGTCCCAAGACTTCCAGAACAAGAGATGCAAGCAGCAAAGTGAGTTGAGACATTTAGGGGATAAATCTCATCCTCTCTGTGTTACAGCCTTGTGACCCATGAAAGAGACTCAGCTTCTACCGTTACTCCAACACAGCTTTTTACAGTGAACACTATACAAACAGTGATGAGATTATCAAATAAATTGTTCTTGAAAATACCTTCAAGATCCTTAGACATGTCTGTGATGTTCAGAGTGACCCAATGGCAGAATACAAAAGAAGATTCAACTTTGAATAGATGAGGGGGTGAAAAGATTCTTTAGCATATTTTCTTTAAACAAAAACTTTGGTTTTGCCTACCTAATGCTCTCAGAAAGCAAAACACAATGTTTTCATTTGTGCCAGAGGATTTCCAAATTTAATACATGGCAGCAGCTGAAAAAATCCAAAAATGCAGCTGCTATAATTTATAAATTAGTGCAGTCCCCAGTGAAATAAAAGTCAAATGATTTAATAACAAATATCTTACAAAAAAAAGCTGAAGTATTGTGAGAATGTTACACAGCACAGCCTTCTTGCAACCCACATGTGGGATGAGAGGTGGGGCTTGGTGACTTGATCTTTAATCCCAGTTCAGGCACATCACCTTTTCAAACCAGCAGCCTAAGAGCAGTGCCAGAGGCTGAGCACACATTGTCATCCCTGCACATGTGAAACTCCCTTTCATTTCAACAAGAGTTTTACCTGAATCTGAAAGACACAGTGTCATCTTTGGCCCTGCTTTATGAGATGAGCAATTTTTAGATACTACTAAATCCCTTTCTAGGTTAAAATAACTAGATTACAATTCTAATAAATGCTTGATTATGGAGGCTGGAAATTTATCATCCATGCCAAGCAGACAGAATGGAACTAAATTTGCAAAGAATAAATGCTTTCAACATTAAAGTTATGTTTTAAGACAGAAGCTGTATTCTAGGAAATCTAGGTTATCATTGACACACAGTGAGTGCCTGGCAGGTGGAATTATTCCTAGTATACCCTTATCATGAGGCTATCCAGAGTATAATTTAGCGTGCTATTCCTGACATCAAGGTTCTTTCCAACAGGTTTTGAAGGGAATTTTTAATTCATTTGGCCATCAGGGCACAAAATCAATAACAAACACACTTGCAATTCCAAAGACCAAAGTCAAGCCTGGGATTTCAGTCTCAAATCCTCCCTTTCTCTGAAAGAGTTCTTTGCACTACCTTTACTCCTCTCCCATTTTTGAGATGAGTTTTGGGGACCAAAAGGCTTTCATTGCAGTTACCACAGCTGCTAAAGGCAAAGAAGAAGCACCATGCAATTCATACAGCAGTCTCAAGACTTGCTCAAGAGAGTACTAAAGGGATCCAGGAAAAAGTTCTGCCTTAGGAAATGGACAGGACAGTTCATAGAATCCTAAAATGGTTTGGGTTGGAAAGGAAACAAAAGATCATCTGGTTTCAAATTCCCTGCTATGAACAGGGGTACCTTCCACTAGACCAGATTGCTCAAATCCCAAATCCAGCCTGGCTTAGAACACCTGGAGAGTTGGAGAGTCCACAACTTCTCTGAGCAACCCGTTCCAGTGCCTCACCACTCTCACAGTAAAGATTTTTCTTCCTAATATCTAATCTAAACCTTCCCTCTCACTTTGAAACCATTCCCTGTTATCCTGTCAATACATACTCCTTGTGCCTGGCACAACAGCTGTGGCCACAGAAGTGACATTGCCAATAAAAACCTGAATAATATGTGGGACTAAAATACATGTTTCAAAAGTAAAGATTGTGGTACTGTGGTGGGTTTTTGATTTCCCATGGTCTCAGCTTTAAAATTGTGGAAGAGACAACCAAGATAATACTTCCATAATATTTAAAGAGTCTCTGATACTCTTGGTCCATTTTCTAATTTTTGCTGGTGGAACTGTAAGGCCAAGGCAGGGTGCTGCAAATTCACTTCTGTTGCAAAGCTTTGGCGTCTGAGCTCCCCATCTTCTGTTATGCAAACACCCAGAAGAATTTATATGAAGGATGAGATGTAAATAGTTTCTGAGATCCCAGCTAATGTAATAGAGTTGGTTCAAGGTGAGACAGAGCCTTTTCCCCTGCCTTACAGCTGTTTCACATTTCCCCAGTGAGTTTTCCAGCAGAGCAGATTTATTATGCACATTGTAGGGAGCTAGAGGCTTTACACACTGGAAGACTGCAAGTACTGGAAGGCTACAGTGTAAAAGAGTGTATCCTGAGAAATGGCAAAGAGCAGAAAGGGGAAAGAATCACCCCCAGTGCTGCTTTCCTTCAGCGGGGAAATACCCCACAGATTATCAGCCAAAGGAAATTAATGAAAAGCATTGAAAAAAGGAGAAAGACGGGGAAAGAGAGACTTCTGCACTAATCCTCAAAATAAAACCAACCCAAAACAAACAAACAAAACAAACAAACAAACAAAACAAACAAACAAACAAACATCACAACTAAAAAATTACAATAATCCTCTGGATGACATTCTTGGTTTTATCTGTTCACATGCATCCACTGGGGAAAAAGAGTATGTACAGCAACAGCTCAGTTCCAGGACAAGAACTGCCTTGCTGTCCAACATGCAGCTACCTGCAGACCCAATACACAGCACTGGGAGAGTTGAGCCCTCACTGAGTAGTCAATGTGAGATTCAGAGCAGCAGAGACATTTACACCTTAGACCTACATCTGCATGACCTCCTCAGTAGAGCAGATAACCATCTTTAGAGAATATCCTTTTGAAGTGCTCTTCACCATATATCCAGCAGGGCTATGGCTACAAAGTAGGACAAGAATGAATGTTAGTTCATACTTGGGTGCCAACATCCAAGACAGTCTTAGAGACAGCAATTAATGGAATGCATTTCCAAAGGATTTAGGCAGCAAGTGGCTAAGCTTAGTGGAAACCCAAGACAGAAAGAATAAGCTGAGAAGAGAGTCAGTAACTATGGTCATTCATTTGAAATGCCAATAATATAAGGAGTCTCTGACACTCAAACGCTTACACTGTGTGATTAAAAAATTAACAGTAAGTATATTGTTAATGTGAAAATATACGTGCAATGATCCACTTTCTAAATTGTTAGTCTGCCCTGACAATAAAAACATTGCACATAATAGTAAGTCAAGCCTTCCAGCAGCATCACAGGCAATGGTGAGGAATGGAAAGCCTTTTCCTCTAGGACCAGAGTAAGGATGGGATCTGCTGTACAGAAAACAACGCAGTACATTACTGGACTTCAGTGTACAAATTGCAGTTTGTAACTTAGGCAAATACAAGCCTGTTTTACTGGTGAAAAACAGCTCTGACACTACAACAGCACAAGACTGCACTACAGGGGAGCTCAACGCAGGCAAGGCAGAGCATCTTGTGTGGTGAACACTGGGAAGTGCTGAGATGCCCACACTATAGCTGCAAGAATGAGGCAGCACAAGGTGCTGGTGCATCCGTAGGGGTCTGCAGTGCTGGTGTGCAAAACCCTTGCCTGTTTTATGTGGTTGATACTTGGGGCAGTAGTTTGAAGATGAGATATGTTGTGAAGTGTCAGAAAGTACAGTGCAACAACCACCCTCCCACCCACTTGTCCACCCCCAGGGATTTCTGTACAGAGTGCCATCATTCAGGACATATTTGCATTCAACCTAATAATCAGTAGCAACAATTTTACTTTTGTCATGTCCTTGAGAAGTAATGCAATAAACAGCAAACAAAGTAAACACCCTTCCTTTAGCAAATGCAATTTGGACATCATATCGAAATGAATAAATCATTCCTGAAAGGCAGAAGCAATATTACTGTTGAATTAGTGCTGGATGTTCTTTTGTTAAATTGTATACAATCAAAGCAAGGTGCCAAATTACCAACTAACTGTCTGGAGGTCGATTTTTAAATTCATGGATGAGCTAATGCATTTGTGGCAGTGATCATAAAGGGAGGAGTTCACCTTGCATTAGCCTTGACTCATAACTATAAATCCACAATGTTACCAGAAATAGATGTCCTATTTCTTGTCATTGATCTGCAAGCCATAATTTAGACATTTACATGTCCTAATGTTGAGTCTTCCAATTGTCTGAAACATGTCTCTCCAGGGAATGCTCTCCACGAGGAGAGGGACTGTAAAAATAAGAGCATCGTCGGTAAAAACTGGGAACCTTTGACATCTTGAAGTTTATCAAAAGTCTCATAAGTCAAGGAGAGTCAAAATTGAAAGATAAAAGGATATTTATAAGGGTTAAATGAGGACATAACAGAAGTAAAATAAGTATACACTAGATTATACCATAAGTGGGCAAAAGAAATTAGAAGTTAAAGAATTCTGTGTGATGTTAAGCAGTAAAGCTGTAGGAATTGCTATAAAATTATCTCATATGTTGTCTTATTTTTCAGCAGAGCTAATATCATTACAATGGAGTCATTCATTAATAGAAAAATCAGAGAAATGTTGTTTAACTTGAAGTAATGCTATGTGTTTCCCTGACACTGATATTTTAAAAAACAATACATATGGGAAATGAATGAGTCACCAGTTACAAAAGGATGTATCATTCTGGAGAACTGAAGCACATGGCAAATTTAAAGGAAGTGGTTTCAAGGTTGTAGTATGAGCAAAAATCATTTGTAGGGGAGATGGGGAGGGCATAGATTAATTTCCAGAAATATTTGTATATTTCATAAGTGCAGAAGCAAACTTCTTGACAGCTTCTTGTGACGTGCCCCCTTTCCTAAAGTGTGGAGATTGCTGTTAGATAGCTAATTAAACCAGTGCAATATGAATGTCCAAGCACCAAAGTATCTGAATATCAATGTGAGTCTCGAGAGCCTGTGAATTCTGTCATTTTTAATTTAACTGGGTTTATTCAGACCACAGTTCAGAGAGCTGATGGTACAATAAGATTGAGAAACCCTGCAGGAAGTTCACTGCAGTATTATAGTGAATTTTAAATCTTATCGTTTTTATAATGATCTGAATATTTACTGCTCCTTAAAATTTCATTCTTTATACAATCTGCAGTTCCTGAGTTCTTCTGCCTTTAAATGAGTCTCATAAATAGATTATGATAGAATTTTTGAAAATGTTGTGAAATTCAATAAGACTTTGTGGTCTTTCATCATGACTCCAGTTATGAACATCAGTGCTGCACGTCTAGTGCCTACCTGACTTCATTTATTCAGTTTGCCTTTTGTAGTAGTGAAAAATCAGAAGAACAAAACTCTCTGCCTTCTTGCTCAGATATATCTTTAATAGCCTGTAATTTTTAATAAAGTTACTTTTTAATTACTCTTTAAGTCTGGATTGCTACATCTTTCATACAATCAAAAAAAAAAAAAAAGAAATGTCTGTGTATTCAATGATGTTTCAATTGCCCAAGTGGCTCTAGTCTACATTTAAATGCCTCTCATGATGTCTTCAGATGTACATGCATAAGCAAATTTGATGTGTTTAAATTCTCTGCTAAACTGGCCAATAATTGCACAATTTTTTATTGGAAGAAGGAATAAATACCTGGCTCCTCCTACCTTCTAACGTGAGCTCGAGGGGCTCAGAGAGGTTTTAGCCCTTTTGGACTGATTAACTGTTTAATGAATAAAGCAAATCTTCTGACCTTGGCTGGTAGCTGTAAAGAAAGAAACTTTCTTTGATTGTTACTCAGTGCCTCTGTTAGTACTTTTTGGCTCTTACATATCATATAAAATTGAATATCATGTCTTCCTATAGGAAAAGCTTGATCCATTTTATAAAAGCTCGTGTGCACTTTTCTATTGCTTTGGGAGGGATTTTTTTGGATATTCTGGAACATAAATTTTTGTCTGGGTCTGCTGAAAACATTGTGCAGCAGAGAGACGAGGCCCAAGTTGCCCTGACATAGATTTCATATGAGTTTCAGATGTCTAGAACTTCTTTAAAACCAAAATGTGGAGTTCTATCACACTTCTTATCTGCCTTTTCCTATTCTACTTATCCCTGTAATTCTCCAGACACCTATATCAATCTTTTAAAACTGTAACTTCAGTGTTTTATCCAACACTTCCTAATGCAAGAAAAGCATTTCTGTTATTACTTATGAGTTTACCCCTCCTTATTTCACTGGCAGTCCTTGTTCTAGCTATGAGACCAAGAGGAGAAAAGCTCCTCACCCATCTTCCTTTGACTGCCATAACTTTGAAGATATTTATAATTTCTTTCTTTGATTGTCATCAAACTTAGGTGTGGTGGCTCAGTGCCTACTCCTACCAGATGCTGAATGACTCCAAACTGTTCCATGACATCCTGAGACAACAGTGCTGTGCTGAATCACACTTGTGAGAAGAATCTTTTCCCCCTATACCCACGTGAAGTTTCCCTTGCCAAGCTTGCAACCACCACCTCTTGTCCTTGCACCGTTGGAAAGCATCCAACTCTCCCTTCCTACAAGGTCCCTTGGAAAGCAGTTAAATTCCCCTGTTTTCCTTCTCTTTTGCAGGCTGACCAAGTAAAGGCCCCTCAGTTTCCCTCTGCTCATCACATGTTGCCCAGTGGTCCTCCACAAACTTTCTTCTGTTTATTGATGCCCTGCCTGAATGAGGAAGACAAAAGCTGGACACAGAATCCCCCTCACACCCTTGAAAATGACAGGTAAGAGGGAATAAACACTTCCTGACTATATTCTTGCTAAAACAGCCAAGTCTGTGCTACTCTTCATCACTACACTGATTCATGTTCAGCCTGCTGTATACCACGTTCTCCTGGCCTTTTTGGGCAAAGCTGCTCCTTAGCACCTTGCTCACTACCTGCACAGTTGTGTGGAGTATTCCTGTCCCCTGTATTTTAATTTGTTGAATTTTATTGCTTCTTTCAGCTGATTCTTCTGCTGTGGTTCTTGTGAATGGCAACTCTACCCAACAGCATATAAAGATGTCCTTCCAGCCTGGTGCTATCTGTTAACTCAGTGAGTGTTCTCTCCTTTTGAGGGTGCAGATCTTTTAAAGCGATCATCAGCACTCAGTCTCAATTTCAACTGCCATTAACTGGTGCATACTATCTTCCAATTCCTGCCAGAAATATCTTACAGGTTTGATATCAGACTTCTAATATTCAGACAATTCCTTCTTTGAAAATTAACAATATGCATTAATGACAAATATCTTGACTTTCATTCAGGTACATTTGAAGGACCATGGCATTGATATATGCAGGTCCAGACTGGCTTTGCTTGCTTCCAGCAGCGTATTTGTCTCCCCAGGTTCATTTAGGAGAAAATTCTGTGATGTAGGAGCACTCACTATTGAAAATTATTATTTTCTTGCCTCTTCTTTTGTTTAACGCTTGTTAGTTTCACCTTGTGTTATCCCGAACATTTAATTTTCCCTTTTGTTTGCATCTCCAAGTTTCCATTCAGCTACATGGATACTCAAAGCCTAATCTATTCAAAATACATCTCTGTGCCCAGGGAATACAAGAATAAACTAAGAAAGGGAATGACACTTTCAATGGCTTCTGAGATATTTTTTGTCTCATTGCTGGCAAGGTTTGCAACAAAGTTCAAGGACCTTTCAAATGTGCTAGCTAAGTACTCAAAGTTCTAGCATAGCCACACAGCAGCTCTTACTGCAGAGTTGTATTTCCCAAATAATTTTCACTTTTAGCCAGATGTGAATTCAAATGAAAAGAATTTTTATTTAAATAACAATTAATTGGCTGTACAATTTATGCTCCACTTTGGAAACAAAAGGCTCATTTCATTAGAGGCTACTCATACCTCGTATTAATGCTCGGTATATTTTTTATTTAAACAAAGACATAACACATACTATTGGTACACATTTAGCTAACTCTCATCAGCTTTGAGATTGCTTTTGAAAACCACAGCGTCTCATGATTCCAATGTGAACAATTTGGATGACAACCTCCAGCTTGGCTTTGTCATTCAATACGAATCTGATGTTGAAGTGCTCCTAGATATAAACATTCTATGAAACTAATCATGGCCAGGAGTACTATATTAGTATTAAAAAATGTAGAGTCCAAACACACCAAAATTAATCACTTTTGGACAAAAAATGCAGCAAAGCTTTACACTTTCCAGGCATGGTAGGTTTCTGACTACAACAACTGTCACTCTTGGGGGTGATATAAGGACTATCTTGCCCTTGGCAATTAAATCCCATTCTGTAAAGGGAATACAAAAAATTAGAAGCAGGCTCAGTTCTAAAATATAAAATACTCATGAAAAAACTAAAATGGGATTCCCAAGGCACTCACTTTTGAGCATTTGCCAGGAAAACACAGGTATGGCTGTCCATGAAGGCTCAAGAATTGATGGAAAGGTCTGAGGATAATGCTATGTCTGGATCATACAGCTGTTCCTGCTGATATTTCATACCTGTTACCAACAGGGAATGCTGACACTGGAAGCCAAACATGGAATCCGGGTCACGAGCAAAACTGAATCCAAAGGACCCCCAGCAATAAAAGTGGCCCAGAAATTCAGACACAAATTATTAACAAGATCATTACAGTAGCATTTTACCTCAGACAAAAAACACCTGGGCCAAGTGCATGCCTTACGCATGTTCGTGTCAACTTGACAAATATTCCTGCAAGGCAAAAAACATCAGCAGATGGCTCTTCAAGCATTGAACGTGTTGTTGCAGGGAGTTGTTTCCTCCTACAGAGTTTCAAAAGGAATTTTCAGGAGATGTCTGAAGTCAGCTGGTTCCCTTTTCTCCAGAAACTCCTGTCTGGAAAGCGATGTGTCAATCAGACCATTTTGGCTTGTTATGTTTTCCTTCAAATCTTCATGTTCCTGTCAGTAACCATCTCAGAGCATGTTGATACACCCATTTCAGAGACAGGGAAACACTTTATTACACTATCCCTGTTGCTGCAGCTGATGGGTGAACCTAAGAAGTGCTGGAGCCAAACTGAATGGCCTGAAACAGGAGCCCATCATCAGCTGCTAAGGGACTTGCAAGAAACTGTTCCAAAAGGGAGACACTGAAGCATATGAGTGCTTGACACTCTTCTTTTGTCTCTGTTTTCCCTCCCATATCCTCTAGCAGAACTGTATGGAATTGCACTGTTTATTTCCTGGGCAGGTTTACCAGATAGGCAGGGGGAAAAAATGATCAAAATGAATCATACCAATGGTTCATCTCATCACTCCTGACTGCCCACAGAAGGTTCTGCTTCATCTGAGGATGTTAATCGTAGCCCTCCTGCCCTCTCAACACATCCATTTTAGGTGAGAGAAAAGACTAATCTATAATATTTTTTGCTACCTGGCAATAAATTCTCTCTCCTTTTACTGTGGTGCCATTGAACCCTTTCATAGTTTATGATGTGAATTGATTTACAGAATTCATAATGTCACTAAATAGATCTGCAGCTCTGACATATAAATACTGAGGTATGTGGCTTCTTCATTTATTAACAGGGTTGGCGATGAGAGCAAATTGGATAAAGTGTTGTGTGCTGCAGGAGGTGTGAACTGAAACACTATCACTCTGCCTTCCTAAACTAATCTTAATATTTATCACTCCACTTGAGAGAAGTCTCCTCCTTTCATGATATCTGCATTGCAAAGCTTTTGGATTGTTAATGTTTCCCCTGAACAGTCATAGTGTCCCTTTATTTACTGTGAGAGGAGGTGGGGAGCTATGAAGAGTGTAAAAGTTGACCAGTATTGATGGCCTTCCTATTCATTTGGATGGGGAGAAGAAAAGCACACATAAAAAGGTACTTTCTATGACTTATTTCAGACTTTGTACAGAAAGAGAGAAGTTCTTATTTTTAGTCAAGATTTACTTATGTTAGACTCTATATTCCTACCAAAAGCATGAGGGATGTCTTTATTTTCCAGAAAATGGCCGTTACATTCATCATTTTCAGAAGTAACTTTGTATTACAGTGGTGGCCATCTCTTGCCTGGTGTTAGGAAGGGGTACTAAATATTTAAGAAATGAACGACAGAAAAGAATTACAAAAATTCTGGCCTTACTGGAATTTTATGCCTGTTTTAAAAACCTGTGGGGACAGGTATTATATGACAATGTGAAGGGCTGTAAAAGTTTTCCTGCTACTAGTCTAAGAAATGTCAGTGATGACTAACGCAGCCATCTCAGACTTGTAATAAATTTTTTATAGTAACCTATACCATTACAGGTTCTTTTTGGCTACATATTACCTGTAGTACTTCAACCATCTGCTAATACTAAGGCATTAGAAAAAGTGGTCTTATGGAAATTGGGTACCATTTAGCAATCTTATGCCAGCAGCTACTGAATGGAAAAAATATTTCACTCAGTGAGGAGGCAACCAGGCAAAATCCTACCTTGGTATATGCTTTGCTCTCCTAGGAAACACTAGAACTTGAAAGGTTTGACTCAAATCACCATCATCCCTGGCAGAACTCTTAACCTCTCTTTTCTCCGGCTCTACCATGCAGGAAGAGTAGACAGGATCATTAGATGCCAAATGCAAATTACTGCTCTGTTGAAATGGAAACTTGCTGTAGAGGAGTTCTTCTTTCATTCAGGTTGGGAAGCACACTTGAGGGTATTTTTCAGCTCATAGGTAATAGAGCCCATGAGTGTCAAATAGCCCTCAGAACAATTCCTGTAGAAGAGCCACAAGACAGGAGAGAGCCAAGAAATATGTGGATGAGAACATGCTATCTTAATCTGGAAACTAACCTTCTATGCTGCCTTTCCATAGGTTCATTCCCTTTTAGAGAATCCATTAAAACTTCAGAGGAAGTGAGGAAAGAACAAGATGTTACAAACCTCTTTGAATGGTCTTGAGCTGTGTCTTGCCAAATTAAGTTAAACAAACATGGGGAAAGTAACTCTTGGGACTCACTCTCCAAAGCTTTTCAGCAGATACCGTTTTTCCTTTGAAAGTCACTTCAGAACCTACAGTGTTCTGGTTTTTGAGTACTGTATCACTCAAGTTCTGTATTTTCTGACTACTTGATGATCGAGAGCTTCCCAGAACCGGCAGGCTGTGCTTGGGACTCTCCCACATCTAGTCTTTTTCTCTTTTATCTCCTACTTCTTCTAGAACTCTGTTGCTGACTGAGAGCAACTGACAACTTATATAAAAGTATAAGGGATAAAGTGAAATAAAAAGACGCTTTTAGAGTTTGAGAGAGGGGAAAAATTAAGTAAAGTAATGTCTGAGGTGAAGTACAATCAGAGAGAATGTTATCAATAATTGTTTACAGTATAGCTTCTAAATGAAAGCTCATCAGCTTATCAGCCAGGGCTAGCAAAGTGTTCTCCCTACTCAAGTGCCTGAAGTCAGACTGTCACCAGTCTATTGGATTTTCTTGTCTGTTAAACAAGAGCAGTGTCTAGGTAGCAGCAGCCAGAGGCATCACTGAAGGAGAAGCACTCCAGGGGTTTTCTGTCTCTTCCTGTCTGGGGAACAGAACTTGGATTTGAACTGAGTAGATCTCGCTGAACTGCAAAGAAATACAGAAGTGACACTGTTGAACTCCCTCCCTCTGCCTTTGAATAAATAATGCACTGCTTCAAAATCAGTTGTTTTGGCTTCCCATGGTGAGATCTTAGACCTGTCAAGCCCAGTTGAGCCCATAGGGGTGAGGCAGATGAGTGAAGGTCCTGGCAGCAGTGAAGTTTCCCATCAAGGGAGAGTAACAAGATCTTTCACAAAAGAGTGTTCCTGGAATGAAAGGGTCAGAGTCATAATTCAGACTTCTCCTACGTCTTTGAAATGTCCCCATCTTAAATAACATTGTCAAGTATGTCTGGTTGTCTGTGATGCCTATGCTTGTGTAAAGAGGCATTATTTTAGTAGCAAATGAAATCATAATCATAAATAACAGAGAGATTTGTATATCTCATTGAAATACATAAAGTTTGTCCAAAATGAGCACTGTGGTATTTCAAATCTGGGCTAATTTTTGAACAGATTAATGAGATTCAAGTAAGTTATTTGACCTGTTTTTAGACTTACTTCAGTGGTGCTTGAACATCTCTTAAACAGGTTAATAAGCAAAGGCAAATCACCATTAAATTGAAAGATGATACACTCATTCACACTACTTAAATCAGACCAAATTTATGTGTATAGATGAAGATTTAATATCTCAGATTTCCAACACACTTCAACATTTAACTCTGAGGAAAACCACTGCTATGCTGATTGCCTTCATTGCATTTTTACAGTTAGTTACTGTGCAGAGCTAACAATGGGGTGTGTGTCTGCAAAGACTCTGTTTTCCCTTCTGGCAAGAAAAATGTGATAGAGTTTATCCGCATTTTGTACATTCGAGTCATGACTCTACTCAAGCACTTTGTGAAGAAAAGCACTATTTAAAATGGATGTTTTCCTGCTATATTTACAGAAAGCTGTGTCCTCTCAATCCCCTGTTAATCCCCACACCTTGTTTATGTCTGCATAAGTGGTCAGCCTTTTACAGTACCCCAAAGGAATACAACTCCTTGGCTTGTAAACAGGTGAAATCAACCAAAAAATTAGCCTTTCCAGGTTTAAAAAAATTAAGTCAAATGGAGCACAATGAGAATTTCATGCCTTGTGGAATAAAATTAAACTGTCAGAAGCCTCCTGCTGTGTTCATGGGGTTTGATACTTATTATAGAACATCACTACTTAAAAACCAAGGGACTGGCTAGGCCAATGAAGAGATGAGTGGAAACGTTGCATGGCATGTAGACATAAAAAAATGTGAATGAATTTATAGCAATAAAAACAAATTAAGATGAAAGGAAGGAAGAAGGGGCAGAAGTCTTTCAAGCCACGAAACCATATTATTTGGTGGGACAGCTCTTACTGTCTACAGTTTTCCCTTCATCTCCCTGGTGGGCAAGGAAGGAGCATGGCTGTGGACATCCCTTAAGCAAGGACCTGAAGGGTTTCATCAGGAGGTACCAAGCCCCACTTGAATTGGCAGTTTTAGGCCACCTGCCTTCCCCAGGCAAGATATTTTGGAACACCTGAGATCTGTCCCAGGAGTCGCCAGAACATGAATAGCATGTTAGGAGCAGGGCCTGCTCATCTCGCATAAGAATTAAAGCTGACACTGGGGCAGGGTTACAGCTGGGACTCCTGGTTGGCTGCCTACTACAAAATTTTGTTTGCTCTTGGAAATGATATTCAGCTCCTCACTAAAAGGTATGGAGGGACTCAGAGCAGAGTGCCTTGGAGGCCCCTCCAGAGTAAAGCAGCTGGGTCCATGATATAGAGCACACAGCCAGGGTGGGTGGGGTATCTGTTTAGCATCAGGAACCAGTGGTTTTTATGTACAACTTATTGCAGATGCAGGTTTCTCGAGTGATGTTTTGGCATGAAACCTGGATATGCAGTGCTTATCCTGGTACATGATATGGGGGTAGAGGCATCCTGGGAGTTGCAAAAAGTGCTACAATAGAGTTGAAGTAAGTTGTGTAGATGGACTAAATTCTCCATGCTGCCCACTGGGAGTAGTTCCTGAGCTGCACTTTCCTCAGAAGCAAACCCAGGTTTTTGTTTTCATTTGTTTTCATTAATCGGAGCACATCAGCTTGTTCCTAAAGAGAGTTGCCATAAGAAAATTAACATTTCTGCAGCATGAACAATTATACAATCAGTTCACCGAGGGATGAAATGGGAAACTAAATTATTAGACAGTGTAGAAGTACCAGCGATTCTGATATGGCTTCAATAATGTATCTACTACATCTTTCAGTTACTTTCATTAATATAAAAGCACCGTCAGCTAACTGTTTCTTGCTCAGTAATATTGTTGGAGTACGAGACCAAGGCTTTTCACACACATATGTAAAGTCTCCTTCAAAGAAGGGCAATAAGAAAAGACACCTTTAAAATCAGATGATGACCACCTTTACCCTCCCTGTCTGGGCTAGCCAATGACTTTCTGATCATCCAGATCAGGACACAACATAACTCTCATCATCGCAAAAAACCTTCATTCTTTAATTGAGATTTTTTAATAAGGATTCAGGACAGAACAGTTGCAAGCAAGCACAGAGACTGGGGAAGAAGGAGGATTCTTAGGTAGTAACAATGGCATTTTCTACCAGAGAGCTCTTGAAACTGTTTCCCATTAATCAAGTCATGCAATCGCTCCCATGATATTAATGACCTAAGAATATTTCACCTCTTTACTGTATTTCTGGCAAAAGCAATATTTACTAGTATCTGTTTTTTTAAGCCCAAATATTTATTACTCTGAAACCAGGAAATATTGGGTGGCATCATGAAGCAGAAAAGTATTAATCCTGTCCTCTCTGGTGTGACAACCAGTTTGGTTCACTCTCCTAATTGCTTAAACCACATACACAATTTTCTGTTGTTTAATAATATAATTAACCTAGATTAGTTTTCAGGTTAAATGAGTTCATAAAGACAGAAAAAAATAGAATAATCTAGTTAATAAAATGACATGAAATAACTTTGTCAAGAAAAAACTTCCTGATGCATTTGTCTAAAAATTGTAAAAAGTTATATTGTTATATGTAGACTGAGAGTCGTGCCAGCCATTTGATGGTTTCCAGGCTGCTCTTTCTGTGTTGTACACTTTGCTAAAAAGGCTGCACTGAAAGTGAGAGAAGAACAATATAAAAAATAAGAGGGTATTTAGGAGAGACATGGAGCTGTACCTGTCCCCCAAAGGAGTCTATGTATAACGATTGTTGTACAGCAGCCTCCTGAGAAATATTCAAAGATCCTCCACACAAAACCCTCCAGCTTGTCTGAGGCATAGGCAACATCTTCAGCTGGGTAATTAGAGGGCAACATGCTGGCGAAGAGTCTGTGAAACCTATATAACAATAACATTAAGAAAAAAGTCAACATTCTGGGGACTATGCCAGCGATCAGGGCATCATAATTGCTATAATTAAAAGCAAGGCAAATATTGCAGGAAAAGTAGGTCATTCTTCAGGCTGTGTATCCCTGATGCAAATGAAAACGAAATAAAGAAGACTGTGTAATGTGATCTAAAGCAGACGTAAGTGCTGCTCTTCCAAGTTTGCTGCAGACCCCTCATTAAATGCCTTTGTTTTCCTATGCTCCACCAGCAGGAAATGTTTCCATAAACACAGTGAAGCTGTTGCAGTCTGGTACAAGGACTACTGGAGGAGTTCTGTTGTAAGAATCCAGTGAAAGGAGCATAATTAGGATCTATTGTGTGCAAAGATGGTTTAAGGAGACTGTGATACTGCATATTTGAGAGCTGGTGAACTTGAGCGCTAGGGTTTTTCTGACAGTAGCTCCAGCACTGAATTTTAACACACGTGGCTTTGCACTTTCAGAGACATTGAGACTCCAGTCAGTATGTAACATCTGTTTGAGCCCCCTGAGAACTGGTTTCTGAGGAAAGGACGAGGCACAATAACAAGAAAACAGAAGGACATTTCCTTGCATCATGTCTAGAAGCACCTGGGCAGCACATTGAGGATGATTCTGCCTTTCTGGGGGTGTCACTTCCTCCCCTTCTCTGCTCACCTCACTTCCACCAGAGATTTCCCTTGCACAGGACTTGCAGAACTTGTACAAAGAGATTACTGTGTCCCCACAGCTCAGCCCATGTAATTTCCATCTTCTTTTGCCCTTCCTATCTTCCCCAAAACTGTCTTACTGACTTCTCCCCCCTGCAATTTTATTTATTTTTGTTCTGACCCCTACAGACAAGTAATGTCCCCCCATGTGCTAATATTGAAGTTTATAAAAGCTGTGGGATACACACATTCTCACCATGAAGCCCCTTGTGCCATGAGCATCCCATCTCCTTCCATGCTTTTTGGATGCCCCTGCTCTCTGCTGCCTTAACCTGGGCTGAGTGTTGCACGCTGAGTGCTGAGCAGGGACTCTGACCTGACAGCTGTGTGTGGGACAGATCTGTGTGTGTTTCAATGAAAAAAAAAGAAGGTAAAAAAATCATAAAGATATTTGAAATATTTATTTTGACTTTTCAGTATAAGGATCTCAACTTTTCAAAAATCCCTACATTTACCTGCTTTCCCATGCCGCTGCAAAATTAATTCTGCATTGAATGCAGGGTTACAAGAATTCTGCTTTATAAGAGGGGCTATACTTAAGTCTTAATTGCATTCATTTGAAGGGATTAGCTAACTGTAAGCTCTGTTCCTCTTAACTGTAAAGATTCATTGATAACTGTGGACTCTTTCACTCTGTATCCAACTTTATTTTAAATATTTTTTACATTTATAATTTACCTAAAAAAGTGATAGGAGTCACAAGCAAGTTTCAAAGTGTACAGATGTTTTAACTTAATCATTAGGATAGTAAAGTCATTTCTCTGTGAAACAATGGGCTTGATTTAGTTAGCATCCTGTAATGAAACTATTTAGATAATCAATTCAAATTAGGGTATGGAGCTTCTTTGGTAAACTACTGCGTTATTAACCTTAACAATGTCAGTGTTTGAAATTTTCTTTTTCCTGCTATCAAGCTCTACTTATTAGTGTCTAAGATAAGAGTCACAAGTGTGCTTCATACTGAGAAATTTATTAATGTTGGTAATTAAACACAACAACTCTGTAGCACAATGTGATATATGGGGAAGCTGACTAAAATTTAGAGATAGACTGAAAGACTGAATTTATCCTTCTCAGCATTTTCCTAAAGGTCTCTGTGTTGTTATTTGGCTTACTGCACTGCACTAACAGCAATTTTAAAATGTGTGAAAATAATTAATAATTGCAACTATTTTGGCTACACTTGTGTCAATTCTATATGTTGCAATGCCCTGTGGAAGAAGGCAGCAGGATGCAGAACTCGAAAGCAGTAGATCCATGCCTTGGGTTCACCTTGGCTGGCTGCTGCACTCTTTAATTCCTGTCCTGTATTCCTGTTAGCTACAGTCCAATGGTTTACATGACCATTCATGTTTCCTCTGGCAGCCATACACCACCTGTCTCTCTTCTGCTTATGACTTAGAAAAAGTCTGAAATCTACTTTCTTATGCTGTTTTTCATAATTATTCCTGACTCTGCTGAGCATTTAGGACAAATCGATTTCACTGAGGGAATAGTTGTCTTATAACACATCTTCCCTATTAAATCTTATAAATCTTAGAGTGAAATGGACATTGATAGGATGATAGTCTCTGCAAGAAAGAATATTCAGAAGTGATACTACACTAGACCTGAAAATTTAGTTATTTTTACTTCTTAGAGTTGCACCAACTGGCTAAAGCCGGGAAAAAAATGAAAGCAAATCAATTAAAGTGGGACCACTGAAGAGGGCAGTTTCAGGACCTGATGTCCCTCATTACTCTGCCAAAAGAATCTCACAGGTCCCATGCAGAGCCTAAGAAGCTGTGTTGAAATTAGAAACTACCTCCAAAAGACTGAGAATATATCAACATCCCTCAGCAAATCATTTTATGGTATTGTCCTCTACCTTTCTACTTACATCCATTTAAATTCCACAAGCTGCAACAAGTCTTTTTTCTTATCAGTATGATTTTTCCAAAAGTGTATTATGTTTCAGCACAGGTATTGCAGAACGTGATAAATTTGCCTTATACTGTGCTTCTTATTGTCTAACTGTGCATCATTTGCTCATATTTTGATTCATCCTTATAACCTACCTCTGAATACTATACTATTTTTCCAGTGTCTTTGTCAACTTAGAGACACAGATTATTTGGTTTAGGGACTGTCAGTGGATCATCTATTCTGTCACTGAGGACTGCTGTTCTGAATCCAAGTCACATCTTGTACTCCACTTCTCAGTGGTCCTCTTCTGCAACATCGCAAGCTTTCTTTAAAACAGTTCTGCTCCTTACCATTTTTTTCCTTACTGAAATCCTCACTTTGTGTAGACCACTTGTGTGCAAGTGATCTATTTCAATCACACCTACAACGAATTTCTTGACCCAGGTTATCCTATTATTTTTAAGAGAGAGGAAAAGCAAGGTGAAAGTGTCCATGAGATGTAGAATATAGAATAATTTTGTAAGAGTTGCACTTCTCAAAGGAAAAGTAACATGCTGGATGAATAGGCCAGGGAACTTCTGTATTTTTGAAGGCAAAATTCCTGCATCTCCCATTTGCTGTCAGCTTCATATACAGTAGAAGCTGCATCTATCACAATATTTTCAGTGCATACTGTGATGTGTGACAAACTGATTAATAATGTATACAAGTTGTTGTGTCTGTCAGTGATTGAAGCATAATCAGGAATCTCTTATGTCCTCTTTAAGCTGATTATCTTGGTGGAAGCAGCCATAACCAAGGAAAAATCCACCTCGGTGAGCCATTTCCTGCTGTCCCAGCAGAGGATGCTGCTCTTCTGTAACAATGTTTAATGGAGAAGTGTAAGGCCCCAATCAACTTTCTCAGTAAGACTTTTGAAAGGCCTTACAGTGGTTCATGTACCCTTAGAGTCTCTTCTTCAAGTTTTTCTTGAAGGAAGCAAGCGCTCCAGGAAAAATCTCCAGTGAACAAAGGAGATCCTTTAGTTCTAACAGCTGAAGATCTTTCTGCTCCACTTTAGGCAGGATTTACTGTGGAAAAAGAATAGTATGGAGGCCTCCAGAGAGCTGCAATTCAAAACAAGCACAAATGTACAAGCAAACACCTCCTTCACACAGACGCAGCATGAGAAGATGTACCTTCAGTGGTTTTTTGGCACACAAAAAATCCCTTTCAATGGCTTCTTGTCCAGTTACAAATAATTTTCAGCATATATTGGCAGCATATAGTTTCTTTTCTGTGCTCTGACACTAAAGGCTATTCCTTAAAATTTAATAATTCAGAAAAGTGATAAATTATTTCCCTGATCTCTGAATTGGAAATCCAAAGAAATCCAAGAAAACTTTGTTGGAAGAGACACATCTGCTGAAGTTGAAGTGCCAGTATTGCTTCCTTTTTTCTTTCTCTTCTTTCAAAACACAAGGCAGTCCTACTCTCATTTAGCATCTTCTAATTTAAGTTGGAGGGGTTTTTTTTCAAAGTCTGTAACAAAATAAATTTTCTGTCTTCTACAATTAGTAGAGAACACGGGCCAGCTGCCCAAGTAACTAATCAACATGAAACTTTTATCAAGACATACTGCAAAGGATATACAGTATTAGGTGCCAGATTCTACCACTTTTTTTAAAAATTCTATCACTACTGAAAGAAATTTCTGCCACAAATCAGTTTCTTGATGTTAAACTTTGTCTCATTTGAGAGGATGATAACTAACATCAAATATTTTAAGACTCCTGCAAGGAAATGTTTTGCAAATGCTAATGTCCTCGTGGAAGTAATGCTGTAAGGTTATCTTCACTTATTGCTACCCTATCCTTCAGATGAGCAGAAAAGAGTTCTAGCTTAATTGCACAGCAACACAGCCAGAAATAGACGCAGACAGTGACATCTGCACCAGAATTTCTCAGCAAGTCTGAAAATTTCTAACAAGTGCTTAGTAGTGTAAGTGGTTCCCTGCTTGGTAGCTGAATGCTAGACTACTTTTGCCTGAAGAAAATTTCAGGTGCTTAAGAAGAACTAATTCATCTCCTTTGTTCTATTTTGTGTTTCCTTAGCAATCCAGACTACTAAGGATGTTTGTATCACTCTCCAGAGAAGCATTCAGCTCCTTAATATACTTCCAGGTTATGGAGAAAAGGGAATGGGTGCGTTTTTATTTATTTTTTCTCTTTTTTTTTTGGTCTGTGTGTGTGCAGATGCCTCAACTGAGAGCTATATAACTTTCTTATCACCCCCTCAAAACTGGATGTATTTGCAAAATGCACATGGTAAGCAGCCTGAACATACCCTGTTCTAAACTACATATTTAATTTTTGTCTTTGTATCTTACTCAAGAAAAAAGTTTTCAACAGATCCCTCTTCTTGGCTTCTTCTTTTATATGATGATCCTTACGAGAAAAGGAATTCATTAATTCCATTAGCTGCATCCTACAAGGCTCTCTGACAAGCTAATTGGTACATGGTCCAAAGATGAATAGTTATGTAGTCCTCAGAAAGGATGCCAGGTGCTCCCTTGAGCTTTGGGTGTCTTCTCAGTTCTCCATCTGCTCCAAAACAATCACTGTATCTGAGGCACACTGAAGATTTAGATGTATGAGTAGTCTGTTGGATCACTGAATTTATGACAAGATTTGCACTGTTATTGCATAAAACCCATTGCTATTTTCTTCCCCAAAAGAAGTTGTTAAAATTTTTTAGCAGGCAATACTCTACATCAGTGCATATCAGCACATCTGTGTTGATATGTGATGCTAGTCAGACAAAAAATATTCAAAGAATAATACCTGAACACTTAATTCCCTTCTGCAAACCTCCTTGTGGAGCTCTGCAGTCAGATTCTGCTTCTCCTCCAAGCCCCTGCTCTACTCCCTGATGAGAAATCACATTTTATTTGGATAGCAGGCTTTTTTCCTCAAGGTGCACCAAAGTCACTGCCTTGCACTTCAGTAGCTGGTGACAGCAGTGTGCCCACTGGCTCCCGAGGATTGCAGCTGTTTGTACTCTTCACTGCTCCGACTTGAATGTGCCTACGGGACCTCAAGGAAAAATGTGCATCTGAATATCTGAGGCTGTGTTGTACAATATGTTGTCTAATTTCAACACTGTGGTATGCTGGCTTCCCTAGGAGGCTTTCTTAATGCAGTCTTATTGCTCTCTGTACTCTGGTGGCTGCATTGCTCGTAGCTCACTGGGGAGGTGGCAAAGCAAAGCCACTTGAAAACAAACACTGCTCATCGCTGACGGGGAGAGGAAGAAGAGAGTAAACAAAGACCGTGTTGGCAGTGTGACAGGAGGGATCAGGCAGCCTCTTCTCTTTCAGAGGCATTGGCAGCCCACGCTGGCCAGGCTGCAAAAGCTACCTGGTCCATGCAGCTGTTTCTACACCATTCAGCTCCCCTCAGTGGGGTCAACATCCAACACTTCCCATGCGCCAGCTGAAGGGGCAGCTTGTGCAAATGTGACTCTCATAGAAATGAGGATCTTTTCTTTTTGAGGAGGCCAGCAATGTCATAATGGCGTCACCCCAAATGTTTTAATCCTATGGACAGAGAAAAGAGAAGGCATGAAGGTAGACAGGGTTATTCCATGATGCTGTTACTGGTTAAAACCATGTTTTGAACCAATGTTTCACTGCAGGGTATTGCCTCCATAATATATTGCATCAATACGTCAGTGAAGGAGTGTAAGTCTGATAGTTCACTGTTCCACAAATCATCCTCCCATCCCCAGCTGTAGAATTTATTGATCAGCAGGATGGGTATTCTGGGAGGAGAAACATAGAGCTCTCAGGATGTTTTTGCCAAGTGTTTACAAAATAAGCAGAAAACAAATTTCTTATTTTCTTTTAGAGGAGCATGTGCTGTGTCTGGGAAAGAGGAGCAGCCTCAGATCTTTCTTCCCCCAGTGCCCCTTGTGCTGCTATCTCTGCAGAGGCACATTTTCCATCCCCATGGAAACAGGACAAGGAACACAATTTGCCTCTCTGCAGAGGACCCTCCCAATAAAGTTGCCCAGAGGTTTTGGCTTCTCACAACCCAGGCAGTGACACCAGGGTTCCCTTTGGGATCTGAGCTGCTCTTGAACACCTGGGCCAGCTCCTCCCAGCAGTTTTCCTTCCCAGAACCCCACTTTTTTCTCTTCCAGAAGTCCCACTGCAGGACAAAGCAGCTATTATTTTTCCTGTGAAACAGTGGGGCTACCTGTCTGCAGCCTCTACTATCTGTCTACCTAATAACATTTTCTCCCTGGATATTTTTGTCTAATCCAGGGCCTGGGAGGGAAAATGTTTTCCATCAGGTCAGAAGGAAATAGCACAAAACAGTAAAACTTGGATGGTATGCTCTAAAAATGTCTCAGAATAAATTAAATCAAACAAACTGTATTACTGAAAGCCTGCTTCAGGATTTCATTGTTCAGGAGATGATGGATCCAATGGTCAGTGTCGGCCATTTGGGAATGATGAAATCAGTTGTGAAGGAGAAAAAGCAGAGACAATTTGCAGTGAAGGAAGAAATAAGGTGATGTAGATTTCAGTCCACTGTTATGCTACAGGGTGATGGACTTTCCTGGTGAAAATGTGGACTCCAATTCTGCAACATTGTCCTGTTTAAACATACAAGTAAACCTTAAAAAAAAAAAGAAAAAAAAAAAAAAAAAGAAAAAAAAAGAAAGCTCGAGGAAGAAGAATCCCCTTAATATTACCTGGTAATCAGCAGTTTATTCACAGATTTTCTTAACTTTGCCTATGACCACAGATCATTTTAGTACAGAGTCTTGACTTTCTGGACTTCCAGTATCTACACAACTATTCACAGAAACACTGTGTTCTCTCCTTTAAGAAGAGACAATATATGCCAACTATCAGGTTCCTCATCCTGATACCTGGGGCCAAAGAGCTCTTGATTAAAATCTTTTACAAACATGAGTCCTGAGAAAAGAAGACTCAGTTATGATTGCTCCAAAGCTCCACTTTCCTCTAGGTGAAATTGGGTTTTAAGATTATTTTCTAGAAGATTGGAATTGGATGTCTTTTCAGATTAGTAAATCAACCACTACATGGATTGGGAGAATTAATAAGAGGAGGTCATCATTGTGGAATAAAAAGATAGTTAAGGGAAATTTATAAAAGTTATCTATTGTGAAGTAGTTTCTGATGCAGCAAACCCTGTTCTATAAGTGAAAAGAATACAATGAGAATAATTCTAAAGAGGTCACATATATAACACAAATAAAAAGTATAGTCAAAAATCAAAAATCTAGCAGTCAAAATCCAAGCAAGTTTTTGATTATTATGGCATGGGTAACTAACAAACAGCAAAATTAATTAAGTTATTAGATGAAATGTTTTCATTGACATAACTGAAAGTAGCATCTTACTACTTATTAATTTTCAAAATATTTTGTGCTTCCATATTTAAATTCATAGTATCAATTTCAGGCTTTTATGTAGTTTGACATTTTTAATATTTAATGTTCATAATATTTTAATTGACAAAAATTTACTGGAGAAGTCATAACTTAGTAAGACAGGCAAATTTCCAGCTGCTTTAGTAATACTTGGTATCTTTTTTTTTTTCAGCAAAATATCTGGTCCCATTAAGTCCTCTTGAAATATAAATCTAATTTGAAACAGCACAAATTTAATATAGTTCATGGTGCACTTTTATGTACTTTACTTGTTTCAATTATTAACTTTGCTAAATGGACATATGGAAAGTACTTTTTAATGTGCTGTTAATTCCCTGATTTTGTATCATAATACATGTTCTCAGCAAAGAAGAGGAAGTTACATCAGCTTCTATGCTCATGCCACTTTGTTCTTACTCAAATATTTTCATTGCAGAGACAGAAAATCCATTGTCTGGTGTAACTGGACATGCTTTGAGGATCTCGGTCATCATGCAGCTCAAATTCCTATTTTGTGTGTTTGCAGAGCACAGACAAAGAACAATAAATAAGTGTACCCCATCTCTCCTCCTCTAACCCCGAGACTGGTCTGTGATGTCAACACAACCTGTGCAGCAACAGGTCAGTTAAACCTGATCTTTGTCAAAAACACCCCTCAGGGAAAAGAAAGGGCTTTTAAAAAGATTCTTCTGCCTGTTTCATCTTCACAAACTTCTAAGGAAATGGATGCAACAGCGTCCTTTTAAGGAAATGGACGCTGGTCACACCGAATTTGTGTGGTTCATGAGTTATGTCCACTTTCCAATTCCATTGCAAATATACTGGGGCAACATAAACCACACTTTTCAGTTCATTCAATTCATACCTGATTAACTTCTTAAAGAATGGAGCCATGAATTTTTAACAATTCTGCAAATATTAAGGAAAATCATGTATATTTATGTTATTCTCTTCAATGCAATTTGACAAGGGAAGTTGTACCTTTACTCCCAACAGAGGAATCTTACATCAGCTCAGATGCTTGCTCTGTGTGCCAAGGCAGTATTTCATGCTCCTGCCCTGGTCAATGCCTCTCAGAGAACAGAAGAAAGGTTGATGTCTGCTCTCTGTTCCAGATCCATTTTTCCTTTCTGACTGTTTGCCAGAGGAGAAGGGAACATTATGTCTTTTCTAACTACTCCAAACTACCTGCATTCCTCGTTGCCTTGAGAGCAAAGATCCTTGAAAAACAAAACTTCAGCTGAACTGCTGCTGCTGCTGAGGGGCTCACAAGTCACAGCTTTAGTTAAGTCCCATCTTGCTCATTTTTCTCTCTCCTCTCTTGAGCTACACCCGCAGCTTCCCACTAATAAATCAGATGGCAAATACACTGCCTCAGATTTTGTCAGAATGTGCACAACTGAGTGTGAGGGTAAGAGGAAGCTGCCAGAGTTGGTTCTGCTTCTTTATGTATGTTCTCTGGGTTTTGTTTAATTTTGTCCTATTTTGGAGTTCCATGGGTTAAAAATAAGCCAAACCATCATCTGCTGTGCACATCTGAAAGCAGCTTTAGGATACTCAAGGTCAGGACTATAATATATAAATATCCTGCAATATTTAACTTATTTTTCAGTCTGCATCCCTATAGTTTCACCAGAATTAATAAAAAAGATGTTGTAAGAGTTTTTCTGACTGTAACCACTGCTGCTTTTTCTTTTCATTAAAGCTGCATATTTATGTATTTTCTTCCCAGCAACAGTGTCTGAACAGGACTTACATTTTACCTTCACTTTTCTACAGCACAGAAAGCACTGTCACTGCTTAAGAGCTAAAAATGACAATGCTATAGCAGCCTCCAGCCATTATTACTTGCAGTGGAATGTGGTTTTCATTTTTGCTGCCTTCTAAGATATGAGCTATTTCTCTGGATATATGTGCATGCACACATTGTCTCAGAGGAAGAAAAAAACCCAACCAGCTGCTCAGATCCAACAGTTTAACTGAAAGGTAATGGCTGATTTATTAACAACCAGTTTCTGTGGCTCCAGTTCCATGCATGGGTCACCCTCACATTCCTGCCTGAGCTGCTGTGGTTTTCCCTGGCCATTTAGAGACCATGGTGTGATGGGAGGAGGCAGCATGCAGGTTACTCTCCCCTCACCACAGCAGGGAACTGCAGGAGCTGAGGAGTCAGGACATGCTGGTTTCTGCCATTCCTCCAATGGGGCAGTAATTTCTGGCAGAGAGCAAGGCCACAGGAGGGTGGCAGTTTCACCCATTAACATCCAGAACTTGGCCACAGACACAACAGCCTTTTGAGGGATGTTTAAATCCTGCCTTCTGAGAGGAAACTTTCATCAAAACAGTGCTTGAGGTGCACTGAGAATTTACTGGATCCAACTTTCCTTTTATCTCAGCAAGGTCTTACCATGACCTCCAGGGAACAAGGTAAGTCGAGCAATTGAAAGACAGAACAAGATTTTGGATAATGCTGCAAATTACAGTTTGTAGCAACCTGGGCTTTGATTAGCAAGTACCTGATCTCTAGCACAGCAGAAATTCCAGTAAAAACCAATCTGTATGCTCAAGTACCCTGCTGAATTTGAGCTCTGGTGACTATTTTCTTCATATTAAATGATATGTATCCTGACATTTTCTGGTCACACTCACTACAGGACACAAACACAGAACCTAATTCACCTCATAGAAGGTTTGTGTCCCTTTTCTAATCATTGGTGTATGTCAGGGCTATAGCAGTGATTTTGTCTGAAAACTTTGTTTATCAATTAACTTCCAGATTTATATATCTGTAAAAAAGTTCTCAATATAAGTCATTGTCAATAATTTAAATCTGTTTGTTGAAGTGAAAACATGGAGTTGATCGCATGCACAACCACTTACCTACAGACTGGAGCACCCAAATTGCTGTTGTACCAGTTATTTGCAATCATTCATGGTAATTAAACTCATCAAACTCTGGTCAGCTAGAAGCCATTCTGAACATAATGCCCCATGAGTCAGGCTCACTTGTCAATAGTGGAAAGGAAGTCCTGTGGAAGTGTCACTCCCTACAATGACAGTGGAAAGAGTCTAAATGTCACTTTAGATACCTCATGATACAAGGCTATGAAGACTTAGAACCACAGTCCCCCAGATGGTATCATTAGTGAGATAAATTTCTAAATTACAAAGTTTCTATATTTCTAAATCATGCATTCTGTCCTCGCCTTCTGAAAATAGTAGAAATTTTATTGAGTTCAATTGAGCTAACAGGAAACTAACTAAAAACAAAAAGCCCCAGATGCTTTTCTGTCTTTGTTTCATTTGCTGTTAGGGTTATGGCTGGAAAACAGCACTCCAGTGCAAAATCCATCACCTATTTTTAGGCAATAAGGTGTCTATAATATAGGTGTCTACATGTGAGTGGGTGTTTAAGACTGTTACAGTTAAACTTCAGATTAACACAGATTAGGCAAAACAAGGCTAGCATTGGTGTCAGCTGAATATCCAAGCTATGTAATTGTCCAGCCTAAACAATGGGAAGATTCAATTGTCTAAATATTGATGCAATTTTAGGTATACTCAGTTTCTGGTTCAAAAATTGCCAGGCCTCACAAAAGTCCTTGATGTCTCTGACACCCCAAAACATCTCATATGGCAACAGGTGACACACTGAGGGAAAGAAACCACACACCACTGACTTGGGCACCGTTGGCTGTGCTGCAAGCTCAGGCACGTATGGACACCCATATGCAAACATCTGAACTTCGATGCCTGCGAACTGGAACAGAACTGCATCCATTTGCATATGCACAGTAATATGCTGCATCATTAAAACTTGAATTCACCTTTATTTCACTGCTGCCTTCAGCCTCCCAGGGTTCATTTCTGTGTTTGCTTCTCAATCGGCGCTGCCCATAACTCCCGAGGAGGAGGGTGTGAGTCAGGTCTCTCCTCCCAAGGACACAACTGCTGGCAGGCTAATTTGTAAGGGGGGCTGGTGGAGCCACTCAAGCAGTTCAGCCCAATAATTTTTAAATTCAGAGGGCTGGGAAAATAGATTTATAGACTTCAAACTTCAACTCAGCACAGACCAGAGAGAAGTTAATCAGGTACCATTATACACGTTACATCTCCAGGCAAGGATTTTGAAAGAAACAAGTAAAGGAACTCACAGAAACTTTTTTCCCCCACAAGCCTGTTTCAGAATATAGAATGCTTCAGATGTTAAAAATGTAGTTTCTTTCTTGTCACTGTGATAACATTAGCTTTAGGTTGATTCCTGCTACTGTGTGACAGCTGTTACAGACATCAGCTGGAATGCACAGAACATAAGTTTGTCATATAAATTTTAGTTAACCAATCTCTCATCTTGCTATAAACCGTAACCTGGTCATCTCCTGTGCAATACCTGGTCATTGGAATGATACTGTTGGTACAACAGCATCTTGACTAATTGCATTTCTCAATAAAAATGGATTCTACACAAAAGAAGCATCAATTAAAACCATCAATCCACAAGAAAGCAGTCACTTTTAATGCATCATTTATCACAACATGATATTCTTCTCTCACAATTTTTAGAAATCTTGTTGCCATAACAACTGGATGTAGCCTTTACAAAAAGCAGGCCGAATCCTGTCCCTGGTGACACAGATGACAATTCAGAATAACTTTGATAAAATGCCTGGGAAAACAGTGGTGCAAATACAGTGTAATAGGGCAGAATGGGACCCACTATCTCTTTGGGTTACCATTTTCTTCTGCTACTTTGCCTTGTCAGAAGACAAGATGTTTTTCTCTTCTACTCTGAATAAGTTTATAATGTAATGGAATACTCAGACATAATGACAGGTTAAACAACAAAGGAGTGTTACATCTTAAACACCATATTAACTATATTTTAAATTTTTATATTAGCAGTTTTTTTAAAAGCCCAAGAAAAGACTAGATATGAGATAGTAATATATTTTCTCTGCTCAGAGGCTGTATCTAAATCATATAATATAATATAACTAATAACTTATGTAATAATAAAATATAATGAAGATAAATTCACATTTGTTTGGCTAAACAGAAGATACATACTCTTACAGAAAAAATGCATTGGAGGGTCTTCGGTCTTATTACCTAGAACAAGAACCCCTGCAGACAAACACTGTTTAATTTACATGAAACTCATTTCAAAAATATCATAACAAAATATTCTCAGACTTGTCCCTCTCTTCAAGGAAATCCATAGGAATTTATTGGCACATTTACACCCAAACAAAGCAGAGTCCAGGAAGAATGCGTGGATCTATTCTATCTGGATTCTTCTACAGAAGCATTTTCCAGACTACCAACCAAATAACATTTTAATTAATAATAATAGCAATCAGAAACCCAGTTGAACAAGTACTTTGGAACTTGATAAACATAAATCTGGTAGACACATACCCTAATGATAATTTTAACCCCCATTCCTGCTATAAAACCAAATTATGCCACTAGACAAATTCTGTAGGTAAGCTGAAGAGAGGGATACGCAGAATTTAAAAGACAAGGAATTCTTTACATGCAGACAACAGAACTAACCAACCTGCAAAATTCCATATAGTTGAGATATATTCTCCCTTTTTAAATCCAAAAAGCATGGAGCTGCCATCCTTGACAATAAATAGCTCTTCACATTTGAAGGCTTTCTCTGGGTGCAAGGATAGTCAAAGATCTGAAAAATGTAGCAGCAGGAAGGGAGGTGACTTGTTACAGTCAGAGCAATCTTAGAATAATGTCATTTTGGAATGTAATTTTCCAAGCAAACCCAATAGCAGGCATTACTAGAGCTCAGATGTCACTTTGAAGATTGATGCATCAACATTGCACTGAGGCAGTACAAGAGCCTCAGAAAAACACATTAGCAAGGCTTACTACCCAATGAAAATGTAAGGTTATAAAGTTTAAAAATGCACCTGGCCAGGACATCAAGAGGTCAATTACTTTGTCTATTTGCCCAAAGGCAGGATCATCTCTAACTACATCGTTCCAGATAGCTTTTTATTCCACTTCCATTTAAGGACCTTCAACAAAGAGGTTTCAAAATTTCCAGCCACTTCATTTCAATGGCTCGTTATCTTTATCATTAGAAGGCTCTGTGGTTCACTTGGGGGTGTGATTTCAGCATGGATAGATACTGCTGCAACATCTTTACAGCAAGATCGGGCATTAAGAGCAGTGAAACCGTCTTGACACAGGCTGCATTTGCTGAGCTTTGATTGGATGTCCATTAGTAACAACAGAATCCCAATAGAGTTTTGCTGGAATTGATCAAAACAAGCTGATCTGCTGTATTTTTCTCCCATCACATTCCTTACAGTATGAGTTTCATTCCATTTTCTTTGAGGCCATGATGTTTCACAGTTCCTTCTTGTAACTGCGGTGGCAAATGGTGAACACTATGGTTTCCAAGCCCTTATCCAGAATTTTTCAGGTTGATTCAGAATCAACTGGCAGATGCCTGACTAGTGCTGTACTGCTCAGTGTGTGTAGCAGTGTGCTGGTTTCAGCTGGGCTAGAGTTGATTTTCTTCACAGTGGTTAGCACAGGTCTTCTTTTCACCCAGCCCACGCCTCCAAACAGAAACAGAACTAGTAAGAAGCTGACAAAAAAATAAGGTGAAATAGATACATTCATGTTTCATGGCAGACTAATTTCTGTGAGTCTCTGCAGTGAGTGTCACTATATCACACCACAAGAGAAAAATTGTATAGTTTCAGAAAAAAAAATAACCTAGACTGGGAATCCTATTTCAAAACATCGGATGTTAGAAGAAAACATTCAAGCACAGAATGAAATTTGATAGACGTACTTGGCTAGAAGTGAAATGCCTCCTACAGTGAGATCAGTCCTTAAAAGCAAATTCTGAATATCAAAACAATAGTGAAAGACCAACACAACTTTTTGAAGTCTGGCAAAATGCCTAAATGACAGCACATGGCTGGCATTAGCATGGGTATAAGGCCCCACTAGCAGCAGAATCTCTTCTTGGCATCTTACAGTTGCATGATGGTAGTGTCCATGCTCCTGTCTGCAGGGTCATTTTACCAGACACAAAAGGGATGTACAAAGAGTGAAGGTGAGTGGAAAGGTTATAATTCAAAATAGTGGAAAGGTTATAATTCAAAATAGTTGCTTCAGAAGCATGTGTTGGTAGGACCTTCATGACAGATAAAAGGTAAAAACAAGGTCTGCACTTGGCACTGCTGGTAAAAGATTGAGAATAGAAACATTGGCTGTGAAGAAAGAAGCCACTGAATCTGTTGAAAAAAAATGGAGAAAGCATCCTACTGAGGAAATTTGAAGACTAAATCCATCTAAGAAACCTTCAACCAGATTGAAATGCCTAGGTTAGGGGTTTTGACATCTGAATTTCCTTACGTACTCAGTGTGGTCAGCAAGGAGAATCCTTGCTGCAAGGCAACACTGACCTCACAAGCCTGGAAGGTACCTCCCCACCTTTCCTCTTATCTAAAGGAGAAGTAAGGAACTTTTCAGTACAGGCATTTCAGTTCCAGTGGGATGTGCTCAGGGAACAGAGTCAAATCTGCACCATTGACCAAAAGAATGATTTTATCACAGTGTAAGTACTTTGTACTTTCAGAGGAAGAAAATAGGAAGTGCAACGGAATTCTCCAAATGGAGTGTAGCGACATCGCATGGACCATGTGGCGTGAGGGTGATTCACCACATGCACAAAGGAGCAAAGGGTTTTTAGCCCAAAAGCTTCAGAGGAGCTGGCCCTCTAATGCTTGCTGAGTACAACACTTAGTGCAGTGGCACCATTCTTCCTTGGTCATTAGGCACTGCCGTCATAAATGTGATGAAGGGAATCTTTATTTTATAACGCTCTTAAAACCAGACCAGATGCCAAATAGGAGTCTTTACATTCTGTAAAGCAGCAGTGAGTAAAATTATGAGACATATAAATTAGAGGAAATCATCACTTTGAAAAAATAAAAATAGAAATGAAAGAAAATATGCCTGGAAGGCTTTCAAGAAATTCTCTAGCCTACCTTCCCTTCCCAAGTCAGGATCTGCTTTTTTTTTTTGTGACATTCCTGAAAAAAGTTTGTCTAACACCTACTCTGAAAGACTGCCACTAATAAAGATTTCACAACCACTGGAGGCAAATTATTTCCAAATTTAACTTGAAATTCCCCTGAAGCAATTTTAAATGGTTCCTTCTAGCCCTAAGATCTACACATATTTCCCTCTTTTTATTCCCCTTCTTTTGAAGCCAGCTCCCTATTTCAAGGAACACAAATCTGAGTAAGTCAGTAATATACTAATTTATACTCTTCACAGCCCTGCTGAAATTAGTTGCTTCCAACAGTGCAAATCTCAGCATGTAGTTAAACCTGTAAAATTCTATCATAATGCTGAAATAAAGGTTTCAAAGATTTCATTCATACAGACCTGTTCTTTATGCCCATCTTGATATCCCTAATGTAATTCTCTAACAATTTGTCCACATTTTAGAATGTCTAATGATTTATCACCTTCTATCTCTTCAATCTAACTCTTCAGTAATTTTCTATTACAACAGAATTTATTTTCCTTTTTTTTAAATGAATTTCAGCTGAACTTCTTTATATGGCCATATGTGTAATTACTATGACTCTTACTGAACCAGCAGCTTGCAGATTATTAAGTGGATTCTGCTCCTCCTGGTGTCTTTGGGAGTTCTGCCATTGCCTTCAGTAAAAGCAGGACTAGACCCCCTGAAAGAGCCATATTATTGGATAACTCAAAGCTCTGGTGAGAATTGACATTGGTATATTGACAATAGCTTGTTTTTTTAGTTTAGGATATCTTAATTGGATTAACCAGTCACTTTGTTTTGTGTAATGATTTTGCATCTCTGAATGCAATTTGCTATGATTAAACAAGAAATGTTTCCTTCTTCGGTTGACATCAACAAGAACAGTAAGCAGTTTTCAGTCAAAAGTATAAATTCCAACTTGCATCTCTTCATGCACCAAGAATCTTTAGATGAAAAAGGAAACAGGGTTAGTGTGAGGAAGGAGGAATTCGGACTGGCAACTGGGAGTGCAAGAAGAATTAACCCAGTCCATTTCTCTTTCAGGTCTGTGTCTCAGGCAGAAACAAAAAGGATTCCAAAGGCTGCACCTACGCTCCCTGCTCTGGGCAGATGCCAGCTTCATGGGTGTGTCCTCTTGAATCCTGTGTGATTCGATGTGGTGCTGTTGGTTGACAACAGTCAGAGGTGGACAAAGTAAGGCTGGTGAACAGAAGACATCATGAAGCTGATGTGGGGGAGGCTTAGGTTAGAGGTTTTACCCCTAGAGGGTGGTTGGCACTGGAACAGGCTCCCCAGGGCTTTGATCACAGCACCAGAAGCATTCGGACAACGCTGTCAGGCACATGGTGTGACCCTTGAGATGTCCTGCACAGGGCCAGGAGTTGGACTTGGTGTTCCTGGTGGGCCCCTTCCAACTCAGAATATGCTATGATTCTGAGGCATTTGCTGCCTGAGCTGAAGTTCTGGTCCTTCATAGGCAGCAGGTGAGACACTTCCACTCAGTTCCTGGGATAGCACTTGGCTCAGCTCCCCCCTGCCTTGAATGGCTCTGGCTGATCATTAAGTTAATCAGATTTAGGTGTACTGCCCTAAAAATCAAGCCAGCCTTCACCTCTCTGGCGAGAACAGAGGAAGAGGCAGGAGACTAGACTGCCCTTGCTATGGCAGAACTGCAACTTCCTAAGGAGTAAGGAGGAAGTGTCTCTCTTGCAAAGAGAGGATCCAGACTGGCTCCACAGGAGCAGGCTGTCAGTGACCACATGAGATTCAGTTGTGGGTGCTAATGTTTAATCCATCTTTCAAAATCCAAAGAAACTGCTTTGGACTGGGCTCCTGGGCTCAGGTTTTTCCCTAGCATTGAACTACATTAGCAAGGGAAATTCTATTTGTTGCCCTAAAGATTCACGGGTGCCTAGTAAATTTTTATTTATTTTATTAAATACTACTTTATTTTAACTTGATTTTACCATGCAAAAACTGCTCCAGAGTAACATGATATCCAGTTTGCATTGTCTTAAGGGAGCCACATACTGGCCAAATAGTTTCTAAATCATCAGTATGCTACCTCACTTTCACCCATAATTTCTTCTGACCAGATTCAGGAACACTTGGCCCAGCCATTTCCCAGGCAGTGATCTGGCAAGTGATTAAAATGCCTTCTTGGTCATCATTTATTCCGATTGCAAAAAATGAAGCAATTTAACATTTTCTCAGATTTGGAAATTCTTCAAACAATCTTGCTTGGGTTTTTTGCTCTTAATTTGCTTTCTGTTAAAATAGATCCATTCTGGTATTCGTGACATAGAAAAATAATCATCCCACCAGTCTTGCAACATATAAAAAACTGGAATTCTACATCCCCCTGCTGGAAAGATATTTTAAGTATGTGTAAGGCATTACACCACAACCTGATCCTTGCTAACCTGGCAGTTTGGAAAGAAAAACAGGCTGATACCTATTGAATTCCTCCACTTTCTCACCTCAGCTAGTGCAGAGTCCACCTACGGGAATCCCTTTTGAAGAAACTTGCCATTTTTACTCACAAAATATACTTGTCAAAAAACAGAGCACAGGTTTGTTGAAGTTTTTTTTTTTTTGGTTTTTTTTTTTTTTTTTTTTTTTTTTGTTTTTTAGAATTCAACAAGCTTATATCTTTACAGGATAAAAAAGGTAAAAATAAGAGCTACCAAATTAAGGTGATAAAATTGCCTTCAAAATCTTTATGATGGAAGAAAAATCCTGTCAAATGACTCCAGTATGCTGCACAAAATTTTTAAAGCAGTATTTTTAAATGGCTGCCTGTTAAAAGAATAAGAAAGCTGGGTAGTTCAGGGGTTTTTTCCTCCTCAAAGATACTGCTGCTGCAGGAAATTGTGTTACTGGTTGTGTAAAGCAAGTTGTGACATCCATCAAGATGAATGTGCTTACGTGCATAGCTGGTGACATAGTCTGAAGTGGTATATTGTAGGTATAAAACCCTGTTCAAACTTAACATACAGGAAATTTTTGTGCAGTAATTGTATTTCTTTGTTCCTTACTAAAACCAGAGCTGCTGCCTGGAAGCATGCAAGTATTTAATTTTGTCACATAATTCCCTCAATTTCAGGCCATGGTAAGTAACACTTTTGGTACATGTCAGCTGTCAATTCCCATTAGAACATCCAGCTATTACATGGTTTAGATGTAGCTGCCTGATGATTACTGCTGCATGTTGTGAATTCATCGCTCCAAAAATGGCAGAATAAATTGAATAGTAAGGATTCTGTTTGAATTACCTCAACCTGTGAAATGATAATTTCTGAAAGCTTTACCATGTTATCGTGGCTTTTGTTGGAGAGGACTTTCAGAGCGTGCACTCTAGGTAAGAGCCTTTGGTGGAAGGGAGATAAATCTCCTCTGACCAGGTGAAGAGAGACCTCTACAGGTGTTTGGTTTTCTCAGTCCAAAGACCTTTGGAAATCATTCCCTGAAACTCTTAAGCAAAAGGAGTGCCCAGTGTTCAGCTGCTGAGTCAGAGGAGATGGGAGAAGACCCTGACCATAGTCCTGAGGGGAGCTGTGCTGTTCTTCTCGGTGCCACCTTCAGTGCAGCCCTCCTGTGTTTCTCTGGGGAACTCAGCCACACCACAGAGGATGTGCAGGGGGATGTGTAACCAAGGAGCCCCCAGAGCAGCAGCCAGAGGGGTGGGAAGCAGTGTGGTTCACATAGAGGGCTGTTCCTTCCTGCAGAGTGCAGGGTGTGCTTGGCTCTGCAGAGGAGCTAATTAAAGGCCAGATGAGCTTTTAAACAGCCAGCTTCATTATGCTTCTCTGCGAGACACACTGGGACTCAAGTTACTTATTATTATAACTGGTTTGTAGTATGCACTAAGGCCCCAGAGACAGCATAAATAGAAGGAAGCACACAGTCCTACAATTTTGCAGAACATTATTTCTGATGCGTCTAAGGAGCTCAATCCACCTGCCTAGGTAGCAGTCCCTACTGACAATACTCTTTGCTGCTTGAATAGCACAGTAGGGTGTAACCTTGCTGCAGATTTTTTGTGTATTTTGGAAAGCATGCCATCTTTCTCCATTACTGAGGCTTATTGACGGAACTAAAAGAAACCTGATAGAAAACATGAACATAATTTAAAACCATACTTTCTGCAGCAGTATTCATATCAAGTTTTGCATCACTAAAAATGCTGGGAAATAAATGAGATGTAAGAGAAGAAAAATGCTAAATGGTATTTCTATGACAGGCATAGCAATGGAAATGTAGAGCTAAAAGCTGCTGATTCTGTGCAGTGCTTTAGCCTTTAAGATTTGTATCAGCTTCCTGTCTAAATTTCCCCAAGATCATTATGTTTTAATGTATAAGTACCAGTATTTTTCCAGAAATTGTAACTGATGCTGCAAAAGGTAAGGCCAAATTAGAAGCAGTATTTACTTTTCACAGTAATTACATGTGCCCTGGAAGATCAGGATTCTGAAGTTTCTCATGCACAAAGAGGATCAACAGGTTGATATTGGACAATTTTCAGTCATCAAGTGTAAAAATATTTATGGATGGAGCTGCATGCTGGGGACTACTGAAAACTGAATGTTCTGTTGCAGAGATAAAAGATGAAAAGACAGTACTCCAGGGGAAACACAAACTAAGAAAAATAAGAAAACAAATAAAACCTGAGCAAACAAAAAGCAAAGGGTTCTCTTTTTTCTAAATTTGGTTTTCTCATTGGTATCTCCACAGGCTCCATAGTGTTGCTATTCCTGTGTGCACACTCTGCCCCGGGAGATATTTGGAATTGCTGTATATATTTGTACATTATTTCTGACTGCCTAGGATGCGGCTGCATCAGATAGGATTTCATAAGACCTCTGATGCAAAAACTCACAGACACAGCATTGGTGTCTGGCCTTCAGCAGGCTGCCTAATCAATCCTCCCCCAACTGCTCAGTTGTAAAATAGATGGAATAATTTTGCCCTGGCAATAGTCAGTTTCTCTTTTCTTACGTCATCTGAAGTTTTTAGGAAGGGTATTATGAGCACTTAGATAAAGGTCCTTGCAAACGTCCCATAAAGTTAAATACCAATCAGTAAACAAGGAAAAATATTGCCATAAGAAGATAATTATATCAATGCACTCCTTGGTCATGGTCCATATTTTCAGGTATGCTGTACTATGTATTAACATGTTCTCACAGGCTGTTTTATTTTTTAACGAGTTTGACTAAGTAAATCTCTCTGCCACACCATCATTAATTCCAGAATCAGCTGAAGAAAGACAGATCTGCTACTGTATAGAGCCAGATCTAGATACAAAGTGGGGGCTCATGCATGTGCACCTGAAGCATCAACATCAGGGATCTGCAGGTATCCCTGGGGCATCCCCTGGAGCGCTCCCAGCTAAACCACTAGGGATAATACACCACACAGCACTCTATGGACTGTCTGTAACTCTGTGCCATATGTCACTGGAAAAGGCAAAAGAGAATCTTTACATTTCCTATCCTTCAGAAAATGCCAGTTTCTGGTCCACTTAGCCTTGCTGCTTCTTTGTTGTGCTGCATCTGGATTTCCAACCCCTCTCTCTCAGGCTGCTTTTCAAAGAAGAGCCTACACTAAGCCAGTGTCAGTGAGAAGTGCAGAAATCTGCTCTTTCCCTACTCATGAAATTTGCATGACTCTTGCACCGCCAGACGCCGCCTGTGTTTTCAGGGCTGTGAAAGCTAAATCAAAATATTCACTGTAGCGCACCGTGCTAAGCATAGCTGTAGCACATTTCACGGTCACAGTTTACCTGGCTGCCTTCTTTCTAAAGAGGGCTGAAACTGTCATTTTTAGAAAGTAACTGCTGATTTGGGCCTGTTAGCTCCACCTGAGCACTTACAAACAGCTGTGCTGGCCCACAGTGCTGCCTCAGAAATGCTTGGGGTCAGGCATCAAGTTGAGGATAGGTGCTGCGAGGAGGGGACAAAGGAGCTGGGCATCCAGTCAGTCCTCTGTCTTTTACAGTACAGTGTAACTAAGAGCCAGGTGTGTCTCAAGCTTTTGTTTTCACCTGCCTAATGATAAAGCTGCTGGAGGAGTTGAAACTGCTCCATCATGACACAGAAAACCATATTTTGTCCCCATCTATCTCTGCATGATGTCCCTGCAAGCAGCAGGGTTTCGATCTGCTTGCATATTTCATCATGCAGCAACACTTCTCCAAGCCAATGCGTTGGCCAGTGGATATTTATAATGATACAATTACTCATCATTCAGAGAGCTCAGTATTTAATTGTACACTTCTTGAAATTCTGTTACTCCATATTCCTTTGGGTCCACTCATTCCAGCCCACCCTTTCCATTACTTTCAGTGAAATACTTAAATTCAATGCCATGTATGTCCTGTACTATTTGATTTAGGTGCTAAGGGTCAGCAACAAAGTTTTTAGCATCTACAGTGATCTAAATCTAGGGCACTATATTTAAGAGTGTAATTTACAAAAAAAAAAAATGCACTTAAGTACTCACATAATTGGAAGATGAGGGACATGGCTTTTTTTTTTGAGACATTGTTGTGATAGAGCTGAGCATCAGTCTCAAGACCTGCTTGAAACCAAAGCCTACGTGGATATGTGCTTTAACCTCCTAGTGCCTATATGCCCTGAGAGACCCAGTCCAGCAGATACCATTTTGATAATGTGACACTCAGACACTTACATTAACTGGTGAGCACTCCAGCTAACAAGCCAGGAGTTACCCTGAATCTGTTTCTCGCTAATTCAAATATATCATCAGTCAGCTATCAGCTAGGTGACTGATTATTTAAATGAATTATACTGTGACATCCTAATATTTATGCATGCACCCAAAATCTTCTCCTTCTGAAGAGCTCAGCAGTGACATGAAAGCTGTTGTAATCAACCAAGGGAGTCAACAGCTAATAACACATGCCACAGCATATCTTGTCCCAGAAAGCCATTTCACCCAAAGCACCCAGTCCTGTCCAGACATACACAGTGGCCATTGTTTATATTTCCTGAAAGGATTTAGTAATGACCTGCATTTATAGATATCCCTTATATGGTTGTACAAGGATATAATTTGCAAAATCTATGCTTTTCGAAGGTTTTACAGTTTAAACCACTCTAGTGAATTTTCCAAGAAAATGTCATCTACTTTGCCTACACAATATGTCTAAAATCCAATTAAATAACAGCCTGGCCACACTGTCTTGTCCAAACCACAGTGCAGAGCAGAATTAATGCTCAAGCAGATTTCATCTTATTATGTAGAGATTCAGAGGTCTGAACCTGTTAAAGCTCACAATATAAACTTATCTGTAGCCCTTAAAAGTTTCAGTATTTACATTCCAAGGAAAGACCTAAAACGACTTCAACTACAGGGTGGTAACCTTCTGTTATTCTATTACACAAAGCTTATGGGAGTGCTGTGACATCCAAACAACCCACACTCATATCTGTCATCCTTTAAATTTACTGTCACATGTAGAGTCATGACAATAGCAAAAATGTGTAATAAATCTTGTACATTTCATATCTCATGACAAAATAAGTTGTTCTATCTATGAATTGCTTTAAGAGAACGGAACAGAACAGACTGATACCTAAAGCCAGGCCTCTTTGACTTCTAGTTTAAAATGGAAATGGGAATAAAACCTGCAGCCCTCAGAAGGGAGAATAACAGGAACTCAGGATTATGGCTGGTCATGAGAAAAGAAAGAAAAAAACCTCAAAGGGAAATTGCATTCTAGCCTGACTTCTCAGACTCAGCTGGGAGCAGGGAAGAGTTCTGGGAGCTTTCCAGCACCCAATAAGCCCAGGGCAGGGTGCAGAGGCCAGTGTGAGCTGACCTGCAAAGCCATTACTATGTTGGAGTAGCAGAGAAAGTTTCTTATATTAAGCATGAACTCAATTATTTTGCTATATTTTTTAAACTGTATTTCATAGTCGCAAATTTGTGTTTTCTTATTATCAAGTTATTTTATCTTTCAGTCTTGCTCAATGCTAAATAGCTTGACACAACACGCTCTCCCCATTGTTGGAATCATTATTCCAGAGTGGCAAACCTTGTCTCTGACACACTAAACTGCAAGGTTCTCAAAAATGTGCAGTGTTACCAACCCCTGAAATGCAGATGTTTGCAAATTTGGAAAAAGTGTCTTTCTCAGCAGAAGTCAGCATGAGTATCTTAAGAAACAGGCAAGGTAATGAAAGAATGAAACGTATGAGTCACTGTAAGATGAATCTGTGAATCTCTGCAGCCTCCTAACTCTTACTTTCCTAGCTATGGATTGTCCATAAAATTCACAGAGTCACAGAACCAGTCAGGTTGGAAGGAACCTCAGTGGGGCACCTGGTCCAACCTCCTGCTCAAGCAGGATCATCCCAGGACACACAGCACAGGATTGTGCCCAGACGGTTCTTGAAGATCTCCAGTGAGGGAAACTCCATGACCTCTCTGGACAATCTGTTCTCCTGTGCAATCATCTGCACAGTAAAGAAGTTCTTCCTCATATTCAGGTGGAACTTCTTGTGCACCAGTTTCTGTCCATTGCCTCTTGTCCTGTTGCACAGCATGACTGAGAAGAGCCTGAATCCCTCCTTTTGGCACCCCCTCTCTGGATATTTATACACACTGATGAGGTTCCCTCACAGTCATCCTGTCTCAAGATGGAATGGGACCAACTCACTCAGCTTCTCCTGGTAGGAGAGATGCTCCAGTCCACTAATCAACTCATTCAAACATAGACATGATTGAGACTCAGATCCCTCCCTCAAATGAGGGAAATAAAAGTAGTGCCTTCTTTTTGTATCAATATGTAGATATTACTGAAATATAATGCAAAGACAGCCACACTTCATCAGCAAACAGGA